>AP026136.1:0-1366870 GCA_030295235.1 Fistulifera solaris
TAACCCTAACCTTAACCCTAACCCTAACCCTAACCCTAACCCTAACCCTAACTCTAACCCTAACCTAACTCTCACTTCTCACATCTCACATCTCCCTTCTCACATCTCACTTCTCACATCTCACTTCTCACTTCTCACATCTCACTTCTCACTTCTCACTCTCTCACATCTCACTTCTCACATCTCACTTCTCACTTCTCACATCTCACATCTCACTTCTCACTTCTCACTTCTCACTTCTCACATCTCACTTCTCACTTCTCACATCTCACTTCTCACATCTCACTTCTCACTTCTCACTTCTCACATCTCACTTCTCACATCTCACATCTTACTTCTCACAACTCACTTTTCACATCTCATTTCTCACATCTCACTTCTCACTTCTCACATCTCACTTCTCACTTCTCACATCTCACTTCTCACTTTTCACATCGCGACATCTCACTTCTCACATCTCACTTCTTACATTGCACACTTCCCACTATTGCACACCTCCGACCATTGCACACCTCCGACCATTGCACACTTCCCACTATTGCACACTTCTGACTATTGCACACTTCTGACTATTGCACACCTCCGACCATTGCACACCTCCCACTATTGCACACCTCCCACTATTGCACACCTCCCACTATTGCACACTTCCAATTTTTTTGATCACTTTTGACTATTGCACACCTCCGACCATTGCACACCTCCCACTATTGCACACTTCCGACTTTTGCACAATCCACTTGAACAACTTGCACCCACTTGCACAACACACTTTCACAAACTTGCACACACTTGCACAACGCGACTTGCACAACTTGCACCCACCGCACAACACACTTTCACAAACTTGCACACACTTGCACAACGCGACTTGCACAACTTGCACCCACTTGACAACACACTTTCACAAACTTGCACACACTTCCACAACGCGACTTGCACAACTACTCAAAACACTTCATCTCACTTCTCACTTCTCACTTCTCACATCTCACATCTCACTTCTCACATCTCACTTCTCACTTCTCACTTCTCACATCTCACATCTCACTTCTCACAACTCACTTTTCACATCTCACTTCTCACATCTCACATCTCACTTCTCACATCTCACTTCTCACATCTCACTTCTCACTTCTCACATCTCACTTTTCACATCTCACATCTCACTTTTCACATCTCACTTCTCACATCTCACTTCTCACATTTCACTTCTCACTTTTCACATCTCACATCTCACATCTCACTTCTCACATTGCACACTTCCCACTATTGCACACTCCGACTATTGCACACTTCCGACTATTGCACACCTCCCACTATTGCACACTTCTGACTATTGCACACTTCCCACTATTGCACACTTCTGACTATTGCACACTTCTGACTATTGCACACCTCCGACTATTGCACACCTCCGACCATTGCACACCTCCGACCATTGCACACCTCCGACCATTGCACACTTCCGACTATTGCACACTTCTGACTATTGCACACTTCTGACTATTGCACACTTCCGACTATTGCACACTTCCGACTATTGCACACTTCCGACTATTGCACAATCCACTTGAACAACTTGCACCCACTTGCACAACACACTTTCACAAACTTGCACACACTTGCACAACCCACTTGCACAACACACTTTCACAAACTTGCACACACTTCCACAACCCACTTGCACAACTACTCAAAACACAAAGCACTTGCACGACCTGCACAACTTGCACAACACACTTGAACAACTTGCACAACGCGACTTGATCAACTTGCACAACGCGACTTGCACAACGACTTGCACAACGCAGACTTGCACAACACACTTGCACAACTTGCACTTGCAAACACTTGCACACACTTGCACAACTTGCATGCACTTTTCCTACTTGCATGCACTTGCTTAATTTGCATGCACCTGCACAAAGCACTTGCATATTTTGCACCGACTCTAGAATTTCTGGGACATCAACAAAACCTTTCTGTGACCGAGAATAAAAATTCCAGAATTTCTGGATTGCACACAAAATCTCTGAGTGACGAAAACACCGGTTCCAGAATTTCTGGAACATCCAAAGAATATCTGTGTGATTTCAAAACACCGATTTCAGCTTTTCTGGAAACGGGAGCATGGCCAATCTATAAAAGTAAAATAAAGCTACTAGACAAGAATCAAGGAAGAGTATAGCAAACTGACTATTTTATCAATGTCGATAGCTTTGCAATGTAATGGTGATGGATGATGCTTGTTTTTTGTTGTTCGCGTTGTTTTTGTCTTGGTTGCTGGTCATTTCGATCAAGTTTGTCTTTTGAAAATTCACACTGTTTCAGTAGACATTCCGAAACGAATTCCAATTTTTAAAAGAATGAAATAGATCTAAATGGTACGCTTCACCCCACAGTAGAGGTTTTTTGTTAGGGGGTCAGAGAAGGGGTCTCTTACACACTTTAGCCCCACAAAAGTTCAAATCCTTAGTGCTTTGCCTGACTTTCCGTTGGTCAGTCACCCGTCCACGTCCTTTTTCATTGATCTTAAAATTAATTCACGTTCCTCTTTCATTGATCCTTTTTCATACCCATGTTCTTTCTCTTTTAATTTCCGATCATTTTGACCCCCCAGAGCTCCAGGACAGGACGGGTTTACCTTTGTTCTCCTTCTTTCAAGTTTCCCCTGTTTTTCTCCGTCGCCTACGGGCATCCCAGTACAAATTCTACACAGAATGACCGCAGCGAAGCAGGTCGTCCGTCAAATTTCATTCTATTGCCAGTTTTGCATTCATGCGACCTCCTTTGAACCTTTCTGTTTAGTGAAGTTCTTACAGTTGGTTCTTGACATACTGATGCAGAACATGCATTGAGCATGATTCTTTCATTTTTATGCTGCAAGACTCTCCAGTGATTTCTCACTTAATTCCCAGTACGATTCTTACGCCACAACAGTCCCCAGGTCACATCTTGCTTTTTTGAACGATCTCTTAGCGATACCGATCTCTGAGCACCGGGCTTTCCTTCTTTCCAAGTTCCCCTTTAAAGCCACCACAGTCCCAGTACACACATCCTGTGTTTCCAAACAACTTTCTCTCCCAACAATCTCCAAGTGTCAGGCTTCTTCTTTTCCCGAGCTCCCCTTTCAAGCCACAACAGTCCCCAGTCCACATCTTGTGTTTCTGAACAATCTCTTAGCTATCCCGATCCCCGAGCATTAGGCTTTTCCCACTTTCCCGGAAGTTCCCTTTTAAAGCCACCACAGTCCCCAGTACACACATCCTGTGTTTCCAAACAATTTTCTCAGTCCCAACAATCTCCAAGTGTCAGGCTTCTTCTTTTCCCCGAGCTCCCCTTTCAAGCCACAACAGTCCCCAGTCCACATCTTTATGCTTTCTGAACAATCTCTTAGCTATCCCGATCCCCCGAAAGCATTAGGCTTTTCCCTCTTCCCGGAAGTTCCCTTTTAAAGCCACCACAGTCCCCAGTACACACATCCTGTGTTTCCAAACAATTTTCTCAGTCCCAACAATCTCCAAGTGTCAGGCTTCTTCTTTTCCCGAGCTCCCCTTTCAAGCCACAACAGTCCCCAGTCCACATCTTTATGCTTTCTGAACAATCTCTTAGCTATCCCGATCCCCGAAAGCATTAGGCTTTTCCCTCTTCCGAAGTTCCCTTTTAAAGCCACCACAGTCCCCAGTACACACATCCTGTGTTTCCAAACAATTTTCTCAGTCCCAACAATCTCCAAGCATCTGGCTCACACTCAACAGATCACTATTATTTCAAGCTAACCAGTATCCCAGATCTCTACAAAAATAACATGATTCCGGGGCAACCTGGACGCCCAATTCATTGCAGGCTGCCGCTTTCACGCAGGTACGGACCCCTAAGAAACGAGTAGGACGTGAAATCTAAAATTACATGTTAAATGTTAAATGCTTTGCCTGACTGGGAGTCGCGTTTCATTCACGACTGGATTTCTCCAACGTTACGGGACTGAAACTTAGTTGTGTCGCCAGTCGCAACAGTCCTCGTGACGTTCAACCAAAGCATTGAAGAAGTCAATTATTGCGGTGCTATACCTGGTAATAAAAAGGGGGTCGAAACAATCCGTTTTTGACAGCAAGTTCACAATGATCTATTCTCTGTTGCTTTTTACTACACTGTCGCTCAGTCGCGATGCTTTACTGCTATCGAAACAATCAACAAAATGTCCGAAGAGCGCACTATCCGCCGTAAACGATCACTCTCGGCGGAGAATGATTGCATGGTTGCCATCGGCTGTAACCATTGCGCCAAATGTTGTTTTTGCGGCAGAAGAGACCTTGTCGGTTCTCGATATGAAGGAGTTTGTCGATCCTATGGGTCTATTTTACATTCAGGTACCCAATTCCTTCTATACCTTGCGTCGATCTGCCAAGGGCGATTTACCAGACGGCAACGGACAAGGCCGTCGCGGTTCAAGTATATTCACTGCAGGTAACATGGCGAAAGCTGAACTTATTGCTGTTGAACGGTAAGTGACTCAGGTTTACTCGTCGATCAGTCATAAAGCCTTACGGTTTGTACGAAGATTTCCGACAAAACAGCTGCTCGAGGAAAATGGTATTGAAGCGACCGGTGATTTGAGCACATTTCCTGGTCTCGGTGAATCAAGTGCTGTTGCTAGCCTCATTGTAGCTAGACGAGAAAAAGGATCTGCGACGACCAATACTCAAATTGTTCCGGATTCATTATTTTTAAGCGCCGACGGAAAGGAATTGCGTTTTCGATTGAGAACGGAAATTGATGTTCAAAAACCGGAGCTTTTGATGGAACAGTACGGTGTTTCTGCATTGTATCGTATCACATCGGCAAAAGCGACTTTGCGCTCAAATGATGGTTATTTAATGGCTGTCTTCGCTAGTGGCTTGGAACGAGATTACTTGGGGCCGGATGGAGTGGCTTTAGAACACTCCGTGTCTAGTTTCGAAGTCGTTGATAGAGCTGAGCTTGGCGCTATTTGAGAGCAATAGATAAAACGAATGCGTTACCGCATGCTAATTAGTAGTTTGATCCATTGATGCAACCTAAAATGATTGATACTTCTGTCTTATTTTGCGACGCGCTCACGCAAATGAGAGAACAAAAATCAAAGTTAAGCTACCAAGAGTGCTTGCAAACATTCGAAAGGTCACGGAGGCACTGGATGACCCGCCCTGAGAAGATACAGGGGCACTTCCGGGCGGGCGGTCGGCATCGGTGCAACCGAAAATCAATCCATCAACACCTGCGGTTTGATTATCGCACGTTAGTTCTCCACAGCCTCCACTGTAATCACATTCACTAATGAAAACCCCGCCACAAAAGTTGTAACAGTCATGTTGTCGGTTAGGGCTGACTTTGGCCATGAGTTCAGCGCAGAATTCTTTGTTTTGAACTTCCGGACATACTTGCGGAACTGGAGCAGCAGTAGGTGTCGAAGTCGTCGGAGCCGCTGTTGTAGCCTGGGGACACGGAGTGCCGTCCGTTGCTGTACAGGTGCAATTCGCCGTGCAAGTAACCAAACAATCATCGGCGGTGCACGCTCCTAGAGACATAGTGTCTGTCGTCACATTTAATGCCGCCCAAACGGTTCCTTCAACAGTAGATGTTGGCTGACCACCTGCATAGTCGAACGAAGCAAAGTTCTCTTCCCGGAAAAAGCACCGAGCTCCGTCGAAAATACATTCAAATGAGGCGCCATTTACGACGTCGAAGTAATTGTTTCGTCCGAGAATAGTTTCGTCAGCTGTCGTCGCAGCGAATGAGAGAAAAAGCGCAAGGAAAATAGCCTTCATTCTTATTGAAGGTAGTGTTTAGTTCAGAATTGAAAGTAGCTTGCTGATTGCTGTCTGATCAAAGTCATCGATCACCAATCGAACTTTGATCGACGGTATCGTGCATTGTAAGTCGTCAATGCCTCATGCCTCATTATTTTCGCGTATAAAATGACCCCTTCTAAAGTCTTTCGTGGACTTTTATCGTGTGATGCGGGTCATTCACAAGATGTACACAGACGGCTATGGTCTATGGTCACATAGAACGGATCCCACATGTGACTTTAACGGAAATTTACATAGACTTCAACAATTTTTAGACCCGAGAATGGAGAGTGCAAACACGTCGGAGCTAGAGCTAAAGGCTTTAAGGTTAGTTAGCTAAATCAAACTTGATCTTGCAGGATGCTCACGAAGTATTTTTCTTCGTCGAACAAGGATTTAAATACACGCTTTGTATACTGATTTACCGCCTAACGTAAATTTCAAGGAATACACGATTTATGCCCTCGCTTTACAAATACAAATAATCATGTTTATTTTTAGAGAATTAGGTCTCCATGATCCGTTCCATTTGCTGCAGGATGTCGTGCCAATCGTTCCGGCACTTTGTTCCCGGTACTCTCCAAATATGCTTTCAATGCAGCCATGATACCCGTGTCCTCTTCTGTTATCAGAGACGTAGCCAAACCTTCTTTGCCAGCTCGACCTGTACGACCGATGCGATGCGTATAGTTTTCAATGCTTCGTGAGGGCAAATCGTAATTTATGACATGGGCAACATCTGGTACATCTAAACCACGTCCAGCAACGTCAGTTGCGACCATGACTACGCCTCCACGACGGAATGTCGCGAGACTCTCTTCTCGCTGCTCTTGCGTTTTGCCACCGTGAAGCACAACCACTTGTCGTCCCGCGCGCTCAACAATTCGTCCAACATACTCAGCGTGTTTCTTTTCGTTCACGAATACAATAACCTTTTCGTACAAAAAGCGAAGATTGCTGATTTGTTGCATCAAAGCCTTTTCTTTCAATGCAGGTGAAGCTAACCAGACTAACTCTTGCACAATTCGAGAGTTTTTACCGGATCTTTGATCCCCTATGCTTACCACAGCTGGGTAGCGTAAGTAAGCTTTTGCTATCTTTTCAACTTCAGGTGGCATCGTAGCGCTGAACATGGCTGTTATACGATAGCGAGCTACAGCGTTCTGATTCTGCAAATCTTCTTGTTCTTGTTGATAAGCTCTCAGTTCATCATCCGCCGACTTTAGCATTCCTCCCATCGAGTCTAATATAGACTGAACCTGAGGTAAAAATCCCATGTCTACCATTCGATCTGCTTCATCGAGTACGACATAACAGCACTGATTGAGCACCAAATACGCCATCTCGATGCAATCGTTGATTCTCCCGGGAGTTCCGACAACGATGTGCACCCCTTTGCGCACTTGCTGAGCCTGTTGTTGAATAGCTTGTCCGCCTACAATAGGACAGGTAATGAGATTTGGCGTAAGGCTCAAGAGTTTTCGAAACTCCCCATCGATTTGCACAGCCAACTCTCGCGTCGGTGCAAGAACCAATGCCAAAGGCCCTTCCTCCGCTACTCGCTGCAAAACAGCGGTTGGTAGTTGCATCAAATAATGACAAAGTGGAACACCAAAGGCAACAGTCTTTCCACTTCCCGTCTCCGCGATACCAATCATATCTCTTCTCTGCAATCCTACCGGAATCGCCTGTCGTTGAATAGGAGAAGGTTCTTTAAATCTCATGACGTCGAAAAGCGCCTTTATGAGAAGCGGATGAATGGAAGGGAGTCCTGGTGAAGCCTCTTCAAAAGATCGTAGCGGCGGGGGTGCTTGTCCTCCTCGTACGTGTATTTCGTAATTTTCCCGCAGAATTCTCCAATCTCGATTGGTCATTTGTGACAAGGGTTTCTGCATGGCCGATTCTCGATTTGCTACTTCGTTTTCCAGTAATTTGACTTTTTTGCTCTGGAATGACTGTGGCTTTACAAAGACGGGAGTGGCGTAAAGAGGATCATCGGTCTCAAAGGTGTCGTCCGTATCATCCCATTGAAATTTAAACATGGTTCTCTTTTTGGACCCCCGCTGTTGCTTCTGTTTCGCTTCCATTTCTTGATTCAAAGAATCATCCTTGACACCTAAATACGTGTCCTTTATCACTGCATGTTGTTTTTGCGTCAAATCGCTGCCGGCTGTCGACGTTCTAGAGAGTAGGCTACTTTCCACTGGCTCGGACTGTGGCTGTTTCTTAACGAGTTCAGTAGGTTCATCTTTGATTGCTGTCTGTTGTTTCCGCTTTTGTTTCGGTACGTAAACTACTCTTCCGCCATTGATTTTATTATTTGAATGTGTTTTCTGCCATGGCTTTTCGAATTGCTGTCGTTCTAACTCTTTTGACGCAATGCACGTTCAATAGCTCTTTGCTCGGCTCGTTCTTCTGCGCGTTTCGCCGCTTCTGCTGCTGCCAACGCTTCCTTTCGTTCAAATTCGGATAATCCTTCTAATAAGGCAGGATCTATTAATGTTTCGAGTTGCATCTTGAACGTATCGAGTGTACAAGTAATTAAAGCCCCAATTCTTCATCGTCATTATCGCAAAGGCAGCAACGCCGTCGCACATAAAGTCGACGATGATTCATGACTGAAATACCGCAGTCGTGGTGAAAAGTCGTCTTCTCTTCGAGCCATAGTGAATACAGAGAAACTATACCTCGACAACTTTTCGACATCATAAAACAGCGAGTGCTGTGCAAACGCATCTGAGCGTGATTGCAGTGTAATGGAGACAAATGTAAAATATTGAGAAAGAGTAGTTAGTAAATTATAGGTAGATGCACTCTAATTCCTCAATTCATGACTGATGACTGAAGTATGGGTCGTGCGTGGGCGATCGGCGATTTGAGTGCCGGCTCACTTAGAGAAAGGAGTACCGAACCGCAGCCGTTGACACTGACGTCTTTTTGGATTTCTTGGACGAGAAAAGAGGTGATGCTTTTCTTTTGCAAACAAAAATCTTGGTTGTCGTTTGTCGTACAACATCAACTCGCTCGTTGACACTTACATGACTTATCGTCTATCATCTTTAATCTTACAGATCGACTTATTACTATCAAAGAAGATCAACCGACGAGACGTCGTTTTCGCCGCAACGCAGCTACGATGCATTTGAAACGACGATTCAAACTTCTATCGATTCTTCTGGCGATCGCTTCTGTAAGCGGTTTTACTTTGTCGAACCGACGACAATGGAGAGCTCCCATCCTTTTCTCCGCTTCTTCAAACTATGATAATGCTGCTTCAAGCGAACGTCCTCCGCAGGTAGCTTTATTACTGCATCAAAGAGTCGACCCGATAGCAGCTCTCGGTTTGCTCTCGTCGAAAGGATATCAAGTTACTGCGTTTTACATTCAGCAATATGAGAACATGCTGGATCAAAATGAGCTAGTCGATTTAGAACGACGTTGTGCGCGCTACGGGGCTCCAATGCAAGTAATGGAGGCACCTCCTGTCGCAGGACCGCCCTCGGAATTCGTTTTGAGTGATGCACGAGACAAAATCAAGCTTTTCCAGCAAAACGGATTTGACTTTGATTATGTAGCGACATGGTATCAAGTTTCGGTGCAACTAGGAGAAAGAGGTGATGGAATTCAGTTAATGCAGCCGTCGGATGCAACTAATGGCGACTCTTTTTTACTGTGTATGCTAAACCGAGATCAATTGGATACTTTGGTGCCCAAGCAGAATGCCGCGTCGGTCTCAAAGCAAGAAAAGAATATATTCGGACAAATTGTGGACTTCTTTGTACCAAAGGAAAAGAACGATTATTCAAGTTATGAAAGAACGAGTGCAGAAAGTCAAGCCTCTCGGCAGCAAGCGTCAAATAAGAATGAGTACGAGGAACAAAAAGATCGTCAATCAAAAGATGCGATCACCGAGTCAAATCCGAACAATACTCCTCAGTCACCTGCCGTAAGACCCTTGCAAACATTGCCCCTTCAGCAGCAAACAGCAAGTACGGTGGCAGCTCCTCGCAGACCACCACCAAAAACTTTTTCAAAAGATGCTTCGTCTTCTCCACGGACACAGTCTCTCGATCCCCTTGTTGGAACTTCACGAGCCGACCCTAGTACCCGGTCGTCTTGGCGTGCGAGTCAAGGGCCACCATCGGCGCTTGGCCCAGATTTTACAGGCTCAAACACATATCCCGGTGCAGATGCTGCTAGACGAGCACGTCCTTTAGATCCATGGCGCAGTGAACGCACGAGCAATCAGATGTTGCAAAGCGATAACATGCAAAGCAGACCTTCGAGCAATTGGGGAGCACGTAATGGACAATCCGCAACCGACGGGACCATTGCACTACAAAATATTTATGGCAATAGCGGGAATAGTGCTGTGTCTTCGTGGACGACGCGAAGTGAAGATCGCGGACAGGGTTTTTACGCGGACAAGCGTGTGGACGATGGTGGAGCTTCAATAACAGAAACGACGAAGCCTCGCGACAATATACCACCTTCCCGGCAATACTCTACACCAAAGAAACGACCCGAACCGTTGATGCCCATAGATGCTCCACGAAGCGAAGCAATGTCAGCATGGACTGGATCAACAGTATCAAGTAGAAGCGCTTCTAACTACCCAGAGCGCCTTCTGTCTGGTTCTTCGTCATGGGTCACAGGTGCCAGGTCTAATAAGGACATTCGACCGGATCCTTTACAGCCCACAGACCCTCGCCCTAATGAGGCAGTATCAACATGGACTGGATCAACGTATTCGTCGTCAAGCAGAAACACCAATCAACAAAATCCTCTTCAACCGATCGATCCCCCACCAAGCGATGCAACATCTGTTTGGACTGGATCCATTCCTGGAAGAAGCAACGAAAGGAATTCAAATGATGACTTCTCAAGAATGCCAGTCAGTACAGAACTTCGAACGCGGGGAAAGTCTGACTATGTGTCCGATGTTCGTAACCCATCCCAGAGGTCAATCAAAGCCGATGCTCCGACTGAACAAAAAAAGGTAGACGACTTCTACCAAAACCGTAGACCTCCCGAACCAGATAGTCAACAAGCGGAAACTTTGAAACAAGACGATAGATGGGGACGGCCCGAATCGAATAATTTTTATGATTCCAACAATGTGGACGGACAACCCAATTGGAATGCCCCGCAACCACAAGAACAGCTGTACCAAGATCGCATCAACGGATCAGGACAAGACGGTACTACTAAAACATGGGAACCGCTGGAAGCCGAAGCATTATATGAGGCAGTGCAAGACGCATTTGCGTATTTCTCTCAACTTGCACCGGAACAAGTTCGTAGCGATTTGAAACAACGAGGTGAATGGTACGAACTAGAACAGTTTCCTCTGGAAATTCTTGTGACACCACAGGCTTCCGTAGAAGATTGTTCTTCGCGTGTTTCTATTCAAACAGGGTTTTTCCAAGAAAATGGCGACTGGATTATGTACGGGTTCCAAGGCGAGACGGAATCCTTAGTCCTTCGCGGTTTAATTCAAATTTTATCCGATATTACACAGGAAGTTTCTATTGATGCAGTGCTGGCTTTACCACCCAACGAAATCGTGAAAGTCTTGGGTTTAGAACCAGCATTACGGCAAAAAGAAAAGAGAGACATGATTGCAATCTGGAACTCCCTGCAACAGCAAATTCAAGAAACAATCTTTGGGTATTCAAGAAATAAAAACGATTTGGAATACCAGCCGTCGATTATGGGAACCTCAATCCCGGGGACCGGAAACGATAAGTCTGAAGCTCGGAAAGGATGGGGTCCAGAGTCGAGCACGAGCAATAATAAGAAGCAACCGAATACATCGGGATCGCCTCCTCCTTTTGCTATCTGGGATCCGACCAGTTCAACAGCACAGTCATCACCTCCACCAAGTTCCCCTTCGTCTTCGCCTTCGGATAGGCTTTCCCGTCTTGACCGATTGTCGTCAACTTCCACTCCTAAATTTGCAGACGGTGCTCAAGTTGATGCTTCGGCAAACAAAGCTCCATGGGACAACTGGACACCGCCGCCTACGCAGGACAAGCAGTCAACGCCACCAAATGCTCCATCTACAATGGGGACATCGATTCCAGGGGCAGCAAGCGGGAAGACGGGGACTAAGAAAGGTTGGGGTCCAGGTTCCAGCACTAACAGCGATAAAAAGCAACCGAATACATCGGGCTCGACCCCGCCGTTTGCTATTTGGAATCCGACGAGTGCATCCGTTGAATCGTCTCCGTCGCCTAGTCCACCATCTTCTTCGCCCTCGGATAGACTTTCGCGTCTCGACAGATTGTCGTCACCGTCTACCCCTAAAGTCGCTGACGGTGCTCAAGTCGATCCATCAGCAAACAAAGCTCCATGGGATAACTGGACACCGCCTTCTAAGCCAAATGGTCAATCGACTTCCGGATCGTCCACCTCATCAAGAAGTTCAAAGTCTGGATCTAGAAATTCTGTTTCTCAAATGCCGAAAAGTCAAAATGATTCGCACCGCGAGCGTAGCGCAACCTCTGACCAACAAACCGGTTGGAAAGGTCCAACTGATTTCGACCCGAATAGTCTCTCTGTGGCTACTTCGATTCCAGGAACTTCCCAAGCAAAGCCAGAGGTAAAATCCGGTTGGAAGCCGAGTCGAGGACGATTTGAATCTGATGACAACAAAAGCGGTTCCAATAAAAATGAGAACCAGCCTCCTTGGAACACATGGACACCGCCTCCGCAAGCGCCAGAAAAGACACAGCGCGACCAAAATCAACGAGCGCAACAGCAAAGCGGTTGGAGAGGCGACACAGACTTTGATCCATCGCAGCCATCCGTAGGAGCGTCAATTCCGGGAGCCGGTCAAGCGAAGCCGGAAGTTAAGTCCGGTTGGCAGCCAAGTCGCGAGAGATCATCATCCAGTAACAATAGCAACAATAATGATTTTGACAACAATCAGACACAGCCTCCATGGAATACATGGACACCACCAGCGCAAGTGCAACAAGATGCAAAGGGCGGCCAATATCAGAGGGCGCAACAGCAGAGTGATTGGACAGGCGACACCGTCTTTGACCCATCGCAACCATCCGTTGCTGCATCGATTCCGGGGGCTGGCCAAGCAAAGCCAGAGGTAAAATCCGGTTGGAAGCCGAGTCGAGGACTATCTGGATCTGATGACAACAGAAGCGGTTTCAGTAACAATGAAAACCAGCCTCCCTGGAATACATGGTCTCCTCCATCGACAAAGAATAGTACGGGCGACGCTGATAGATTCGAAAACGACCCGGAAATGTATGGTATAGAAATTCCTGATTTCGACCCTACTTTACCTTCGACCGGTAGTTCTATCCCAGGAGCAGGAGGAAGCAAACCTACTGTGAAGAAGGGTTGGTCTCCCGGCGGACGTAAATAAGTATTTCCGAACATTGCATTCTTTTGTCTTGATCTCTTCGTCTCTAGAAGTAAGTTACTTGTTCTGAGTAACATGCCGCATTTTCGGACCAAAATCTGGGTTTTTTAATCGAACGCTTCCAAAGATACGCTCCGGTAATGTCGATTCGTCATTACCCTCAAAAAGAAACCCCATGTCTACCACAAGCGTTTTCGCATACCCGAGAGCTAGTCGTACGACTCCCGTTGCAACGGGGTTACTCGCACAGTCTATGATGACCTCGAAAAACCGGCTACCTTGGACGTATAACTGACGTAGCTTCTTTCCTAACACTGCAGGAGTTGAACCAACCGCTTTGCGCACTAAAAAATTACCTTGCACTATTTGCGGTATCAATTTGAAAGTTCGGTTGCGAAACTCGTCCGATGTGCCAAAAAAGAATTCGTTGCATAGTTTGGAAGAAGGCGTCCCATCTTCCCCGTTTATCAATCCCATGTCGTCGATTGCGTAGTAAAATACGCCGTGATAATAAGGGGGTCCAGGAATGACAATGTTCACCACAAAAACAAACGGTGGCATGTCACTCTTTAGACCTTTTGCTTTCAGTTCTGCTTCCGCGGAAAGCGCCATTTGCACACGTTCGCGTGGGTGGACACAAAACCCACTGTAAAGCGGTTGATCGACAGAAACTAGATCGACAGCAACTAAGCGACCAATGCTGGGGCCGGCATTAATTTTCTGGCCGTCGTCTTTATAATGTTTTCCACGCACGCGAAAAGAATTGGAATCGGGCTCAGCCCAACTATTCCTGGTCAGTGGCATCGGCGTGCTTGCCAGTCCTGCAAATTTCGATGCTGATGCATATTCCTGAGTTGAAAAAGTGAAATCATAGTTCTGCAAATCATCGCGAGCTTCATCTCCTTCATCGTGATCATCCGACCTCGCTTGGGCAATACCATGTTGAGAAGAGGGATGAAAACTAAGCATCGCAACTGGCTCATCTCTGGCACAAGGGACAAATCGGTCCATGTCAATTGCATCACGGATATTTACAAGCTGCGACAGCATGGCAACCCCAAACGCTTCCGCATAACTTTGCCATGATAACATGGGAAGTGGTGTGGTTGGAACCCAACCGCGGGGGTCGACTTGAATAAAGGCTGTCACAAGGCATTCATTCGGTCTTGGAACACTGCGTCTGCTGGTAAAGGTCTTCTTGTGTGGTGCGATGGTAAAACTTTGTGCATTTCCGCTCTCACAAAGAAATCCTCAAGAGGACAATCAGAATGTTCGACGGACTCGTAACAAATAACATAGCTTCCATCTTCCTCGAGCCGCCAGTATCGATACAGGCAAAAGTCACGCGGTGCCGTCCAAGATGGAAATAAGAATAGAGGCGATAGTACCATATGGATAATGTCTGTATTGTCGTCAACAGCTTCAACAATCCGAAAAGTCAGCAAATACGCCGACTTGTTTTCAAGTAGCTGCTTGTGATCAAAAGAAGCGACACAGCCCAAAGACATGAGGCACAAAAATGCGTCGACAGCTGACGTATTTAGAACCTCATGGGATTTTATAGGTGCGCACGCTTTCCCATCTAACGAGATCGTACTCCGAAAGCAAGAACGAAATTTCTGTTGTTCAATCCCAATGCGCTCTTCACGATATATTCGTAGAGCGGAAACGCCCGAGAATGCAGAGGACCAACCGCCGTGTAAAAGGCGCCACGCGTATTGTTCTTGCTGTGACCATGCCTGATCTCTCCTCGACGGTTGTTTGGCTGTTTGCAACAAAGCATTTCTAGCCTTTCGACCGTCCGTTGCAAACAATTGTCCCCATGTTGACTGCTGAACACAAAGAGACTCTTGCGATGCGATAATACACTTTCTCCAGGCGTTAGCCGTCTCATACTCCGAGCTAGCGATCACAATTTCTTTTTTTCTTTTCACCAGTCACGCTTTCTCCTAGTCCAACTGCGGCGCTCCCTCCACCAGCCGCAGCAGCTCCCACAAAGACTAATCCTGCCACTAAACCGATACCAGCTGTAGCGACAGCTATAGCTGCAGTTCCGCCCGCGGCAGCTGCGATTTTTGTCCCTTGCCAGATTCGCTTCCGGCTTCTCCGGATTCTCATCTTCTTATTAGTACGATAATCACGCAATAGTTCCTCCTCTTGCGCCTGTTGCTGAGAAATATTTCCTGTGGGGCCCTCCACATGAATACTCCGTTGTGATTTCGACCTATTGTGACCATCTTGGACGAAAAGTTCGTTGTCAAGCTTCGCTGATCTTCTACGACGGTTTTTAGGGGATTTGGGGGAAAGGTCGAAACTTCCTTCAAAGCTAGGAGTGAGCTCTAACTCGACAGAAGAATCATCTCCACCATCATCTTCGACTTCAAATGATGTAATGCGTAAGCAGTAAATGAGATCCTTGTGCTTGCTTACATAAAGTTCGGAGACTTCGCAGTTCGATAGATCGATTATTCCTTTTAGTTTGCCATTTGTAGTCGAATAGTACCGAAGCGAATTGTCAGAATGCAGAACAAAACGACGAGGAATGTATGGCTCGAGCCAGTTTCTACTTTTCTTGAGCATTTCCCCTGCGAAAGGAACATTTCGGTGTCAAAATAAGGACTCGTTCTTCGCAGCAACATCGCAAGCAAAGCAGTTCGACTTACCATCCAACACAATATCGTCTTCTAAATCAAGTGGCTCCGCCATTTTATAAACTATGATTCTGAGTGAAGTCAAAAGCAAAAAAAAAAGTTATGAGGAAAGATATACAGAATGATAAGACAGCGAAATGACGCAGTCATTCGAGCGAGCGCAAGAACGACGGAACGACAATATTATTATAAAGTCGCTTTTTCGCGTTCTCCTTTTCAACTCGTGACTGTTGACTCCTGTAGAAAAATACTTTTTCCACGTTGAACATTAAGAATAGTTCAACGCCTTTGCATTGACTCCAGAAGAAGCTAACATTCTATCGTACGGCTAATTTACTGCATTTACATCAAATGGCGTTAATTTCTTGGCGGCATCATGTCCCTCGGTCGCATGCGGTCGTCGTAAGGTCCATTATTAGGCCCCCTGCCTGGTCCAGGGGCGCGCCATGCGTTATCGTCTCTGTAACGAAATCTCTCATCCTCGGGACGCCGTGGCCCCTCACCGCGATAATCATAATACTCTGACGGAACAGGTGGTGGTATTCGACTTCCTCGTTGTTGCCATCTGTCATCGTTCATTCTTCCACCCTCGTAGGGTGAGTAAGGCGGCCCTCGCTACTGTACGGTCGAGTTGGAATTATTCTATCAACATACGGCTTTTGATCAGGTCGCCGAGGAGGACTTCTGTAACCTTCGGATCGCGACCTCGAAGCGTTTTCGTTGAAAGGTGATCGGCGTGTTTCGTACCCTGGTTCGTTCGGATCTTGCGCAGCCTGCCCTGCGCCGCCGAACGGCGGTCGACGAGTTTCGTACCGTGGTTCGTTCAAGTCTCGAGCCCCCTGAGGTGAACTGCGAAAAGGAGATTGTGGTCCATCCTCGGTCAAGGGAACTCTACTTGTTTCGTACCCCGGTTCATTCACGTTTCGGGTTTTCTGCTCTGCACCACGATAAGGGGATTTTGGTGTCGAACTTCCTCGTGGCTCGCTATTCAATCGGTCAGCTCCCCTTCCTGATGCTGCTCGAGTTGTCGACTTAGACGCCGTGTCCTTGTCTCCTTTACTTGGTGATTGCGATTCAATCGTTGCTCTTTCGTAGTTTCCTGTCACAATGTCGAGGTACGTTCTGGGTCGAGGAGGACGATTCTTCTTTTGAAAGTACGTCGAAAAATCCTTTTCACCATTGCTTTCGTCCGCCACGGGATCAATGCCAGATTTTGCTTGTCCAGATGGCGATGACCACCCAGCATCTCGATCAGCGAACGGACCAGAAGGAGCGCCACGAGTTTCCGAAGCTGACCCACCTCGCGCTCGTCTTTCGCTTCCTGTGTCTTTTAAAACCTCTGCATCAAATGGCGTGTTTGCTTGGGTATATTCCCTTGCTGAATACTCTTGTGGGCGTCCCCGATAGGGCTCCCGTTCTCTATAACCGCTTTGTGGTCTGTCTCTTTGATCCACTGATCTGTAGCCTGATCCTCTAACAGATTGACCTCGAGGCTTGCGGTTGACTTCTGTAGTAAAGTCGCCTAATTTCGTCGGGAAGGCGGAAGGCTCCCAGCTTGCACGGTCATTTTGAGGGCTCCACCGCGTGTTGTCTTGGAATGGTCCTACTGGCGACCCTCTAGATGGTGTCGAACCCGTCCATGAAGACATAGTGCCACTAGCTGGAGAGAAATTCTGTGGTTGTAGAGTGACTCGCTCAGTGCCTGCTGTTGATGGTGTTGAACCAGTCCAAGGTGTTGATAAAAAAGTGTTTTGAGGTCCGACTCCACCAGGGGAGAATGGGTTATTCACAGAAGAGACACCAGGTGTCTGTAAATTTTTAGGGGTAAAAGGCAATGGATCTATGCCATCGGAAGCTTTCCAAACACTGGACGTGCCGGGACTATTCGGATACAATGGATCGAGCCTTGCCCCACCAGCCGACGAGCCGGACGGCGTTCGCCACGGAGTACTCGGAACTGAGCGCGACGAGTCAGCAGGATTCTTTATTTTATATCGATCTGACTCAACAAAGTCCGGTCCGAGAAATGAGCCTTTGCTTGTGTCATTTTTGGGAATACTATCATATACCTTCCTCGAATTTTGGACGAAGTTCCCCGCCGATCCGGAGCTGGACGCTTTAAACGATGATGAGGTTACTTCTTGGGGCTGCAAATTATCCTTTTTGGCCGGAGAATCATTCCACCGCTGCTCCGGTGCTTTACCAGAAAGTGGATTCAAAGAAGTTTGCGGGGGTCGTGACGACCCGTTTTCCCAGGGCGGACGTTCCGAGCTAGTAAGCGGCTTGAAACCAATTGTCGTCGGATCAGATTTCCATGACGACTTGGGTGCAGTTTCAATCCCGAATGCCGGACCGAGTGGTGGTTCGGTATCGGAGGAACCGACTGACCTACCACTATTACCTGCAGCATTCCAACGACTGCTCTTGACAAAAGAAGGAGTACTGGCGACAACGTCAGATTGTGCACCGTTAAAATTATTCGAAGATGATGACGACATTCGGTCAACACGTGAAAGCCTCTCTGAGGAGGAAGAAGTTCCATCGGATCGGGTGCGACTGCTAGTAAAAGTGGATTGGGCACTATCAGTATTCTGCGGGGGAGGAGTCCAGTTGTCCCACGGTGCCTTATTTGCCGAAGCATCTACTTCTGCACCATCCGCAACCTTAGGGGTAGACGGCGACGACAATCGGTCGAGACGCGAAAGTCTATCCGAGGGCGAAGAGGATGGCGGACTAGGTGACGCAGAGGACTGCGCTGATGCACTTGTAGGATCCCAGATAGCAAACGGCGGAGCAGATCCCGCTGTACTCGATTCTTTATTTTCATTGCTGGAACTATTGCCCGAACCCGGCCCCCATCCTTTCTTCACCGCAGGCTTTGCACTACTGGCACCAGGAATGGAAGTTCCCATTGTCGATGGTGCATCAGAGGAAGAGGATTGCGTATTTTGTGGAGGAGGCGGGACCCAGTTATCCCAGGGCGCCTTATTTGCCGATGTATCCACTTCTGCACCGTCCGCAAATTTCGGCGTTGACGGCGAAGAAAGACGGTCGAGACGCGAAAGCCTATCCGAGGGCGAGGCCGACGGTGGACTAGGCGACGGAGACGACTGCGTGGATGCACTCGTAGGGTCCCAAATCGCAAACGGCGGAGCTGAACCTGATGCCTTCGCCTGTATATTGTCACTGGAAGTGCTCGATCCAGGACCCCATCCTTTCTTTGTGGCGGACTTTGAGCTTCCTGCTTCCGGAATCGAAGTACCCAAGGTAGAAGGACTATCAAACGATGTCGTCTGCGAGTTTTGCGGCGGAGGAGGTACCCAGTTATCCCAGGGAGCCTTATTTGCCGATGCATCCACTTCGGCACCATCAGCAAATTTAGGGTTGGACGGTGATGATAATCGGTCAAGACGAGAAAGTCTATCAGACGGTGAAGAAGAAGGCGGACTAGACGACGGAGATGATTGCGCTGATGCACTTGTAGGATCCCAGATAGCAAACGGCGGAGCTGATCCCGATGTACTCGATTGGCTGCTACTTCCGCTACCTGGACTCCATCCTTTCTTCACAGCCGGTTTTGAGCTTCCTGCCCCAGGAATTGAGGTTCCCATAGTCGAAGGCTCATAGTCAGAGTCTTCATTGCTTCCATAAAGTGTCTCTTTAATTTGTTGCTGCAGGGCACTCCAAACAGCGCCCATGTCGTTGCTGTCACTCTGACTCAAAGTGGATTGTAATCCTAACGCGTTTCCGATTTGATAAGGCGGCAACGACATCACTTCATCAATAGGGACATCTTGCGTAATATCAGATAGAATTTGAATCAAACCACGAAGAACAGTGGCGTCAGTATCGCCCTGGAACCTAAAGATGATCCATTCTCCATTCTCCTGATAAAGCCCTGTTTGAATAGAAACGTGCGAGGAACAACCCTTTACGGACGTTTGCGGAGTTACCAAGACTTCTGTAGGGGAACTGTGCGAGCTCATACCATTCGCCTCGTTGCTTTAAATCGCTGCGCACTTCTTCCGGTGACAGTTGAGAGAAATAGGCAAAAGCGTCCTTCACTGCATCTTGTAGTGCTTCGGCTTTCAAGGGCTGCCACGTTGCGGAAGGAATTACTGCAATATGATTCTTGAGTATAAACGCACTCGAGAAACTGTGCGTTGCTGCTAAACACAGCACGCAAAGCGGCGACGTCCTCATGATCGGTCGTCAAATGTTTGAGGTAGAGTTGTAATGGGGAGACGAGCGCGTTTGCTGCCAAGTTGCACCTTCCACCCACGAACTCATTCTTTTTTCAACTGCTGCCAGCGAGCCGGCTCGCGCTGGCGATGGTGTCAGTCAGTCATCCAACCGATGGGTTCTATTGAAGTCATAGCAACGAAATCCAACAGTCCCTTTTCGTTCGCTACTTAAAGAAATGATGCCGTGAGTAGTCCAGTATAATACAGGATGTAACCTTACGTCTGTCCATCGCTCTACGAAAATTAGTCAAACAGAGGGGCATAAGTAGATGCGTTGTAGCTCGCGTCTCACTGGAGTACACTCACGCGTATAAAAGTGGGACATAATACATCATCCTGTATTTAAGCCCTTTCATATCTGTCAAACGCAATGTTATTGACTGCAAAGGCGCCCGTGAACCGTGAACATGAAAGATCTTTTCCTCATTCATTCACTTGATGATTCTCATTACCCGGCAGCAAGAGATCATTCTCAATGCAGAATAAATAGAGTTCCGGTATATTCTCGAGAGCGAGGGAAAGAAGGTGAGCCACTTTTATGCTATAAATTAATGAAACAATGAGCGGAACTTTCGAAGCAAGCACTAAGAAAAGGACAAGTAAGCTCGGTGGAGGGTCGCAGAAGTACTGGAACTCTTCCACCACGGGGTCGTTCCAAATCAGTGAAAAAGATGCAACTGCGATCCATCCTTCTAATTCGACGTTCGGTGAGAGCTTTCGAGATACCAAGTCCATTGATAATATACTTTTAGACCTGCATATTGAATCATCTGGTTTGAACAAAGCATATCAAGTCGAAGGCGACATGCCTTCTAATCATTTCGTCAACTTCTGCGACGAATTTGTAACCAGGCTTGTTCAAAAAAGGCCAGCCAGCGGTATAATTGCGAGAATTGGATATAAGGAAGTAGGACCAGTAGCGGCTGTATCGCCGCGCTCTCAATACTGTTTCGAATGGGACGAGTCAGAATGTGTTTCCTCCCGTGACCTAGGAGCCAAAGCGAAAGACGCGAATCGTCACAGCCAAGTTAAAGGAAGAGTTTTCGACATTTCAACACCCTATTAGTCAGGCAAGCTCCCTTTCAGAAATAATGGAACCATCAGAATTCGATCCATTTACAGGAAATTTCACAAGAAACTCTTCTCGCCGGAAAAGCATTGCCCGAGCACGGCGATCGAGTACCGACGAGGATCGAAACAGTCCAGACTCGTCCGAAAACAGCAATAGTACTACAGGACGCCCCATTCGTTCGCCTACTCGAAAACCGTTTACAAGAACTAGAGCAACGAAATCGTATCAGGAGGAACACCAAAAGATGAAACGAATCGCCCCTCCCAAAACACATCAGAGAGCATCGATTTATATTCGAAGTCCTCACCCCGCGATCAAAGGGATTTTGACGTCGTCCGAGCGACAATCTTCTTCAAGGCTTGTTACAGCGATTGCGGCTCGTCGCACAAAAGACACCAATCTGGACCTGGCAGTCGATGCCGATTGTATAGGCTTCTTTAGTTCAAAAGTGCAGAATCCTTCCAAGTTAACCACTGCGATTCGACAGAAGATATCACCCGAAAGCCCCAACCACCTTCTAAAGAACTGGGGTGGTTTACCAGGCACCAGTCAATGCCGTCGCAGAGCATCCGTTGTCAATGTATCCTGCCATAGTAGCTTGCAGCAGTCAGAGCATAATCGTTCACCACGCCACCGCTCGAGAGTAGAGTCCGAACGCTTGTCGCAATCAGAGTACTTCCTATCTCCGAGGCTCTGGTAAAAAATTAAAAAGTCTCTACCAAAAATGGAAGCACACGACCAGCAGCCACATGTCGCATCTAGTCTTGAGGGGCACACACTTTCAGCCACGTCCGAGAGAACTTTGCGAAGAAGTGCACCATTTGAGAAACCGATTCCTTTGTTTGCGAGTTCCGATGGCAGCAATCCCTTTTTGGATTCCACACTGATATTCGACGAAGTATCGTTTGAGGACGCTTTTTTCGACAAAACCGATCTTCAAGCAAATGGTTTTTCCAGGGTCCCCGAGCCGCGGCAAATACCTAAGCCTGACCGTTTTGCACACCCGAAGAATCACACAGGTTCCCCGAGCCGCGGCAAATACCCAAGCCTGACCGTTTTGCACACCCGAAGAATACACACAGGTTCCCCGAGCCGCGGCAAATACCCAAGCCTGACCGTTTTTCACACCCGAAGAATACACACAGGTTCCCCGAGCCGCGGCAAATACCAAGCCTGACCGTTTTGCACACCCGAAGAATACACACAATATCACATCAACCCAATCGAACGTTTCCCCGTGCACTCCTGTGACCCGTCGACTGATGCGTCGAGCTCATGCACTTTCTGCGATGCAAATTGCCTTGCATGTTTAAAGGATGCGATGTTTACTATAATGAGAAGTAAACGATTTTCGACTGTTTTTTTTTGTTCACGTAGCCCAGCGAATGGATTCTATATCACGAAATAAACTATGATGCAGCCTCTGGAACAACCAAGCCATCGTCGTTGTACCATGCATGGGCACGAGGGATGTAGGGACCTTGCTTCCCCGCAAACGATACTTGTACCGTAGGAGCTGTAGGATGATCGGAACGATACGCCGCAAAATGCAGATGCGGTTCGGGTGAAAATCCGACACTTCCACTGGTCCCAATTACTTGTCCTGTTTGAACTTGGTCTCCCACCGAAACCAAAGCCGATTGAATATGCACGTATTCGACAAATAGCGGTTTATCAGGAGCTGTATTTTTCACTTGAAGTAATATGGAATTCCAGTGAAACAAATTCGTGACAGCGATTCCGGTACAATTATGATGATCTTGTACTTGCACCACAACAGCGTCTGCAACGGCAAGCAATGGCGTACCTGCAGGGCATCGAAAATCAATGGCATGTAAATTTCCGGAAAAGAAATGAGTTAAATGGCCGTGAATTCCTTGCGTGCACAAAAACGATGGATTCGTGGAATCGGTTCGCAAGGGGAAAGCAAGAAATAAATCATGATAGACGTCGGAAGGATCGGGATGCTGATTCCAGGGTTGAACGTCGCTTTCTAGTCGCAATTGCTCCAAGTCAATCTGATAGGACGAGATTTCAGTCTCTTCTAATGGTAGGATAACACACAAATGAGCAAATGTTTCCGGCGGACACAGTACAATGAGTGTAGTAACCTGATTCGTTTCACCCTTATCATTCGTCGTTGAACCTTGCTTTAGGATAAGACCGTGAACATCCCGTAATCGCATTTCGTACACCGTAATATAAGCAACAAGACTGTAATGATGGAGATTACACACGGTTAAAGTTCCGGATTCTGGATCGATCGCTATATCCGGAATGTTAGACACCTCGTCGGCATCAAAGTCATCAGCGTGAACTGCTTCCCACCCCAGAATCCAGTCCGATGATTCCGGGTGAGCTATATGACATCCTGGACCGGCATCTGCAACGAAATTATCCGAGGAGGGGAAATGAAGTCTTGGGCTTTCTTCATTGCCGCCCAACACGAGTTGCGATTCCTCCCGAAACACATACGGTGCCTTGAACTTCTTTTGGTTGGACTTTTTCGACTTCGATTTTGGTCTAGGCATAATGAATAACAACCAAATGAAGAGCATTCATTGCTGCAACAACGGTTGGCATAACCGGGTACTACGTATGTTATGCACGGAAATTAACAAGGACGTACCAGGTGTAGTCCTTAATGCACGGTTTTGTCGTCGTCTTCTATGACTCATGACTCACCGCAGTCTTGGTTTAGTTAAGACTACACTTTGGAGGCTTCGCAACTATCATAAACCTCTTTCACACGTCGATGAAGAGGTTCAAGTTCTACTAAAGACGATTGTATCGTGATAAAGTGATAACGGCAATGAAAAGCTCAACAAATGTGCGGGAAGAAGGAGGAACAGATCGACAAAACAAAGGAACTAGCGAACGCATTTGCATATTCTTCGAGCAGCGTCCTCAGTACCTAAAACGAAATGGGAAACCTTTTACATTAAAGAGGAGGCGCGGTCGACATTCATTGTCAATCAATTAGTTAACTTTCTACTGTCTTTTAATCTTTAATCCATCAATTACACGTAAACTATCATGTTTCTTTTCGGCCTTTCAGTCTAGACAATGGCAGGAGCATCGGGACGAAGACCAGTCTTGGAGCAGCAGTCGTATGGGTGCACCTTTTCGTCATGAGAGTGACGACTTTGCTGAATGGTCGTGCAGCATCCGCACCAGAAAGTGCAGCAGCAATCGTCCAAATATCCGTCTCCGAAGGTACTACCGGGAATTTGGTACTTTTGACGCATATGGAATCGAGTGCAGGTTCCCACCACCACACGCCACACAATGAACAAGATCGAGACTGTAAACGAGCAGTGTAAGTCGTCTATTTCATTCTGGTGCATTGAAGAAGCTAGAAATTGTTCACAAGACTTACCAATTGACGCTAGGGCGGGAACTCGCACCGACACGAGAAGGACGTAAAGAACGAGCGAAGCAATGCTGTATATCATGCAGACATGCTTCATCGGTTCAGAGCGATAATAAACGAGATTCTCAAGCGAATATCACAACAATATCCGCAACAACCGATACAACTTCGAATAACAAAGTCAATCCTAACACATTAATGATTATCTACGATTGGTGTTGCATCGCAACAAGTCATTCCGATGACGTCGCCATTTTGTAACAACTCGTGTATCAGTCAGTCACGTATAATTGAACGAGATTGTCATTCATCTTCACTCTCCCTCTCAATCAAAGTTCATTCTCTCACAATTTCCTAAAATCCTAAATTCTCTAAACATGTAATCTCTCTCTTGATATGTCGTAGGATCGAATTACCAACCCATCAACATCTTTCGTTTCGCTTGAAATTCCACCTTTGATAACCCTTTAGTGAAAATATCAGCCTTTTGAAGTTTCGTGATCAATGCGCTTTGCCTCAATCTCTCCTTCACGTGAATGCTCAATAAACCACCAGTACTTGCAAGCAATATGCTTTGTTCTTGGTGTCATCTTTGGATACTCATTGTTCATCATAATCAATGCTCCATTGTTGTCCTCCCATACGGTAGAAACTGTAGAAGCAGAATCTCTGTCAATCCCGAAATGAATAGTAAGCTCTTCCATCACCTCTCTGATAGGCAATAGCTGTCTCATCGCAACTGATGCTGCAATAAACTCTGCTTCCGTAGTAGAAAGCGAAATTTCCGTCTGTAACTTTGAACCCCACAACACAGGAACGTCACCGAGTGTGATGACATATCCCGTTCTACTCTTAACACATACCGGATCATTAGCATCTTCCGAATTCCACAATCCAGCAAAATCAGCATCCACAAACAAATCCAATTTCAGATCATTCGTTGGACGTATAATCATTCCTCTCGTTCTCGTAGCCTTTAAATATCGACCGATCGTCTTCAACGCTTTCGTGTACTCGTTTCGGACAATGAGTGAATCGCGCATTGATGAACAGCAAATGCAATGTCGGGTCTCGAATTTGACGCTAAATACATCATCATTCCAACAACACTCGCATACGACCAAGCCTCGACGCAATCTTCACCATTCTCATCCTTTCCAAGTGTAGTCGGGCTCGCGGGAATCTGATTTTCTCTACTATCCTGCAATCCCATCGTTGCAACAATTCGATCAATAAGCCCAGTTTGCAACAACTCCAGAGTTCCGTCTTCTTTTCGCTCAATCAATATACCAAGAAATCCAGCAACGCTCTCATCTTCGACCTTAAGCTGAAATCTCTGATATTTCTCATTGTGACAAAGATCATAAATAACCTCATCAATATCGGACACATCGCGTGCAAAGAATAAGCAATCGTCCACATAAGTCAAACACACAACCTTATCAGAAAGAAACAAGCATGGCTCATTCTTCGATTGACGAAATCCTCTGTCTTCCAATCCTTTCTTCAATGTCTTAAAGAAATTCAGTGGGCTTTGGGCGTAATCCATAAACACTCTTCTTCAACTTGAAAATATACCCTGGTCTATCGTGAACGCCCGGCATTTCACAATAAACCTCTTCGTCAAGATCGGCTTGAACAAAGGCTAATGTATAATCAACCTGCCGTGTCGCCAATCCCAAAACTATCGACATAATCAACAACAGACGACACTGTACTCCACGAAACTACCGGTGCATACGTTTCAAAGAAATCAACTCCTTCAATCTGTCGGTCTCCTCGAATACACCAGCGCCCTTGTACTTCTTCACCGTTCCATCAGGATATCTTTTGCATTTAAATGCCCAGGTACTCGGCAATATATTCGCTCCCTTTTCTATCGCTTCCGACCTCGGTACTTCATCCCACGGATCTAATGCTTTCAACGAATAATACTCTTCGTCCATTGCTTTCTCGTAACCAATTGCATCCGGACCATTCATCGCTTGATAATAGTTCGGAGTATCCTCATTGTTCGCCTTCGCAGCAAAAAGCAAACGGATGCAAGTCCTCAATCAAGTTGTCATCGTCGCTGTGTTTGCATCATCGAAACATATGCCCAATAATTTCCAACAGCCAACGGTTCCTCATCAAAATCCAATGTCGACAAGAACGCGTCATTCGAAGTCAGCACTCCAAATTCAGCTTCAATCTCATTCAACAGTCTCTCTTCTTCGCTCAAACCAAACTCAGATTTGACAAAGTTCGCATCATCTTCGTCTTCGGGACCATAGTAACGATCTCCTTTCACCGGCTTATTCGCATAATCGGGACCGTAAAACTTTCGATTCCAATGACGATTTCTACCACTTCTCCTTGGTGGTTGGGGTTCCTCATCTTCATCCACTATGTCATCATCTCCCTCTGGAAACAATAACGGTACTTCTACTTCCACTTCATTCAAATCATTCTCCACAGCTTGTACCTTTCTCACAGGGCGGGACCAGACTCCGACTCTGTGCTCGTCGCTTAAGAAACTCTTCTCTCTTCAATTTTTCTTGATCGGTAAGCCAATCTTCGTGCAACAGAGGCGGTTCGTTGTCCAGATCCACTTTATCTCTACTAAACGTCAACAATTCTTCCCAATTCGATGGCTCGGGATCGTCGGCATTCGAATTCTGTACCAACGGAATTGTCGTAAACCTTTCATCATACACCACATGAAATTGTGATGATACTGCACCAGTCCGCAAGTTCCTTATCAAACCAATCGTACTTTCGCGTGCCGGGTCGACATACCCAAGAACTGTCCTCTTCGACTTTTCGGGTTGCCAACGAGGTAACTTCTTTCCGTCCTGAACTTTCGCATCCAAAACGTAACACGGACATCCAAAGACTCTCATTTTCTGCAAAACATCCATGTTCATTGTAACTCCTGAAAATAACTCAATGGGTGCTAAACCAGTGTCCTTCTTCGGAAGTCGATTCCAAAGATAGACTGCATAGTCCACTGCAAATGGCCACAAATCAATACTTGTCTCAGCTGGCCAGTGAATCATTGCATGTAATAGCATTGTTCTCGCACTCTCGGTAATCGTCAGACGCGTTCTCTGCAATACCATTTTGATGATGCGCTCCAACGCCAGAAAACTCGACACTCTGCCCTTTCAGCTCTAAATCTTTCATGAATTCTCGCGACTTGTAAACTCCTTGATCAGTACGGTATCCCTGAATCTCAACACCATACGATCTCGCTTCCTGCTCAAATGCATGCTTCGCTCTGAGCGTCTCTGCAGCCGTCGTTGTAATTTGATTTCGGCACAAACATGTAACTCGTTGCTGTATCAACGAATATAGTTCCATAGCCATATTTCTCATTCTCTTGCTCTTTTCCACGAGTCTCCAATCGTCGACCACGTTCAGTTGAAGTAAACTGATCAGATGAAACGACTTGGCCTGGCTGTAGGATGCCGGCCTTCAACACGCCGTCTCGGCTCGGAATTTTCGACTGCTTTTCGGTCTCAATTGCACGTCTTTTCGCTTTTCCATATTGACATGCAGCACATATCGGCGGCTCGCACGAGGACGTCTTTTCATATCAGCGTAGGAATAATTGGTACCGATGCCTTATCCCCCTCTCGAACGCGCGTGAGTCGCTGAATCCACTGAAAGTTAAAATGCCCCAACCGATCATGAATCAACTTCAATTCACGTTGCGCGGGCGTCAGGTTCAAATTATCTTCCAAAGTAACTTGAATAGAGCTAGGACCCACAGCAAATGCTTGATCGATCATCGAATCATCACACGTTGTTGGACGTGCAATAGGAAGACGATCTTTGGTAGCGTGAAAACGTAAGCTTGGACTTCGTGAAATGGAAACCTGAAAACACATCCATGTTCATTGACCATAAATGATCCATTGCCCCCTCTGGCTTCAACCTGGAAATGAACTTGAGGGCTAAACAGCCGTACCTGCGCCCGAAGGAACATACAGCTTCGATGACGGATCTCTTGAACCTGTCCATTATCGTCACGAATTTGCCACCTAACAAAGCCCCATCCTTTCACTTGAGCCTTCTGTGCAATGCCTGTTAAATTTCCGTCGGAGTTATGAAACTCTTCAAAGTCTTCTCGATGTGGCGTCACTCCGGTGGATGCTCCAGTATCAAAAACGATTGGCGTCTCTGACACATTGCCGAAGTAAACACTTTGTAAATGAAAACAACCATCAACTGGATGACCTTGACCAGTATCCAGCAATGGATAAAGCGTAGCAATGTAGCTCGATAAACTTCCCAATAAAGTAAGATCGCACTCGCGGCATCAAACAGAATTCATCAAAGCCACAAAGTAAACTCAGAAAATGTGGGTTCTGTGCACACGACGCAGTAAACACATGTGCAAATGACTGTCTTGCAAGGGTCTTGTAAAATGGCTCTGGCCGTTGAGGCGGTCGATCGGCCCAGCCTCTCAACCAATCGGCATACGCTTCATCCGCTTTCAGCAAATGTCTAATTGCGGACCGTTTCGTGAAGCTTCTTGCACACTGACGCTTCCTCCTGCCAAACCAGACACCTCGCTTTCGTCTCTTCTTCTTTCCAACTTTAACTCGGTTCGAACGCCTTGGTCCTCGCGGAACAAACCAGATCGGCAGAAAATCTGTCAGCGCGTACACTCCTTGCGCCATAAAATAAATTCTTCCATAAAATTCTCCAATCACAAACGAACTGTGCACTTCCGTAACTTCATTGAAAGCACAACAGATAATCACTCCAAAAGAAACAATCCAAAACAAGAATGCAAGCGAATTAATGATCGCTTTTCGCACTCATCTTTTCAATTCTGGAAAGTTTGGGCCATCTGCTCCATCGGTCCAGAAAACCGGTGAAGCGGCCCATTAAAAACGCCGGCGTCAACTTGCCGACATAATTTCCTTGACCACCTTTATCTTGATCCTTCCCGTCGGAGTTCGAATTCTTCTTGCCATCCGACTTTGCAGAATCGTCCGATCCAAAATTAGCCACCATAGCACGATGCGTATCGGTGTCATGATCATTCCATCTGTTGCAACGACCACACCAATAGACCGTTTTCCCATCAATAACCTTCTTATGAGGTTCTCCTTTCTTTGGGGGGAGTGCGGTAAGGGTCTTTATCGCCTTGATTGGCGGACTTATCGCTCTGCTTGCCGCCACCCTCGACCACCTCGACCACCTCTTCCTCCACGTCCACGACCACGACCTCCACGGCCTTCGCCTCTCGACCACCGCGCTCATTATTATTCTCTTTCTTTGGCGCTTTGCAGTCCTTGGCCATGTGGCCTTCTTTTCCACAGTTGTAGCAATTTCCAGTAAAGAATCCGGTCTCTTCCTTTCCATCGCCAGCTGCCCACAAACTAGCACCAATCAACCCAGAATATAGATTGTTGGCCTTTGTAGTAATATCTTCCACCGTGCAACTATCTCCTGCCACAGCTCGAAAAGTTGTAAGCTTGCGGTTGAATTCTTCCGTCGAACTCTTGACTAGTGAACGTTCGATGATATTCACAAAGTCAGGCACAGTCGCATTTCCTGTAAACGTATCCACGTTCGAAAGCATATTGAACACTCCATGTGCAACCGTGCAATAACTGCGAACATTTTCACCAGGAAAGTCGGTCACACTTAAGCTCTCAAACTGATCAATCAATCCACGGAGCGTCGTTGAGTCTCGCACAACAACAAATTCCATCATCATTTTAAAGTATACCGGGCCAGTCCGATGAATCTCCGGAAGGCCCTGCACCTGAGTTTCGATCCTCGTACGAAGCTCTTCAGAACAACTGTTGAGAATCAATTCTCCAGACCAAGCCAAATTTTCCCTTTTGTATTTCTGTCGAGGCACACTCGACAAAAACACTGAATGCTTTTTAATATTCTCCATGCTCACTTCCGAATAACGCGAAAGAAGCGAGACTAGCTTTGCATCTGGAGCTGGGACCTCAATTCCATATCCAGGATGGTGCACGAATCCGGTCGGAATGTCAAAGACATCCAACATGTCATACATCCGCATTTTCTCGCGAACGTCCCGATACGAAGATCCACACGATACCACTTCGCCAATGTCTCCGCCCGAGGCTGCAACCTTCAAATTTACCGTGTCCATGGAATCAAACTGCGGTTCAATCCCTTCCGTGGCATGCTCGCTGAAGATAATTGTACTCCTTAGTACTCAAATCCTTTCTGTCTTTCTTTGGGAACGGAATATTCCCTTCTAACTGCTCAGCAACGCTTAGAATGGTCGCCGGAGGCGCTTCTCCATCCAAATGATTGCTCAAATAATCAAACTGATCGGCCATGTTGTCAGTTCCAGTCGGTTCGGTCAACAGTTCCAACTGTTCAGTTTCCAATTCGTTCGATTCGTTTACGTCTTCAAAAGACGACAATTCGCTCTTCAAAGACTTCTTCCTTTTCTTCTTCACCCACTTCTTCTCTCAAAGTAGGTATTTCCTCTTGTTGCCGAGCTCGTGGTGGGTCAGCACTTCTTGTTCGCCGTGTTGGCATTCAATGTCTCGTCTATCAAAACAGATCCAGCAATCGCGCGTGAATCTGGGCTCATAACCAGCGATAATAAACGAGATTCTCAAGCGAATATCACAACAATATCCGCAACAACCGATACAACTTCGAATAACAAAGTCAATCCTAACACATTAATGATTATCTACGATTGGTGTTGCATCGCAACAAGTCATTCCGATGACGTCGCCATTTTGTAACAACTCGTGTATCAGTCAGTCACGTATAATTGAACGAGATTGTCATTCATCTTCACTTTCAGGACCTTTCATACCGAACAAGTTGAGATGAAAGCGCTCCAAAAGTTGACCTTGCAAGACGCAATTGAGGCACCAACCCATCCAGAAACAACCGGTAGCGATGGTCTCACAGCAATCGCGACAAACCATTGGCGCCAGCGGCCTGTGGGGGCACTTTCAGCGCTACCCGAAGAGATGTCGACGGTCGACATGGCTCTCAGGATAAGGCACTTCGATCATCTGACCTTTCTTGACGCCGCCTTCGGGGACTGTCACTTTGAACTGTAAAAAAGAAACAATCGCAGAAAGAGATAGTTGGAAATGATTTATAATTAGATGATTGCAGAAGACAAAAGGCGAAGATGCGGACCTCTCAAGAAACGACACTCACTGTTTTTCCATCGACAGTCGCGTCAAAGACGTAACCGGCCTCCAAATCACCAGGGGCATCTACTTGAACGATCTTTGTCATTTTGATGATGGGTAAAGCTTTAAGTTGAATATAAAGGGAGAAGTTATGGAGGAAGAAGCGTCGCAAAGCAATGCAAATAAGCAATGCACATTCGGAAGTGAAATGCAATCAACGATGAAAGATCCAGGGAGACCACGAGGACACGGAAGCAACGGAAGCACAACACGAAACGCGAGGAAATCGGGAATTCGGATCCTCCAACTCCAACCCCAACCCCGTACAAAACTGTAACCGCGACTCACCATTTAGATAGTAGACTTGAGACTTGGAAAAGAAAACGATACACCAACGGAAATTAATTGCATCTAAGTACATCAGAAGATAGTATGCAATGAATACCTAACCCCTAACCCTCGTTCGTATGTCACATGTCCTCGTCCTTTATTTATTTTCGGTACAATTGTTACTGTCGTCAACTATCTAAAGATTAAATACTCAAACTTTTAAACTGCATTTACGAAAGATTTTGAACGTAAAAACCATACTAGCTTCATTTTTCAATGAGGTTGGCAGATTGATAACTTGAGGCGATGACGAGGTATCTGATTTCTGTCGTTGCTTGACGATTCATGACTTGTCGAATCATTTTAACGCCACTCTGTTCGTCCCTAAATTTGGTAAAGTTTGTAGTATAAAGTGTTGTAAGATGCATGATTACATTGCGAACTGCACTCGTTGTTGCTTGTTGTCGCAATGTTTAAGGTGTTTTTATTTCATAAAGCGGCGTCATGAGTTGCAACGATCCTGGACTAAGATTCTGTCCAGTGAAAAGACTGAGACCAACACATCTAGTCGTAACTTCCACAAATCCCTGCAAAAGATCGGTACAGCCTTTTTAAAGACGTCAGGGCAGTTGAGCTGAATATCTTGTCCCCTCGAGCCGCACATGCTACAGGGACAGTTTACCCCGTCAACTTTAGCCGTACATGCCGTCCATGTCGTGAATCGTCCCGGCGGGTGAACTCCGTCTACGCAAACCGTGGGAACTTTGAACGAGACAGTATCTCTATCGGAAAGGTCTCTTCCGACTCTTTCTTCAATTTTTGTTACATTTAATGTCAAATCATCACTTCCACTGCAGAGGGTCGAATTGAGTTGGTTTCCCGACACGCGGACTTGCATTTTACCGGTGTACGATGGCTTCACGCAATATTCACCCACTGTAGGTAAAGTCATGGGAAGATTTACGCCCGCTTTTTCCCTCAAATCGTCCATGCATACCACCGTATCACAGCCGAAATCCACGATGCGACGAAAAGGTTGCAATACACATCTGCACTGAAAAGGGAAGGGACTATACTGATTGAGAGGGTCTTGAATGACGCCAACAATTAAGTCGCACAAAGGACCGGCTTCTCGTTCGTCGATCAACTCCAGAGAAGACACATCGAGTGTTCCTTTCGATAGGTCGGCGTTCGCGACAAAATCTTCTAATTCCTGTAGTTTCCGCGCCCGTAACGCAGCCGAAGCGCTACGCAGAAGGACTGCGGATACGAGAGTTATGAGACGGGTATACTTCATATCAGTATTTACAGATGCTTGCTTCTTGTTTGTTCGACAGCAATTATGAATGAATTGCTGTGATGGTAGGCGAGAAAAGAAATCCTCTGTCCAGTGTCCAGTGCGAAACAAATAATGCGCACCGTAGCCGCGGAGGAAAAAGGGATAGGCCGCAAAAACGCAGAACCACATACAGAAAACGGAGTCGTGGATGATTCGCTCTCCCCCAAAGTACAATCAATGGTCATTTTCACTGACGGGTCTACTTTTTTGTATCGCGCTTTAAAAATAGTTAGCTCATTAGGCCCAATTTTGTTCGAATTAACGGCTCATCGCGCGGTGACCCTTGATAAATTTGGCCATGTGCATTACTGCATTACACTTGAAAACAGTAAACACTTTCCTAGGAACTAGGAACTCATGTTACGTAGTCTAGCCACTAGCCAGTAGCTAGACTTGATGTTTCGTATTGTTTGCGGAGTCCTCTAGAATATTCTCTATAGGTAAAGAGCGACTAGCGTAGCAACCATGCTTTTGAAATGAATCGGGTTGAGAAATCTAATGCTCACGAGATAGGAGTTCAAATAAGTAGCAATGTTTTCTTTCCAATACAAAAGTTTTGTCCTATTCACATCAATTGCGTTTTATTTCTAAATAAGCTTTACTCAGCTTTACGAGGCTGATTCTTAGCTTTAAACATTTCCATACATTTAGCTTGTTGATCGATCCAGCCACCCGGAACAAGGGCCGCCCAGTTTTGGGTAGTAAAATGATCGCGTTCGTTGTGAATCACGTGATCGTACATGTGCTCGTTGACCTTGCTCAAGTTAAAAAATGGCACCATCGGATAGCAATGATGCTCAGCGTGAAAATTGGTGTCCCACAAAAAGAAGCGAACGATCGGGTTCGAGCGCACACTACGAGTGTTACGCAAACAGTTGGGTTCTTCCGACACCTCACAGTCAGCGTGTTCGAGGTTACGAAAGTAGTTGATCACAGGGTAGCCGACAAAGACTGGAACGATCCAGTAAAACAAGAGCGTTTCGTATCCTTGATCCACTCGACTCGCATAGTAAACAGCCGTTAAGTACCAAATGATTTGGGCCCAAGCATGACGCTGCAATTGCTTCATGATCCCACTCTCGTCGCTGTACGTCCAGTGACCCAGCGACCAACTCCATCCGCTGTAGTCCACGGGGATTCCCGCGGCCGAGTTCACGATACGACCGACGCGGTGCAAAAAGGTGGCAAAGACGTTCAAAAACTGCAAGACGTAGTGTGTCTTGGACATGGGAACATTGCGAAAACCAGGATTCTCGAGCTGCTCGCGGGTATAAAAACTGGTGAGCTCGGGATCTTTGTAGATGTTGTTCGTGTACGTATGGTGTTGCTTGTGCATTACACGCTCGTGCACACCCAGCTCAAACGTGAAGCAGCCGACAAGAAAAAGACAAAGATCGTTGATCCACTTTGTCTTGAAAGCATTACGATGCAAAAACTCGTGTTGCCCTGCAAATGCAAACGCTTGAAACTGAAAGCCGTAGAAGATGTACATAGGCACAAAAATAAGAAAGGTCGGGATACTCAAGTCTTTACCGTGCAAAGGGAAGACTTGAAGCTGTCGAATAGCGAACCCGGTCGCCACCAAGCAGCCGACCAAGCTAAAGAGGCGCTCATATCCTTTCCGATCAGACTTGCCCATGAGACTGATCAAGACACCGTCGTCGAGAATACGATCCCGTTTCTTACGCTCACTGTGCTTGACGTCGGTCCAGTCTTCGGCGTCAGCGCGGACGTTAGCAAGTCCGTCGGTATCGGCTTTACTGTCGAGCAAAGCGACGAGCGGATCGTACTGCTGCTCATGGAATTCAATGATGGGGCGTGCGTTCGGCGGCATTGTGTTTCAATGAGTTTACAATGGAGAAGGAAACGCTTCGACGGCGATTGCAGAGCGTCAAAATTAATGAGAGGTGAGCGAGAGTCTCACGTTTGCGTGAAGTCAGAGGACGTCTCACATCCTTCGTATTGATGCCTGACATGATGTCAAAGATACCCTCGAAGCGTGGGCTTTTGAGCTGAAAAGGGCATACTTTGGCTGTCACAAATTGACACCTGTTTTTTCGTCCACGAAATTGAACGAAGATGGCAAGATCCCGCTGCGTATTGCTGGCAAATCATTACCTTCTTCCCTTGTTGGTTGGGAGGAAGTTTCATGCATTTTCATAAGCTTGGTGATGTCCTTTGTCGAAAATGCCGCGAAAGACTGCGGTATTTTTAAACTTTTGAGTTGAGACATGAGACATGAGTAAACACTAATGATTATGATTGGCTGAAAAGTTCACAGTGATACGCGAAGTGCAAGCCGGCTAACGGCTAACAGGCGACGGAAGACTTTTGCTGACTGCTAACCGCTGACGCCATGATCGATGAAACAAAGACCAGGATGAACCACATTACATTCTAAAATACTAGGTACGTAGTACGTAGTATTCTCGATACAGCACTATGTACTTGATTGGGAACAATTTCATCGGACAGAAATGGAAGGGACTACCTGGTACCGGTACCGGTACCAGCCAACGAAAAAATTCGAGAAACTGGCAAAAGACGACATGCAACGATATCCTAAAGCAATTGATGACTTCAAAAATAATTTAATACATGAGACAGAAAAGAGTGCGGAAACTCTCGGAACAGATACTGTCAGCTCGGCGTGGAATTATCGCTCATCTTCCTCTGAGGATGATTTTAAGGACGATTCAACGCCAAACGCATTTGACGATTCACATCATGCACTGCAGATGACAAACGGGCCATCTGATGCTGCGTTACTGCCGACCATGCAACGAACCGTTCCAACTTTATCACAAAGCGATTACCCTTTTAGGAGCGGAGTTCCTAGTCTGTCACAAACTTACTCACAAACAAATATGCACAACATGCTGAATGAAGTCCTTCAGGTCTCGCAAAATGCAACCATGCTTGACTATTCACAACAACAACAGCAGCAGCAGCAGCAATAACAGCAGTTGCTGCCCATTCTCCTTCCGAGAATTACTTTGCAGCAATCACGAGTAGACCAAGAACACCATCTTCGAAAACAGCTTCAGAGTAACCAGCAGAAACTACTGCTTTTGCAGTTGACCGGAGGCCACAAACAGCAGGCTCACCCCTCGTTGGATCTTCTTCACGATGGAGTTCCGATGACAAACCCACTTTTCCAGGCCCAGCAGTGGCAATCTGCACCACAGTTACCCTTAACGTTCTCAATAGATCTCGACATGCAGCTACGTGCTTCCGCTCTTTTAAGTCAGTTATCACAGCACCAACAGCGACAAGAAGAAAATGCAGAAATGAAAGCGCCCCCGCCTCCACCCTTTCCAAAATAGACAGAGAAAAGTCACCGTGTGAATCGTTTAAAAATAAAATGAACATATTCCAAGCCCATACATAAAGGGTCAAAAGTAACCCTCAGAATTGGAGGATGTTTTTCTGTGCAATCTTTTTGGGGGTCAATCAGGATCGCCTTCAACAAACCAGACTTGCAGCAATTGTGCATATTATCGCTTTTAATTTTGCGCTGTGATGTGTCTTGAACCATGATATGCACAGCATTCTGGTACATGATGGCTTCGAGAACGTCCCGTAAAATGCGTGTGACCCTTTGACTTTTACAGAACTCTGATGACGATTGCATCTGTACGCAGTTGGAACGTAAAGCAAAGCTGCTGGCTAAAGGTTGACAATCCTCAAGCAACGTCTACAACCATTTTGTCCACATCAATATTCGAACAAGACTTATTCAGTCATGAGTCGAAATGACGTGTGACGGACTTACGTCAGTGTTGCCGAAGAGCAATCTTGTTCGAACCAGAAGTAGAGTAATCTTTTATTAAGAAGTGTTGAGTTACCGATTGGCTTTGTATTCGAAGTTGATCTTGTTATTGCGGTTGTTCATTGGATAATCGCTCAGAGGAACATTTATCTTCGCAGGTTATGAGCCCAGGTCACGCCGGTTGGAATTGATTCGATTGAAAAGCGTGAATCTGAGAGTTGTTGAAGTCGTTCGCACCGGTGGATGACTGATTGGAGAGAAGAGGAAGAGAGCCTTGCATCACTACAGGAAGAGGAAGAAGTGCTTGGAGGGCTTCATTTGAACATTTTCTGGCAAGAAGAAAGAACGGAAGAAGAAAAGAACGACGACAATCCGACTGCCGACGGCGACGAGGTTGAGAACAGGATGGCAAGCTTGGAATATTTGACCCGGATGCTTGGAGTTGCTCCACGAGCGACTGATCGTACTACCCAGGATGTAAAGGGGAAGAAAAGCTGTTGAAGGCGCCAAGATCGCGATGGCTTGAAGCCAAAAGAGCGGACTCAGCTTCATGAAAGTGCCACGGCTGGCATTGAAACGAAGTTTGAGATCATGGATTCAATTAACTTGAGTGATGGAGAAGCAGTTGCAACTCTGTCCAAAGCTTACCGTGTTGATCTACGCATTGCTGAAGTTCGTTTGGTTCGCGGAGAGATACGACATGGCTGATGTTTTCCAAATTCCGTCGGATTTTGTTGCCCACCCTGATTTTTCGGTGCCTATTCCGGCAGAAGGAAGTGAGCTGGTGGATCTGTTTACCGGATATTACAAGTTGGACATGGAGACTATCAAGAAAGCTTGTGATTTCTATGTGGCACGAGGAGCAGATTGGCAAGTTGAAAATTTGCAATGGTCTGGAGAATTAATTTTGAACTGTTGCTCGCCCGACTTGCGAACTCGGATTGAGACTCAGGCTCAGAGTGTACCTTTTGGAAAAGAGGCTGCCTACAAGAGCGGGCCGGTCTATTTTAAGATGATGATGGATTACGTTATTGTGCGCGATTCGTCTACTATTCGTGGACTTATCAGTCAGTTTGAAAAGCTTACGGTGAAGGACTTTCCAGGAGAGAATGTGCGCGACTACAACACAGTTGCAGTGGGAGTCTACAATATGCTTGCAAATTCGATGAATCTGGCTGCTAATTCTGTTGTTCCGGATATGGCAAAGATTGTGAAAGCGTGGATTGATCGCGAGCTCAACGCCCCGGGAGTTCAATAGCGATTTGGCTCAAGCCAGCTGTTGGGACGCGATTGTTCGATTGAAGCGTTGACCGATAAAGCCAATGAGTTGTATGCAGGACTATTGGGAGCGAGTCTTTGGGTTGCTGGAGATGGAAAACAAGGCGACTCTGGATTCTTTAGTGGTACTTGCTACGAATGCGGAGAAAAAGGTCACAAGATCGCTGACTGTCCTAAGAAGAAAACGGATGGTAATGACAAGAATGAGTCTGGCAATCGCGGTTCTGGATCTGGACGTGGCAATGGACGCGGAGGACGCGGTGGCCGTGGCGGTCGTGGCAATCGTGGTGGTCGTAATGGTGGACAAGGTCGTGGAGGTGGTTCTAATGGATCTAATGATGCCAAAGACAAGGATCCCTTCAGCATTCCGCCTAAGAAAGGCGAAAGCCACACGAAGACCATCAATGGCAAGACTTACCATTGGTGTGGCCGGTGCAATCGGTGGGTGGATCACAACACTGAGCAGCATCGTGCAATGTTGGCAATGATGGCGAATGATTCGGATAACAAGTCGTCTGACGGAAAGAAAGACAAGTCTGATGATAAGAAAGAGTCTGGAAACTTCGCCGGGCGTTTGACGCCGCGTTTTTAATGGGCCGCTTCATTGGCTATCTGGACCGATGGAGCAAATGGCCCAAACTTTCCAGGATTGTGAAGGAGTTTATGAAATTGAGTTGTTGGAGCAAGCTCGGAGTTTTTGGGCTGCTACTTTGGATTTTATTGATTGGAATTCTTACCTTTGAAGCAGTGGCTGATGGTTCTTGTTCGTCAGCGCTTGTTTTGATGGAAATGCCGCTTCGCTTGTACTTTGTCGCGGACGGTATCATTGGATTTGGAACTGTTGCCCCGATTTGGTTTGATGTTACTCGACGACCGATTGTGCGCGACAGAGAGAGATTTAAGGGAAGAAGAAGCGGCGCCGTCGCTTGTTGTGGTTTCGCAGGAGCAAGACTCGGAAGTCAAAACGCGTCACGAAACGTCCTGTTGCAATAGGAGACGAGATTTCTGAGTGGATCAAAGGATGGGCTGATATACCCATTCGTCCGGTTCCTACGATTCCTGAGATGTTCGACGAAGCATGCCGCGCCAACCCAGAATTGCTGGATCTCCTCTGTGGTTTCGGTCGCTTTTCTTGGTTGCGGTTTCCTTCGTTGGAAGACAGTTTGGTTGGATGTTTGGCGACTTTACAGCCGCTGGCCTACAACAATCAAGATCCTGTTGATGGATGCTTTCAGCTTCAGAGCATTTACTTTGGAGCCGACAAATGATACGCCCTATTGTTTTCGATACTGGCGCGTCTACCGGTGTTACGCCACATCGAGAAGATTTTATTGATTTTACGCCGAGTGATTCGTCTTTGACTGGGATCGCTCAAACGGCACGCAGTCTGTGGTTCTGGTACTGTTTGCTGGAAGATTCGAGATGATACTGGACAAGAGCATGAATTGAAAACGCGGGCTCTCTATGTGCCTGACGCCCAAGTTCGTCTCTTTAGTCCACAGGTGCATTTGCAGATTGAAGCCAGAGGGGGTCGTGGTGAATTTCGTGTTACGGAAACTGGTTCTGTCTTTCGATTTCCTTTTACCAAGAAGTTGTTAACTTTCCATGCCACCCATGACCGACTTCCGATTGCTCGTTTAGCGACATATTCTATCGAGGAACTTTCCGTGTTCCCCAGTTTCACGCGCCTCAAGTCGCTGTGGAAGAAAATGTTAATCTTTCGCCGGCGCAGCGTGAACTGAAGCAGTTACATGATAGATTGGGCCACTTTAATTTTCCTTGGATTCAGCGACTCCAGCGAGTTCGAGAGGGGGATAGAGTGCAGGAGCCCATTTTGCGAACAAAATACAAGTCTACGTCCTCTTGTGAGCCGCCGATCTGTGCATCATGTCAGTTTGGCAAAGCAAAACGAAAGGCTATTGGGACAGAAAACAAATCGAAAGTCCCAGAGAGAGATGGTTCGTTGAAAGAAGGTATCTTGACGCCAGGCCAGATGGTATCGACGGATCAGTTTGTGTCAAGTGTATCTGGAAGGAGGTCACATACTTATGGGAAAGAGCAAGAGCATGACAAGTACAAGTGTGGTACTATCTTTGTGGATACGGCTACGACATATTTGTTTGTGCAGAATCAAGTGTCTACTTCGTCGACTGAAACTATTTGATCAAAACATGCGTTCGAGAGAGAGCTTCGTTCGTATGGAGTTGAAGTCAAGGAGTATCGGGCTGACCTAGGAGTGTACAAGTCAAGAGAATTTCTGAGAGATTTGGAGTTGCAAGGACAGCGAATTCATTTCTCAGGTGTCGGTGCACATCACCAGAACGGAATTGCAGAGAATGCGATCCGAACCGTGACAGAAAGTGCAAGGACTATGTTATTGCATGCTATGATTCACTGGCCGAGTGAAACGTCGGTGGACTTATGGCCGTTTGCGGTGGACTATGCTGTGTATTTGTGGAACAGATTACCAAAGCAGGATTCAGGACTGGCACCAGTTGAGCTACTTTCTGGAGTTACGATGGATACGAGTGTACTTCAGCCGAATGAGAGTCTTCGGGTGTCCGTGCTACGTTCTGGATACTAGGATTCAAGATGGAAAGAAATTACCTAAGTGGAAGCCAAAGAGTCGCGAGAGGTCAATTCTTAGGGATGTCAACGCGACATGCAAGTACGATTGGGCTAATTCGGAATTTGAGAACGGGAGCGGTGTCGCCGCAATTTCATGTGGTGTCACGATGATTTGTTTACGACGATTCCGTTGATTCCAAAGCCTGATGTAGAAGAGCCGGAGCCAAAGAATTGGGAAGAGCTATTGACTTTTAGCCGGGATAAAGTTGAGACGGAGGATGGTGAAGAGCTACCTTTGTTGCATGAAGACTGGCTTACCGATAGCGAAAAGAAGCAGAGAGAGCTGTTGTTGAGACGACGAGTTCAGGAAAGGAATTTGACTCCAGGGCCTCGCCATCGAGAGCCTAGAGTTGAGCCGAATCAGATTCATGTGGATCAAGATCAAGATGATGTTCCTATTTTAGCTCCAGAGAGAGATGAGAGTGATAGCGATGAGGATGTGGAAGAGTCTGCTCCCCGTCGGAAGTGAGAGACCGCGACGTTGGAATCGAAAATACTTTGGTTCTGATTTCGTGAATAGGCCTGTTAGCAAAGGAAGATTCTATGGGCCAGATGATGAAGTCCATGTTGCAAATGACGATATTACTGAGTTCGGAAAAGAGACCGAGTCTGAATTGATTGAGAAAGTTAAAGAGGAGTTTGGTCTACCGTCGGAGAACGATGCTTTTCTGGCGAAGTCTGGATTTTGAAGATGATATCTTGTCGCAAGGTAATTGGGGTGCGCATGCATTGTTGATGCGATCGAACGTTGATGAGAACGGGTTGCTCGATGATTTGCATCCTTTGGCGTTTGCTGCAAAAGCGAACAACGAAGACACTCCAAACTATTATCAAGCGATGAATGGACCCAATAGTGAAGGCTATCGTCAAGCGATGGTCGAAGAGATTGAATCATTAGAGAGTTTGGATCCTTGGGACGTGGTTCCGAGATCTGACGCAGTTGAGAAAGGAGAGCGAATATCTTGCCGAGTACTTGGGGCGTTTAAATGTAAGAGATACCCCGATGGTCGGATCAAGAAATTTAAGGCGAGATGGTGCATTCGCGGAGATCGTCAAATTGAGGGCGTTGATTTCTTTGAGACCTATGCCCGGTGGTTTCGTGGAGTACTGTTCAAGCTTGTTGTTGATTCTGTCAATCGTCTTGGGCTTAGCTACGAAGCAAGTCGACTACACGTTGGCGTTTGTGCAAGCTGACCTGAACGAGGAAGTGTTCTGTGAGATGCCGAAAGGGTTCGAGCGTCCGGGATACATTTTGAGATTGAAGAAAAGTGTTTACGGGTTAAGACAGAGTCCCCTGAACTTCTTTAATTGTTTGAAGAAAGGATTGGAAGATCGAGGATTTGTTCAGTCGAAGAATGAACCTTGTTTGTTTATGTCGAAGAAAGTGATTTGTTTAACCTACGTTGATGATTGTTTGTTCTTCGCTCGACGAACGCGACATCGATGCAGTGATTGATGACTTACGTAACAACGAGAAGTTCCAGAGGTTTCAGTTGAATATTGAGGATGATGTTGCTGGATTCCTTGGGATTTTGATTCAAAGAAAGGATGATGGATCGATTGAGCTATTACAAGAAGGATTGATCGATCGGATTTTGGTTACTATGGGTTTACAGGACTGTCGGACGAGTTCGACACCTGCTGAATCGAAAACGTTAGGAAAGGATCCTGATGGAGAAGATTGTGTTGAGAAGTGGTCGTATGCCTCTGTTGTCGGAATGATGATGTATTTGGCGTCGAACTCTCGACCAGATATTGCATTTGCGGTGCATCAATGTGCGAGGTTTACGCATTGCCGGGGCGAGTGCATGAGATAGCATTGAAACGAATTGGTCGATATTTGAAAGCTACCAAAGATCATGGGATGATTATTCGTCCTGATAAGGATTTGAGATTGGATCTATATGTGGATGCTGATTTCGCGGGATTATGGAATTCTGAAGACGCGAACAATCCCTCTGACGTGAAAAGTCGAACTGGTTATGTTATTACGGCTTGGAGGTGTTCCGGTACTTTGGGGATCAAAATTGCAGAGTGAGATCTCATTGTCTACTACGGAAGCGGAATTTATTGCTGCATCTATGGCGATGAGACAGTTGTTACCTGTACGAAGTAATGGAAGAGTTGACAGAGCATCTCAAGATTGAGCGGAGTGCCGAGTCTACTGTTTCTATTGTGTGGGAAGACAACAATGGAGCGCTTACTATGATGAATAATTCTTATCCAAAGATGACCCCTCGGACAAAGCATATTGGTTGCAAGTATTGGTGGTTCATTTCGCATATCAAAGATGGAGAAATCGAAGCGAGACGAATCGATACGGCTGAGCAGAAAGCGGATATATTCTGAAGGGCTTATCGAAGGGAGAGTTTGAAACAAAGCGCAGGTTATTGATGGGTTGGTGAGACTTGTCAAGTTTATATGTTTAGAGAGACTTAGGATTTTAGGAAGAAGTTCGAAGCTACGATTGAGAGAGAGAACAAGACTTATTCAGTCATGAGTCGAAATGACACGTGTGACGGACTTACGTCAGTGTTGCCGAAGAGCAATCTTGTTCGAACCAGAAGTAGAGTAATCTTTTATTAAGAAGTGTTGAGTTACCGATTGGCTTTGTATTCGAAGTTGATCTTGTTATTGCGGTTGTTCATTGGATAATCGCTCAGAGGAACATTTATCTTCGCAATTCGCGCCATTTTCGTTTGTTCTCGTTGACAACAAACGCACAAAAAATCCTTCCGTTGACATTCATTCGGGTAGCTCGTTACTATCGGCTTTGATGTGAAACAGTCATTTACGAATAGGATGTATAGACATTTTAGTATTATAGAAGTCCCAACGCGAAGGAAAAAATTGGCGGGACGCGACGGAGGGAGTCAACTCGCCTCTCACTCTCTTTGCGATGATGAACGAACAGCTTCCATTTATTGAAGAACAAATCCATTCAATAGAAGTCCATATTGTCATTAATTTCTTTCATAATTAAGCATGATAAGCATACCGCAAGCCCCAGCTAGTTTCAAAATCAGCGGGAACCCGACCGCATTAGTTCAGCGCTTCATTCGGAGGACGCCTTCCACGGACAGCTCTTCCAGCCTGCTTTATCTTCGCTCCGGTAGCTGCGATGAAGATTCTCTCTCTCCTCCGACCTCGAGTGCTCGCAGTGAAGAGGACTTGATATTAATGGAAGGAGGACTTTTGGGAATATCACAAGGCGCAGAGACATCCCAATCCGCCATCGCCCAACCCGTGCAAAACACCGCTAGTGTTCCTCAAGCACCATCGACCGCTTCCGACGTAGATACTATATTATGGGCGAGCTCCATCGTGCAGTAAAAATGAGCTTGCTGCGTAGGACCTTCTTCATAGCCTCGCCTGATTGATTCCCAGCATATTTGGCGATCTTCAACCTGCCTTGGAATACTTGCGTCAATAGAACGCATCATTCTCTATACGTCATCGCTCATACTACTTAAACATTTAGTACCTTTCGCTTATTGGCTTCATTAGCATTGTTGTGTCAGAAGCATTCGAAGCAAAGTGATCGCTCGCTCAACGACGAATGTTGCAAAGACTGACTACCGGTCATGGGTCATTCTCGCTTTTCGTACGCTGTGACTTCGTCAAAATTGATCTTGTTGGCAGGTTAAGCTTGGCAATTGCTTAGGCACCAGATTTAAAGAATGTTGTCAACTTAGAAGGAAGATGTTACGTTATGAAGACTGGCCTTCATTGAGTCACGAAGAACTGTAACAATGATCTAATCAGGTTTTAGTAGATAAAGATACAAGCACAACACGAAAAGCTCTGATCATTTTTGAATGATGCTCTTGATAATTATTGATTTCTCTGGCTAGACGAGGATACAAGCACATCACAAGAAGAACTGATGCTCTTGTTATTTATTTATTGCTCTGGCAATGCATAGGCAATAAATCCCTCGTGAGATTAATGAGCTGGTTTCAGGACTGATTTCAGTCATGTTGCCGTGTTGGCTTTTGCTTACGTCACTTCTGGTGTCGCTCACTTTTTCTCGCGTGCCTCAACGTCATTCGTTTACATCTCGAAAGAAGTTGCACCGACAGCATTAGAAACGACCATCATAACAAACAAAGCAAGTGACAAATAATACTTGCATCTCGTAGAGCCCACAACTAGTGTGCTGACAGGTTCTATTTTCTGGATTCGAATCGAAGCAGGTCTCCTAGGTTACGGACAAAAACGATCAGAGCAAGCATGCGATTTTCTCGTATCATCACTGCAACTCTAAGTGTTGCCTCTTCACGAGCTTTTACAATTCCTCGTAACTCCTTCTCTTCGTCGACGCGCTTGTTTCAAAGCGTTCCTAAACTGACGGATCCTTCTTTCCTCATGGATCAAGTTGATGTCTTCATTTTCGATTGCGACGGAGTCATCTGGAGAGGAGATTCCTTAATTGACGGCATCCCTGACACGCTCGAGAAATTGCGAGCCGCCGGCAAGCGCTTGTTCTTTGTTACCAACAACTCTACCAAGTCACGTAAAGGATACAAAAAGAAGTTTGATTCGCTCGGTTTGTCAAATGTTCCTGCTGAAGAAATCTTCTCGAGTTCTTTCGCAGCGGCGGCGTACTTGGAAAAGACGCAATTTGCGGCCACCAACAAGAAAGTCTATGTCATTGGAGAGATGGGCATTTGCGAAGAGCTTGATCTGATCGGTGTTCCGTATTTGGGAGGTCCTGCCGATAAAGATTCAGTGGCCGATATGGGACCGGGAGGTATGTTGCATGTTGATGAATCCGTGGGTGCCGTGGTGGTCGGATTCGATCGTCACATCAACTATTACAAAATTCAATACGCACAGTTGTGCATCAATGAATTGGGGGCGGAGTTTATTGCGACGAACTTGGATGCTGTGACGCACTTGACCGACGCACAAGAGTGGGCTGGAAATGGAAGTATGGTTGGAGCGATCAAGGGATGCACTGGACAAGAACCGACAGTAGTTGGTAAACCGAGTCCGCTCATGATCGATTATATGGAACAAAAGTTCGGGTTTGATCGCTCACGAATCTGCATGGTGGGTGATCGCTTGGATACGGATGTTTTGTTCGGAAAAGACAACGGCTTGAAAAGTTTGCTTGTCCTGAGTGGTGTCACGTCAGAAGAGAAATTATTGTCTCCCGAAAACAAGATCAAACCGGATTTCTACGCCGAAACAATCAATGATTTCTTTTCGCAGGTTCCCGCTGAATCGAAGACATAATTTAATGGTGCAGTACTCTTTGCATGTGCTATCAGTGCCTATGAATGTGTCACGTATCTTTACGCTATATAGTTCAAATTGAACTGTTTATGTGTAGATGAAAAGTAATTTAACCTGAAAGGTCGAAAACGAGATAAAACCTTTGTTGTATAATGTGGTTTGGAGACGACTTCTAGCTAATCAACAAGGCATAATGCGTTTCTACAACAGAATAATCATCTTCACTCATCCCACTGAAGTTAATTAGTAGGCGAAAGACTTTCTTTTTATCAGAAACTGTAATAGTATGATTTAGATGCAATTCAGCGGTTGGGAGCACGATAATTTCCTACAGGTACTCCGTGTTAGCTTGAAACTCGCACCCTAGCTCACGACTCCTCACCAAACACATGTGTGTCTGTACTTCGTCAGAGAGCAGACCCGCATGAATTCCGGAAGAAAAACGCCATCTGGCAGCAGTCAGACTGTAGATAGAAGTGTACTCCGTTTCTGCCGGACTAATGAACATCGACGAATGGTTTTGATCCATGACGACACAGTCTGTCCAGTCTCCAGTCTAGACCACATTGTACTATCACTTTGACAAATGGCAGCTGGCCGATGACGATGTCGTTTGGTGAATTCTCCTTTCGTCCAATCGCAGATGGTCGCGCAAGTTCCGACCCGCAAAACGTATCTTCTGCGCGCAGATCTGCCGATGGAGATGATGATGGGATGTGTGTGGGATCCATCGTCGAAATCGACGCCCTCAAAATTGAATCCGCATATGCGTTGCATTTCTTGTTTCACCTGCAAACAAATCATCTATTTTTATTCACCATGATAGAAGAAAACGACTCAGTAGTTCCCTACATCGACCATTCGAGGGATACACCGAAACCAGGGCTTCGCGATCGCGCAAAGACCTGGTTTTTGAATCGTTTGTACGGGATGCTCGAAGATGCCGACGCTCACAACATTGCTCATATTATTTCCTGGCAAAAACACAGTCGAAGTTTTGTTATTCACGACAACAAGAAACTACAAGCCATTCTTCCTAACTATTTCAACATAACCAAGACTTCGAGCTTTTTGAGGCAACTCAATATTTACGGTTTCTCTCGCATCGTCCACGGGCCTGATGCTGGAGGGTACTACCATGAGCGCTTTCTACGGGGTATGAGATGGCTGGCTCAAACGATAACTCCTTTTAAGGTAAAGGGAACAGGAATTCGTCAAAAATCAAAGCCCCATCCTGATTTCAGCGTCATGGCACCGATCATTCTTCCTTCTTCCAATCAGCACGAGGCAAAGTCTCACATGACTCATGATGCATCACATCCGGGATTGTCACTACCGCGCTCGCTTTCGGTTGTCTCGAACGAGGAAGATCAATGGATGGTTCCGGCATTTAACATGCCTATGCTAAGTTCGGCTCGAGGCAGTTTGAATAATCTGGTGGATACCACGCCGCTGATGGAAGAGTTGATCTCCGGAGAGCCACAGACCGTTGATCATGTCGACTATTCCAAAACGACAGAAGAGGTCGACTGGCATTGGGAAGAAGACGACGTCCAATCTGCCATGTACGACTTGGTTCATAAGCCTGCTGGCATCAGTTTTGATCGATTTCTACAAGATCTGGCTTTCGAGGAAAGGATTCAGAATTAGGTACTTTGTAGAATGATAATTATGTACATGAAACGTTTTTGGTATGTAAAGAATGAATTATAGTTGAGCTGAGTAATGAAATATTGCGCTCGTATGTGCAGTTCATTGCGCATTGGGTAAGTAATTACAATATGTTCAGTAGGCGTTTGAGCCCACTCGTCCTTGTGGATCGTTCAAATAGGCCAACGATGCTTCGATTACGATAGCTTTCGATAGAAGAGCTAGTCAGTCATAACGATGTCTCCTTTGTCAACATCAAGATCCTTGTTGGCAGAAAAATCTTCATCTCGAGCCGTTTCGGACAGATCCGAGGCAAAGAATAAACATCTTACGAGACCACTATGGTGGCCATATGGGTAAATAGCCTGGCGATTGTGAGGTGAGTAGTGCACGTTGAACTGCTCGCGCACTTGCTCCAACAATCGCTTCTTGATAGCGTGCTGCTGTGATTGATGCTCACTTGTTTGCCATCCAATACAAGGGAACCCATAGAGAGCCGCATCGACCGAGCTCGAGCCAAATCTATCTGAGAACCCTTTTTGAGTACACACGCCCATGTTCTTCCGTTCATTCGCTTCGAACGCTTCCATGTTTTGTATCTCCGATTCCAGAGCCTTCGTGGCTGGGCCTAAATGTAGTCCTGACTCAATGTTGCTCCGCTTTCTTGCCATCGATTGCTGCTATTTGACTTGTTGTAGAATGCGAAACTTCTTATGATGTTTGGAGTCGTTGTTGTAAAAATATGCTTGAAGAGATTGGTTGGCAATATCATATTATCAGAGAGCTCTTTGGCCCTTGTGAAGGCAGCTGACAAATATAGAATTTTTACCAAGAACGTCAACCGGTGCTCAAATTCAAAGGTGATTTATAACGAAGAACACGGCTCGCCTTCTGCACTTTCCGAGTGTTTGTTCCGTCAAGCGTATCATTTAGCAGTTCGTTCTTCCGAAAGAAACATTTCTTTTATTCTTCCGTAAGTTTCGATACCTTCGGTCCTGATTCCGATGGCAAATTGTACAAAATACAAAACGGGAATCGGATCGAGTCAGCAATCGTCAGCACAACAGACACAATACACAAAGAAACATGACTGAAAGGCAAGAGCCAAAAGGATGATTACAAGTATATGTTTGGGATGTTTACTTTATTCTCTAGGCACGAGTCACGAGCTATGCACATTCATTTAAGTCGAAGGAGCAAGAAGTTCAAAGTAAGCCATAGTACGATCGCGTCGCACACTGACAATCGGGGCGTTGACTGCCTTGACCGATGGATTGAGTACGAAAATTTAAGCACTGAACATTCATGTTATTGACGGTACCTTGCCGAATGAGAAAATTAAAAACACTTATCAGATTCAAAACAGGCGTTGTAAACTCTAAGCTTCAAACGCTGAATTTCGGTTGAATATTGCTCCCTGTCGTAGATTAGAAACGACGTCATCCAAGCACACCGCTTTGTAGACAAAATTCGTACACGCTAGGGCGGTAATGATACAAGTAATACTCCAACTTTCCCATTGCTACGGACGGCTCGACTGTGATAGAAGCTGGATCTTGAAGTTTTGCCGCCCATTCTCGAACTTGCGAGCGAGCTGCCTCGACACGAGTTTCATCTTCGACTACCATTTCAACTTCACCCACCGCATGACCAAAGTCGGTCTCATCCAAATCAACCGTGACGTCTAAAATGGACCATGAAGTTCGTCGAGCGTATATTCTGGCTAAAGGTAGAAGCTGCGATAATAGCACATCGTTTGGAATTTTCGGTATTGTGTGATTGCGAATCATCAGCTCTGAATTGACGTCAAGAAAGTTGGGACACTCGTTGCAACGAGCCGAATTCATCGGCGAGGAGATATAAGACACAGCCTTTGCCAAAGCGGGCACGCCTTCAATTTCTACGTAAACAGTAGTCGCTGAGGCCCCCGAACCGTCACGCGGATTGCTATCGGTTCGTTGCCCTATTTTGATTTGCCACCGGCTTATGTCATCAGTAACGCCGTTCCTTTCCGGCTGACGGCAACGTAACCAGACGTTTTGTTGCAGTAATTGCAGTGAAGGGGTATCAAAGTACCAATCGGTCATCTCCATGCAATGCTGTCTCGCAAATCCCCATTGCATTAGACGCTTTTCAATGTCACACGGAACGACAAACTTCTCTTCAATCTCAATAGTAGACGACTTGGTTGCAGAATGAGCTTCCAAATACATTGTAACACGATTTTTGACAAGAACACGCCGATATCCTCGGGACTTGCGTACGAAAAATGCTCTGCGAAAAGCTCGCACCGATAGAATCGTCGTTGCGATGCAAATTAGACTGACGGCTACCGAAAAGACCTTCATGAAACCCTCCTACGCTCTCGGGCCTTGACCTTGTTGTGTGTGTGTGTGTGACTAATTAGCTGAATCGAGTGAATGATGAATGTCAAATTCCTAACGATCATATTTATTACCCCGTATTTGCGGTTTTGCGATGATCGAGGCTCGATGCTCGATGCAAAAGCGGGTACCGCTGCGTCGAAATGACAAAACAACTGTTTTAGCAAATTCCAAGACACGTTTCGACACGAAAGCACTGAGGAACTATTACTCCTATTATTTATAGCTAGCATAGTTTAATAAAGAAAGATGTCCCATTTTGCTCAGGGTTGTGGAATATCCCTGCACTTTTGAGCGCTCTGATTGATCAGGAGATCGGATTCGAGGAGGCAGTCGATGCTTCAGAGGAGACACATTATCGACTCCGTCGATCCAACGATTGCGGGGCTTGATCGTATCTTGAATGTCTGGAATGGAAGGCTTTCTTGCTATTTGTTTTCGCGGAGAAACGTCCCGTTCGTCGCCCGATTCCCACCGATTGTGGGGAGGGAACAATTTTCATTTTCACAACCTGCTCCAAGAAAGCCATGTCGGCACTGTCGATAGAACTATCATCATCATCGCTTCCACCAGAATCACTTTCCGATATGTCACTGATTGATGTTGAATCCACCATGTCGTCCGGAACTTCAAAGGAAATAATCTTCCGAGGAGATGATTTGTCGATTGATAGCTCATCGCGTATCTGAATCGATACACAAGTCGGTCTGTTACGACGTCTGGAAGAAGCCATGTCATACCAGTTCCTGCAAATGGAAGCATCTGTGGAACAAGGAGGAATATCGACGACTTGTCCTCGGTTTGACTTGATAAAGACTTGTTGAAGAGACGATGGTACTCTCGTACGGATGATCGGAGGAGGATGATTGCCTCTGGGCATCCTGTCGTTTTTCCACTCCTGTTTTTGAAGTAACAGCTGAAAATAAAGTTATTCCTTGAGTTTTGAGTGTTGAATGAAAATGATTTGAATGGAGATGTGGCGGAGAGCTGAGAATTTGCTGATTGTCACTTTGTGTTGTTGGTTTTCTACTCACCCAATGATTGCGACATCGTATGATCTAAATTTATTTGAAACCTTGCCATTTAGGCCACGTCGTCGAAGAACAAGCAAGAGGGCAATACAAGGTTATAGAAGACGAGTGTCTTCGTATTTAAGTGATTGGTACCGCTCTTCGAGACTCAACGTTCTAGAGTAGACGGCAGCTTTCCCTTCTGCCCTTGACCATAAGCCCACAATTTTTTTCGCGTACTAGATTCATTTGACGCTTTTTTTCTTTTTTCACCCCTGTCGTTTGGCTACACAAATGAATGAATGTCCACAAATAAGATTAAGCCCACAATTTTGCTGTTGTAGACACGAGAGGCGAAGCCCGAGGCCAACGATAAAGACGCTATGTTTGACGATTGACGATGGACGATGCTCTCTAGAGAGAACTAGCTAGATTTTAGGTACCAGGGTACCAAAAATACTTGCACGTAGCGCTATTCACAGGCCTTCAAAGTAGGTGTAAAAGTAGCACAAATGATGAAGAAAATGAGTGTGAGAACTTAATAGATGATTTATTGGATTGCGTTGCCAAATGCGGTGTGCAAAAATTATAGTCATGCATCGGTTGGAGGGAGAATCAAAAGAATGCAACGGATACAAGAATGGAATCATGCACCACAATTGGTTAGTAAATCATTTTTTTAAATCAAAAACATGCCGAAGCCCGCTCTTGGAAAAACCAACAACAATGGGCAACGGATATGAAAAAAGACTTTACTTAGAACTTTGTACGATGGAAAGCCCAGCTGTACGCCACTTCTTCCTCCTTGCCAGCTCCATACTTGCTTCTGACTCGCGCGCCCCGCGCTTCGTACTTGGGAACCGACTCGTGGTAATCCAGTCTTGTTTGGTCTCACTACAAATACCGGTATTGGGATCTCCTTAGTATCCATATACGTTATTATACCAGTATTTTTGGGTATTAAAAGACGTGTAGAACTATACAGTCAATGACGTATGACACGCACGAGGAGCGAGGACCGAGGACCGCGATGCGAGAGGCGAGAGACGAGAGACCAAGTTGCAACAAGCAACAAGTCTATTGTAAAGGCGTTTGGCTTTAACACTCAGAAAAAACTGAGCTTGTAGGATCGGACTTTAACACACAGAAAAAACAGAGCTTGTAGGATCGGACTTTGGACTTAGGAAGTCAGACATCATACAGCAGATTAGACATCGTACATCGGAACACGGAACACGGAACGGAACACCGAACACCTCAAACCAGTAGTACTACCGAACTTTCTGGCTAGACAAGCTAAAGAAATAAAGATTAAAAGCATTAAACCTTTCACATCGCCCTAACATAGAACCAAGAAAATAAGTCAAAATAGACGCGTTAAATTGCAGATTCGATCCAACTATCAGCCAAAGAAACGCAATGCACTATTTTCGCATTCGTTTCTCTCATCCTCACGAAGATGATTACAGATAACGGTCGTGAATAGGCTACCAATGAATGAAAAATAGGGATGCATTTGCTGGCTTCTTCATGTCATGTATGTCATTGAGACTTTGCGAACTGTATTCACCGTCACCAGTCCATCACATTCTCCCCTTAGTATCTATGTCTTTTCGCAGATATAAAAGCGCAACGCCGTCAACAAAATAGATACTATCCTTCCACGCAACACCACCATCAAATGTAAAGGGAGTGTCTTCTTTGGGGACGATGCGATACCCCATGGACTGATATAAACGTTGTGCCGCCGAATACTGTGCATCGCAATGTAAATGAAGACTGGTGCAACCCGTTCGCTGGCTGGCTAGCCCTTCTGTAGCGGCGACGAGTAATTTCGCCAAACCACGCCGCCTAAATGATGGATCAATCAGCAGATTACCAATCCAAGCTTCGATGGGTGTCCCAGTGATTTGACAGTACATCTTCTTCAGTGAAAGGGGAATCGGTACGGCGGGAGGAATGCGGTCGGGTAGCACTGGCTGCCAACTCACTTCAATCATTCCTATGACACGCGGTGTCGATTGTTGAGACGTGTTCTGAGTTGCCACAAGAATAGTGTGGTCTTTGTCGAGTGGAGAAGCATCGAGTGCTAGTTTCATACGCATCGTACTTTCTACCAACAATTGCAACCACCATTGATCAAGTTGATCGGCCAAAGTAGTCCGATTCTTCTTTCCATACTCGTCCATACAAAGGTCTACGATATCCGTCAAGTCTTGGGGCTCCATTTTCCGTACAGTGAGTCTCGATTCATCGTAGTCGTTGATGACAAAAGGAAGCTGTAATTGAGACGACGTCAAAGCTTTATTCGCTCCGGCGCAGCGTAATTGTTCAATATGTTTTGACGCTGTTCTTCTCGCGCTCGAAAGAAAAGTGAACATTGTGTTTTTGTTTTCAGATTTCCGTGATTAAAGGAAAGAAAAGGGGATTGTTGTGGCACTAGAAAAGCATCGTGAACAATGCACTGACTCAACAAGACGAACAAAATTCTCCGAAGAGTCATGATTCTATGTTGTCTTTCTCGTGGAGGCCGACCAAGTGGCTCTTAAAGACGTAAAGCGTAAGATATCGTTAATGACTATCGATAGAAAGATTGCTATTGTTATTGTAGTCTAACCCCAATCAACTCGAATGTCATTGCAGCACATGCGTTTTATTATTTGTGAGCCAGTAAGAAAAGCGTAGCTGTCCCGTTGCGATGGTCAAGAAGACGGGATTTGAGAAGTCACGATCTTCGCGCAAAGCGTTTATTACGTTCATAGAAGTTCACCCTAACAACCCCGGCTTTGAGGCGGATGATGTACAAAATAGACCAACTAGTCTAATTTACTAAGAAAAATCAATTACACGAAGGACAGAGAACAATTTGAAAGGATTCAAGAGCGAGGCCCGTAAAAAGCAGAACACTGCTGACCGAACCGGTGTATCGTGAGAATGCCTATTGATTCAGGCAGCGTTAAGGGGACCTGAGTGCCAAGAATCGATCATGACGGTTTTCGAAACAAAGTTGTGAGCTGTATATGCCGCAGAAGCCAATCACACATTAATAAAGACGATTAATATCTCGAAAGGGGCAAAGATGGCCTGTCTTCTGTGAAAAACATCATTTCTTGAATCACTCCGAGAAGAGAGTAGTGAGACTCGGAATAGTTTGCGTTCGTACCAGAAGAAAGAAAATCAGACATCCCATCAAGGACGTTCCTGCCATAGTGCCTGTTACAATATCTCGAAATGCCGTGCCATTCTCTTCCATATGATTCGGCACATTCATTCCGACAAAACTACCCACCAATGCAGCACACGTAATACACAGCGTAAACACGCTAATCACCATGTTGGCAAACAAGAGTCGGTTTCGAACGGAATCTTGTTTCTGATTGACGAGTTCTGCTGCCGAGTCAATTTGTCCTTGAATCAAATGCAACGAGTTGGTTAAACTCAACGCCGTTTGCAAATACGATTCCAAGATAAGCTCCGGCTCATCGGATTCTTCATCCAACACTTCTTGTGACACGGGATACAAGAATCGCTCTGGGTGCGTAATCAAGCGGCTGAGATTCATCAACGCCATGTCTTCGTCTTCATCCAATACGCGATCCAGCGACTGCACAAATCCCTTGACACGGGAGGACATTTCTCGGACGGCATCCTTGACGGCACGAATAATTGTGAGAGGATCATCGGAGTAAGAGTTCTTAGGGTGCAGCAATCGATGAATATAATTCATAGACGCCTCTTGCAGTTCAAACGTATCCGATGCTAACAAATTGCTGATAACATTCAAAACAGCATCGACGCATTGCAGTTCGAAAGGCAAATCGACCCATTTGTTGTCTTTAATGTCCATCCATTCGCTGGCTTCCAATGTCGGATGGGGATCATGATCATCGCTGTTGGTGTCCAGTAAATCACTTTCCGTTGAATGCAAACTACCACTTAATGTCGTGGCAGTAGGAGCTCCAGTCTCTTCTGTCATTCCTGCAGCAGGCATGTATTTATTCAACAAATTTACCTTGTTGTTGCCATGACCGCTAACGCTGACGGGATCCATGGAAGAAGGATTTCCATGCGAACTAGCATTGTTTTCATTTTCACTATCGGCGTCATTCCAGAAACTACTGTGCATCGTATCACCCCCTCCGTGCAATCTCGTTTCCAATTGCACCAAGACCGAGTCAGCTCCATCGGGCACAATGACCAACAATCGGTCTCGCAAAACAATTGCCCGGAGCGGATCGAAATTCAATAACATGACATGTCGTCGCACGATGAGCTCGGGCTCATTCGATGCACTAAAGGGTGTCACCAATCGACGCATATCTCGGGGATGCAAATATCCTCCGAGGCGTTCGCGGTAAGTGGGGTTGGAAGTGCGTTCCGTACCCGAGTTGACACGAGGATTCTCGTTGGTTGATGCCGCACGACGTCGTTGGGGCAATTTCTTCGGTTTCGCGGCCGGTGGCAAGAGTCCGAGAGGGACGGGTGTCACCAACGCATCGCCCAAGTTGATAGATGGTTCCATACTGCTGTTATCGGACGCCACCCGCATCACCGACTTTTGCGGTGACATCGAGCGCGTTACCTGTGTATCATTGCCTTCGTCATGTGCAGACGAAGTCTTTGTAATACATTTTAAAACATGCTTATACAGAGTCCTGACACTCCAGGCAAAATATTGTCGACTACCATTTTGATGCAATTCGAGAACCAATAGCTCTTCCAATCGCTCATTTAATCCTTCTACAGCAGAAGATGTCTGTCGAGCCGGAGGAGCTTGTGACCACGCTAAACTGCGTTTTAAATTATGTAAATTGTGCAGGGTATCCCAAGGTCGGGGAGGTGCCGCGTGGTGATCGCCATCATGTTGATGATGCTTCGAAAAGAGAGTGCGTCGCTTCAGTGCTTGCATTCTTGATCGTTGCGATATTCAAGTTTAAAGAGAAAAAGACAAAAAAAACAGGAAGCTTTTCAGTTATTGTTTATTGATTTGTCATGGCAATCACCAAGATTCATTCTTTTTTATGTGCCACAGTTTTTGCGGCTGCTGGTCCCCTCGTTTAGCTACTTTGTACGAGTGGATACGACACGACTTAATGTCAATCCCGGAAACACTCTAACTTGTTTCAAGTTTATTACATCTTGCCGAAGCCCGTATTGGTAGAGAAAGTAAATGAACCTTTCTTCAAAAACAATTCGTTTTAGGCAACCTGTATTCCGTACTCCGTTTAGTTCTTGATGTCGGAAAGCATTGCGCGTCATCATCGTTATCGTTCGTATTTACTATAGAATCTAGTGTAGGTGAGCTTTGACCAAGACTGGATTCAATCACGAAGACTACACGGCTATGAGCTATCCGTCGCGCCGACCCTTCATTTCTCCTTTCAGAGTTTCGTTCATCACATCCATCAACTTTACAGGGTAAGGTGTCAATGGATTTGGTTCTGATTCGCACGATATTCAGTCCTAGCAATAGTTTGACAAGAAAGTGGCTATGGCTTTAATTCCTGTTAGTTCGCATCAGCATAGCGCATAGCAACGACATTCATTTCACTACAGAAGCATTGTTTTCACTCGTGATTCGTTCGATGACCTTTTGTATGATGTTGTAGGAAATAGGAACGACGTCACTTCGATTTCCGTGCCAACATGCGACTTTCATCAATACCTACTATCAAGTAGGCTTTGGCTCGCAATAATATAATGATGCTTTATCAATTGGGGACACAATGGAATTTCAGTCCCGTAATGAGTCGACCGTAGGCGATGGTGATGACGATATGATTTGATGAAGAAATGCTTTATCGCTGAAGATAATATGATCATTAACACCGCGTTAACCGATACTGTAAAGGGAAAATCCTACGACGATGTATCCGCACCGTTTTCGATGTACGGCAGCAATCACGAGGCGCTTTTTTGCTTCGAAATCCAACAAAAGAAACCTCCCTCCGTACATTCGTCAAACAAGAAAGCGTCGCCTTCATTAATTCTCTCTTCTGAACCGAAACTGATCAAATCTCCTCCACTATTTTACAACAATATACAATTATCGTCGGAACAGACGTTCCGAGATTCACAATTCAATCTGCATAACAAGAACGATGATTCATTGTATTCATTGGAAGAGGCAAAAGATTTGTACCGTCCTGATTTGCATCTACCATCAGCGCCACATTCCTGGGAAGGTTACGAACCGGCAACACCGCTCAGTGATGTTATCACCGCTCTGATTGGTGTGACCGGACGACCTATATCGGTCGCAGAGTTCATGCGCATGGCGTTGACGCACCCCGAATATGGCTATTACACGCATGGCAAAACGATGACGGAAGGGGATGAATTTGATCGGGATGATCATAGTGACGCAAAAGAAGACTATGTGATTGGTGGTGATTTCATTACAGCACCAGAAATATCTCAAATTTTTGGAGAATGTTTGGGCGTTTGGTATTATACGCAATGGGTCCAACAAGGTAAACCTGACGAATGGCAATGGCTCGAGTGTGGACCGGGGAAAGGCACTTTGACGGCGGACTTTCTACGATTTGCGCGTTTGGACGAGGCGTTTGAAAATCGTGTCGGGCTGTGCATTTAATCGAAGCCAGTCCAGTTTTGCGTCAGAAGCAACAAGAAACGCTGCAGGCGTGTCAACCGAAGATCTCGTTTGTTTTCCATCAATCAACGGAGCAATCAACTGAATCTAACGATGCCATTCATGTATACTGGCATAACACATGGCAACAATTTCGGGAAACCACCTCATCGCGGTGTACGTTTGCCGTTTGTCAAGAATTTTTAGACGCTCTACCGGTGTATGCTTTTGAAAAAACGAAGCACGGTTACTGGCGAGAAAGACTGGTCGATGTTGCCGTGCGTGATGAATGTCTTCAAGATGACGATGATTGGCCTCAACTGGCTGCTATAGAGGCACCTCACGGCGCTAAAAAGACCCGCTTTCGATTGGTCCTCGCTCCAGAAGCCACGCCTGCACTGAAAACTCTTTTGAAGACTGATGAGCAGGGATACCGTCGTTCTGGTGACATCGCAAGTATTACAGCAAAAGCCGACAAAGACATTCCGAGTGGGTCTGTCGTGGAAGTCAGTCCTGAGAGTATTTTTATGGCCCAAGACTTGGCACAAACCATTCAATCCATGGGGCGGAGCTGCACTTATCATAGACTACGGACAAGTTGGAACGACTGACACGATTCGTGGATTCACGCAACATCGACAGGTACCTTTCTTATCGCAACCAGGCCAGGTTGATGTGACAGCTGATGTAGATTTTGGTGCTCTCTGCCACGCCATTCCTGATCAAGCTCACGGACCCGTCGGACAGGGAGAGTTTTTGATGCGTATGGGTTTGCAAGAGCGAGTTGTGCAATTGCTGGAACGAGATGATGTAACAGACGAACAAGCGGAGGATATTTATCAATCTATGGTACGATTGGCGTCTCCGGGAAGAAATGGGGACGAAATACAAAGTGATGGGTATTGTCCCGACGGGGGACCTAAACACCGCCCGGCTTTTGAGACAGAAATACCTGGTAAGCAGTACTTTCACTATTATGCGTCAATACCGGTTGGGTGCGATTTTGCGAACCATGGCGCTTGACGTGCACCCTTTTTGACACCTTTCTCATTCATTTGTCATATTTCTGTACATCGGTTTCGTCCATTGCTCGGCTCGTCGATAGTCCTCTTGACTCCGTAATAGTTTTTCTCATTGTTATTTGCGGCTCGTCACGCCAATCGACGAAAGATATTTTGTTGATGACTTTCGTCCTCGGCGCAGCAGTCAATTTAAAACAGAAAAGCACAAACAATACGTGAAATGAAGCGGTCCAGTTCCAGTGTATTCCCCATCCTGTCGGTGTTTCTATCGTGCTCGACTTCAAGTGCCTTCGTTGTTTCGTCGGAAGCAAACGCAATCATTACTCCCTCTTCAAGTGGTTCACGACGGTTTAGTCATTAATCTGAGCGATGAAAACTATGTCGAAGTTCTTCGCGAAGACAAACCTGTTCTCGTTGAGTAAGTCGCCGCTGCTTGCGGTCACCTGTCCACCTTCCGATACTCTTCTAACGGTTCCTTGCATCTCCAGCATTTTTGCGCCCTGGTGTGGCCCCTGTCGATTGCTCGAGCCAGTGATATCGAGTATTGCTGAAAAATACCAAGATCGCTTGCTCGTTGCTCGGTACGATGTGGAGTCCAACAATCCCAACTTTAAAGTGGAACTTGTCTTGCAGCAACATTTGCCACGTAAATTACCGAGCTTGCTTTTATTCAAAAATGGCAAAGTGACTTGGTCGAGAAGTGGATTGATTTCAGAAGAGAAACTTGAATTGCTGTTGCTCGAACAGCTCGATGCAGCTTCAAGCACAGCAGGTTTCCTCCATTTAGCTAGGCATGAGAACGACTCCTACATGCTATCCGAGTGTCAGCAGATTGAAGAACCCACATCTCGAAAGCTGCAAGTCGCCATACGGTGGCTCAACTAGCTCACATATCATTCGATGCATGCATCTTTTTATTGCAGTTAAATTCCTAGGACTTTCGCGAGCTATCCGAGTCTCGCGCCAAAACTAAAAGAAAAATTTAATTGCGTTAATGGTCAACAACAGTTGTAGAAGAATACCTACCTTTCAAGGCTTTTAGGCTAGAGATGAAGGTTCCTCTCAAATTATTCAGTCTAGTTATTTATGCTCGATACTCGATCCCTAATGCAATAAGTCTTGATTGAATTTTTAGTCCCATCTAAACAAAATCAGCAGTCAACGGATCAGGCCCATAAGATAAGTGTTTTAAGCCCAACATAAAAATTTACAGTACAGTTGTCCTCTTTCACGAGTAGATCATAACTGTAGAAAATGAGACACAAGAAGCTCAGTTGGCAATAAGCAATAAGATATAGTCTACTAGCTTGACTTTTGACGTTTTAACGCTTGTTTGTGATAGAGAGGTATTTTGGCGTTATTTCATTCTTCCGCATTCATAGTCCAGATCTAGTTTATAATGATAAGTACAACAATCGAAGCCCAAGAACTGAATTTTTGTCTTGAAAATGTCGGAGTTGGACTGATGGACAGTAAGGTCCGATTTCAAAAACGCTTTCTCCCCACTCCCACCACTATCAACTCCGGGTCGTTGACTGTACAACTCCGTCATGGTTTTTGAATGACACATTGAATTGCACACAAATCGAGCGGCAAAAGATTCGAACACCATGGAAAGGAGTCTAATGTTTGGTGATGATACTCAAACAATCATCATGAACACTCCGTTGTGTCACAATCTTCCCATTGCTGTTCGATTTACAAAACAATGTCTCATCATGCAGTCTTCACCATCAATAGCCGCGGCGTCGATCACCGTATCGCCACAGAAGCGCGTCCGATTCTCCCTCGCAACAAGATGTCAACATTCCTTCCCCTGCACCTTTAGAGAACGCTACCCAATCGGAGCTGTGGTATTCCGCCGATGAAATGGCGGCTTTTGAATTCGAAGCTAGACAGTTATCCATCCTTGTGTATAGGAGTCTACTGCAACAACATTTAGAGGATACACCGGCATTAGCCTTGGGCCCGCACACACGGGGACTCGAGACAAGAGGCTGCATCCAACGTCAATTGTTACGACGACAAGCTCGGGCTTATATTCGTCAAATCCAACAGGGGCGCACTGCTGATGAGCTAGCCGAAGTGGCTCGCGAGATGAATGCTTGGGCAAAACATCTTGCCTACGAAGAAGCCGCCCGAGACTTTGATCGGGCCTATGCCGATGAATCGAACAAACGAAAATTTGACGCTTTGCAAGAACACAGCTGACAGACACTGCGTTTTTGATAGTTCTCGATCGTGACTTGATAAAACGCAAAGGGGGTGCAGAAAGTTGATGGGGACAGCAAAGAAATTCATAAACGAATACAATTTTGATAGAGGTAACATGTATTAGAAATTCCTAGAGAATATAGTCTACTTCATCTACATCATGTAAAGGCTCATTAACAAATCAAAAGACGATTTAAGATCCTTTTCTCGACAGCAATCGAGCTAGCTAGAGGTAAAGACTTGCCATCTGCCACCGCAGAATTTAGTTTGCTCACCCCCGATCGATCGATCGATCGATCGATCGATCGATCGAAAAACGCGCCATCTGTCACTGTTTTTGGCACGTGCTAGGAATAAATATGAAACGGAGTCGCCCTCAACATCGGCACTCCGACTCGCCCACTCTTGACTGAATAAGGGGCAATAATCTGTTTCTGGGTTCAGTACTGGTGACTGCTGAGTGACACTGTACATTCTTGTAATGTGGAATTCTCGATGCGTCAGAAAGAACGTTGTTTGGGACTTGAAGCTTGAAGCCGAATTCCGAACACTTTTTAGAACCGATCCGATGAGAGGTTAAATTCAACGAGTGTCTGTTGTCTGTTCGCCCATCAGTGAATGTGATGGGCATTCAATTCTCCTTCATCGTCATCCGCCATCATTCATCATTCATCATTCAGAAAATTGAAGTTCCGATCGTCGTCGTTCTTATCTAATTAGTTGATAAAGAAGACATCCCTTCCCTGCTCTTACAATGACAACGATAATAACACTCATTGTATCACTTATTGTTATTTCTTTCACACAAGCATGGATTTCAATACCGGCAGCGCATCATCGAAATTCTTTCGTTTCGACCGAATTATCACTCGCACGTTATCGACCCGATACGAACAAACGTCCAACGAATGACGATGCCAGCAATGAGTCAACGGATGATGGCGTCACGGGGCAGGGTTCCAACTGGTTAGAGAGGTCTTTTCCGATTCCGCAAGAAAAAATTGACGCGAAAACGGTCATGGATTACAATTTAGGATTATCGGGTGTGAGTTTTGGGACGGGTCCCTTGTCGGGGCGGATGTACGCTGCCATGACACAACGATCCTCTGCTTTACAGCAAGCGCCACGAGAAATGAGAGACGAAATAGTGGGAACGTTGCGTGTTTATGCGATGGATTTTACGGCCAAAGAAGCCACCAAAGTCGCCTTGAATCAGAATGGACTCGAAATGGTACTACAAGACGATGAGCAAGATCAAGGAATGTGGGGAGATGTTGATTCGATTCAGCTGCTGGATGAAAATGATCAGCCCATTGGTCCTATGTACGACGATTGGGAAGATGCCGCTAAAAACTGGACACCGGGGCAAGCGTTTGATTTTGTAGTGCGACAAGTTCCTGCCAAAGTACGAGAGCTTTCGTTGGAAGAACTGTTGCAAGCTCTAGATCCGGATGGATCTTTACGAGAAGAAGGAAAGGCTATGAATATGAATCTCATTCCGACAACCGATAATTTGCAATCTTTGGAGGATATGGCGGGTGAGAATCGACGAAGAGTAGAGCTATCTCCACAAGACACAGAAAGTGTATTTACAGGATACCCCGAAAAAGAGGTTATCGAGTTATCACCGCAGATGCCTTGAGAGACTGTTGGCGACAATCTGATCGTGATACGTTTCTCGACAATCCTACGGTACTGCACGTAATGGATGCACTCGTGTCACACGGTTGTTTGGTAGTTGATTTGCAAAATACAGATGCTCTCGAGGGATTATGGAAGACAGTGGAAGAAGTTTTTGCCTCGGAAGATACATATTCACCTCTAAGGACTGCCACGGAGACAGGTTCTTCGTACGCGAAAGTGGGCTATGTCGAATATGACACCATGGCGTTTCTAGAAACTAGGAGAATCGGTGATGGTGGTATGTTACCCGATGAATTGAGTCCCGAGCAACAGCAATCTCTCCAAAACGCATTTACAAGTATTTGGGATGTATCTCGTAACGTCATTCGTATTGCCATGGCGGCGAGTACGTTGGAAGACGAAGCGAATAACGATGATATTACGGAAGGCGACATAAATTTTGATCCGTTCCAAGCAGCCGACTGGGCTGCAGAAGAACTCGTCGATCATGGTGGATCTGGTGGAAGTGTCAGTATGAGCCCGCATCGTTTGTGTCGTTACTATTCTCCCTCTACCGACGCGGGAAGCAAAGATGACCAGAAATACAGAGAAGTGTTTGGAGCTCATACTGATTCGACCTTTATCACGGCTGTTCCAGTAGCTACCGTTCCCGGACTTGAAGTGTACGATGAAGCGGCCGAACGATGGTATCGACCCGAGGCTTTACTCACATCCTCACATTGCCGCTATGTTGTTCTGGTACCGGGTGAATTTTTACAGCTGTTGACACGTCAAGAAATCTTGGCCAGCGTCCATCGTGTGGTTGTCGGGGCCGAACAACGATTTAGCGCACCCTTATTACTTCGCGGTCGACCAGAGGCTGTCTGGAACGTGCAACGGTACTTTGGATCGTCGGCGTTGACATCCAATACATTACTGCAAGAATGTGACGGACGGACTATGGAAGAAATTCATGCCGCCATGCAAAACTCATTTCAATAATAGTAAGAAGAAGATTTGAAGCGCTACGCAATAATTGATATTATTTCAAAAAGACTCGGTCTGTATACGATTACTACTTCGTTTGCGACATTCACCGGGCATGTTCTAGTACAATCTTCGCTTCGCGTTTCTTACAACCGAGTACATTTATAGCATGTATTTCCTTCGATATCGTCTCCCCTAACCGGTGCTCCAGTTCCATCTCGTGTGGACAAAGTCGAATCCGCATCTGGGCACGCCGCTACCAGTTGCGCCTTGGTAGAGCCATTCTGTAGATACGCATAACACTTTTGCGTCGCACTGTCGTACGTGACGCCGACCACTTGCGCCAATCGTTCCGCACTGCGTTGACAATCTTTGAGAGAAATTTTCGTCAAAACGATGCCACAGAAATCGTACAAACGGTTCTGTGAGTCCATGCATCGACCCGCTCCGACGGATTGTTCGCAGCGATGTTGGGGCGGTTGGTTGGTGCCAAAGGCATCGGTATTGGCGGGAGAAAGTCGGCCATCGCAAAGTCGATCCAAGAAGAGAGAACGACTTTCGGAAGATGCGTCGTTTAACCAGGTGGCCGTCGAGAATGATAGATGCAGTGCGAGACACAGAATAAGGACGGCTGGATGGAGGAAAGGGCAATTGTGTGAGTATGCTCTCTAGAAACGTGAAAGAAAAAAAGGGGTGGGGTAAAAATGCAGCTTTCACCTTTCATTTCTCTTATTTAATGTTCTTCGTGCAATAGTTCCTTGCTATACTTTGTATTATGACGCTTGCTGATTACAAGTAGTTTCCAGAAAGGAGTTATGATACTGGTGCCCAACTTCTCTTTTGGCCAGCTGTCATGAACGCTCGTGTGTGGTCACAACGGGAAACACAAATGTGGAAAGTGGAGGGAGAATTCTACAACACACAACACATAAAAGACCGATTAGCTAAAAAAACGTGAAGTACGCCCGTCGCGCTGAATAAATGTCCGTTGACAATGCCGCGAAGAAAAAAGACTCTCGCTTACAATGTACGAAAGCAATTTAGCTTTACACTTCAAAAACATCATCGGCTCTCGGCTATTTATGTTTTATTCACTCGAGTGATGAACCCAAAGTATCTTCCAACTTCCGTCAAATGGATGTATGCACGTTTGAGCTTCGACCCCACGATGGAAAAAGCAAACGATCTCATGTTTATTTGTCGCGAACGATAGCAGTCTTTTCCCTTCGCTCGTCCCTTGCAGCAACGACCGATATGATCCGACACTCTCTGTTCGCTCTGCCTCGCGAGCTTTTGTCGTTGTTGACACTTCTCTTGCTTCGTAGAGCAGCCTTTGTACAGGCAAAATTTTCCTGTAGTGCTCCACAGAGTATTACGGCACCGTTTTCGTACACACCCTCATCGGTAGAACCGGTGAATGATAATGAAATTTCGTTCAACGTCTGCGGTGACGCTCGTGAGGAAGGCTCTTCAGTGTTGCCACCGGGCTTATGGTTCCGTTACGTTACCTCCAAAACAACAATAGTCCGCGTCTACGAAGAAGCCGTCAAGCAATATCTTTTTCCGTGGATACTCTCGTTTTCTCGGGTTCTTGCGATGATTCTCTGGAATGTGAAGATTATTCCATGTCGATTAGCGATGATTTAGTGTTTCAAGCAGATGTGGATGTCGAGTATTTCATTTTTGCATTTAGTGACGCCAACATAAGCGATCCGTTTACACTGTATGTCGAAGAACTAAACTTTCCTGTGAACGACGAATTGCATAATGCCGCGGTGTTAACTCAGGACGATCTCCCCCTTTCAAGGAGAATTTACTACCGTTGGTGCACTTTCGGATACTGCACTGGACGCATGCGGTTTGGATGGTGAATACGGGGTGTGGTTCAATTACAGCACCATTTATTCTCAGCAAGCGCTGGCGCTTCGAGCCAACACCGGCAATACCCGAGATGTGTTGGGAATCCAAGCTTGGATAGATGATCAAATGGTGTGTATTACTTCTGGCAATACATGGGACTCTACTATTGAGTGGACAGCTGAGGCCGGTGTGGAATATTCTATTTTGGTAGCCGAGCCTCCAAATTCCTACGGACAAAGTTTTACATTCACTTTAGAGTCACAAAGCATTGTCCATGCCCAACCAACGGCGGCTGTTGTTGAACCTATTACATCGACTCCGGTGATTGTAGTAGATGATGGACCTACTGCGGCAGCAACTTTCAAGCCTACGATTAGCACTAATGATGAACTGGAAACAATTTCACCCTCGGTTGTGCAAAACAATTCGTTTGACCCGGAACCCACTATCACCTCTTCCAATGCGGGCAAACTGAAGAAGGGTATCACACTCGCATGGGGGCTAGTTTTTGCGATCCTATTATTTTAGAAAATAGTTGCTTTGCAGCTGCTATCACTCTCGAGTAAAGCCTTTTTTGTCAATAGTAAGAACCTTGTTGTCTCCTTATCTTTTGTCTTTACGGGGCGCAAAATAGTTTGAGTCGGAGATCGAAAAAGCTCTGCTTTATACGCTGTGTCAACCTGGTAGTGAACATGACTTGTGAGTTTTTGTCGGGATCCTTCTGGGCAATTCATTCCTACAACATCGTCAACGACAAAATTAAGTTACAAACCTTTGAAGCCATCAGTTAAGAAGGCTTTGTTATTTTGAAAATAATCAGACGGCATTGTCACTTGATGATTCCGCATAATTGCGGTTACTATTGGATAGGTCTAAGTCTCTAATGAATCCTAACCAAATTGAGTCTACGGGTCTCGATTTAATTGAAGTCGTGGAGGTCGTGAACCTTCTCTTCGCGCTATAGTGCTTACGGAGTATTTCTTTTCGTGCTTAGGGTTCATTACACACCGCTCGTCCCTCATCCGTTTATAAGCCGTTAGAATTTCGCTTTGTGCCTCTATTTCTCTTTTCGACGTCATTTTCCTCGTTTTCGCATCTCATCATTGTCACTTTCGTTCATTTTCATTTTTCATTGCTGCTGTTCATTTTTAACAATACACTATCATGATTCCTATTTCCGAATTACTGTTAGAATACATTTGCCCAATTGCCGGAGGCTTGACGGCGACGGTTATGTTTGCCGCGCCGTTGCCCGACGCGTATCGTGCCGTTCGCGATCAGGGGCATTTGGGGTCTCTCAATCCTTTACCGTGGGCGTTCATGCTCGGGAATTGTTACGGTTGGGTCCTCTATGGTGTTATTCAACGGAATTTCTTTGTGTATTGTGCGAATGTCCCCGGTTTGTTCTTTGCGATTTGGTTGAATCTACAAGCCGTCAAACTGCAGTACAAAAGTTATCCTTGTCACAAGTATTCTCTCGTGAGTCATGCCGAGATTGAAAAGCCATCACCGCAAATTGAAGACGGAGAGGTTGTTGCTCCTGTGGAAATGAAAAGAGAAGCCCCACCAGCTCCTTTGCCCACTACACAAGACACTTGGATATTATTCGTGGTCCTCGTTTGGCTATTGCTGACTTCCGTTCTCGGTTTTCAGCAAGGAACGATTTCTTCTGATTCGCAACAATTACTGATTGGCAGTACCGTCAATCTCAATTTAGTCATCTTCTACGCTGCACCCTTATCCACCATTTATACTGTATTACAGAAGCAATCCTCGGCTTCAATTCATGTGCCGACCATGTTAACGAACACTGCAAATGGAGTCTTTTGGTTTGCGTACGGGTTGGCAGTACAAGATTGGTTCATTGCCGTGCCTAATGGCTTGGGAGCAGCACTGGGAGCGATCCAAATGGTGCTGAGGGTGCTGTTTCCGGCACAAAAAGTTCAAGCGAATCAGGATGTTAAAGCTGTTGTAAATGCGAACGTACGACATGAGGATGATCACTTGGAAAAAAATAGTACGTGAAGAAGAGGAGACATACGATAGATTTTGAAAATAATGAATAATAATAGAAAAATAATTTCGTCGACTTAGCAGCATAATGATGGGAAGCCCATTTTAATGAGAGGGACTCGGCTCTGGACAGGATCACTCAGTTGATCGCCGAGAAAACGGAACTATGATACTACGATTCTCTCTTTACCATGTAGTAGCAATGATCAAGGAATTTACAATGGCCTTGTTTAACACTTTTAATGATTTTGCTCCATCGAATCCGTCGCCCCACCCGTCAGTCATCGCTTTTCTCTGGCCCGTGGTAAAAATTCCACGGCCGAGGACTCAAAACACGGACGCGGCCCTGTTTCGTGCCATACACAAAGCCGTGTCCCGAGTCAGGATGAAAGCGGGCAATGTTCACATCATCCATGTCCGAGAGCATGGTCGATACATGCTGCATGCCACCACGGATGCGGTACAAGGCACTCACCGGATGGTGCGTTCCTTCGGGTTCACGAACACCGTAACCTATCAAACAAAAGTCCGTGGAAGGAGAAAATTTCACGCAAGTGACGGCGGAAGCTTTGGCGGGGTCTAATGGACACGCTTCCAACAATTGACCCAAACGGGGTGAATAACCACACGCCACGGCACCGGGGTGTTTGCCACGAAGATTGCCACCCAATTCAACACTTTCGGGGAAAGGGGTCGTATCCAAACTGATTTTGACCACGTGAGGGACATAACGGCCAATACCGCGTTGTAAAACTTCTTGAACCCCGGCCACACCTGCCGCGACAATTGACAACGGATGAGGGTGGGCGAGCACCTCCCGGTGCCGGCGGCGGCGGAGGAGGAGGTGGTGGTGGAGGCGTCGACATGGTTCGATTGATCGTATCAACTAGCACTTCCCGACCCTCCGATTGATGCAAGCCACCGGCGAAACGACGCCCTGGAGGACTAGGGGGAGATAATTGTTGGGGTTGATCTCGCAAAACAGGGGGCGTCCGCGGTGCAAAGTCAGATGATTCTGGAGGGGGCATTGGAAAAGCCGGGACGGTAGCAACGGACAGAGTCGGTGCCGATGGAGTGCTCAAAACCATTTCATCACGAAAGGAAGGTGAACGATTGGGAGATTGTCGCTGCAAAGATGAGGAATGACTTATTAACAAGTCGCTCACCCGCACACGCTCACCCGTCGCCAGGGAAGAAGCATCGGCATCACCGAACGGCATGTCTTCATCCGCTTCTTCTTGTACCAACAGATCCATGGCATTGTCGACTCCTTCCGGCAACCAATACTCGGCACACGCACACAACGTCTTTCCATCGGGTGATACGTCAAATCCTCCATCATTGTACAACAACGCCCGCGGCACAAATGTTCGAGGCTACGGGCGAGAATGTAGACGTGTGAGTGACGCATATACAACACCATATCGATCGCTTCTCGTACTTACATTGGAAATGGCCCGCCGCAACGCTTGCGCTTCCAATGCGACAGTCATGTCAAAATCCCACAATCGTAAATAAAAACTCATCGTCCCACCACTGCTCAAGGCTCGGGCCCGTCGTCGAGGATCTTCATTGGAAGGATTGACACCACCCACGATAATAGTACGGCCATCCGGTGGGAAATGGACACATCGCAACATGTGTCGTTGATCCATTTCCGTCAGACGATTCGAAGAAGTTGTTTCCTGCGCACTGTTCCTATTGTTGTCTTCGTCAAAGGCATCCAATCCCCAAAAATGCAATCGTGTCCCATTCGCAATCGCTAACAACTGCCCCGTGGGATGAAAACTGATACTAATAATGGCATAATCGAGTCGCACCATTTGCAAACAAACATTCTTTCGCCAATCCCACAATTTTACTTGATGACCTAAACAGCCACTGGCGACAATGTGGGCATGCCGGGGATGATATTTGACGGTCCAGGGTGTCCGGGGATGCCCCTCGAGGGTTTGGAGACACCGTCCCGTATGACAACAAGTGATTTTGACGGTATGATCGCCGTGCGTCGACGCCATGGTCTGTGCATCGGGAGAAAAGGCAATGGAAATGGTACTAACCGCAGTGGAACTTTCGGGACGCTGTCCGTGTGCGTCGCAGACATCCTGACCACCCAAGTGATTCAGAAAACTGGATTGATAGTGCACCGTCGAACAGTATTCCGCAAAGTACGTGATTTCGTCAACGATGCGGATGGGGTAAACGGTACATCTCGCCCGTTGTTCGTGCAGTTGTTGCGTCATAACTCGTTTCTGTTCGATCACGTCTTCTTCTTCGTAGACACGACTGGTGGTGCTGTTGGGAGAAGGCATTCCCGAAGATGGTACTTTGGGGAGAAAGGGCGGTGCATTCGTCCGACACTGTCCTCGTTCACGATCATAGAGGATGTGTACAATATTTCGTCCTCCATACGAGTGAGGATGAATGCGACGACGCGGTGGTTGCAATATTTCGTCTCGAAAGTTCCAGCGGCTTTGCATGGTGTTTGTGTCGGGTCGTTTTCGACGTAATGATGTTGTTGTGGATGGATCGTTGCGTGATAACGGCGGAGGATGCCGTTGAAAGGGATTCCACATCGAATTATTGTTGTTATTGTTACTTGTCATGCTTTGATGATTGTTGAATTGTTGAATTGTTGAATAAAAACGAATAGAACAAAGAGATGATAACGGACGATGATGATGATTCAAGGTAGATGATTCCTTTTTCTTCGATTGAATTTTGTTTATTGCCGCAACGATAAAGAATGAAAACGTTCCGTTTGCTTTTTCACCCGTCCCGCAAACTCTAGCAATTTGAATTTATTGTGAAGTAAAGAGACAAACGGAGTAACCAACCATAAGAACAGCACAATAAGATGCAATCGGAGACGTATTGATTTGACATAGTCGAACTGCACAGACCCGCCGCAGAGCGTTCTCCTGTTTTTCGACTTCCGTGTCATCACGCCGGCCTCTCTTCCGCTCTTCGATTCGAATGAATCGTGTGTCCGATGGGTATCTTTGTTCTTGTTATTTCTGTTTTTCACATAAGAGCATTTGAATGAGGCGGTATTGGTGCTACAACAATGTAGTAGGCATAAGCCATAGTACAAGTACATGGTAGTAAGAAAGTAAGTAGTAGTCTGGTGTTCCCGTCCGTACTTCCGTCCGCTACGAACGAAAGGACATGCTAAAATAATAATAATGTGATGAGACGCTACACAGTTTTGTACCTGGTATTTGTACCAGGTACGGACGCGCGAGGAATATGTTGCGTAATAACAAAGCCAAAGAAGAATTTGTTTCAATCAATTCGAATTGATTTTGTCAACACAATTTGCTTCGCCTTTGTGTCTTGCATTACCAGTACTTAATCAAGCTTTATTCGTTTAGCCACATCTCACAAACTCGCGATTTTTGTCCCTCTCAAAACGAACAGGAAACAAGAAACATGAGTAGCCGTTCTCCGGAAGCTTCCTCCTCTCCTCCGCTGATGAATAATCGTGCTAACAAACAATCTCCTCCCAACAAAATCAGCAATAACAACACACTGATCCGCCACAGTAGTGATCACAGTCAGAATAGTTCCCACACGAACGAAAATAATCACAACGACTTAACAGCAACAACAACACAACAACAAATTTCAACAAACGAATCATCATCATCACAAAATCAATCCACGCAACAACTCGGTTCCATGCTCACTCAATTGTCGCTTTCTGCAATTACTGTCACACTATACATTCCCACCAGTGCCGTAGGAGCCGTTATTGGTCGTCGGGGACAAACCATTGCTCAAGTACAAAAAACCGCCGCACAAGCGTCATCGAATCCCAAAGTACCCGTGCGGATTTCCGTGCGGGAACCCGAAACGCCCACATACACTCCGTTGGATGCCTCGGATGAATTGTGGACACCGGTCGTCGTCAAGGCGGATCCTCTCGCGGCGTGGTCCGCTTGTGAACAAATTCAGGCACTCGTGGTGGAAGCCGGAGGCTTCGTGGAGCACGAAGACATTATTGTCGATATCCCATTGCATCGCAACAAACACGCCACGGTGGTCGGTAAACGCGGTTGGACGGTTGCTACATTATCGGCCGATCATGCGGTGCGCATTCTTGTACCACACAAGGAGTTGCGGCACGATATTGTACAATTGGAGGGTCCGTTCTCGAATGTGCGGGCCTGCTTTGCGGCGTTATTGCAAGTGTTGGTCGCACCCGCAACGCTCATTGTGCCGGTTTTGCCGTCGCAAACGAAATTACGACACATTGGGCGCAAGACAGATACCGTGTTGCGCAAAACCAAGTTGGAGGACGGGACGTGGCAATTGACGGTGACGGGAGCGGGACATGTACCAGCGGCCATGGCTATGTTACAGAAATGGAAAGAGGAGCTACAATATCCGTCATCGTCGACGAAACCGTCCGCGGGAGCGGTTCGGAAATCAAGGAATCAAACATCGGCCAAAATGCCAGCACGGAATAGGGAAGTCTCAGCGAGTGGACAGTGATGATTATTGCGTAATTCTTTGTATGTGTCAATTACAGACGATTCGACTGCCCATGAAAGTTAGCAAAGTGCGAATTTTCATTCTAGCACCATCACTATTTCTACGACGTGGCACTACAAACAACTATTCCATTTGGTAATTTCAATGAAGAAGGGTATCGTAACAAGTTCACATTCACGAGTGAGCTACGCAAGGAAAACAATTTCTAGACTTGGGATAAGATTATTAGTTTATTGTTCCATGATACGAAATAACCATGTGGGCGGCGATCACGTTGATGCGGTTGTCAAAGAAAGCCAAAACGTAGATGGAATCATATCCGGGTACTCCCTTTGTCGATAAATTTCCCTACGAATGCCAACGTTTTGTCAATGCCTTGAGATTAGAGGCCTTTCATTTTCTCCTCATTTCGATGTTTTCATTAAACTGTCAAAATTTGTTGCTCAAGAGTATGTGCCATGAAGGTTGTGTACGGAATTGTAACAGAAATGGTGGCAGGGGGGTAATCGAGGTTTGTTTGTACTAGGGCTCTTTCTTGGACTCGGGACCGCGAGCAAACCCGAATAGGATTTTGACGTCATCCGAATGAGTCCAACGCACTGTTGCTAAAAAAATAAATAGCCAAACATTTTTCTCAACGCATTTCCTTTGTACTGTTTTGTATCTACAACGTCGTGTTTGCGGAGGAAGTGCGCCAAGGAGAGAAGTGCGCTCAGCGCTACTTTCGTGTTTTACCCCAAAAGTTTGCACCGCGCAGCCGTTGAGTGGCAACTCGTTCCTCTCAACAACACTAGTGAAAAGCATTCCTTTGTATAGGTGCGGTGCTTGTTTGCACCCTTTTGAAACACAACGAACGGGAGAGGTGCTTCAGCTCGAATCCTTCTTTCTGGAATGGAAATAGCAGAAAACGAAAGCTTTTCTTGTATTCGTTCTGGTCCTTTACCGTCAATTCCACATCATTCAACCCAACAATGTTTCGCACACCGCAAATGCATGCTATTCGCGTCTATCAGGATGAAGAAGAGGAACCGTGGGATCAGCGAAAATCAACGCCGAAGCGATCCTTGTACGAAGAAGAAATCAATCATATGGAGGATGGAGAACTACCATCTTTATCGTCCTCGAAAAAGTCAACACCACAAGGAGGAGACTTAGAACAACGCAAATTTTGGGGACAGTTGGACGTCAATTCATGTGATGACGATGACGAAGAAGACGAAGAAGAAGAAGAGGATGCTGTGAGTCGAGATAAGTCGATTCGGCGTCGTGCTGATGAAGAGGACATGCCCGACGATGAGCTCATGTCGTCGGCATCACGCAACAACCTCTCGAAACATCGAGCCCGGCATAATGCGCCGCGTCAAAGTGATGAACTCTACCAAGCAGACTCGTACGAAGCTCAAAACAAAGTGCTGGCATCGGGGTTTTGCGACACGACGTTGACGGCGTTGGGTGATATGTGCGGCGCGTACACGGGTACTTCCAAACGCGTCACACTTAGTCCGCGAATTCATTCCGATGTGCAAGAAGAACATACAGCTATTGAAGTAGAATTTGTAGAAGAAGAAACAGAACCCGCACGACATCATCCCGATATGAGTGTTGAATCTAAGAATGCGTACTTGTCAGCCATGGCGGCACAAGCGAAAGAAGAATTTAAAAGCAAGACCAAGAAAGGAGGTGATAAGTACGATGATGCCACGGATGAACATACGGAAGGACGCTCGGCAAATACGAACTTGGCCACCACCTTGGATGATGCAGATGCATATGAAAGCTTTAATGCTGCCGAGAAACGGAAATTCATCCGTTTGATCAACACAGGAGCAAATCCACGAGAAGCGACGCAACTGATTTTACAAGAGCGCAGTACATTGAAACCAGAGCCACCGCGAAAAGCGACGTTACCAACTCCGGAAAGCTCTCTGCCAAAACGATCTATGAATGACGGAAAGCGATCTCATCGATCGCACCGGTCCGCCGTTTTGTATTGGAAAAGAGCAAATATAACCAACAACAACGGTCCGTCAGTGGCGACCCAATTCGTCCCACTATTTCAGAAGACGATCAAGACGACATGAGTACTCCGCTTCCTACCTTGAAAGACAAGACCGCTGCGTTGACAGATGATGACGGTGGCGAGCCAATTAGTGGGAATTTTGCCAAGAGTGGTATTCACTTTTACGATGCCGAACGACAAGAAGATCAAGAAGACGAGATGGCGGTCAAGCAGTCACCCAGCACTCCCCCCTTCGATGAAAAGTACTCGTAGCGAGCAAGTTCGAAAAGTCGGTTTCAAATCCCTCGCGGAACGCAGGGCCAAAAAGTCTCCGAAGGTGACATCCGCGATCACTAACGACGGCTCGCAGATAATTGGGGAATCGTCCAAACGCGAAACCGCAGCTCGCTATCCGCCCCAAATTGGTAATGATTCTGTGGAGGATTATGACAATATTCTGGACACTGCTGAAGAATCTGGCTCGTTTAGCAAGAATGCCAGTTTTGACCCAGAGCTGACACTGGATGATTACAATGCAGCAGAACCTCGGTACAAGGAAGAAAAGACATCAGCTATTGAAGCAAACAGCAACGAACGAAATGCAGCTCTCTATGCTAATGCCAGAAAACAATATGCTGGGTTGAGTGTGCCAACGCCAGCTAGTGATGAATCAGTATACACCGCGCAAACATCTGACACAGGATACACGGGAGTGACGGGAATGACAGCAGCAACGACTTATACACAATCGTCCCGGGTTCGCCGACCCGGGGCGGCCAAAAACGATTGGCCAAGGAGAAAGAGCTTCAAGAGAAAGCAAAAGGGGCCCAAGGATGGGTCGAAAGCGTCAAGGAAGTGGCGGCTATGACCCGCCAGAAATGGGATCCTCTATTGGGTCTTGTAGATTACTTGGAACCCGTGGTAGAAGAAGTTCCAGAAAAGGCAAGGTATGAGAACATACACTTGGACCTGAGCAAAAGATTTCGACACCCTCGAAGCGTTCGAAGGTCGATGATGTAGGCTCGATCAACACCGCGAAATCTACCCCAGTCCCTTTTCCGCGAGAATGGGAGGAAGAACGCGAAAGGATGATAAGAGAAACAAAGAATGCTAAGAAACAAGATTCACTCGCGACTCCATCCCGAGATGGTATTCCGAGCAGCAATGATGACTCGAGAACAAACAGCTGGATCGAATCTATGAAGGCGGCAAGCGCCACCCTAGTATCACACGGGAAGCAGTGGGATCCTGACAAAGGTTGGGTGAATGATGACGGCACTTCCGTTGCGATTTCAACTGATGGAGACTTTACAACTGCTTCGTCATTACCGCCTCCGCCACCTTCTGCATTCACGACGGACAACGTGCCGAGGATCAAAGAGACCAACTCCCCGACCATACATGATCGAATCGGTGCAAGTCCTATTGCTCAGCCAGAACGCTACGTCCAACTAAATGACACGGGCTCTGTTCGTTCCGTGCATCAAGACTATCCTTCGTATGCCACTTCTACCAAATTATCCGTTACACAACCGATACCTCCAGTATACGAGTCGACTTACGTATCGGATGACGAAACGGATGTTGACAGTGCCCCCTTGTCTAATGTTGTAGAAGCATATCCCGCTCAAGAAAAAACCGTAGCACAATCCGCCGCTAATGTCAACGTTGTCAAAGAGAAAATAAACAATGACGACATCGGACTTTTCGCTAATGGGAAGAACAAAAACACCGGGCATGCGGGTAGGACCGAGAGTTTGGGGAGCGAAGGACTTCCTGAACTTTTCGCATCTAAAGATCATGACGACGCGGAGGACTGGAATCCAAACTCTGATGAAGATGTCACTAAACCACGATCACAGGAACCTACGCAACGTTCAAACGTCGATGTGGATGTGGATATGGATATGGATGGAACTGATGAACTAGACGACAAGCAATCAAAACCATCCACACGTCGAGGCGGTGGCCCGGTCGATCTGGATGAACTGAGTGCAGGATCGGAAACAAAGTCAACGTTCTCCACGAATACCGATGGGCGGTCGATCGCAAGCTTCAAACTTAAAAGTAACATACGAGATACGTCACCACTGGTGAGAAGGCGACAAGCCGGCAAGGCACTGGTGACACCGTCTCCAGCGCAAGAAGCAGAAGACAGGACGAAAGTTGAGCGTGATGTTTTCAAAGACCAAAATGCTCAAGGGAAATCGACCAGACGTATCCAAACCGGAACGAGCCACGAATCTTGCGACCAAGAAATGGTCGATCATTACCATTCTGCACCCCGTGGCATAACGCGCGAAGATCCTTCGCGAGATTTGTCCCCGAAAACCCGGAACACTGTTGCTGAGTGGAATTCGCGTGGAACCGAGACCGGCAGTGCACCCTTGAGCCCAAGAAATAGTGCTGAATGGAAGGTGTTTCTTGCGAAGAAAGTTCGCGCGGAGAGAGACGCTTCGTCACGAGCGGCTGAATCGTTGAATATGCCTCGTCAACTATTCAAATCATCTCCCGACGACGGAGATGGATATGACGACGATTCAATCTTTGATTTCAAGACCGCAGTCAATGTTCCTAATGATGGCGGTGAAAACAGAAATCGCGTACATCCAACCGACAAACATAATCCACCGAAAGCTGAGAGAGGAATATCGCAGACAAATGTCACCCCCATTAAATCTGACTCGGCACCATTGAAGGACATATCCCATTTATCTCCAATTAATTCTCGAGACGAAGGCGATGCTGAGTACGATGATGGCAGATACGTATCTACGTCTAGAGTACATGGCATAGAGACTGCGAAGCGCGTCAACTTCTTCCAGCGACTAGCAGAGTGCACAGGACCGGTTTTATCGGAAAATAAAGGAATACCATCTTCGCACCTCTCTTTTCTGCAGAACAATATCTGTGGTCGGCCAGGTGATGTACACGATGATACCGCCAGTGATGACGGTATCTTGGATAAGGATATCGAGAATCTTGAGAAAGGCGTCGCAATGGATGATGTTGCTAACGTTTCTGTAAACGATGGAAACGAAGATACCGACCTTCAGCATAGGGCTGACAAAAAAATCGACATCAAACTGGCACGTGCAAAAGCAGGAGCCGGGTTGAGTAGTCGGCGCTCATCTACTGGTAGCAGCGTAATATCAGAAGGTAGTTTTGGTGCCAAGACGGCTTATTTGGAAGCAATCGCGATGAAAGCAGCCGTCGCAACACCCAGAAGTCGCAGCCGCGCTCGTTCCACTTCAAATTCAAGTGCGGTATCTGCTGCGTCGTCCGTTCATTCCGAGAAATGGAAGGCGTTCTTGGAGAGAAAGAAAGCAGGCACATCACCCAGCGTGATCAGCAGAGCATCCGACGAGAGATACAAGGAGATGATCGCGAGACTAAAATCTTCCCCGCGACAGGTAGATGCCGACGACGTGTCGCAGTCTGCAAAGGACCTGTCTGGTGCCAAAGTGGAAGCGCTAATGGCTCAGTTAACAGGGTCCAATGTAAGTGAGGCGGAAATATAGTTCCGAATCTATAAATAAGAAATGTAAAAAAGTTAACGTCCCAATACGGTAACTTTGTTGAAACGTAGCATCTGGAACACGTGATTATCAGATCGACTTGAAAGGCATTACACCAAAAGTCCTGATAGCCTTCTGTCGGGCACGTCTAACAAACTGATGCCCTTGAACGCTACTAAACAAACTGGAAGCCCAAGACACATATCAAGAATCACGAAGCATTTTGCTATTCCCTGATTATATGGTAAAGAAGCAGATTTATTTAGTGTTTGTGCGCTTATGATTGTCCCGATACGATTAGATTCATTGATTAATCAAGGCTTTGACAACAAATTGACATTATAGAGATACTATCAACTGACAGCTTTTCGATAGGAACCTGCTTTTCAAATGCGGATTTCTTTTTTCGAAGGATGGGTCTCTTGGTGACGGCAGAACCTTGCCGTCGGCCCTCCTACTTGTGCATCTTGATTCACCATAGCACCGTAGCAGGGGAGCAACAACGTTGACAAGAAATTTGACATGCATTAATTGTGAAAAGGTGAGGTCGTTCGAATCATTTTTTATCAGTCAGAATGCAGTATTAAGTAGACTACGTCGCTTATCCCCTTGTACAGAATATGAACGATACAGATGTCATAACCGTTGACCAATCGGTCTCCTAGGAAAATGTGATTGTCGAAAAATTTAGATTAGTACTTAGAAGACATTATCGCTATTAAGACGTCAAAGCGCTTCTCATCCACATTTTATTGCAAACTGGTTCAGTTATTTAGGCAAGATGTCACGAACGAACCCCACACAAATTCGTCCAACAAATCGAAGTCACTTTCCTCAATACAAAGCAAGGCAGAAGGTGCACAACGAAGTTCTCTTTCATCGACTTCTTGGGTGTAAAGTCACTTCCTCGAAGAATAGTTTATCCATCTTATCAATTAAAATTATGAAATTCTCCGCGATTGTGAAAGGTACGTAAAGTTCGCTTCGAGAACGACCCTGCACGTGTTTACAAAATCTCATTGTTCTCGAACAGTTTTGTTGACGACGGCCTTTTTTGGGCGCAGTTATAGTGAAGAACGCATGGCGTTGTTTCTCCATAATCACAACGGATTCTTTCTTCAACTAAGTGGGGAACCGTCCCATGACGATGACCCGGAAAATCTCCAAGATAGTTTTGGTGCACAGAGGACCAGCTTTGGGCCATGCGATACCTCCATCGGCGCCGGCAAATGCCTGAGCTCAACGGATGCGTTTTACAATTATTGCAAAAGGATGGTCTAAAGTTGGAAGATTGTCAGGCCAGTGTTTCCAAGCTGTCAGAGGCGGTGGGTTTAGACTATGATAGCGAGACGCGCACTTGCTTCGCCCTCTTTGTTGGTGTCGGGTTGACGAAACAAGATCTGGAAACGTTCTGCCCGAAGGCAGACGAAGTCGCCTTCTATTATCCTGAAACTTCTGGATTCCCAGTAGATGCTCAGAGTAATGTGGAATCCTTCCAATGCTTTCAGTGTTCAAGGGGTTAAATTTAATAAAACATGGGGTAACGGTGTTCTAGTAAAAACAGTTGCGTCCAGAACAGCGCAGTCTTTGCTTAGTTCGATGGCAATTAGAAGATGAAATTAATAAATGGATTGCATTCTTCATGATCAAGAAGCTCGTCCGAGTAAGGATTCTGATGATATCACGAGCGTCCCTTGGGCATAACGAGGGATACTGGTTATTAACCCAAACTCCTGCTCTAACCATTCTTTTAAGTAGTCACGCAATGATGTCTTGTTGGATTGTTTGCCCACACCAGTAATGAGGGTAAGCTCTTGGTTATCCACATGTTCATAATGTTTTAACAAATAGCGACATGCTGCGCGGGCTACAGGAAATGTTAACCCCGACAAATTAATTTCATTCGCCGAATCCAAGAAGCCATTTAGAAGCAACTTTCGCTCCACGGCATACGCTAGAATGCCATCTACATGTGCTTGATAGGCTTCTGATTCGTCTGCACCCGCTAAAGCCCCTATCACTTCCGTAATGGTAATGATGTCCGGCACTAAATTCGCTTTCCCCGTGGAATATCGCCGTTTTGGCACACCCGCCTCTGCAGTGCGCGTCAGCAACAACGTTTTCGGTTGCGCCGTACCTTGTTCCAACAATTCATTCCACAACTGCCAAGATTGTTCGGGCCTGTGTGCCACACGCAACGCGTTAAAGACGGCATTATACGTGACCAAATCCGGCTGTATTTTGTGTTGTTTCATTTGCGCCAACAGTCGCAAAGCGTGATCTGCTTGTCCATGCTTGCCACAACTCGCAATTGCAGCCGTATACACCAATCGATTGGGAGGCTGTGCACTATCTTGCATCTCTTGGATGTATTGGAGTGCCAACTCCCATGGACCATAACAGCAGCACATAATGACAGCATTGTACGTAAATCCGTCGGGTTGTAAGTTTTGCTGCTTGATTTCCTCCAGTAAATTCACGGCGTGTTGCCAAATGGGAGTAGTCTCATTGGCAGATATAGTTGCATTGGTAGTTGTGGTCACATCATTCGGTTCCTTGGCTTGAAGTTTTGCGGTTTGTGCAAGCGCTTGCAAGGCGGCATTGTATGTTATTAACGGAATGGTCGCGTCGACAATAGTTGCTTTTAATGCATGCAGAAATTCCAATGCCCGATGCGGCGCCGCTTGCATGGCCACACGATACGTGAAACTATTGGGAACAATCTGCTGTTGTTTCATTTCGTCCAAGAATTGCAAAGCTCTCTTAGATTGTTTCAATGCGACACAAGCTTCCATGGCCGCAGTATATAAATACACATCCAACAGACCCAATTTATCTTGCGCGACTTCAAATAAGACCAACGCCCGCTTCCATTGTCGATCCTGCAGACACGCTCGTACTACGTGCGTGTACGTGACGACATTGGGTGCCAAATTGTATTTTGCTGCAATTCCTGGAGGAGCTGCAACACCAACGGTACGTTGCGTTCCCGTTGGGCCAAATACATGACACGATTGTACGTTTCAATGGTCGGTGATTGCGTGCGTTGCAAATCGCGCAATAAGGATTGCGCCGTCGCCAAGGGCACGTGTCGATGAAATAAAATGGCATGATAGCATTCGAGTGATAGTTTTGCCGCATGATGTTGTCGTAAAAATTCCCATAATGTCCAAACATTTCTCCACGATTGTTGTGATGCAGTCTTTTGTAACAATTCGAGCACATCCGCAGCGGTTAAGATGGCTTCCGCTGCTTGCAATAATGACAGGAGGGTCTGGATGGGACAATCTTTCGCATGAATACACACATTCCACAAGGCACGATAAGTTTCCACTTGTGTAGAATCTATTACAGAGACGTTGAGACGAGATTGCTGTTGGAGTAATTTCCATTCACGCAAAGCCCATTTCCATTGCCCCAATCGACACAAGACTTGAATGGCATCATTGTGCGTTTGTGACGATTGTCGCAACAACGACCACACCTCGTCGTCGTCGTGGCGACTCGACGTAGGCGTCAAACAGCAATGTCGCAGAATATATTCGACATGCATTCGAGTCGGTTCGACCGTTTGTTTCAAGGCATTCCAAACTTCCACCAAGAGTGAGTTGTCAGTCGACGTAGTATTATTCGTACTACTGCTCGTAGCCTGCAAGCATTTGAGAAAAGTCTGTTCCGTTTGTACAAATTTTAGCTGCTGCATGATTCGTAACGTTTGCAAGACACCTTCCCAGTCATTGTGGCGTATGTAATCCGCCAAATGATCATCGCATTGTTCGGGTGTTAACCAGAGTGAATCATCCGTCCAAGTACTTGTCGTTTCCGAAGCCATCGGATTGCTTTCTGAACAAGAACGTTGTGTTCTGCGACAAAAGGACGTTATCTGCTTCCGTTGATGCGGTATTCTCTGCGATAGAAGAATACTAGAAGGATTGTAGATTGTTGTAAAGGACGTCCAGCCATGACAGGACGAAAGGATGAAATGTAGTGTTAATAAAACATAGAGAATCATTTCAGTACACAGCGAAGGGGAAAGACAGAAGGAAGCGCCGAACATTCTCATTATTATTAGAGTAAAGAATGATTCACAGCGATAGAAGGTTCGAGGTTCGAAGGTAGGGTAGAGGATGCATTGGTAGTAAAACATTAAAAAATGGATCTGTTGCGATTTGTAGATGATGTAAAAACGTCGCGTGCATTTTTTGAATGCGGTCGCCGGAGGGACGAGTGGAGCTTGTTTGCTTCATGCTTCATGACGACTCATGACTGAAAAGCAGTCGTGGCGAAAAACAGACAACACTTCGCGTCTATAGTAAATACTGGTATTGAGCACAACAAATCGTTGAGGCTCTTCGACATCTTGAATCAAAAACGTGCCTTGAAAATATTATGGTTAACTATCGCATTGCATTACCGACAATTATTGCTCAGCAATCTTTCAATATGAACTTAAGTTAACTCGAAAGAAAATCAATTCATGACTGAAATTCAGTCGTGGAGACAAAGGGCGTCTTCACTTTGGGCTATAGTAAACACGGAAGCTATCATTTCTCTAGCATCTTTTAGCGTGAATCTCTAAAAAGTCAATGCTATGTTCTAGATGACAAGTGTGATGTGAATGAACATTGTGACTCTAGTAATGCAGACAAAGGTTTCAATTGGAACGTAAAGTAACCAACCCAACATTGATTGCTCATGACTCATGACTGACTCCAGTCTTGGAGGATTTGACACGTGTAAACCTGGCAACACAGCTGCAGTTTCATTTTCGTTGGTTCCCAAACACGTTTCGAATGAGACACAGAATAGAAACGCTTCTTACTTTGCAGTGGATACTCGTACTGTTGGAACGTCTGAGGAACAACCCCTATCCCAACTTCCCACCTTGGAATCTCCGAAATTCGCGCAACATGGTGTGATGAATCGAAAAAACAAACAAACCAACGATAGCGAATGCAAGAAGTGAATCATTGCTTATCAAACGCTTCCTTTCTCAGGTTTCAAACGTTCACAATCGAAAGCGACAGAAAAAGGATGATTCGTCAAGGCGAAGTTATCTTTTGCATCCGATAGTATTTCAACGACAAACAATTAGATTACATTACACATTACATTACATTACATTTAATCAATCTCTCCGAATATCTCTCACATGTTACTTGAAGAATGAAAGCCGATTCCTCCTCCTCCTCCTCCTCCTCCTCCTCCTCCTTCTTCTTCTCTTTGCAACATCCAAACAATGAAGAAGAATTTGTTGCAGAACCGCAACCCGCGAATCATGACTGCGAAGATCACATAAATGAAGTAACACCCGCAACAACAACACTCGTTTCGTCGTCTCCCTCCGAAGCAGAACCCTCTCACCCAAAAGTCCTTCTACGAAACCATTACCAGTCCAACGCTCCGCCCGTTTGTCATTATCAGTACTTCCTATTTACTTTTCACGATCACAGATGGTGCCATTCGCATGATTGTTTTGTTGCATGCGTACAACAAATCCTTTTCGGCTCTCCAAGTCGCCTACATGTTCACCTTGTACGAACTGGCCGGTGTGGTGACCAATTTGGCCGCGGGCTTTCTTGGGGCACAATGGGGCATCCGTTACACACTCTTGTGTGGATTACTACTGCAATTACTGTCGTATGGACTCTTGTTTGGATGGAACGATGATTGGTCGCAACAAACGGCCATTGTCTACGTGACGATCGCACAAATGTTTGCGGGGATTGCCAAAGATTTGACCAAACTGGGGGGCAAGACGGTGACCAAATTAGTTACACCGGAAGATAAAGAAACACAGTTGTTTCGATTGGTCAGTCTTCTCACGGGATGGAAGAATTCATTGAAAGGAGTCGGATATTTTTTAGGGAGTGCCATGTTGCAAGTCTCCTATGAACTCGCTTTGTGCGTAATGATGGGATTGGTCTTGTTGGCTTTGCCCTGGGCGTATCTGGGACTCGATAACAATTTAGGGACGGCCAAGAAAGAGAATGCGACGTGGCAGTCGGTATTCAAAATGGACAATACCAATTTAAACTGGTTGAGTGCGGCACGGTTGTTTCTCTTTGCCAGTCGTGATTTTTGGTTCGAAGTACCTTTGCCCTTCTTTTGCGTAGCCCGGCATGTGAGGGATTGGGAGAAACGGTGTGCGCTTTGGGAGAGGACGATATTTGTCAAGTAGGAGCGGTTTGTGTCAATGAAGTTTGTACGGCCTTGAACAGTGGCGGAGGATGCGGTGGATTGGGCATGAATCGTGTCGTTGTCGGTGCCATGTTGGGAGGATATATTATCTTGTACGGGCAGGTTCAATCTTGGACACCGCAATGGGTCACGGGACCGTTGCAACAAACCCCACCGAACAAATGGACCGAAGTATGGTGGGGTGTTATCAATAGTATTCCGACATTGATTGCGGGTTGTTTGTTGCAATTTGCACCGGCCTTTGAAAACAATGGTGTGGCGGACGCGGAAGAACGGAATGAAGTCGTCATGACGATTCTTATGATTGTGATTTTGGTCACATTTGCTTTCGTCTTTGCCGTCAATTCGTCGATTCATTCGTATTTGATTGTGGCGTATGCGAGTATGGACAAGGTTGCTGTCTCGGTCGGTTTCTATTACATGAGCAATGCCGTGGGACGACTGTTCGGAACGTTGGGATCGGGATTGTTGTACACGTATGTCGGTGAAACCGATTGGGCCACGGCCGCATCGGGTCATGATGCCGTAGCAGGTTTGGCGGCTTGTTTCTTTGCTGGTACAATCTGTAGCTTACTGGCGGCGTGGATCACAATTCGTATTGATGACAACAAGAGTGGACTGAAATGTGGTCCATGTTGGACCATTGTTCCGGTGAATGAGGATTTTGACGAAGGCGACGACGAACAAGTAACAGTCGAACAACAGCAGCCTTCAGTTGGTGTCGTCGTCGTCGTCAAAGACGAAGTCAACCGAGAGGAGGATGGGTATATCAAAGCCCTCTAGAGACGCAAAACCCAATCAGTAGGAATCCTTTTGTAATGTTTACAAATATTTCAAAAGTCATTTGTTTCTACAACAATCTTCTGTGCTTTTCCTTAACAATTTTTCAAATGCTACACTCTCTCATAGTCGTTGTTCTGTGTTACAAATCATCTTGCAAATCCAACACCAGATGTTCTTCCCCCGCTTTAAAGGCCGGTTTCCCCAAATACGGACAGGAAGCACAACGAAAGGCATCTCCCAAACCACATTTTCCACACGAACTGGCCGGAACTGCCTGCGGCTGCTGTTCGAGCAAGACATTACCGTCTTTGCGACCGCACGTACAATCCGCACACGGTTCTCGACCTCCACAATCGTCTCCTTTCGTGGCGACCGCCGACAAGGCCGGTGGTGGTGCCAACAAATCACTTTCCAACAAGGAGTTTTCATCCAACACAGGAGGAGTCGTCGTCGTCGTCCAAAGAGGTTTGGCCTGCATACGAACATCGGGGGCACGTTTTTGGGCCTGTACCGTTACCGTGTCGGTGGCTTTACGTTCTCCGGTCGCTACCAGACCTGCCAGTAACAAAGATGTTTGGAGTGTCGATGCAATATCTGGTGTGAAATTGCCCTGTACATGAATTTGTACGTGGGAAAAAGTCGAAAAGGACGACAAATGCATCGGCGAATTCCATACTGTCGCAAATTCATCGGCTTTGACGTAAATATCTAGATTGGTTCCATCTTGTGGTGGCTGTGCATCCGTCCAGAGTGCAACACGACATACAGTCGATAGTGATGATTCATCGAGAGACGATGGGATTGTCGCATTCCCCAAAACAATACTCGTGCACGATCGAGTTGTTGCGGCGGTCATTTTGCGTGTTTCCGTGTGTGTGGTAGCGTGGCGTTATGTTTGACAGCAAAAGGAGCAATCGAATCGAAATGCAAATAATCAATTAATATTGCAGAACAGAAGAGAATGAACTTGAAGAGAAGAACGAATTATATTATCTCAAATGATTCGTTCGTTTTGCCTTGTCGATTATTTTTTTGAATGTGACTGGAAGCAGCAGCGCGTGTACCGTGTACCGGTACTGGTACCAGGTACCGGTACCAGGCTTCGCGTTTGTGTCGTGCTCCAATTCGGATTGCGTCTCATGACTGAAATTTCAGTCACGGCGAAAAAAGCACGAAGCATCGTTATCTATACCTGGTAGCTACAAAAATCTTACTCACGACACTGCAATTTGTGATGCTAGAGCCCGTCTGTGGCTGCTTTTTTGGCCATCACATACACAGGGACTATGGGATAGAAGCCAGATTGATCCAGAAAGACGCTTGCATCGACGATGCGCAAACGTTTTCAACACCACAAACACGAAATAATATCCTCGTCCCCTTCGGCGTCTAGCTCCTGCGGGGAGCTTTCTTCGTGCTCCCACACACAAACACAAACACGGACACCAAACCGGAATCTTATCTTAGCGGTACCGATGCTACACACACAAGGACTTTAGTTACCGCTAGGACAAATGAAAGAGAGGGTTCGATGACGTATGTCAAGTCGTTTTCAAGCCAGAAGAGTAAAAAGTCTTCGTTGGAATTCGTGACCTTTATTGCAGAATGCAGAACGGCAAGTGTGTCACTTTTCCCCAAAAGCCAAAAGACAGAACTTTCATCACCTTATCGACCACATTTTTACACGAAATACCCTGGTACCCTGCTTCTCGGCATTTTCCAGCTCACAGCTCACAGACGACTCAGAGCCCTACTCACAGCTTCAATGTCTGACTGCTAGAAGAATGTAGATGATCAAAAGCTAACTTCAATGACGTCGGCGGCGTGTGCCGATGGGCATCTCGGAACTTGTTGTTTCTCCACTTCTCCGCCGGACGGCTTTTTTTCGATCTTTCCATCATTCGGTCCTTTTCCACATCTTCCAAAGATCTCATTCTTTTTCGTTTTTTGATTTTTTTGTTGGCATCCAGCACACAAGTTTTTGTTTTCTTCATGAAACTGACGGCTCATTGGGGATCCGTCTTGTATTTGTCTTCTTCATTGTTATTGTTGCATCCGACTGCGGCCGCTCTTTTGTGAAACTACTACCGAAGGACTCACTGGACTGGGCGAAGAATTTACCTTTCCGTCGAAACTATCGATCGTCGATTTTTCGGCATCGGTGACTTACGCTACTTTGGCACAAGGTACGATTAAATGAATCATTGAGTTTACAAGTACTTATTTTGCTATTGTATGCCCTTCTCTTACCCATCCGTGTTCTGCTTCACAGGCGCAACACCCTTTGTCAAAATCATCGCGGCGTCGGTACAGCCGGTCGTTTCTCTTGGCGAGGACGGTACTCTGACGATTGCCCCTGAAGGCTGCAGCATAGACGGAGCCCCTGTCGAAGGCGTTCCATCGGCCCCTTCGCCTGTACAAGCTCCTGTCGAAGGAGGAACGGACGGAGGTGCTCCAGTTGTTGCACCGGAAACACCGACCGCCAGTAGTGCCGCAACATCGGCTACACTCTTTTCTCTTCCGTTCTTTTCCCTGTCAACAAGATGACTTCGTTGTTCACGACATTGACTCTGCTTTCTACCTTCGCCTACGTGCAGGGTTCGAATCATGAAGGATCATGTATTCCGACTTTGACCATTGAAATTGGTGTGCCAGAAATGGCACCCGTACGACAGAACTTTGGTGAAACTGACCACTACTTGGCCGCGACGGTCGACACTGTGACGTGGGGATACTACGATCCGACGGCCACAGCTGAGACGGCAGCTCTCACCATGGCCTCGGGTGAGACGGTAACTGTGGAAGTGATTACGCATCATTCGAGTCACGACTACGCGAAGATGATTCGTGGTGATCCGGCGGTCGAAGAAATCTTTTACTGGTCGGACAATCAAACAGAAGCTACGAAGAATGAACCGAAACTCCCTGGAACTGGTGTCCATTTGGTGACGGGCCCGATCAACGTAGAAGGTGCCATGCCCGGTGATATTCTTCAAGTCGATATCCTCGAATTGGATCCTCGTTACAATGTAAGTCATGTATGATGTGAAAAAAAAGTGTCGCTGGTTCGTTCGTCTCAATTATTGTTCTTTTGTGTTTCATATTGATTCGTTTGAAAGCCCGCTACTGGACGTTGCTACGGAACCAATTCACAAAAGTTTGCCGGATACCAGTATCGCGTCGGCGAAAAGCGTGACGGCACTCCCTACGTTCGTACGGGTGGAACGGAAGCGATCACGGTCTTTGAATTCATTGAAGACGATGCTTCCAACATGTTGTATGGTGCGCCTGTTTACATGTAAGTCATTCTTTCTTGGTGGATTTTTTTCGTATGGCTTGTCGTGTCTCGCTCTCAAAACAGTCATGTCCTCTATTCAGGTATCGTTTTCCCAACATGACGGATCCCGACGGAAACAACCGCACGATTGACAATAATCCCTCGGTCACTGTCCCTCATGAATTCAACCATGGATACAATGGAACACTTCTGGAAGAAGATCCCATTGTCTACCCTCCCGGATACGATGCGACTTTTGTAAGTACCAAAGGAAGCAACAAAAGATTGTCGATGACTACGAATAATTGTCGTTCACACATGTTTCCCATTCACACAGGTCACGGACGAAGGCGGCATCTTGTATTTGAGCCCGGAACAAGCCCAATTGGACTGGAAAGTCCCATTGCGTCCCCACATTGGTACACTGGCGGTCATGCCCAACAATACCGGCAATTACTTGGACGAAGAAGCGCAAGGCGGTGCCAGTACCATTCCTCCGTCCCGCTTTGGTGGCAACATTGATGATTGGCGCATTGGCAAGGGTGGCACCATGTATTACAAAGTTGAAGTTCCTGGTGCCTTGTTGTTGGTCGGGGACACGCACGCGGCGCAGGGTGATTCGGAATTGGCCGGCACAGCCATGGAAACCAGCATGACGGCGAAGTTGCGTGTCACGTTGCACAAGGCGGATAGTTTGCCCAAGATTGTGTCGACCGTCGAATGGCCATTGTTGGAAACGTTTGACAAGTTTGTCGTGCATGGATTTGCGTTTGCGAATTATTTGGATGATTTGGAAGATCCCTCAACGATCTTTGATGAAGGTGCTAGTTTGGATCAGGCTATGCAAGACTGTTTTGTCAAGACGCGTGATTGGTTGATGGATGTGTACGACTTGTTGGAAGAGGAAACGATTGCGTTGATGACAACTTCAGTGGATTTCGGTATTACGCAAGTTGTCGATGGTAACTGGGGTGTGCATGCGGATATTCCCAAATGGGTCTTTGATGATTCTGGAGCTCCCTACGATTATTCTTGCACAACTTCTCAAGGACCCGGTCGTCGTCGTCGTGGCCTCTTGAATCATCGCGAGCGTCGTTCTTTGTTTGCCAAGATGGTGGGTGATGATGTCGAAATGGATGCTTATGCTTCTCAGTTGTACAACAAAGTGACCGCTTCTTGCGCCGCCTGTGGAGATCATCACATGCGTGAATTGTTGGCGGAGAAGTTGGTTCATGCGAAGTTGGATTTCGCTCATGCGCGTGCTTAAAAGACGTTTTAAATGACAAGGTTATAAAACCAAATGAATGTCTGGAAAGGTTCAGAGTAGACCACTTAGTTAATTAGTTGCTGATAATGAGTAAAGAAAATTGGTAGATCATCATGTCGACAAAAAGCGAGCGCGACCTCGAAGCTTGAAGGGATTCAGTTTGAAATACAGAGCACGTAGTACTTCGGAGTATCACTACAACACTTCTTTCTTGTCGTACCAGTACAAAGTACACACCACTTCAAAACGTCACAACACGCGCCCACCGCGAACCGCGAAGTGCACATTGTTACTTTTGTTTCTTTGAACGACAATCGAGACGTTGATCAACATAGGATCATCATTACCTTGCATTTCTTTGTCTTGCCTTTTCATTTCCTCTCCTTCGCTCTATATTTCTTGATTCTGAAATAAATAACTTGAATAGATTGCCTGCTTCATTGACTGCTGATTCGTTTCGCACATTCGCTCGAAAGAAAGAAATTGAAAATCCTGCTCTCATCCTCATTCACTTGTTGCGGAGAGGATATTATTCAACATGAAGTCTTCCTTCACTTTTTTTCCTTTTCTGGATAATAAACGCAGCTTTTGTGTCTACCTTTCCTTTGCTGACGGTCGTGAAAACACACACTAGCAGCCCGAAAGCCATCATCTCTACCGCACGGCAATTATCCCCCTCTTCCTCTTCTTCCTCTTCCTCCTCCTCCTCCTCTTCCTCATCAAGCACCACGGCGTTAGACGCACGAGCGGAGCAATTGATGCAGACAAGTCAAAAACGTTTGGGAAATAAAGTAAAAATTGCCTCGGTAGCAACACATCGCTTGGGATTGATCGCCACGGAGCATATTGCGAAAGGACAGGATATTGTCGTTGCCCTGCGACAACGACGAAACATTCCCCGTCTTGACGGTTACGGCAGCGAAGCAAGTCTTTCGCGATATTTTACCCGATTCCTTTGATAGTTGGACGGGTGATGCAGGATTGTTGGCCATGTTATTATTGCATCATGTGGCACACGATGCGAACACGCCCTCGCCGTTGCGGACGGCTTGGTTGCAGGCATTGCCGACTATCGGAGAAATGGCGCATCATCCGTACTTTTGGTCCGAAGCCGATCAAGAAATATTACAAATGTCTTCCACGAACAAAATATATCAACGACTCGATGATATGGAAGAAGATTTCGCGTGGTGGAAGAAACAAGTCCTCGATGTGGATCGACAGCGATTTCCGGAGACAGTGAACGACCAGCCGTGCTTTTCGTGGACGGGCTTTCAATGGGCCATGACTATGATTCAATCGCGTAGTTTCTTTTTGGATGGTGCCCTGCGATGCATTCCGTTGTTGGATATGTGCAATCATGACGATGCCGCGGAAGAAATTCAGACGGCGAGTGCTGGTGGATTCTTTGGCAGTGGTGGTAACAAGAATGCGCAATTGATTGCCGACCACAATTACGAAGTAGGACAAGAAGTGTTTTGCTCGTATGGTCCGAAAAGTGCGGCCGATTATTTGTTGGAACACGGGTTTTGTCCCGAGCAGTGTTGGAAGACGGCCGTTTCGGAATTGACGTTTGAGATCGATCCGAATGATCGTTTCCGTGACGACAAGTTGGATATTTTGGAATTTGAAACGTACGACCAAGCACCAATGGATCCTGTGCAAACCTTTGATGTCGTCAGTAGTACGAGTACAGGAACCACACAGACCGATGGATCGCCCGATCCGGCTATGATGCAATTTCTGCGTCTGTGCAAGTTGGGCAGTACCGATGCTTTCTTGTTGGAAAGTATTTTCCGTAAAGACATTTGGGGATTCATGGCGTTACCTGTGAGTGAACAGAATGAATTGGCGGTCGTGAATGCGATTGCTGAAACGTGTCAACGGGCGCTGGATGAATTCAATGAATGTGCCGACGATCGAGGTCCTGAAGTGTGCAAGAAACTGCGACAAGCGGAATCGCGGGCCTTGAGCAAAACGATTGCTTTCGTGCAAAGAGAAAAGGAAGCTTTGGATTTGAAAGAATACTATCAAGAGCGTCGATTAAAAGACTTGGGATTGGATTCTGAATGGTCACCCGAGGATGACGATATGGTGGGAGATGATTTAAGCTTTGGGCAAACTAGAGCACCCGGTGGTGCCGATTATGATTGGTAATGAGTTTAGTTGGCTATGCACTTCTTAATGTGTGATGTATGTCTTCTAGTTGATGAACGTAGACATCGAAGCTTGCAAATAAGCGAAGGCTCACTACTACTTCTATCTCGCGAAGCATATTCATTCATGACGGAAAAGCAGTCGTGACGAAAAACGGAGTAAATACCTGTTAAAGCGACCCCCGAAGCTTTTCGATATCTTGAATAAAAATAAGCTTTGCAAATATTACGGTCGTCTTTTGCAACAAAAATAGCTTAATGAGACGAATATTGTCGTGGAAGAAAAGGTCGCCTACACTATAGGTCTAATTCGCCCGCCTTGCGCGGTAAGAATGGATTCATGGGTTATAAATGCTATTGAATTGATTTGTTTATCATCAAGGAGTTGTACACTTGTTCAAGCGCGCAGGATGGACGAAAGGCAATGATGCTAGAGTAAGGATCCAAATATTATGAATCATGACTGAGCTTCGTCGTGGTACCAGGTAAAGTTAATACAACACTTTTCTCCTATGTATCTTTGAGACGCGTAACGACATGATATCACGAAATCCTCCCCCGAACGAGAAAACGCAACGAAAAAGGAAATAAATGCGAGGACAATGAGAAGGAAGAGAATTGCAAAAGAAGTCAAGGATAACGCGTTCACAATCATGCTTCTCCTTCCTTTTCTTCTTCTTGGGATGAGCGTGGCGTCGGGCAGCGCCTTTGTCCTTCCGCAAACGCTTTTAGCAATGCCAATTACGCGTTCTCTCCCGACACGTCTTCAGAGTCTCTTAACACCAACAACGGCAACTGCTGCCACCGCATTGACGTCTTCTGCATTAATGGGAATGTGGATGGAACGTCAAAATCCGAATTCAGGTATTTTGACGTCTTTGATGGTTTCTTCTTTGGTGTTTTCTCGGATGGCTCCGGCCCATCATTTTCTCTATGATCGATGTTGGGATACTTTCTTACCCGCTTCCTTGGCTTTGCTGTTCATGGGAATGCCACAAAGCAATCAAGATATCAATCAACGAGAAGAAACTATTGATATTTCTCACCGGAAGGAACATCATTCGATTCGCACTGTGGTTCGTCGTTTGGCTGGGCCGTTTATGCTGGCTTCCATGGGATCTTTGATCGGTTGTACTACGGCGTTCTTCGTGTGTCGCGGTATGTTCTGTTCAAGCGATGCCGCCTGGGCCGGTGCTTGTTTGTCAGCTTCGTTTGTGGGCGGGTCGGTCAACTTCTTGGCCACGGCAGCTTGGATTGCTTCTCAAAGAGGAGAATCAGTTACCACTTTGGTTAGTGCCATGACGGCGGCCGATCTCATTGTCATGGCGATTTATTTTGCCATTATGGCCGCCGCCACACAGTCGGTGTCATTAGAACGTTGGTTTCAGCGAAAGAATAGTCATCAGGATAATCTGGTGGATCCAACACGCACAGCTACTTCTTCAGCAAGTGACGAAAATGCCTCGTACTCTACGGTTACATCGGCACTATCTACATTTCACGTTCCTACTGCCTTGCTCATTACCACTATCGCGCTGGCATTGGTACGCGTCGGACAAAAAGTAGAACTACTCTGTTCCGCTTACATTCCCGGCATGGCGTGTGCCTTTTTAGCAGCCGTCACTCCGGGGATTCGGCGCTATTTGCCCTCACAAGCTGCGGCGACGGCACCACCCTTGTCCCAATTTTGTTTCTTGTTGCTGTTTGCCGCAGTGGGAGTGACCGCTGATTTACAAGCGGCACTGCAATCGGGGCCCTCTTGTATCATCTTTGCGACGGTGGCCCTTCTTCTGCATGGTGTCGTATTAATGGTAGGAGGAAGGTATTTGCTAGCGGGGCGTTCGAAATTAATGGATTGTCTCATTGCGTCCAATGCGGCCATTGGTGGACCGGCTACGGCGGCGACATTTTGTGGAACTTTGCCGAATAATACACAAGCGCTCACCATAGCTGCCACAATATGGGGAGTGTTCGGGTACGCCATTGGTACTACCGTGGGCGTCGGAATGTATCGATTCCTTTCGATGTTTACATAAATTGTACAGATAGGTACACAAGTGACGCAGTGCGTTACAACGGTTAATCTAATTATACTGGATGTTGTCTTAAAACGGCACATCGCGAAAATCATCGGGATGAGGCACTTGAACTTTCGAGCCCGCTGACCATCGCGAATTCGCTGCGGCAGGACGTCGTGTACGTTTTACTCCTTCCAGTCGCGCAGTGAAACGCTGTTTCAAATCTCGAAATCCCATTTCGTCATAAAAAGCTATAATTCGATTTTCATTCATGGGTTCCATACGTAGCTCACTCACTTGACGTTGACCTTCCGGGAAGGTCATGTCCTCTACGGGCAAGTCACCAACTAACGTCACCAGTGCTTTGGAAAGGCGCGCTTGTTCCAAATGCTCTTCTAGTTTCGAACGCCGCGCCTTTTGTTGTACATCTTGGACATGGTCCAATAGGTACTCCAATGACCCGAATTCTCGGATCAAATCGGCAGCAATTTTCGGGCCAATACCCGGCACACCCGGAACATTGTCTGCCACATCGCCTGCTAATGCCAAAACATCACCAAGCTGCTCGGGTGTAACATTCCACTTTTCTATGACCTGAGTCGAGGTCACGCGCTCCATTTTCATAGGATCAACCATATGAATGACCGTAGGACCATCATCTCGAATCAGTTGCATCAAATCCTTGTCACCCGAAAGAATGTGCACGTCGAGACCTTCGCGTTGCGCCATTCCTGCCAGTGTTGCAATGACGTCATCCGCTTCGTAATTCGATGCTTCAATCATGGGCATACCGTAGGCCAGTCCAGCCTGTCGGATAAGGCTAAATTGTGGAATTAAATCCATGGGTGCCTCCGCTCGATGTGCCTTGTATTCATTGTATAGCTCGTGTCGAAAGGTTTTGCCTTTGGCGTCAAAGACCAAAACAATGCGGGGTTGTTCTCCTTGTACCATGCGATTCAATATCAATCGGTTTAACATGTTACAAAAATCCCATGACAGCACCTGTTGGCATTCCATCGGATCGATGTATGGGTGGCATGGAATAATACGCACGGTAGATGTAAGCCGAGGCATCGACCAGTAAAAGTGGATCACCACTCGCGGTTTTACTGGTTGTTTCTGTCGTCCCGGATGACGACGACGAGACCGGTGTCGACTGCATCGCGCTTTTCACGCGCGTTCCTTTCACCACGGCTTGTTGTTTCGACGACTGTTTCCGAATCCTTTGTTGCAAGCGCCGATATTGCAAAATCAAATCAGCCATGCGATTGCCACTCGCCGCCTTTGCTTCCAAAGCTTCCTTGTTGGTGGATTCTCCCGGAATTCCAAAGACCGCCATGGAAACTTGAGAAAGCGAATTGATATTGAATGGCTCATTGTTGTTTTGTTGATAAATTTGCTCCGTAACTTGTTGCAGTTCCATTTCCAGTACATCCACCGGAGAACGGGTGCCTGTTCCGAGTGACGCTTGAGCTAGCAAAGCACGTTTTTCTGGATCATTCTTAAGAAACGTGGATGGTGGAGGCGGTGGCCTTTTTTCAGACGAAAAAGGAGAAGATGATGCTGGTGTATATGTTGGTGGCGTGCGCTTGGAAACAGTCGGTAGATATGAATCATCTTCGTGCGCAGTTCCAGGAGAATGGGTCACAGCAGCCGGTGTTGGTGACTCCACGACACGTGGCGACTCTGTGGTACTCGCTGCTGTTGTTGAACTAGCGATAGTATAGTCATCGTTTTTGTGGTTGTTGCTGTCCTGCAACGTCATTTGTGCTCCCAAATCATGTAAGAAATCTAGCAGATCGATAGGTTCGTTGGGTATTTGAATGGGTTTCGGTGGCTGGGAATATTGCGATTGCGTTTGATTATAGACAACAGGTGCGTTTTGGCTCATCGTCGCCACGTCCGACTGTAATAGCTGTTGCTCTGGCACTGTTACTGGCTCCTCGGATGGCGAAGACTCGACAAATGTATTTTCTTTTTCGTTTTGTGCCCGGTAAGTAAAAAAGTCATAAACAGGAAGATTGTTGATTGTGGATGATGATTGTGGATTCGCTTTTTGTTGCTGAACATTTACCGACCCTGTAGAAGACTGCGGCGACGAAACAGTACGGATTACTGGAGAGGGTCGAGGAGGAGATACTTGAGATGAAGATACTCGCGACGGAGCATTGCTTGGTGTCACTGACGGTGATGCGCGGTTCACCGTCGCTAGAATGGGTCTTTCCGCGGATTGTTGTTTGCTTGTTGTTGTTACTTTGGCAACCGCTCTTTGTTGCGATTGCAGTTGACTCCTATTGTATTGTTCTTCTTGTCGCATCATTTCTTCCATTTCTGCTACATCCGGTTCGTAGTCGTAGGCACCACTCAAACCAACTTCCTCCCCATAGCTATCCCATTCGAATGCGGGTCGTCGATTATGTTCAGGCGGAGATGAAGCAAGAAATGATCTTGTTGCTTTTGATTGAAAAGGACGCGTTTTTGTGAAAGAAAAGGCGAAAGCCCCTTTCGTTTTCAACGTAGCAGCAATCATGACGTAGCAACAGAAATACAATGAAGAACCACGAAGCAACACGTTCATGGCCCTTAGAAACAGAGAGAAGTTGTATTGATACTTTGTATTCAAACTTAATAGTTGATTGAATGATAATGAATACAAATAAGTGCGCATTTTTCACGTTGGAGCAAATAAACATAAACGAGCCTTACTCGTGTCTGAATTCCAGTCATGGTGAAAAACGAACACTTTGGACTAATAATACTTGCGGTTAGATTTTAGTCGTAACGAATACATTGAATGATTGCAATGTTCCTAACCAGCATTATAGTCTATAGTCGGACAATCTGGTTTTTAGAAAATGAATGCAATCGAAGGAAGTGACCTTGAAGAAAAGAATATTGGCTCTCAGAGCTCGTGACGTAACAGCTCCCCCACTCCATCTCCATAGGAGGGTACCAACTGTGAGCTTGCTTGTATCGTGGTGGTAGCTCGACCAGCAGTTATGTTCCGGACTTGTCATGAGCTAATAAACTCCGAAGATTTCCATAAAATCCAGCTTCGTGGATATCGAAACGCACACTTGGGACTGTAGTAAACTTGGATGAACAAGATTCCGTTTGCTTTTCGTCTTACATGATCAGCTAAGGGGGTGCGTTGCGATTTTAGCTCACTGGGGTCGTTACCTACGAGCTTCTAATGATAAAGCTATCCTAGAAACAGTTGCGATCGATTGGAAAGATTTCGTATAGCCATGCTTCCAGCTTCCATTCAAGGACTACTTTGTAGTTTGTATTTTTGAAGTTTGATCATTGCCTCCAACAATCGTAGAGAGCCGTGGCATTGTATCAATCTTTCTCTAAAAAGTTATTGTGTCGATGTGGGGGTTGTTTGTTGCTATCACTGGCTTGCGGCTGATGGTGGAAACAGAGCGCCGATAGAGTGTTTTGTTCGCACGAGTGCACCAAATTAAATGTCCCTTGTGGAAAGTACGTACGTTGATTGTGGCAGAGCCCGTGAGAGGCGGAAAAGTTAAGGTTAACACCACACGCCCATATTTTCCGGGTACGTGAAAACACCCCTCCCCCATATTTTCTGCGTAAGTAAAAACACCACACCCCCATATTTTCCGGGTACGTGAAAACACCTCTCGCCCATTTTTTCTGGGTAAGTGAAAACACCACACTACCATACTTTCTGGTTACGTAAGAACACAACAATCCCATATTTTCTGCGTACGTGAAAACACCACACCCCCATATTTTCTGGGTAAGTGAAAACACCACTCGCCCATATTTTCTGCGTACGTGAAAACACGACATGCCCATATTTTCTGGTATAGTAGTAGTATCAATGACCTGCAGCGAGTCATTTAACATACATTCGACTAAAGTAAAGGCCAAAATAAGTCTATGGATTCTCAAAAATCCGACCCCCACACCCACACCCCCTTGTCACAGCGAAAGTAAAACTTTTCGGATTATTTCGACGAATGAAACGTCTATTAGTGTAGAAAAGGGTGTACACATCGGTACAATGCAACAGTCAGGGCTTAATTCCCGCATCTTCCTGTCATCTGTGATCGTCGATCGTCTGTCGTCTGTGCACTGGGAGACACGGGAACGCACCTCTGCTTGGTACATTTCTCTACGGGGGCCTACGCGAAAGTACACAATTTCCCGCACCGTCCTGTGTACTGTGCACTTTTTGTCGAGATCGCATGAATTATCTCGGATGCTCCGTACTGTCATCGCTACTTGTGGGAATGACGAAAATGACGTCAATTGAACATATAGCTGCAGCTGCAGGTGGCAGGTGGCAGGCGTGGCCATGGAGCATGGAGTACAGAAAGAACGATTGCGTAGTATTGCGTATTGCGTAAGAATAACTCCGAAAGGAAGGGTATAATTGATTTTATTTGCTACTGTATCTTAACTTTCTTACGTTTCAACAGATGATCCAATCACAACTCACCAAATCACCAAATTCAACATTCAGAAACACTTTAGCCCTCTAGAAACGTCACTTCCCCGGGAAACTTCACACATCTCAACATTCTCCATCGTCAAGGCTCCCGTCCATGCAACACAATTCAAAAGCTGCTCAGTCTCATTCAAGTATTTCTCCCTCATGAAGTCTTTCGCTTTTGTTTTTGCTGCAACGCTTCTCTTGGCTTTCGTTGGGAGCAATTGCCACCTGGCCATGGCGAAGGAAGTAAAAGACAAGTCGTACCTATCGGCTGTGGGCCCCGATCGCGAGTTGGGATTTTACTTTAGAAAATGCGAAACCTTTCTCCCCTGTGGTAGTAATAAAGAAGCATACAGAGTTTGCTACTACGGTTTGACAGCCGACGCGGAGCCTCAGACAACGTGCTGGAGAAACACTCCCGTCCAAAACTTTCTGGCAAACTCTCTCCGTCTTCTACGTCGGCTCCCGTTGCGGCGGCTGTGATATGGCGAGTATTTGAATATGTACACAAGCAATAACTACTATGGACTACATTTTTATTGGAATTGAAGTGATTTCTCGTGTGTACTGGTATTACTTTTCTCATTTGCATACTTTGTCCCTTTCAATGGCTGGGAATAAAGAATGGCTGGGCAAAAAAACAATCTGAAGATTGTTTAGATTGTGTATGCAATCTTCTTCAGACCATCAAGTGGGTCGTCGACCTTCAATTTCTTCTCCTAGGAAATAAAGAGCGTACCATAGCCGAGTGTATTTATCAGCTGTTCGTGAAAATGAGATACCGAGCACGCGGAATACACACGGCGAAGGGTGCAGGCAATTGTTGCAATTCCGCCTTCATGCTTCACATATATTAAGTGAACCAGTTGTAACTGCCTTCGAGACCGACACTTCCTAAATCTTATTCTTTGCGACGCTTCTACGGCTGCAATAGCGTTTGCAATAATTGTTGCTGATTTTGAATCATCATCTGGATTTGTACTTCCTCTTCTTTGGTCCAATTGCAATAATTGTTGTTTCGTGGGGTCTTTCGTCGTCGTTTCTGTTGATCGGAATCCTCGTCATCGTGAGCAGGCACGGAACGTTTCTTCTTCATCTTTGACGTCGACAAACGACTTCGCAAGGCATGACTAACCTTTTCACGCGCATACTCCATGTCCACTTCTCGATACAAATCAGTTTCTGTGTCTTTGATTAGAAAGCTATTGAGAAAAAGGTATAGAATTCAGCTGATGAGTCCAATGCACACATAGTAGTCCGTAAGGTAAATAAATCAGAAAAAGAATGAACACTCACCGAGAAGGAGAGGGTCCATTGCACAATGCTTGCACAACTTCAGCGGTGATGCGTGCTTTGTCATCACGCTTAAGGGTGCTTTGATATTCCTCTCGACGCGCCACAATCATGCGGCGGAATTTCTGATTCCCCGCGTGTGCGCAAATGCTTTTGCCTCGTCCACAGACAATATCGTGGTCGCTGGGCTGCGAGAACCACGTTTGTGGTGCCGTTCTTGTCGGTTCGATGGTTGTTGACATTGAAGGGTGCGAAAGAATTGTCGACGGTCGAACATGTGTCACGAAAGTAGGCGAGGATGCGATCGGAATTTCCTCGTGCAAAGTCGACGACGACGTTAAGGAACCTGAAAGGCAATTTGTCGACAAATTGGTATCTTTCATGGTTTTATGATTGTAAGTAACAATACAATGATTGTTTAATTGTTGCTATGTTTGTTCGGTTGACACCACCTGAACGGACTATGATGTGGAGTGTACAAATTGACTTGTGGAACCCGGTATGATGTTGCAAGTGGTGTTTGCCCATCCACAGAAAATCTGTAAGTTTGGTATTTTCAAGTTCACAGAAAATCTGTGAGGGTGGTATTTTTATGTCCATAGAATTGTCTTCCTGTACACAGAAAATCTGTGAGTGGGGCGTCTTCATTTACACAGAAAATATTGGGACGTAGTATTTTCGCATTCACAGAAAATCTGTGGATTTGACATCTTCCCCTCAAAGATCTACAGGTTCAAGCGGTAACGAATTGGAGGGTATCGACATTGATCATGCCTGTCGCCAATCCCACAAATCATCGAATCCAGGACTTCACTTCCTTCTCTTCCTTCGCAATCTGGCAATACAATACTCATTAATTCGTAGAACCCTTTTGTTAACGAATAACGGATTGTGCAGAACGAGAACGAGACAGCAATAAAAATTGTACCAGTAGTGTGGTCATCATTATAGTTCGACACTCTCAAAAATACCAAATAACGAATATCGATATTCACGTTATAATAGCGTATTATAACAGAGTCATTTTTCCCAATATCGATATTTGTCGATATTCGTACGCCTGACAGACGGATTTTTAGGCACTTTAAGCTAAAATGGGTCTATTTTGCGGGCGAAGACAGACGGTCGCCGGTATTAATATCGGTTATTATATTGTATAATACGATATTGATATTCGTAAAAATCCAAATATCGATATTTGTCGAACTATAGTCATCATGTGTTTCACTGTTTTTTTTTTAGGATCTTTCCTTACCCAGTAGTTTTTTTTATAAGGGCTATCGTTCATCGTAAATCGACCTTCCAGCTCACAGCCTACAATCTAACAAGTGTGGCGTGTCCGCATTCCGCATGTAAGCAAGAGTACCTTAGCTAATGAAATGACGGTGAGAGGCAAGGGTCAATAGTCAATAGTCAAAAGTCCGAAACCCGAAATAAATAATAATACTGTACAGAACCCTAGTTTGTAACTGGCCAATCGATGTTTAATGATGAATGATGACTGGTGACTGGTGACTTTCTTGGGCCTGGGGCCACAGACATGTAGTAGGGGGCATTGGGCATTGTGAGTGTCCAAGGTCCAAGTTAGTCTTTGTTGTAGTGAAGAGTGGGAACGTAGAAACGGGTCACGTTGCATGTTGCATGTGCTGGGTGTTTTTCGTCTTCTTGTCTTGCGGCGAAAAGGCGAAGTCGAAAGTAGAAAACAATAAGTAAGGCTGACTGTAGGTTTCTCGCGGTACCAGTAGATGGTGTAGTAGATAGATAGAAGTTAGAAGTTGGACTGATTTGGCCTTCCGGCCTTTCGCCCTTCGTCACTCCCCTTTCCCCTTTCAGCTTGCATGAACTATGAGCAAGGAGCCAGGAGCCAGGAGCCAGGAATCATGTATTATGAACGACCAAACAACGCTTCTTGTGAAGCGTTTACAAGACATTGTGTCGCTTATCGCTTTGTAATAAATCTGGTAACAGCAAATTAAAAGTATTCTTAGACGATAGATAAACGCCTCTCAATCATTTAGGTATTTGTTATCTCTCGTGAAAGACCATCATTTGAGTCTTTGCAAAGCTACTCAAGGGGTAAAAAGTCGCAGCGGTAACGAATAACGAATTGTGCAGAACAAGAACGAGACAGCAATAAAAATTGTCGTCATGTGTTTCACTGTTTTTTAAAGGAGATCTTTCCTTACCATTCTCACTTATTTTTTGTCTTCAACAAATCATTAAAGTATGCCATCGGCCTCCAACTCGCAAAAGTTCGACCGGGAACGTCAAATCGCCTACTTTTCGACGTGCTTACAACAACTGCCAGCGCCTTACTGCAAACTGGACACCAATCGATTGACCATGGTGCACTTTTGCGTCCACGCATTAGATTTACTCGGTGTCTGGGATGAAATGGAGAAACAAAACGTCAAGTATTCATCGTTTGTTGAGGCAAACAACATTATCGAATGGATTTTGTCTACACTTATGCATATTGACAACAACGATCCGCAGGAGGCCGGCTTCATAGGTGGAACCTTTCTTCCCCCGCATCACAAATATCATCACAGTCACATTGCCATGACTTACACGGCTTTGTGTATCTTACAAACACTGGGTGTAGACGTTCGCAACGATCCCCGTATACCCCAAACTGCTATCATTCGTACACTGCGACGATTGCAACAACCCGATGGGAGTTTTGCCTCCACTATCCAAGGAGATGGTGAACACGATCTGCGCTTTTTATACTGTGCCTGCTGTATTTCCTACTTGCTGGACGATTGGAGTGGTATTGACATACCTCGAGCGGTTTCGTATGTTCGAAATTGTCGATCGTTCGACGGTGCGTTGGCCTTGGTACCTCACGGCGGAGAAGGACACGGCGGATCGACGTTTTGTGGTGTCGCCAGTTTAGTCTTGATGAATCAACTGTATGTGATTGGAGAGGATGCGGACTGGAAGGCGAGTTTGCTGCATTGGTGTGTCACACGACAACAGAAGCAGGGACTACAAGGTCGTCCCAACAAGGATGAAGATACATGCTATTCGTACTGGATTGGTGCTACTTTGAGACTGTTGGGATACGATGCTGGTACCGGTAACGAAGACGATGTGCTATGCTTTTTGGATCATGCCGAGCTGCGGTCCTTTGTTTTGTCGTGTCAGCATCCTGTGTTGGGAGGATTCTCTAAAGTACGAAATACGTATCCGGATGTCCTGCATTCGTATTACAGTCTGGCGTATTTGAGTTTATCACAAAAGTATCGCCAAGATACACAAATGAAAAAGGATTTAGAGGGCGTGTCTTTGAAAGCATTGAATTGTACTATGGGAATCGGGCAAGCAAGTATTCTGGCAGAAGAGGGATTCCGGCCTCTCTTATGATAGCAAGCTTATTGCTTTGATATTTAATGTTGATTACAATTAACCTACATTCCTTTAGGTGTATCGACAATTTCGTTCTTCTTACAAAGAAGGCTGCCGCCCCATTTTATTGCAAAACTAGAATGATCTCGCAAACATTCCCATTGCTCGCGTGTTGTAAATATGCTAGTCGCTGTCCATGTTTCCTCAATCCTCGAATACTCTTCCAACAGACCATGCTGTTGCCAATGCTGTATATAGTGTCGCAGAAACAGTTCTTGCTCTTGACAAACATGTCCGTCGTGGAACATCATCGATGCCGCATCGAATTGTTGGCCGTTGAGCGGAATCGGATGCATCGCCATTTCTTCCTGTGACGGAATGATCTTTTCCATGGAATCATCCATTAACAAAGTATTGTGGCAATTCCACAAGGGATATTGATTCCAGACCTTTTGTAAATCTTTTTTAAACAAAGGACTCGTGTTATTGTTCATTGACAAGTCATCGTGTGTGGCAAGACATTGATCTTGTCCCCACACAAACAAGAAGGTCGTTACAGGAATTTGTAGCTGTTCTAGTAGAGCATGTACGGTTTTTTCGTTTCGCCGATGTCCACAAGGCCAAACACAAATTGGAAAATTGCAAGTGTTGCAAAAAAAGCGTGCAAGTGGGGACGGGCAATTACCGGTGTTTGCGCGACATGGGCATCGATCGGTCGGTATTCGATAATCGTATTTGCAGTCTCATGATCTTTCCTTTCCTTTGACTTTCGTATCCGATGACATAATATTCCATTCAAGTCGAGTATTAATAGCGGCTTGATGTGAATGTGACAATTTTGATGACTATCGGAAGGAGAAGAAGACGTTGTCGTGACGACACGGATGACATTCTCGTTCTCTTTGGGTGATTGTAGAATAGTTGCTCCCAAAGGACATTGCTGGGCACATTGAATGAATCGGTTAATACTTGGACGCGCTTTCGCTTCTTGAAGGGCTGCAGCGCGCTTTTCAGAACGGCTCCATCGTTGCTTCTTCTTTTTTATGGTGGCGGACGTCGTTTCATTCGGTGAAGCGCTAATGCTACATATTACACTCGAAGATGACGAAGACATGGGAAAGAAGATCGTTCGCTGAGACTGTTTCTTTCTACACAAGCTTGTTCGAAGGCAATACATTTCGGGTACCCAGGGGTATTTAATGGCGTTGGCGGCCATTGTCATCTCGAGTCGCGTGTCGCGTCGTGACGCAAACAGAACTCAAAGATTTCCGGCGACGACGACTCCTCCTCCTCTATCAACCAAGTTTCAGTCCCGGTAAATCTGAGCGGCTACGGCATGCATTGTTGCGCAGCTTTATTCTTTGTTCGCTACTTCTAGAACAGTATATGATAGTAGGAAAAAGCATCCACCTTTCTCAATGCTGTTGTTTTGCAAGATAATGTTGGAACAAATGCAAAGCTCTAGTTTATTCTTGGGGAGGAAGTCACTGGGACCAGTCGCTGAGGCCGACTGAAATCGATTTCGATCTCCACACCTATATTTGTAACTTAATTTTACTCCGTAGCCAACATCGAACTATGAGCAAAACATAGTTTATGCTTCACCTCTAGAACTGTAAGAGAGGAGGCTGCGTGTTGCGTACCTGGTACCAGGTAGTCATCAAAAATAATGCAGCAACCACGCCTTCGGAAATAAGGCAAAAATATCCTAAAGGAAGGTCCACTCCGGGAATCGAACGGGACCTCATCCAAGACTGAAACAGATGCAAATTGCAGGCTGTATTCCCTAAAGATGAATCATACCACTAGACCAAGTGGACACTTGATACTCAACACGCTGTAATTACAATACATTTACTGATACAAATTAAGACGTTTTTGTTTGCGAGGAAGGCGATGGGTGCTTTCAATACTGGTACTGTCATTAATCAAAGCTGCTCTTTGTTTATCCTCGCTATACCCCATCGAATAGCGACAGTGCACGCCTTCGTGTCGCTTTAAAAAATGCAACATGCGCTCGACAACAGCAGCAACTACCATTTTCGGATTACCACTCCTCTTGTCCTGCGTGGCCGGAGGATCGACTTGCTTGGGAGCGGCCGTCGTCTTTGGCTGCCAAACCGTGTCATCATCTCAATTAGCTTTTGCTTTGAGTTTAGCGGGGAGTGTCATGATGACAGTGTCCTTCTATTCGATATTACCCGAATGTTTTCGTGTCGAAACAGATGAAGAAGATGAAGAGTCATCCATGTCTTCTCAATATTTGAGTATCAATAGCTTTTTATTCTGGCAACGGTGCTTTGGTTTGGCTTTTGGGGGCTTTTTTCGTACTTTTGTTTGGCCAGATGCGCTTTTCCCGAACCCAACGAGATCATGTTCAGGTCCGAACACGACGAATGTGGTGAAAATGAATTGGAGCTATTCAACAACAATCAACAAGAGCAAGATATAAAAGTACGGCGATCTTTATCGCAGGAAGAAGAATTTCTCCTTTCCACGAAAGTCACAGCTCGAACGCCTCAACAACGTCTGACCTTCTCTTTACAACGGCGGTCTTCATCTTTGGAAGACACTATTTCTTACAATAAACAATCAAAACCAACATCCTTTTGGCATGGCACTGATTTGAACAACGCGCACGCCCAGCGTGCTTGGAGAGTCGCGCTCTTGTTGTTTCTGTCCTTGCTGGTACACAACTTCCCCGAAGGCTTGGCGGTAGCGGCTTCCACTCTGCATTCGCCCCAATTGGGGATCACCACCACCATTGCGATTGCCTTGCACAATATTCCAGAAGGGATTGCGGTAGCTGTCACATGTTTGGCGGCCCGTCCGAATGCACCGTGGATGGCCTTTGTCTTAGCGAGTGCGTCCGGATTGGCGGAACCGGCAGGTGCTGTGGTGGCATTGTGGTGGTTACCGCTCCACACGGAATGGATGAAGAATATCTTAGCTTATGTAGCAGGTATTATGATCATGGTAGCTTTGCGCGAATTATATCCCGAAGCCTGGAAAAATGTAAGGCATCAAACGAGCAAAGCACCACTCATCTGGGGGTCTGTTGTTGGTGTATTCATCATGTTGGGGTCGGAGGCTGTTTTAGAATAGCCGCAACTGCTAATGTTTTTAATTATTGTAATTCTTTGATCATTTCCTTTTGATGATACTTGCTGTAGACATGCGTGCCGATGTATATATCCCATAACGACCTCCACAGCCATTTGGAAAGATTCTTGCTCGCCTCACTGTTCCGTTGATGGCCACCACCCTTTTCTTCCCAGCGTCCCAGACAAAAGGCTGCATCACTCAACAACTGTAAAATCACATATTCGATCAACAGCTCACGTATGCTGTCATTATTATCAAACAATTCCGATATGAGACGATCCAGCACAGTTTCAAAGACATGGTCCAGGTACGGAACTAACGTTTGAGTTTCTTCGGTCAAAATCAACTTTTCATCATGAATAAGAAATCGCAACACCCACGAGCCGGTTGTCAAATCTTCTTCCATGCCAGCCGTGTGGAAGAAACTCATCAAGAATTTTGTAAGAAAGGCAGGTTGCGGCATGGACTTCGCTAGACCTAAATCAAACAATTCCAATCCACGATCTTGGGAATAAAACGTATTGTGCAACCCGGCATCGGTCAAACCACATGTCCAAATGCATTCGGTAGCAGGACCAGATTGAAACGAGAGAGCGTGTTCCAATATTGATAACCAGCAGCCATCTAATCGATCTAGGCAACAACTCGTATGTGGATTCTGAAAATCAGTCATTCCAAAGACATCTGAAAGGAGCGTCCCGCGCAACAAGAGTTGACCCAGAAATTGTGCCGGCATGATCTCATCGTCCATCAATGTTAGCGCCTGCGGATCTTGAAATTTTGCTCCAAAGTCTCGCATTTGGGCAAAACGACCTTTGGTCGGATGAAAATTTTACGAATCGCTGACCCTACCATCAAATCCGCCATTTTGGATACTTTGGTGACATCTGGATTCAGTTTCAAAGCTTCAATCTCTGCTCGCACTTGTTCCATGCTATTCCGTTCTTCTGGTAATGTAATTTCGTACAAATCGCGCATCACCGTCACAAATTCATCAATCAGCCCTTGCAACACATCACCTTGCAGTTGTCGTGATAACAACAACGCCGCACTGTTTTGGGGAAATGGTCCGCCAATCGTTCTTTGTGCCAACGTTACTTTCCAATGTTCCTCTTCTTGCAATTCGGCTAGTTGCTGTTCCAATTGACTCAAAAAGGCGTGACCATCTCGAATCGTCGATGCATCGGCCCACAAGTGTTTGGGAATTTCCAAATTGACGGTTTGCAATCCAACACTCAAATCGATCGTCGCATCGGTTGATGATTCCATCGTTTTACGGATCCGTATCCGACGCATCCCTTGTTGTCCGGCCTGTTCTCGTGTGTGCGGTGTGAGCCGTTGGAGCGAACGCAACGACATGAGAAAGGAGGTGCGTCGTCCTCCCACCGGTTCGTCATTTTTGCGTCGGTCTGTCAGTTGCTTGGTACTACTACCAAAATAATGCGGCCCGTGAGCCCAAAAGTTGCCCCGTAACGAAGTCCACAATTCGTGCGCCCGATCGCGTAAGTGATACGGACTGATGTAGACCAAGGTAAATGCCGGAATGCGGTTTTGCATGTTCTGTGCCGCATTCGAAGGCGACGACAACGAGATCAACCGCAAATGCCGCTTGCACAGTTCTTGTTGTATTTTGGTTAACGAAAGAACTTCGTGAGTATCTTTGGCATTTGCGTGTTTCATGACAAGCGATCCCCATTGCGATGTATAGCCGTGAAAGACGGCCGTCCCGCTTCCTCCGCCGTGTAACAATCGAACATCTTTTAAAGCAGCAGGAGCATAACAATTCGAGTGAATGGAAGTATAGTGATGATCGGGGACGGCTTCAATCGTCACAGTGCCGTTGGTAGGATGATATTGCATCACTAAACCGTATCCGGCCGGAACTTCAAACGTGTCACCGTATTCGGCTTGAAAGTCTTGTAACGACAGTGCGCGTGATTGAGGAGCCATTGTAACGTGAGTAAGTGCGTGTGTGTGTATGTAATAGACGTAAAAGTATTGTCGTTTGAATGAATGCCAAGATGTTTATTATTTGAAGGAAGAAATTCGATCGTTTATTACTACTAGTACCAGGTATGCTGTGTCTCGAGAAAAAATTCATTCCTTCTATCGCGCCGCTTACTTTTGAGGCGAGACTACAAAAAATAGTAGCCGTCACCCCCACACGGTCAATTTTCAAAAAAAAGGGAACGGCGTTAAAAATCTGCCTCATCGTAGACGCTACGTAAAATGTAGTACTGGGAGGCAGAATTTTAACGTCCGTCCCAGGAGTCGTCCGCTCGTTCGCTCGCGATGCGAACCGAAGCCTTTCCGAGATTCAACCGTCCGCTCATCCATCCGTAGTAGTCATGAGTCAAAACGGGACACAACCGACGTAGCACTGCGATCTTTGCAACCTCAACGAAGCGCGCAGCGTTGTTTTTTTCCCATGGCGGTGTTTGTGCCCACGTAGCATGACAGATATTACTATCCTTGGAAAAGGTAGGTCAAATGACGACTTGCTATCGTATCCATTGATCATTGTGTTTGATGTAGCAGTGTTTAGGAAATAAATCAAATATTTTTGGGTGCTGCGCCGACGGGGACGGGCAGCAGTCTCGTTTCGAGTGACAAAAGATATCCCGTTTTCGAGAGCTTTATCACTCGGTAAACGACATTATTCAATTCCGCCCCTCTCTCATCCTGCCTTTTTTACCTGCAGCTTGTTTGAAAATGTCTAAACTTAGTTTCGTAATTGCATCCTTGGTTGTGGCCATGAGCCAGGCCTTTGTTCCGGCCTCGCAAGTCCGTACTCCGGCTGCCGCGTTCGTCAACAACAACTCTCCCTTGGTCATGAACATGGCCGAAGACATGTACTGGGAAGGCGAATACCCTCCTTCTAAGGTCTTGGGACCTATCATGTCCAAGATGCCGTCCGGAGTTTTGGGTGTCCTCTCCTTGTTCTTTTTGGGAGCTTGCGCGTACTCGGTAGGACAGAGCAGTGTGTTGGTGCAGGAGCCGGGAGCCTTTGAAAATGGCACCTGGGTCAAATGGTACTACGTCTTGGGCAGCTTCGGTGGACCTTTGGCGTGGGGCACGCACGTTGCCTCGTGGATTCAGCGCAAGAATGGCATGTAAACACAGCGCCATTCTAGTCTATCTAACGTACTAATGAATATTGTAGCACTGCGCTGAAGACTACAGTCTTTGTCGTTTTGTTCTGCTAGTCTCAAATATTCAAAGCCCTTTCTCATTGATTAGAATGGATACTTGGAACAATGTTGTCAAGCGTTACTGTGTATTTTGTGATGCTGTAGGAATGAAGTTGGTCATGTGTTCGTGCTCCATGCTAAGGTTATGAATTTTACAGCTGCTAGATTATGATCTACTTTCTAGATCGAATAAGTTTTTAGCGTTTGCTGGCTCGAAGAAGACTTTTTCCTCTGCTCTGCAACATGGTTTCTTTCTCAACATCGCTCATCACGTGAACGGTCTTGATTCCAACGCGCTCTTTGAACCTAAAAGATGGTAAAATGAAAAAATAATTGAGTGTGACAATTGATGTGCTACTCTTCAAGGAGAAGTAGAGAGAATCTTACCATACTCCGTTCAAAGTTGGATAGGCCTCTAGTCGTTGAATGGTGTCTATGCCCCAAATGATGCGACCGAAACATGGATCCCCCCTGTGCAGCTCGGTATTATCCGCCGTATTAATATAGAAACTCGGGCTACCGTCCGCAGCGAACGCTATTGTGTATGGCTGGTGTGGGTGTTCGGGACTGTATTCTTTGAATGTCACGGTTTCGAGATTGGCGTCCGAAAATTGCCGTGCCTTGTCCTTGGCGGACGTCCGATCGTAGGGTAGAGGAGCTGCTTTGATGACTTGCAAAGCATTCAAAATGAAAGAACAATTATCCCACAAATGATCCGCTACCATGGCCAAGAAGGTTTGAATGGAATGCGGCATCAGTTCGGTAGGTGCCAGCTCCACCACAAACTTTTCAGGTCCGGGTCGACCATCTGGGAATATCAACTCAAACATGACATGAATCGGCTCTTTTCCGTATATTCGTCTCACTTCTTCGACGCTGTCTTTTTGTACACGCTGCTTGAGTGTCAGTGCTTTCGAAGTATGTTTATCGACACGCTGCTGCAACTTTTTCATTTCCGTCAAAGCGCGCAAATTGGCTACTTTCATTTGTTGTTGAGGATCCATTCCAGTAGTCGCTTGAAGCATTCTATCGACGGCATCTAATTCTCGCTTCAATTTATTCAATTCTGATTCTGCTTTCCCCATAAGTTCTTCTAGCGTTTGTCGATTGTTTTGCATATAGACGACTTGTTGGGATGTGTAACTCACGGCCGTTCGCGACAGTTGTATCACAAATAAGGCTGATGCTACGCAACCGACAAAGAACCACGATATTCGAGATTTCCGTATCGCCTCCTTTTTATTGATGGGTTGCGATTTATATTGATGAATGCCAGAGAGCGCTACTCGATCGCCCCTTGATGAAAATGAATCATCAAGAGAACTGGAACTGAGCTGGAGATTGGAGCTTGGCTTACATGTTAATTTTAACAGCCGAGGGCTGAGCTCCAAGTCGTCTTTCGACGCATCGTTCATGATTGAATTCAGATGGTTTGTAATGGTTTGTAATGGTTTGTAGCCATAACAAGCAAACAGCTGCGAATAAAAAGGCAACCATCGGGGAAAATGCATGTGGCAAGAAAAGTGCCGCCCGAAAGCTCCTCTCGACAGTAACGTTTTGAGTACTCCAAAGACCTGGGAACGAAAACGCGATGTCCATCAGTCAGGCGGGAAAAAGCTTCTGCTAGCCATATCAAAGCATATCCTCCCGTGTCTTCAACACAGCGAACGTTTATTCAGCGAATACCTTTCTATCATTATCGGATGTAAAAGCTGAGGAAAGAATGACTCATTCCATTCAAAGCCTACGTTTATTTAGGCTCTGTCGGATATTTATCGATGTAGGGGCAACCCGGATATCGAGTAGGTTGACCACCCTTGTTAACGGGGTAAAATTTGCATCGATGTTACTTATACCTTCATTGACATGACTTAGGCGATCCATGGAATGCCATTGGGCAACTATGGAGCGTCAAACGTGAGGAAAGACGACAAATCCATCGAAGTAGAATTCTACGTGAAATTGGATGTACTAGTAGGCCATGTAAGTCATTTGCTGGGACCCGATAACTGATAAAGAGAGGACGATGCAAAAGCTTGATGCGTAAGATCATTAGCAATGCTTCTTCTACTCCGAATAATTGCTAATTGGTTAGTAATCTAAGTTTTTGTACATGATTTCGAATATACGTCCCCGCTCTTGGCTAAATCGTCCCCACCAGACAAGTTATTTCTTGTGTACACAGTGCTTCATCCGTATCTTACTCATGAGGCTCGATAGTTGATGATTTGTCTCCGGTAACCAAAACGACTGAAAAACAATTAAACACGTGTCTTGAACCGTTTCTTTTGGTCGATAACGACACTTGAATTGTCGAGGAGTGTTGCCGATTTGATTCCCACACGTTGCGTGAACCAAACCCCGTTGCGAGTGGGAGAAGACTCCAGACGCTGAATGGTATCAAAACCCTGAATAACTGTTCCGAAGCATGGATCTCCTTCGTGGGCCAACGTATTATCGGCCGTATTGAGAAAAAAGTTGGGACTACCGTCGGCCGTGAAACCCATTGTGTACTTCTGATGCGGGAACTGCGGATTGTATTCTTTAAAAGCTAGCTGATCGAGACCCAAGTCGGCAAACGATTGCGCTTTCACTTTGGCGGAACTGCCATCGTAGGGTATCGGAGAAGCTTTGATGACATTCAAGGCACTCATAATGAACGAACATCCATCAATAAGCTTGTTTGATACCATATCGAGAAAGGCTTCGACCGCATGGGGCATCAGTTCACTAGGAGCGAGTTCTAATACGAACCTAGTGGGTCCTTTTTGCCATCGGCAAACACTAGTTCGAATTCCACCCGATGTACTCCTGTTCCGTACTTTTGGTGAATTCCGGCGAGACTGGAAGCTTGAATTTTCTTCCGCAATCCGTTTGCTTGTTTTTCAAATTGATCTACTCGGTCTTGAGCTTTCATCATCTGATGCATGGCACGAATGTTCGAGACCTTCATGATTTCGTTCCTGTGCTCCGGATTCTGCGCCGTTTCGGACATCATGCCGATCGCATTGATTTGCCGCTTGAGGCGATCCAGCTCACCTTCCACACTGACAGACTTTTCATAGAGCATATTCCGGGTGTGTTCCATGGCTAAAACTTGTTCACGGGTATTTCCTACCACTTGTCGGGAAATAAAACCAAAGGCGCATCCTATTATCAGGCACGTCGCAAATACCCATGACACTCGCGGAGCGGTTTTACGTCGGTAAGGATTATTGCAGTTTTCGGATGACGATGAAGAAATCGATATTGGGACGAACGGGAGAAGGGCTTCCACATTGGGGGATTGTGGATTTGCCATGAAACGAATTTGAGCTGGACCAGTTCGCGTCGATGCTTCCTCGCAGTCATGTAAATGCGAATGCAACTCGAAGGAATCGCTGTCATCGTCGCTCATTGTGAATGCTTCTTCAAGAACTGATGTGCGGCAGGCAATTGATACACATTTCGAAGATGACTTGTACCTGTAATCGTTCAAAGAAATAGTAGCAACAAAGCTTTTTTCGTTTTGCTTTCATTATTCGTTTTGATGCATTATTTGATGCCGCATGCACGCGTTGCGTTAATGGTCTTAGTCATAAAAGGTTTTTACTATACGCCGAAGTGTACGCTGAATGACCCTTTAGCTTTTACGGACGCTGACTAGCGACTAAGGCCAGAATCATGACTTGCAATCTTTTAAAACCATTTCCTAATTATAGATTGTTGCTTGACTTCTAACATACAGCCTATGTACAAAAACATGCGCGCAAACCATGAATAGGGTGCTTAAGCTCGACGACTCTTTTGTCGAAGCTTGGCCTGTTCATAGCTAATGCTGTTTGCTTCTATGATTCGGGCGGCTTTGATACCAACACGCTGAGTGAACCAAATTCCATTGCGTGTCGGTGATGATTCCAGACGCTTCACCGCATCAAAGCCCTGTATGACTTTGGCAAAACACGGATCTCCTTCATGGGAATGAGTATTGTCGTCCACATTGATGAAAAAGCTGGGGCTTCCATCGGCAGTAAAGCCCATGGTGTACTTTTCGTGGGGGAAGCTTTCGCTATATTCCTTAAATGCCAGTTTGTCGAGACCGAAATCGGCAAATGACTGTGCCTTGTCTTTCGCCGAACTGCCGTCGTACGGCAATGGGGCTGCCTTGATAAGATTGAGCGCGTTCATGATGAAGGAACATCCGTCCACGAGTTTGTTGGATACCATGTCGAGGAATGTTTCGACCGAATGTGGCATGAGTTCACTGGGAGCCAGCTCAATCACAAACTTGGTCGGTCCGTCTACTCCGTCCTGAAACTCGAGTTGAAATTCAACGTGGTGTATTCCGTCACCATACTTTTTCGATATACCCGCTAGACTCAATGCCTGTACTCGTTCTCTTAAAAGCATAGCTTGCTTGGATGCTGTGTCGACTCGTTTTTGGGCTTTGTTCATCTGGTGCATAGCCCGAATGTTGGAGACTTTCATTTCTTCCTTCTCCTGGTTATGTTTATGTTGAGGATGATTCGAGTTGATGGTATTAATCTTTTTCTTGAGTTCCACGAGGTCATTGGAGACGCTGGTGACTTTTTCTCTCAGTAATTGTCGGCTGGACTCCATCGTGGATACTTGGGCGGCAGTGCTTTGTATGGTTTGCCTCGCTACGTACCCACATATGCAGGCAATCAATACGACACCGAGACATATCCACGACGCTCGTTTGGATTGCAGGAAAGCATAGGAAGTGCTATCAGGGTGTAATGAAAAGCCCTCGATGTCGTCGTGATCGGATAAAGCTTGTTGAAACGTCAATGGACTATAACTTTGTGATCGTTTGTACAAGAAGCGAGTGTCGCTCTCCTGTTGTATATCGTTGCTTTGGCTTCGTACGAGTCGAGTCGGTCGGCTTTCCGATGAATTTAACATCGTCTCTTATTTCCTATGCGGTCTTCATTCGCCTACAACACAGAGTGACTTGTTGCTTTTATTTTTCTTTGCTAAAGGAGAAATAAAAGCGCCGATAGCGCTTTTCGCTTTCTCCTCCCACTTCCGTTCAACAGCTTTGCGCCAGCGGTAAATTACCATAACAACGAACAACAAACCCAGTAAAAAGTACCGCGTACTACATTTCACGACCACGAAATTTGTTTGGGACTATGATTATTTGTAATTCCTATCTTTGGGCCTATTTTCCTTCTAAATCGCCTATAGAAGCTCAGAAGCATTATTTGAACTTTGATGTGTTCGGACTTTTTACAAAGCCATCTTCAGTACAAAGTACTCAGCGGGTGCACTCGTCTCATGTCAAAGCTCGAGAGCTACAGAGAGGGATCTCATTTTTTTTCTCCGATGACGACAAAGAACAGTGTTATTACTCTTTGGTTACGCAGGTCTATTCTAAGAATTAAATAGTCTAGTTTAGCTACATCCTCATTCGGTTGAGATCAAGACCACTAAGGGCGATAGATTGGTTTCCAAGGTGACCGGTCAATAATTTTATCAAATCGTACGTTGGACGTCGACACTACAAACGCTGTCGATAATTACGTGCATTCAAAGTACCATAGCGACGATTCCAGGAGGTACTAGCTATCTAGCCTTAACCCATTTTTTTAAAAGATAAAAGCTGTCCTAACCAGAGCATCCTTTGCGTCTGCCGCAATCGCAAACATTTGAATGCAGACGCTACTGCTTGTTCTTCGATTTCTTGCCAGCGGACTTGCTCTGCTTTGCAAGCTTGCTCGCGCCTGCTGTTGATATTTTAACATCGGCACAAATTGTTTGAATCATATCGTTGTCGGGAATCTTTTTGATGTACTCTTTGAATCGATCGTGACTAGCTGTACCTTTGTTTTGATCATCACGCAAGAATATTTCCTGGCATTGTTTGCTAGCTTTTCCTCGTTTCATGGCGCCAGGTGTCAACTTGATCCGATAGGTATACTGAGAAAGCGTCTGATATGGTGCCAGCACAGGAACCGCATAGAGGATCATGTCCTCGGGGTGTGGCTTTCCAGTCAATTTTCCTAGTTCTTGCACATCGTCCAAAGCCATGTCCTCCTGGTCAAGATCTACAACGCCTTCCTCGGCTAGTGTCTGCTTCCATTCTTTCACGGCAGCGTCCTTCTCCTCTTTTGTTTTGCGCTTCGCAGCAGTTGCGTCATTTTCGTCATCCATCTTTATATTTTCGTGGCCAAACTTCTTTATAGTACGGATAATTCCACCTAAGCTGGCCGAGAAGTGGTCAACACGGCTTGTCCGCTTCAGATTCAGCAATCGACGCGCCGCCATGGTTTGCGCTTCGATACTGAGCGATTGCAGCTGCTCGAGTGTATCTCCGTCAAATTTATCCCAACGAGCAACCTTATCCGCTTCTTCCCCAACAGTCACACACTCTGCCAATAAATCACGGATGCTATACTCCAGCTTACGAGCGATTTCCTTAGGATCTTTGACGAGAAGTGCAACTGTTTCAGCAGCGAGTTGTTGTTCAGTTTCATTCTTCGTATTAACTTTTTTCTTGGGCTGGTTCTTCTTATTCTTTTTACCTTGCAGCGCAACCATCGCCAACTCACGGTCTTCGTCATCTTGATCGGCGTACTTGAGCATTTTCTTTTCGCCTTTCCTCTTTGTCCTCGTTTCGCAGTAGACTTGTCGTTAGCAACTTTCGTCTTCTCGCTCGCGGATTTTGATACCGGTGTGCTGGGACGCTCTTCTTGCTTCTTTTGACTTATTATACGCTGCGCCTCTTCCAACGACGAATACTTTTTCAATAGCTTCCGTTCCTTGACTGAAAGTCCACGCTTAGATTGTGCTTTTTCGTTACCACTCACTTGATCCTGTCTGTCTTCGTCATTGCCATCACTATCGACGGACTCATCCTTTTCATTGGTGTCGACATTGATCGACACGCTGCTGTCCTCCGCGTTAGCTTCTTCGACTTCTGTGGTTTCGCCTGGTTCCTCAGCCGACTGTTCCAATTCGGCTTCATAAGAACCATTATCGTTAATAAGGTTATCCCTAGTCATCGTGACGGATTCATTATCTGGTGGTTGGTCTTCCAACAATGCCAACGCGACGTAATCTTTTCGCTCGTTAGCGTGCCTTGCCAAGGTGTCAGGATCGTCATCTCCTAATCGAAACAAAATTCCCAACCCCAGTTCAAGCGACGCAGGCTTCAAGTAATTCTTCTTTCCACGAATCATAAAGGAACCTGTCGTCAAGTATTCTCCCGATGGCGCTGTTTTGGAGACTTGGTGCGAGTAGACCCACCAAGCGGAGGTGATCATTTTCTTCTTCCACGCAACAGATTGGCATACTGTCCAATGACCAGCCTCGGACAAAGCCTGTGGACTAATACCATTCGTTGCAGTGGTGGCTGCGGCTTGTAGAGACGCAGCTTTACCACGTACAATGCAGGAGGCTGCGCCGGCCACGTCGGCATGCAAATATAAATCTTGCTTTCGGAGATAGCGCTTGACCAGTAATTCATTCTGCTGTGCGTCTTTACCGCCCAAAACCAGGTAATTGTCGGATGTAATGAACCACAGAAACTTCTCATACCAGGCTTTCTTGTGCTGTTGTTTAGTCAAAGCGCGGACGGTTTGGTACTGTTGCTGTTGAAACTGTTGTTGTGCTTGGTGCTGCGCTGCCAGTAACGCTTGTTCTGTCTTTTCGAGAGTCTTGGCAGCTTTCTCCTTGGAAGCACGGTATTGTGCAAACATGCGATTTGCGTTGCCATGCGCCGTTTCAGACAACTCCAAAGTCACCTTGATACTTTCATCGTCGTCCTCCAGTGTGTCCGACGGCAATCTCAATACCATTGTGTTGTCGTTCAAATGCAAGTGATGAATCAACATTGCAACAGGATTTTGATTTTCCTGTTCGACACGAACAATTTCGTTCAACTGATCCCAATCCATACCGCTGTTCAAGGCAGAATTGACCACCTGTAATGCTTGTTCCACCATCACTGCGTGCTGCTGCACAGCGCGAGCCTGTTTTGCCATTGTTCGGCTGCCACTTGCAGCGACTGAACACGATCCGTCTGATCTTGTTCGAGTTTCTGCAGTTTGTTCTGCATAGCTAATCGAGCTGACTTCAATTTGGCTTGGTGCTTTTGTTGCCATAGTTGTCCAAAGAATAAATCGACCGCTTCCGAGAACGAAGCGCACTCTTGCACCAATTTGTGTTGTTGATCTTGATGCTGTCGAAACAAGTACGGCTGAAACTCTAAATAGATTTTCGCTGGTTGGCTGCGATTATCTTTGTCGTCATTATTTGGAGTCTCAATCTGGTTACCAACGCCCTCGTCGTCGTCCAGGCGATACAAGAGAAATCCTGCTTGTGGTGATGTTTGTTGCAATGATTCCATAATTCTTGATCCTTCTTTTTCCAGGGTTTTTATCAAATGAGAACATTCATTTTTCTCTAAAGGAAGCATGTGTTGAGGTGACACGCCCGCTTGCAATAAACAATGCTCGATCAAAGCCGGCCCGTAGTGAGAATAACCCGAGGAATGTTGCAGCAGCAGCCACTTCCAATTCTTTTGCTTCTGCTTTTTGCTCTTTTTCCTATTACTTTGATTCAAATCCGTCGGTAATGAATCTTGCAATTGCTCTCGCATCCACGCATCTATTCGATCCCAATCATTCGATGACAAGAAGCCTTCTTTCTGGAAAGCAGCAGAAGTTGCAGTCGTGCTTGCTGCCGACGTTGTTGTCGTCGTCGTTGCCAGAGTCACCGGATACACGTGCCCTACTTGCACTTGCACAGTGATAGATGTTATTGATGGTTGTTCTCTGTCTTCCAAAGGTGATGGCGTGTCACTGCTCAGCTGATAGGTATGACTTCGAAGTAGCGCCAGAATTTCCCAATTGTTCCTGGCATCACAAAGAATGAGATTGCCTTGCGCATATAGCTCCAAAATGAGTCCATATTTTCCCTTATCGGGTGCCGCAAATGTCATACAAACCACACGTTCATTCGACGCACCCAACTGAGTGATTTGTTCGAGTCGCAATCCTCGCACGTGTTTCCTTAACTTCGCACAAAAAGGACTCGGAGCCGTCGTATTCGTATTCCGTCCCGTCGTCGATACATGCAAACGAATTCCACTTTCGAGCACCAACAGCTCATTTGCCTTGTGCTGTTCGAATTTGATCCAGTACAAACTGCCATTCGTGTCGTCGTTGTAAATATTCACGACGCGTTGACCGACGAGAGATTGCAGTTCGGCCACCATGGCGGTCACATCCAAGCCGTCAAAGCGGACTTTTGTAGCACTAGCTGTCATTTTTGTCCAGTAAATTATTCTCCTATTTTATACTACGAATGAATGGATTTGGGTAAAACAGTTACAAAAGAGAAGCGATGAGTTGTTACGTAGTATTCACTCAAGAAAGAATGCGATGCAATGAAATGTCGCTTGGATGCACGGATGGATGGAAACAATATTGATGAGCGGAATGAATCATCAGACAGGGTTCGGGTTTATTCCCTTGTATGGAGTATGGAGCAATCACCCACCAGATTGACTTTGAAACGCTAAGAGTATGACCCGGTACGACTTTGGTTGAGTGACTAGAGTCATGTATCGTGGATAAACAAATGATTGCGAATGAATTGCGCAAGCATGGTAGTAAGCTTCCAATTTATTGAGTACGATGCAAGTAGCCACAGCATTTTTAAACCTTGAATTACGAGGTAGAAAATCTTTGCGGATCGCATTCTAACGCGCATTTACTATAGACCGAAATGTAGGCTGGGCGTTTCACCTATATTCATGACTGAAATCCAGTCACGTTCACCAATTAGCACACGCTCGCGTCGTTGCGAAAATAATGTTATTCACCAAGAAGATGTTTACAAATGACAGCGCGCTATTACCGTTCACTGGATGGTTGTTTGCATTCTTTATCCAATTCTTCGATTATCGAGAAGACCTTTCTCATAGATGACGACCCGATCGTCCAGACAACGTCGAATCGCTCGCAATGTCATTCTTCTGGCGTGTATGTTACTCGCCCTCGGCTTGCTCTCCCGGCATTCCATTTTTCAAGCCCTGCGACGACATGAGCCCAGTGCTCGCATCTTTCGTGCCTTTCTCGAAATTCAATTGATTCTGTTAGGAACAGCATGTTCATTGTATCTGTGGTCACGGACGATTGGGGCGAAATGGATCGGACGACTTCTTTTCTTTTCGTCTACAAATGGTGACCTTGCGCTCTATGCACGTTTTCAAAATAAAGAGGATGACAGCAACAACCATTACAGAGATAACGATGATTCGGACTTTGCACCATTATTTGTAGATGAGAATACGCTCGAAGAACTCTCCAACAAGCAAGAAGAGGAGACCAACAACGTAGACATCCTGGATGCCACGGAAGATGTACTCTTGGCTACCGGCCGTTCGAGTACAAGCTCTGTTCCCACTGCCGCAGATATCTTTCAGCTTTGCTTGGACAATTTACTGTTAATTTTGGTCGCTTTGTTCTTGTTCTCTTGGAGTGCTTCGGGGTATACTTCCCTGTCGAAATGGACGCAATATATTGCATGGATTGCGGCGCCCACCTTCCCTCTTCTACTCTTTCTTTACGGCATGTTCAACATGCTACTTCACAAACAACATCGACCTCTTTGGAGTGTACTGGCGTGCACTTTAGGAGCCCCTCTTTTCCCCGTCACCTTTCGAGATGGTTTTGTAGGTGATGTATTGACATCATCGGTGCGTCCTATGCAAGATATCACATTTACACTCGTTTATTTACTGTACGGATTGCAAGGATGGTGGTCACAAAGTTATGCAGCCGTGGCGGATGAGCAGCTCGAGTCAACGGATCCATCTTCATCGCTGCAAGACACTTTGGATTCGTCCATTTTGTTGCCGGCACTGGAGAAATCTTGGATATTGCATACAATATTGCTACCCTTTTGTGTCATTGGTCCACTCTGGTGGCGTTTCCTACAAAATTTACGGCAAGTCATGGATGAGCGAAGAAGATGGCCTTATTTAGGGAATGCTTTCAAATACTTTTTTGCAGCACAAGTGGCGGTGACGGGTGTTTATTATCCGAACTGGCATGGTAGTACCTTATGGTTGACGGCATTTGTGGTGGCAACATTGTATCAAATCTACTGGGATATCTTTATGGATTGGGGATTGCTGGAACGGTCGTCTGGCCGGTGGAGGCTCCGGTCCGAACGTCTTTACAACAGTCGTGCACTGTATTGGTCGATCGCCTCCATCAACGTCGTTTTACGGTTCTGTTGGACACTAACGTTCATACCACCACAGTATTTGAATCCTGCAGGAATCCTGATTCAACAAAATAAACTGATTATGAGCCCTTTCTTCGCCTCGGCTGAAATTGTACGTCGTACCCTATGGGGGTGGCTTCGGTTTGAGTATGAAGCCTTAAAAGTCCGAAAGGACGAAGGGGTATCCGAAGGTGATGAAATCCTTGTTACTGATAATCTGGAACTTGCTCCCATGGAGAAAATGGACACTGCAGAATCGAAGCCGTCGACCATCGAGTTTACGCCGCACACGCAAGTAAACTCATGGAATGACATGGCCTCATTGAACGACACACAGGTCTTGTTGGAGCTGAGCGTGTATGCCGTCACGTTTTTAACACTCTGGTTAGTCGCTGTAGCCCATCGAAGTACGCAATAGCATCAAAAGTTTTTGTCTTGCATTCAATAACGTTGTCGCTTTTCTTGCAATGATCCCGATGACATATCCTGCTTTAAAATGTTTCGATTTGCAGTAAGCTTCCCAGATTGCATAATTTATGGTATCGATTGCGAAGCAAACAGATCGTCCTACTTCGAGCCACGACGGAATAGGTTACCAAGCGCTTTGCTTGGACTAATGCCATTCGTCAACTTTTCTGGTTCCTCTTCTTCCTTGAACGAATCGGCTACTTTCAAAACGTCCTCGTATTCGCCTTCAATTAGTGTGATAAACAGCAGACTGAGCTTGAGTTGTGTCTTTTCAACATCTTCTTTGGCGATTTCCGAGAAGTCTTCAATGTTTCGGATGAAGGCCGCTTGGTCTTTCTTTGATACGAGATTTTCCCCTATGCCTTCTAAAGCATTGAGAATCGCTGCGAAACCTATTTCGGACGGCCGAATCGCGACAAATTTTTGATGACTGATGACCAACTCTGTCTGAAACCTAGCAAAGTCCATCAGTAACTGAGTGGCTCGGTGGTGAATTCCTTTTGGAGCCAGCGCCATAAAGTGTTGCACAAATCCCAATGGTGTCGGTCCATTGACTCTAAATTTGAGCGTTTGTAGTATAGTTTGCTCCATAGTCACAAACTCCATTTCGTCGTACATGCCATGACTGAGATCTGCCAAGAGAGACGTCTCGATTTCCATTGGTTCATGCATCTTGATAGCCACATACAGAGTTGTCATAGCCGCTAATTGATATTCCTTCCGATTGCCCAGAGTCTCCTTGCCCTTCCTCGTGCATAGATATCGGTCCAAAAAGGACATGCCGATGCCCACCGTTTCTCTTCGGAATTTGCAATAGTCGATCACATGATAGCACCACTCACACATTTTTGTTCGGCAATCTTCATCTACCGGCTTGGCTGACAATTTGCGGAGCTCTTCCTTATCGGCAAGATAATCATGCACCATGTACGTCGTTTCCTCTTGAATCCGCATTATGGCAATCAGATCGGCCAGATCGTTTTGATCTAAGGCAGGAAGTAATGACCCCTCGAGATTATTTGGAGTGAGAGCAGGCATTTCGAAATCAAGCTGACCTGCAACGAATCTGTTTCAATACCAAACACGACGCTAGTCCTCTTGTTTTGACTGCAGATGAAATGCTTGCCGGGGCGAGAGCGATGACCGAGACTGTGATGCGGTCGAGGTCGACGGAGAGAAGCAGGTCCTCGAAGAAGAGGTATGATCAACGCAAAACCAAGTTCTATGGTCAATGTGACCTTTGTGACTTGTGACTGACTCGAAGACATTATTATTAGGGAAAAAAGTCTCACAAAGAGAGAACGAAAAATGAGTCATGAGACATGAGACATCGAGTCACGGATTCACGGTCATCGGACTATGACACCTCTTAGAGAGAGGACTGGTGAATGAAAAGTGTACGAAGCAGCTAACGAACGACCGATTTCTTTCGGTGGTAGATCCATAAGGGTCTTGAATCTTGTAGATTAACCGGTAAAAACGCTGCTGAAAAAGCGGTGTTGGAAATAAACAGAAAGAATGAGACAACTAGCTTCCGATTTTATGAAGGTTTAGATTATGAAAATATGCCTTGCGAAACATAGAATTTTTGGGTTGCACGTCATTGTGAAACCATAACAGAGCTTGGGCTATTTTGACGGAAAACAGTGCCACGTTTCTTGTCTTTACCCATTATTTCAAAAGTGGAAATCTCTTCCTCTTTTTTGATAGATGAAATTAAAAAATCAGCCCCCATTGCTTTAAAAAGTAGATTGCTCAGCTTAGCTTGCGTATCTAGTATATCTTCGATGAATAGTTTGGTAGATTCCTCGATGATACGAATAAAACTTATTCGGGCTTTCAATGTAAGTATGGATTCGTCTAAGCCTTCCATAGCATTTAAAAGTGCTGCAAATGCAGCTTCAGAAGGTCTTATTGTACAAAGCGATTGACTGGAAACAAGAAGCTCTGTCTGGTACCTTGCGGAGTCAAAGATCAGGGCCACAACATCGGGGTGAATCGTAAACGGCGCTAAACCCAAAAACACTTGAACAAAACTGAGTGCGGTTGGACCACATACGCGATATTCGAGTACTTCTAGAATTTGCTGCTCCATATCCACTAAATCCATTTCACAGTACATCCCCTGGCTGAGATCAGCTAAGAGACTCGTGTCTACTTCCATTGGCTCTGAAATTTTTATCGCGATGTAAAGTACTGTCATCGCCACAAGCTGATAGTACTTTTGAGAGAGCAGAGCAGGACGGCCTTGCTCAGTGCTAAGATATCGATCCAAGTACGACATCGCCACCACAACAGTTTCTCGTCTAAACTTGCAATAATTGATGACGTGAAAGCACCATTGGCACATTTTCATGCGACAATCCTCGCTAACTGGTTTTCTGCCAGATTTTCTCAGGACCACTGTTTGTTTCATATAATCGTCCACCGCGTAAGTAGTTTCCTCTTGTATACACATTATCCCGATCTGATCGACCAGCTCAGCCCGCGATAAGGTAGGCAGTTCTAGCTAGTACTTCCACGGCAAGAGGTTCGAGAGCTACACAAGGCATCTTTGCTCTCGCTTGTCGAATCGCGCAAAATGGAGCTTCTGGAAGATTGTTTCGTTTTGCTATCCAACAATCCATGGAATCTTCCTCTGGACGAGCATCGGATGGTAAAGGTAAAAAAAGTTTTCCCGACGAAAGAGGGTCGAGATTTTGTGCCCCGAAGGAACAACACAACGAGCAACTCACTCATATTGACAGTACCTGGTAGTGACCGGTGCTTGATGTAATATCACGAAGCTCGAAGCTTGCTAACGGTGTCCGAAAGGCTTCGAAGTTCGACGTCTTCTACACTAAGATGGTGTCTCTCTCTAGACTCTAGACAAGAGAAAACAATAGACAATACGAAATTGACACTTTGAATTTGAAGCATATCTGACTTTAAAACACTTTAGTCATAAAGATCTAGTACCGTAGACAGATGACAAATGACCATTTTTCTTACACCTGTATAAACTGTAGGAGTGACAAGACTGAGCTAATAGGCAGTCCCGGAAGAAATCGGTCGCTTTCAATCAGTGCCTCTTCTCTCTTCTCCATAAATTATATTGATTCTTAGTAATGTTACTCAACTGTGACATGTGATTGAAGAGCATCTGGTCCCACGACCATAGATTGATAGGTTTTGTTCAAACGATCTGTCTCGGATACGGGGCCAACACCAGTTTGTTATCGTCCATGAACTCCCCCTGCTTCTCTCGAAGTGCCGATCGAGCCCAGGATGCATCCGCAAAATGCACCAAAAATGTCCTGGGCCGATCGTCCCGACCTCCTTTCCATTCTTCGACCGCCTTTGCTCCCGGTTTTAGATCGTATCGACTAAACAGATTCATCACATTCATGATCGTTGTCTTGAGTGGGCAATTTTCCACGCGAATCGTGGCATCCGAGACACGGTAAAACGGTCGTTTCGCATCGCGGTGTTCGGAGACGATGACTTTTTTCCACGAACAAAAAAGACCCGCATCGGCGGATTGATTGAGCACGGCTTGGACCAACGATCGATTTTTTAACTGAATAAACCAGCCAGTTGGTCGGGCCAACATCGACAGATTCAAGTGCGCCTTTTGAATACACGAGGAGTCATTGTTGAAATGTAGCGATGGAACGGGGTCGATCGAATCCCATGAGGCATCCAAGTCAACAATGCCCCGTTTGTTTTCTCGTTCGAGTGCTAACTGAACTCCTTCCAACATGGCTTCTAAAGAAGAAGTCGGTGGTATTCCATCGATTTGAATCCAGTTGCTTTGTGCGACGCGTTCTCCAGCTGCCTGCATATGATCACCCACAATACTTCCTGTCGGTAACCGTTGTTTCTTATTCGTGTTCTTCTTTCTGTGAGATATTGCAGAAGATGGCGTAGGAACGGTCTCGGAGAATAACAGTCCGGACGACGAAGTGAAAGCAGATAAACAGAGGTGAAGTGGTCTCTTCCATTGCTGTAAACGACTAATAGATCGTCCTGTCTTGAGTAAAATTGTCATTTTCTCTTTTTTGTTGCAATCAGGTAGATAGAAAGACACTATGAGGTTCTTATTGATTTGAAAGAAGATAGAAACTGTTCTTCTGCTTGTAGTCGAAGGAAGACCTCCCGATTTTTTGGATGTGGGAGAAAAACGATGCGCTGCGAGATAAACGATCGTCCTTCGTCCGAGAACTTCAGAAGGCTTAACTAAAAAACAAGGTTGGAAACAAAGGAGATCAAAGACCTAAGTATTTACAATCATTATACTTCTCAAAGTGGACGGAAATGTTAACACCCAGCGCCCAGCGCATCGCGCTGCACCGCAGTTTTCTTTTTGTTGCTATCGAAAACGTCTCGATATTTTCAAGCATTCATATTATTGTTGTCGTGGTGCGAATTGGCCTCTTTTTGCTTGGAGAGGTCTTACCATGAAACACTCCTCTGAACCTATAGATTCAATTTGTTTAGAAAAGGACTTGACTGATTAGGGACGATGGAGAACAATTTGACTCACAACAATCGCAGTGCGTTCTCGCGTGTTGCCGCACCAACCGGTCCATCCTCAACCAACACGAATGCAAAACCACCCTCTCAGGTCACTTTTGAAGGAGATCTTTCGGAACAGACAATGGAATCTCGTACGACGTCCTTCCCTTCATCGCCCAGTCGAGGACTCGCGTCTTCGGAAGAAGACAGCGTTGCCGAAATGGACTATATGAGCGAAAGTTCGAATGTATCCATCAAAGAAACGGACGTGTCCACGGACGAATACAGTCACAAAAATATCGTACCGCCGAATCGACCCGACGATGGAGCGTTGCCTGCCGAAGACTCGTTGTTTCGTGTCCCTTCCGCGCGTCAAGTGAAATGGACACCTACCCATGTCGTCAGCAATACCAGCTTGGAAGACGATCATCGTCCCCTCTGTCTACCGCGCTTTCGGGATACTCAGACGTGTATTTGGACGGCCTCGCATGCGGCGAATGCCCCCACGGAAGATCGGAGCGCGTATTTGGTCAACTTGTTGTTGCAACCGCTCCCACCCAATTTTGATTCCGAGACGCAATTACTGCCGTTGGAGCCGGATTATAAGACATTGATTCGACTTAATTTGTGGTGTGTTGTCGATGGTCATGGGGGTGGCTGTGTGGCGACGTACGCGTCCGAAGTTCTGTTGCCACACATTGCGGCTTCGGTCTCGCGGGCTTTGGGATGCGCGATTATTGACCGGGGTGTGTGCGTCGTGAATGGAGAGTTGCGCGATGCGAATGCTCTGGATTTGGATGGGCTCATCACGACATCGGATCGGAGTGTCTTTAATCCCAATTCAATTCATTATCGGTCTCCTTTTGAACGATCCGATTCGGAGTTGAACGGCGAGGCGGAGCAGAATCTGTCGGAAGTAGACGGTTCCGTGGAAGCGAGAACGACGGCCTCTATGGCAGACTCCACCGGAAAAGAATCGCAAGATAGTATGACGGCTCCCGCTTCGGTCGATACACCTACAAGGGTGGCGGGTTCGCACCGTGAAGATGCATCGGCGTCGTCGGTTAAGACATCGGTCAAAACAGCGGCATCTCCTTTAAACAAAGACAATGCAGTTGGCACGCACTCGCCTCAGGAGGTGGCATCTATTACACGTGCAATCACTGAGTCTTTCTTAGCAGTAGATGAAGGTTGGATCAACTCAATTGATCCGGTGGCCACTCATCAAAACTCTTGTCAAAGCAATGGGCGGTGGAATTCTGGAGCCTGTGCGCTGGTAGTTTTCACTGTGCAACGACTCGATTGGACCAGTGTATCGGAACCAGATCGAGAAAAGGAGATGCGAGGGCCCGATCAGAATGGCCTCAATACTTCTCAGAACAGGGACGCGGCCCGCCGGAGAATGTTGGATTACGCTGCCCGAGCTAAAAGTGCAAGCTCTATGAGTACGGTTTCGTCTACATCTTCGATAACCACAGAAGAAGCTGTCAATGCATCTGGATTAGAATCGGAGATTACCGAGACCGAAGGAGAAGACGAGCAGTCCCAAGCCGATGAAACACGGCGGCGCAATCCGCCACGTAAATTTGATCACAGAAAATCATCCAAGAAAGAGTCGATCATTAGCGCCCCTGGTGGCTGTTCTTGTCATTGTTACAGAGCACATGATGCAATGCTTTACACTGCTCATGTTGGAGACTGTCGCGCTGTTATGCTGGGATCCGCACCGCCTCGTACTATCAAAGTGAGGGCCTCCAGACATCCAGATACCACGGATGATGAATCAAGCCATCACAGTAGTGATGAAACGGAATGTTTGAGCAGTAGTGATCATGACGCTGATAGCAGTGAAGAAGAAGATGTCCAGCCACCACCTGAGGGCAATTCTGCCTCGGCAACAACATCATCGGCCTACAGCCAAATACCCCGTCGAGTGGCACGACAGAAATCGTCACGCCGACGCAATATTGATGATTCCGCCGGACCATTCATTGCTTTACCGCCACTTGAGAAGCCAGAAGGGCGAGTTGCTGTGGAAATTAATATTGAATCAGAACTGCTGCAAAAGAGCGACTCACTCGTGCTGCAAAAGAGCCCTCGGATTCTTCAACAGATTCGCAAGATAGCGAGGAGTCGTTGAATTTGATTCACCTCCCACCTGTCACTCGTCCTATTGATTTAACAACTGACCATTCAGCTTACAACCCTGCTGAGGTAACGGCAGTACTTCGTAGGTGCAACAATGCACCAAGAGCTATCTCCGCTGGTGTCGGTGGTGGTATAAAGAGAGTTGCGGGTTCCCTGGCTGTGACCAGAGCATTAGGCGATGCATATTTGAAGACTCCATTGCTCTCATTCTTGCCTTACAAGAGTCATGCTCCTTACATAACTGCTCGCCCGGAAGTAAATTGCCGCCCTTTACTAAAAAGATGGTGATAAGGTGCTGATTCTCGCCACTGACGGCGTGTGGGGTAAGTTTTGAGATTTACATTCCGTTGTGTATTCCTGTCGTTTGTGTTTTTTCTCACGTTGTTGGTAGAGCGGGCAAGTGGAGAGGATTGTTTACGGTGGGTTCGGAACTTTTTTGAGGAACGCGTTGCAGAAGCTGAGCGGAGGAATAATCGTAGGTCGACTCAGGTAGAACGGGTGCTTACGAACGAAGAAAAAGAAACAGCAGCTAAGAATGCCCAAGATGGAGCCGAAAAGGATCTTTTTGAGAAAAATGAGGTGTTTCCGAGTCTGAGAAAGCGTGGACCTGCGCGAAGCCCTAGTCCGTCGGCGAAACGGCGAAAACGAGGACGACCATTTCGAGTAAGCTACAACGTAGCGGATGTAATCGCCCGACGCGTTTTAAACAAAGTGCGTCGGGCACGAAATATTTCTAGTCTTCAGGCTCTCATGGCACTACCTCAGGGGCGTGCTCGTCGATCAAAGCACGATGACATAACGGCGAGTGTCATTGATCTTTCTGCTTTTGTCTCGTGAGTCAGGAGCTACAGCTCGCCTTGAAGCATTTTTTCTTCTCGAGGCGCTTTAAATTTCAACGCACTTCTTCATTGTAAAAATCATAATTAATTTTGATTATTAGATGTTCCCACCCAAAAACATGTACCAACCTGGGAAAGATCCATCATGTTCCTCCACGTTGCCTCGTCTTCTTCTGTCCATGGTATTGTTGTCTTCGGATTCTTTCGTGCTTTGCGTACATTTGATAAGTCACTAGCTTTCCTGTACCCTCCTTGGATCATAAAAGTAAGAACAGTAGCAGACGACATATTCGCCACAAGCTCAACGGTAATATCTTTTAATCTGGTCCAATCGTTTGGATCGTGAAGGTCAAAGCTAGCCCATACCAACCGAGCTCTCCGACTTGGTCCAGCAATCCATGAACACACAGCTTTGTGATTTGATTCTTTTATACTTTCGCAGCCCAATGCATGTATAGAATTCCGTTGAGAAGTTATGTGCTGTTGGATCCATTCGGACGGTCCGATGCAAACAGTAGTATGTCCGCTCGAAGCAACAGTATGAACTCGGTTGATTGGAGTAGCATCCCACATTTGAAAGGAAGGACCAACAATAGCACGTCGTGAGGCCAACTTCAATGCAGTTGCAGCGTCCTCCAGGCTACAATGAGAGCTCGACTTTTGTATTTGCAACCGGAGAAGGCGCGCAGCTAGAGCTCGCAACGAATATTTGAAGCGCCCACTAGATGGAAGAAATAGAATAGCTGTGTCCACGACAGTCCTGTGGACAAAACGCATGGCGCGGAGGTCATTTTCAAGCGAATGGCCTATTAGAATGTCATCGCACTGAATTGTAGCGACCAGGGCAGCCTGGACTTGTTCGAGAGTTACGGTAGCATTGTCGATGATATCCTTTGTCATACCTGAGTACATGGTCAAGTAATCTATGACCCGATTGACAGGCTTGACAATTTCATCAAACACGAGCTTGTATACAATATCTCGCTCTGCAGAATATTCTTCCACTTCGATCAAGGTAATTCGAGCAAGTTCTAGTCCTACTTTTGTGCGCACCATTTCGCAGTCGACAGCAAAAACACGATTATGTTTCTCGCCCCACGTTTTGGAAGCTACGTATTGTGTATTGAGCTGCATTTCATTCTCTTCTACAGGAAAAGAAAATGTCTGAATGAATTTCTTTGCACACTCAAAATCGATATCGGACGGTTTCTTGTCCACAAACTTCGACATGTCGACAGACCGTGCCATATCAGAATAGGATGTGAGCGAATCTGACTTTTGGGTTGGGTAGTTCTCTCTTGCCAGCTCGGACGGCTTCAATTTCCAAAGGTACAAGGCGCTATAGAGGTCCCCTTTGTCTTTCACAGTCTGTCGTTGGGCTGCCTTATCTTTCGATGGCTTAGGCCGCGCTCGGTACATAACAGCACGTGTCATACATGCCGGCTGCTGATCATCCTGAAACCATCGTACTTTTGTAGAAAAGACGTGCCGTTTGTGTCGAGTCGATAATTCTACAAGATGATCTCGGAAAGATACTTCCAACGATGATAACTGTTGCAGCGACTCATAACCGCAGTGCAATTCAATAACACATACATGCTCACAAGCATGCGGATTTGTGAGGGTTGCCCAGGAAGGAATATTGGGAATCTCGTCGCTCTCACCAAATTTTCGTTTCTTGCCTAAACGCGATTGTGATGACGAAGGATGCATTAGCCGATGAAGAATATCACGGTGATCGGCACTTTCTACACATCCCTTAGCTTTTCCATGCCTCCAGTGCACACAAGTTCCCACCAGTGACTGATTTGAACCAAAAGCTTTGTGCAGCTCTTGCAATTCTAACCATTCCGAATGGGTGGATATTCCGTAAACTTCGGATTTGAGCGTTTCGGGGATATTTGTCGCACGCTTCCATAGCTTCTTGTATCGCTTTTTATTTGGTTGCTTATTGATGTATTCGGTATTATCTTCAACAGTACTTGCCATGTTCTTCCTTCTTTCTTATTTTTATTATTTCCTGTTAGAACTCTTTGGTAACCTTTTGTAAAAACGGATCGAAATGAACGGTGAAGTAAACGACAAAATCATGCCTCATGACTCATGACTAAAATACAGCCATGGTTAATTAAGTAGTTGCGACAACACTTCGGGCTTATGGTAAATATGCGAGTCAACGATGTGCAAACATTTTAGACATCTTTGATCGATACGGGCTAAATGCTAATAACGATTTTATCGTTATAAAAAACAATTGTCGAGAAGATTAATTGGAGTTTAGGTATGTTAGGAAGGCACTGACGGAGAAAGGTAGACTTCGCTTCGAAAAAGGGAGACAGAGTCGATGAAGATTGGCTACGTAATCGAGTAAAGGGTGAACTTTAGATGTAGTTTGGAGTACATGGTATTTCGATTGAGGCACAACTATTTTGAATCTAATGAAGCCAACGGAAAAGATTGAACGAGAATCTGTTTGGGACTTTATTTGTGGTCGTCGACTGGACATTTAATCGTTTACCCTTCCCCTTGGTTAATTAGGCAGTTCAAGGGCTCCAGAGAAAACCGTATGAATATGAGTGCTGAACTTCGCACGGTAGTTGATGACAATCACTGATGTCATGACTGAAACCAAGTCATGAAGAACTTGGCCACATTTTCGAGGATAGTCAAGAATGGACTGTTGCTGCGGACTTGATGAATGATGACGTGGACACAATCGTGTCACCGCCATGAAAGCCGAACATTCTTGTTCAAGCGAATAGAAACTATGGTTAGGTTGAAAAAATTCAAATCTTATTAGCTAAACCATAGAAGGCAACCCGGACGAACCGAAAAAATCTGACGAATATGAATTGTCTAATGAAGCTATACAGGTATATGTAATAGTGAATGAACGCCTAGAGGAAGTCAGAAATTCTTCATTATGCCGCTGCCGCTACCAAAGGTGCTTGTAAGAGCATGGTGTTCAGTAAAAACGCGTGTCTTTCTTTTTGAACCTTCTCATCTGTAGAATGTGGTAGTCTTAAAATATACGTGGATAATAAATCGAGACAAAGTCTTGATAGGCCATAATTTCCGAGGGAATGATGGATGCATCCAGCATTATTGAGGGCTTGTATCATCACCTCGCTCGATCGCGCATCCTCTGGAATCATTTGTGAAAGATTAAAGGCAGTTTCGAATAAACAGAGTGCTTGAATCAAAGAAGATCGAGTCTTCGCTAAAACGTAGGTCAACCCCATGTTATAGAGAATGGCGCAAGCTTCAAATGTACACGATGAGGGTTGTAGCAAAGAAACTGGCTTGAGGAGAACGGGTTGTGTCGCGATGAATCCATCACACTCTATTTCGTAGACTGGCGATAGTTTTTCCGGTAAATGGGAAAGGATTTCTTGCGCTTCCCATACGGCTGCGACTCCAATCAGAACGGATGTGGAGGGCATCCATGACACACGATTCGCAGGAAAGATAGCATTTGATGTAAGGTAACTTGACGAAACATGAGTTGATATTGTTTGAAATGATTGTGAAACAGGATACAATATCTGTGCGGCGAGCTTGAGGGCTACAGACGCTTCGCGCAGTTGCCCTGAAAGCATGAGGGCAATGGCCATATTGTTGCAATCGATCGATGCATTCATGACAGGACATCGATCGATGAAACAACTGGGCGGTTGCTTTAAAGCATTCGCTAAAGCTAATTTCGCCAAGTAAGCTATTTCGGACATGTTGGGTTGGTTTGTGCTAATGATGCGGGAGAGAGTTTCCTGTGTTTGCCTCGGTCAAAGTACCCATCCGCCTGTCCATGATGTCGAGAGAACAAAACAATAAAGAAAGGAATGCTCCGATTTTTGTGCACTTTTAGCGTGATGCTCGTTTTGACGCTTAAAGTTTACCAGTGGGACTATAGAGAGCCACGCTATTACCAAAAATACCATCTCCTGCAGCAGTACGGAACAGACACCCAGACACCATCTCGGCATTCCGAAGGTACCGTTGTACGCACTCATCAATTAAGAAGAAAACATAAAAGAATCGTTGCTCCTTGCATGGAAGCTAAATAAAAACTGAGTAGGGTGTCGTTGCTTGTTGCTACCAGGTACTGGTACTGCAATCGGGCAATCGGGCTGATGCTTGATCTCCTGCTCACAAAGTGGGATAAGGAGTGTAATGAATAAAAGTAGTTTGGGCCTTTGAGCTGGATTGACGTTCCAAACGTGAACCGAAGTTCAAGGTTCAAACGGAAAAATTGGACCATATTATTTCATCTGTGTTTGTGTTTTATTCATTCAGTCAAATGGCAGAAGAAAGTACTAGAGGGATGTCCATTGGTTTGGTTTGGGTCCCTAGCCCCTTACTCCAAAACTCATGTGAGAAAGGAAGATTGAATAAGAGAAGGTTTCAGAGATGACGGGTTACCAAATTACTTTGAAGAGGTTGAAAAAAGCAAGTGGTTGATTTGAAACGACTCCTCATAATTAACTTTCTTGGTAAGTTAAGACATCAAAAAAAGTAACTAATTTAAACAGATAATTTATTTCCCTGTGATCGATCTCTGCCTTTCGACTTAAATCAAACCAAATTCATCGTCTGACTTGACGTCGAAATCAAAATGCTTCACAGCTTTCGTACCAATGGAGCGTTTGGCCATCGTCCTAGATGGACTGCCTAGAGGACTTAGTGCACCCACCGTACTTCCGGGCGATGTTGTGAACTGGATACCATGAATGGAGGAGCCGGAAGATAGGCTATTCTCGATAGTTTCTCCCAAATAATAATTCTTCTGCTTCGACTCTGTGCTCTTTTTCGTGCAGATACCGTACATTGAGGCGTATTTTTCAGCAGCAGTGCGGGGGGCGGTCTGTTGGCTAGTCGGTCTTTGAGCGAAATAGGATGGACCTGACACTTCACTGTCGTCCGCGCTGTATGTAAAGTTCAACGAGTCCGAAGAGACGATAGATGCGCTTTTCTTGACACGATGCAATGCTTGGCCTTTGGGCGAGGTAGGTGCAGCAAGGAATATGCCAGCCTTGATTCTTGTCGGCTCAGATATCGCACCTTCAACTGTGTCAAGGATGAGCTTTTCTTGCTTACCGCGACGTTTTTTCATAAACCTGCGCTGAACACGAGCGATTTCCATGTCGACTTCCCTTTTTACCATGAGGAAAAAACGTTCGATAACGAGAGCGGCATGTTTTTCTTTCCTACAATCAAGCACAACACGCCACCAAAATTGAATACGATTTGCAGCCCATGTCTCTCGAATTCCACTCGACTGACCATAGGTGAATATCCGGTCAACTTGCAAGCTGCGAGTCTTTTCCTGTGCTAGATATTTGCGGACGTGAGACTGTATGATAACAATCGACCCAAGTCGAAATCGAGCTTGGCGGCGGACCATGAAACCTCGGAACAAAGACTGAAATTTCACGATACGGTATTGCATAAAGACATAATCGGTGAACATTGAGAATCCTCTCCACGCAGCTTGAATTTTGGCGGCAGCTGTTTGTCGTCTCTGATAGTCAACTCGCTTTCGATTCAGTAACTTCTTTGCCAAGAACATCCTCGTCGTTGACTTAATCAGTTTTTAAAGGAAAAAGGGTGAGAAGTCGTTTATTACCTTTAGCGTGTCAAATGGATTCAAGTCTTACCTGAATAAGAATAGCATTCATCAGCGAAAGCAGCAACTTGTATTGCGCCGAGTATTTTCGAATTTGAGACTGAATAACCATCGCCGCTTTGTCGCGGCGCATTTGTTCAACTTTCCGAATAGCAAGCCACCTTCGGGCGGTGCGTTGGACATTTACTACATCCACTAACGAAAAAATGTAGTCAGTGTAGCATTGAAAGCCTCTCCAAGCAGCTTGGATACATCTGGCGGCCTCTGTGCGCCTGAAATTCATAATGGTCCTGTATTCACGCTGCGCTTTCCAACTTCGGAAGGCAGACTGTAGAATGAGAACGTCCACAATGAAGAACTGATATTGCCTTTGGCAGGACATGCAGCGCCACCATTGCTGCACCTTAGTCGCGGCTAATTCCCTGCATTTCTCCTCGAACCGGTGCATTCTCGTTCGGACAAGGAATCCACGAGCTGCAGATTGGGCAACGATAATCCGGAAAACCGTATCGAACGTTGAGACACAGGCGAGATAGCCGCGGATTACCTTTTGAATCTCAATTGCGGCCATGTGGTTCACCTCTAGCTTTTTTCGAACCTGCGCGCCTCGAAATACCCTTTGTATGGTTCGTGCAGAACTTTGGTAGGCGAGCAAAGCAGCCTCTGCTTTCCATCGACGCATGTAGCATTGTATCTCAAGAATTCCCCACATTCGGTCGATTGCTTCGCGCTGGGCGAGAAATCGTCGAGCAGCATTTTGAATCGGCACAGCCGACTTGGATAGAACCCGAATTCCTGCACGATGGATTGGATCGATAGTTTCCACTGGTTTGTTCTTGGATTCAACTGCCAAACCCTTAGTCTTCGGTTCCACTCTGCGGAATTTCCCGGACGCGATTCCTTCTTCTCGGCGTCTTCGGAGAATACTTGCGCCTATTGAAAAGGGGGTTAATTTACGTGGCCCACTACAACCACCCTTTGACACTGCATTCGCACTTTTTTGCTTTAGAATTCGCGTCCGATTCTTGAATTTTTTATTACGAGCAATGAATGTAGTGTGCGAGACGGAGTTCACCGGAGGTGCCTTTGGTGTCCCAGTTTTCATGAATCGTGGAATGTTGTTCCCGACTTTTGCAATATGAGTACGCAATCCATCATCATGACTTTCACGATCCTGGTCACAAGAGCGCCTTTGAGAAGCAGTGCTATCCTCCTTAATCTGATTTGAGTTTGTTTGTGTACTGAAACGTGCAGCTTTCATAATGCTAAAGTGTTTGCTCTTGCTCTCTTTTATAACGTGCGTGGAGTCGGTTCGCTTTTGATCGGAGACGCCATATTCCCTTGCAAGGATCACATCGCTGTCAATTGGATCAGTGCCTGTCCATAGATTAGTTGATACTGTACGCAAAATTCCGGGAGGAGACCCGTTTACGGTATGGTGGTGGGGTGACAATAAAGGCACATTTTCGTCCTTGGAACTCGGCAATTGAATAACGACGCTGCGACAAGAGACACTTTGTCGTGGAGGCGGTGGAGGAGGAGGAAGACGATTGTTTTGAGCACGACGAAAGCTAGCAAGTTTCTCGTTCTCCGGCTCAACATCAATCAGCTCCACGCTATTCAGAGGTGGGTCTGGTGCAAACGACTTTAATGAGGCTTGCATTCTCAAATAATTGAGAGGCGAACCCCTCGACGACTCCTGTATTTCACTCACAGAAAGCAATTTCTCTCTTGACGAAGCAATGTCGAAATCAAAGGATGGTCGCTTAGTATTGTCCGTTGGAGACGGATCCCTAAGCAAATGACGTGGAGAAGGATCACGGAATGAATGAGAAGTGCGTAGATGACTTTCCTTGGTTCCGAACCTCGTAATCTCGGCGTGTCATCTGTCGGGTCGATCGAAGTGCGGCGGGTATTTGCTGTTGTAGACGAATCATCTTTTTCAGGTGGATCACTCGTAGAGCCCGCGTACGATGCAACTGTGTCAATGTCCAACTTCTCATGCGCTTGTAAATATAGTCCTGTGGGCTCGTGGACTCTCTGACTTCGAATACTTTCGCGTGAATCCGGATCTAACGATCGCCTTCCTAAAGAATTAAATGTTGGGGCAGAAAGTGTGCTTACTTCGTCGTGCCCATGATAGCGGATAGTCCTTCCACGGTGCAAATTGTCGCCATTTCTTTTTGGCGAGAGACCATTGCCGCCCTTACTTGTAAGAGTATCAACCCTGGTGTTTTCGTTTCCCTCCCCGACGTCCTCGCTGTTCGATTGATTCACCGGTGCTGTCGTCTCGCTCCTGGTCTCGGTTTGCAATGTACTTTCGTCAGACGAACTCAGAACAACAATAGTCTTCTTCTTCTTCCTCCCTGTCAGAAAAAGCTTGCTGAAGAATCCCTTACTAGATGCAGTTTCATCGTGGTTCGCTTTGTCATCGACATCCTTTTTCATTATCTCCAAAGGAGCGGTCATGCTGCGCTCGAACGTCGTTTTTTTCGGGACACTTTTTGCGACGGCAGTCTTTTTTCGGTCGAAGCGCCAATCGCCGCAACCGTTTCGGTGTCTTTGGACGCTTTTCTTTTCCGTCGATTGGACTCGTTCCGGTGTTCTAGTCTTCAAGCGCCTCGTTGGTGGCGTCACGGATCCGTCCTTCTCGTAAGAAGAAGGATTTCCAATCATTTTCGTCGAGTCACTATTTTCTGATTCTGTTGGCGATCTCCTCGAGGTTGCCGATCCGGAAGCGATTGTTACGGTAGTAGCGGTGACAGAAGACGGCGCCGATTTAATTGAAAGATCATGTTTCTTTCTCACGGCCACGGATGGGTCATTCTCTGGCACCGCGTCGAGTACCAGCGTATCTGTGTAATGAATGGCGCGTGTCGTACGCAATCGCTCCGACAGAATGCCTTGTCGCGGTGAAGCAATGGTAGAAACGGTCAAGTCGTCACTTCGAGTCGCTACCACAGAAGGCAGTGAGGTTTGATGCTTAAGTTGATCCCAGGAATCGTAGCTTTCTAACGGGTGACGATGGATATTCGGCGGTGTTGTCTTGGCCATTCTCGACACTGGTTGAGAAAGAGTTGATTGAATTTTGTTTGTCGTTTTCAGCACATTAGTCGGCTGTGGTGGCGGTGGCGGCGGCGGTGGCGGCGGCGGTACAGCAAGAAGAGCTGATAAAATTCGACCATCGTGTTTGTTACTCGATCTCTTCAAAGACGCTGCTACTTTTCCTTTCATCTTTCTGAGATCACGACGCTCTCTCCTAGGCGACCGCGATGCCGGTGCTTTGCCGTGTGCGAGAATTACAGGTTGCCCCATCGTTGGAGCGACCATTCTCTGTTGTGTTTTACGTACGAGGGTATTGAATTGCTCGATATAGTCCTGTTCGTGGTGTTGGCTTTATAACTACAAGAGATGGAAAGTGCAATGAAAAAAATTCAAATTGGGCGATCGCGGTTCTGAGCGATAGAGGTGCGCACACAGCGCTGTTCCCTGTGTAAGTAATCTAAAGTATTTAGAGGATTTTGCGCGCGGGCCATTACTTTTTTAGCTAAGTTGCAATCATTGAAAATAATTTCAGTAGAGGATAGGATACATACGAATTATACTATTGTTAGGGCCTCTAAGTCCAGAACCTGATACTCTTTGCGAAGTCGCCCGTCATACATTTTGATACGGTGACTTGGATGCCGAAGATCCAAAATCCAAAGATCTCCCGCCCCCGGCCCCCCAAGGCTGCATTATTTTATTGATTGTAGTTCACTCTAGAGTGTTGACCTTCTTGGATCGAGTATACAAACATCAATGCTATCAATATGCTATCAATAAAGAGATGGAAAGTGACATTGTTGATTCTGTTATGGTTCCGTACGTTCAGTCCCTCAGCATCCTTACCCAACATCATCATTCTTTTGGCCGACAATTTGGGCTATAATGACATTTCTTTGTTCGGTGCTCCATCGACCGACACTCCTAATGTCGATCGAATCGGTCACCATGGTGTACAATTCAAAAACTTGAACTCAGCGGCTAATTTATGTTCCGCAAGTCGTGCCGCTTTGTTAACAGGAAAGTATCCTGTCCGAACCGGAATCTATCCGGGCGTGTTTCAGGCCGACTCGGTGTACGGGTTACTGCCTACGGAAACCACATTGGCCGAATATTTACGAAATCTCGGTTACGCGACGTCCATTGTAGGAAAATGGCATTTGGGTCACAACACCGATTTTCTTCCCATCAATCAAGGCTTTGATGAATGGCTGGGAATTCCGTATCATGCCTCTGGTGGGTCGGTGGAAGATCATGTGTGTCAATACGATCGCAACAAAACCATGTGGCTACCCTTGTACGAGAACCACAGGATTGTACAGCAGCCGGACAATATGCATCATTTAGCAGAGAAGTATACGGATCGTGCCATTGATTTTATGCAACGGCACCAACAGGAACCTTTCTTTTTGTATTTTCCGTTTTCACACGTCCATCAATTGTGTGCTCCGCGTGATTATCCGGAACAATCGACCTGCCAATGGAGTGCTCGCGACAACAGTACTTTTTCAATGCCGTGGAAGAGATGGATTGGATGGTGGGAAAGGTCCTCGATACGATCGACCCACTAGGACTTACCAACAATACACTGGTATTATTTACCAGCGACAATGGACCGTGGGTAGCAGAACAAGAATGCTCAGGCTCAAAAGGCCCTTTTTTGGGGCAATGGTAAGTTATCAAACAATCCGCATATTGTGAGTCGTCAGTTTATTCTCTTGAGAAGGGACTTGACCTTTCCTAATCATTCGTAATCAATGTTCCTTTGCATTAATTTTTCAGGCTCATGGACCACACGACCGAAAATTGCACCGCGTGTCCCCATGATTACATTCCCGATCCAAATGTATTTCGTCAATGTTTGTTACCGAATACCACCCATCGATTACAAGGAGTGCATTGTGGTGCCGATACTGGACTTGGTTCCTTATGGGAAGCCAATTTGCGTATGCCCACGGTGCTGCAATGGCCCGGTCGGATTCCGCCCCAGCAAGAAAGCAGCGAATTGCTTTCTTCACTCGATGTTGTTCCTACCATCCTGTCTATTGTGGGACAAGACATACAGTATTTATCCTTCGACGGGATGGACATGAGTGACACTTGGTTGCATCCATCATCTAGTCGTACATTCGATCGTGTTTTATTCTTTTGGCGAGATGGGTTTCAATCCGGTCCACTGCCCGCTCCGTATGGCCGCATGGATGTAGCGGCAGTCAAAGTCGGACGTTTCAAGGCCTGGATATGGACCAAAAGCGCGCATTACAATGACGACGTCGAAGTCTATCACGATCCGCCTTTGTTGTTCGATGTTGAAGACGATCCATCCGAAGCAATACCCTTGGATCCACAGGAACATGGCAAGTTGCTTCGTTCCGTCCCCATTTGGATCGAACAACACAAGGCCAGTGTGGATTGGACTTTTCCGTTGACTCTGGCCAAAGACCCAAGATTGGTGCCTTGTGTAGACCGAACCACAGGGTGTCGAACTGAGGTTAGTGATTATTTTTATCAACAAGTTACACTGTAACGATTACTTTTGCGAATAATCCAAAAAGTATCCTGAGTCGATGATAGCATGGTTGATTGTTCGTTAAGTCCACACGCATCAAAGCGAATCTAAGCTGGTCTGTTCGTACAAATTCCTTGCAAGTTGATGCAGCTTGCAAAGAAGGCATTGACAGTTGGCATTCTCACCCAGAAAGAAGCTTTGGATAAGAACTTGACTACGATTGACGAGAGGAGAAGGGAAGAAAAAGTGAGTGACTAATGTGCAGGACAAAAAGTGCGTTGCACGCACGTTTTTCTTACGTTCCGAAATGCGAGTTCGCTCATACACTCAACGACACAGTCCTGACCGCACGAGAATTGTGTTACGTCATTCTGCAACAAATGACTCAAGGGACTATGCGTTTCCGTAGGTGTGGTACACAAATGTGTTCATTCGTACGCGCTTGTTGGGAACACGTGTACACGAAAGACGATAAGCTTGGCTCTCGTAGAACGACGACAAGCCGAGATGCCGATGTTGAGCACGAGTTGAACAACTCATCGTCGCCATCGAACGCTTTTTTGATTATTTTCACAAACAAACACTTGCTTGGCTTTTCCTCGTCGGCATCCGTTGCTTCATATACTACATTACGCTCTCTTACCTGTAAATAAAAGCACCATACAATGAAATCGTCTTCCTGGTTCATAATAATTGCCTTCTTTGTTCCAATTTCTACAGCCTTTCAATTGTCGATGCTGTCCTCTCGAACATCGTCTTCCAATACAAGCAAACATCAGATTTTTCATCAATCAATGCAAATCATGACATCACCGCGGACGGCTTTTTCTTCCAAATCCGGTGGTGTCTCTTCGACCTTGATATCGCAATTGGCGGTCTTGGCCCTTAAACTCCGTTTGAAAGCACAAACGGATGTGACTTGCGATGTAACGAGTCGGAGTGCTGATTTGTTACTGCGCGGCCGTGTCGGACCTGTCACCGTGAAGGGCAAAGGATGGCAAAGTGGTTTGGGACTCACCTGTCGGGCCATTGAAGCCACCGTCGATAGTTGTGAGCTCGACGTTCCACGTCTCTTGTCGGATCAGAAATTGCGGTTGTTGCAACCCGCGGTAGGCAAAGCCATGGTGGCTTTGAATGCGCATGATTTCAGTAATTTCATTACCCATCCGTTGATGAAGACTCTAGGGGATTTGCAATTCGTTCGTGAAGGAACTTCGATTGATGCCACATCGGGAACTGTCACATTTCACGTGCTAAAAGCCTCGCAAACATTCCGGTGTGTATTGCAACGGGCGGACAATGAACAACGTCGGGCCCGAATTGAAGTCCAAGGTGATGACATTGACACGGCGCTCGAAATTTCTCAGAGTCTCTCGGATTTTTTCAATGATCTAGTATTCGAACTGGATGGAACATTCTTATCCTTCCGTGACATGATGGTCACAGGGAAGGGAGGAGCACCGAGTGTCATGCTGGCCCTTTCGATAAAAGTACACAAATTCCCTTCGGCAGGGTTGCAATTTTAAGAATCCAGTAATTATAGATTACTTCTTTTTATTACTGCTACTACCCAATTTTCGTCCTTTATTCTTTTTCTCGATTTCAATGCCTTGCTCACACTCTCTTTACCGGCATCCTTGTCTGCTGGATCCAGTCGCTTGGAAAGAAACTCCGGTGCCACCAACCAATCTTGTCCTTGCTCAAGTTTCGGCCAAATATTTTTGTGAAAATGATAAAAGTGACCCGTCAAGATGCCCATAATATGCGGCATGGCCGCCATAGGACTTTGTGCTTGCAAGACATCGGAGGCCATGAGTCCGTACGGCAAGGACCAGTACGGGACCGTAAATACCAACCATTTGACCTTTTGGTGGGGCATGGAGCGACTGAGGACATGAAGCATACTGGTAATCATGCTGTTGGCGAAAAAAGGTTGGCCGACGAGAGCACTAAAGAAGGAGAGCAACACGAGTTGTGATAGAAGAAAAACGGAATGTTGCGCTGTGCCGTAGGCTCGTTCCAACGAGGACCCGTATTGAAACAGATAGTAACCACTCATCAACCAGCTAATAGAAGGTGGTCCCAAGAACGAAGCGGCAGTGATGGGACGCCAGAGTTGCAGGCCGTATAAGACACGCATGGGGTCGAGTGCAAGCAGCCCTTGTGTAAGCTCTTCCCCAAGCACGAGACCAAGCAAGGTTGCTACACCAACCAGCGTAATATAGGTTCGTGTCAAGGGTAATATTTTCTTGTACTTTTGGAGCGTATCGGCGATCGCTGATTTCTCTTCTGGGGCATCTTTCTTGGTGACTTTCCGTTTGCCAGTTGCAGTCTTTTGTGCGACTTTTCGTTTGGAAGCGCCCCCTCTCAGTTCTATTAATCGATTATTTGAGTATACGAGTGGATTGCCGCTCGATAAAGTGTTCGCGGTAGTTCTAGGAAGCACCCGACTCGATGCTGGACCCCAAGACAAGCCTATCACTATAATGGATAATATTGATGCGAAAGATGATTTCATTTTTTCGTGATCTGAGAAGTCTCGCAGTCAAACACTCAGGTAACACGTAGACAATGATATCGAATGTATGTTGATTTCAATGCTTTGAGTTTGCCTGCACGTGAAATGGTTGAAACATGTTGGTTTGATCGGCAATCATCGCCTCATCTCTTATCTTTCCGTAGTGTATTTTTTTGCGGTGTGGGGCAACACACGCTCCTTGACGTACGACGGTATTTACACGTGTCGATTTTAACCAGTCACGACTCTTACTCGTGAATGGCTACAAGAGAAGAATTTGCCACAAAAAACGGAGCGACAGTTATAACAGCACAAATAGAAAGTAAAGATTAAAGCGACCGTCTCATAAGAATTATAATATTATCAGAGCTATTGTTGCTAAGTCGATTTTTATTTGATGTAGATTAATTTAATGTTCACTATAAGAACAAGAGTGTAGGCTCTCTTTTCGTTGACGATGGCAACTCTACGACTGGAATTCAGTCGTGAGTCATGATCGGACAGTTGGAACGGCAAGTAATATTAGATCTGAAATGACAGTAAGCTAACACTATTTGAAGTGCCCCATCTTGGTTATTTGTGACAAAAAGCTTTCTTATCTTCCATTGAATAGTGAAACGACATCGCCACGACTGGATCTCCGTCACGATCACAATGTGACAACAATTGAAACGACAGCAAGTAATAGGCAATTGGTTCCACTCAAGGCTGTACTAATGTGACTTTTCGTAAACCCATTGCCGTCGTTTTATTGGGACCGAGCATTCTCCTAAAATTGATTCGTCTGTTTGGAGCCAGCCGACCCATCTTAATATTCAATGAGGAAAAAGAACCTAAATACACGCACGCTTTCTTCAAGGAGATTTAGTTACTACAAATCAAATTATAATATTCCCAGTTTCAGATCAATGAATTAAAACTTTAAGTTCAAAAATCTAAGGCGAAGGAAGGATGAGGTCAAGGTTTCCAAGCTTCTCGTGAATCATGAGTCCCAAGATACCCATTTGAGCGGCACGTCCGTTGTTCAATTCAATGGCACGCTTCTTAAGCTTGGTCTCGGCGTCAAACGTATCCCAGCCAAAGTCAATAGCACCATTGCGGAAGTCACCGATGAACTCACCCGGGACAATGGGGCGCATGATCAATTCCAAAAAAGAAAACAAAGGCAACAATCTGGGCAAGACCTCCCTTAGGGACAGCCTCCAAAGCACCGAATCCGTACGGAATGTCGGCGAATTTGGTTCCGGCGTAGTCAATGTTTCCAGGAAGACGGATTCCGGCGTAAGTGACCAAGTAACCGGCAACGGCCAGCATGCAGATACGGCCGTGTTTGATTTCGACCTCACGAAGGCGATCGAATCGTGCCTGGGAGGCGTTGTTCAACATGCCGAGGGGATCATAGAAACCAGTCTGAATGGAGATAATTATGGACAGAAGAAGTATGTGAGATACTCACGAATCGAGATGCTTCGAACGCAACAATGAAAGGAGATCGCACTTACGGGAGTTTGTACACCCAATTCGTTCTCGTAGGCATTGAGGGCCGTAGAACGAGCGGCTTGCTGGCTGACAGGAGCGAAGGCAGCGGCGCTGGCAATGAGGGAGGCGGCAATAGCGATCTTCATGGTAGATTCTTGCTGTTGAGAAAATGTGTCAATTGCGAAGAAGATACGGTATTCCGTGCCGGTGTTGTCGTGTATTTCGACTGCGTGAAGTTGAAACAAGAAGATACCTCGTCCCATTCCCATGTCACGTGTCCCGCTCAGACAAACAAGGGAGTGTCTTTGACTGATGGACAGACAATCCGATAGAATATTTGGTACTTGGTACGGGACTATAAACTAGTTCAGTCACTCCTTCATCACAAGAAAAAAGGGCGCTCGCCTTTCAACAGAACTCTTGACGCAACAAGGCAGAAAGACTAATTTATAGTTTAGGAGTAATGGAACAATTACTTAATATAAATTTTCAAACTTCCCATCCGTCTGAGTGCTCAAAGGCGTGCTGGAAGAAACATCGAAACTTATCTCAGCGAAACGGCGTTCTTCAAACGATCCGATAAGGTAAGACCTGCTGCACTGCCTGCATTGGTTGCTTCATCACCTAAACTATAGTTTTCATTGTCGTCTTCAAAGAATTCCTGCCAAAGTCGGCGTTCGTCATTATTTAGAGTAGTAGAAGCCTTTGACTCTCCCTCGGCCCGTGAGTCAAAATTGCTTCCATTTGACGAATTATCTTCAAAACTACCGCCATCCTCTTCTTCGTGTTGGGGTTGCGTACAAGCGGCCGTGGTTTCTTTCACCAAGCCAGTCAAACTCGTTCCAGCGCGTTTCAACATTGTGATCAATTCTTTCGAACCAGTCGTCGATGTACTTTCAAAGCTCGTTTCGGTATCTTGCGGCTCGTTGGAGAAAGAAAACATTTTCCAAAAGGGCAGCTCGGTCTTTTGGGTATCTATTTTGGTGATATCTTCGTAGTCATCATCTGGGAACTTCTTTTTCTGTTTCGATGGCATGTGGCACGCTAGAACGGCCTTCCAAGCCTTGTCTTTCGAGTCTACAACCGATTTCCGAAAAGACGGGTCCATTATCTTTCCATGAAACCTTTCGTCTTACTAGAAGGTGTTTCTTCATCGGCACTTTCAGCTCGAGACTTTTCGTCGGTAGTAGTGTTTAATATCGAATTTTCTTGGACAGAAGGTACCGGTGCAAAATTGCCCACCGCGTCTTTTACTTGATGGGGATATGTTTGTTCCGAGGAATTTCTATCCGGTGTATCTTCCTCGACTTCTTCGTCGGCAACCGAATCAACGTCCACTGGCCCAGTTTGGCGGTTAGTCTCAACAGAATCGAATCTACTTGTCTCGTTTGTATTACTTTGAGGGGGAGAGAACGAGAGGAGCGGAAGCCTGATGAGCGCGAGCGCGTCGTTTCCAAACAGGTTCCTTGCCGGATGCACCGTTTCTAGTCGATGCATTCGCAGTTAATGACGAAAACTTGTCTGATTTTTTTGTGATCCAATGTTTCGAGCTGCTCATTAGGCGTCCTGGTATTCTCTACCGGTGAACTCGCACTAGATATCGTCGGTGAATCATCCTCGCTTAGTTTTCTTTGAAAGGATGATTCATCATCGTAGCTGTCAAGACTCTGATGTTGAGGGGGAGGAGGCACCCCATTGACGACGCGTTGGAAGAATTTCATAACAATGGATTGTTTGTGTGAATTTTGTCTTTTGGCTCTGATTATTGCTTCTATTGCATAACTTGCTGTTCAGATAAAAAGACAAATGGCTACCCAATCGAGCGATACAACAACCGATTGCCTTTCTCAGAACAGAGGGCCACAATAAGTCTCGAACGAGTCTCGTAGCGAAAATCTCGTCGGAATCTTGTAGGCAGAAAAAAGGCGGACGAAAAAATGGCGCGAACCAATGAAAAGAGCAACCGGTACTCAAGTACAACATACAGTCGAAAGCATATTACTAGAGAGAGAGGAGTCGACTGTCAAGGAACATCTCAGGGAACCGTCTTTTAACCAAGCACATCAATCGGATCACGTTTTTCTGATATGTCAAGATCCTGTATTTGTACATAAGCCTTGCTCAACGGCCCACTCGCTCGCGCCACGACCCAGACACTCGTCTTTCCTTTCCTTTTTGGTTAGAAAAGAAAAGACGCCGAAGAAGAACGACCGAACAGAAACTCCATTGACAAGGAATCCATTATCGTAATGAATTCAAAAGGCTCGACTTTGAGAGGCAGCTGGTTGCCGCGTTTCGGATGGGGCAAGCGAAAAGTGCGCAACGGTGACGACGATGTCAACCACATTCCAACGCAAGTGGCTTTGGGAAAAGTGAGTCGTTCAGTCATAGATGACGACCTGACATTGGAAAGTGGTGACGTATTCACGCATGTCAAGTCGTCTGAATCAGACGAGAAGCCTTTTGACCTAAATGCGACTCCTTGTCGGCTACGAGAGATCGATGATGTTGCAGAATCAGCACCTGATCTCAATGAAAGAGAATCCCCGACAAGTTCAAGCCCAGGATGTTTAAAGACGGAACAAAGAAACAAAGCTACAAGTCGAAAAGCACAAGAAACTTCGGAGAAGAAGGTTCAGAAATCGACGGTCCCGATTGTCGCTGCCGCTGACGCCACCACCATAGCATTGAGTGTATGGGCGTGCTGGTAAAGTGCTTCACTTGGATGATTTGGAGGAGGCCATGGTCAGTTCTACTGCAAACGGGATGTCTAGCCAATCGGCTAGAATAAGTTTTGTACTTGCTTGTGGATAAATTCGAAACAAATTTTATGTTCATTATCTACTTTGACTATGCATTGTTGCAGAAGACGTCTTTTGTGAGAATTTGGCTCTGAGTTTGCAAGTTGCCGCTTCATTGAGACAACCAGACAACCGCACACAATCGCGACAGCCACGAATCATCATCAAAAAGTGGAGACTCAGACTGCTTTCTGATCTACGTTTGGTCTGTTAGTTGGTAAGCTCCCTTTCCCTATATTATAATAAAGAACCTTCGGCAGCATTGGCAATGCTCACCTCCATCTTCATGTCCAAATTCATTGTGATCGTTTGTCTTCCATATTTACTATAGCCCAAAGAGAATGCGACCTTTCCCACGACTGCATTTAAGTCACGGAAGTTCAAACCTAAAAGGCAGAACATGAGTCTAAAAGGTTTCACTCAGTCGCTCCTAATCTCAAGCACCTTAAATTTGAAAATATTCAAGCAGCATTCGCAATGCACGCCTCCGTTGCTATTACTCCGTAACGTTCAATAATATTTATCCTTTAGAGAGAGATGCTTGGTTACCTTGCGCCGGTGCTTGGGTTGCTAAAAGCTCGACGGTAATCCACTATCTGTTGCGCGAGATCAGCTTTTTCAAGCCGAACGGCTTTTATTTTTTTGGTCCACTTTCGTTGTTGACCTTCGAATAGAGTGCGTACAGAATCTGGATTTTGACACAGTTCAAGATACTTTCTCTTCGATATCCGCACTAGTTGGTTCACGTCATTGCCATCTCGCTGACAAAAATTGAAGACACAGCTTTTCATGCTGGCGCATGGGCCGCAATAAACTTGTTGGAGATTGGTCGAAACTTGGAAAGTTCCCTGGCAATTCTTTGACACTAGTTTCCATTCGGCTTTCTTATCTTGAATGAATTGAAGTTCATTTGCACCCTTGTTTTTGATGCAGTCCGGAAGATCAAAGGACGTCGGAAGTGCTTTGCCCAGTTGCATCTGTTGCAATGGACCGGCAAGAAAACTTTGTTTGAAAAGGCTATCAATCTTATCACCTCGGAATCCTTTGAATGTTAGAATAGCCGGAGCCTTCGGTTTATTTGGTGCAATAATAGGTACTGAATTTTCAGAAGAGAGGTATGCGTTGATAATCTCGACGTGCTCAATGATCGATTCAAAAGGAAGGTTGATTGTTGGTATTGACCAATCCACAGAACGGTCGGTTTTGAACAAGACGTTTTCTGAATCCGATTTGACATAATACTACTTGTTCGAGTATATTCGAGACGTGATCAACTTGGAGCTTTTGTACTGCAAAGCGTCTATAATGTGTCTGCGGGTCAACTTGGACGAAACATTGAATTGATCGACAAAAATCATTTGGATTTCATCCGGTGAAAGGTAATCCTTCGTCGGGAATTGCAAGAAGATTTGAACTATGGCTGCGCGGAAAACACCAGTCCCTTCTTTCCGATAAGACTCCATGCTAAATGATGATTACGCAACAAGATTTTGTTATTATTACCACTTATTTCCAAGACTTTTTTATTTCAGTGTCACCAGGCCGTCGAATAATTGTCATCGTTCATCATCAATCACGAGCAAGAAAGATCACGTGAACCCCATTCACGGGTTGTGTCGTACCAACACCAATCAACGGATAAAAATGAGCATGGCTGGCGCGCGCTGACAAGACTTGTTGCCAATCCATTTTCTGGTCTTGCAAGAACAATCTTCTTGCAATTTTTTGGTGCATTCCGAAAGAACAGATCTTTCGACAAAACAGGAGTTTTCGCATAGAAACAAAATGAGAAGTGGCGAAATCCGACGACGTATACGTGAGCGTCATGCTCATCGGATTCATCCGAAACAGCCGCTCAAGGTCGAACAATACACACCATCGCATCACGGATTAGCTAAGGACAAGACCAATTTGATTAAGAAGAATAGAACGAAAAGATCGGATAGTCCTTTAGAACGAACGATCAGTTTGACAGTGGATACTAGTGCGAGCACCGATGAGGTTACTTTGAATCGTTCTCAGGCGCTCCAAGAAGAAGAAAAGCCGCAGGAGATACCATTCCTTCCGGACGCCCAGCCGCTTCGGCAATCCGGACATTTTAGACATGTCACAAGATTCGCTTCCAGCGGGAGCTCTTTGGGGTAAATCCTTCTTGCATACATCCGTCGCAGAGTCTCCATCCCTGCGATTTCAGCATATTCCACGGATCCCAGCTGACCGCAACAATCTTTCAATTGATTTGAGCAAAAGTGTCCCGATAGCGCCAGCGAACGAGTTTCGAATACCTTTGGGAAGTTTGCCAAACGAATCATTTGAATTCTCGGCGATTGATACTGACGTTTCTCGTACTACGAATCGAACGTTCGACTTCGATGACGACATGCCCGACGATGAAAGACATGCCTCTAGTCTTTAAGAAAAGTCGGTCGTGGCGATGACTAACACGGTGCACTTTACAGACCGAAGAATAAACGTGACCAACTATCATTTGAAATCGACGCCGTGTATCTTTCTGGTGTGCCTCGGAAAGTGTGAATTCATGATGATTCGACGAATCAAGGAATGCTGTCACCGTTGATTAAAAACAATCTTGGCCGTGTTTTGTTATTAAAATGCAGTTGAGCTTTTTGCGACATTGTGAAACATCATATTCTTGTTCGTTATCAGTGTCCCTTTCCCTAGTGAAATGTATTTGTCTTTGAGTTCATGTAGGTAGAGGTGAAAAGTAGGAGATTGTCGGCGTGTGATAACTTTGTTACTCCTCTACTCCCATTCCATGTCGCGACACCTGCGCCATTCAGCACCATATACTTGTTATCCGTACGGGAGTAAAGGTCTTCGTTGATTTGTTCGAACCCCGCAGGTGCAACGTGTCGACGCTCTCGTTCATAAAGGGCGGGAAGACTAGGACGATGGGTCTTGTCTTTGCTCGTAACAGAAATACCTAGTTTCGCAGCTTTGTCGACAAAGGAGGGACCTCTCTCGTTATCAATCAATTTCCTTCTGTCGGAGAATCGGTCTGTAGAAATAGTATCCGGAACTTTGGACAATAAGAAGATTTGGTCAGCGATCGATAGGTCAGACGCTCCATCGAAATCAGATGCATAAAGCTTCAAAGAATCCTCAGTTGTAAGATCACTTCGTCGGCATTCTTTTCTTGAATAGTCCAAAATTTCGTTGTATTGTTTTTCTGCTGCAGTTAAATGCTCCAATCCGCGATTGATGGTATCGCGTACGCCTGTAGCATATACACCACGGCGGCGAAGCTCGGTTTCGACGACCCGTGGTCCACCGCTACTACCATTGCACTATCATGTGCGTTAAATTGTTCCTGTATAGTCGTTGCAACCTCAATAGCCGAATGCATCTTTGAAAGTCCTTCGTAGTTGCCAGAACAAATAATCTCCCCCAAATGTGAATCCTCATCCAGCTACACAACATGCAGAATAAGATCAGACGTCAATAGAGTAAAGCGCAGAAAGAAAAGCATTCGACGCACCTTGTGCATACCATACACATCATCTGAGCTCAAGCTGAAGTCATGAAGGCAACGCTCGAATTCTCGAACCTTGTCTTCGTCAAAATAGGCAGGTTTGCAGGCATCAACGTCGGATGATAGATAGTGCTGATACTGCTTTTTGCGTTGAATCAATAAATCCGTATCTTCTTGCAGAGGACTCCCTACGAATGTAGAGTCTACAATGACTCTAGTTTGCTTCGCATGATAGTTTGAGAAGCGTTTTAGCGTTGAATCAAAGCAAGGTCCGTAGCCGTGAACATTGAGGAATTCCGTAACGGATTGTCTGGCTTTGATATCCTTTGAAGATGAATTAGGAGAATTGTTTAGTTCGGGTGTTCGCGAAACAGCGCGCAGAAGTTCTCCGCCTTCTTCTTCCTCGTTTCCGCCCTCACCGTGCTGCAAGGAATGTGAGCGCCGCACCGGAGTCGACCAAGCCTTGGAAAAGTATCGATCGTACTGGCTAAATGTCTCAGGCTGATACAGCCGATCGAACCGGGGTCTAACTTCTGTGTGAAAATCTTGGTGCGTTGAGCGCATCCACATCCTTTGCTGGATGTTACTTTGAAGAGCGTGTTTCCACCATAAAGACAAAGCTTCGTTCTGAGACTCTAAACGCTTTCGTACTAACTGCACAGTTTTCGCCTCGCCGTCTTCTTTTTCTTCGGGCAAGAATTGAAGTCCTGTCGACGCATCGATCTTGTCTCGTCCTGTAGATGCTAGTGGGCTGGTAATGCCGTCGCTACATTCATCTCTCCACGCCACACCATAAGTGCGTTGATAAGTTCCCATTGAAGACCAACTACCGAATCCCACTTTAGAGTCGTGATTATGAAGATAATAATCTGTTTCCATCTCCCAAAGAGGTACCGCGTGACGGTAAGGAAGGTAGTATCCGAGAAATAAATTCCTGCAAGAGCAATTAGAGCGATTTTCAAAACAAGAATTCGAGCACTCCAGTGAAATGACTCACATCGCATCTTGCTTTAATCGATCTGTAAAGGCATTGCTGTAGTATCTTCTGATCGATGTTAAGAGCTCTTTATGCTTTGATCATAAAATGTCGGCAGTCAGAAAAGGAAAATCGAGATCAACGCTAGAAGGAGGATATTCGGTGCCTACCTTTCCCATCGGGCCACTAATGCTTAATTCAGGACGATCTGCAGTCACTTTCTTATGAGCCTCTGAGCCTCCGTATTGCAATGCTATATTGTCGCCGATTTCAACATACATATCAATAAGGACGCGAACGATGTTAGATGAAGGACTTAGCTTAGCTCGGGACCGGATACCCATTACAACCAACTGTTGACTTATGGCCTCAACCCCCGCGCTGAATTGCGCGACATTTGTCCGATCTAGACAGCTGCGTAACAAGACGAATCATTAAGTAATGCATGCGGTATGCGTTAGGCTCAATAGACAGATACTCACTCGATGCAATTGGTCCGTAAGACACCGGTTTGTTCCATGGGAAAAACCACGATTCCAAACTGTTCTGCAAGACTTGTTGAATACTTGCTATCTTCCTTCGTGAAAGGCCTCAAAACTCCATCTTTTGTAATTTTCCATTTCGGAGCTGAGCAGAAGAATCCTGTCTGGTTGACTGCCCATGTAGATACCTCATTCAATGAAGAACTCACGTCCAAGTGCCGATGTTTACTAATATGACTATAGTCGCACGCACAATATTGAATCTTATGACGGTCATCAATAGTTGCATTGATGTAGTCGACAGCCCGTCTATACTCATCCCCTACTCGAACCTCCCGCTGCCGCTTCTCGCTTTGCTTCACCAAGTCCAAAACAATGACAGGACTGGAATATCGAACAAGGAGATCTTCAAAGTGCAGCCGCGTGGAAGTATACGTAGGATCGACTCGGTTGACTTCAATCGGTGGCTTTGGCATAGTGACGCTACTTTCTTGGGACCAGAAAGTCGGAATCGACCCGCGCACCTGAATGTACGACGAAAACGTACCAGACGGCATTCTCGAATCATCGTGAATAATCTGTTCATGTTCGACATCATTTGCAACCTTTCCATGTTCACTCACACCACGTTTTAAGTATCGAGTTCCCGCAAAATGCCGAGATCTCCTAGCCAATAACGTTATATCCAGAATTCGACCATAATCATTGACCCTTCGTTGTACGAATGCCCCATGAATCATCGGATTCACCCAGTAAAAGCTAGTCATAACATCCAAACACGCCTCAAATTCACGAGTGAGAAAGAAGTTCCACATAAACATTTCTTTGGATGGAGGTGGCGGAAGTGGTTTTGTCGTTGTCAACAAGAAATTTTCCTGCAGACTGCGGGTCAAGTCGTACGTGTACGAGAAGAAAAAATGTTTCGAAAAGTCCATGACTTGGTAAAGCCCCTGATACCGTAATTCTGCAATCTCTCGATTGGTGAGTCCCAAACCGACACTCCGCTTTCCTCGATTCCACATGGACAAGAGAACCGATGACGGATCCGCATTATCATCTTCACGGTGAAATGCACTTTTCTCCGCCGGCTTGAGAGGGATAGTTTCTGTGTTCTACGAATTCAGGGTTAAGAAAGTTGGATAATGGGAAAATAATACACACACACCCACTGCTCTTCGGGATCTTACCTTGATGGTGTAGATATTGTTGCCGCCAATGGAACCGACTTTGGCGCGTCGGGTGATTAGTGTCAAATAGTAACAGTCGAGAAAGCGCACAAAGCCCACAATCCCGTACGCCTTGACCACAGGTTTCAAGCCCCCAGTGTTCGCAGCATCTTCACCGGGACGGCGATCACCATGGCTCATCATCCGATTGCCATCATCAACCATATCCAACATGTCACGTATTTCTTCCTGAGAATACGTTTGAGAATCTTCGGACAAAAAAATCCGAGAGAGGTCGGAGCGTTGGCTTTGGCAAATGACTGTTATCCGCGGAAGCGGTTTCCGTATCTCCATTGGGATCAAGTGGCGGATGTACCGTGGGTTGCGTTTGTGGGCGATCAATGAGAGTGCGATCCATTTTCAGTACGCGAAAGATACTATTTGCTTTGTTTCCTCCTATGAGATAGTAGCACTGATTCGTACTGAATAGTTCAAAGCGTTCCAGTTTCTCAAAGTAGGGGTCTAGAGAGGGCTCTTTGATTATTTCGGGTAGTTCTGACGGAGCACGGTTGCCGGTCTCCTGCGAGTGTTGCAATCGTGACGACGATTCATTTTCAGGAACAAGCGAGTATTCCGGAGTAGCATCCATAGCTATTCTTTCCTCTTTATACTCTTCAAGAAAGCAGTATTTGTAAGAGCATTTCTAATAAATCTGTCCTCTTAACAGCTTTCAAATTACCCACAAGAATCTTTGCGCTCCTCCGCATTTTTTTACTCCGTAATGAGCCTTTGCATTATTTTCTTTGGCACAGTATACTTGCGCAACAAGGTTGAGGTTTATTGGTGCACGCGAGCCTTTCGCCCTCTCTTTGAACGGTCTTCCCGCGCCGGACGACACTCACTGAACCAGTAAACACACACGAATCAAACCGTCTTTGATCCGCGTCATGTACACAATTTTGCAGACTGCGTTGTGGAGGGAAAACTCCGCAGAATGTTTCCAATCGTGCCACATCGTAACCCAGTGACCATTCCCATTTTTCTCTCAACTAAGTTGAAGCACCTTTGGCACAACCGAAACCAATCTAGATCTTTTTAACAATGACTTGCAACGATCCGTATTCATTGTAGACAGGTACTACAGCAGGGAACAGCAAATTGTCCTTTGACGCTTTAACATTTTGCTAGCTCACGACATTCAATACCTAGATTGACTTTATTAACAAATAATATTCAAGCCCTCCACAACGCTCCGATTTCAAATCAGACGTTAGAAAGGGTGCTGCTGTGTCGAATGAATGATTTCATCAAATTCCGTGTCGAGAAGATCCCCCTGAAACAAATCAAAGTCATGAAAGTTGGGGTCCAAAGGATCCATAGGTCGGCTACCAATCGACAAACGCCGCGTTGTATGCCGTCCAAAATGAGCTTGTGAAAAGTGGTAAGGAACCAAAGGAGGGCTCAACGGAGGCGGGGCGGGGTAGCGAGGGGCGTGCGTCGGGAACGTGTAGGAGCCGCCGGGAAACGCCGCAGACTGATGATGCCAAGGATCAACCCGAACAGGACTGTGAAGTATAGTATCATGATAAGAAGGATATGCGAAGAAAGTGTTGGACCCCTGCGGAGAAAGTACAGAAAGACGCCTTCGCTTATGCCGATCGGGAGACTCGTGGCTTCGGGGTGTCGACGATGACCAAGAGGGAGTCACTGACTGGAGAACCGGCGTCGCTTCGTTCAATATTCCCGCTCGACGAGGCACCGAGAATGACTCGACTTCCAACGGTACGGATGCCATCCCTACCTTCTCGTTGGTTGATTCTGGTCCGTCGGAGGATCCTTCGAGCTGAGCCACCGCGTCACGAAGGACTTGGCTTGCCTTCTCTCGGGCAGTGTCTTCTCCAGCTTCTTCCCACTTTCCTGTGGCCTGATCTTTTTTTAAGAATCTGATACCCAAAAGTTGTGAGTTGTTAGAAAGAAATGTATCTACGATGTAACCCCAATATCGACGCACCTCGCCGGAGGATCGAGATCGCGCATTTGCTTGACAAGATTCCTCGACAAATTCGATTTCCCCTTTTTTGACGATGTATTATACTTCCTCGCCTGAACTCTCGCTAAAACCCGAAGCTTTTCATTCCCACTATGCTGATTATTCTTGCCCCCGCGGCCTAAAAGGATGTCGTTTTCGCTGGGCTGGATGTCCTCTTTGCTTGACATGACCTTGCAAAGGTACGGCTTCCTTTCCGGCACCAACCGTTCCGATAGATCCGTGTTTCTCCCAAAAAGTGTTTGACACCCGACGTTGAATGAAAACCGTAATGATGGGCATGCATCTGCCAGATGGAGGCAAAAAAGAGCGTGTGTGAGAGTGATGAAGAGGATGTTCTGTGTCGCGGCGGTGTGTTTTGCTCGTTTTGGTGTGACCGATGGGGAGAGCGCTGCAGAAAATGCCTCCAACTGGAGAACGAGTTCTGCGCATGCCGTCATCGCAAGGGAAAGCCAGACTGTCCAGCACAAATTTACTTAGTAACACCGGTCGACCGGCGCGGTACAGAAAGGTGCGGTTTGGTTCGTGGAGCTGCTCCAACGTGTGAATCAAGGACGAAAAAGTCATCTTTCGCAACATTCATTGCTTTTCATTATTATTTATTCTCCTCTCAATTCTCAACGCCAGCTTTATTGAATAGAAGAAAAAACAGCTCAAACACATCCAGAAAGAGTCCGTTACAACGTATGCGACAGAGACGGTACCCTATCGATCCTTTACCCATTTAAAATGGAACGAATAAAAGCTGCAGCTGCACCTACCTTTCTTTCTATCGTGTTCGATCGTTTGTCAATTCACGCTATCTTTCCTTTTTCAATTGAGAGAATATGATATATTTATCATTCATCAAAGGCTTTTTTTTGATGTGACGATTGAGTTCTGATGTTTACGGAGGGAAGGAAGGAAACTGTGAGTCGATCCGGAGCGCCGAAATAATCCTTGCGAGCGATTGTGTGAATCAATGGTGGACACGTAGATCTAAAGATCGTGTCTTGTAACCGTTTCGGAGACGGGGAAATGATGGGATAGCGGAAGGATGAACCAGGTCACGAAAGACGCGAAACGCGTTCTCAGGAGATTTAAAAGACCGTCCTTTTGCAAAAGCCACTGGCACTCGTTGAGGATGACCGTTGGCGCGACTGATTGAAGTTCGGTTCGATCCGTGTTCACCGCTGTCAGACAACTTGATGGAGTGCAACAAAAAGCTGGGTCCTAAGTTAGAGATGTACAGGTTCGCTACTTTAGATATCGATCAAGGTGACCTATTCCGAAGGCATATTTGGGCCTCATGAAATGCATTTGAATAGTTGTCGACGGTCAAATTATGAGCCTTATATACGTCAATGATAGCATATGGGAGGGGCTCAAGTCGTGGATTTTGAATCGAGGCGTCTTTCTCGTTATTTAAAAGTATACACAGCTCGTAGCAACTATAGCCTCGATCAAAGTCAATGATTCACTCTACTAGAGGTAGGATTCAAATAAGGAAACTTGTTGTCCGTTGCTACTACGACTCATCAGAACACCCGTGAAGATCTAGTATGCGAAGATTCGGAATTCTAAGTAAATAAAGCGCGTCATCAAATCGCTATTCCGTCATTCAAGGTCACGTTTCGCTATCCTTGGCTTTCGCGGGTAGAAAGTAGAAAGAGAAAAGTATTCACTAGCTCAAGGCTATTGAAGATGTCACTTGTGCCGTTGCAAGTACTGAAGCGAGAATATTGAAGCAAAAATGCTGTATTTCAGTCACGAGACTTTTCGTCACCGATGGCTGCCCGATCTTTATTTTTTGTTTTGTATCGCAAAACACGACATAGTATTGTGTCTTTAAATTCGTTTCCAAAGAATGTCTCCCAAATCTATCCGTTGCGCAAGATCTAAAAGTTGCGACACATCTTTCATGGTTCGCAAGTCCACCTTGTTTACGAACAATTGAGGTTGTCGTCACCTTTGTTCTCTGCTCTAACGCCGGTCTCGTCTTTGCGAAAGAAAATAGGGGCGGCGGCTCTAAAATAGACACTCCCACTCGTAACCGTAATAATCATGCATGCATACAACATGAGCATGGCGGGAGAGTACAAGCTGGCGAATGCACCATTCTTTGTTTTGTCAACTAGCAAAAGCATCGTCAATGCTACCATAGTCAATGCCGTCTTGACTTTTCCTTGAAAACCTACTTGGACAGCATCTCGTTGACCACGCTGCGCCATCCACTCGCGCAATGCGGACACGGCGATTTCTCGCGCCAGAATAATTGCGGATGGCAACCCCACTATCGCTCCGTACCGTCCTGACAATAAAATCAGTGCCGTGGAGACCATGAGTTTGTCCGCCACTGGATCCAGAAAGGCACCAAAATCACTGGTAATATCCCACCGCCGCGCGAGATAACCATCCCACCAATCCGTGATGGAGGCCATGGCAAAAAGGAAGGTTGTAGCAGTGTGTTGTTGCGGTAGATAAAACAAGAAGGCCAGTCCTGGAATAGCCAAGCACCGCATGTACGTCAACCAATTAGGCAATCGTTCCCACGGAAATTGAGGAAACTGACGACGAATAGGACCGGGTGGTGGAGCACGACTTCCTAACTTGGATGGATGATTGGCTAGATACAAGGGAAAGGAAATTGTCTTTGGTGTAAAATGTTTTGAGAGAGTCGGCGCCGAGCTCGGAAATATTTTAGAAGTTCCATGAGAAGTGAGTTGATTTCCTATCGCAAAGGCGTGACACGTAGGACTGAGAAACGCCATCGTCAACCAGATGTGAAAGGAGACTTGGAGGACCTTCATTCGAGAAATTGTATTCTCACTAAATTGTTGTACTTGCTAGGTGAATCGTATTAAGAATCATCCGTGTCGTTTTTCGATTGTGTTTAGATTGCAGAGGGTTTTATGATCTTTCCGTTTGACGGCAAAATTTGATGCCACTCAATTGCGAGCCAATACTACTCTTTTTCGCTATAGTGCAGTGCTATAAGTGTAACCTTATCCTCAAAGGTCAAAAGGATCTAACGTCCGTCTGTCTGTCCATACGCTTGCCTCCTCTATGATCTTCCGCGTTGGTTCTCCGCCATTGCGAACCATCGGCGGCGGTCGACGATCGAATTGATCATGATTCATGATTTTCGGAATTGAAACTGGCATCCCCTTTCGTTGACTACAACAATCATAACTTCATTTTCATCGTTTCTATCACAACATGCATTTGATGTACTACATGGACGGCAGCGGAAAGCGCGTTTACACGCTGAAGGTACGAAGCCATACAGAACATTATCTCGAAAAATAGCAAACGAAAGTTTTTTCACTGGTTTGTTTTGCATCATTATAGAAAGAGAACCCTCAAAGCAAAGTGACGGAAAGTGCTCATCCGGCACGATTTTCACCGGATGATAAATTCAGCTCACAACGTGTGGCATGTAAAAAGCGATTCGGACTGTATCTTCCCGATCAACCACAAAAACCCTTATAAACGGAATTCGAAGATTGAATCAAATAATATTGCATCTTTATATGCAAAAAAGTACAAGGAAATGTAACAGTCATCATACACATTATTATTAAGCAATCCCAGCGCACGTATTTTTCATTACAACGACCGACAGGACCGAATTCATTTTTGTTGCCATCCATCCATATCGCTACTGTAGTTGTATACTGCAGGCTGGCAGTTTATAATAATACTTCGTGGACATTTTCATCCTTCTCTGGGTGCCCCACGAGAAAGGACGTGTGCGGTAGCACTTTTATTCTCGCTTGCGCTTTTTCGCTGCTGGCTCTCCTCCTTTGCGGGCCGCCACGGCGGCTTCCATTTTCGTTTCTGCACGGCAACTTTTTGAAAGACTGGCGCCGATTTGAGCAAATTGGGCAAGACAATGAATCGAATAGAGTTTCCGCGCAAATACATGCTCGACAATTTCGAGATTTGACCCGTTTTGGACGTACGCAGCACTTCCGATAGGCTAACATTCATTGTGTCTTCCGCTCCCAACAGTAAGCCGCGGTAAATCTCACCATTCTTCATTTCTACGGTTATTTTCATGCCTTCGGCTTCAAACAGTAATTTGACGGGGACGCCGACGTTGCTGCTCATGATGCCGATTAAGGTGTTTGGTGTGGATCGAATATTCCGAAAACAGATGCGATCACCTGTGTATTCGTATCGAGTAAATACGTTAAGTGATGAATGAATGAATGAGTCGGGTAATGAATTAAAGGGAAATTAAAAAGAATGCTCAAAATACAGCTTTCCTGTGCACGACACACTATCTCAAAGAATCAATGAACATAAACCGCCGCGTTTTTATGCTGCTGCGTGCGTGCGGCGTGCAGTAGCAAAATTGAGAAAGCGCAAGTATCATAACGATGTGTACACTTGGTATGTGACTTAACTTGATAGCAGTCCCGTTAGTTGTCTCGTGCACCATTATAATGTTACCGCAAGCAGTTACAAAGCAACTTCGACCTAGCATTACAACTTTTCTATCTCAAAACAAGCACTTTGCTCCAGGGTTCACTGCCGAAGCTGGAGGAAATTGCAGATATTTCTTCTGTATTACTGTAGCACTTTTCACTGATTGATTCCAGTCCACCGTTTCTTTGCATTTGAACGCACAATTTACAATGATCTTTTCGCACTGTAGCGATGTCAATACTTGTTTCTTGTGAGACAAATAGTTTTTGAGGCTTCTTCATAGTCACAACATATTCAGTTTGCCGCATGCTAATGTTTAGAGAGCGACGAGCGACAATGATAAGCTTATCTTAGCAAAAGATTAGTGAAACCAACCGCTGGATCTTTGTTGTTGCGTATATTCTCAATAATAGACACGAACTCGCCGTTGGTGACATTTGGTGATCCTAACGAAACACAACATATCAACTACAACTCTTTTACAGAATCTTTTTCTTCTTTTTATTGATAATATGTGGTGTTTGATGTTGTTGCAAAATGCGACTCTTCCTCTTGCCAATCGGGTTTCAGAGAATTGAGGAGTGTCGTACCCAAAGGTTCCAACACCTGTTTCAAGAGAGGAATCGCCGTCGAACGAACGGCGCCCAGATTGCTCAATTCGCCACACAGTATCGTGATAACCTTTTGGGAAAACCCAAGTAAGAATACATCATGCATAAACAAGTCGTTAGCGAAGGGGACGAATTTTCAAACCGAATAAGACGCAGAAACCTACCAGTGGGCCTTGATACAAATGAATCAATGTCCCATGATCATAGATCGCCGTCGCTTGCTGTACTTTTCCTAGACCCAGTACAGGAAATTGTTTCGAAGCCGGTGCCCATACCGATTCAATCGATGCCAGAATTTCTTCATTTAAGGGAGTGTTCAGAATACGACCCAATGGGACACCTTCCGTCGTCGACAAGAGAATGGCACGAATGTCGGCCCCGCAAGGGTGACAGCGACGGACGATTTCTTGCAAACTGCTTTGTAAGGAAGTTGGCAGCAGTGACATTCTGCTTCCTGTAGTATTGTTGTGTCTTCCGTCTATGGTAATCACCGAAAAGTGAGCAAAAGGGTCTTTTTTTAGCAGAAACACACTCCATTACCGTTTTTTTCTCATCCTCCTCGTTCGCCGTTTCGCTTTGCACCTCCGGGTGCTTCTTTTGCGGTCATGATTGAAATCCAGTCGTGGTGAAATTAACCTACTGTTACGTTTATGGCGCCACTAGTAAAGTATGGAGTGCACCTTATGAAAGTATTTTGACATCAAATACTGAAAATGCTCATTCAAAGAAATAAACTAGCTAGAGGTCTAGTGATTTTGTGTCCTTTTTCATTATTACGGATCGTCAACAACGTTTGTTGCGTTTCAATACGAAAAAGGGGGCGTGTTAGTACGGCTACGACATGAGCTTGTGTTACTGAAAAGAGGCAGGCACCGATTTTTTTGATTATTATTTTTGTCTTACACTTTGCCGAAGACTTTTTATCTGTTTGACAGTCTTTACCGGGTAGCATTTTTCCTTCTTGTCTCTTTTGAATCAATCAATTACACTTTATCCACATCATTACAATCATCTTTTCGAATGGAAGGCCCCGACGAGCCGGAGGCAGCGATTCCTGGTGAAATAGAACCGGTCCATGCCGAAGAAGACGCCGTTGCACCTGTCGAAACGACGACGAAGGATGACTCTCTTCTCACCGTCGATCAAGCCCGTGATCGTCTCGAAAGTAAATTACAGCACTCATCCATCAGTATTGAAGACAACAAAGACGCCTTATTGTTCGATTCCATCCAACTCATTCTGAAAGATCATGATCATTTAAAAGAAAAAGTGGGCAAACTAAAATCGCTACTGGGTCGATCGGCGAAAGCCCAACGGGAAACTAAAGTCGAAATGGATGCGACACAGAAACGATTGGATCAAGCCCTTGCAGAAGTGCAGAAATTGCAACAAAAGATGGAGAAATTATCCAATCGACCGTCTCATATGGTACGCCTTCATGTTTGTTTGCGCTCGGTTGTGACAAAAATGTGCAGCTCATCGGCTTATGGTCTATTATGATTGAATATAGGAATTACTGGCCGATTTTGAAGCCAACTTTGATCGGGCCTTACTGTCGGTGGGGTTACAACAATCGCCATCATCCGCTTCTACAGAAAATCCTGTGGAACCGAAAGAAGCTGTGGTTGATTCTTTATTAATGAAGGAAATGGCCGAAGCGAAACATCGGATTGAGAAATTGGAAAAATTGAATGCTACATTGGCGGCACGATCGGCACAATTGGAAGTCGTATTGTCGGAACAAGTACGGCAATGTCAGGATTGGCACCAGAAAGTCACTCATTTAGAACTCGAAAAACGCATGGCCGTTTTAGAAGCCGATACTGCCACGAAAGAATTGCAACGGAAAGTAGTGGAACTACAAGACATGCAAATGGAATTGGATTTGGTCACGAAAGCATCGGTGCGAGCGAATGCCATGGCGGCCGTAGGGGAAGAAATTCGGAAAAAAGAAAAGGCGGAACGACAGCAAATACAGCAATTGGAGGCCAAAGTACAGGCCTTGCAGGAATGGGCTTTGGCGTCGTCGGCAGCAAAATCGTTGGCACAAGAACAGGTCCGGGTATTGGAACAACAAGTGCGGGCGTTGCAGAGGAGCACCAATGGACATTCCTCCAAAGAAGAAGAACGACAACTGTTTAAAGATCACGGCTCTTTCGTTATTGGAGCAGGGGAAATGGCGGTGCGGGTCTTTACGTTAACGTCCGAGCAGATCAAATTGGTCCGCTTGTCGGATCGCGTGGTATTACGGTGGCACTTCGATTTGACGTCGCCCGAAGCGACTTTACCCTTTCATTTGATCCGTGGCGCTTGCGAAACACCCGCCTCGCGACAGGGCGACGATTACATTATACACAATCGCATGGTCCAAGGAGGAGCCGAAGGCGAGGCCGACAATGCATTTACACATCAGAGAGCGTGCACCATTGTTTGGGACAATTCATCCTCCTGGATCCGACCCAAAACGGTCAAGTACACAGTCGAAGCTATTGTCGTAGAAGATGACTAAAGTTTAATGCAAATCATTTTTTCTTCGTCTTGTAACGCGTGTAGTCTCTATTAATAGTATTTTAACGTTGCGATGTTGGAAATGGCTGTTCTGGTTCGTTCTTGAAGTAGGTCGTCCTATACGTTTATTGCATAGCTTCTCCACGAGCCTTACTGGATCGGTCCTTCACCCACGAAGTACCACCTACGGAACTGATGCAAGGAGCTTTACCAATGTAGGGAAAGTCGGGTACGGAAATGGCGTCCAAACAGAATTGCGCGACATCCGCTCGAGCAATGGAGCCGGCTTCTCCTTCAATAACATTAATGACACCCGTGGGAGGATCGACGGTCAATCCTCCCGGACGAACGATACAATACTCCAGACCACTCGCCTTGACCACTTTCTCTTGTTCATTCTTGTCCTTGAAAATCTTGGACATGACCGTTTTCATGAGAATCTTGAACATGAACGGCGCTTGATTTTCCGAGTCACCCGCACCAATGGACGTGACGACCGCGAGACGCTTGACTCCATTTTCTTTCATGGCCGCAATGACATTTTTGGTGCCGTCCGTCAACATGGTATCTCCCACATCAGACGTCTTTCCTCCGAGTGCGACCACCACGCCGTCAATCTTTTGCGCGGCAAATACCTTGTCGACGTCGGCCTTGTTCGTGACATCACCACCAATGACTGTCAAGTTGGGATTCGAGATGGATTGATCCGCTTTGGCACCGCCGGATCCTTTGGGGATTTTGAGTTTCGAGGGATTGCTGTGAAAAGAAAAGGGGGGAACGAAAAAGAGAGTGAGAGACAAAACGCAAAAACGTCAGAAAGCTAGCCACTGCAGCTCATACAGCTACACCAGGACGTACCGCGTCAAACCGACTACAGTGTCTCCGTTTTCAAGAGCCTGGTACACACATTCGGCCGCCGTCAATCCGGAAGCTCCAAACACGGCAATATTGGCCATATCGAGCTGCGTGTTACTTCGGGTGGGGCGAAATGCCGTAGGAAACGCCGTCGAAGAAGACGCGAAAAGGGCAAATAGTAGACTTGCAGATTGAATCAATTTCATAATGAAAGGTTATTGTTGTTTTCAAATGGAGACGAACAAGAGCGTTTTGGATTAAACAAAATGTAAAATGATGAGGCAAATGAGGTTTTCAAGTTGTAAAAATTTCTTGCCGAAGACCTGCCACGAAAGATTTCTGCAAACCAAATCTCCAATCTTTATCTTTCGTGACGTCAGATTTCGGGTACAGGGCAGACGGTGGCAGTGACAAAAAACTTGGAGAGAATTTTCAAAACGTCAGTTCCTGTTCTGATGTTTTGCCTACTGATAAAATTTATACTAGATTTGAAATTGGCATTGCCTCTCTAAGTAGGTGATTCAAATGTCACACTTTTCTGGATTATACTTATACCCTGGTCTACGATGAATCTTGGTGGAGGAGATCGCACAGCAACTGCACTTCCCAAAGCGAGAACCGCGGTATTTCGAGACGGCAAAGCATTTTGCAAAACACCCTGTCAATAGTCTGACCCAGACCGTTATTGCAACGCTTCTCTCCTCTTCACCATTGCCCTTCTTACGAATAAAAGAGTAATTGAGTGGGCTCGCGCTTGTTGGGAAATAAGGTGTGGACAGACTCGAGCGCTCACTCAAGATCTTTTTGCTGCTGTGACCGGCGGAAATCTCCCATTCGTCTCGTTCGTTCCGTTTGAGAAATAAAAAAATTACTCCTTCATGAATGTATCACCTCGAACACTCGCGAAAGGTACCTGGGAACCGGAAAGTGGAATAGTCACAATGAATGGTTTGAAGGAAAGCCTGCCCGAAGTGTCCTGTGACTGTAAATGGCATGTAGGACAGCTCGTAGAAGTGGCGCCTCGAACATGGCCAGGGTACGTCTTTTTCTTTCCATTGTACGACTCTTTAACTACAAGTACATCATACTCATGCTCCTATTTACAGTCAAAATCGTCCGGGAGGTCATGGACGTATTACCCACGTGCACGTGGACAAGAACGGTATTTTCAAATTGGATATCAAGTACATCATTGGGGTAGGAACAGATTTGCGACTCGATGAGCATTACGTCACGCCGTATCAAGAGCCAACTTCCCGTATTCGTAGCCGACGTCAAGTCTCTCCAGAAACTGTCGTCCAAGAGGACAACAAGGAGAACAAAAAGGGTGGAAAGCGTTCTCGTAAAGACCCGTCGCAGCAGCGAAAAAAGAACACCGATTCAGAGCAGTCCAAGCGAACATTGAATTTCCCAGCTTTGCGTCCCAAGAAGAAAGCCATGAAGAAATCAGGGACTAAGCGACAGACGGCAGATCCGACAGAGGCCTTGTCCGAGGACGTCGAAGATGGGCCGCATCAATTATCGAACGGAATTCCGCGCGAGATCGCTTGCGAAGAGGGCAAAAATACATTCTTGTCGCCATTGAACGACTTCTCCAAGTTGAATAACAGTCAAAAGAAGAATCATCAGACTGTCTCTCCAGAAGACGTTTTCGATGGTGATTCGTTGAGTTCCGTGGGCGAGAAATACGACGATGACATGCAAGATGTAGAGCAGGCCGAGGCCGTCAATGTGGCGTCCAAGAGTCCTATTTCCCGCACCAAACCATTGATGCGTGGAGATCTGAACACAGAAAACGTCAATGTGGAACCGAAGCGCGCTTCACAACCGATGATCAACTTGGAACGCATCCAACAGGCCCAGATTGATGTCGCCAGGAAGTTTGTTGACGAAGTGGTTCATCATAAGGTAGCAAACGACCATTCAACACGCGATGAAGCGTGTTCGGAAGAAGTTGCTAGAGAGCAGCTTTTGATTCCTGCCTAATTTTTGTCTTCGATATGAATGATCAGTACGTCAGTGAAGAAGACGTGCTTCGATTGGTAAACGAACGTCGGGTCGTGGAACAAAGCGATGCTGCTCCTTTTAAGCAGGAAGAAGTGGAGGCATACCTTGAGTCTCTTGTTTCTAAAAATCGCATCATGAAGGCCGACGGAATGGTCTTCTTTCTCTAAAACAATTATTTTGTTTCGCCAGGAGATTTATTCTTCTCTTGGAACTGTAAGATACGAAATGCTTATGTATTATGGACATGATTGGCTTAAAAATCACCACTATCGTTGTAGTTTCTGCTGTGTCTCTGCTTCGTCTAGAGCACTAATTTTGCATCAAGGAATCGTCAGAAAAAACCGTAGAGCTATGACATGAGCTTAGCGGCATAGCAGTAGCTCACTTTCTTTTTATCTTGGTTTCAACTTTACTAGTTCTAGCTAGTCATCTTCCTCCACTCGTTCAATGAATTGCGAAGGATCAAAACCAGGGATGGGAGGAGTCCACACAGGAAGCTGTCGCCACGGTGGCGGCATGGTCGTGTTCATAGAAAGTGCCGCATCCCGCAGAGGACTGTTCCGTGGTAACATACGAATAGCGTGTTGCTTCAAATGAATTTTGCACGTCAAATCGTGATCAATTTCGTTGTGTTGGCGAAAGCGTCCGATGACATGATTTCGTCCAATTTGGTAGCGCCGTTCTTTTTCTTCTTCCGAAACTGCTGGTTCTAGTTTCATCGGGGCATCTAGCGCCGCCATAACCAGTTTCATATTTTTACTCGCCATACTATCTTGTTCGGCGCCTCCGGTTCCTTTTTTTCTTTTTCTTGTTGGCTTTTTTGTTGTTTGCGTTTGGGGGCTTCCGGATCGACGGCCAAACAGCGTATTGGTTGTCGCACTAGTGGCGATCGTCCACGACCGAGACGCAAGGCAGTGAACATACTGGTAGTAATGTGTGTAGGTGTATGGAAGATTAACAGTTATATTGGGAAAGGGCGAGAAAGAGAGAAATAATGCTTTCGTTATTGAGTGATAACGTAAAGATCGAGCGAGGCGAGTTTTTCATGGAGGTGGTTGTGACGGGTGACAGACAGACACAATGCGACCTTAGTCTTTCTAAGAATCGTAGACCGCTACGTCAACCTGTATCAGCAATCCAAACTTTAAAATGCTTCTTGACTGATATGCAGTCGTGATTAGAAGGTCGCCTTCACTTTGGGCCTATACAGTAAATGCTACGTACCGGTACGGTACCAGGTACGGACGATAAGGTTGAGCGAAGCAAGCGCCAAACAATGGAAAAGATGAACGAGGCGCATACGGGCGTACGGCGTGCAATTTGCTAATGCTGCTGAACGTAATTTTCAGCCCAATGAAACCAATGTAGCTTACCAAGCTAACAGACCGAGCTGATCTTTGATTAAGTCCGGCTCAAAATGTTCACTTTTTGGGATGCAGTCGTACTTGGTCCGTGGGTCGTTACCACCATTTAACGCCTTACCATTTTCACTTTCAAGGCGTTTCCAGCAAACAGCTTTGCCCGGTTTCTTCGAATTTCCGATCTTGTGAGGCTAGAGCAAAGCAGACACTATTGCATTATGACAAATTACGTTTTACGCTATGCAACTTAAACAACTGGGGCAGTTATCAGTGTCTCAAATTGGTAAGAGTTTTACGGGCACTTGATTCCTAATGAGAATTTTCTTTGATAGTGGGCTCTGTCATTCGATTTTGCATTCTACTGTACACCCATAACGAAAACGGACGATCCATTCTTGTCTTCCAGGCGAACGACTGTTTCTCGTCCATGGCAACACCGCTAGTTACCTGCAGAGTCATTGTTTTGGTCTTTTTCTGATCCATGACGATTCGATCATGCTCCGAGGAACGCTTTCCAGTGTCACTATTTTTTCGTGCAGCCTTGGCCTCTTTCGGCAACTGATGAGCGCAAGGGCAACATTCGCTACGTCGGCTTCCAATATTGATTTACAGTGAAGCTTGCGGTTCACTGTAGCAGCGGAATCTTCGTCCTCTTTGTCTGGTGGCGCCACGGACACAACTCTCTCATTCCATTCTCGTGATAGGCTTGTGTCGACATTTGATACCCGTTCTATCCGCGCGCTGGCGGCAAGATGCTCAACCTTAGGTGTCTCGCTCACTGTTGGCAGAGATGACACTTCTGACCGCACAAGTCCTCTAACTTCTTTTGAGGAGGTCATTCTTTTGATTTGTCTTTTCTTGCAACCCACACAAATCCAATCTTATCGAGTAGCTGTTGCTTGTCTTGGCCAAGCTTTCCGGACATTTTGCAAGATCTTTGATTATGTATCCAAGTCCTCAATTCCTTGTCTTCAGAATCAGAGACCTTGAAGTTCCCCTTTCGCTCTTTGAAAGACACACATCGCTTGTACATATCCATCCACCGTTTATTGGTCCTTGTTCTCCAAACAAATCCAAGCTCATTCAAAAGCTGCTCTCGATCCGGCCGTAACGTGCCGGCACGTTGACAATCATGTTGTGTTCGAATCCACGTGTGCAGTTCCTTATTCTCTGTAACGGGTACCTGAGCATGACCGTTTCTTTGTTTGAAGTCAAGCAACTGATGGTATCGATCCATCCACGGGACTGTAGTTTTGCTTGTATCTGGTTTTCTCCAGATAAACCCCAAATCATTCAGAAGCTGTTCGCGGTCCTGTCGCATCTTGCCGGCTCGTTGAATCGATCGTTGATTGAGAACCCATACGGCCAGCGAGTTGTCTTCATACGATTTCGGGACTCGGCAATGCCCATTCGCTTGATGAAACGTCTGGAGTTTTTGATAGACCTCCATCCACGTCTTATCCATGGCTTCCATTCGAAGGTCCGGGGCTAGTCTCTCAGACGACGCTGCACGCGATTGATCACCAGCGCACATATTCTTCGTTTGTTGGTAAGAAACGACACCGCACAATGTGTTTTGTTTTTTTAATTGATAGCTTTCCTTTCAAGAAAATGAATGATGTTGTGTAGATCGAAAAGAGTTTTTATCAGAATGAATAAAATGGAAAATGCTTTTTGCGAAACTCATGCGTCACCTTGCACCTTGCATCGTGTTTTTGAACTTCAAAAAGAGACCCACGTCAGTACACACGTCAGCTTTGGCTGGATACACTGTTTTGCTTTATACCTACTGACGTGTCATGACTGAGGTTCAGTCGTGACAATGTTCTTTGACGCTTCTGGTACTGGTACTGTACCTGGTAGTGAAATCTTCACAGCGTGGTGTCGTCTTTCTCGAAACCCTTTCGAAACTCCATGCGATCATCTTCCTTGTCAGCAACTCCACATTATTTATCTATGAAAGATGACGTTTTTAACGTTTAACTGCTTTTCTAAATGCAAGGTTCGAAAGACTAGAACATAGCTTTCTTTCTACCTAGGGAGTCATTTTGTGACAATCTCCTTAAATAGAGGTTTGACCTACATTCGAGGTGTTGGACAACCAGCTAGGGCTCTAAATGTGATTATTACTTGTATACAAGCATGATTTATTTTTATTCTTTCCCGTTTACGAAAGCTGATCAATCAATGAACTTCGAATATCCGTGACAATACTCGACGGTTGACCCGATTGTTGTCCTGCCGCGGCTTGCAATCTAAAAATACTTTCAATGACCGAAACTTCGGTTCCGGTTGTATCCAAACCACAAAATGCTTTCCAATCATTTACCACCATTCCGCCTCCCAGTACATCGGAACCACGATTCACCGTCCCCGCAACCAACGGCACTTGCAACAACGACGAGAGTTCTTCCATGTCTTCCACGGTCGTTCGTGCATGCACCATACCGCCCTGATTGGTGAATTTGCTGTAACTGCCCACCAGTGCCTGTCCACCGACGGTTTGTCGAAAGACTTCGACGCCCAACACATCCGCAATGACATCTTCCGTCTCACGGTCCGTATCGGGATGCACGAGGGCGACGTGATCGTTCGTCGCAATAATATTCCCCAACGCCGACAACCGTTCTTCAATACGCTGTACGACTACCGCGTCCGGCAGCGAATTGCGCAAATGTTGCAATTCCATGTCGGTCGTCGTGTTGGGAACGAGCAATCCGCGGCGATTGCCGGCGGTCGTACGACCAACAAAGCGATTGCCGCCAATGGTGGCGTGAATGACGGGAATGTGGGAGGCCAATTCGGCTTCGAAAATGGAATAAAAGTTTTCCGAAAAGCCGATTCCTGTCAAAGAGGGATTAAGTTGTTTGTGTTGAGAGAAAAAAAAGTGAGACTGTGAATCGAAAATTCGAATCGATAGACAGGAGCATCAAAACCGTGTCTTTTAGTAACCTTCTTGTTCACGTACCGGTCAAACAGTAAGAATTCGTCAAGGCCGCAAATACACCAATCTCATTGGAGTTCTCAAAAGCACATCGTGTCACCATGATGAATCAGTCGATAAATAAAGAAAAAGAATATATAAGAAGGAACCTGGTGACGATTTGCAAAATTGTTGCCTTTGTTGTAGGTTATTTCCGATTTGAGGAGAGAGATTTTCCACAAATAAAGCTTTCAAGTGAATTGCTTGCTCAATGAATCAGCTTGTTTTCTGTGCGTGTTTGAACGAAACGCATCCACCCGCTGGTCTTTTGTCGTGCAGCTGTTGTTGTTCTTTGCGGTTAGTTATTGCGGGTTGCGGGGCAACTCTTTCTTTGCTTTCGTTGGGGATCTTCGGTGATTATTATTTATTGATTTGGATGGAAGCGGCGCCGCAAGATTGGATTACGGTCGCCGCAAGGACAAGCCACGGATAACTCACGTCTCACGTCGCGCACTCGTGTCTGAATGTCTGCGTTTGCCAGAAAACGTCACAAAACCGCGCCACATACAAAGTAACGAGTGCGACACCGCTGCGTAATAAAGCAACTGAGTCACCATGATGACAAATAAATAATCAGATATGATACGAAGACGAACTTCCGGTGCGTAGTTTACAGTTTACAGCAGTTGTCATTACTTTTTCTTTCCTCTCTTGAAATAAAAGTAAAGTACGCAGACGCCTAACATAGCCATCAAAGTCGATACAGTACACAGGATGAGAATATACGTGTTATCTTCAACGACGTGGCTCTGCCTCGTCTCTTGGCTACTTCCTTCGGTCGCCTTTCATGTCGCTCCTTCGAACAACATTGCCATTCGAAGAATTAGTAGAAGCCCGAAATCAGTCGTTACGACAAGTACAGCTGTGTCGATGGGCATGTTTGAAGATTTCGTGTCGGGTCAAGACAAGAATGCTCGTCAGCAAGAAAATGCGGCGTATTTGCAGCAATTGCAAACACGCGTCGAACGGATCAATGCCTTGGAATCTTCTGTGGAAGAATTAGGAGATGACGAATTGATTGCCAAGACGCAAGAATTCAAACAACGCTTATCGCAGGGGGGAAGATATCAACGGAAAAATATTGGAAGAAGCCTTTGCAGTTGTCCGAGAAGCGTCATGGTGAGTTGGGTCGTTTACGATGCGCGATGGTTCCTTTTCCCTTTCTCATTCATGTGTTTCTTAGGCGCGTCTTGGAACTACGTCATTACGATGTGCAACTGTTGGGTGGTTTGATCTTGCACGATGGTCGTTTGGCGGAAATGGCCACGGGTGAAGGAAAAACCTTGGTTTCTACGTTACCCGCTTACGTCAATGCCTTGACGGGGCAATCCTCCTTTGTGATTACCGTCAATGACTATTTGGCGCGACGTGATATGGAAAAAATGGGACAAATTCATCGTTTTTTGGGATTGACGGTCGGGTTGGTCCAAGCCAACATGAACGAACAACAGCGGAAACAGGCGTACGCGTGTGATGTTGTGTACGTCACCAACAGTGAATTGGGATTTGATTATTTGCGCGATCATTTGGCGCTGTCGCCGGAACAGACGGTCCTACCGGGAGGTGCCGGCGAATTTAGTGGTTTTTGTGTTGTGGATGAAGCAGATTCGGTCTTGATTGATGAAGCACGGACACCGTTAATTGTCAGCAAACAAGTGGCGGCGCCGGCGAACAAGTATGCGGCCGCGAATGCTATTGCGGGAGCTTTGAAGGCTGGTCTGCATTATACAGTGGATCTCAAAAACAAGAATTGTGTCCTCACCGAAGTAGGTTTCAAAGAGTCCGAAGCGGCGCTGGGTGTAGATTCACTTTTTACCATTCAAGCCGATGGGTCAGCTTGGGCTCCTTATATCACTAATGCGGTCAAAGCGAAGGAGTTATTTAACAAAGACGTCGAATACACTATTTTAAAGGATGGCAATGGAAAGGATATTGGCGTTGGCATTATTGACTCTTTACTGGTCGCGTTTTGGATGGACGTCGTTGGTCGGATGGGTTACATCAGAGCATCGAAGCTAAAGAAGGTATCGAAGTCAGCCAACAAAGTAAAGTCATTGCAAAAGTCACCTATCAAGCGTTGTTCCGACAATTTTCGCGTTTGTCTGGCATGACGGGCACCGCCATGTCGGACGCGAAGGAATTCGAGCAAACGTACGGTTTGAAAGTAGTCCCCGTTCCTACCGCTTTGCCAATCGCACGTCGCGACTATCCGGATGTTAGTTTCAAAACCCGTGCGGCTGCCAATCGAGCATTGGTAAAGGAAGTTGTGAACGTTGGTGGTGGTCAACCTGGTGGACGCCCCTGTTTGATTGGAACGACATCCGTGGCTCAGAGTGAAGAACTGATTAAAGCTTTGGCAGAGGAAGGAATCGCAGCTGAGTTGCTGAACGCCTCACCCCAGAATGCTCCACGTGAATCCGAAATTATTGCTCAAGCGGGACGTGCGGGAGTCGTCACGGTGGCCACGAACATGGCAGGTCGAGGTACAGACATCTTGTTGGGTGGTTGTCCCACAACCATGGCTCGTATTAAGACGAGATCGGTGCTTCTAGAAGAAGGTGTAGTTGTCTCGAAAGATGAATTGGCGCTTGTACCACCATCTCCGGACGAGGATTACTACCCTGCAGATGTAGATGAAGATTCTATCACAACGCTTAAAGACGCCGCCAAGGCAATGAAGAGAGCATTCGCCGACGGAGTCAGTGCAATTGAATTGGATGACATTTTGACCGTGGCGTTTGACACGACAGAAGCTGATGACGAACCTGAGTATGTGACACTACTCAGAGAAGCAGCCGATTCCATTAAAGAAACGTTCAAAGAAGTGCTGGCAGAAGAAAAAGCAGCTGTCAAAGCAAAAGGTGGTCTTTACGTTATGGGTACGAATCGTCACGAAAGTTCTCGTATCGATCTTCAGCTTCGAGGACGTGCTGGGCGTCAAGGAGACCCTGGATCATCTCGTTTCTTTTATCCTTCGAAGATGACATGTTTGTCATCTTCGGTGGAGACAAATTGAAAAACATGTTGAATATGTTTCGTGTGAGTGAAGATATGCCCGTAGAAGCCGAACAAGTAACTGAAGCTTTGAATAAAGTCCAGAACGCCGTTGAGGAAAAGTATCGAGAGATCCGAGCTGAGATTTTTAACTTTGATGATGTCCTCAATAGTCAACGTTCCGTCATCTACAAGCGCCGCAGAGACATTTTATTTTCCTCGTCAGACGAATCACTTCGAATAATTAAGGATTACAACATGCAGACAGTATCAGATATCGTCAAGGGGCAAACGGACAAGGATGGAACTGTCAACGTCCCCAAGCTGTTGCAAAAGGTGTATCAATTTTTCCCTCTGGTGCAACCGTTTGTTTCAGAAGCTGATCTCGTTGGCAAAGACAAGAGCACAATTGAGACATTTGTGAAGGTGGCTGTTGAAGAAGTGTTTAACTCTAAACTGGAAACACAACCAAATCTTGTTCGATCCGCCAATTATGCTACGCTTGTAACCATGGACAATGCATGGAGCGATCATTTACAAGCAATGGAAAACTTGAAGGAAAGTGTGATTCTTCTCAAATATCAAAACCGTGACCCTGTTTCCGAGTACAAAAACCAATCATTCAACCTCTTCAAGAATTTGGAAGATACAATGCGTCGGAATGCAGTTTTCTCGCTGTGGCAAAGTCTTGCTGCTAGCGGACAACCGGCTACTCAAACAGCTTAATATTCACCTTGCAGCGACCATCGTTGCCTGCGGTGTATCATAAATTCTGCTTAATATTCTCCATCAAATAAGCTTCAATAAGTCTGCTTGTCGTTGATCTGCGATCATTATCATCCGTACTTGCCAATGCTCCGTCAACTTGGTTGGTCATTTCTATCGTCGTCGGCGGCGGCGGCGGCGGCTGTGTTCCCTTCTCTGTCGCGGGGCTTCGCTTCCAAAGTAGATTCAATGAAGTGGTCATCGTAACGCAACTCAGCAGAAGCAAAAGAGTTTTCATAGACACGTATTTCAATTGATGTTTCGTCTGCCGAGATAAGTCGCTTGAAGGAGCTTTGAATAAGTGGGTCATTGGTGGAAACGCAATCAATCGCGTCTTTCCGGTGTAAAGCTCCTTGGGTAGAATCGTCGATACGAAGCAAGGATGACTGCCTTCGTCGTCGGAGTCCCTCAGTTTTCTCCGAGTTGTTGTGGAGGTAGATGTAAGGTGTAGATCCCAGACCACCATCTACTATTTCAAATCCCATAGACTCTGGTACTTCCCTCTCGTCTAAAGGAATCGCCTTTTTTCTTAAGGCTTTCACGACATCTGAGCTTTCATTCTCCTTTATTTCGCGAACACAGTATTGCGCCGCCATTCTTAGTTTTTCCAACTCTAACCACGCTTTTTTAAACATTCCTTGCTGAACCTCTGTTCGCGGTAGAATTTTCCCGAAAAATTGCTGTCCGGGTATAGATTGATTATTGCATGGAATTTCAGGCAATATCGTAGTAACCTCGGCGTGGGAGCACGGAAGGGGTCTATCGTGGTGCCGACTAATGTTGAACGAAGGTACTTGAGTAATATAGGTCCCGAAGGCCAAACATTTGGCATCTTTCAGCTTCAGGGCATCTTGGCGACGATGTCGGGCTGACTTCGACTCGTTGCGCAGCTTCTCAATGGCTTTAGAGATCCTATCATCGTGAGACAGGCTGCCAAAGCACGAGTCGACCAACATCATGTGCGGACCGAGTAAACTGTAGACAATTGTCCGCGTGCCCTAAGTCAAAATAATTTCCCAAGGCAAAAGTAGGCTCACAATCCCGGCAACCAAACATCCCGCAGTTATCCAAAAGGAAATGACCCCCTCTTCCCATGTGACAAGTATTTTGACGACGCGCATGTAGCGACAGTACTTTGCTATGATACCTTGATATCGGAACAGTCGCTCTAACAGGTCTAAAGGTATGCTGATGTTGGCCTGTTTGGTGTGAATAGTCTCGTCGCCAATCGCATTCAGCTGCTGTTGTAGCTCTGCCAGAGTCGCAATATGTTTCTGGTCACGCTCGAGGCGGTCTTTCCACGCCTTTTCATGAGCATCTATCCTCTCCACTTGATGGAAGGGTTCGATACGCTCAAACTGAATCGAAGTCTCGCCTCCCAGCAATATTTGTAAATAGTTTCGAAACGATGGGCATCCAAACCACGGCGACGGGTGTTGTCGCCTTTGTATCAGTGTAATTAACATGATCCACCCAACACCCAAGAAGCAAAATGCCGGAAATAAAGAAGGTCGCTCCAATAATTTGCAGCAGGATAAGAAGAAGACGAGAGAGTGCAATGGAAGGACCATGTCAAATACTTGTACCTGTCCTCGCCAAAAGATCAGCGATTGGATACTGTCAACGATGCAGTATCCCAACGTGTTCTTGTATTCCAGGATTTCGTTAATGTAAGATCGCATAATCGTGATATCGAACCCTTGTTCCGTGTGATCCCCAAATTCTCCGTGACAGGTGTAGTGTAGAACTTTGAAGCTCTTCTCTTTTCCACATTGACATGAAATTTCGGACGTGATCGGATTCCTGCCAGCAACGCTTCTCGCTCATTGAAATACTCCAAACGAATTCGTACCGTAATTTGACCAGCCGATATACGATCGGTGACATGCAAATTGGGATACAGTTTATAGGTGAGGGTGTAATCTGTGTGACGTTGTAGATTGCTGAGATTGACGACCACCCGTCCCAATGGATCATGAGCACCGAGACAATCAAAGTCAAACGCCCCCAGATACAACAAACTGGATGGATGCATAATTTTGATGCAAAATGCTCTCTGGGTCCATGGCATCCAGTGAGGACTGAGTTCATCGTCAATGACCGGTGTTTGCACCATGGCGTCTTCAAACACAGCGCAAACAAAACAGTCGGTAAAATTTCCGATACTCCCACCGATATCTACGTTCGGAAGATCGGAACATTTCAGTATTTCTAGATAGAGATGTCCAATGGAACCCGATCCGGCGGTAACCCATTGCTGGGAAGGAGCAAATATGGTTTCCTTGATAGCTTCTTTGGACATGTACGTCGTCTCTTCGACTCGTTGAGGATCGGAGTGCGGTTTGACGTAAATACTGAAATCATCCTGGACTATAGTCTGCAGAATGCTAGATACGGAACGTCCCAAGTTCCTCCATTGGCTGGCTTCGGTGACCAATGTGGCGGTAGGTACGGCTTCTCTCCAAGGATTTTCGTTTCGATATAGTTTCGTCAAAAATTCAATATCACAGTCGGTAGCCAATCGAAATCGCATCGTTAAAATCACATTCTCTGTAACCCTGATATCCATATGCTCCTCTTGCGAGACTAAAATGGTATCCCCGTTCACTAGCGTATGTCCTACCGAACCCGTATCCCACGTGGTAAGATTCAATGGATCTTTCTGTTTGTACCGAACCGTGACTTCCAAAGGATCCAAAGCCAATTCGCGCGGCGTCGCATCCCACCAAAAGAGTGACTTTTTCGACAATGACCATATTCCTCCCTCTTCGGCCGAACCTGTCTGATGTCGAAAGGTTCGTCCAAACGCGATTTGGCAAAAATACTGGTGATTTGGGTCAACGCCCGAAATTCCCACGACTTCTCCTAAAAGACGAATGGGCTCATCTTTTGCCAGCAATTCTATTTGCCGTTCAACGTCGTGAGCTTTCCGTGTTTCGTCACATGACAGGGTAGTAGAAGCCTCCATCTTTCCTACATTTTGTTACAATATGTTGACGATGTTTGTTGGTGGTTCTTTCGCCGATGGCGGACGCAGAAATGGAGCTTTGGTGCGAGTGTCACAGCCGGACCGTTGAAAGTCCAATGGCATTATTGGATTTCCGTTGGATCGATTGTTGACAAAATTACTTCCGCAGATCTAAAAACGGCACATTAATTGAAATTTTGTGTTCAGAAGAACTCTGTCTATTTACTCGTAAGGCTTGGCCAGCGTGCTTAGTGTTTTTGCTATACAAAACGTCAAGGCTACGAAACGATAGCGATATCGTATCAGGTATCGGTGTCACCTTTAAAGTGGACGAACAAGACGTCGCACGTAGAACACGGTCGAACGTCGAAACCTAAGTTTTTGTGATTGGAACGATTGACCTCGCCCGAGCACGATGCTGGCACCAAGATCGCAAGTACCGGTACCTTTTATCCTATACAAAGCTCGCCATTACTGCCTCGTCGATTCCGAACCTCTCACGTCGTTTCCCTCGATCGTAGACTAACTGGAACAAACAGTACAAGGAGGGAATCCTGCACAGCCGAAATAAATCTGCATCAAATATTGGGGTCGAAGCAGCGGATTATAATTCAATGAAAAGTCTTTGTCAACTACATCGTTATCTTTGCTTCTCTTGTTTTTTATCCTCTATAATACTACAGGAATGACTTGTCAAGGATTCATTGTTCTTTGGGCCGCAGCAGCGATCTCAATGGCCTCCGCCAGTCTCGCTGTACCCAGCTTTCCTTTGGCTACGCTCCACGAGGATATCTCCTCCATTACGCAAGCGCTCCGTGAGAACGGTTTACTGGCAATTGAAATGCCTTCGGAGTATGCTGCCACAAGGAACTACGCTTTAAGTGGCGTTTGTTCGTGCTGGAATTCTCTTTCGGAAGCTCGTAGTGTCCTCGGTGGTAATAGTATGAGCGGTCTCTTGCAACAAGGGGCGAGAACTACGGTAGCCACCGCCACAGTGGGCTCGACTCCGCTGCCATTGCCGACCGAAATCTCTCAAATTTGTGGAGCAGATATGGCGGACGCACTGGATGTTTTGCGCGATCAAGTAGCTACAGCTTCTCAAGCGTTCATCTCCGCTTGGGATCAATCGATTCCCTTGTCTCGCACTCCGCTGCTCCGTACCAAACACGGAGTCGAGTATCATCGTATCCACGATATTGTCAAGGCCTCTACCAACTTGGAACACTTTCATTTGTACTCCAAAACTATTGGTGACGAAGACGATCATGATTTGAACGTGCACACGGATGCGGGTCTCTTTTTGAGTTTCGTCCCCGCCTTGGATTGCACGAACGGTGGAGATTCGTCTTTTTGGGTGGAAGACCGTCACGGCACGCTGCAACCCGTCGAGTTTGCCGACAATGCGGTGATCATCATGATGGGTGCCGGCGCCGAACACTGGTTGCAGTCGCCTTCCCAAGTCCGCGCCACACGACATGCCGTTCGCATGCCCTTGGGGACGGTGCGCGCTTGGTACGGGATGAGTACGTAATACGAAATGGAGTGATTTCCAAAAGGCTTGTACAAATCATTGTCTTATATCATTGCCCTTCTTTTCATTCTTCTGCAGTGCACTTGGTTCCCACGACGGCCATTGTTCAAGAATTCCCTGAACCACGTACGTTGGCGGATTTGCAACAAGCTTTAGTCCACAAACGCTCCGATACGACATTGCAAATGCGTTATCAAGATGACGTGATATCGCTGGGTTGTGGCAATGTTCCCGTCCAAGAATCCATGGTCAGCAACGACGAACCGACGTCTCCGCGTCGCCGTTTGGCCATGGTCGACAATGCCAGTGTCTGTAACAACGTCACGAATTTCTACTGCTGGATGTCATGTTTGGACATTCCAGAAGTGGATCAAGCCCAACAGCACCTAGAAAAAGGGCATGGTCTCTATTGCGTCGACCCATCGGTAATGCATTCCACCAACAACGATGTGGCGCAAGCGGTAGAACCTTGTATAGGTGAAGATGGTCTATTTGGTAGTGCCATGAATGAAGCCTGTGTCGGTAGTTGGCAACCCAAGGTAGATTATTTGGCTGCAGTCCCTATCAGTGTCGACGAAAACCCATTGTCACAAGAAGAAGCACCATACTGTTACGGAGGGTCAGTCATGTTTCACGACGGATTCCAATGGAAGAGTACGACGTGTGCTATCTTGTTGTTTCCTCAATGGGTTCTCAGTACGCAAGGCCAATTCATTGCCGGCTGTTTCGGAACGGTGCTGCTAGGTGTGTTGGTAGAATTCATCTTGTTTCAACGCCGCAAAGTAATGAAACGCATTGATCAATCGTCGCGTGCCATGCGCTTGACCATATCAGCGATCATTTATGGCTTCCAACTGACCATCGGTTACATGGTTATGTTGGTGGTGATGATCTATTCGGCCCCTTTGTTTATGGCCGTGATTGGAGGGCTGGCGCTGGGTCATGTTCTGTTTAACGCGAAAGACGCTGTCTTTGCCACGTCTGCGCGAACGACTGCTACAAAAGCACAAGATACTCTCAGTGAAGATGGCACCGATAAGGCATCGCAATCGCGCTGTTGTAGTGAAGACACCGACCATGCGGAGGGTATTACACCATGCTGTCAACACACCTTGTAAAGCGAAACGGGATAAAACGGTTAAAAGTAAAAACATGTATAAAACGAACTTTCAATAATCTGATGTAAAGGAAAAGTCTATTTACGAGTACCTTCCCACGGATAGGCAACATGTGCAATGCTCGGCTCGATTGTTTAATGTCGAAATGGCGTGCGAATCGTTCTGTCCCCATTTTACTATAGGACCAATGTGTGGTTCGTTGTTCGAATCATGAATGTTTTAAGTCAATATGATACCAAATTACCGTTCATTTCCCAAACTTGATAGAAAAAAATTATTGTTTTTGCTAATCAATAATCTTCGACAGCGATTGCAATGCTCGCCTCGACTCTTTATGGCGAAATGGCTTGCGGATCAAATTGCCACTATTCTACTATAGGCCCAACGTGTTGGTCCTTTTTCGCCGCGACTGGCTTGTAAATCAGTCACGAGGTATTGTCGTGATGCGCGTTCGGCAATAAGCTCCTCTTGCGGCGAGTACCGTACCGGTATCTTTCTTCATCAAATAATAAATGCCGAGCCCATAGTATCGAATTACTAGTCCTGAATCGGTTGTAGGTGCATTTGCGTTGCACCCATCTATAATTTAGGACAAAAAATCTCCATTTTTCTGCGGATTCGTGATCGGATGGTTACTCGCTTCTTTTGATATCAAAGTTACAGCCTTTTGCGGTTTATTCTCTAGGTGTCCGTCATAATAGACGCCAAAAAATGACGAGACTGTGGTAAGGGGAAACGTTGTCATTGCAGCCTTGGAGTGACCGGGCAGGCTGACAGACTGCCCTTAGTTGCACTTAGTACTCCGGTACTTCGCACACAGGAGAGCGTCGTGACTCACTTTTTCGCTCTACGTTCACCTTCATTATCGACTCCATTGTTACCGGAGTAATTGTTTCATGATACTGAGTAATAGCTAAATGTATACAAGTACCTTCCATTAAAGAGCGAACCGATCTGTTGTACTCTTGGTAGCCCGTGATCAATCTGCTTTCGACGAAAGCGAGAAACAAATGAAAAAGGACACCTGGAGGATCGTCACCTTTCTCGTGCTGATTGGGAGCAATATTTCAAATGGTTTCCTCTCTCCTTTCCGATCGAATAAAAATTTGGCACTTCGATCGCAGCAACAAGAATTGCAAGATATTGTTCAGCAGGTTGCGGTTCTAGAGGAATCCTTAAAGGAGGATGACACAGCGAATCTGATGGAAATGGAAGAGCAAATCTCGTTACTCGAACAACAAATGCAATTATTAGAACAAATACCGATTTATTTAACAATTAACGAGTTCCAAGAAGCCTGTTGGACGATTCTTAACTTACCCGTTGAAGTGCGGGTAGCTCTGTGGTATGCCGTGGAGGAAAATAGCGACGATCTTTGGGAAACTGCCACTAATGTTCAGCAAATACCAACGCTCATCACTGGTTTGTACGAACAACAAAATCAAGCAGGATTTGTCAACCGATTACGGGAAGGTCTCACTTTCGCACGGAAAGGCAATACGACAAAGAAAACTTTTAAGCCTACTACAACACCTACTACAATGAAGAAGACACGGCCGCCATTTTCTTTATTCAAGAACAACAGCGATACCGAGAACAAGATCGAATTAACACCGGAGGAACAACGTACGGAAAGTATGATTCAACAACTCTTACCACGGGTCACGCGACAAACCGACGTTACATCACAGGATTTGGCGGTCGTCATGGAAATTTTGCGTCGCAAAGAAATATTCCTTCCTACATCGACTCCGCCTCGTCGAATACCGGGAGGGTATTGTATTTCGGGAACATGGAAACCGAATCAAAGCGTCACACAACAATTGGAACGATTGGAGGAACAATTTCCGAAATCCTTCGATGCCCAGCTGTGTTGGTTGCCTGATTCGTTTTCGGACACGGACGATGATGAACCATTCGGTGTCACGAAAGATCCTGTTCTGTTGTTGACCAAACGTGATTTCACGCCCTCCACCAGGCCTTTGGTCAACGGACTCACATCCTTGTCGGCGTTTTGTACTTGCATTGTCTTTATTGTCGGCATATACGGTGGCAATGAATTGGTCACGACACGTCTGACACAACCCGATTTTAGTGGCATTGATTGGTTCAATGGCAAAATTTTGGATTTGTTGGGTCCACTTGCGCTGGTTTCCGGAATGCACTTGTTGTCACAAGCCATGGTGGCACAATTGGAACAAGTGAAATTGTCGTTTCCGGTAGTCTTGCCATTTTGGCCTTTGCCGTGGATGGGTACCCTCCGTCGTTGTACGAATTCTCCTTCCTCACGAACGGCCTTGGCGAATGTCGCCTTGGCCGGTCCCGTTGCCGGATTGATGACATCGGCGGCATTGTTGTGGTTTGGTCTCCAATTGACCGCCTTGGCACCTTCCGAACTCTCCGACTACTTTCCAACGTTACCCGTCCGTGTCTTGCAATTAAGTACAGCCGGGGGTTCCTTGATTGATTCTGTATTGGGTGGTGCTGCGGGATTTTATACAACACAAGAGTCATCCACGGCCATTCCATTGCATCCTTTGGCGGTAGCGGGTTACGTATCCTTGTTGATCCAAGCGGTGGATTTGTTGCCATTGGGGGCCACCAACGGTGGTCGATTGTCACTGGCGCTGTTGGGCCGACAAGGGCATTCGGTGATTGGTGGTCTCACGTGGCTGATCCTATTGCTGGCCTCTCTTTCCGATGCCCAAACGGATGTCTTGGTAGGCACTTGGATCGTCAATAATGTGGTCCAGAATGATCCCGAAGTTCCTTGTCGGAACGAAGTTGATCCAGTGGGAATCCCACAAGCGGCTGCCGCATTGTTCTTATGGTTCGTCACGGCATTGATCTTGACGCCATTGCTCTAAAAAAGAGAGATAGATGTAAAGTCATACAAAGGTAATCAGCTAGCTAGATTAATACCGCATGATGTCTTTCATTTTTGTAAACTATCAACCTCATTATTCTTTGAAATGCAACATTTTTATTTGTGTCGGAAGGATTTCGGATCTACGACTACGGCTACGTAGTACTGGTACCGTGGTAGTTGTAATGATTTGTTTGATTTGTATGGTCGCGTCGCACCGCAATACCATGCGTTCGTCATTCGACCGTCTTTGGTGTCCGACGTCAGCCAAAAATGGCAGTCTTGAACGAACGTCAGTGTGATTCACGGATCGGCGGCTTCTTGAACAGATAGATACGGCTGCAACATGATGATGCGCGCCACATACCTTCTACTTCTACTGTTGCTGTGGATCGATCGATCGATTGATACGAAGTACAAGTAGATAATAACAACAACATCTCTTTCTCACCATGGCTCCTTTGAAATCGCTTGTTGCTCTCTTATTCAGTTTGAGTGCTGCTTCGGCATTCACTCCGTCGAAAAATGTCATGCCCAAGGCGACGAGGTAAGGCCGAAGCACAGAGAGAATGAGGTTGTAGGCGCATCGTATCCAAAGCAAGAAATAAAAATGTATCCACGGTGTTGTATTGCAACAAGATCCTTGATTCCTTCACAAGTTTTCTAGAGTGAAACAACGACGACAGCCTTGTTTCTGTGGACAAAGTAGGGTCTTCGCATTTGCCCGAAAAGTACTTGATAGTAATTGGTTTCATTTGCTTGCAGTCTTCTTCTCGTGTCTCGTGTCTCTCTCACCAACACACTCCTTTTTTTACTTACAGCATGCAAGGCGCCAACCTCGGTGCCCCGGAAATTTTCGAAGACGCCACGGCCGATTGGGCCAAACAATTCCCCGCCTTTGCCAAGTACGGCTGGGGACCTTCGGTGCAAGCCGAAAAGTGGAACGGCCGACACGCCATGTTTGGATGGTTTTTCATTTGTGCCACCGCGTACTGCAAGGGCCACGGATTGATTCCGGATGCCGAATCCTTGGTCAGCTTCAAGGATTGGGGCACGTTGGCCACCATTTCGGGCAAAAATACCATCACCAATGAACGTGCCATTATCTTGGCCGCCAATGCCCACTTTTTCGGAGTCTCCTTGATGGCTACCTTTTGCCCTCCCTCGCAGGGGAGATACCTTGTTCACTGAACCCACCGTCAACCAGCCCACGGGATACGGATACATGCCCAAGTTCAATATGGGCTTGACCCAAGAAGCCGAAATCCTCAATGGACGTTTGGCCATGCTCGGTTTGATGGCCTTGGTCGTGGCCACGGCAGTCGAACAGAAAGATATGCTAGACATTGTCAACGAATGGGTGGGTGGTGCTTACTATTAAGAATGATTCATTCTAATTCCCCTTTTTTTAAAAAGTAGTCTCTAGTGATTCGTTTGCCACATACGAAGTAGTAGTCTTTAGGTAGCGAGACAGACTAGAACTAAAGTCCCAAACGTTTTAGCATTGGAGCGTGATTTCTTGTTGGAGATAAACAGGTATTGCTATGAGCTCCAATCTCGTTCGTTTGATATCGTAGCTCAACTGAAACGGAACCGGGGAAAGTTCCTGAAAAGTAAAACGATACTTTAGATTGCTACAATCAAATTATTGTTACCTTAAAGAGATTTATTATGATCTCGTTCGTGGCTAGAGTTCGGGGCTAGCCTGTTAGCTGGATTCTTTTTTTATTTCAATAGTATTACTTTTAGCTTTTTTTTGTCTCATTTCCTTTGCTCTTTCTCACTCTTTACGCCTGATCCTTACCATCCTCATCACTCGCCGTCGTGTTTTTATCATACCCATATTCTCGTCCTTTTGTTTTCTTGAGTTCTTCTTCATCGATTCCTTGATAGGCTTTTCCCGCATTGTACCCATGAAAGACTTTGGCGGTAATTTCGACCATGGCATCTTCCGGTACCATTTCCGGCGGAATTTCGACCCGATTAACAATTTGAATGCCCGTCGAAACAATCGCATTGTATTTCATGTCACTCATACTGATGAAATTATGAATTTTGGTGACGCCCAAGAAATGCAAAGGATCCGGCATGAGCGCTTGGAAGCGTGTATCTTGCACTCCGGCCACTTGTTCCGTACAACGAAAGTACCGGTCGGCACTGTCGCCCCCTTCTTGTCGTTTGCGTGTGTTGTACACCAAATACTTGGTGACTTCTCCCAACGATCGTCCTTCTTTGCGATAATAAATGACAATCCCACAACCACCCCGTTGCGCCGTTTTGATGCATTCTTCAATGGCGTGTGTCAAATAGGGCCGACAGGTACAAATATCACTCCCAAAGACATCGGAACCGTTGCATTCATCGTGGACCCGACACGTCAATTCAATGTCTTCATCGGGGATGGTCGCCGGATCGCCCCAAATGTAAATCGTTAAACCACCGATGGGTGGTAAAAAGATTTTAATATCGGGACGCGTAATGAGTTCGGGGTACATGCCATTGGTCATGCGGAAAATGGAATGTCGCAAATGTGTTTCGGTGGTTTGGAAGCGACGGGCAATTTCGGGTAAATACCAGACGGGTTCAATGGCGGCTTTCGCGACGACCGACTGTCCCGAGGGCAACAAGATCTTACCGTCGGGAATCAATCGTCCCGACGCGACACCTTCGCGACATTCGGGCAAATCAATGTGTGCTTTCGTGACGGCAATCGTCGGACGAATATCCCACCCTTTCTCCAACCAATCTCCGTAGCATTGCGTCACAATATGCCCAAAGGGATCAATGGAACCTATTTTCTTGGGATCACTCCACGCCGGATGAGGACCAATGGGAAAGACGGGACTTGTGAGTGACAAATCGGGGACGTAATTGGGATCGAGTTTGTTGGCCGCGACCGCCAAGCCGGTATAAATACAATAAGATCCTTGATGCGCCCCAATCGCGTTGCGTTGCGACGAATGTGTGACGGTACAAATGACGGGACCGCGGACACGAGGATCGGGATGTCCCCAACTGATGGGAACCGGATCAACACCAAACGCATCGGGATGCGACGTCAATTGAATGTGATCGGAATCGTGAAAGTCGGGAATGGGAATACCGTCTTGTTCTGTAGTACGAATGAGGATGAGTTCAGTAAGAGAGAGAATGAATGAATGCAAGAAATGAATGAATGAATGAATGCAAGAATGAGAGCGCAAGACAAGAGGGAGATATCCAACATCTCTCTCTCTCTCTCTGTGTGTGTGTAAACGCACCATGATGCTCGGTACGAGCTTTTTTGCTCACACGGGGCGTCAATCCTCCCATATTCTCTTCCGTGTTATTGTTGAGATTGTCGGTTTCCCGTGTCGTCGTCGTCGTCGTCGTCGTTGCTATTTCGGGTTTCATTGTTTCTTGGTAAATGTTGAAACTACGGAAAATGATTATTCGATCTTTGATTATGACAACCAGCAACCAGCAACCAGCAACCAGCAAGGAAGCAAAAGACGAGAATGAAAAAGTGATGTCACTGGATAATAAAGAGTTGAAATGCGAGAATCTTTCTTCATTCCGAAGGAAAGGAACCGAACAACAAACAACCTGTTCCGCTTATTATTCTTTGTGTTGGGTTGTCTACAGTTTCGATCGCAGTCATTCAAGTACCGGTACCGCTCGATGACCGCTTGGCCTGGATGACGTACTTGCCAAGACTTGCCTCCGACCTCTCGGACTGGTACCGGTACCAAGTAGGGAGTACAAAGTAGAAAAGCAACCGTGTCGACCGATTTTCATCGCGACATGACGACTTCGTTGCTCCGTCATATATATGAGTAAAGAAAAACACCAAACACAAAAAATAATAAGGTCCATTTGGCATGCGCTCCACATCGTTCCCTCTTTATTGATTGACAAAGACGACGACGACGACGACGACGACTCATTCCATTGCAACATGTTTTATAATGTAGCTCAGGCGGCGATCATCGTTCCGAATTTTTGATGTAGTCCAATATGTTTAAGGTTACTTTTTGCCAAGACTGCATGTTTGGTCATGACAAAACTACAGCGATGGGAAGGAACGAACGCCAACTAATGAAAATTCAATCCTTTGATCTTCGAATAAAAGAATTCGTGCACTTTCTGTTGTATGGGACATAAGAAGCATTTTCATGTCTTGAGTAATCTATAGTTGGTGGAATGGCTTGCGGTAGCGGTATTTCCAATAGCTACGAAACGAAAGAAAAAACCCTCCATGAGTCTCGACTACGGATCAAACAAAAAGAAAAGATTTCCACTACTACTTGTTAGTGCTGCCGTTGCTGCTAGTATCTGGCGATGAGGACTCGACCGATGGTTGTTGTTGTTGTTGTTGTTGTTGTTGTTGTTGTTTTGGTTGCTTCTCACCCATGGAAAGACTCAACAAAATACGGTCCATGTCAGCATCTCGACCTTCTTCCACAAATTGCACTAACTTGTGTTCATCAATCCATTGGATCAATTCTTGCACGGTAAATATGCCATCTGAGTTCTCGTCCATATTCTTGGCCAACTGCCGGGCTTCTTCCAAAGAAATCTTGCGTTTCAAAACTTGTTGGAGGACTTCGGCCAGTTCGTCTTGTGATAAAATTCCGTCCTTGTCCTTGTCTAAATAATGAAGTTTGTCGCCGATTTTCACTTCCGTTTCCGACAACTGCACTTCAATCTTGTCAACCATGGACTCGATGCGCTTTTTCAAACGACGAATAACCACATCGTCTTCCGATTCCTCTGTCTCAGATGTTGTTGGCTCTTCCGTTGGACCCGTCGTCGTGACAGTGGTCGACTCGGCACTTTCCTTTGCGGCACGGTCTTCGCTTTCGCGGATGGATGATTCTACTAACTGGTCCGCTTCGTCGGACGACATGGGACCCCGTGGTGTGGCTTCTGGTACCGGTGCGGGTACTTTTTCTTCAGCAAGTTTGCCCGATTCTTTCTCCGGTGTTGTTTCGGGTTCGGGTTTCTCCTTTTGCATAGCGGCTTTAATTTTCTCTAACTGAGCACGCTCCATACTCACGGGATCTTCGGAAAGTAACTGGGAAATGGCATCCATTTCGGCAGAAGTCAGTGAATGCTCCGCTTTGGTCTCGGATATTTCCTCCGTACTTTCATTTGGAGAAGGCACTGCTTTCATTGACTCTGGCGCAGCAACGACCACTGGTTCTGCCTTGGTAGGCGTCGCTGTTGCAGACACAGGTTCTTCTATGGCAGCCTTCTCTGCCTCGGCTTCCGTCGCTGCTCCCGCCTCGGTTTTAACTTTTTGTTTCTTGGCTGCCTCGCGGGCCGCTTCTTCTTCACGAATCAACTCATTCTGCTTCGACAAAACTTCTAATTTAATCTTTCGTACGTCGGGATTCGACATTTTTTCTTCGGATGTCGCCACATTCAAAATAACTTCGTTCAGTACTTCCTTGTCCAGACCCGAAATGGTATCCGCCAATCCCGCTAAAGATTCACGGGGTTTCTCTTCATCTGGTTTACGCTCAAAAGCTTCTTCTTGCAGGAAGAAGGTGCGACTCATGATGAGCAAGGAAATAGGGACATTCTTTTCAACACTCAACTCCAACCATTGAATCAACATGCGTTTGAACGCGTCCTTACTCAAACCCGTCGAACGCATTCCTCGTTCCCGACAAGCTTCTCGTAATTCCATTTTAGTTAATGAATCAATGCCTTCCCACAAAATGCGTTGGTCGTCCTCTTTCAAAATACGAATTCGGTGTCTCAGTTGAAAACGCAAAAACGAGTCGGAACCGTAGGGAGGGATGCCCATGTATTTGCACATATTAATCAGTTGCATCCGTGGCATATTGTCCAACGTCAGGTCGTCTTGAAAGTAAGTTGCATACTTGATAATCAACTCAGGCGGGATCGTTCGCCCGCTTCGAGCGCTTTCCAAGAATTCCAGCATGGATCGTGCGGAGTCTTCCTGTTCGTGCATTCCTACCTCGTCACCAGCTTCTTGTAGTTCTTTCGTTTTCTTTTTCGCTTTGCGTCGTTGTTCTTTGGCCAACTCCTCTAGTGTTCTTTTGAGTTTGGCGGAAAGCATGAATGAGAAACATCAATGATGATTTTAAAAAGGATGACTGGCAAACACAAATGAAAACTTACTCATGGAAGAAACTTGCCATCGCAATGCGTGACTGTAATTCTCGTTTCATGTTTTCCTCATTCTTGAGCGAATCTTGAAAGGTACTAGGGAGCATGTTCGGGAAGAGACGCAGCACAAAGGGCAAGGCGAATTCACCCAACGGAATGATAATGAACATGCTGAATGGAACCATTCGAAACAAATCCGATACGGTTCGTAGCAATTGCTTCCGTTCACGACGCGTCAAGGAAGAACCTTGCAATGTCTTGACTACCAAACTGCGAGATGTTTGGATGTCAGCCCACAGCAACTATACAATCCAAATTAAGCCATGAAGTAATGGTGAGGTTGTACAGTCATCATTCAGCAAAAAACCCAAATTTCACGTACCTTGAAACCAACCCAATAGTGATGTATTTCGTCCTTGACGGCCTGTTTCATGTCGGCATATTTCTTACGCGTCTCCGTCGGATGGGTCAAATAATAGTACAGATTCCCCGGCAACTGAAAAAGAACCGCAACAACGTCGTAAACGCCGAAATGATCCCATCGACACCTTTCCGTACAATACTCCGGGGACTGGCCTTTTGAGTGATTCCAATGGATTCATCTCCGACTCGATTCCAGACGGTGGAGTCGGGATACGTGTCGGGTCGAGTTTGTGTTTGACCACCGGACGAGGTGCCGTCCGCGCGGCTACTGAAAGCGAAGGTGGGACCGATGACGACGATGAAGAGTCGGGAGTAGGAGTCGGAGATGTTGAAAATTGCGCCAATTGTTGCAACCAAGGGGATTGATTCGGAATGTTGTAATTGCGATGGTACTGACTTCGACGTTTGCGATGACTTTCTCCGCCGTTTCGAGTAGAACTCAATACATCTAGCTGGACTAACGGATTTATTCTGAATTCCTTGGCTTCCAACACATCGGTCGATTGGATTATCGTCGCGTCTTGCATCGCTACAACTTTCGAAGAAGACCAGCCGATGTGGAGTGGCGACTGGAGTTGGCTTGGGCTGCACGGCAAAAGAGGCGAGAGCATTCGAATCTTTTCAAGTTTACTATGATCAAGAGAAGATTCCATCTTGTTTTGACTTCCACTCTCCGACGTCTCTCGCTTTGGCAGATCCAAAAGACCGAAGTCGACGAGCGAACGATGGAATCTGTTTGTCGCCTCTTCCAATTGCTACGCGCTAATTGCCGCAAAGTACCACTTCTTCGCCATGAATTCATCATGATGAATTATATAATTGTCAGAATTATAGTGAACCAAAGAAGGCAAATGAACGAAAGCAATAAAAAGATTCCGGTTCTCTTTTTCGCTCTCGCCGCGGATGGATTTTTTTTTTTTTGCGGGCATCCAAACTCCAAACGGTCCGTTTGCGCAAAAACAAAAAAAAAAAGAAAACCGCCAGAGGGCGCGCGACTCCGCGCTCGGGAATGAATGAGGAGTGAGTCGATCATAAGTACTTTGTACCGACCGCACCGGTACTAGTACCTTTCGTCTGCTGTCCAACCGTTGTTATTATTGGAGCCTCGTTATCGTGCGGTCATCTGAATGAATTCTGTGGTCGACTGTCTACGCGACGTCCGCCGGGAACGAAGTGCCGTCTTTCTATAACACACAAAGTACTTTATGGAATCTCTCAAGGCCCCTTTTGCCATAAACGATTTCTCCCGCCGGGCAGCAGACAACAACCGCGGCCTTGACAACAGCACTGCAAATAACAAAGCTTTTAGTCTCGTTGTTTATACTTCTGGGAAGAAAGGAAACAAAAGGCGCCATGGTTCTCGAAGAAGAAGAGAAAAAGAACGTCGAAGAGGAGGACGAGGACGAAGAGGAAGAGGGAGCTCCGGCGGAAGAAGGAGCCAAGAAGAAGAAAAAGAAGAAAAAGAAAAAAGAAAAAAGCGGGCAACACCACTGCGTTGGAAGTCAAAGAGCCTTCGCAGAAACCTCCCGCGCGCGGTTTAAACGAAACAGCCTTCACCGACTATTATGTGAAATACGGACAAACCAATCCTCCCACCATCCCGGTGGAAGATCTGTTCAAAGGCCGTCAACTTCCTTTAGGAGAAATTCAGCCTTACGAGAGTCAAAGTTACCGCGAGACATCGGAGGAATGCCGCGCCCGAGACCGATTACAGGAGGATTTATATTCAAAAGTTCGTTTAGCGAGTGAAGTGCATCGTCAGGTGCGCTCGTATGCACAATCATTTATTAAACCTGGCGTAAAATTAGCCGATATGTGCGAACGGCTCGAGAACAAGAATCGCGAGTTGGTGGCCGAACGAGGGCTGGAACGCGGAATTGGATTTCCGACGGGTTGTAGCATCAATCACGTTGCCGCCCATTATACGCCCAACACGGGGGATGATACTGTATTGCAGTATGACGATGTCATGAAGGTGGACTTTGGTGTGCAGGTAGATGGACGCATTATCGATTCCGCGTGGACCGTGAGTTTTGATCCCAAGTACGATAATCTACTAGCATCGGTTCGCGATGCCACCAATACGGGCGTTCGTCTCGCGGGTATTGACGCACGGCTGTGTGATATTGGTGAGGCTATCCAGGAGGCAATGGAAAGCTATGAAGTGGAACTCAATGGTACCACGTATCCCATCAAGGCGATTCGTAATTTGAATGGCCATTCCATCGGGCAGTATCAAATTCATGCTGGGAAATCCGTTCCGATTGTAAAAGGCGGATGCGAAGAATCGATTCGGATGGAGGAAGGTGAATTCTATGCTATCGAAACCTTTGCGTCTACTGGACGTGGGTATGTTATAGAAGATATGGAGTGCTCGCACTACATGAAGCGATTTGATGCACCACATGTGCCGTTGCGGATGCAAAGTTCTAAAAGCTTCTCGCCCACATCAACAAGACTTTTGGTACGCTTGCTTTCTGTCGGCGGTGGCTTGATCGAGAGGACGGAGGTTCAACTTTCCTCAATGGGTCGAATGGAAAGCAGGAGAAATACATGGGAGCGTTGAAGAATCTTTGCGATGTTGGCATCGTTCAGCCTTATCCTCCCTTGTGCGATGTAAAAGGATCCTTCACCGCTCAATACGAACATACTTTCTTTTGCGTCCCACATGTAAGGAGGTTCTTAGTCGCGGTGACGACTATTGAGCTATCAATAGCCATCTAAAAAAAAATCAAACTACGTCTATACGCTTTCGACTGTTTTAAAGCTAGAACACCAGCAAAAAGTTTCCTTTATTGTAAAGCCAATGTATCGGATTCTTGCTCACCCTCGACAGAGACTTCATCGCTGTAAAGGCCATCGTCCATGCTTAGAGGATCGTTTTGATCGGAGACAGAACCCATCGGAGCCGTCAAACAGCTACCAGCGTCATCTGGATCAATATCCATATCTTCACCCGCCATAGCAATGTTACTGGATCCCCTGCTCGAGCAATCAAGTCCGCGTTCGGCCTGAATCAGTGCAGGACTCGATGCCGTTGGTCTGGGCATCCGCAAATCGAACTCTTCACCGACGACAACATCCTTTCGTCGATAGTACAAAACATAAGCTGCGTCGGAAATGACTTCCTTGGGATCAACATTAGTAGTGATTCGACTATCGTCGTAATAACACCACGATCCATCATTATTGAGGCAATAAGCCGTATAATGACCTCCTCCAAGTCCGCCGTAGTGGTTACTGACTGCGTAACAATCGTAAACGGGTTTGCATCCTTCTTCCCAGCTGATCACTTGACCCGAGAGATCCAAATCTTTCAAAGGGAAATCGATGAATGTACTGATCTTATCGCGCCGGTGACTACGAGCCGAATAGTGGAAGCGTTTCAGATGAATAAGAAGAATAGGCGGCGACTTGTAAATGTGAAACTGTTTCCAGGCGCGTACGTGCTGTTTACATTGGCTGCAATACCACATCTCTGATTCGTCCAGCTGTTCCTTTTGACAAAATTTATCAATGCAATCCACCACAGAAATCGTTTTTGATCCGTTCTGTTTCATTGTACCTTCTATTGTATCCAGATCATCGACCGAATCGTACTCTTTGCGATCGAAATACCGTTCCGCAAGCTCCGACGGCCACTCGAGATTAATTACGCCGCAATCACCTACCAGCTCTGCAACACAATCTTGCTCCTTCTCGCTCTTATTGGACGCCAACGAGATTTGGTTCCACACCTCGGACAAAAGAGAATCAGAGGGCTCAATACTTCCGAGCGGATGCCCTGCGGTATGTACTCGATGACCGTAACCCTTGCGTTGGTACGTCAACGGCATCTGGCGAAGGCACAGTAGTCCAGGAGACCCAAAGCCACTCTCAACTCCTACGTCGGTGACAGGAAACGGTGGAAGCTGCACGGGAGAGCGTTCCGTATTTGCTGGTTGCTTGTCTGAGATGCGTATTGCCCTATCCATCCTTCGTGCAATTTCTTCTCGAAATTGATAGACGTTCATGTTGGAGGGGATACGCATGACGAATGAAGACCCCAGTCGTCCATCCTTACTAGAGTAGCCAGCCACGTGTTTCTTCATCCGTATTTCGACCATTACACCATCCGGAAATTCAGATTGCTTCTCTCTTTCCGCGTCCAGAATTTCGCGACGCATTTGTTTCGCTATAAAATCTAGAACTGCCAAATCATGTAAGGACTTCGCCTTAAAAAAGTCGATGAGTATCAGATCGTTCTTCTATGCCTCTGATAGGAGAGAAGTCGGACGTAGTTGTTTTCGATGTACTTGATTCGCGTCCCATACCACGTCCACGTTTCTGGCCTGATGTTTCATTTTCCTCGACTTCTTTCCAGCAAAGATCTATAAATTGGTTCAATTTGTTGAGAAAATCGACCCGCTCTTTCGTCGAAAAGTACTTGATATCCAAAATGGTGGGATTGCTCGAGCGCGGATGAATGAACTTGCGAAGTTCTTCAAGCCACTGATCGTTGCCTTTTAATCGCGTCATCTCTTCGTAATCTAATTTCAAGCGTTTTTGATGACTCATTTCCTTCCGTAAACCTAGCAAAGTTTCGTCGACGGGTTCGCTTGTCTGTTCTTGGACTTCTTGCTCAATCTTTCGAATTGCCTCGAGTGGTTCAAGCTGATATATAACTGTCTCGTCCGTATCCCGAATTGTGCTGATCTCTTTGTTTGGGTCATGCCAACTGTAAATGTCATTCTGCCACAGATCACATGCCAGAAGGTCTTCAATTTGTACATTGACGCCCGGGCCTGCCAATTCACTCTTCACAATTCGTTCCTGAACTCGTATTAGCATATCATTGATCGATGCGAGTTTATTGATAGTGATCTCGAAAGACTTTGGACGCTGTTTTGGATCCAAAGGGACAAATATTACGCGCATGGTTCGCTCTGACGAACCCGGTATCGGAACGCTGAGAAACATGATAGGATCGAATGTCGTTGACACTCGACCGCATTCCGGTTCACTGCATTGGACACGACTTTTGACTTGTGCCATGAAAAGCTCCATAATGTAGCTATTTTCTCGCTTTAAATGAAGATCCCAAGCCTTTCGCGCGGCCATTTCATCTGTCTCGTTTTCTCCTTGCTCTGGTTTCTCGACGTATGGCTTTTTCGTTACACGGTTCGTGTCTTCATGGAGAGCATCCAACAGATATGTCGCAAGTTCTTGGGAGTCGTGCTGGTCGTAACCCATGAATTGCTCGGCGTGCTTGCCCAAAGTATATTTGAAATTCCGAGGGTAAACAACATTTCCGGTGGAGTCAGGATCCCTGGAAAAGTGGAATTGTATCCATAATTACGCTCCATACTCGGCCTCTGCGTTGTTAGCCACATATCCGCCACCAACTTTGCGAAGTCTTGTGCTAGTTCTCCGCCGGTGCCCAAGGGGTTGTCTCGATTGAGGTCGGCCTCGTAGTCTCCAGAAAGAAAGTACTTCCGAAGAGGAGTTGTGTGCGTCAAGCATTGTATTGATGAGTTCATAAAGCAAGTATTCCCTAGCTGACCAAGTCCTGAGCCATACCGTCGTAACACAACACGACTCTCGACAGTCTCCTCTGTTTTCGCACCGACTTCGCTGTTCCAACCCACGCGATAGGTTGGAGAAGTATCTCTTTCGGAGGAATCAGGGCCAGGTAGGAGTAAGATAGGTTGTGTAGTCGGTGATTCCTTTGAAAAATCCATATCCGCTGAAGGTTTAATATCCCAATCAGCATAATCATTTTCGTCATCTGATACATAATCTACATTTTGTCCAGCTACTAGTGCTTCGTAGGCGAATCTACCCGACGCTGGGATTGGCTCTTGGTTGACCGGATGTTGGGCATTCGCTTCATTGAGTATTACCACCAAACGTCTGCCATCGCGAGCAACTGGACGCTTGACCTCCTGATCGAAACCGAAGTGCAATTTGATGAACTTCCAAGTCGACGGCCCTACCAAAAAGAAGTCCTTCCAAAGCAGTATATCGCGTCGCAACTCGGGCTTTGTATGACGCTGTGCTTTTGAAAAACTCAATTTTCGTTGCTGTGGTTTCGAAGGAGAATCTGTGCTGTGTGTTTGAAGTTCCTGTAGTAAGGTCTGTTTGTTTTCTTCTTGGATGTGACGTTCCTCCTCTTCCTCGTCGCTAATTACATGATTACGTACCAGCAAATCGGCCAACACTATTCGTCCGATTGCCTTTTCTTTCCAGTCGGGATCTTCCGTGCTGTGACTACCTGGACTGGGATGAACCAGATACGGCCATGCTTTTCGCATCCAATCGCCCGGAACGACGTAAAACGACAGCTCTTCCAAGTCGCTCGCTTTTTGGGATGCTTGTACTTTCATCACATGAAGCACGTCCTCATCCTACAGAAGAATGAAATGCAAGAATTAAATCACAGGGAAAATAAACACGTATGAATGACCGATTGCCTCGACTTACACTTGCGGAACTGTATTCTTGCGCCAACGCAAGAGCGTCGGTCGATGTAACATCCATCATCGTTTCTTTACACGCACTACGATTGCCGTCACGACTAATCTACTTAGTAAATGATTGGATCAAATGATTCTATTTTCATTCCCCGGCCCTTGGTTTCCAGGAAAACGGGAGCCTGTCATTATTTTTTTTTGCGACGATGATCGACGCAAAACGACATCGTGACCCCCGCGTTTCCCGCTCGGCAAAAATGGATGGCCCGCCTCTCAGTGATGAAAAACATGATGCGTCGTACCGCGTCTTACTCTCCAGAAACTCTTTCAGTACCAGGTACTGGTACGTCACGGTTCCATGATTTTCAGTCGATGAAATCGTTGCGAGTTGCGAGTAGGTCTACCCTATACCTGACACCCTTCCTTCTGCTCTTTCCATGATCTAACTAATAACTACCTTCAAGAGCATCTGCAAAGCATAGGTTGATTGCTACTTTAAAGTCCATCGCTGCTTTCAGGGTTTCCTGTACTTAGAAGCGAAATGTTGACGGAATGATACCATGACTGCATTGCAGTCATGAATCCTAAAGGGTCCGAGTTACTGCTACCTAACTACCAGGTACGGTACCGTTCCTTCTGTCATTTGAATAGTTTTATCATTTGTTGCTAGTACAAAGAAAATAAGTTCGGTTACATTAGCCATGCATTTTTCGCTTATGATGCTAAATTTGGTGCCGGGCGATATTTTTCGTGTTTACTGTAGAACCAAATGTAGGCGACCTTTGGCCACGACTGCCCTCAGTCAAGAGGAAAAGATTACTTTTCAATCCTTTAACTGGTACAATAGATAACAAGTAGCGTATGAACTGAAACTCAGATGTTTTCCAATTGCTACCATGAAGCCACTCGCAGAAGTAAGGCCGTTGCGAAGATGAATTCGACACATGACGAAGCGGACGATAGATTGCAAAAGGTATGACAGCGTCGCTTGTAGACCACGCAGGGGTCACGTTGACGACTGATTTCTTCTCACAGCGAATTCTGCAATACATATTTTAATGGAGTAAATTTACATGGTTACACTACTCTCGGCACTTTATTGCATCTGGCTTACACTTCATGGCGTTCCATGTCATCGTCTGCTATATAACTCGAAGACGTCACACTGGGCGGTTGCGCGAAACTAGAATTGTTTTGAGTGGTCGACATTGAATCGAAACGCAAGTCTTGACTATCGGTGCTGCTTCTTTGTGTTGTGCAGGTGTTCAATCTTGCCGGAGACTTGTTGTTGCTGTAGGTCGTTACCGCGTCTCCGACTTTTTTTCGTGACTGTTTGTGCGACGACCTTCGCATTCCGAAAGATTGTTTCGGCGGTTTGTGAGTTTCGAGCCTTTCCAAGCATTGACATGAGGTGCGATCCGCCTCGACGTAGTGTTTCGGTGGTCTGATGGGTCTTGTACACGGCTCGATTGTCAAATGTAGGACAGTAGGATAAAAGTTTTCCTTGATTGTCCGTTTCGAAAACATCTACTATAGTCATCGTGACCAGATCACCAATTTGTAGCTGATTCACAAACTCATCGTTGCTGTGTGATTGTTTCGGTCCATGGCGGTGTTCGGATAAAGGAGCGAATTCGTTCATCCAGGTCCAAACAACGCGATGCGCCGCTGTCACTCGATATCGTCCGCCGGCAATCCTCATCACCGTTAAGCCAGGTGGGTCAATTATATTTAAATGGTCACCTCCAGGCATTAGTGCTAATACAAATATCGGAAAAATGTGAGAGAACAGAGGAGAACAGTCAAACGAGAAAAAAAGCAGAACAATACTGGGGAGATGGAAAGCTGCCACGCGTACTCGTCAAGCAGCATACTATGCCTCACCTAGCCATCTTAAAAATAATTGCGAGATCGACGAAATGCCGGCAGCAGCTTCTAATTCGATCCCCTCGAGTCGCTCAATGCCAAATAACTGCGATGCGGTGTGTGCTTGCGGCAGCATTCACTTCGGCGTCATCGGCAAACACCACAAACGGCAATGGCGTGGCCGTCGACGTCGCTTTTGGTTCATGAAACGCGACCGACTCGGCTTCAGTGAGTGATTCATTGTCGTATTCGGCATTCCATTGCTCTAACGTCGTCGCCCCTCGAGCCGGATGCGTCGCTAACGCTTTTTGAAACTCCTCAGGATTGCTGAGTAAATACAGCAGTGCTAAATGCATTTCATGAATTGTGTCTGTCGCATCCGCGTGACTTGTCGAGTGGTAGTGCCCCGTCATGGATGATGACCCGGCCATAGTGTGTATGGCCAGATAGGATTCCGAGTCTGCGACGGAAGCATGATCCATAGACTCGAACTCGCCATTGGTTGCTTCGCTGCGTTGAAAGTCATATGCTGACAGCGAACTTTGTTGGTTCATGGTACGATTAATAAGCTCTTGGTGTTGCTTCTATTCGATTTGTTGTTAAGCGTCTTTCGTGCGAGTATGATTCAACATTTCGTTCATAATAAAAAAAGACAGCCGTTGAGCGAGAACGGACGCTTTTGTGTGCCGTTGAGAGCAAAAGAAACCAGGTAGAGAGAGGGAGAAAAAGGGCGGAGCTGAAAGATGACGTCGAGTTCGAGACCCGATAACCAACAACGCGGGACAGGTACCAAAGCATGATAAGGTTAGGAATTATTCTTGATATGTCATGCAATGCGTCACAAATCACAAAGTAGTCCACAGATGAGAAATCTACTATCGTTCTTAAAAGTAGTAATGATGTTTGCTCTTCGCATTCCGCGTCCGGGAGACGAAAAAAGGTATTTGACTGTAATTAGTACCGAACAATGCTTTCTCTAATTGCACCGTTTGGCCAATCAAAAGGTCATTGAACCACGAACGCGACAGACCACACTTTGGCCTATAAGAGATAAGAGCGGATGAGATTGTGTTCTTTCAAGTGGGGAAGATTCCAGTTCGAATTAAGACACATTAGACGCCGTCAATCGTAATTCGCGCTCATGTACCCTTCGGCGTCGTGCATCGTTGACAGTAGCAATGGACACCCACAAAACACAAGCGGGAAGGAGAAAAAGCCACCAAGAGTGGCGACTGAATTCCTTCAAATGTGTTTCAGTGATAAAAGAGGACTTTCGTGAGTGTTTAGTACCGCAGGCCTTGCAGTTTTTCGCCGATGCCATCGCTCATAAAAACGATGCGATCATTCATTCCCTCAACCATGACAAGCACTTCGAACAGCACTCCCAAGATTGCACGTCGTCGCTCTATGCCGAAGTCTATCACCACCGATTCTACCGAACCATCCTCTGTTTGCTCACGCATTCAAATGATGCTCACTTCGTTATCCGATCGAACGCTGATGAATTCGAATAGCACCGATCGACAATCGCTCTCTCAAACATTGAGTCGAACGTTTTCTTTACGATATTTTCATAACAAAACAGGTAAAGCGAAAGCCAATGTGAGCATCCCCAAAGAAATAAGCGTAGGAACTCGTAAAGAGTTTCGTAAAGAAGCGGTGAAGAGAGCTAACCCGTGCTCCCCGAAGAAAGCAAAAATTGTAACTCCCATCGAAATTCATGTTAATGGTCTCGACACAGCGAGCACTTTTACTCCCAAGGACGTCACTGTTGACCTCCGAAAGACTGCTACAATGAAAAAATTCTCTCCACTAGTATAGACGCCTCGCCGACCGAAATATGCATTGAGAGTCTTTGGACGTCTCCCAAAAATGATAACAATCGCCGAAAAGAAACAAAGCAGTCGGTTGCTAGTCCCTCTCCTTCCATCAAGAAGCAGATCACGATTCCTCTCTTGATGAGCCCTCAGAAAAGCCCTCCTCCTCGTGCTGTTTTGGCACGCAGCCTTTTGGAGAATCAACCGAACGATGCCGCATGGAAGTTGGAGAAACCTCCGATTCTTTTCTCGCGCGCGTCCCCGCCCTCCCGCACCGTCAGTCGCTATGCTTCCTCCCAGAATCTCGTCAGTGTACATGCGACACCCGCTCGACCGGAAATGTACAAACAAACGTCGGTGTACATTCCCAAAGCGGACTTGGACAAGTTGTGCAACATGTACGACGATATTGTCGACACTCCCTTTCGAGCTCACTAGAGGTCGACCATGCGGAGAGCGAAAAACGATTCATAATTTGAAAGTGTTCGACACTGTTCACTGAAACAATCAGTTGATGATAAAGCATTTACTAGATTGTACACTTATGCCAATATTTATTGTGTGTCTCTTGACCTGGCTCTCTAGAGTTTGTTGTCCTGAAAAAGACTATTCGGGAAGGAGCAAGATCGTTGTGTTTAAAGTAATTAGTTCTATGGAGATTCGATACGCCTGTTACATCGATAGCTGACTTGAGACGACAAAAGCGTTGTCAAAATCAGCAACAAAGGATGATTTGGCAAAGGAGTCACTGAACTTCACTTCGGACGCCCATGTTGTGACGCAGGTGCTTGAGTCAAACGGATTCCAATCATCCGTACCAAAAGAGTCCTTTGCGATTTCGTTTTGATTTGGTAAAGAATGAACCGGCGCCTTCTTAGCAGCATCCTCCTGTATTGAATTTGGTGTCTGTAACGACGAGGGATCCGAAGCGTGTTCCTTTGTCTTTGCCGTTGATTGTACCGGTGAGCGATACCTCGGTGTCATAGGGACTGCTCGCCGCGGTGACTTCTCCACTTTAATAGTTGATGCTGATCGGTTCAAATCAGTCAAGATGAAATCAATGTCGGGGCTTGGGAGTTTGTTGTTTTGTGCAGGCCTGCAATTGTTTTCAATGGTCGCAGCAAGAAGGACGGTCTTTTAACGGCTTCTTCGAGACTCGGACCACGGCTTCGTTGGCTTTTTTCGGGAGGCTCGAGAACTACTGGATCTTCCCACTGTCGTTTCCCTCAAGCGAGTATCCGGCAGATTGTCTATCAAATACTCATCTCGTTGGCTGCCCGTCGATTCGTCATGCCCAGCGCATTGCACGGCTTCGTCGAGTTCCCTTAGTTCACGAGCAATATTGCGGGATACACGGGGGATACCAATCGTCTGTTTTGGGGCCGACATGTCGTTTCGTATAACTTTTGATCCTTTTCCGCTGGAGTCACCTTTCTCCGCGGACTAGGAGGCTCTACCCCTCGAATCCTGTGTGATACAACCATTGATTTATTAACTAAATGTTGTTGAACCTTGAGTTTTCCAATGTATTTGTCGTCAGTTGCAGTTGCTCGTAAAGTGACACTTGAATGGGACTGCTCACATGAGAATGAGATCAGTTGGTGCAGAGTGTCCGGAAAGGGAAACCATTCAACGCATCGTGGATCATGGGAAAGAGAACAAAAAAATTGATTTTGTGAGCCAACGGGCATTTTCCCACTCGGAAATCTGTACGGACTTTTTTTCAACGCATGGAAACCAGAAATTCATTATGTACAAAACGGAAATTTTTGCGCGAAGCGAAGCGGACGGGTTTTTGTCACTCGCGCACCTCGCGCGTCTCCGCTTCGGCATTCTTCATTCGTGACTCCATCTCGTGACTGAACCTTTGATAAAAATCCATTCATTCGTTCGAAATGTTGCGCGATGACACCGTTTGTTGTCAAATGTCAAACACTCATTCATTCTTGTCCTCAGTCGTCCACCGGATGAGACCACTTTTGTAATCTTCACTCTTGTCTTAAGCTTGTTGAGCAGAATTCATACGCATGCTAATGAACACGATGCTCAAAAATTGGCTCAATTCGAGGACTGGATCCGCACGAATGCATGGATCCATTCGAATGTCACTCTTTCGATATTTCCTCAAGGAAACGGCCTAAAAGTTACATCGACTCTACCAGAAAATACAAAAATTATGACCATCCCCATTGATTTGCAAATATCTCGAGACAGCATGATGAAATCGCTCCTCTCTCGCTGTAACGATTCTTCCATTGATATGAATAGGTTCATAAAGGTTCTCAAAGATCTAAATGACGCAGAACTTATAGCTATCGGGATGGTAATTGAAAATTGTTTCTACGAGAAATCGCATTTCTATCCATACCTATCAATCCTTTCTACCGAAACCCCTCAGCTCTTGTTTGCATGGAATCAGAAAGAGCTAGACTATCTTCACGACGATCAACTCGTCGGGCTCGCCCTAGATACAGCTCGACGACTCGACTACGTATGGGTCAAACTTTCACAATCACAGTACCTTCCATCATCCTGTCTCTCGCTGGAATCATTTCAACGGCTCTATGCCATCACCTTGTCACATTCCATGTGGCTTCCCGACAGTGTGCTACGAATCGTACCCATGGCCGAACAAATCAATCATGCTCCGTCCAATCAGACGAACTCCATTTTTCTGCTTTTCACGTTCACAATGAAAGCGATGGATCCATTTCAGTATTTTTGGATCGACTGGTAGAAGAAGGAGAGCAGATTTACGAGGAGTACGACCGATTGGATAATTCCTGGCACTTACTCCAATTTGGCTTTGTTGCCGAGGAAAATCCTTATCATTGTGTTGTTCTTCACTTGATACCTGCGGACGTCCATTGGGATGGTACTGCTTGTGTGCGTCAAGACAATACATACATCCCGGACCAGCATGTCGATCTGCTGATTGCGCGATATACGGATAATCCTCAATGCTTGGAACGAATCCGTTCCCTTGACGCACGAGGCATTCAAGAAAGTTGCTCGACTACAGCGATTGCCCGTACCGACCAGACTACTGTTCCTGCTTTGGACGAAATGTTGATAAGAAATGCGGCGCGACGAGATTCTCGGAGTGATCCTTCTTTAATGGAAAGCTTGAAACAGCAACTGGAACATATCGAGAAGGGTTGGTCCGTGGTCGAGGCAGATGTCAACCCCAAACGACTGGCTCTAGCGATACGATTTCGACTTGAAGACGCCAAACTGGTTCTGAAATTGGCAAAGAGAGATATCGGCGACGAACGAATAACAACGGACGAGCTTTAACTCATATGATATATACATGACTCTACGATCAACACACCATTTATTCAAGTATTTTATTTAGTTTGCGAGCGAGACGCTTTTCCGCTCGAAGAAGACGCCCCAAGAAGTATTAATCATCTTCATCATCCTCGTCAATCAGTGAATCATCATGCTCAGCACGAAACTTTCGAACTAGCTCCATTTCATTGTAGTGTCGTTTCCTATGTTCCTTAAATTCCATCGCCTTCATTTCCTTTTTTTCGTTCCTCCTCCACATCCGAGTGATCGGATGTGTGCGATGGACTACTCGGAAAAGCCTCTCGCACCGCCGCCACACTATCTAATCGCGTCTGCAAGGTATCCCAACTAATGCTCTCTTTTTTGCGTCGCGGGTGACTTGGGGCGACGCGAGTCGTCGCTTTCGGCACCCGAATCGTAATGCATGTACGGAGTATTTGGTTCTTCAATTTTCATTCGCGTACCGCGCAGGAGATCGTGCTCTTCGATAGCTGCTTCATCCCATTTTAAATGCCGGTCTTTGTTGTTGTGTGTCGTTTTCTTTTTCCGCAAGGCGGGCTTGGCCCGGCGATGTTGGCCTTCACCGATCTCTCGGGCACTCGGTTTGCGATCGTCCTCTGATGATTCCGAGTCGCTCATTGTAATCAGTTCTATAATACTACGTCGTGGCACCTCGTGCCTGTTCGTTCTATCAAATAATCAAATGGCTTGTGCTCACGGTGCTTCGGTTGTCTTGTATCTTCTAAGGTGTCACGATCGCACACGCGAGAAGCGTTTGTTTTGAGAATAAACGCAATAAAAGCGCCACCGTGATGGCTGGACCTGCCCGCCAGCCGTTTGAATGCCTGAAGATGCACTATCAGCAAAGCAGTAGGCGCCCTTTATCCACAATGCAGTGCCGATGCGATTGAATAGCCACTGACACTGACGGGATCGTGAATGTAGAACGAATGCATTCGAACCAAAAAGCTCGAGCCGCAAAAATGCTTGAGCTCATTATAACACCAAAACCGGTTGAGTTATTTTGTATTCTCATTCATTTGAAAGACCATAATTTCTTTTAGCTTTGATTACTGTCTCAAGAAAAATAATGGTGGCGATTTCGAACAAACTCGCTTTGGGTGCTGGTAAGAAATTCAAAACAAGTAGTTGTGCTGCTTTCGTTTGTGTGCTCACAACAAGCTTTTCGCTTTGTCTCTTACCTTCTATCAGGTTGCTATTGGGGTACAGAGAAGTTCATTGTCAAGGACTTTCAGAAGAAATTTCCAGGATCAGTAAAGGATGCGAAAGTTGGATTCATGTCTCCCGATCCAAATGCCATGGCGAACCCCTCCTACCGTCAGGTAAGTTCACGTTCACAAAATATCTTTCATCCTTCATTATCTTGTTCAAGCATACAAATCTCAACTTTGTTCCAAGGTATGCTCCGGAACCACGGGACACGTGGAAGTTTTGTGGGTGGAATTGAATGATCCATCGACGACATTCGAGCCCCTCATTCGTTTCTTTTTTCAATTCCACGATCCGACGACCAAAGATCGTCAAGGCAACGATACGGGGTCGCAGTACGGATCGGCCATTTTCTGTGAAGATGACGCACAAAAGGCCATTGCACAAAAGGTCAAAGCGGAAGTACAGCAGTTGTTGGATGCGGGAAAAATCAACAGCTATGCCAAGAAGCAAGTCGAAACGATTGTTGTGGATATGAATCCGTTTTATCCGGCACATGAAGAGCATCAGCAGTATTTGGAAAAGAATCCTTCGGGATACTGCAATCATTATTATCGATTCAAGGAGTGGCCAATTGCTTTGAATTGAAATGATATCCAACGTGATCAGCGAAACCAAGGGTGTTGCATCGTAATGTAATTGTTAAACATGGACCAGACTAGTGAAAAATCATAGCAAGATTATATTTAAATGATACAAAGTAAATTTCACAGGGAAAAAGTTTGGTGTGGCGTGTTGGCTTAGCAGATCCCGGGCTTGTTCAGCAATTGCGTACTAAGTGACTGAAACTGTGTTCCATCGTCAGCAAAACACACAGAAAGAACTGTATAGGCTACTGCGGTCAATGCTGTCACTTTTAACGTGAAGACCACTATCAAGAACGGAAGTCTCAACAGGAACCAAAACAAAACGATTGTTGATTGCTTCCACATTTCTAGAAAAAGTAATGGCAATGAGGTTCGTTGCATGGTGATCGGCTCTTCAGCATCTTCTAGCGTCAATTCTACCAGGTCGTCTTTCTTTGAGTTGATACTATTCTCCGTTTCGGCGGTAGCGTCATCTTCTGACAGTAAGAGCAGAGTCGCATCGGAAGACGTGACAAGATTGCTTACGTTACATGTATCGGCTTCCTTCGACAAATCCAGAAATGGAGACATACTGCTTGGCGGTGCAAGTCCTTGCACTTCCTTTATTCGGCTCGATACAGTGATGGCGTGTGTCCTCTGTACATCTGATATGGTGTTTTCATCTTTCATAATAGCAGATCGCTTAACTCCGATTGCGTCCTCTGCTGATAAGTGATCGGCTAAAGCAACAGAATCGTTCCTCTCAACCCTAGTTTTTCCTCCGTCGCTTTCACTGTAGTCCGTGTAATAAAGAGGTGATGTTGGCACTTCAGTGATTCGGTAAGGTATCTTCCGAGGGTCTTCCATTCGTGGAACTTTATCGTCAAATTCGTCGGACTGTGCTATCGTAAACAGCCTGCCCTCATCCTTTTCTGTGGAGATCGAAGTACTTGTCGCGTCAGAGCGAATGAAAGAAGTCTTGTCAACTCTGTCTTCTTTTCCTGTTTCACTGACATGAAAGCCTTCAACGCCTATTTCCTGTACCGTTAGAAAGATCGAAGTATTTATATTTTGTGGTGAATGAATGAATTTGTCTTGTTTGCGGGTAATGACGAATGGTTTGAATCCGCTGTTCTCTGTTGCAGGAATAGCATCTGGCGGGATAGAATCTGTGTTTGAGCTTTTCTCAAGGCGATTTTCGTCTCCTTTATGGTCATCAGAGCAAGAGAACTTGACTTTTCTTTGTTTTAACCTTTGATACGACAATCTTCTAGGCGTAATCTCTTCACTCGGTTGACCAACGACCGCTTGTTTCTTAACGCTGCGTCGTCGAATAAAGCTATCTTTCGCGGCTCGAATTTCGGAAGTTCGGCTAAAATCATCGAGACATGGTCTGTACGGTTTCGAGTCGCATCTGTCCCCCGAAAGCACCAACTCGCTGATGAATGTATTGTTGCGGTTCATTAGAAGCGAATCAACATCCGATTTGTCTTTAAACGGTTGAATTGTGCTGCAATGAAATAATACGACCTGCATGACGGTTTCGAAATTCGAACTGCTGCCCCAAAATCGACAACAACCGATTCAAACCGTTGACCGTTAAAGTTTTACTAGTGTATTAGATTTTCCGTTATAGAGCCGTTAATGTATTGTCTCTTTCACACTTTACCTGGTTCTAGGGCTGTCGTCGATCATCCAAGAGGTTGAATCAAGAATCCTGTTAACGTTGGCTAAATAATTACAGTCTAGCCAGGCCATAAAGCAAGGACACAATATCATACGATAGAAGAATTAATAATAAATTATCTCTGATTATAGAGGTCAATGCGGTTATTTGTTCCGATCAGCAACCCACACTCCTTTTGTTACATCAAACCAGGTCGACTGTACATCTCGCTATAGAGTCTTCCTATCTCGATGTCTCCATAATACATCCATATCGTTGCTAATAGGACGATCGTGACCGATGAAACAGTTGTAGCCAATAGGATTCGTACGGGAAGTCCAATGAAGATAGTCCACAAGATTGTCTTGATCACGTCAAAAACATGCCTACAAAGAGTAACACAATATTCGCTTCTTCGGGAGGCGGCAATGGTGAAGTTTTCTTCTTTTCAATATTTTTGTTTTCCTTCTGTGGTTCAACCGTTATTGCATCTGTATTGACGCCGACATCTCGACCAAGGGCTTTCGAAGCTACTACGGGTGGAGGTAATGTGGGTTCAGTTGCTCCACTGGCCATTTGTTGCGACGCAAAGATCATCGTGGCAATCGCTGTGCAATAGTGTTCTCGAACCGTTCGGGCGGTGAGGTATATGGAGTCCAAGTCGTATTCCCTTTCATTTGCTTCCCTGTCAATATACAAGATATTCCCTAACGGTTCATCTTCCGCATTCTTGTACTCAATCCAATCCGATCCATCCGCTAGCTGATGACGGACGTTATCTTCTCCGTAGAGCGCCAACAGCGACGAATCGGCATTGATGCGAGCCACCACTTCCAGTGTCGAAGCTTTCATAGCATCGGCCGACATTTCGTACAACTTGGAGGTTTGCTGACCGGCACCGAACCACAATTCTCGTTCCGACGCCACTCCGTAGGGCCGGCGCACAATGAAGGTAGCCTTGTCGGATTCATACTCGTGCACCGTGTCTTTGGTGGCACGAATCAATGCGTCACGATCCGGGGCAAGCAATTGGTCTTGCTTGTTGCGCTTGGGATGGGGCGTCGGAACGTGACGTCTACGGGGTGACATGAGCAGGGGAGACGATATTTTCGGCGATAAGAATCCAATGGTCGGCCTACCCGACACTTGACCCCGGGCCAACTTGACCGCTGCCGCATCCCCTTCCCGATCCGCCATGCGCACAATGTCCTCCATACTCGGTGCTGTTCGACGTTGCAACTGCTTTACTTCATCTTGCAATTTCGCCACCTGTTTGAGAGCATCTGCTCTCTCATTCTCAGCGCGAATCAGTTCCTTTTGCATTCTTAGTTCGGGTGTTTGGGAGGTCGCCGAGTCCGTCGTCAAGGACTTGGCCACTTCTTTCATGTTTCGCAAAATCTCCATGCGATTTGCACTCGCCATAGACTTGGGTGGCTGATTTTCTTGCAGCATGTCGGGTGGTGACGGAGCGGATGTTTCCGGGGTGTCGGCCTGCGTTTCGAATGGAAACGGTGTCGCCCCGGCCTTGGTAGTAAATACTTGCTCGATAGGTGTCTCTGCGTGCTTATCCGGAAATGGCGTAGCCCCAGCGAATCGGGTATTGCCCCCGTTGACTTTACTGACATGCGGGGTTCCTTTGTTCTGGGGAAAGCTTTTTAAAGGCAGGGGTCGCTACCGGTGCCGGCGGCTCCTCGCTGAACGAGACAGCGCTCATTTTCGCCGGCGAAATGGGCAAGCTCGCTGGAGGCTGTGGAATAGGACGTGATTCCTGCGGCGCAAAGGAAACCGACGGTGTTCCTTCGGCCGGTTTATTCAACATGGGCGGGGGTGGTGGCGGCGGAGGGCGCACGGGAGGAGGCACTGCGTGACCGACTCGAAGGGTTTTCACCCGAAAAGAAGCATCCAATCGACGCGCTAGCGTTTCTGCCTTCGGTGGAGGTCCTTCGGGGATGGTAGCCGCGGGCTGAAGTTTTTGTCGCTTTTGGGGGCGGTAGGAAAAAGATCACTATGACGGACTTCCAAACGCCCCCGCGACGGAAGTTGCGGAACGGCAAGCTGAGACCGAGCCATATTCAGGACCGAGCTTTGTTCACGCTGTTGTTGCAACAATCGAATTTGTTCTCGGCGGTAAGCAATGGCTTCATCGACCTGATTGTCGGTTGCATTACTGTCTTGCTTTGGCGTGCCTCCGGCTCGCAGTTTTTTCAGAGGCTGAGACATGGGGTGTCCTGGTGAAACCGCTGTTTGCATGATTTCAGATCCTGAGGACAGTAAGCTATAGAAGAGAAAGAAGAGACAAAAAGATTCGATGTATTGCACAGGGTGAGAAGGAAGGTAATTGTTGCTAGCTCCTACTATACCCCTACAAAAAACATGAAGCACGCGACCGTACTTGACTTTTGTGCCTCTTTCGCGGTGTGCTCGGTGCTCGCATCTCGCATTGGATTCCGCTCCTTTTCACAAAAAGACCAGTGTGAAAATGATGCGCACAATAAGAGCGCGCGAGAGGAGTTGTTTCATTCATTGAGTGAACCATGTAACGAACGTATCGCATCGTTACCAATTACCAAGGCGTGTATTTTACGGAGCTATGACAAACATTGAAAGATCAAACACAATGAAATAAGAAACGGCTGGGCTATCGTCTGTGCTTTGTATTGCAATAATAGATCATAAAAATGGATTACTCTCTTTCGAACGAAAACGAAACGCAAGAAATGACGACTAACGATCAACCAGAAGTGTGGCTCGAAGCGACCCCGAGTGATCAAGCCTGGATGGAGAAATTTGGGAGGCTCGTCCTTTTCCGAGAGGCCCACGGACATTGCAATGTTCCGAAAAGTTCCGAAGACAAAGAACTGGGAACATGGGTCGCGAATCAAAAATCCTTTCATCGAGCCGGAACGTTGCGGAAAGACCGCGAGAAGCTGTTAAACGAGATCGATTTCAGTTGGACTGCGCGCGCCAGACAGGATTACTCATCCAGTTTGACAATGCAATGGATGGAACGCTACAATCAACTCGTCGCCTTTAAAGCGAAGCATGGACATTTCCAGGTCACGAAAAATGACATTTCTTTGAAAAATTGGGTAAGTGCTCAGCGATTGTCATATAGGTCGGGCACATTGCATCAAGAACGAAAGGACTTGCTCGACCAAATCGGCTTCGTGTGGAATGCACGGAATGGACGCCAGAAATCTGTGGCGCCGGCGCCTAAATTGGACTTGGCTTCTGTGCAAAACAATGAAGAGTCGTGGAATCAAATGTTTGCGCGATTGAAGGAATTTTACGAGCAACACGGTCACACCGATGTTCAAGCGAACTCGGATGACTTGGAACTCTTGCAATGGGTGTCATTGCAACAAAATTCTACACAAACTGGGACATTTGAATGAAAAGTACAAAAAGGCCCTTCTCGAGATCGGATTGTCGTGGAAGCCGCAAATACTACAGGATAATGCCACCGAGAATGATCGCCAAATGTCGCCTACCCTAGAGGACGAACTATGGATGTCCCAATTTCGACTCCTACGTGAGTTTCGGCAGCAACATGGGCACACGAACGTACCGCGTACGGGTGAAACCAGTACGTTAGCTCAATGGTGGTTTGTTCAGCAGCGTCTTTTGGAGAGAGGTCGACTGTCGGAAGACAAGAAAAAGCAGTTGGCGGATCTCTTAGGAGCCGAGTCGTCGATGAAGACTACAGCGCTTAACTCAAGCAGTACATCGCGTGAACCGCAAGTCGCGTCAGTAAATGAAGGTTTGACGTCGGCGCCAGTATCCAGTCATGCACAAGCTTCGTCAATGACAGCGGTAATAATGGGAGCAGTAGCAGAAGCAGATCCTATCAAATCAGTATTTGTAGAATCATCACCGGGATCAGTATCCAGCCATGCACAACTTTCTCCAAGGGCAGCGGCTTCGATGGAGATAGAACAAGCTCGTGGTCATGATATGGTTTCCTGCGCTGGAGACACGGGTAAGAATTTTCCAAATGCAACAGCAACGATCAATACAGCAGACAGTTCCTCGGAAGGTCCTGTTGTTCAGCTTGCAGACCACGCTTCAAAGTCACGATGGATTGCAAATGCGACAGCGGTAGAAGCCTCGTCGGAAGCGATGCAATCTTCCAACGTCGACAGCGACGCGCCGAGAATTATCCAAAAGTTCGCCATCGGCACGCGGATAGAAAAGGTATTTGACGTAGACGGAGTGTTGCAGGTGTTTGGTGGAAATGTGTATTCGTTTGAACAGTTTGAAGAGGAAGACGGTACTCACACGTGGGGGTATATGATCCATTATGATGATGGCGATAAAGAGCATATGCTGGAAACGGATGTAGAAAAGAATCTGGTTGTCATAAAGAAACAAAAACGGGCAACGAAAAGTCATCAAAATCCAAAGTCGTCGAAGCGAGCGAAACGAACGAGTCCGTCTAGTAATGATGCGAATTCTGCGCCATCTGCGGAGACAACAACTCCATCTACCACGAACGTTGCCATGGCTTCTGTTGTCCAGGACGCAGGAACAAGCAGCGTTACTACTTCCACGGGAACTTTAAAAGATCCTTCAAAGTCTAGTCCAAGTCTGGAAACAAAGAAGGCATCTAAAGAAAAAGAGACTGGATGGGTTCCTCGTGTGAAGGACGCAAGACTGTTGCGGCAATCTGGGGAAGGCACAAAGGAATCACTAGTCGTAACCGTCGGTAAAGAGACTGTATTAGCGAATACGAAACCGATGAATGATTTAGAAAACGATAGCTCATCTTCAGAAGATGAGCCTTTGCACTGCTGGTACGTAAACAAGCTCGGACGGGTGGAAAACAAGACAACCAAGACAATCGAAGCGATGGCGTTGATCTGGAGCAAATGTATTTGCCAGATAGTCCTGAAGTCCAGACGGACCTAACGTCCACCAACCAAGCAAAAGATATGCAACACGAGCTTGCTGACAAGGATCAGCAGTTACAATTACCGGTAGGCCAGCAAAATCATAGCGTCTCAAAGCATGTAATTCATGAGAAAGTGATACAACACGAGCTTGCTGACAAGGATCAGCAGTTACGATTACAGGTGAGCCAGCAAAATCAAAGCGCAGCAAAGAATGCGAATCAAGAGAAAGAGATACAACACGAGTTTGTTAAAAAGGATCAGCAGTTACGATTGCAGGTGAGCCAGCAAAATCAAAGCGCAGCAAAGAATGCGAATCAAGAGAAAGAGATACAACACGAGTTTGTTGACAAGGATCAGCAGTTACAATTACCGGTAAGCCAGCTACAACAAAGTGTCGCAAAGAATGCGAGTCGAGAGAAAGTGATACAACACGAGCTTGCGGACAAGGATCAGCAGTTACGATTGTCGGTGAGCCAGCAAAATCAATGTGTCGCAAAGAACGCGAATAAAGCGAACCGGTACGAGATAGTGGATCTTGTCGATGATGATGATGATGAGGAGGAGGAGGAGTCAAAGCAGTCAACGATAGCTAATTCACGGCAAACCTCAAATGAGACGGTGAACCCTACTCAGAAGTTTCCAAAGGGTACGACAATTTCAAGAAAGTTTTTTGATCTGAGTGACAACGAACAAGAAAAAGTCATATGGGGGTAAAGTTATTGACTTTGTTTTCCTAGCGCAGGAGAAGAACTGGTATTACTTCATCCAGTACGACGATGGTGATACAGAGTTTATGGACGAATGGGAAGTAGCCAAATTCTCGGCGTCGATGCGAAGATAAGAAGCGATTGAATCGTTCTTCCGTTCGGTCAAATGCAGTGGATGAGGAGCGATTGACAGTTTGAGCTTGCACTTCAGGAAAGTGGTGTGACGTCAAGTTGCTATGGTCTATGGTCCTGTACACCGCTGTAGAAATCACACAGGATCAAAGCTCCGAAAGCAAGAAGTTATTTAGCAGTACGGCTGACCTTTGATTGGTAATAAAGATCCCTTTTCATTTTACTATAACAATAACGTTGACTTTTGACGGGACTGAAATCAAGCGGAGTCGAATTACCACCTAAATGGTGTCTCTAGAGTGTGCAGAAAGTAAGACAGTAGATGGTAGTGATTGATCGCACCGTCACCGACTGCCCCTGTCCTCCACCTATCCTTATTATGGCCCTGTATTCGGTGAGAGAATAATCGATTTGTGCGAATGAAAGGAGATGACGATGACATGGGTGCTTAAGAACCGCACGAAAAATAATGAGAAAAGGTGCGATTTTGTTCTGAAAATCTGTTCCCTGGACGGCAGATTAAAGGATGTCCATGTCCGTCGATGATGCTTGAAGCGTCCATTCCGACGCTCAACAAGTTAAAAATGGGACAAGAACATACGAAAAAAGCGCCCGTAAATCGGATCGGACGCGCGACGCTTCCGGACCCCTTAGTTTTGGCGGGATAGTCGCGCGAAGCCGCGCGATTTGTGGGATCGACAAAAATCTTCGGCGTGGGGCGAGAATTGGCGCCAAACGAAAAGAAATGACACCAAATACCAGAATGAGGTTTGTTTTTTTGTCAATGTAATTTTTGTGCAAACATTATTGAAGCAAACGACCTGCCAAAACCTCTCCTTGAACGATATAAAAGAAACAGAAGTACGGAATATAACTAGAGCGATGAACGCGGAAAGAGGATTATCAAATACGCGAGTCGACCCGGATGAGGCATGGATGGAAAAACATCGGCGGCTCGAGGTTTACAAACAGGTACACGGTCATTGCCGAGTTCCGAAGACGTACGAGGATCACTCTCTAGCTTACTGGGTTAAAAAGCAGCGATCGGTGCAACGAGCGGGCACTTTGCGGGACGATCGCGAGCGTTTACTGAACATTTTGGGTTTCACTTGGAGCCAGCCACGCACGGCGATCTCAGAACTTCAAGCTTGGATTGAGAAATACAATCAACTAATTGTGTACAAACAGAAAAGCGGACATTTCGATGTTTCTTTTGCGGAGGACAGTAATTTGAGTGCATGGGTTAACACCCAACGCGAGCTGTACAGGTCCGGGGTATTGCAGAAAGAGCGTCAGGAACTGTTGGAAAAGATTGGATTTGCTTTTTGTGGGAACGTAAGTTCCCAGCAAGGTGATACGGATGCAGCGGTCCTTGCAGATGACGAAAATGAACGAGCATGGAATCAAATGTTTGATCGATTACATGTATTTTTCCTTCAGCATGGACATACAGATGTAGCATCAAGTGGAGAAAACCAGGATCTTGCAGGATGGGTCTCCTTACAACGAAGTTTGCACAAAGAAGGACGTCTCAATGACAAGCAGGTTGATGCTCTTACTGAGATGAACTTCTCGTGGGATGCTGCAGCCCAACTAGCGATGGACGACCAGCAAGTGCCCAAGACCGAGGAAGAAGTGTGGATGTCACACTTTGGATTACTCTGCGATTTCAAAAGGCAGCATGGGCACATGCTTGTTCCGCAAAGCGGCGAAACAAGTGCATTAGCCCAGTGGCTATTCGCACAACAACGACTTCTTTACAGCAGTATGTTGCCGGGGGACAAGATGAAACTGCTGGCCGGCGCCTGGATTACGGAATCGTTCGAGATGGTAGCGGCCACTTTGGCTACTAAGCCGAGTGATGTACCGAGTGTAAAATGCGATGAAAATGCCGTTGTAGGCATCGCTAATCTGTCATCGAGTAATAATGTGTCGTACGCCGCTGCATCCACGAATTTATCCGCGGCTAATGTAACAGCAGGAAGTCACTCGTCGGAAGCGACACTGCGTCCAAAGATTGAGAAGGAGACACCGGTGGTCGGTCAAAAGTTCGTCATCGGTACACGGATCGAAAAGCTCTTCAAAGCAAATCGAGGTTTGCAGGTTTTTGGTGGCACGGTCATTGCCTTTGAGGAGTACGAAGAAAAAGACGGCACAGCCGCCTGGGCCTACTTGATTCTCTACGACGATGGTGACCAAGAGCACATGCTTGAGGCAGACGTGGCAAAGCATCTCGCTGGCTCAAAACGGAAGAAGCGTTTGGTGAGAAATCCGTCTAAACCCAGGTCACCCAAACGACCAAAACAGTCGAAAGGGGTGGTTCCGATGAAGCGCGACGTCTTCCGAGCCCCGTCAGGAGCACTCCATGCTATGGGAAATCTGTCGTGGACGTCGTAGGAAACAAGATTCCTGAATGACAGCCCGCATTTCGCGCGTTCTTGATACAAAGCTACCACGCACCTCAATTTACCACTCGTCAATCTGCAGGGAAGGGAAAAGCGTCGATCAAGTAGGCTAGCCAAGGTGGATTAGTAACAACAGATTCATTTTTTTCGTATCCCGTAAAAAGGTTCAGACGGTTCTAAAGTATAGGCTAAAGAACAGAATAGGGTGTCCCCTAGTTCGTCGACAGTAGAATATCCTTGAGCTACGATGGGGTTTATCCGCTTGCTTTTACACCGTCGTTTCGTCAATAAAACGTAGTAATTGCTGTGCGTTCAAACTGCCCAAAACATGGTGTGAAAATCACGTACAGGCTACAACTTTCCAACTATACAACTTTTGGGGTCCTCCACCAACTTTCGACTCTAAACCCTAAACTGCCGGTCCTCGACGAAAATCCTGCGAGCGCTTCAACAAAAAAAAAGATCTGCATGTATGGTAAAGGCTCGAAACGAGCCGTGTTCCTTTGTGTTCATTTCGAAAACAAGTCGAAAGCAGATGACGTTGGTTTCTCGCAAAACAGTGTCGTGTGTTCATCTGCTGGTGCTTCTGTTGCTTGTCGGCCTTTGCCGTGGGTTCACTCCGAAAGCAACCACGACACGTTCTTTCCACCATCATCTAGCCAAGGGTGACAGGGAATCACCCGAACTAACCAACAATCCCTTCACCAAAGCCTCGTGGTATGCTGTTGAAGCCTTTGGGAAAGTATTCGGAACTCCCGTGAAAAATGTCGATGATTCGGAGCTTATGGTCATCGATCGTTCGAGGCCTCCATCGTCAATGGAAGAGACCATCCAACGACTGAAAGAAGACAACGATCGACAATACTTCCTGTCGGGCACCATCGATGAACTGATTTACGATGAAGATTGCACATTTTCCGATCCCTTTGTATCCTTTCAAGGGAGAAAACGCTTTGTCGAAAACTTGCAAAATTTGGGATCGTTCATTACCCAGTACAGTGCCAAGCCGCTGGATTACACGCAAAATGACACGGACGGAACGACCGTGGTGCAAACCAAATTTATGGTAAAATTGCAACTGAATCTTCCTTGGAAACCCGTGTTGGCATGGCCCTGGGGCGTTGTTTGCACCATTGATCCGGAAACGAAATTAATTACGAAGCATCAAGAAGTTTGGGATATTGCGCCTTGGGAAGTAAGTACTTATCATAGATGTGTGTTTTTGCTGTCTTGACAACCTAACTCTTCGTTTGATTGTGTTGTGCTTTATAGGGAGTCAAGCAAATTTTTCGAAAACCCACAACTTCCGTCTAACGTTAGAGTAAACAATTACTTTATGTCTCCATTTTCGCTCTCTAGCCCCAAAATTGGTTTTCGTAAATCATTTCTTCTCGCGGATAACGTCGGCTACGCCAATCGACATGATTCGTCATCGGTGATGCTGCTCGACCGGTTGGAATCACCAACGGAATCGCGTAACGACTGGGAATGCGCAAGTCACGACGAATGCCGGGTACATCAATGCCTTCCATTGGTATCGTTGCCAAGCCCCGTGATGAACACGCCAACATATATGTCATGGCGACCAACATGGCGTTCTTCGTCGACCACGTTTCGGTACTACTCAAGGTGGGCAGCGTGGGTGGAAGTCGTAAGACGCGTGTCACGAAATGGAGCATCGACATGGCCCATCGAAAGAAAAACGAAAGGATTGCCGATAGAAATCGTGGCAGTGGATATCCTGAACTGAATACAGCAATGTAGACCGCCAACAGTTTGGTCAATTGTCGATTTTGCTGATTCAAAAATTGTGAAAAACGGGGCAATGTTTTCAAGACTTTCCGATCGGCGAGAAAGACGGCCGTACAATCGGCATCACGGACACGGTCCGCATTCGGACCCAAACAATACCGGGAAAGCGCCAGCTTTTGCTCCGGACTGTGTACCATGATGACTTTGTACGGTTGTGTATTGAAAGAAGATGGTGCCAATCGAGCCAAATCGATGCATTCGAGTGCTTGGCGAATGATTTCAGGATCCGATGGTGATGCCGTGACGAATTCGGGCACCGTAGAATTGGCACGTTGAAAGCTTTTGCAGGCGAATCTTGATATGACGGCTTGATCGAACGATAAAATATTCCTATTGTTGCTTTGCGATGTATCTGCAGCTGAAGAAGAAAAGAGAATGGACCTGGATGATGGCGAGCGAGGCGCCACAGAATAGCATTTGCCGAAGGGAAGATTTGTCAGAAGAATGAGTGGCCCTGCAAGCCATGCTATCGACTCCAGTCGTTTGAGAAAAAACTTCATAAAATGAGGGTTTTGTAGGGATTGATGACGAAAGATAAATATGTTAGTTTCAAGACAACAAGGAGTAAACAACAAATAATGATGGAATAATTTGAACGAAGGAATACAGAAAAAAAAGTCGTTTGCCATGAAGGATGGTGGATGGCGGATTGAGTGACGATCGGGAGAGCATCCCAGTATCAAGCAAAGTGTAAGCATTTTCGGTTCCGACGACTCAACTGAAATGCAGTCCCGGAAAGTGTCGACCGAACTCATTTTTTAGTAAGACAATGGTGGCTCTGACTGCAACATGAATTATGGGTTTCAGCAGTGGAAACGGTAGATCATCATACGATTGGTGTGGCAGCGGTCTTTCTTTTAGTATGTTCAACAAGACCTATGATCATTGAAAAATGATTCAGCTTTTGTCGATAGTAGTAAATATTTCTTGAAGCCACGGCTTTCCGTTATGGGTGGGCATATATTTTTTGAAAACAATCGCTCGCGATTGTAAACTAAAATTGTTTAAACATTTCTATGCGCAAATCTTTGAAATTAAAAAATTAGCACGTGCAATCTATTTTACAGGAGCTTGGTCCATGATGCAAGATTCCGGGTACTATGCGATGGAATTCCCAAAATGACGAGTTTCATCTTTCGATCGCTTAGATGCGCTTCTTGCTTTCCTCAGGGTTGGAGAAAACGGCATCCGGCTTGGCCTTCTTGTATCCGCCAATGAGCGACTTGATGGTGGTACCAAGAAGCTTCAAGTCATCGAGGGGGTTGTTTCCCTGAACAGTCTTGTACAAGTAAGAGTCGAAAGTGACTTGTTGCACGTACTTGGATTCGCAAAGCTCAACAAAGGCTTCTCGGGCTCCGTTGTTAGAGTAGAACACTCTCTGAAGGATGTCAAGTACGGCGTAAGTGGGTCCGTACAAGTTGTCGTACTTCTTGATGTAAGTACTTTCAATCTCGGCCTGAGAAGGAAGACGAGATCCACCCTTCATGAGGGCAACAATTTCTTCGGCAGCCATGCGTCCCGACTTGGCGGCGAAGTAGATACCTTCACCCGAGCACTTGGTGACGTAACCAGCGGCATCACCGACCAACGCAATACGTCCTTGAACACGACGAGGGCGGTAGTGCTCGGGGATGGGGTGGGCCTCGACCTTAATGATCTTTCCTCCGGCAATCTTGTCACCGGCACGGTCGCGGATGGCCTTTTGGTATTGCTTAATGGCAGGGCGGTTAACAACGGTTCCAGTTCCGACACCGACGTGGTCGTACTTGGGGAAGACCCATCCGTAGAAATCGGGAGACACATCATCACCGACATACATCTCCGCCATCTCCTCGTAGAATTTCATCTTCTCATCAGGGATCTTAATGCGCTCCTGGAAGGCAATGGCAAAGTTGTATAAACCAGCATCCATGGCCTTGGCCACACGCGAGTTGGCACCATCGGCACCGACAATCACATCGACATCCATGGTCTTGGCCACACCGGCCTTGGATCCCTCCGTGTATTCTTGGTAGTGGATCGTGTATCGGCTGTCTTCGTTGGTTTTGTGGTCCGCAGGGACATCGATGCTGGTCACCAAACCGTTGACAATCTCCGCACCGTACTGTTGTGCGCGGTCGCGGAGGTATTGGTCCAAGATTTCACGACGGCACATACCAATGTACTCATCCGGCTTCAATGTGCTTCCAATGGAAACCTCAACACCCGTGGGGGACACAAGATTCATTTGACGGACCTAGAAAAGAATAGAGAAGAACGAATGAGATTACGTCAGAGAAGGATCATGGCAGAAGTCGAACGCTGGGGTGACATTGACCCAGACTAAGACATTCTCGAGCACGGCAGGTGTGTTCCGATCTTATTCACAAAAAAAAAACTGTAGAGAGCATGACAACCGAAGCGTATCTTACCTTACGGTCGACCACCGACTCGGGGAGGTCGAATTCGCCCACCATGCAGAGAGGAATGGCTCCACCACATGGCTTGGCGTTGTCGAGCTTTCGCTCAATCAAGACAGTATCAATTCCCTTCTCTTGGGCAAAGATCTCCGCAGCGCAGGCTCCCGAAGGACCTCCACCGACGACGGCAACCTTGTATTTCATGTCGAGGGCCGAGGACGAGGAGGGAACGCCGACGAGGCTCTTTCCGGTGAAGGAAGAGGCGGAGAAAGCTGACGCAGAAGCGACAACTCCAGCAAGAGTAACAAGAGTGAACTTCATCTTAATCTGGTGTGGGATTTGGCTTTAAAGTACCGAGATGGAAGGAAAGGGAAAGTAGTGATGGAGAGAAGATTTGTGTTATGGTCGATGTTGGTCGGTAGAAGTTGAACCTTTTCGTCGGTCGCGGCGATCCGCAGAAGCCAATGTACAAGTACGTAGCCGTCCTACTGGAGCCATTCTATGGTGGGATCTTTGCGGTCAGGCCGCAGTTTGAAAGTTCAAAAGGAACTTCAACATGCATGGAATCCTTTTAATGACTTTTGCAAACCTAAAAATCATTCACGATTCTATTGCTGCACTTTAATTGCTATTGTAATTTTCGGAACCGACGAAGTCAGTCACGTATGACGTTTTGACTTTTCATTCGGAGTCTCTCGTGACTGCTTATTGTGACGTAGAACGGAAGGATGGCGAACACGCTGACTCAGAAAAGGCAAGACAGTTTCAATAGCTCGAAGGAACAAGATTTCTGAAATGTTACGTCACACTGCGGTTGACTGTTTACCGTTTTGTTCTTCCACCGAGTCTGACGTTTGTTGTGGAATCCGTATCCGCACAGCGACACGGCGAGCCACGAGCCACGAATCGTGCCGAAACGTGTTTCACGCATGGCGAAGGCATCCAAACTCGCTACTAAGTTCCAGAAGAGCAGCGCCAATGAGGAGTCAATACTTTGACTTGAATTAGTAAAATCTTTCTAGGCTTACTAGAAAGGGATTGTAGAAGCAACGTAGCGATTGTTAGCATCAATTAGGCAACGGGCGTGGCTCGAATTAGTTATGAGTTATGAGACGTATCTCTTGTAGGCACCAGAGTGACTGGAAGCGCGTGGGATCGCTTGTCGGGTCCTTGACGACAATACAATACTCACGGTTTTTCCGCACTCCAGCAAGATCGGGTCTCAATACCTGCACACGGTTGTTCTTTCGGAGCGCATGACTGGAGGGTGATTGTCTCCCTTTGGTGCCAGCATAACAAATTCCACTGGGATAATCTTATTTATCGCATTCTCCATGCTAGATCCATTTTCGCTAACTCTACGCCTGCTGCTCGCTTGTTCCGTTTCTTCAATTGCAGCGCATAATCTCTGTTGTGTTGTAGTGCGACCTGGTAGTGCTTGTCTGATGAAAGCAAAAGTTGTTCGATCACCATAAGTAGTAATATTCAAATGTACTGTCATTTTATTCGTCTCCGCCCACGCAACACGTCATATTTTGTTGTTTCCTTGCTTTGAAACGAATCATCATCGATGATCTTTGCTGGGTGAAGCGAGTGTCATTCATCTAGAGTAACAGTGGGACGAGCGACACCATCGCCAGCAACGAACTAAAGAGAGCCTCGCAACACTCGCCTTTTTGAATCATGGTTGCTTTAAAATTTTGAAACAAAGATGATTTTCTTTTTCTTCATTGACGTGTTCCGAGAGTTGTGGATGTCTTCAAAGAGAGGCTACGCTTGGACCATTACTAAAGATCATGTCACCATGCCTCAAGTTCTTTTCATATATCACAGAAAAGATCAGCCCAAGAATCATTCAATTGGTTTGTTTGCCTTGACGTTGATTTGAAAGGATTCATTCATTCATTTATTCATTCATCATCCATCGTTGGCATTTGGTTTCTTTCCAGAAAAAGTCGTCCTCCTAGGGTTTTGCAGGGTCACTCCCTTTTAGCGACGCAAACCATGATTGCGATTAATTTAGTACACCAATTTCCTGACATATCCGCCATATTGAAAAATATAGCCGTTTTCACAGTGCATTCTTTGTACTCTCCGCATCGCCCTCTATTTTCGTTGGCGCTGCGTCAACAACGGTGATGACCAACTTACTTGTTTACATGTATTGTTGTTACCACCAACGCGAACTTGGCGAAACTATTCTTCGACCATTGGAATCCAATAGCACTCCTTTTTCTCAAACATTCATTGCAGCAACTAACATGACAGAGGATATTACGAATTTATTGAGCTCGATTTCGGCCATTAGCGGCATTGCGACCGTTCTTCTCGGTTCCTTGTTAGCTTACGTCCTGTTGAAACGCGACTCCTCCTCCGCGTCCTCCATCATCTCCCCACCACCACCACCTCCTCATCCGAAAAGGTTCCCCTGGATCCCAACAAATACCCTGGAGGAGAAATCACCGTCTATTATGGGACACAAACGGGAACGGCCGAATCGTTTGCTCGTGTGTTGGAACGTGAAGGCCCCCAGTACGGTTTTTTTTGTGCACGTAATCGATTTGGAAGATGTCACTGTAGAGGATGTAGCGTCCCGCAACAAGAATGAAAAAAGACGGTATTGCCCGCGCGATTTTGATTTCGGCCACGTACGGAGAAGGAGAAGCACCCGACAATGCGATCCAATTTGCGAATGAATTGTGTGAAAAGGCGAATACGCAAATTCTCTTTCAACAAATCAAACATCCGGAGGAACCTCTTGAACCGACGTGTTTGCAGAATGTTCACTACAGTATCTTTGGTCTGGGAAACAAACAGTACGATCATTACAACTCCATGGCCAAGTTTCTCGATCACGCCATGGAGCGCTGTGGAGCTCAGCGATTGGCGGAAACAGGTTTGGGGGACGATGACGATGATCTCGAAAGTGATTTTGAAAATTGGAAAGACCAAGTCTTGTGGCCGGCTTTAAAGAAACAATATCTGCAACAAGAATTTGTGGGAGCCGCATCGATGATTCCCGAAAACGAATGGCCCGAGTGTCCGTACGCGATCGAATATCATCCTTCCACCATCACCACCACCACCACCCCCGTGACTTTTTTTCCGTGAAGATCAAATTCATTCGCACAGTCGACATTACTTTACCGCTATCGACTGTCCTGTTCGAGTCAAACGGGAGTTACGGACCGACCAAGATCCTGGATCCACCGTGCATGTCGAAATCGATCTATCGGCACAACCACTGTTCAAATACCAAACGGCCGACAATTTGGGAGTCTTGCCCATTAATGATCCGGTCATTGTCGAACAAGTCGCCCAATCACTTTCCTTGGATTTGGATCAAGTCTTTTCGTTGCAAGCTGCGCCGAATCATGAATGGCACGGGGCTCCGTTTCCCATGCCACTTAGCGTTCGCGAATGTTTGATGCGCTATTGCGATTTGACCGGTGCGCCACGACGATCGGATCTCAAATTATTGGCGTCCTATGCCACCGATCCCATCGATCAGAAAGTTTTGTTGCGCATGGCCTCGAAAGAAGGACGCAATGAATATCGGGAAAAGATTCTCGAGGAATATGTCGGCATGGCGGGGTTATTGCAAAAGTGTCCCTCCATTCAAATGCCCCTAGAGCACTTTTTGGGAATTTGTCCGTTACTGCAAACTCGGTTCTTTACCATTAGTTCTTCCTCGTCGGTTCATCCCAACACCGTACATTTGACGGTGGCCGTCACGGAGCATGAACGCAAGGATGGTACACTGTTTCAAGGGGTTTGTTCAAACCATTTGGCATCGCGTCAACCGTCGGTCGACACGGTTCGTGTGTTTGTCCGCGCGTCCACCTTTCGCTTGCCGAAAGACACATCTCGTCCGATCCTGATGATTGGACCCGGTACGGGCATTGCTCCCATGCGAGCACTGCTGCAGGAACGAGAATATCAACGTCACGTGCAAAAGAAAACCGTCGGCCAGAATATTTTGTACTTTGGTTGCAAAACGTCGAGTCAAGATTATATATATCGTGACGAAATGGAAGCGTGGGTGCAAAACGGTGTACTCGATCATCTCCGCGTAGCGTTTTCCCGAGAAACGGAAGGGAAGAAAGTCTATGTGCAACATTTGCTGGTCAATCACAGCGAAGAAACATGGCATTTGTTGGAGCAGGAGGGCGCTTATGTGTACGTATGTGGGGCGGTCAAGATGGGCCAGGATGTAGCAGAAGCGTTGAACAAGATCGTATCGTCGCATGGCAATTTGTCGCATGACGAAGCCAAGGCGTACTTGTCGCAAATGAGTGCGGAGGGACGGTTCGTCCAAGAACTTTGGGCGTAAAAAATTCATTCGTTTCCTCGAGGTTTATCCATTATACAGAATAGAGCATTTGGAAAAAAGGTGATCGAAGCAATCCTTCGCACGCTTGTCATGTCGGAATTGTTGATACGGTTTTGAACCGTGTCATTCCGGTTTCCTGACAGAGAACAGAGTGCACATATGCATTGAGATATATCAAAGTTACGTAGCAGCATGTACTTTTCAACAGTCTATTACTTAGTATTATTCTCTTCATCAAATAACTTTTTGGTTAAATGAAAGTCAGGCACATATCCCGGAACAAAGGTACCATGTAAGGCGAAAGAAAGGAACGTAGGAATCGGTGCTTCACAAATGGGACCTTTAGCGATGTTTTGGCAATCAAAGACACAGAAGGTCGTTTCCTCTTTGATTCCGTTCAATTTGTAGGCTAGTAAATAACCATCGTCTTCGGCGTTGTCGTCGCCACGAGGCACAAAACAGACTTCTCCAATAAACTCATCGACCGACTCGGGCAACCACTTCTGCACCGTGCGACCTTGTTGGACATCAATTTTGGGAAATCCCTTGTGTGGGCTGTCCTACCGTGATGCTAGCACCGGCCCCCACATAAACATACTGGTATGGCTTGGAAACGTAGTTGGGATGAATGACTGGGAATTCTACGTTCGCACTGGCATCGTTCGACATGGTGGTCACCGACAAGAGCTTTCGTTGGGCCAAATCGATCCGGTATCGGCGCAACTGATACGCATTCGTGCTCAAATCAAAGGTTTCCCAAAGAGGTCGTTCGGGGTACTTGTTCGATTCGGTATCGGCAAAGTTCACGTCATCTGCCATGATGGCATCCACCACAAACGTTCCATCTTTGTCTTCAAACGCATTGCTTAAATGGAACGTAAAGGCGACGGGAATTTCGATTTCAATAACTTCTTCCTTGCCCGTTCGAGGCAATAGAAAAATCTTGGCGGCTGTCGCTTCTTTATCCGACAAAATACATTCCGCCACACTCTTCTTTCCCAACACAAAGGGCCATACATTGAATTTGACGGGTGCCTGGAAGGCACAAACGTAGTTTTTCGATATAGCCATGTCGTGAGCGAGACCAAATCCGGGCAAGGCAAATTTACGTTTGCTGATCAGTTTCAAATCCTTTCCGGAATGCTCGTACACGGTAAACATATGTCCTTTACTGGGATCCGAAACTGATGGATCCTGGCCGACGGCAAAGTTGACAATGTTCCCGGAGTCAGGGTCGATTTTGTAGTGTGCCGCGTAATTCTCTGCAGGTCCCAAGGAACCTTCCATATCAACAGCGTCGTCACCGATCGTCTGCAAAGTATCCGGACGCAACTGGAATGGCTTGCCGCCTTCCCATAATGCATACAAATGATTGTTCGAGTACAATACGTGCGTATTCGCCAGATTTTTCGTCTTCAAATCAAAGATATTCGACCACCAGGCTCCTTTGTTCTTGGCCGTTCCAAACATTCCGCGATAACGTACTTTCCCCGCGGTCAATTCTTCCACATATCCCGGTGTTTGTACAAAGCGATTCCGAAACCATGCTTTCCCGTTCGCAAAGGTCACGGCTGTCACCATGCCATCTCCATCAAACGGATGAACGACGATTTCGTCTCCGACTTGGAATTTGGCGTGTCCATTTTGAAAGAACGTCCCCGTAAGGTCGGTAGGAAAATTGCCTTCAATTTCGTAACATTCTTCGGATGTGACGGTATGAAAACCTTTGTGAAAGGCTTCTCGATTGAAGGTTTCGCGGATCATAATGTCGTTCGTCGATGCCGTCGCCGATAAGCTCATGGTGGTCGACAGGGAAGACGCCAAAACGGCGCTGTAAGACAAGAAGGATAACTTCATTGTTGCGCACTATTAATAGCCTGCTTCAAGGACTGATAAAGTAATGCAATTCTTAAAGGATGGGAATGAATGAAGAAGTATACAATGAAATAATGACAAAAGAGAATGTCTGGCGTAATGGGGGAAAGAACATCTCCCTTGTTTTCCACCTCATCACGTCACTTTTCACCAAAAAATCCGAGCCGACACGGAGTATTTTTCTCAGTTCTCGACCGGGATTCGAATATAGCACTTTGTAAGTCAGACTTCAAGTAGAACGATAGAGTAAATAACGGCTATGGCTCGCAAACAAATGTACTAGTGACATGTGACGTCATCATTCATGCCAACACCCAACATGACGAAAACAAGAAAGACATCACCGAGCGAGAAAGAACAAAATCAAAACGACGAGCACCTTCCAAAGAAAACAAAGGTTTTCCAGTGTATCCAATGCATCTAATCATCACACAATCGTAATTCATCATGAGAAAATACCCTAGCGAAGACAGCATTACCGTGACTCGACACTACTATTCACGACAGCATCGTACCTTTGAGACCAGTCTCGATGTATACGTGCCATCATCTTCCACCACCAGGATATCGTCGATCGTCGTCTTGGTCGTTGGGTCGGCTTGGATGGGACATACGCCCTGGATCTATCGTGGGACATCGTGGTGGAATCGTGCCGGACCACGGGCCGTCGCCCAAACGTCCCTCTGCATTTGTGTCCGACATCGGGGGCCTTTTTCCAGATTCCTTCTCCATCCATACTGTGCGTTATTTTGTTGGTGTCATGGCTGGGTACGACTTCTTTCTGGATAACTCTGTTTCTCTTCTTGACATGGATGTGGTTGAAGATGGTGGGTCAAGATGCGGCATCGTTGGCCGAAATGCAAAGTGATGTCGAACAAGCCATTCAGTGGATTCAACAAAACAAGTCCAATCTTTGTGGACAATATACGGGTGGAAAGGATGTTCCCATGTATTTTGGTGGATACAGTTCCGGAGCTCATGTGGCCTTGACTGTCTTGCAACGTTCTGCAGAACTTACTTCCGTGTTTCAAGGAATTGTTCTCCTTTCGGGTGTCTTGGCGGTACGACCAGCAGAAGTCTTACCGGAAAAGGATCACCCCGATGGTTAACAGATAGTATTTTACAAATTGTCTTTGGACTCAAAGACGCGAAAAGCATCCCATCCCCTTTAGCCGGTACCATTCCTCCATTGCCTCATCTTATAATCGGTTGCGAAGAAGAACTGTGGGGATGGAATTGGTTGAATGTCTTTTTTTGTTCCCGATCGTACGCCGAAAAAGCCCGACACTGTGGGATTCCCGTCTCGTATCACGAAATTGTGTCCGATCATTGGTTCATCTTGTCTCATCCCGAATTGCCGAAACTGCTACAAAGGGAATTGCCACGATTGGTCCCGTCATCATCGGAACAAGAACAATCATAATAACAGTTAAGACAGATTTGAATAGAGGATAAAGAATTTATGAGCCAATAACCATTGTGTATTAAGGAGAAAGCAGAAGAAACTATACTCAATCTACGATTTTGGCCTTGTTGATGTCTACGGTGTTTTCCTATTTCACTATAGATCTTAACTGTAAGTAACCTTTTTTCACGACTGCATTTCAGTCCTGAGTTGTCGTGCCTTTTGCACCGTTCACTATCACATTACTAGTGTTCTATTGTTACCATCGACAGCCATAACACTACAACCTTATTATTCTTCGTCATTAAATCTTCTTACCATGGATAGAAACATGCCAGAAACGGCTCATGAGGATAATAATAGTACGAGCAGCGAAAATGATCAGCCAATCAACAGCAAACGTCCGTTAACAGCCACAACGACAAGTCCAACGGCCAAACGACCACGATCGACCGAAGATACAGACAGCAATTTCTTGAAACTAGCGAAATCTCGACTTTCGAAATGGGCGGTACGATTGTTTGATCCGAATCGACCGCGGGGTCTCGTGGAAGCTCCCCAAACGATTCCCTTAAATGACGAAGTTTTGCAAGCCTTTGGGCAACGAGAAAAAAGCCCACGATGCCGCGCGGGGATTGTCGCTGGACATTGATTCCACCATTGATGACGAAGAAGAGGATGACACAAAGAATCTTGACGCGAATCCACCACTGCAACATGTCAAAGTCAAAATCACCAATCTGAAATACACGACGACACGCACGACGTTGGAAGCCGCGTGTCAAAACTTTGGACCGGTCGAACAAATCCATCTCCTCATGGATAATGGTGATAATAGTGAAGACGATAAAAACAAAGGTGTTGCCTATGTGACATTCCGTGAGGAAGGTGCGGCACAAGCCTGTATTGAGGGTCTCCAAAAACTCGAAGGACGGCCCTTGAATGTCACCATGGCCATTTCCACCACCACCGCCATGACACCGAAAGCCTCCATCGCACGCTATTATTTGGAACAAGAAAACAACATTTCGTTCAAATGCTATCGCTGCGGAACACCGGGACATGTGGAAGCCGATTGTACTGCCGTACCCAAAGCCCGTCCGTGTCCGCTCTGTGCCCAATTGGATCACGATCTACGGACATGTCCCTCGAAAGCGGTGTGTTTCAATTGTGGTGTTCCGGGACATGTTGCCCGACAGTGTGTCCGACCCCGGGGTTTACCATCCCGACGGTTGGATGTCTTGCCGTATACGGCCACCCGCGCCGCCGTGTGTCCGTCGTGTCAACAACCGGGACATTTTCTGTGTCAAGAATTCAAATGGTTTGTTGGACTACAGGGTGGAATGACGTGTTTCAATTGTGGTCGTTTTGGACACAATGGTTTTGATTGTGATCGAATCCGACCGGAAGATTGTTTGCATCGGGAGGATTTGGTGTTGACAGAATTGGAGCTCGTCGATAAAGAACAACGGACGGAAGAATTGATTCAAGCGGAGCAACGTCATCGTGAAGAAGAAGAAGAAGAAACGTCACGACGAATTGAAGTAGAACGACGTCGTGCCAAGAGTGCTCCACCACCTCGACTTCGAAAAGACCGATGGCGTAAATCATGAACTAGAACATAAGGTGTGAATCACTAGGCCATCCAAAAGCGTGAAACATCGGGAAATATTATCTTTTTTTTCAAATTCTTCATTAGCCATCCATTAAACGCGGTATCAAGTTAACTTTGGGAATGTGATCGAACCACAAATAATCGGCCACTTTGGATTGGTACGCCAATGTTTCGGGACCCGTCCCAATCTCCAATCGCAGGAACCGACTTTTCGACAAGGTATCTTCGGCCGTGGGATTGAGCAAAATCGTCGTGACCGAATCGTCTGTCACTTGAAATTGTCCCAAAAATCGACACAGACGAGGAATGCGTCCATTCAAACCGTACAAGAATCGGACATTGACCATGGGAGTGACGGTGACTACCAACGGTGCCGTCCCGTGGTTCGCCGCGTATTGCGCACACGCCGTCGCGGCCGTTTCGTGTTCCAAAATTGTTTGCGAAAAGAAATTGGCAAAGTCGAGCGTGGGTGGCAAATCCTTGATGAGAGATCGATCGGTATAGACTTTGAATTTGGGATCTTGTGGCAACGCAATGAAACCCTGTGGATCAATGACGTATTGGGTCCGACGGTCCATGTCGACCGTTTGGAGACCACCCTTTTGGACGGCTTGGATGTCTTGAATTTCGGGTGATAAAGCAATTAAATCTAATTTCTTGATTTTGGCAATTTGCCACAGTGGTTGATAGAGTGTTTGCAGGGTGAAATCGACGTTGGCTTGTGATAAAGCTTGCAGTAGATCGTCTTCCTGGCATTGATTGGACATGTACTGATTCAGCATCGATTGCACACTGTACGGGAACGGCAATCCGAGTGCCGTGGATTCTTTACTACTACGACGGTGCGACGCCATAGTCCCCACGAGATCGGCCGCGAATTGAATATCACTGGCGGTACATTGCTGGGGCAATCCCAAACACACAAAGGTCGGACCCGCTTGCGGTCTGGTTTTGGTGACCGACTCTATGGTCCCAAAGACGGCCTTGTTGAGCATATTATTCAAATTGATGGTATCTACGACAATGGCTTGTTTGTTGGTCCCGGATCCTTGGGCGAGTTCTTTCAAAATCTGGGTTTGTTGGGACGGTCGGAGGGGCAAGAGTGTCGGCGGAATGGTCGAATCGACGCGATACGCGGTCGGACGAATGGCGGGTCGATAGTCGGCGGCGGATGCTATTTGGGGTTTTAATACGACGGTAGAAGCCATTCCCGAAAGAATCTGACGTCGCGATGGTAGCATATCGAGTGCAGTGGTTATCGGGGTGGAAGTTGTCAACGTTGAAAAACTGTGAGTGGTAAGCGTCAATGAACTCCATGACAGTATGAATAACCAGTATGTTGACATTCTCAGCTTCAGCATCCTGGAGAAGGCAAGCGGATGACTTATTTGCATTTGATTGAAATGAATTGATTATAAGGTGGATCCGATTGACAATTGTAGCATGATCGGCATGTTGTCATGGTGAGAGTTTATCGTTTTTTGTTTTTGTTGAGGTTTTTCTCATTGATCGGAGAACTGACAGACTGACGTCATAGAGGGAAGGCAGGTGATTGGAAATTGGAATACAATTATTTCTACGTCGGGACACACTACCAGTACCATCACATTTCTTGTAGGGAAGAGACGGAGTTGATCCTATATTTGTGTCGTTGTGGTTTTCTAGTTTATGATGACCAGAATGTCCCTTGTCCGTTGAGGGTCACGGTCATGGAGCACGAACAAGCCGTTGCGTCGATGGAGGCACACGGCACACAACACAGGTATTTCTTGTGTTTTTGTTTTATTCCTGAACTTTGAAGTACTGCTGCGGAGTATTATTATTAAATCTCTTGTTGTAAATAATATATATTGTTGCTTTTTTTTGCTGACAAGGGAGCGTCATTGAAAAAGACGCCTCGATTCACAAGAATGCTATCATTCCGAATTATTCTGTTCGCATGCGCTCTCGGCTGGACACCATCTTACGGTCAATCGTCGAAACGGCATGTTTCCATTCTCAATGACTCGACGTCCCTCAAAGCGCAAGTGAATTGGGTACATCCCCAAACGGGCGACCGCGTGCCCCTTTCCAGTGAATCACTGCGTCCTGGAGGGGAATTTCCCCTCGATACTTTTGTGGGTCATGAATTGGAATTGCAAGAAATCGATTGTTCGCCAGCGTGTCGTCGCACTTCCTTTGTCGTATCCGAACGCCATCCCCCGGTCGTTCGTTTAGTAGACAACTTTGAACTGGTATGGCAAGATACTTTGACGAAAACAACAACAACAACAACACAAGCCGAGACGTTAGTACAAGACTGTCGCCAACAGGCCCAACAACAACCCGATCCCTTGAACTACCTTTCCCAGTGCGTCGAACAAGGCATGGCGGCCGCTTTGGAACAAATTCAACAAGACATTGCCTTTCAAACATCGGTACGGACCGATATTGCGCATATGCTCGAAAATTATACCTGTTTGGATGGTTCATTAGAATCGACGCCCGATGTTCGTCAAGAACAGTGGCAACACAAACCCGGTGAACCTGTGTTGCAAGTGCATGTCAAACACGAACGACCCGCCAGTCGCATTCACATGATTGAAGATTTCATTCGTCCCGATGAATGCAAAGCAATGGAAGAAGCGGCGGCTGTCACATTGCATCGCGCCACCGTCGCCGATGGTAAAGGTGGTTCCCGGGTTTCGGAAAATCGCAAAGCGATGCAAGCCGGTATTACTGTACCCTGGCATTTAGAGGTCGACGATCATCCAATTGCCCGATTGAGTCGGCGGGTATACGATTATACCAATCATGTGTTGGGCTTGAACATTGATGAATTCGGACAAGAAGATCTCATGTCCATTCAGTACTTTGGCCGTGGACGCAACGATACGACACCGGATCGGTATACGCCGCATTGCGATGGAGATTGTACGGGACAACCGCACAAATCTGGCACGCGGATGGCGACTTTGGTCATGTATTGTGACGTGGCGACCGATGGGGGTCATACCAACTTTCGCAATGCGGGCGTGCACGTCAAACCCACCACCGGGGCCGGCATTTTCTTTTCGTACATTGATCCGGACACTTTGGTCATGGATTCGGGATATACGGAACATTCGGGGTGTCCCGTGTTTGAAGGAACGAAACGCATTGTCACGCAGTGGGTGCGATTGGGTGTGGATACGGAAAATCCGTGGGATAGTTACAATACGTTGGGAATCAAAAAGTCGTTGGCGGAGGAGGAATAATGTGTGGTAGAGCCGATAGATCGTAACTAGTAGTAGGAGGTGTATTTAGTTGGTAAAAAAAGGGAATCGCTCGATTGTGCGTTAGTCGTTGTGTTTTGCTGTCCGTCTCTCTTTCGTTGTGCCGGTATGGCGTATCGTTTCGTTTTCGCTAGTTTTCAAAAAAAAATTGGGAAGACTTTATATTATGTTCAATCCATCACCTCTATGGCTGTCATTGTTTTCTTTTAGGATGTTTCCGCCAGTGTTCTTGTACTCAAATAATTCCGAATGGCCACTAAATTGCTGCACAAATCACGCACAATCCGTCCCTCAATCATGCGGACGGGCAGATACGCCCGTGGACTCACTTCCACGGCGTACGTCAAACGCATATACTCCGTACCGGGTGGTGAACAACCCGGTAAGGGTTGCATCCTCCAAACGCCTTGATACATACGGAATTCTCCGTCATCATTTTCAATCGATTGCATGGAAATATCGCGGGTCGGTAATTTGGAGACGGCAAAGGGTCGAGGGAATTTGTACCGTTCGAGAGGAATCGTCGTCAAGTCGTTGGCCCGTTGTTTTCGGGATTTGCCTTCCCAAACATCATCCTGAAAATGGGCAAAATCGGGCAAGCCCTGGGGCCATTCCCGAACTTCGAGTGTCGTGCGGGCGGAAAATTGGAGACCGGCAATCTTGGCACCACCGACTTGTCGTAACAGAGCTCCTTTCATTTGTTGCGCCAATTGTTGGCACTGTTCACTTTCAGAACGGGATTTATCAACCACGAGTCGTTCGGAAGCCGAATATTCTTGCAACACTTCATTGACGACCAGGTTGGGAACGACATCTTGCAAATGAGAATAATCCGTGAGGACATTCCATACATCCTCCACGGACGCCATAATATCAATCCCCGCAAAGATCCGTCGGGAATTCTCGGGTGCTTTTTCCACTCGTACGACGGGTTCACCCGGCACCAAACACTGATCATCGTCCAAGAACGGTGGCGCCATTTCACTGGTACCGTAATCGACATCTTCAAAAGCGAGGGTGGAAATATCCACATCACTACTGTTGACCGCCGCCACATACATATCCGCCAATGCCTTCGAGGCGGCTTCTTCTTCAGCTTGTTCAACGACTACCAGGGCCCCTTCAATGGCTTGTTCCAACGTGGCCGCTTGGACGGCTTGCAACGACAATCGTGTTTGCCTTTTGGCGTGTTCGATGGCGGCGCGGGTTTCTTGCACGGCTTGTTCCAATTGCAGTAATTTGTCTTCGAGTGGTCGGAATGTGTCGCTGATTATTGTATTTAAATCATCATCATTTTCGGAAGTAGTGGTTGCTTTCGTGTCTTTCATCTTGCGCTGTCGTTGTTGCAAATCTTCCACCGCCATGTCCATGGCCGTCAATGTCGCATTTGACAAGACGGCACCGACGGGTGATATGAGAGCAATGGGTTTGGACATGGTCTTCACCAAATTGGTGACGCGCTGTTTCAATCGGGCTTTGCGTTCTTCGGGGAGTGGACGACTGGCGGGGAGTGGATGATGATGATTCGTCGTTGTAGGAGTGTGTCGACGACTCTTCTTCTTGGGCAAGCCAAACGCATCGATGGAGCCAAGCAGCAACAGCAGTACAGCGACCGTTTGAAAAGGATAATTTCTTGATTGCATGATGAATGAGGAGAGTGTTTGTGAGTGAATGACGAAAACGCAAACAAACGAGGAACGCAAACAGATATAGAGAAAGGTGAGGAGTATGAGGAGGAGGAGGGGAAAAAAATGGCTTTCTCGTCGTCATCTGTCTGTCATCTCGCATCAACTTTTTCCTCCCTCTCATCACGCGGAGCAGCTTGTCGATCTTGGAAGTATCCGGGAAAGTGTACAATGGTGTCGCCTTGGAAGGCTGACGTATGCGGTGTGTCGGATAGGGGAATAACGTCACAACAATGTCTTCGCGGTAACCAAAACTGAGTCTCGGTGTGAGATGCTTCGCACATTCATCAGACGACTTTGGCTTCGCAAAAAAAAAAAAACAAGAGATGTGAGACGCGACGATCGATCGAGCCATTGCAAAACGACAAAAAAAGTACTCAGTAACCCTTTCCATCTCCTTGCACCCAAATAATAATATGACACAAGAAGAAGAAGAAGAAGAAGATACGTATTGGATTGCGGCTGTCGAAGCGGGCGGGACATCCTTTCAGATTGCCATTTGTCAAGTAGTGACCGGCGGAGCCCGTCCCACGATTGTGCATCGGAGGGAAATTCCGTCCGATCAAGCGCCGCATGTGACGTTAGAGGCGTGTGCTTCCTTTTTCAAACAATTCTCGTATCCGTATCGTGTTTTGGGGATTGCGACCTTTGGACCGGTCGGATTGCGTCCCGAACATCCTGAAACGTACGGACGAATTTTATCCACTTCACCCAAAGAAGCCTGGAGAAATGTCGATCTACTAACACCCCTTCGGGAAGCTTGTTTATCGAACAATCCTCACATTAAAGTGCGTTTGGAAACCGATGTCAATGCCCCTGCCTGGGCCGAATATCTGGAGGGAAATGGAAAAATTTCCAGTTGTGCGTATATTACCGGCGGAACCGGCGTCGGTGTTGGCTTGGTCGTCAATCATAAAACCGTTCACGGAAGAATGCATCCGGAAGGAGGACATGTGGCGGTACTGCCGTTGCCCACCGATACCTTTGGCGGATATTCGTGGGGTACCAATTGTCCGTATGGGGGTCAAAATACCGTCGAAGGCTTGGCATCGGCGGTAGCTCTCACGGAACGATTGCAAACCTTACAATCACCCGACGCACCACCCCTGCAACGTAGTATTTTGAGTACTTTGCCGGACGATCATGAAATATGGGATCATGCGGCAAATGCCTTGGCGAGTTTGTGTACGACCTTGTTATTGACCTTGTCGATCGAAAAAATTGTCTTGGGGGGTGGTGTCATGAAACGGCCGGGATTGTTACAAAGATACAACGCCGAACCGTCGAACTGATCAATGGTTATATTGAGTTGCCCATTACAAACATGTCGACTCTCATTACGACGTCAGCGGCGGGAGAAGATGCCGGATTGGTGGGTGCCATTGTATTGGCGCAATCGGCGTGTTGTGACGAAGAAGCGGCACGCGAACAGCAAAAACTCACCAAGATGAAACAAACCGCATTTACGTATGGAATATGGCACCGCCTGTTGGTGGGAAGCCTTTTGACGGCCGTCTTGTGCAAACGCTTTTATCGAACGACCAATAAATAGATGCGGTTACTTCGTATCATAAACAAAAAGACATTGAAAGAAAAACGTAGCTTTAGTATTAGTAGCGCGCGCTCGCATTTTACAATGCGGCCTTTTCCAACTGCGCCGCCAAGTCGTCAATGTCTTGATCGTCTCTTTCGTCCTCGTCGTCGTCGTCGTCGTCATCATCTTCCAACAAGTCCTCCTCATCAATGACAACATTGGGATACATGGCCCGCAATTGCTGGACTTGCTTTCGCGTCATTTCCGTTTCCGTCAAAATGAAAGTTTCTAGGTTCGCAATTTTGTGTTGCAACAGTAACTGGACGGCCTCGGTCTCCAACAAATTTTCCGACAAATTGAGTTCGCGCAAGGACGTGGTTTGTTGTAAATACGGCAACAGCTGCACAAGTCCTTCGTGTTCGATTTCGTTCGTGGCAAGTTCCAAACACTGTACGGTAGGGTGTTGCAGTAAATATTGCGTCAACCGTTCCATCCCTTCCACTTCCAGTTCATTGCCACTGACCTTGAGGGAAGTCAATTGCGCTTTCGATTTCGTCAAGGCCGTGAGGAGTAATTCCAAACCATCGGGTTGTAAGGAACAATCGACGACATTGAGTGCTTCAAGATGCGGACTTTGGGCAATGGCTGCACAAAGATCATGAATGGGATGTTCCGGGTCATCACCGGATTTGAGTTCGGAATCCATCACGTTGATGTCACGCACATGGGGATTTGCGCGCGTTTGTTCCGCCAATCCTTGACAAATGGCTTTCGTGCCCTGTTCCAAGGGACGACAACCATTGTAATGCAAGACTTGCAACTGTTGCCATTGGGGCAGAAGTGTTCCGACGACTTGGGCACCCTGCGGCCCAATTTGATTGCGTCCCAAACGAATGGCTTGTAAATCGGGTCGCACTTGTAATACGAGCAGTGATTCTTTCGATAAACCGGTATTTTCCAACGTCAAGGTGTGTGGCAATTGCAAAAGATCACGCAACAATTCGATACCCCGAATCCCCAGGGCATTGTCATCGAGATGAAGGACTTCCAGGGACGACGAAGTACTGCTACTACCAAAGACGTCATTGAAAAAGGATAAACTCGCCAATCCCTCTTCCGTCACGAGACCCGCAATGATATCATCGATTTTGAGAGTATGAATGCGATGCACAATCGATTGTTGCAAGAATTCGCGCAAGACATCTAAACATTCTTTCCGCCAGACCCGACACGACAAATCCAACACAATGGGGACGTCGTACGGTAGCAACTGTGTTTGCCATTGCTCTACCAGTGATTCGGCGATGGTAGTTGTGATGGGTACCAAACGATCCCCGTGTGAATGAAGTGTTAGCATATTATTTGTTGTCATGAAAACAAAATGAATCAAGGAAGGAAGGAAGGAAGGAAGGAAGGAAGGAAGGAAGGAAGGAAAAGGATGATAATACTGCTTGGAGTTGGGAAGGGGAAAAAAAGAAAATGACGGGTCTTGAATATCAAGTACTTCTTGTACAAGCAGTTCCAGGTTCCAGCCATGCATCTCGTTTGGGCGGTTCGATGACGCAAGCCGCGGGATGCGGGATGACCGTTGGATGAGGAATAATCGACTGTACTATACTAATGACTGTATGGTGTCTGTCTGTCTATGCGTGCCTGACGTACGTCCGACCGACGTACGACAGGCCTTCCATCAGTCCTTCCATCCGTTCGACTTCGCTTTTGCACGTTGGAGTTGGACGCACTTTCCGCACCCGCTGGTTGCGTTTGTCACGCCATGTTCCTTTTTTTTTTTGTTGTTCCTTTTCTTGATTTCCTCCTCGGGTCACACAATTACACAAGTCGGCTGTTTGCTGGATGAATTAATTTCTCCTTGTGTGTGTATACATGTATTGATGATTCAGTCAATGACAGAATGACTTGGGGTTCACAGCGCTTTTTACAACGCATCTATCAAAGTCCCAGAAGGAAGAATCATCCTCTACATCGCGTGATACCATCCTGGCATCCTCGTTCATCGTCGTCTTCCCTAGCGCAAGACGAGGATCCTTTGATCGAATATGATAGACCACAGAAAAAAGTGACACATTGTCCGACATGTACTTGTTCATCCTCATTACAGCCAATGCCACCACCCTTGCCGGAACCCCAATATTCCGTTCGACGCCGGGTCTTGCCGTCGCATTTGACGGCACTCCATTCGACCCAAGGGACACATCTGCTGTTGGAAGCATTGACGAACAATAGTGCCGCAGCATACATTCCACTAACGGAACATTTTTGTAATCAATCCGATCCGGCCTTTTGTGGCATTACCACCTTACTCATGGTATTGAATGCGTTTGCGGTAGATCCGATGGTCCGATGGAAAGGGGGATGGCGGTATTTTGGAGATGAAACCGTATTATTGAGTCAATGTTGTTTGTCGGCAGAATTGGTGCGACGAGTCGGTGTGACGATGGAACAGTTGCAACAATTGGCGGTCTGTCACGGATTGCGCGTGCAAATGGAACGCCCCATCACCCACAACAATGAACAACTCTTTCGAACTCATGTCAAAGAATGTTTGCAACCAACCGAGCATCCTTCAGCGATGCTTGTGGTATCGTATGCCCGGAGTGCCTTGGGACAAACGGGAGAAGGACATTTTCACCGCTGGCAGCGTATCATGAAGCGTCGGATCAAGTACTCTTATTGGATGTGGCGCGATTCAAATATCCACCGTACTGGGTCCCCGTATCGGAATTGTATCAGGCCATGACTTGGATCGACAAAGTCACGGCACAATCGCGGGGGTGGTACGTGATGCGTCCACCCTTGCTTTCCAGTAGTTACAAGGGCGTCCCGATTGTGTCGGAAGAACGTCGTCCGGCGTCGCTGGTGCCATTGGCCGGTCAAAGTGTTTCCCGGTGTCCTCTGCATCCGGTGAAAATCGATTTTTGTCAGGCCGTTCGGCCACGGAATGTCCGTCGCACCAAGTCCTAGTTTCGAAAGGCTGTAACTCTCTCTCTCTCTCTCTCTCTCTCTCTAAAAGGAACTGTTTTTGTTTTGTATTCTAAAATAGTTGCATTTTTATTTCATGTCAAAACACCGTATTTGCGAAGAATGTCGTCTGCCGCCAGTGCCAAGAGTTGACTGTTCGTGTGGTTATCGATTGAGTTATCGCTCCGTAATTGACTACGAGCCTGATCCATAGCACTCTCGAGTTGTAGTTGTCGCCACTCCAAGAATCGACTATCTTGTTCTTCTTCGTCTTCTCGTTGACGAAATGTATCTTCCTCTGGCATGGCTGGTTCTATTTCAGGAATTGAGTCTACTTCCATGGCATCCTCTTTCTCGGGTAAAGGACGCTTGCGTTGCCGAATCATCGTATTCGGCTGTTTCAATGTGTGATAGGTATCCTTCACAAAGGGCAGTACTTGCTTCAATTCCAAGCGCGTAAATTCGGTGGAAGCATCGATGAGGTCCTCGAGGGCCACGTCGGCGACACAATACAAAGCCGCCGCCTCGTACGCGGGTCCGTATCGTACGAAATCATACAATTGACCCCGACGATCGGATTCACTCATGGAAGGATTGTTTATTACGAATTGCATCATTTGATCAAACAATTGTTGCGCCAATTGACACGCCTTGGCTGAATCTAATATTTGGAGTCGAATCGCCAAATCTTCGATGCGCCGCCCATCGGCTTGCGCGGTGGTGGACCGGGACGATCGTCGTCGTTCTTCAATGGGGCGTTTCGCCAGTTGTTGGCGGATGGCTTGCACTTGTGTGCTTCGTTTGATCGGTAAATATTGTTGTATGGAAAGAGTGCTCGGCTGTTGCAGATAATTGTTGAGGCATTGTTGCAGTTGTTCGAGATGCAGTGTTTTTATATTCACCGCCTTTTCCAACTTTTGCCACGGCAGACGGCTTTTTGTTTCTTGACGATACGCCAACTCCAACAAGACAGCCGCACGAGTATTGGAACGATCGTATTTGCCGAGACTTCCTGTTTTGACGCGTGTTTCGAGGATACGGACATTTTCCGCGGCTTTGCGGATCACTTCTTTCGAAATATCCACCGCGTGATTTTTCGTCAGTATTTCGGCTAATCTTTCGACTGGGTTTCCCACTTGAAACGTAAGTGGCATTGTAAGGAGACTAGGGTGAGTAGGCGAGACTTTCTATGAGAGTACGAGTGAATGATTAGCAATTTACTTTGTACTAGGGTACCTTGTACGTTCGTCAAATTGTCATGGTCGCCCGCGATCGCGGTGCAAAATGTTGGCTATAATTATTTTGGCTGGCCGAGTTTTGGTGCCGGTCCGCCGATAGGTTGATCGCGACAATACCGGGATGAAGCTATTTCCGTTGGGGATATCTGTTGGTGTTTCCGAGTACATTCTATTCCAGATTTATTACGATACTTATAGGTTGTGTCCTAATAGGGATCGCGCCTTTCACTCTGTGTCACATTCTTGATATAAAGGTTTATACAAAAATGAAGAATGCATATTTTCGACGGAAAATACCAAAATCCCATCGTCCAACAATTTGTTGGTTTGCGGCACGGCGTGACAACTTAAATGTGATCAAGATTAAATACCTTATACATCGCATATAACAACCATGACTTCCTCAAGAGTTCGTGTAGCGGTTCGTGTGCGGCCATTGGGTCATCAAGAGGTCGCGCAAGGAGGGACTCACGTAGTGACGGCGCGACACCCCGAGATTCGTTTGGGGGAACGACGATTTACCTTCGATTCAGTGTTTGATACGTCCGTGAGCCAGGCTGCTTTGTTTGATGAAGTTTCCGGACCACTACAAACCAGTTTTTTGGATGGTTACAATGCTACGGTGAGTTCTCTGAGTTGAGCTTGTGGCAACAAGGTGCCCGATTCTTTCTGTCCTCTCACAATTGAATTTCTTTTGTAGATTATGGCGTACGGGCAGACGGGTTCAGGAAAAACGTTTACAATGGGCAGTGAAGCTCATTCAGAGCTTGAAATTACGGATAGTACGGGTTTAATTCCGCGTTTCATGAGTGGCGTTTTCGAAGAACTGGAACAACGCCGCGGCACAATCGCGCTCTCGCAATACAAATTGGAAGCGTCGTTCCTGGAAGTATACGGAGAAGATGTCCATGATCTGTTGCTAGAATCTCGTCCGTCGTTGCCTCTCCGAGAAGGCGCGAATGGGGGGATCGTTTGTCCGGGGTTGACGATGAGACACGTACAAACGGCCGAACAAGCGCTGGAAGTTCTTCACGAAGGAACGAAGAACCGAACCACCGCGGCCACACTCATGAATCTCACAAGCAGTCGTTCCCATGCTGTTTTTACTGTGACGCTCACACAAACAGCTCAGATGCAAAACAGTGACGTTGAAGTTACCACCACGAGTCGATTCACGTTTGTGGACTTGGCCGGAAGTGAACGACTAAAAAGACGGGTGCCGAAGGCACTCGGGCGAAAGAAGGCATTAAAATCAACGAGGGGCTTCTTGCTTTGGGAAATGTTATCAATGCTTTGGCGGATGATGAGCGATTATTGGAAGGAAAGAAAATGCACGTTCCCTATCGTCAGTCAAAATTGACTCGGTTGCTGCAAGACGCATTGGGCGGAAACAGCCAGACTCTGTTCCTCGCCTGCATCTCACCGTCCGATACAAACGCTAGCGAGAGTTTGTCAACTTTACATTACGCAAATCGAGCCCGTAACATCAAAAATGCTCCGACGAAGAACGTCGATTCGAATGTCTTGGAAATGCACCGTTTGCAAGCATACAATAATATACTTCAAAGCGAGCTGGTCAAACTTCGTTTTGGCGGCGGCGAGAACGAGAACCCTGAGATATCTGTGGACGAATTACTGATGAAAAGTGAAGTTAACGATTATCTTTCGCGACTACATCAAATTGCAATGACCTCTAAGGAGGGGTCAATAATAAGTCATCACGCTTCAGTGACTCTAACGTCGCCGAAGCCAAGTAAGCTGAGACCCTGCCCGAGTTCCGTGCTCCGCGACATCTCTCCGAACAAGTCAATATTTGAACACTGCGATGCAGACATGCTGACGGAAGTGAACCCAGACGAGGAAATGTCTATCTTGAACCACCTACTAGAACTTCAGCAAAAGACTCAAGACTTCGATGACTCAAAGAGGAAGGACGATGAAGCACTGAAAGCTGTTACGGGGGAACTTGCCGAGCAGGAGGCTATGCTACTTCAACTTCGAGATAGTCTCAAAGTCTACCATCATATGAAAGACCAATACGAGAAACTGATGGTCGAGGTACAACACCTCGAGACCGAAAAGGCACAGCTTGCTGAGCAACTCGAGAAAGCCAAAAGTGATCCTAGCGCAGGATGCTCCGTTGCGATTAAATTGAATCTGGAGAAGGTGGAACAAAACTTAGCTAGAGCACGAGATGAGACAAGAAAATATCGACAGATGTGCAAAAAGGCGGAGCAAGAACAGCAAAAGTGTCTCGTGTTGGAACGTAAGGTCAGCGAACTGAAGTCCAAGAGCGCAGCTCTGGTACGAAAACAGAAAGCGGCAGCGGCACAGTTTCGTGACTATACTGAATCCAAGCAGCGCGAAATCGCCACCTTGAAGAGAAAAGAAAAAAGCTACTGAAAAGAAGATGAGCAAGCTGCAATCAGAAATTCAAATTCATCGCAGGAACCTTGATAAACGTCAGGTATTCTGCAACAAACTTTCATCGAAACTCAAGGAGACGGAGACGCATTTGATGAAGTTGCTGGCTCTCCGTAAAAAAAGAATGTCGTGAAAGATATGCCAAGACAGGCAACCACCGCGCAACCATAGTTTCGAAGGATGCCAATATCCAGCAGGGCCGTGCTCCTGCTGACGATGAGGTATTGAAGTCGATCAAGATGCTCGTTGACAGAGTTGTATCAGCAGCTGTGAGTAAGGAATGCGCAAAGAAGAAGTACCAGAGCAGATTCAATGAATACACACAGACTATGAGGCTTCTTGTAGATCAGGTCAATGCTTTGGAAGGGTTTAAGAGTACTGAAAGTGGGGATTCGGAGGACGGATTGCAGCAGGAAGCCGAGCAGCAAATTGAAGAACTTGAGCTCAAAATAGAGTTACTAGCGGGAGATTTAGAGCAGCTCAGTTCCGAGCTTCCAGCCGACGAGGAAGGTGCGAATGACGCTTTGGAGCATGTCAATCAGCTGCTTGGGGATAAAGAGGCGCCTGTTCTTCGTAGCATGTTAGCCGCTTATCTTCAAGAATTGATACATGCAGAGGTACGAGATGCCAGCTCAAAAACTTAACAAGATTACATTGACTCACCGTTTTTCTTTCAGTTTGAAAACAAACAGCTTTCTGAATCCATCAAGAGAAAGGAGTCCGTCGTTGAAGGTTTGGAGTCCGAAATTGCACACTTGTCTTCTCGGATTTCCATATTGAATACCAGGGGTGAAGAACACGAAACATCATTGGTTGAAGTAGAAAAGCAAAAATTAGAAATCGCAAACCAGAGCCTAGCAAGCAAAGTTGCGGAATTGGAAGACAGGACAAAAACGTTGAAGAAATTGGAAACAGAAGATCGCATTGAGAAGATGAAACTTGCCACAGCGCTAGAAAGGGTCGCTCTACTGGAGGCTGCTCTTAAACAAAAAGATGTTCCTAATGGTTCAGAAATGGTTCTACGAGCCATGCAAGGCATCTGGGAGAAATTAGGGACGTCAATAGAGGACCGCGAGAAGGTCAAGAAACAGATTGAAAATTGTTTGGATGATACATGCAATCGCAAACTTGAGGAGGCGCAAAAGCAGTTGGAATGCTCCTTATCGGTTCTTGAACGCGAAACGGCGAAAATGCAATTCATGTATTTATCTTTAGCCGAAGACATTCCGATGCTCTCAGAAACGCAACAACCTGTGTACCAGCAACTGGAAGAAGTGCAGACAAAGTCAAAATCGATCGAGGCTTGGTTCGAAACTGCTTTAAAGCGGAGAGACGAAATTGCTGACCAAGCGCAAAACCTAGTCGCAAGTCTAGAACTTGAATTTGGAGGCCTAAGCAATGATTTGCAAGTAGCCATTCTTGAAGCAGGTGCATCTCGTGATCAATTTGATGTCCCGATGCATCTAGAAGACAGCTTTTTGTCAAGTTGTGAAGCTCAACTACGTCGCCTTCGAGTCGAAAAGTCCAAAGCGACTGCAAAGTATGCATCCATACAAACCGAAACACAAAAGCTAATCGCGGATATGAATCTTCCGGAATCTGCTATTCTTCCCATGGTGCACACTTACCTTGAAAAGCAGTCGCTTGGCCTTCCTTCATGGTGGCGAAACGAGATTGCAGCAGCAGTGACGTTTTCACTAGTTTCTGAGACTGGCTTCAGCAGGCACACTTCGGCCTATGTCAAACATCTCAGCAAACTTCACGAAATAGTCACGGCGGTATCTCTTGCGCGCGGTCATCTGTCCGCCAAACTGAAAGGTATTGTTCAGAAAGCACAAGAAACGCTCCTTGATACTGTTGATGAAGAAATAGATGCAAAAGAGGCGTACTCTAGTTTTCATGACGCTCTTTTCCGACTCCCGCCTCTTTCAAGAGAAATGATCAACGCCTGTAGTTCGGAGGTTGATGCGTTGTTGACTGGCGTGCAGTCGATGATTCAAAGCGAAATCGAGGCTCTAACGGTTGTCTGGGAAGCACTTGACATATCGAGCAGCAAACGAGGGACGTTTTGGGGTGAAATCCAAGAATCGATGAGATCAATAGAAAACAGTATGTCGAGTGTATTCGACGGCGATGCTTCCTCAAACTGCATATGGGATCTCGAAGACTGGATACTTCCAGCTAAGGAGAAAGCTACAGTAACTTTTTTGGAACTTGAAAAGCTGCTTTTCAAACTTCAAAAGATTCATAAAGAAGTCGAAAGGCTTTCAGCAAAGCAGGACGTTAAGAGCCGGATAATTTCTTTGGATTCTGAGATACGAATCCTAAATGCCAAGCTTGCAGAATTTGAAGAAACGAAGTGCGACAAAGAGAGACTAATAACAAAGAAAGCCACGAGCTCCACGCTGCTCAAGGAAGAGCGGTATCGAAAGCAAATGCAATCAAAATTTTCGGCGAAATTCGCACAGCTTGCGTCGCTTCTCAAAACGTGGTCAATCGACGACGACGGCCAATTTGATCCTAGGCTTTTAAGTGAGGAAGTTCGAATTCTTCTTGCAAATTCAAACGAAATTGATTCGCTGGTTGAAAAACGTACCGAATTTATGCATTTACGTACCATTCAACCAAAGACTACCAACAAGCGAAAAGCGGACGGGGAAGTGCAGCCGAGAAAGATTGCGAGAATTCAAAGTCGCGATAATGAAAAACCTTTACCATTGCCATCAAGGCTGGATGCTAAGAACGTGATCCAGAATATGGCGTCTTGTGATGGTAAGAAACTCAGTCCCTTAAGGGCGAAGAAGACCCAAGCTTCCGGAAAGCTTCAAAAGCGCCACGCGTCCCGCTATCCAACAAATTAGAATCAAGTCAGGTGGCAAAAGGCCTTTCTCCAAAGAAAAAACTCACCCTCCCTCCGTTTGGACATGTTCTTGAGAAAGCATTTACTCCAAGAGACAAAAATAAAGAAAACGAAATCATTTAACTAGCTGATATTCATCAATTAAAATTACATATAATAGTACCATTGCCATAAAATTGCGCATGTCATTTATGTATCATCTAGCCATACCATAACAACGCAAATATTATCCCCTGATCCTCTTTTGAAGGCCTCGTACGCAACGCTCTTGGCCATATTCTTCCGGAGCACGAGCTTGTATCTGTCCTTTTCTTGGCTATCCATGACATCATTGTTTCTCAGCTCATTCTCTATTCGATCATGCACGAACGAAACAACATCTTGACTCGACATAGCATCCCATAACCCATCGGATGCCAAGAGTATAAACTCGTCGCGGTCGTCGAGAACTGGAAAATGTTTGATCTCTACCTCGCCACTCACAATGGGCTTTGCGTATCGGTCTCCAATAGCCCTTGATAAAGATAAATTTCGAACGCGATGGACTTTGGCAAACCTATCCCACTCTATGGTTTCACCCATTCGCATTATACGTGCCTTTTCGCGTTCTTCATTCGGCTTGTGGTCGGTTGTCAGGTCGATAGCCTGACCCGCTCGACTCAATATGGCACGGCTATCCCCAATATTTGCCGACATCACCGTCCGGTATCCCGCTTCATTATCATGTAGGAAAACAGCAACAGCAGTACTTCCTTGGTAATGGAGTGCATCATCTTGTAAAACATCCTCTTCAATTCGGTTAAACGCATCACGAAGTGCACTAGCAAGACACGCCAGCGACGGATTCGCTTGATGCTGGGGACAAGTTATGCTCTCTTCATCGTGTAACTCTTTTAAACTTTCTCCAAGCTGTTGATAAAGCCGTCGCTTGAGATACTGGCTAACACCTCCTCCTCCGTGTCCATCAAAAACGGCAGCGAAGCGACCTCCATCGGCAACGAAGTATTCGTCCTCCATGGTGATTCGTCCACCTTTTATAGCTCGAGCAGATATCTGTATTGGAAAACTGGTGTGAGAGCTGAACTTGATCGAACTTGACGAAAAACAAATGTGAGTACACTTACGTCATAAACTCGTCGCCGATCGTGAAGAATAGGAACGTTGGGTGCATGCGCTTCCCTGTCCAATTCGTCCACAACAATGCCTCGTTTATCTTGCTCATCATGTAGTGAAGCTTCCACATCGTTACGAGGATCAGCGAGATACAAGGCAGAAGCATTGGTAGCGCTTTCTCCTCCTTGATTTCCACCACTGTTCCTTGGAGGGGGCTGGTCACCAGAGGATCGGTAACTTTGCGACGGAAAAAGCGACACAAGTGTCGCAGATCCAGCGAAGGCAATGACAGTAGAGAACAGAATCTGGCGGAGGGATATCCAGTCCTTCTTTTCGCTTCTCTGTGTCGTATTTTCAGAGCTACCTAATGCGGTAGAGAATTCTCGGCATGCGAGCGCGGAATGATACAGAGGAAGAGCTTGTTGGTTCACGGTCGATACGAGCATCCTAGACGGTCTGGCTGCATTTGATAATGAGGGGGAGTCAGAGAAAAAGCGCGGTAATTGCCCATTGTTTTTTCGATCTCTGCAGGGTCCGCTGGTATACTGGTATTGATAACAGCAGCGAGATCTGGGTAGCAAGCTCGACGAAGTAGCGCTGTACGCTGAGGATCTCACATAGCTCATAGTGCGAATGAAAGGGAGAAACTGAACACTATTGAGGCTTTCTCTTGTTTTTGGACTGCTGTAAAGAGGATCAACCTCGAGCAACAACAATGAGATATCCAGGGGGAAAGAACAACGAAGGATACGAGGCCTTGAGCTGTTGCCCCGGCTACGTTTCTCGAAAGAAATTTCAGCTGTTGACAACTTCGTGTCTTCGAAGGAACTGTCCAAGAAACTGTACTCACCAATCGTGACTCGGGTGCAAACAGGACAGCAATCGTTTCCGTTCCGGTAGTTTTGTGGCTGTTCTTCGCGAACTTTCTACCTTGAAGTCCGGCAGCTTTTGGTCGCAACGGTAATGGAAAACGGAGTACATGGTACATGGTATCTTTGATCATTATTGGAAACGACGTTGAAATTCTGCCTCCAGTACAAGATTCTACGTAGCGTCTACGACGACGCAGAATTTTAACGCCGTTTCTTATCGTTGCGTTTTGCGCGTTGCGCGTTGTGCTACAAAGTCATAGTACTGCAAACAACCGTTTCAGCTATATCCTAAACAGTGCGACAGATGCCGGATCAATCGCTTTATTTCCTACTTTCTGTTTAGTGCATCAGCTGTCTCCAACGCATAATTATGGGATTGCCGTCCGCTTTCTGCTTCACCCTTTTCAAGAACGCTTTGGAAAGAGAACCAGAAAAGACGCAATTGGTTTGCAACTTTCACCCATCGTGTTTTAGCTTATACTCCCTAATTCAATAACAGTACGAATAATGATACCCAAGATGCTCGATGAAAAGAAAGATGGCGATAAGGCATCCTTGGCCGATGATTTGCCCAGCATGATGTCCGAAAAGAATTGTGAGAGGCCAAAGTTTTCTCCATCCAATAAATTTTCTCTCAATGCAACAGGGAAGCGACTAAAAGAGCACTTTTCCTCAACGCCAATCGATCCTGAACTAGCGTCGTCGTTTACAGAAAGTAATCGGCTTACCGACGCAGAGAAAGCCTACCTTGGGTCGCTTTTAAGGAAAGGTGATTTATCTCTGATAGAACGCGCCACGAAGCGACTTAGTGACCCGATCGTTTTTCCACCCGCAGAAGAAGTCGACACAGAAACCACATTACCTGCCGCTGCGGATGTTGCTTTTTCATCTGCGACAACGAAACGCCGGAACTCGCAAGTTCAACAAGAGCTTTATCGCTTACATGAAACTAGCTCGGTTAATCCAAGTCATCTTTTGAAACGAATAAACTATCTTCAGAAGAACTCGATGCTGGAGGACGCGGAAGATAAATCATCTGGGCGAGAATCTGATTTGGGAGAGATAGATTTCAGTGATGCTGTTGCCGCTGTAGACGCGTGGAACCCCTTTAAAGATGTGTCTAGTTGGATTGACGGCAGCCAAGGAGTTGAAGTAGGAGACAATGGAGTCCCAATTCCGAAAGAAGGAGGATCTCAAGCTGCACAGAGACTGTCACATGCTACTGATCCCTTTCGCATTCTAGGCACGACTGCGGATGACGTCTCATGCCATCCGCATGTTTGTCGCCTCCGCTTATGGAGTCCTTGCTTGCTTTTGTGCCCGAGCCCTTTGCGCATCATAATTTCTGGCTCAAATATTCACTGGTTAGAGACGGAGCAAATATGTGGACCTTTTGCGTCAGGTTCGTGCGTCCGAAGTATCATTTCTGGCGATTGAGACAGTGGACGGATACGTTTTTGGAAGTTTTACTTGTCAAGCTTGGAGATTGTCCCAGGGCTGGTATGGTAAGCAGACTGGTGAGGCAGCATTTTGTGGAAAATGAGACGTTCCAGGGATATTGATTTTATCGATGTAGCGCGATCGTTCGTGGATCAAGTAAACAAGGAGAGCGAAATTCAAGTCTTTCCTTACCGCGAAGGCAATGCAGCAGTGCAATACTGCTCTCCAGAGCGGTTGATGCTCGGTCAAGGTGAACTGCTTCCTCGAAATGAACTGAAAGGCAAGCATTATGGCCATGGTTTGTACCTGGAAGGATCTTTGCTGAAAGGATCCACTAGCAACTGTGAGACGTTTGGAAACCCGTGCCTAATCAATGCCGAGGAGCGAGGAGCTCTATTTGAAGTAGCGAATTTAGAAGTGTGGACGCTGACTTCGCATTTAGACATCCAAAGCGCAGAGCAATCAGAGCTATTGCAGCTTTTCTTGCTAAATCGTGACAGGGACGAAGGGAAAAATCTGAACTTTATGAAAATTCTCGTTGGAGGTCCGATTTGAAATGTTGACTCCAATCATCTCACACTGATTCATTAGGTTCGCTGCTAAGTCTTTTGAGGGCTCCCAACGAGAGCTTTCTACGGTAAACTGAACCTATTGACCTAAAGTGGCGCACAAAGGCTTCCACTCTTTAAAGCTTTGATTCGAACTAATGAAAAAAGATTAACAAAAGAAATCATTTTTTTTCAAAGTTAGCATACTTGAACTTTGCTGTGCCCCCCTACCTGAGAAATTAGTGCGGCTTACAATCGACGTCTACGGCCAACACACGGGCACCAGCCGAAGCGGTTGTGACAAAAACATCACATTCTTTGTCGTACTTCGCTTTGTAAGCTCCCTTCAACGCTTCCGTCAACTCCTCTACCTTGTCTTTTTTTCACAAGAGTGATGGTGCAGCCACCAAATCCACCTCCTGTGATTCTGCTTCCGTATACTCCTTCAACCTTTTGCGCAGTCTCCACCAACAGATCAACCTCTTCACAACTCACGTCGAAATCATCCTTCAAACTCGCATGACTGTCATTCATAAGTGCACCGACGCGGTCCCAGAGTCCCATCTTCAGTGCTGTTTTGCATTCGAGTACTCGTTTATTTTCAGTCACAACGTGTTTCGCGCGCCTGTAAATGATATCGCCCATCTTTTCCCTGGCGTCTTCGCAATCCTGGAGGTTTGCATCGCGCAAGCTCAGAACGTGGTAAAGAGGAATATTCTGCATGGTAGACACAGCGTCGGCGCACTCGCGTCGCCTCTTTCCGTATTCGCCATCCGCAATCTCGTGTGCAACGTTCGAGTTCGCCACAACAATGGCTGGGGTATCCTCGGCTTGCTTGAATGGAATTTGGGTTATTTCGAGCGACTGGCAGTCGAGAAGCATGCAGTTGTTTTTCTCGGCAGCGGATGAAACATACTGATCCATGATACCACAGGGTGATAAAGCCCATTCATTCTCCGCTTTCTGACAACGAATGGCTCGTTCTCGCTTAATGTCTCCGCTCGAAGTGGCGGAAAACGCCATGTCGTGCATGAAGCACTCCAGTAGGGTGGCCGTAGCAGTTTCGAGAGCCGCCGAACTGGACAATCCGGCACCTATGGGCACGTCACTCGCAAAAGAGATAGCCAGATCCAGCGTGCAGCCTTCATGAGGCAAATCGGGGACGTATTGAACGATCGTTCCTACCACATAGTTCGTCCACGATTTCGGTGTCGTCTCGTCTGGGGGTGTAAGAGCGTTCACTGCCAACTTTCTTTCTTCAACAAGATCATCACCATCGTTCTTTTGAGATGAGATCATTCTTAGACGGATTGTAGTAGGACCAGAACCTTTCCCTGTGTGAACAAATCCTGTTCCGTAAGCAACGACTTGATAATCAATGGCCATGGGGAGGCAATACCCGTCGTTATAGTCAGTATGCTCTCCTATCAAGTTCACACGTCCAGGAGCACAGACAATAAAGGCTGGAGGTTTGTGTGTTTCGGCCAGGTATGCCAGTTTGCTCTTGTAGAGGTTCTTGGCTTCGTCAACGAGTTTGGAAACATTAGTGGGAAGCTTTGTATTGGCCAATTTCGGAGGATGGTGAGTCTCAGACATACTGGGTATATGAGTGTATCGAGAAGAGAATCTAATTCGCTATGAGTCTAGCCAAGTTATAGATTGACCAGGTTTTTAAAAGAAGTGATCAAAAGGATTTCCAAGCAAAGTTATGAGAGTCATCGTCATCGATCGCAAAAACGGTGTAATCTTGATGCGCGAGATGTGAGAGGGAGAGAAAAGATCGTTGTACGTTGCGACTTGGACTACCAAGTACTGGAATCTGGTATGGTATCGAAGACACCATGACCGATGACCCCATTGCACGAATAAGGATAGCAGCTTTTAGTACTATACGGTAGATAATAAGGTTAGCTTCCTAGTCTAGTAAACCTGTCCCAGTCCCAGTGCTGCCTATTGTGCCCAATGCTGTTACTAAGTTCTCCTTCAAAGTATTTGTTTGTGAAAGTCATATCTTTCTTGCTCCGAGATAGCCTTCAAGAGTAGGATCAAAACCTAAATGTGCTTCAGCATGCATGTTCATTTCATCTCGTCCAAATCCGCAACATAGTCGATGAAGACCAATAGGTGTATGTCGGATTTGTGGAGATTCCTTAGTCAAGAACTAGAACAAAGTAGACTACAAACATAAGCTTCTTTTTCTCATTCTACTTCCTCTAAGTCCATTCATTACCAAAGAAAATCCAGAAAAAGCCAATCCTTCGCATCGGCTTATTTCTACCCCGTATGTTTGAAAGAGCAAATCGCATGCAGATTTGCAGCCAATATTTGTCAGCAATGTTGTAAATTTTTACTAGTTTTTCAACCAAGAGAATTTGTGAAATTATCTATCTTGAACAACGGTATCTTGAACAACGGTAATTGTTCAATGACACGCAAAATCAATGTAACGGTGCTCAAGGTGCTTCAGCATCCTTTCCGGCTTCCTCGGCATCTTTTGCTTTCTTCTGCTCCCAGTAGCTATCCATATCTTCATCAAGCTTTTTGCTGGCGACCTTTTCATCCTTCATCATGTAGTCGTCCATTTCCTTATCCAGATCTTCTTTCGTTTTCGGCTTCTCCTTCTGCTGGGGCTTCTTCTTGTCTTTCGGTATTCCTTGATACTTGGCCTTATTCAACTTTTGCCTTTCCTTACGGGACATTTTGTTTTTGTCGGGAGTTTGTGACGTTTTGAGAAGGCTTCCTTTGGGCTCTTTGGCTTTCGTGCCCTTCTTGATGACCTTCTTGTCAGCAGCGGCGTTCTGTTTGGCGCCCTGGGGCTTGTTCTTCGCCTTACCCTTTCTAGCTTGTGAATAGCTTCTGGCCATGATTTACGTTTGAATCAATTGAATTAATCGGAAGGTCTTGAAATCTTGCAATGATTCGAATAGCTTTGACATCCAACAGCAAATAGGGACGACGCCGGTCGGTCGTCGTTGTACTCAACGGATCACGAATCAATCATCAATCAATCGCGAAATATCACGAACCATCTGGCGTGCAAGGGAAGTACAGGTTGTCCCATACAAACCTAAATGTCTCTGTTTGTTTTGGTGTCGGTCGGCTTGCATCCGGCACTTGATCTTGCACTGTAATCTGACACTAAAACCAAAAACAGGAACCATGCTTGCGTGACCGGATGACTTTTGTCCTTTTTCTGTCCGATGCCCCATGCATCTGACACCATAGCGAAGACGATCCGGAACAAGATTTCAAGACGACGACAAAAGCAAGACCATGGTACCGGTACCGGTAATGACCATGACCATGAATCTTTGAAAGATTAATCGGTTAGTATGTGGGCTTTTTGATTGCGCTGTGCTTTATAAAAGATAGTTATTCCACTTCACAATTAAAGACTTGCGTGGCGGTTGCCGTAAAAAAGCGGGACATGTTGTCCTAGTTCGCGTTTTCGTTTGCAATGCCAGCCAAATTGACTGACGAGCTTTCTAGACTACGTGAAAATGCAGACGCCCAGTTCTAGAAATGGACGAAAATGATTATTGAGAATCTTTAAGTAAACACAATCATGACAAGTACATCGGCGCAATAAGCAACCCTTTCCTCGACGGCAACGGGTCGATCTTCCGCGTACGTTACCTATGAAACAATCATTAAGTCGATACGAATGAAGAAAGCCCCCGAAACTATACCACACATTCCCCCCAAGAAGTTGACACATGACGCCGTTCGTGGCGGTTGCGCTTAGGCAGCGGCTTCAACGGCCGGAGCTGATTCCACTGGCGCAGCATCGGCAGCCTTCTTCGCTCCCTTCTTTGCTTTAGGAGCAGCAGCCTTCTTCTCCTTCGGAACAGCCTTGGCCTTTTTGGGAGCGGCAGCTTTTTTCGGGGCGGCCTCCTTCTTCGCAGCGGGGGCTTTCTTGGCTGCGGTTCCCTTCTTTGCCACTATCTTTTTCTGCTCGGCCTCGCTTTCCTTGGCTTCCTTAGTGGCTGTTTTGGCCGCGCGTGGGATCGATGCTCGAGTCATGCTGCTTAAATATAGAAAGTAGTTGATAAAACCTTTGGTTGAGCCTGCTTTGTAAATGATCCTTGTTGCGCTTTTTTGATTTTTTTACCAGAACCAAACGGACCTCGGATCGTCCAAACGGAGGTAGGATTTCTTGTAGAAATCGTACCATGACATTTTCTCGAGAAAAACAATTCTGGAGTCTTTTGTCCGTAGATCTGTGTACACTTTGTACCAGAAGTTGCGTAGAGAAGTTGCATTTTTAGCGCATGCCCAAATTTACAAAAGCGGCGCATTGAGCCAAACGGATGTTCTGAAGTACACTTTTACTGTAGAATCATCGCCGTTCGGTCAAAGTCACAGCACGCCTAAAAATTCAAATTGACTACTGGTACGACAATATTGAGCGGAGGAGGCGGAGATGGAAAGCTTCATTTTGCGAGCTGTTGAAGATCCGATATAAAGTTGCAGCGCCCTCATGATGATGCTTCATACCCTAATTCCATCACAACAATGATAGCACTCGGATTATTGACACTGCTGGCGACAGGATTAGATACTACCAAGCGAAGCCCCTGGTCACCGGCGGAATGGCAAATTTTAGTGAATATCGGAAGAGAAGAAGGCTCCTGGATGCCCGAATCGTGGGCCGCATCCGGTGCTCGTCTTTCGTTTCCCATGGACGTGATGGTTGCCTCCGATTATACTGCAGAAAAAGACAAAGAGTACGAATTTATGGGCGGGAACTCCATGAGACTCCTTGTATTAGAAGACCCCACGTTTGTGAGTTCCGACGGGGAACAATTTATTGGTATCCGCGAAGAAGGGGCGTGGAAGATGCAAATGCCAAAACAACGCGGGGCCGCCGGGACTGTACGGTTTTGGATCGATGTGGAACAAGCGGATGGATTGAGCCAAGGTGTAGGAGCTGTGCGCAATGATGTGACGTTACCAGCCGAAAGGATTTTCTTCATGTCAAAATGTTGGCGCGAGGAGGATTTAAAAATAGCTGCAAGAAAAATGAAGCCATATGAGACTGCAGCAGAAGAAGCTCAACGAAGAGTGGAAGAGCAACTCTCTCATGAAACTGGAGATCGACGACTGGATGGGACGGATCCATTGGAAACGGCTTTGGGAACAATCAGCATGGCGAAGTTGATCAAAGATCGAGATGACCGAATGAGGGACCTGAGAGAGGCTGAAAACAAACTACCACGGAATGCCGAACGCTTGAAACTAGGATTTTGGCCGGGATCTGATGAAAAGCTTGCTATTGGTGAGGGGACGATTGCTGTCAAGAGGAAAAAGTTGCTTGGGGATGAATTCCATATATTGGGGAAATGGCGAGCAGTTCCAAATTTATAAGAACAACCCTCAACCATCATTGGCAAAAATAGTTAAATAGCGACTAGAGTAAACAAATTACTTGTATAGCTCTTCCATTTAGGTTCATTTACATCCTGTCACTTTTCTACCTTAGTAATTTTTCCAGCGCTCCTACATAGATATACTTAATGTCCTATAGTCAAAATCTTGCCACAGTAGAATCCAGTCATTCGATTTTTATTGGCACTCCCCACTACAGCCAAAGAATTCTCAACGAACAGCAGCGACAACGTGACGTTATTTACTTAAATGCTATCGTGCGACAATAAACAAAGCTTAAAAATTACTTAGACGCATTTCAATACTGGATGGATAGTTTAGGGAAAGTCCTGCGGTGGATGCAGAAGGAACATCGCGACGCTTTGGGTCCAAGCGGCCGGACATTGTTTTACTTTTTATTTTAAAGCGGCTTCTCTATTTGACATTGCATGTGTGGAAGCCTGTGCATGATTGCGCTTCATTTCTAAGAAAGCATGACGGCAAAAGTAGCTGAATCGGAGCCCGAGGCCGATCGGCTGCTGGTTCTGGGAAGACCCGATTACGATCGTTGTGACAACAAAGTCGTGTCGGCACGTTATACGATCTACAACTTTTTACCTGTGGTAAGTAGCCGTTGGCCACTGGCCTTGATCCTCCCCCTTCTTCTATCACGGCATTTAGTAGAACGGACGAGGCTTTCTGTTTGTTATTTCGTCTCTTGTCGCATAAAACGATAATTCGGAAGTTGAATGGAGCTTGTGTTCATTACTGTTCCTGACGCTTCTCGTTCCTGCATTACAGGCTACCATGGAACAATTTCGACGCTTCGCCAACTTGTATTTCTTAATAGTCGGTTTTATCATGTTTCTAGGCCAATACACTACTTTGTTTGAAACCGCCATTTCACCCTGGACGACGTGGGGTCCATTGGCAGTTGTCATTTCCATCTCTTTGTCGGTCGAAGGATCGGCCGACCGCAAACGTCATCGGAATGACCAGGAAACCAACAACGCGGAATGTGTAGTCATCCGAAGTGCGGCTGATATTGACAAAGATGAGGCGAAGCGAGATGAGCATATTTTAGGGGGAGCTGATGTCGTGGTGAACACTTCCAAATCCTATTTCAAGATGGAATCCTCGAGTGTACACGGCCAGGCAGACTCAATTGTCAAAATTGGTTTTCAAAAAATCCGTCGCATGGATATCCGACAAGGACACCTTGTTTTAATCAAAAACAGAGAGATGGTTCCTGCCGATTGTGTCCTTCTCGCTAGTAGCAATGATCAAGGTGGGGCTTACATCGAAACGTCGTCCATCGATGGAGAAACAAACCTGAAACTACGAAATAGTCCACAACTGCCAAAGGAAGTTACCAAAGCTCTGCGGAGCCAAAAGTTAAAGCCTCTGAAGGAAGTAGACGAGGAGATGGATGGAGAGGTGCATTTGTTCGAAAGCATTGAAACGGCCACGAAGCGAATTGCGCGATTCTCGGCGTTGGGTCATCCCAACGGAAGAACTGTGACAGAACACCCGACCTATCGCATCGATGAAAATTCGATGGCCCCCCAAACGGGTGCAGAGGCCCCTCGTCGTGGTCATAAGTTTGGGCATTACATGGAGCAGAGGGGCAGCGTATCGGCCAAACATCCCGAACCAGGGGCGACGGATGTTGCGTATGTCGCGGCGTTGGTGACAGAGCCACCGAATGCGAGTGTTCATACCTTCGGAGGAAAGCTGACTCTTCCACCGTGGACAGTCGGGGGAGATTGCCATGACATTCCCTTGGGCGCGGAGAATGTTCTGTTACGTGGTGCTGTTCTGCGCAATACGGAATGGGCGATTGGAGTTGCTTTCTTTACGGGCACTGATACCAAGTTGATTCAGAACTCTCACGAGACGCCTCCAAAATTCAGTCAGCTTGACAGACTGATGAATTACACAGTCCTGTGTATCCTCTGCATCATGTTCTTAACCATCTCCTATTTGGCTTCTCGGGCTGTTATCACAAATCGCGACGCGTTTGACACGCTGTTTTACGTCGGTTTTAGCGATAATGCCACCGAGCCTTGGCCATATCTTCCACCGGAACAGTTTGGAAATTTGCCGCCTGACTGGACGGATTCCACGTACAACTGGTTACAGTATTTCCTCTTGTACATCACTCTGTTGACAAACTTTGTGCCTTTGAGTCTCTACGTGACGGTGGAAATTGTCACTGTGTGCAATCTGTGGTTTCTTTACGCCGATTTAGACATGTATGATGATACAACCGATACGAGAGCTACAGCCCGGAGCACGATCATTACCGATTTGGGTCGTATTCAGTACATTTTCTCAGACAAAACTGGTACGCTTACACAAAACGTAATGCGCTTTAAGCGTTGTTCAGTCGATGGAATGATATTCGGAGCGCCTATCCAGAAATCACGACCAGGTGAAACGGATGAAGATGATGACGAACCCACAAGTTTTCACCCAGTCCGTCAGCTTCTTGTGGGTCAGCTCCCGCTGCCGGCGTCGGCTCGGGGACTGGAAGGTCTTGGCGGCGAATCGAATGAACAACTTGATAATAAGCTCACATTCAATGCGGAAATGTTTCTTCGGGTGATGAGTTTGTGCCACACTGTAGTTGTCGAAAAGATATAGACAATAAAGAAGATATTGATGCAGGTGCTTCTACCAGCTCAGGACGATCGAGTAGATCAGGGATGTCGAGGCTGTTCGGTAGAAAACGCACAAGTACGAACGACTCACAGAGTGGCACTCCTCTGTCAATTGTCAACGAAAAAGCCGAGCTTGACAGAATCTTCATGGAAAAGACTCCTTTTCGCCGATCCAACTCGAACGAGTCTTTCGATCCAGCGACAAATCGTCGTGATATCAAAGGCCCTGACGGAGCTCCCTTGGGATATGCATACCAAGCGGAGAGTCCAGACGAGGGTGCGCTCGTCTCGGCAGCAAGTAGTACGTTCGGATTTCAAGTTGTTTCACGTGATACGAGCGGAATAACGCTTCGAACGAAGTACATATCGCATTTCGAAGATAAACGACTCGTAGCTGGTCTTGTCGATAAAACTATCACAATGGATCGAATCGCAGCAGAGACGGCGAGCTCGCGTGAGCTACCTTCGTCTGTGGCCGAGGAAACTCCGTCGACTGCGCCACCCACACCCGTTGCCGAAAAGTCTGAGAGGCAGGACGAAAAGTGGTCTATTTTGGCTGTGAACAAGTTCGACTCTGATCGCAAGCGAATGTCTATCTTACTTAGATCACCTCCTGAATTGGGCGATTTGCCCATATTGTTTTGCAAAGGTGCTGATTCTGCAATGTTGGAACCTGGAATTATAGCTAGTTCGCAAATAATAAGTGGTGATGGCGGCGCTCCCCCATCTTTCGCAGATATGCAAAGGCCCGCAGGCATTGATTCCAGGGGACGCGATGTATCTGAACTCTCGTTTGTCCCTGAACGTGACGATTTTGACGCCAATGGTGTTGACACCGAAGGGTGGGAACTCGCACAAATGCTCGGCATGCAGTCTCATCTCGGAGATTTTGCTAGAGAAGGACTCCGCACATTGGTACTTGGGATGCGTATTCTTAGCGAGAGTGAATGTGAGAAATGGATGGAGCAATACAAGGCTGCTGCTACATCCATGACGAATAGATCCGAGTTACTAACTGAGGCTGCCAAAGAAATAGAACGCGATCTTCATGTTGTTGGTGCAACTGCGATCGAAGATAAATTACAAGTCGGTGTACCGCACACTATTTCACAACTCGAAAAAGCCGGTATCAAGCTTTGGGTGCTCACAGGCGACAAACGTGAGACTGCTATAGAGATCGGGTATTCCACCCACGTTCTTACACCCAAAATGCATTTGACCGAGGTTCCTGATAACGGGGACGTTCATGTTCGGACCCAGATGGCCATGGAATTCATGCGTCTCATTAAAATTGGAAAGCTCCGCGAATACCAGAAATCCACGTTGGACGATTTAGGTCCGACGACAATGAAACTCAGGATGGAACGATTTATGTTCACTGCTGGGAAGCGTTATCGAGCTTTGAAACGGATTACCACAAAGTGGATTGCTGCCCTTGTTGCTTTGTTTGGCATGAAGGATAAAGCTAAAGCTTTGAACAAAGAAGTCGAACGGTGGGAACAAGAAGAACGGGATATTCTAGAAGCCGTGGAAGTCCGAAAGAGAACGCGTGCCCGAGCCGAAAAAGTCATCCAGGATTGGTTGCAATCAGACGAAGGAAAAGCAGCAAAGACAAGAACAGGTCAAAGCAGAGCCAACGGTCACGACGATGAAGAATTATCACTGGCTTCTGAAGAGGTACCTGGTGTTTTCAATAGAGCGTCCTCGGCCAAGTCGTTGTTGAGAAGTTTCACTGGGACAGGAAAATTGTCCCAACAGGAGGTGCGATCGCTTTCACTAGCTCATCTTACCGCTCAACAAGCAGACGCATCGGACAACGAACCCCTTGTTGACGAAGACGCGCTTTCGCTTGAAAGCTTTGTTCCGGGAGGTGATGCCAAAACTATGGACTATGATAAAAGGAAGCGAACGATTCTTGAACGGTTATTCGCAGTTGATAAACAAGTTCGAAAAGGTCGACTTATGAAACACATGTTCAAAGTGAGGCTTCAAGAAATCTCCGAGAGGAAACTTGAAGCAGGCCACACGGCACAACCTACGAGCATGACATCGGGGCCTAGAGCACTGGTCATCGAAGGCGCTGCATTGAAGTCGCTACTTGGAGATCCTGAATTAGAAGGTATTCTTTTGCAGTGGCCAGTAAATGTGAAGCGGTAATTGCATGCCGTGTCAGTCCAAAACAAAAAGCGTTACTGGTAAATCTTGTCAGACGAAATGTGAAGCCCGAACCGGTGACGCTTGCCATTGGAGATGGTGCAAATGACGTTGGAATGATCCAAGAAGCCCATGTCGGTATCGGAATTTCCGGAAAAGAAGGAAAGCAAGCAGTGAACGCTTCAGATTTCGCCATTTCTCAATTCCGATTTTTGGAAGAGTTGATTTTGATTCATGGACGCTGGAACTTTTTCCGTCTGAGCACTGTCGTCTTATTTTCCTTCTACAAAAATGCCGTCATGGCTGGGTCCTTGGTTGTGTTTGCCGGGCGTACTCTGTATAGCGGAACTCCTCTTTTTGACGAGTGGGTTATTGCCATGTTGAACTTTGTCGCCGCTTTCCCTATTATCTTCCTGGGTCTTTTCGACAGATGTCTGGATAAAGATTACGTAAAGCAGAACCCCGAAGTGTTCAAGGCAACCCGAGAAAACGAGCTCATGACGTTCCGAACTCTCAGCCGCTGGGTTTTTCTTGTTTTTGTTCATATCTTCTCCATCTACTATCTCACTGTCCCGCCCCACGGTGATGGTGGAGGTATCTCAACAGCTTGGAAGGGATTGATGAATGGAAGAGACGATGATCGACCCGGTGATGGTGAAGGTGGTGATCTGAAGAGCGTCGGGACAGTCGCGTACACGTGCATGATTTTCATGTTTGCCTACAAGGTAAGTTTTTGCGACATCTACAGCGGGTGCGATCAGGAATCGTGCATGACTCTGACTCATGCTGTTTGACCAATTGAACAGGTTCTCTTTGAAAACAAGACGTTGATCCACGGTCGTTGGCCAGCCTTTACACTCCGCAAAGGTGTGGGAGAAGGCTTTTACAGTCGTCTAGCCTATACATGGCATGGTGTCATTTTTCTGTCCATCGGCTTTTACTTCTTCGGTATTTGCACGTATCAGCTGGTCGGCCGCATCGGAGCGAGTGACTTTTCCTCGTACGTGTACGTGCCCAATCACGTCTTTGGCACCCGCTCTATGAGTTGGATGCTGGTCACCTTTGTCCCCATAATCGCCATTGGTTTTGATGTGTCTGGCAAAGTGTTTTCGAACATGTTTTATCCGACGCAAACGCAAATTCATTTGGAAATTGAATGCATGCAAAATATGGAGAAACAACAGAATCGTTCTCTTAACAAGCAACCTAGTACCCAAACCGACAGTCGTATCACCGCGACGGCTTAGTAAGGGAATATTTCACCCATTGTCATTGAAACCAGTCATACTTAATAATATGAGATCTTTTAGGAATCAATTTACTTTGCAGTTGTGTACCAAGCGATACTGTTCTTCACTTGTGCAACGCACTACAGTGACATGGCATCCCGAATGGCTTTCAGAGCATCCGACGATTCTTCTGCAGCCGATTCCGGCGTTGGCGCAATGACTCCATCACTGTTCGCTGCATTTTCTCTCAAAAACATTGGTTCGCCTTCTAAATCACCTACTTTCTGGAGAATATCACAACGCAAACTGGTCAAGGCCGGTGGTTCAAATCCCACAATTTGTTCGTCTTGTACGATGGGTTGCAAGACCGTAACACCGGCTTCGACGCGTAAGAGTGTTTCGTCTTTTGCAAGCCACGCCAATCGGCACAATCCCACTTCGGCATCGGTCAGAATACGCGGACATTGAACAAAGACCCCACCGGGCAAACGCAAATTCCAACGATCGACCGGGGCACTCCCGTGCCAATCATCTCCTTCGGGTAATTCATCGATGGTCCATCCCCGATTTCCATTCTGCGGACCCCACGTCCAACTGGTTCCCTGCCATTGTTTGTGCCACGCGTACGGTGGGACGGGACGATAGAAGCGAATGTTGTCTGTTTCCGTCTCGGTTTCGGCCGTGGGTGGCACATTTCTCAAAGCTTCGCGCGAAATCAAACAACGGGCCAATTTCAATCCTTGTGGTGGACAGGATCCCGGTTCAATGTCACGTTCCCAGACTGGAGCATGTTGAAACAAAACACGGACCCGGGCGTCTTCGTACGATAGAATCAATTCGGTCGCCAACAAGCCCGATCGCGTCAAGGTGGGTCCCACAATTTGTGAATGAGCCGCCAAACGATGGCGCACCATGAGATTGTCGCGGGTGTATTGTGCGACCGGTATCGTTTGTGTTTCCATGCGATCAAAACACGTCGCACAATCGGACCGTGTCGCCCCCACGACAATCTGATGGGTTTGTTGGACTTTGTTTTCGTCAGACAGCAAATCCAAATCGACCGACGCCACCACTTCATCCAACACATCGCCCATATAATCGTAGGTCGTCCAAATTCCTTTCCAGGAACCTCGGGCGTGATATTGTTTGTATAAATTCCATTGCAAATCGGGATCGTCGGGTTCGCCCTTTGAAGAAGTGAGGGAGGAAGACGAACGCGGTGAAGGACGAGTCCAACAAGGTGTAATGAAGGATTGGTTGCCGTGTATCAGCCATGCCGTAAACAACAGGAAATGTAGTTTCATTATCATAATACTAAGGATTCAAAAACCGATCAACAATAGTCAATGGAAGGCTGCGCATTCACACAACAGGTGGAAGGAAAAACCTCACCATAGATTCAACAATCAGTTTATATTCTACGACGCGGCATGCATTGCATCGGAATGCGCACGGCGCACATCCGAAACACGATGAGACGCGACACTTGCGTCACCAAGGAACCTTCGTCTACGTCACACTCCTCAAAAAATGTATCGTATTCAAGATTCCAAATTCCACATCCCGATCTCGAGAGGTTCCCGACACGAAATGCATTGCAAAATTACCGAGTAATAATCTATCTCTTATCATCGGATTAGAGCTATTGCTAGTTACAATAAGTGACGACCCAACCATCATACAAAATAGAAAGTCGTGCGATGAATGTTTTCCCTGCACACAGAGCTTTTTTTTATTCTTCCAATTCCCGCATCCATTCTTGATGCAATACACCCGTTTCCGACAAGGCACACGAAGGGATTGGCACATCTTTCTCCACAATAACACCACGATAGAATGCGATGCCCGGACGTACTTCTTCCACCGGACATCCGGTACGTTGTGTCACGATTTCGGGAGGACCTATACACACATCGGCCACATAGTGATGCACCGTCGGGGCAAAGGATTTTACTTTTGCAAATGGTGCAAGATTACCATCCATGACGTGGGGGCATGCGACAACAACTGCGTACACAACCAATTCCCCCACACGTCTCGTTCCGTGGCGGGAACATTGGCATGCACGTGCAACCATCCACCACAGTCTTCCTTCAGGGCCCGGACGGCTGTTTTCCAACCACCTTGACTGCTCGGCAACAACCCTAACGAGACGCGATCAAATCGTTGATGACACCATGGGGCGTGTCGACAATCTCCCTCCAAGACAGTCGCCCGATCGTGGACTTGATTGTCTTTCAAGTTAAAGTGCAGCGCATGAACGGCTTCGGGATTCCATTCACACGCCACCACGTGTTTGGCTTGACCATGCACCAATGCCGGTAACGTAAAATAGCCAATGCCCGCATATAGATCCAACACTTCTTCACCTTTTTGGACTAATGTTTGTCCGAAACGTATTTTTTCGGTAATGTTACCCCGACTAAACATGAGTTTCGTTATATCCAACGATTGTCGTATGCCTTGTTCGGTAATCGTCATCCATCCTTCTTTCGGATAGGATCCATCGTGCCAAACGACCGAAAAAGTACTGTGACGGACTTTATTGTTGGGATCAATGGTCCCACGACGCACAATCCGACGACTGGAATACAAGGCAGCGAGACGTTGCCACAAGGAATCGTAGGAGATGTCTGTTGTGGAAGGGGCATGTCGTTGTATGTAAGACGACAATTCGATGGGATCCCACATGTTCGCTGGAATCACCACCGTCCGATCATCTCCCATGAGTTCTAATGGATGATGGGGACAAGTGGGTAATATTGTCGACAGATCCACTGGAATCATCATCGCAGTCTGCAAAAAATCAATTAGAATTTGTTGAATGGCTTTTGGATCGGGTGTAGAATTGCCCAAAATCGCAGACCGATACGGACAAAAGCAACGGCCAGATTCAACATTGGCAAATAATAATAATGATGATACCTTTTTCTTTTCTTCAATGACCGGAATCGCAATCCGACCATCGGGTACGGGATGCATCCGTACACGAGGATGCAACAGTCCTTGTTGTGTCAATTGTGTTTTCCATCGTTTGGCCTCGGAGGCTTGTACATATAAGACCGACACTTCTTCTCCTTTTGGCATTGTGTTGATTGATTGATTGATTGATTCATTCATTCATTCGAGAGAACTTGATGAATTCTACATGTTCTGGGCCATATGCGGTGGTCCGGAGTAATAATAATACTTGTAGCATTCGTCTTGTTGCCCGCGGCGATGCTCGGTGCTCGGTTGGTTTTCCTGCACCGACCGCGAGTCGTGTAAGGTCTGTTCATCCTCCGGATGAATAAGTCTTTGTATGACGTCATTACACAACGATTGACCAACCAAAAAAAAACAACCCGCGCCCTTCGCAACTTTTTTATGTTTATTATTTTCTCCCTTTTATTTTTTTACTCCTTTTATTTTTTTTCTTCTCTTTTCGTTCTCTTTTGTTGACTCTACTCTACTCTACTCTACTCTACTCTACTCTACTCTTCCATTATTCTTTATTTATACACACCATAATGTCTTCGACAACAGCAGCAGCAGAAGCAACAACAACAACAACAACAACAACAACAACAACAACAACACTCGATGATGATGATGATGATGATTCCGAAAATTTGCATCATCCGGTCCTTCCCGATTCTCGTGCCACCGAAGCTGCCAAACAACTCTTGTGTGGTGGCATGGCCGGAGCCGTCGCCAAGACCTTGACGGCACCCTTCAGTCGTTTGACCATTTTATTTCAAGTCCATTCCATGGTTACCACGAAAGAACATCGTCCCAAATTTGCCATGTCGTTAAAAGGAGGGGTCGATAAAATCATTGAACGTGGTGGTTTTCGAGCCTTATGGAGGGGCAACATGACGTCGGTCTTGCATCGATTTCCGTATTCGGCCATTAATTTTGCCGTTTATGAACATACGTTAGATTTGCTCACGGAACGAAAACATCAACATCAACAACAACCACAACAACGACAACGGTACGATCCTCCCGAAACGACAGCACAATTGGTCCGACGAATGACCAAAATTGTCATGTCAACGAAACACGACGAAGAGTCATCGCCGTCTCAACAGCATCATCATCATCATCATCATCATCATCATCATCATCATCATCATCATCATAACAACAACAACAACCATTCCTCTTTGGATAATACCAAACCATTGCACAAATTCATTGCCGGAGCCGTGGCCGGTACGACCGCCTGTTTGGCGTGTTATCCGTTGGATTTAGTCCGCACTCGATTGACGACAGAATTGGAAGGACACGAACATTATAAGGGCATTCGGGATGCCTTCCAAAAAGTTTATCAAACCGAAGGTGTCACTGGATTCTATTCCGGAGTAGGACCAACCTTACTGGTGGCGGTGCCCAATTTTGCCATTTCGTATACTGTCTACGGGACCTTGAAAGAATATACGCTCGATGATGATTTGTTTTATAATTTGCGGCGCATCGATGCGGATAGTGGGGAACCCAAATTGGGATTTTGGTTGACGGTTGGTTGTGGTGCGTGGAGTGGGATATTGGCCACCTTGGTGACGTTTCCGATGGATACGATACGACGAAGGATGCAAATTCAATCCTTGCATGTGCCACTGGAACACCGCATGACCTCGTATCAACAAATGCATTCCTTGATCACCAAGGAGGGATTGGTTTCGCTGTATCGTGGTTTGACACCGGAAATTCTCAAAGTAATACCCATGGTGGGGACGATGTTTACCGTATACGAATTTGCCAAGGATCATTTGAATGTGTAATTAATGAACAGTTTGGTACTTATTGTACAAGGGGCTTTCGTTTTGGCAATTTAGGCAATTTTTAGGCTTAATAAATGTGCGTCAAGTAAATAGCATAGTCGACCCTGGCGGGTGGAAAGGACTTTTCTATTTTTTTTTTCAAAGAGACTTGTACAGGACTGGCCCAACCTCCCGCTCACATACGCCATGCGTTCTTCCATCATTAAAACATTTGATAAATTGTTATTCGATCAGGAGTCAAGAGGTACTCGCATTGTGAAGACACTCGTCCTGCATCGAAAACGAAGAACATGGTCGATCTATCTATCTTATTATCTACTATACTATACTATACTATTGGATTGTTTTAGTCCGCTTTCCTTTGTAGTATGTTTCATGTGTCGGTTTTTCGTTGCAAAGAAAAAAAAATGAAAAAATAATGAACACCTTTTACTTACTGTCGTTGCGGGTTCGGTGTGGTGGACAGACAAACGTCCTGTCTCAACTCTCAACGTCTCTCCTACTGATTCCCGGTAAGACATTTTCTTTCAAACGTCATTATTCCTCGGCATCCACGAAAGCCAAAGTACGGAGTAGAAAAAAAATCACACAACACCTCAACAAGAAGTCAACACATTCCGTTTACATTCCGTTTTGTTCTGTATGTTGGAATGAAGGCATAGAGAGAGAGAGAGAGAGAGAGAGAGAGTGAACATATTATTATTATTGTTCTTACACATTAGATCGTCTGTTTCATTTCGCAACGTTTCGACGACAAGTTGTTTTTTCTTTTTTGACATTCAAAATCTCCAACATGTCGAGTGGACGACACTTCTTCTTGACACTACAACAACTACTACTACTACTACTCGTCGTGACCGAGGCCTTTCAACCATTCTTTCATCGTCCGGTTGCCTTACCGTCGCGTTTATTATTCGCGTCTTCTCCGACCTACGATGATACGTGTGATATTCTTGTCTTGGGGAGTGGCCCCGCGGCTCGCGCCATTGCTTCGCTGTTGGCCGTATCCGATGATCTCGATGTTCTTTTGACCGATACGAACATCGACAAAGAATTTGTCCCCAATTACGGAGTGTGGCAAGATGAATGGCAAGCTGTCGTGGATCGATATGCGGCCGCCGGAGTCAGTCTCGATGGCAACGATGTACCTTCTTCCATCAATCGATTGTGGAAAACGACCGATTGTTATTTTGGTGGCAGTTTTGAAATTCCTGTCGCAGAACGACTCCGCATCAATCGTCCGTATTGTCGTATTGATCGATTGGCGTTGCGGGAAGCACTGACACCAGGTCTCGCCACCAATGGGAATGCGCCGTACCGATGGATGGCAGCACGGCACATTAGTGAAGCCTTTCAAATCAATCTATATCAACCGGCCGGGACGTTGGTCCATGATGCCAATGGCACCACAATTCAATTGGAAACTTTAGAACAAGAACGCCTCACGGTACGAACGAAATTGATCATTGATTGTACGGGCCACGAAACCAAATTGGTGTTGCGAGAACCACGCGGTGGGAATCATGCGCCACCCGGATTTCAAATTGCGTACGGGGCCTTGGTGCAAGTTGATGAAACCGAAAGCACCGATTTGACGCAGATTGGACCGTACGATAAGGAAGCCATGACCCTGTTTGATTATCGGACGGATCATTATGTTGATCCCGAAGATGAAGCCAAAGTGGGTGCCGCACCCACCTTCATGTACGCCATGCCGCTCTATGACAATCTCATTTTCTTTGAAGAGACGTCGTTGGTCGCACGCCCAGCCGTGAGCTTTCAAGAATGCAAAGATCGGTGCATTGAACGCTTGAAGTATCATCGCATCAAAGTCACTGAAGTCTATGAAGAAGAATTCTGTTACATTCCCATGGGTGGTGCCTTGCCGGCAAAGGATCAACGTATCATTGGGTTGGGTGGAAGTGCGGTCATGGTACATCCCAGTACCGGCTATCATTTGTGTCGTGTCATGATGGCTGCGGCCGATGTGGCGGAAGTCATTCGGAACGAATTGGTCGAAACCGCACAGCCCAATTTGGATCGTGCCGCCGCTGCGGCCTATCATGCCATTTGGTCACCCGAAAATATTCGGCAACGCAATTTTGCCGTATTTGGGGGAGAATTTCTCATGAAACAAGACGTCGTGGGCTTGCGTGGATTCTTTGATGGGTTCTTCCGCTTACCACTCCCTCTGTGGGCGGGATTCTTGGCGGGATGGCCCGGTTTGCCCAACAACGACAAACACGAATCGTGGTGGGCGCGTTTGTGGTACGGTTTGAATTTTATTGTTCGAATTCCAGGACCCGTGGCGGCCGATATGGTATATAGTATCTTGACGTATTCGCTGTTCCGAAATTTGTCGTTGATGCAGTCAGTGACTCCTTTTCTGGGTGCTCCGGAGAGTTATGAATACAAAAGAACATTGATACCGTTGGAGATGTTGCAGCCAAGCAAGAAGGTCGACGAATGGTACAAGCATCGCAAATTACCATGGATCTACCCCGCTTCTTCGATGATGACACTGGAACAAAAGCCGAGACTGAAACTGCCTTTTTCCTGAAAGATGATGTCCCTTTCGTTGGCACCGTTTTCCCGGAGAAGAAGGAGCCCGTGTCCATTGTCTTTCGGGAATCCACCGTACAAGACAAACCGGCCCAGAAGGAGTCAATCTCTACACAGACAGTACCGGACGAGAAAAAGGAAGATATTGCCATCGCCCAACAGAGAGTAAAGGCCCAAGAAGCTTTGTTGAAGGCTCGTTTGGAATATAGCAAATCTACTACAACGGCGGAGACTTCATCCGATGATCTGGCACATGAACCAATGGACGCCGCTACACGACAAGAACGAGCCCGCAGAGCTATGATGGAAGTCAGACTGAAACGCAATTAGGTAAAAGTGCTTCTATTCTAGATTGTATCAACATCAAAATAGATAAAAAAAATGTTTCATTCGGTACAAAGGTTTTCTTTCTAGGATAAGAGTTATACATCCAGATAATCGGGGTGCGCTGATGACGGTAATCCCCCTTTCCGTAACGGTTTGCCATTCGAAAAGTTCCGCATTTCATTTTCCACCTCCCGGCAAAATTCAAGCCGCCCCCGGCGGGAGAAAACACCACGGTGAGGCGGGGACACGAAAGACAACACAAGGATCGGTCCGGCTTGCCCGCTGATCGCGGCCAGAGCCAAAAGGGAGTCGAAGGCATAGTGGTGACGATGGAGACGCCGTCCATCGGTGTCGACAAGAAACCTCGGTAGGGTTGGGATGTGAGAATGAAGCAACACGGCATGGACGTTCCGACGCGTCGGATGGAAACAATTTTGTCGAAGGGAACATCTACTTCAATGTTTCCGATCCAAAAACGGAGTGTTCCATCGGCTGTCACATCTACGGATCGAACTAAATTGTACCAAAACCAAGCCAGTAAAAACAAATTCGCGAGGCAAATTCCGACAACCGTTCCGTGAGCCCCGACGGGTACGGCGGCAATCATTAATCCAATAAAGACGGCCTCTAAGATGATGATTTGGATTTTGAAGCCTTGATTCGAATATATGAGTAAGTATTCTGATTTTTGACGTTACAACGAATCATTTTCTCCCACTTACTCGTCGAAAACGGAGCCGAGTGAAACGAGTGCAACACGCTGCCATCGTCGGTCACGTAGGTCAATGACTGTGAGATAAGAAGCGGATCTTCGTCAGCCAACATTTCTGCTTTTTTGTTTTTGTGCTGCTCGAGCTAATTCTTGCGCGGCCTGCGTTGATGATTCGGATTCCAGCGCCATGGCGCTAATGATTGCAACGACGAGTCGATTTGCCCAAGAAAACAAAAAAAAAAAAGCAAGGAATTGCACTTGGCAGTTTACGCTCCTTGCGTGAAGCGCCTGCACTCCCAATGATGATGTCGTTCCTACTTTCCAAAAATACATCGAATACCAGATGTGGACCAACGGAAATGAAGGACTAATGGAATGGAATGAGGAATCAAGAATCTGCGTGACTTATTTTTTATGGTTTATTTTAAAAATGACTTACACTTATTCCAACCGATGACGGAAGCAGTGACGTACGAAGTCGGACGAAGTACAAACAACAGAATCCTTTGTACTTTTCAATTCATAAAACATCCAGAGGCTGCGATCTTATCCATGAGAATCAGTTCAACTTCCAATGCTCATAATCCGTCTTTGCTGGTCAACGCTAAAACAGATACGTGTTATTTTTACTAGTTAAGCAAATTTTGTTTTCGGAAATAGACCTAATTGAATTAGGTTGTTTTTTGATATTTTGCTTTTAAAATAGCACACATGGGCTTGCGCGGATAGCGACTGTCACTATGGAGGTCATTTGTTGGTCCTTGGACGAATGACGGGCCATCATGGCAAATCATTTTCGCGTGAAAAAAACTTCGTCACCGGCCATCGGTCCCTCGAGTACCGTACCGCACGCTCTTTTGCGCTTGCGTAAGTTGGGCAGCGAACCCTTTTGCATCATTGCGCATCGAACTGCTGCCTTTACTACAGTATTATTATTGTCTTACCCAAATAATAGAAAAAATGAAAGTTTCTGCAGCTGCTTGTCTTTTGTTGGTTTCATCGGCAACCGCCTTTGCTCCTTCCCGACCGGCCTTTTCGGCCGTCTCATCGCTTCGCATGACCGAAGAGGTAGAGGCGCCCCCTGCCCCCAAGGCCGATGTCGGAGGGGCCTTGGTTCCGATCAAGGAAGAAACTGTTGAATTCACAGCTGGTCTGCTCGGTGGTGCCTTTGGTTTTGCGGTGGGTGGACCATTGTTTGGTGTGATTGCGGCCGCCGCCGCCAACTACGTCTCCAAGATGGATGGTGACGTATCTGATGTTGTACAGGCCGTCTCCAAGACAAGTATTCAAGTGTTCAACTACCTTGCCACTCTAGACAAAAAAGTACGAAGTGCTCAAAAAGGCTCAAGGATCCCTCGAGAATGCTCTGGATAACCTCAAGAAGCAGGAATCTGTGGACCCTGCTACGATTGAAAAGGTGGAGACAGCTTTGGCCAACACCAACAAGAAAATCAAAGAAGTCAATGATGAATACGACCTTGTTGGAGGTGGTATCACAGCTCTCGGTGTTGTTGGTGATCTGGTGGAAAAGATCGTCGACAAGGCCGGGGAATTGAACAAGGAGTACCAGCTTACCGAGAAGGCCAAGGAATCATTGAACAGCGCTATTGCCAAGGCTAAGGCTGCTGCCAAAGAAGCATCTTAGATATGTATTTCGTCCTCGTAGAAGAAAGTTTAACTGATGAAGGGAGTTGAGTCCATTAAACTTTGACTTGTTCGTAAGTTTGATGCAACGATACCAGAAAGCTAATTAAATTTGCCTTGCATCACCTTAGTTTTACCCATTGACTTATGCTACCAAACTTCGCTCCACTCCTTGCATGCCTTTTACAACACGGAAATTATTATCCTCGAGAAACAACACTTCTTCGTAATTTACTTTGGTGTGTCTTTTACTGCGAGCCCTCGACGTAGTCTTTTGCGAGTTAAGACGTTTTGACGGTCTAGTCGGCTACAGCACGCCCTATTGTGCTTTGTCCGTCTCGAAATCATTGAAAGTAGGGCCAACAAATTGCAGATTACAAAGTATAAGTGACACCACCATCCAACCGATTGGCTTGGAAAGGAAACCAAAGATCCTTTGGTGTCTCCGTCCACATAATTTTCTCATATTCGCAATGGAGTGGCATCTTGCCTGAAAGAGGCTAGATAATTTAGTCTGACAAATAGTGTTTTGCTCTCAGCGATCGGATGAACAAGGTACTGCAAAAATGCAAAACTACTTCATTCCCATTTAAGGCATCCGACGGTACTGGTAAGGGGGTCATCGCTGTAATCCAAAAATACAAAAGTTTTGTCTAACATTGTTGTCTACTGGAGATATGCTTAATGCTTATGCTCATGCGCGGCCGAGGGCCGGGTGAAAATAATGATCCTAGCTAAAGAAACCCGGATTACAAGTACCTGCTGGGGGAACCTTAGCCGGATGTGGAACTGACCGATTGTTTTCGAGATAGCTGGCCCGCGCACCCGATCGCTGATTACCGGTTCCAACGGAAAAACCAGTTTTCGGCTACTTAGAAAATGCTTCCAGTGTATCGATTGCAGAGTATGAAGTTCGAAGTCGCAATGGATGCTGCCATGGTTGTGAGCACTGCGCTCGAAGCAAAATTAAAATTTCAAGAAGAATGCAATAACCTTTCCCATGCGCCGATGATCCAAGCCAGCATCACAGCATCCTTTCCAATACATCGAATTAAATTCACAGTTTGACAGCAGACAGGTCCACGAGAGGGACCAGCAATTGAGGGTTCGACGTATTTTGACTCACAACGTGTTGACGAGGCCACACTGAAATACACTGATCATTTTTTATATTTTATAATAAATATAATGCAGTCCCCGCGAACGCCGAGTATGTCGATCCAGGAACGCATTCGAGCGATGAACGAAACGCTTGACAAGGTAGAAGCAACCCCGTTGTAGAATTGTCAAACTCCACTCCATCGGAAGAAAAAACAATATTGAATATGGAGTCCTCCGCTGACAAAGCACAACAATCCGCATTGCATTCGGAGGAGAATGCTTCCACACCTTCTTCAAAACGTACTTCTGTAGTAGATATGTGGAGAAAGAGAGAAGGACCCAAGACAACGGCGAGTCCTTCCACTGCGGAGCGTCCCAAAGGGTCTTCAATGTCAGGGGCACGTCAAGTGGTAGTGACACCTCCCTTTGTACAGAAACGAAGATCACTCGTTACTTCGCCTGAATTGACGTTGCCTTCAGAAAGCAACAAAGTAGAGAGTAGAGCTACAGATGGTGGGGAAGATCATAGGAACGAACCGGCAAGCGTAGTGCGCAATTCGTGGCAGCACAAACAGTCCCCCGTTCAGCAATCGCCAGCTTCTGTGCCCAAGCCTTTCTGGGTCTCTTCACCGAAAGTGAATGGTGTTAAGGAATCGCAACCCTCTCAACCTCCAGGAAAGATGAATAGTCCTATTGTGTCTCCAAATGAGACAGACGCGCCACCCCGAGCCCGAGAGAATGTTGCTGCGTTGCTGTATTCACACTTAGAGAAAGATGCTCCCAAGTCTCCCAGTTCCCTGGATTCACAGAGCAAGCAGCAAATTGTGGCAACAAAGATTCCTTCTTTTAAGAAACGTGCACCTGTAGACTTGACAATAGTCCCTTCCACGAACGATCCGGAGGCAGATACCCGATCGACACCTGGAAGTAGGAGGTTATCCGACTTGGTAGCAGTCGTTCAAAAGCACGAACTAGCGGAAGGTTCTCCTCTTCCGGAAATTCTTAGTACGAAAGCTTCATCGCCAGCGATAGAATCTCCGGGGATGAGGAGGTCGAGCGTGGTAGATTTCTGGAAATCTCGAACGACGCAACCCGTCGCGGATCGTCACCCAGCCAACGTACCGCGCAAGTCGACGGCCCTTCCTGCTGCATCATTAAAAGATGTTTTTGAGAAAATAAAAGAAAAAGAAGCGCCTATCGAGAACAATGACCAGCACGAGATGAAGCCCGATGTTGCACCCAATGTAGCACAGCTGGAAAAAACAAACGAAGCGGACAATGAGACTGTTGCCACCAGTACCAGCGTTGCTGACCGATGGAAGCAGAATATAGGAAATCGTTCTAAAGAAAAGAATCAACTTCCCCGTGATCGACCTTCTGATGCACCACGGACGTCAACGGCTGCTCTCTCGAGTACACTGAAAGATATTTTTGAAAAGAGAAAGGACACGAATCACTCGGAAAGTAATGCAGAGCTAGGCAATCGTTTCAAAGACAGTGGTCTGCAGCAACAGAAACCAGCGGTGAAGAGGGAAACCGGCACGGCCAGCGTCTTGAATAGGTGGGTTCCGAATGCGGCTACTCGCGTTCCTGAAGCACCTTCATCGAATCGAGTCGCAGTGGAGCTTTCTTCAATCGTTTTAGAACCCGACGAACCTTTCGAGGGGACAACTGCTGCGTCACCACACGCTATTAGCTTTAAAGAGAAAGCGCAGTTGTTCGAAAAACCCTCTAAAAATCAACCTGAAATTTCCGCTACAAAGAGAACGCTGCATGTTGGGAACACTGTCTCTGGAAAATTTAGCGGGCAACCAAAGCCATCACCTGCAGTAGAGGCTGCTTCAAAGCGTTGGAATCGAAGTGTCATAAACAAGACTACCGCAGGTAATACTACCGCGTCTACATCCGGGAATGGTCGTCTGCCACAATTTCCGCCAATGCATCCTAAGAGAGGCCCTCCTTTGGAAGGATCTCCCAAATCTATGACTTCCTCACGCCATCCTTCGCTACGAAGTTCTATTGTCCAAGAGGATGGCGTGATTTCGAGAAATTGGGAAGACGACTTGTCTGGCCCAGGAATGTCATCAAGCTTGGGTTTGCCTAATGACAGTCTCTCGGACCCACAACCTACAAACGATAGTGGATTGGAACCCGAGAGGTCGATAGTGGACAATCTTCCCCGAGAGAAAGAGGCCCGCGGTACAGCGACACATGCACGCTCAGCATCGACTGGATCATTCGGAGAACTTCTACCAGATTCCGTTGGAAACCCGACACCGTCTTTGAAAAGACACGCTAGAATACCTTCTGCCGGATCGATGGGTGATCTTGGAGCTAGGTATAGGGGTTCTTCTATCGAATCCATCGATGACGCTATGGCACCGACTAAAGAGTCCAGCTTGAAACAAAGTGAAGAAACTAGGAAGTCTAATGATGAATCGAACAGGAAGACACCTTTGTCGTCAAGGATAGCGCAGTCCTTACTAGAGCAAATGAAGTCTTCGGAAGCATCGGGCCTGAGACCAGCTGAATCGACTGTTCTTCCTAAACCATTGCGATTTCAAAAGGTGGATCAAGAAGTATCTGGGGCTAAGAACAACCAAGCAAAGTCAGGAGACTCTCTTGTTTCTTCCAAAGCATCTGCGTTCGATACTTGGCCGTCAAACAGCGAAGAGGGATACGAGCATGGCTTCGGTGGCGATCGCAAGCGCAACCGACGAAGCTTGGCGAGTCTTGGAAAAAGGCACATTGCAAAAACCTTAGCGCAAAAAGCTACGTACAGCGATGCATCCAGTTTGGTTAGCAATCCAGCTACCAGCCTTTTCAGCGGTAGCAGCCAGCGCTCAACAAGGTCGCTGGGCAAGGGGACAGAAGGGACTGTGAAATCATTGAATGTGGTCACTAGTGATTGGTCAGATAGTGCATGGCCTACTGACGGAGTGGGTCCAATGTTCAGTTTAAGTGTAGATTCCGGTTCACCAGGGCAAACAGAAATCCCTAATGAGGTTGTAACACAGAAAATACAGCCTCAAGATCAACTCCTAAGAAACGAAACCCCCAGAAGGAGACCCATGAGCAAGAAGCCTTCATCGACCAAAAGCAGCAGCTCTGGCAAATTTAACATCCCAGATACCTTGGAACCTATCGATGAGTATCAATGGTCGCAACAAGCAGCGAATATCGCGTCACAAGCGATTCCTCAACCTTCGGAATACACAGCACTAGATGTGTCCGTATCAGATCCTAAATGGCAGAGTGCTTCGGATATGTCCTTTGGTATGAAGCCATCTCTACACTCTCCTGGTCTCGAAGACCACAAATCTGATTTTTCTGTTTTCAGCGACTCTGGCATTAGTAAAGCTTCGTCGACATCTTCCTTGGCGAACAGAGCAGAACGGGCTCTCCAAGCCCGACGAAGAAAAAAACCGAACACATGTCACTACCGTGAAGGAACCGAACATGCCCGCGCAGGTCACGCAGAACGTCGTTGGTCACAGTGAACAAAAGCAGCCAGCACGGTTAGCTTCCCCTTTACATGCTTCCAACCCTAAAGGTAGTTTTGAACAAGGAGAAGTAGGTTTTCGATACGATGAAGCCTATGTGCAATCGTTATCCGAAAAGCGAAAAGCAGCTGGATTAAGGACCACCTACAATACTTCCTCGCGCTTCATGGAGGAGGAAGAATCAGATATTCAGTCTGCGCCGCCTCGGGTCCGCAAGCCTGTAGAAGATGAGGGCTCAGTGGAGAGTGGTGCAAGCTCTTATCGAACTTTGGAGACGGCAACATCGGAGAGCGAAAGTCCATGGTCAAAAGGGCATTCGAAGCGACGCGCTACTGGCCCTGTTCCAGAAAAGTTCATTGATGAAAGTGCAGAGAATATGGACAACTTTCAAAAAGCCTTTGAATCTTTAGGTCTTTCGCAGATTGCATCTGATCTTGCTCGGGAAGTAAGATTAGCAACGTTGGATATATCGAATCTTGCCAAAGGTATGAATGAAACTGTCAAGACGTTCCGGGCCCCGGCATGCACGAAAAGCAAGGCTTTGGTCCCAAAGGAAGACGCGCCTTTTGATGAGGATGTTGCTATTGAAGTTGAATACCTTGAAGATTATGCTGATGATGATGAATTAGAATCAAATCCCGCCATGTTGCATGGAAGCTTCAACGATTTTGATTTTGAAGACGAAGTGCCCTTCGATCAACCACCATCACAGGGTCGCGGTACCAAATCTGCCTATGTTTGAACATTGGAGAACACTTCCCTGGAAATGCGATTTGAAGCTACATTATGTGTACTGTAATTAGTGTTTTCATTGCAAAACTTAGCAGTCTAGTTGTAACTCTTGGTTGTCCCTTTTGTTGTCAAGAATTCCACCATTTCTATGGAAGCACCATTCAGTAAAGCGCAATCAAGAACACCATGGGCTGAACTATCGTGAGCATCACTAAAGAAACCGGTAAGAGAACCTGTTGGAGAAAAATTTACAAGCCACCTTTTCATTCAAACTTACAGTTTGCCGCCGTTTTGAAGTAAAAATTCAGCCATCTCAATCGCGTGCCACTCCTCGTCTCCTTCTGGTACAGGTACGAGGGCACAAGCGTGGAGGGCCGTCCGCCCACCTTCATCCGGGTTAGTCCAGTCAGGACTCCCCCCACGCGCGAGAGCCCCCGCTGCTGCTACAAGATCACATTCTTTGGCCGCGTCATACAAAGCCTTGCTGTACTTCTCTACCTTTTCTTCATCCGTCAAACCCTGACATCCCTCATATTGCAAGAAACCTTTCCACTGATATTTGCTTTTAATCCAAGCTTCCCGGCCCTTCCTATCGGCATTCTCCGTTGGCTTTTGCCAACCTGTCTGCGCGGCCAGTCCTTCTTCCCAAATTGGATTTACTTTGTCATTCCCGAGCAAGCAGATGACACTGCCTTCAGCGAGACTTATTGAGTCAAGCTTTAAGGACCGAACTCGGCTCACGTGTATCCCCAAAGAACGGTGAACGCCACTGCACTCTATGCAAACCAGGATGCCGAGATTCAGTGAAGCCCAGTCAGGTGATGCCATACCACAATCCGCGCATGTCGGGTTCAGCTTCATGATCTTTTCCACCAACGGACTGGTGTTCTGAGGAGGACCCAGATGCGTTGACTCCATTTCCGATGATGTGTCGCTTACTTCGCGTACTTCTGTGGGCGGCAACTCCGAAAAGCTAGGATCTCTCGTATTCGCTGAATTTATGGGCTTCCTTCCGAGATTTTGGTTCAGATGTGGCGCATTCGGGTCGCCGTGATACAACCTATGTTCCATTGCCGACCGAATACCATCCACCCAAATCTTGTAATCAATGGGCCCAGGGGCTTGCAACGTCAATGGCTTTTCACTGGGAGTGACTAACTGAAAACAAAAGCGTGATCCTTGTCCCTCCGCTGGAAGCTCTCGGACGGTACACAATACCACGTCACAAACCTTCACTCGCGAAGAATAGGCCCCCTTTCGACGATAGGGACGGTCGTCGCCATCCGCACTAAAGTAGTAGATTGCATCATTGTCCATGACAAACCATCGACGTTGCCAAGCCTGCAGCGCCATCAGTGACGTATTTTTCTTGTAGAGCCAACCTTCGATTTTCACTCCCGGCATTGTGTCGCGTTGATATCGAGAGGTAGCCGCCAGTGCATGCGGTAAATTCCACAGTTGAACTTGCTCTTCAATGTCATCTACTTTGAGGAGCTGTCGTTCGACTTCCTTGGCATCCCCGTCCGCAATGGCCGCCGCAGCTTTGGATGCATCCGCTGCCTTGACACGGATCGAGTGCACCGCATCCCTCAGGGCAGTCTCACGACCCTGCCATGTCGGAACAATGGTGCTAGCATGTTCGTCTCGAAGCTTATTTTGTCTCTCTTGAATTTCTTTGATACTCGGAGACAGTGAGTCCACCGCTGTTTTGCACCTTCCGTGATAATTGCTGATTTCGTGCAAAGTAGAAATAGCATTTTCGGCCACTTCAAAATTGCGACGGTGTTTAATGCTGATCAAATGCTTCATCAGCTGGAATCGCCTTAATTCCGCCATGCCTTGCAATACACGAACCTGTTCGAGTGACGAAACGAGATTGCTAGCTTCCATCGCCTTCTCGATACGCGAATCACCCGGATTGGACGTAGTAGCATCATGACCCCCACGACCTAGATTCCAGTTTTTAAAGGCTTTCCCGAGACGCTCTCCGGCCGCTGTTTTCCCGGCAGCCTTCTCACCAAATGATTCCGAAAAGTTGTTCTTTCCGTTGAGATATTTGCCAAATTGGAGTTCCGCCCCTTCTGTGGCTTCATCGGCGTCGGATTTGAGGATGGATACCGTTTTGAGTTCCGAGGCGGCAAAGGCCTCAAAGGACATTCCCAAGGTGCTTTCTATCGACTGCAGCATGGCAATCTGATAAAAGGCAACTTCATCCAGCGCCTACCAATTCTCGTGAGATTTATTCCAGTGCTCAAACTATTCGCTTTGGATGTTGTTTCTTACCTTCCCTAAATGTTCCAACAACTCGGCCATTTCTCCACCCACCGCTTTGCGACGCGCTGCCACCAATTGATCAATTTCCTCCGGCGTCAGGCCATCTTCTCTACTTTGTTCTTCATCCCACCGCAGTCGACACGAACTCGCCAGCCGCCGTGTCGCTTCCCCCATCAAGGTACCGGTTTGACACAAGGTCTTGGTCCGCGTGGTGATTTCGCGCATCGCGTCGGTTAACAAACTCAATGATTGAATTTCGTGGTCACAGAACGATTTAAAGTACGGTGAATCGGCCGTAAAGTTGTGACGAGGATTCCAAGCATCGGGCGTGGTGGTGGTGGGTAGAGATGAAGTCGTTGTCGAGGGTTCTTCCGGACTGTCATTGAGTAAATGAGGTTCTCCTAAATCAAAGTTGTCGTCGCTGGAGTTGTTGGAAGCGTTTTCGACAGTTTCCTCGATTTCCTTGACTTCCTTGGTTTCTTTGACTTCCTCATCGGCACTGGTCATGGTGCGGTAGATTAGGATACTAAGTAGAAACGAGTTGTTTCGGCTGAACAAGGCCGCTTGAGTGAGAAGACGTGGATCTTCAGATAGCTTTGTCGTTGATTTGCAACGTAACGGTTCCTTTTGGAACGCTCATGCTCATTGGGGCGAATAAAACGAAAAGGCAGTCGGAGCGTCGTTGGTTCACGTGTTTTCTAGTGGGAATCTCTAGTACCGCTACGATTCAAAGGGATCTTGCTGAGTTTGGCCAATGACCGTTCACCCTTCACTGTGACCCTTGAGCCGCATAGGAACCGGTACCGGTACGGGTACCGGTACCAGGGTACCCGGTACCCTAGTTTCTTAGCAATAAGCCAAAGCACAACCGCTTGTGATGGTGCCTCATTTCAATTGGTTTTAAAAAAATCATAGAGAGAGATGATACAAGCGCAAAGCTTTTTATCTCTATAGAAAGTGTTTAACAATGAACCCGCTCGTCGTGACAAGTCGACGACTACCTCGTCGACGTCTGATCCGCCCAGTCCGCAGACGTAGAGAGCAACAAGCCAATCACCATGGCCCAGAATATAGACAAGAATGCATAAATCATTCCATCAAATCGCATGAGAATGGGGTCGACTCCCGCCAGGATTTCCACCACAAAACTCGCCAACGAACTCATGGTACCACCAAATCCATTGATAAACGAAACCAAAACAATGCTTTCGAGAGGTCCCGGTTCACCCGCGAGCAAATTACCCAGTCCACCGGACAAAGCACAGGCTAGCATGTTGGACGTAAACGTCCCCAAAGGAAACGTCGGTCTCCACGCGTTCAATCGAGAAAGTCGCCAACGTGCCAGCACGCCCAAGGGAGAGAACAACAAGCTCAAGGCGAGTTCTTGATTCTCCGGATTGTCAAAGAAGGAAAGTGATGTACATTGTGTGACCAATGCCATGATAAACACGGCCGTGATAATAGCGCGGAGCGACGGCATTTTGTCTTCGGTGTGACGCAAGGGGGAGCCGTTTCGGTTTCCGAATCATCGGGAGCACTTTCCGACTGGTCATTGGCCGCCACACGGATTCCGTAACCGCGACGTTCGTCCCGTTTCGTCTCAAAGCGACAACGCCAAACAAAGATGTAGACCGCAATGTGTTGCCCGAATCGGTAGGCGATAATGGGGAGCTGTAAGCCCAACATGTAACCAACGACCGCCTTGCCGATTTCTCCTTGATCCAAGAATGTCACCATGGCCGAATTCCACGACGAAAAGGACGACAGGGCACCACAGAAGCCATCCCGCAGTCCCAGCATGATATCGTCACTCATGGCTTCGGGTGTCGTACCCGCATCCCATCCATCAGCAATGTTCACTCGTCGTAGACGTGAGATGTTCTCCGTCACATTGGCGGTGACATCCGTAATGATCTGTTCTACTCCGAGTGGATCGTCGGGAGTTGGTTCCGTGTCGTCGGACTGTGAATTGTTGTTCTTTTCTTTCCTGGAAGGAGGAGTGCTGGAGTTTGCATTTCCCAAATCAACGTTTGACATGTGGGACGGAGGATGTTCCGGTACACGAGGAGGTGTCATTGTGGGTCGCGATCGTAACGGTGAATCGGGACATTCTTGCAATTCCAAATCAAACGACATGTTGTTTTCCGGTCGCTCGGCCTCGGATTGCGGAGAATAAATACCCGAAGCCAGATGTGGCTCGGGAAGATCATCATCATCATTATCATTACCTTCGGAATTCCGCCGATATCCGTCAGCAAAGTAATGTTCCATCACATCCACATCTTCCTTGCGGACGGGAAAGAGTATTAAGCATTTCGACGATCGTATGCGACGTTCTAACGCCAACAATTGGACATCCCGTAAATCTTCATTCAAATGTACGGGTGGTTGCCAACTATGAAAGTATTTTTGTTTCTTGGGTCGTCGCCGTCGGAGGGTGGGCGGCAAGGGACTCGCCGACGTGTGCAAGCCGTCCGCTTCTCCGTCTTCTGCTTCCTCTTCGTCATCATTCCGATGGTGACGACGCTCCCGAATGATTTCTTCTGCCAGAACCATTTGTTGCAATCGCGGTGGCGAAAATCGTGTATGAATGATTTCCATCAATCGTTCTCCCGAGCAGAGCATCCCCATGAGAAAGCAAGACAAACAATTGAGTGGTAATACCACAAAGAGTGGACTGTCTTGATTAAAGACATTATCGAAATTCGCAAACCACGTTGATGCCCCCAAACGAAAGACAATACCGAGTTGCGTAAAGAGGGATAGAATTAAAATATCATCGTACGTGGTCCAGAAATGATGTACAAATTGTTGATCTTCGTCCGCTTGTGGGTCTTGTTGTTCGGGTGGCTGTTCACTCGTAGTCGGATTTTGTCTCGATTGTCGTTGGGGATAAAAGAAACTGTGCACGGCTTCTCTGGACGGTTTCGCAATCGATTCTTCGAAATGCGTCGAAACTTCATCGAAATGACTGACGAGAAGATCAGTTGTTGTTGTTGTTGTTGTTGCGTTGGGGCGATTCGATTCGGTGGGTGGAATCGAATTGGACATGATGATGAATACCACTTCAAGCAAAAAGAAATGAAGATGACTACCAGTACAAAGTATCGTATGACCAATGTTGCTTTAGTTTTATTTGCACTGCAATGAAACGGAAACGGTGTGGCTGCGCGTGCTCTCAGAGAGTTTCCTCCAACTCGTCCCACGACACGCTCTGCGCTCTGCGGTCCGTTAAATAACGGCAACGTTAACGTGAATACCGAGCCCAATCAAGGAGACAGGCAGAGCATCGTACTGTTTTCCAATCCCGCTGGAGTCCCGGATCACGGAAGGAAAAACCAAAAAAAACACCACGAAGGGAAGTGCCGTTTACTTTGGTTTAGAACAATCGTTGACATCTCTCTACATTATGCTCTGTTTTCGATCATAAATATTACGGAGTACACAATTTAAATAATGACGCCTCAAGATACTACTTCATCGAAGGAAGAAGCTAAGGATCAATCGGAGGCGCGGCATCCTCCTCCTCCCTCGTATTATTATCCTCCTCCTCCTCCTCCTCCTCCTCACCATCATCATCATCGTCCCCCTCCGCCCGGAGTTTATTATCCTCCTCCTGTTCTACCAGCACAGAATACTACTACTAATACTACTACTAGTACGGCTAGTCCTTTCAAAACGTCGTTACTTCTAGCGACGGGAGGATTTTTAGGAATGACGGCGGCAGCGGCCATTCGATGGTTGAATGGTGAAGATTTTTCCTTACTTCCACGCAACGAACCAAGCACAACTCCAATCATGGATTCTTTCGTCGAAGAATTACGACAACAACAGCAACAGCAACAAGACCAAATTGTACAGCGTCTTACGAATGTACTAACAAAACAACACGAAAAAGAGCGGACCGACGATTGTGTTAAGTTGCTGCGAACGAAATCATCATCATCATCGTCGTCGTTGTCGGAAGAGGAGGATGTAGTACCCATGTTGATGCAGATTCAATCCGAGCTGACGGCGTTGCGGCAAACACTGCAAGAGAATGAGCCATGGGAGGAGCGATTATCGGATACGTTACACAATTTACACAAATGCATGGAGCATCTTCTTCGAGGGACGGTCGTCGATTCGAATCGTACCAATGTTATGACACGTGTCGAACCACCCCAATCGCTGAAGGAAGATGTGAGCAAAGACCTTCCTTTCACTTTACAAGATTCACTACGTACATTGATGGAACAGAACAATCCGGATCATTTGCGGGCCGGTATCCCCCTGTTATTTCTCTATGTATCGAACCTTTTGCATCATCCGACGGCACCACGCTACCGAAAAATATTCATGTCAAATGACAGTTTTCAAAAAGTCGATCAATTGGTGGGTGGAAAAGAATTTTTGGTGGTACTGGGATTTGTCGAACTGGGCACCTATCTGGAATGGCAACACGATATGAAGGATCACATGGAGGTGTTGCAGTCTGCGACGTCGGCTTTGAAATTACTGAAAGCCGTGCCCCCGGTCATTGAATCGGAGTTCGTGGAACAAGTCATTGCGGCGGCGCGAGGAACCAGTTGTCCACCCACACCCACAATCCATGCGTCTGGTTTGGATGAATTGAAAACACCAGAAATCGGCAGAATTGCATCACCACCGAATACGCGAAAACATCATTTGGAAAAGCCTGCATTCCCGTTGCTGCATGGGAACGATGATAATGATAATGATGAATCACCTCCCGTTTTGTCCATGTCTTCTGAAAGCAATCGAGATCGGACGACCGAGGAGTTGCCTTCACCAAATCGAGAGAACTCGGGCGATAAGGAGGCTACGGATGTATTATGGAAGTAAACGAATTCATAGAAAGCAGTATACTATTAGTCGAAAAACTTTTCTTAGGCAAAAGGGTCAAACGGATTCGTACTTTTTTGCGGAGCTTGTTGGGAAGGTTGCTGGGAAGGTTGCGGAGCACTAGTGGCATAACTTGTCTGATATTGTGGAGGAGGTGCTTGTCCTTGGTTGTAATGACTATTGTATCCTGAATATGGTGCTGTTTGTCCTGCAGGTATAGATGACTGAGCACTCGGTTGTGCATATCCATACCCCGCTGGATTGTATCCTGGGCCGACAGAAGGTGGGACTTGCGGAGGTGTGGAAGGAGCGTGAGCCAAAGTTGTCGCGTTATTTGCTACTACGGAAGGTTGTGCCACAGGTACAGGGACAATCGTGGGCTGAAATGGTGTATCGACTTGTATTGGAGCATGAGCAGTCCCAATCAATCCAGCTCCGCTTGGAGCTGTCCCAGAGACCTGTTGTGCCACATATAATTGTTGGTTAGCCACTTCGGGAGGGTCGGGTTTGGTAACGGAATCAAATGGGTTTGAACTGGCTACTGTTGGTTGAGAAACTGTCATGCTGTCGAAAATGCCCAACAAGTCTTCGTTAACTTGGGGTGCCGGTACCGAAGGAACTGTATTTGCCATTGCACCTCGCGGATCAACAATAGGCGGAATGTTGACTATCGTCCCCCGAGCGTTCGGATGCATCGCAGCATGCATAGTATCAAAAGGAACATTGAACCACAACCTCTGATCGCGTGTCAACTGCGCTACATGTTAGTGATACTGCATGAGAAAACAGGCACAATCCGATTGCTCACATTTACTCACCCGGGGCGTAGCGTTATTCCGCAGCTGCCATCTTCGCTGCGCGCAAACTCGTCGCACATTAAACAGCCGGGATCGATCAACAAGGAGACCGTATACGTCAGTAGCTGCATTTCGAACCTGCTGCACTATTTGTCCCCGCATGTTTTCATAGTTCTTCATCGCTCGGATCTTATCGAGCCCATCTGTTGCTTCCGCTATCACGGCAGTTGGTCCATGGTAAAGAAGATTGCGCAAAATCATTAGTGCCTGGTAGCCGTGCTTCCACTGCATGCCTCGCGAATCGCGAATGCGCAACCACAGAACAGACATCACATCGGCCAGGATGGTACTGCACTCGAGACACTCTTCGACAAGTTGAGCCACAGCTTTGGCGTAGTCGCCTTCAAACGGTTTGTTGGATGTCAAGAGCATTGCAGTACGACGACCATTTGACTGAACTACCGCCGATCTCCGAGACAGACTGCTTTGCGCTAGCTGACGACATACTTTTCGGACATCGAGTAGACCAAAATCTATTTGATGCCTGCGATGATAGTAACAGCACTGCAAGAACAGGGGTGTGTCAGGTGTATTGAGCGGCTGGCGGCTTCGAATTTCTTCCACACGCCGACTGACAAATTCCGCTAGCATTTGTGTTTGACAAAAGTTCTGCAGTAAGGGCCAAACGGGGGTGCCTTCACCTTCTCCTGCCGATCGTTTGTGGGCGAGATATTTATTTCGGTCGAGTACGGCCGCCGAATCGCCTGGTGAAACAGAAAGATACCAACGAACATCTCCAAACATACAAAGGAAGAAAATGGTGAAAGAAATTCGTGCTTCCTCCTCGGCTGCTTCGTTGTGACAAGATTCAACATAAATGTAGTCCGGTGCCATGGATTTCGCATCCGGTGCTTCCGTGACGGCTAACTGTACTTCCACTTCTTCTACCTCTTCAACATCATTGCTGTCCTGGTTGCTCGACGATCCTTTTTTCTGCAAAAACATCTTGCCCTTATTCTTGATTTTTGTTCAACGTCGTTTTTACGGCTTTTGTAGCTTTGGCCGCCGTTTCCCCCATATTGGCCAGCGCGGACTCCCCGTACATGGCTTTTTTATCCGCCTTGACAATGTCCACCAGCTCTTGCGCCAAACACTCGGATGGAGTCGCGGGAGCGCCCGATCCCAGCTGGCCTACCATTTGTCGTGGAGAAGAAAATTCTCCTTTGACCGTGGTCATGAACAGATCCGGGATACGCTGATTGACGGTATTGGCATCCATGCCCCGCGTTTCCATGTTGTTGGTGTCCAAATGAATAATGAGAACATCACCCAATCCGTCCGTATAGTCTAGGCGGGACACCACCGGCGACAAGATACCAATCAAATAGGGATACGGTGCCGCCAGATACTGCCACAAATGAGGTGGCATAACGGGAATGTACAAATGCTGCCATTGGAGCATGCCTTGCGCCAGCATTGCGAGAGCCGCATGCGAGCAAGCGGCCAGCCGGGTCGGACTATGGCTTACCATGATGACACGACGTTCCGACAGAAGAGCCGACAAAATGCGGAGGGCATGGGCCACACCCACACAGCGTAGTAGGGGCAAAATGGAATTGTTGGCATTCGCCACGATACTAGATTGACTCGACGAAGCGATCAGCAACGCGGTAGGAATCAAGTAGCGATTCAGATCGACGGAAGTAAAGATGGGAACGGACAATCCCAGTTCCAGTCCTTCCAACGTTGCGAGCAGAGGAACTCCCTGTTGCTCCGGAGGTCTCGTCTGATAGATCCTCGCCAGATGCTGCTGATGATTGACCAAATTGTGCAACAGCCACTTTTGTGGTTCCGTGTGAGCTTGTTGATACGGTGGCATCGTCGCTTGATGAGAGGAAATTGCTTGCAACGATTTGAGAATGGAGGCATAGAGCGAATCGGCACCCGCAGCTCGTGTCAATATCACCAGTGCCCGTTCTCCTCGTCGTCCTACATCGTATCGGGATCGAGCCACCAAATGCGGAGGCAGATACCTTCGTACGTGTCCATGCATGCGGGCGCCAGTGCTGAGCTGTAACGAAAACGTGAACTGAAGGAAGGGTGTATTTTGCATCGCGTGGTAGTCGTAACGATTGAGGGGTGACGCTCCTGTCGTGGACGGAGCCGACGACTGATCATATTCCGGAAACGCAAAACTGGCGACTTGTGGAATACTTTTTCGCATCTCTTCCATGAGAGCGTCATCTCGTATGGGAGAAGCGACCCAGAAAGGTTGCGGACACGAGGACGACGCCGCCGGATGCGGAACATCCAAAAACAGATCAAAGAGCGGCAGCGGGCTTGCAGGTGCCGCCATTGCCGCAGGGTCTCTTGGTTGAACGAATTAAAATAGGAGATAAATCTCAAGCGAATCAAAACAGAGAGTTGATTAATCGCAATACATTTCTCTCTCGGCTGCTGCCGACGGCGGTTGAAAAATCCAACCGCAATCGCCCCCGAATGTCGTACTGGTATCTTTACGATTGGCTAATGAGGAAGTCATTTTTAGGTCTAATTCTAGAATTCTAGAGATTATTCTACAGCCCAATGGTAAACATTGACGACGACGAAAGAGAAAGATGATATGACCTGGTCGCTTATACCTGGTCGAAGCTCAGAAATGAACAGGAAGTAGCGTTGGCAAACTATCGAACGATCACCACGACATTTATCACAACTTGTGATTTTTCAAATTATTTTTTATGTTAATAAGGAAAACACCCACCTTACATGAGAGTAGCTTCAATAGTCTGCTTCAACGTCGCGAGCTCCACGCCATAACTCTTCGCCTCGGCGCTCGTATCACAGCCGAGACTTCCCCGAACAGGTTCTCCGAGAAGATGCAGTCCGAACGAACCCATCAAATCGCCCTTCTCAAGCAGTTCCTGCTCTTGATTCAAAGCTTCCTCGCCAGTGAGCTCAATAAATGTAAACTTTTGTCCCTTGAGCTCTTCCACCAAAGCAAGTGCTTCACGCCAAGTCACGGTCTCGCCCTGAATGCAGAGTTCACCTCCATTGGCAAACTCCGGATCTGTCAAGGCCCTGGCCAAAATGAACCCAATATCGCTTCGTTTTGTAAAGGAGTATTTGCCAGTACCACTGTCCACCAATGTTGCCGTCATCTTCTCGAGATTAGCCAAAAGAAGAAAATGTAATCCGAGAATAGACCCGTGTAGACGGCAAGAGTTGGAAGACCGACCTTTTCGGCGTGGTCCAAAACAACCTTTTCCCAACAAAAAAGGGAAAGCCCGGCTTCCAACGACGGTGATCGACACCGTACTGCGAAGGAACGAACAAAGAAGCACCCGCTGCTTTGGCAGCATTGATCATCTTGATCTCTGTGTCGACCAATTGCGGTCCTGAAACAGATGAAACGACGACGGAAGCATTCGGCATGGCCTTGACCAGTCCTTCTGTGTCATTGAAGTCTACTTGCTGAACTCTCCATCCGAGACTTTCAAGCCTCTCGCTTTTCTCTCCGACAGATCGTACCAGGGCGACTTTCTCATCGAAGCCTTCCGTAGTCACGAGGCCCTTGGCCATTTCTTGGCCAAGGCCCCCCGTGGCGCCAACAAAGTAAAGAACTTTCATGATTGATTGAATGGGTTATCGGTGTTGCAGACTTGTTTTGCAGTAAAATTGTGAGCACTTATCGCATTTCTGTTGCGATTTGCTTCTTTGCAAGATGGAAAACCTTTTTCAAACTTTTTCGCGGATATTCTCGTGGCGACATAGTTGTACACCGATCCTGAGTCCTGAGAATGGTTTTCCGCTGAACTTTCCAGAATGTTCTCGTCTGTCTGTTACCACCGGTACCGGTACTGGTACCGGTACGGTACTGTACCTGCGAGGGCCTAGAAAGGCCTAGGGCGGGATTTGTACGACAACCGTCCGTACAGCGTCCGCACTCTAGAACCTTTAGGCTCCCCACCAGCTTCAATTCATTCGAAGACAAAATACCGTGAGCTCTGAATTCGGTTCGCGCACAAGAAATAGGAGCACTATTTCAGCTTTTTTAAAAGTCGATCGCGTCCAGACACTTTTACTCGTTTGGGCTTTGGTGCCGAAGGGTTGCTCAAGGTTTTTCGGCCCTTGTAGACCTTCTCGTCCGGTGGCTCAGTTTGTGACGGGACCCACTCCTCGTCCTTCAACAACTCCCGCTCATCGACAAACGATGACATGTCTTCTCGGGCTTTGGATCGCGCTACTCTGACATGGGATGGTAAGGGTTCCGGACGAAGCGACTTGGACGAAAGTTTGATTCGAAATTCGCTGGTATCGTTCTCCGGCGGCGAGCTTATTGTTGCTGGACTGTGAGATGTTGCCTTAGGCGGTGCTATTCTCAGACGAATTTTCGGTGTCGTAGCTTTGTCGATAGAGCTTGTCAAGACCTTCACTTCCGGGCTCCCCTGACGGTGCTTTATCAGGAGAGATTCCATTTCGGACACTACGGTCTATTTGATCTTGAAACATTTTCAGAAAGTCTTCAAACGAAGAGCAGCCATGTTGTTGCAACACATATTCGACAGCTCCAGCAACGGTAGCCATTTGATCTGTTTCTCCCTCGTCGCTCGTCCACCAAGACTTGATTGCTTTCACGAGATGCGGCAATTCCTCCAATTCCGGTAAGCACACCTTGCCAGCTATCAGCTTTTCCAGATACATGCCCGCCGCATAGAAATGCAGCGGCTGAAAGAATGGAAATCGAAATCGTTCAGCCAACTTGCTTTGAGCTTCACTTTCGTAAATACGAAGCTGCCTTTCGATATCCATCCCGTGCAGAAAATTACCACCAAAGACGAGACTATCTGAGGGTGTGTAGACACTATGAATCCACCCCGCGGGAATGATCAACGTTTGATGTTGCGAAAGCGCCACTCGAAGGACGTCGTGGGGATTGGGAATTCGGTCCGCTAAAAAGATATGTGCCTGATCGGAATCATCGAGCCACTCCTCGTAGATCTTTAAATTGCGTTCGGATGGAACAATGAGACAAAACTCTTTCGACCCTGACAACACATGATACCAAACGGATGTACCACCAAAGTCAATATGAAAATCGGTGTACGATCCGGCGGCACTGGTCAAGCAGTAATACTGCACTGTGGGACGATGCGGCGATGGATGAGGCCAGGCGTGATCGATCCAATCCATGTCACGCACAAAGGAAGGACTTTTGACATAGTTGGCGAGGGGTGTTTGACTAAACTCAAAGCTGATTTGGTTCAGTACGCGATGACGCGTCTTTTGAATGTACTGGGTCGCGGCCCGACGACTGGGTCGAGTTCGTTCGGGAGAGGACGATTCTGCAGTTTTTGTGACAGAATGGATCCGATCTTCGTCTTCGAAGTAATCTACCAAATCCGCAAAAGTCCATCCCTCCATTTCCTCTTGATATTCTACATCAATGACATGTACGACCTGCGAATAACCGACTACATCGGCTATATCGCGAACGGTAATGGCATTTGCAGAGGAACCCATCGGGCAATTGCATTCCGATCGATTCGGGTCGATCGCGGACCAAGACGGGATGTCGTATGGAGAGAGTTTTCGATTGAAAAGCATTCGCCGTCAATAGTTGACCTTGATCGAGAATTTGCAGCAAATTTATTTGGATGATTCCCTTCGAACTGCGAGGGATATTCGCATCGAACAATGGTAGCTTCAAAAAGAGGGAATGTTCTTGTTTGCATACACAGGTTCCTCAGCATGTTCGTCGACCATTTTTATCGCATTCCTTTGTAGTTACGGAAACACACTAGAGGTGAATATTGTTTGTCGCAGATATCGACAGGAATAAGCACAAAGGCACTTCCAAATGCAATGGGAAAGAAGAAAAAAACGGTTGCGCACTGTGAGACGTGCAATTACATTCATAACCTGCAATGCGTAGCTACTGGTACTACGTACTATACTTTGTAAGCTCTTCTACTACGAACGTCTGTCGCTGCTCCGCGTCGGTATTATCGAACGTCGATGGATGGCGTCGTATGGATCACATCCATCTATCGACACGCAAATCAAAAGATCGTCGATGAATTGATTCTTCTAACAACATAACAGATACGAAGCATACAAGAGAACGGTCTTTGTTTGACACGAAGTCTCAAACAATCAAACAATGTGTCGCAAAATGAGGTTCCGTTGCCCGAGCCTACTATCATCCGTCGTATGTCTACTGGGGCTACTCACACAAACGACTTTCGCGAGAATGTATTACCCAGTGGCAGTAACCGGATACCGTCACCGACGAAATTCACCCGGATACCGTCGTTCTTCTGTTTTGCATGTCAGTCGTAAAACAAGACAATCCAAGGATCCTTCCACGATCCTTCCAGAAATGGTCGATGCGCCACAGTCGGGTGTCAATGATGCCGAACTTGGTCCGGTCGGGAGGATTGTTGCGGGAGCCGTGGAAGTCGCCGTCAGCACTGGACTCGAATATATGTCTGGATTTTTGGGAGGATATACGCTGGGAACGGTCACCGATGTGCCTCGTTTGTTGTTTCGTACGACCAATCAACCCACATTGTTGCGAGAAACGTCGAGCCGCTTCGTACGAACGCACAGCAAATCCTTGAAATGGGCCAAGACGTGGGGTGGGATCTCGGCGGCCTTTGGTGGTTTCAATGTTCTCATTAAAGTGGTACGAGGTGGGAAAGAAGATGACTGGAATTCGATCCTTAGTAGTACCGCCGCCGGTGTTTTCTTTGCCCGAAAAGGTACGCGTATATTGGGTTCGAAGCATGGCGGAAATACGAGTCGACTCAATCACTTTTGCTTTCTTCGAATTACAGAAGGCCCACAGGGGATGCTACGTGCTGCCGTTCTGTACGGTGGGTTGATGTATGTCATTCATGGTGGAATGCTGACACGACGTGATCCATCTCGTTATGTCGAAGAACCCATAGACTTTTGAAGAAGGGAACATGGATGTTGCCAGTGAGGACTTCGCGCAATTTGTTTTGGAACAAATGGTCTACGAGACGCGTAGTTTGTGGTATCAAGATATTTGTCAAACAATGTCTGGACTTGAAACGACGCAGCCAACTGCCTTCTTTAATCGATCTACTCGACATGCACCGTTATCAGACGAGAGAAAGAAATAGTTTGGGGGGAGACTGCAAACGTTAGAAAAAAAACAAATGGCAAAATGACATTTGTCGGAAGTAGATACTCCGGAACAAATTTTGAAAGCTATGTGAAGAGAGGAGGTCGAACGTCACAACAAATCACAATAGCGAAGGAAGCAAAGCATTCAAGGTAAACGTAATATGCTCAGTTTAAGTTTGATGTCCTGGTTTTAAAAATTCTAGTTCCGACGTCGCAAATTTAATTCGGAACCTGTTGAGCTGCTATGAGGAGTGCCACGATGTATAAGCTGACGTGGACCAAAGATTAATAGCGAAAGCGCTTTGACCTTTGACGCGGACGGGGTATTTTCACTCACTCACAACAAGTCGCTCACGTGGATGAGGTCATCATGCTGACAAACTAGCAACGATAGCAGACAACAGACAACAGACAGACACGAACATCCGAGAATTCAATGGATGGAGACCTTTTAAAAAGCAGTTCCATGCAGCACTTTTTCCTCTCGAACAAACCAGAAGTTCCAAGAACATTGTATCTTCGGAAAGTTCTTTCTGATTCTCTGTGGAACGCAAAGAATAGCCGCAGTTCGATCAGCGCTCACAGTTTGAATCAACGTCATTACTTACGAGCAATCATGAAAGTTCTTTACTTTGTTGGCGGCACCGGAGGCTTGGGTCAAGAACTGGCCAAGGGCCTCGTGACTGCGGAAGGCTTCGATGACAAGATCGCCCTGGTACGATCGATTGGAGAGAAAAGCGAGAGGCTTGAAAGTCTCGGATGGAAAGTCCAGCAAGTAGACTTCAATGACGCAGAAAGATTGGTCAATGCCATGCCGAATGCTTCCGTCGTCGTTTCATCTGTTTCAGGACCGCAATTGGTCGACACAGAGATCAAGATGATCAATGCTGCCAAAGCTGCGGGTGCTTCTTTGTACGTTCCTTCGCAGTACGGTGTCGATCACCGTCGTTGGAAGCCGGGCTTTCCCTTTTTTGTTGGGAAAAAGGTTGTTTTGGACCACGCCGAAAAGGTCGGTCTTCCCACTCTTGCCGTGTACACGGGTCTATTCTCGGATTACATTTTCTTCTTCTTGGCTAATCTTGAGAAGATGACGGCGACATTGGTGGACAGTGGTACTGGCAAATACTCATTTACAAAACGAAGCGATATTGGGTTCATTTTGGCCAGGGCCTTGACAGAACCGGAGTTTGCCAATGGAGGCGACCTATCTGTTCAGGCTGAGACTATGACTTGGCGTGAAGCACTTGCTTTGGTGGAAGAGATCAAAGGTCAAAAGTTTACATTCATTGAGTTGACTAGTCAAGAAGCCTTAGAGAAGGAGCAGGAGCTGCTCCAGGGCGGTGATTTGTTGGGTGCATTCCGATTGCATCTACTCGGAGAACCGGTCCGGGGAAGTCTTGGTAGCGACACCAGCGAAGGCGCAAAGAGCTATGATGTGGAGCTTGAAACGTTAAAGCAGACTCTCAAAGCAACCCTTAAGTGAGGCGGCACGTTTCGGCATTTGCTGTCCGGAGCAAAAACCCTTCCGTAAGATTCTGCCATGCCCATGAGCATCTATTTGTAATATGTAAGCATAATAAAGTCATTAAATTCACGTAATCAGCATGCTAAATTAATAATTTCTACGCATCTACATTGCTCGGTCAGAAAGGATGAATTTGGAAGGCGCGCTTGGTCAATACTACGAAAACGATTAACGATGATACAAAACAAAGGAACGGCAGGGCTTCCGCAAATCAAATTTCAACGCGCTCACTTTGGATGATCAAATCAGACATGGAGGTGCCATAATTATGCGCAAACGATTCCAGAACGCCATAATACTCGTCAAACGACAAATAGCCAGGCACGTCCATGTCGCGGGGAAGGTCTGGAAGAATTTTACGCACAAACGAACGAAAATGGGCGGGATGAACCAACTTTCCTTCGTGATTTGGAAAAAACATCTCTTCTTCAATTGCATTCTCAATGCAATGCTTGCTGTTTTCGTACTCCCGCTCTTTCAAGTTCTTGTTCTTGTTGGTACTCTTGGGGCCATACAAAAATCGCTTCTCGTCTTCTGCTAACGAACGATGACTTGGAATAGAAAATACACTCACGTCTTCGAAAAAGCTAACTCGACGAGTGGGAGGGCTGAAGAAACTGTCGCGATCGCACATGAAGTCATCCGCAAACCGCAGCGGAACTTGAATCGGCGCCGCAGCAAGGCCCACGACAAGTTTGGCTGCCAGATCGCCGCCCCGAGGCATTGCTGGGCTTAGCGCAGCAGGCGACGGGTGAAAATCACCAATTTTCCAGACAGGCACAGGCGAAATGTCACCAGAGACACTTTCCGGGGCATTTGATTTTAAGTCAGACGTTACAACATCGTCTTTGGCGTCGAATCGAAAACGCAAAGAAGCCCACACCTTGCGGAAAGGCCGAATCGATCGACGATGCTTCACGGTCGTCTTCTGATGACTTTGGGGACGTAGTAGGCACTTAAGGTGGCGGGAAACTTTCATTATTGTTGATGATATCAAGAACCAATAAAAGTGTGTCTTTTTTCGTTTTTTGTGCCGAAAGACCAGAACACGCTTGCTGCCGAGGACGGACGCAGTACAGACACTTCAACAATAACTATACGACATCACTTCTCAACCTATTTGTACACTATGCGATATTGTCGTTCTGTTTTCAGTTACGCTTTCTCCGTGATAAGGAAGCACCCTCTCGCTGCTCCGTTTACATCTCAGAGGGAAAGGACGCAGCCAGCGACGAGTGAATCACATCATTGTTTATTTTGCAATTTCTATTAGAATTACCACTTCTTCATTTTGGATCTCCCCTTCGAAGTTGCTTGCTACCAGGTCGAGCGAACGTGGACGTAGACTGCTTCAATTGTCGTTGGTTTTCAACAAATTTCAAGTTGTATTTGTCATCTCACATTGAATATTGAGCAATGCCTGTCTACTTATGTCACCCCGGAGAGAACGACCCGGAACCGTGGCGGTATGGTCTTCAAGTGTTTGCTGCTCCCTGCAAAATTGATGATAATGCACCCTCTTCCACTGCTTCGGTAGGCGGTGGGACGGACTTAATCGTTGCAGATTGGGCGGACGATGAAGACGTAAAGCAACGAAACGAGAACATTCAAGTGACAAAAGCAGTCGGCCGCGGCACTCGTCCATCGATATCGTCACAAGTCGTTCGACGCGTTCGTCATGCCGAGCTGCTACTTGTTGACGATGTTTGTCTAGCTTATGATCGATTTTGGCTACGATTGCGTTGGCCAGGGCGGAAAGGAGGCTTCGCAGGGTATATTGCTATGGGACTTGTTTCTGAAGCATCTCGGATCTTTTCATCTCATGGTAAGTGGTTGCTTGTTATGTCCACATTTACGATCGGAATCTTATTCTTCTCTTAGTCATCGATTCACACATTCCCGGCGTCCTTGCCGCGGAAGATAGAGCCAGCGGTGATGATTTAGATCACGATGACAATCGTGAAGAAACTGGAAGTATGCCTCCATCCGAGCCTAGTGAAATAACGTCCCTCGTTTGTTCACGCACCGGACTTCTCTTTCCTTCATCGCCTGTCATGAAGCTACTCGCACATTATGATGACGGCCTATCGCCACCAGTGGCCTTGGCGCCCAATCCAAGTGATTCTGTGTTCTGTCGAATTTGTCGCGAAGGGTTGCATGATGACGCAGATGATGAGCTTCCAGCTGCTGCCGATGACGACGCTGATATAGATAGAACTGGGAGCGGCTCTTTACCGCAATCGGGAAGTGAAACCGGATCTGTCGATGTGGGCCAATCTAGTCCAAGCGATCCTAAAGCCCCTGAATCACCACACCCATCCTACGGGTCGAATCATGATGCCATGCAAAATCCAATGCTAGCACCTTGCGAATGCTCAGGCTCTATGGCGTTTGTACATTACTTGTGTGTGGAGCAGTGGCGATGCAGATCTCGACACCCCGATGCACAAGACGGATTGAATTGCGAGACATGTGGTGCTAGATATGCTTTGCCACCCGCTGAACGCGAGGTGCATGTGCCGCATGTCGACCAAGATCAGGATGACTGGCTAGAGGCAATGCCGCCTCATGTCATGCAGGCTCTTCGCCAGCCGCATATTTGGTGGCAAATGGGTGCTGCGATTGTTCGACGTCGTTGGCTCCGTCCCATTGCTCCCGTCATTATGTCTCCGATTGTGGCTTTGTACTGCCGTGCACGACGGCTGCTCAAGAAAAGAGGAGTCGCTCGCCGCCGTTGGGCTTGCAGTCTTTGTCGGCGCCGTGCCCGATGGAAGTGCGTGCGATGTCTTCGTAGTTACTACTGTTCACGTCAGTGCCAAAATGTGTCATGGCATATCATTCACAAGCATGTCTGCTACAAACCTGTTCGATTTTGGTGGTCGGTTCTCGTGTACTCAATTGTTGGTTTGCTACTCTTCCCAGGCTTTCGGCGTGATCCGCTCGTGTATGACCTGGGCTTGATGGCCGTGCCCATGTCATTTGTGGTCGCGGGAATCTTGGGCGGAAGCGCTGGTATATTGATTAAAAAGGCTTTAGGAATAGATGCCCGTGGGCGTTTGTTGGAATTAACAGTTGTTCTGGTCACCATTTTCTTATCGTTCGTCACTTGGGGCCTAATTCAAAGCTTCTTTGGGAATCCAAACGCTTGCGTTGGCGCAATTGGTGCTTATGACATAACTGCAAGCGATCTTCCTTCAACATCTTCAATGTTGCGATGGTTTCAGATATTGATTTTAAAACCAATGAAGACCTTTTATCTCGTTGTGGACAAGGGATGTTCTCAGTATCTGGGCACGTGGGGTAAACGATTATTGTGTGACGATCGAAGTCTGCTGCATTTCTTCCCATGGGATGGTGAAGATGAATACACCTATTATAAGGTCGGCTGTTTTGAGCATATTCCGTTTGCAAATGAGAATTTTTTCTTGAAAGAACATGGAGGAGAAAAGTGTGCCGGCGATTTGGTCATGGTTTTATCCTTATATCATTTAGCAGCAGTCAGTTTTATCATTAGTACATTGGCCAAGCACGAAGAGCGCCGTCAACGACGAGAGAGGATGGAGAGGCGTTTGCCACGTCAAGGGCGAGCCGTAGTTCGCAGGCCTGGGCAACACGCTCATCAAGATTAAACGATAGAAGTCCTATAGGTAATGGAATACAGCTTAGCTTGAGCTTTACAGTTTTGCCTGTGACTTTCGTTTGTCTCCCCAAACTTTACAATGACCCTCCCGAGTCGCTGATATCGACATCCATACTCATCATCATAGCACTACCGTCTTCTTCCTTAGGAGTTTTCCTCTGTGGTGTTGATCGCATCAAAAATGACGAGTCGTCATTTGTATGCTTGGGAATTTGTGAAATGCTGGACGACTCTTCCAGCTGTTCTTGCAGGGCTCGTTGCAACATTTCGGTACTGAAAGCATCATCTGCTTTAAAACTCAATGCTTGGTGGTACAACTGAATTGCTTCATCTAACTGCCGTGTCAAATGCTTCGTAAAAGCCAGTGCCGCATATGCCGACCCCTTTTCGGGACAAAGGGCCACACAATGGTGGTAGCAAAGTTCTGCCTTTTCAAACTGACGTGTTTTACGATAGCAGTGACCCAAGTCAAACAAAGCTGGCTCCCAATACGGATCTTGAATTCGGTCCAGTCCTTCAGTCAAAGGGTCCGCTGATTGCGTCAAACTCGTTAATGCCTTCTGAAACCACACAATGGCCGATTCGTTTTCACCTTTTTGTGCGTAAAGAACGCCGAGCTCATGCAAGCATAAAGGGTCACCCCCACTCGACTTGAGCGCAGAATGTAGAAAGTGTTGGGCTAAAACAAGGTGATTGGTTCTCACGTACTCCATACCCATGTAAAGCAAGGATGTATGATCTCCGGGGCTGAGTCTTTGGGCGGCTCTGAACGATGCAAGGGCTTGGTCTGACTCGTCGCATGCGGCAAAGGCACAACCAAACGCAACCCAAGCCTCTGTGCACTGCGGATCTAAACGAGTCGCCCGACAAAAATGACGCTGGGCGACATGAAACCGCCGACAGCAGTAGTAGTATGCCCCCACCGCGAACCATGACTGCGCCGATTTCGGGGAAAATTCAACCCACTCATGCGCCAAGCGGAAGAGAACACGCTTGTGTCCCATGAGTACGAGTGTAGAAATGTAACAAAATGCTGCACCAGGGACCAATGGATCAATTTGAGAAAGTCGCTCAGCATAGTTCAACACATCCTTCCACTGATAGCGGCGATAGGCACGACGAGCGGCCATGGCAAGAACGTGAGGTGAATGCTGTAGCTTAAAATCATTCCATAGCTGGTCAAGTGCACCGTCGACAGCTTCCTGGATATCCGATGATGCAGAGCTGGACGGGAAATCTGCACCTTTCCCGAAAATACTCCGTGCATCGATGTTGTCTCTCGTCTTTTCATGGGATGACCGACGTCATTGGCGGCTGGGGTGTGAAAAGCCGGTATAGGCGATGAAAACGGAATAGCCGAAGCGTTGGGTGAAAACAGAGACATCGAATCGCTGCTGGCTGGAGCCGCGGCAGGTAATTCTTCCGTCACTTCTTGCGGGGAAATTTCGATGCGAGCCAGATAGAGGGCTTTTAACCACTTTAACGTTGTACCCTTGCCCCCGGAGAAGTCTAAGGAGTCCAGCAGCTGATACGCGTCGGATGCCGTCACCAAGTGGCGATCCAACAGATACTCCCACGCCGCTTGACATTGACAATCGATTTTGAGTGCACGTTTCCAGTACGTAGCGGCACGAATTCCGTGACCTGTTTCCAGATACGCGCGTCCGCGCCAGGTGCAGATACGCGCCAGCAAGTGAATCTGATACTCGGGTTGACCCGCTTGATCCATCGCCTCCTGTAACGTATGCCACGCAAAATCGTCATTGTCGTCGAGAGGCTTTGAAATCGCCAAAGTACTAAATGTAGGATGCTTATTTTGATTGGATAAATCATCCGGCAGACGGCAGGCATCCTCCAGCAATTCCACCAGCGACGGCCATTCTTCCTGCGCCGCCAGAGCCGAACACGCCACCAGCAATGCCTCCCAGGGATAGCTACTGCGCAATAAGCAACTCTCCTCCAGTGTTTTCAAGCAGGCCGAAAAGTTACGAGCATTTAGCTGAATTTGTGACAGCATCAAGGCATCACTTGGATGCCCAGTTTTCGCATACAACAAACTCGCAAAGAAAGCCGCTTGAGAGGGAGATTCCGTAGCCGATTGGTTCGCCAGTGAACGAAGTCTTTCGAGTGGAATGCCGTCCACTGCCGCTTTGGGTGGAGGTGATAGGATGGAAGACGACTCGTCCGTAAAATTCTTGGACGTCTCGGCATCCTCCATGTCCACGGCAGCATTGTTGAAGGACGTACCGCCAAAGAAACTGGTTCGTCCACGAGCATTCGACGTGGATGCACGGGGAGACCAGTGATTGACACTGGCACTATTATTGGGCGAGAATCGAAGCAGACCTTGCAGAAGCGGAGAGTGTGACGATTCATCCCCCGTGATACCGTCAATCTGCGTCCTTGTGATGCGAGTTCGCTGGTTTCGGCTCGATGGAAATGGTGACCGCCCCGAAGGCCCGGATGATGGGTTAAGACCAGAGGAAGCCATTCTTTGATCACGTTAAGCTTCTTTATTATTTATAGATCGAATTTACAATATACTAACGTTTTGGTTGATGTATCATCAGCATCGGACGCGGCACAACCATTTTTCGGCCACAGAAAGCCTGTAGAGAAAACGGCACTGACAATAAGTACCGTATCGATCGATTTTTTTACGGACGAAGAATGAACGACGTCGTGATGGTCGAGCGATGGTCGAGCGATGGTCGAGCGAGCGAGCTAGATCTAACAAGACAAACTACAAAAAAACAATACGCGAAATTCTACACGAAGTTAATGAAGGAGGCTGTGATCCAGAATTTCCAGTTTGCAACTAAGCTGGTCCAGAATGTCTCTCGATCTGATTTCTTTACTCCCCCAATTCCATTAAACTGCAGTAAGCTGAGACCGCTAGTCATCAAGAAGAGAAGAATCGGAGCTTGAATGAATTGATCAATCAAAGCCTTGACAAAAGATCTTCGTGTGAACGGCTTTTCTGTTGGGGGCAAGTAATGATCCAGGAATGAAGAGTAATAATGACTCTAGGGAGCTCCGAAGAAGCCGATTGCACCAAATTGAGCGACCCGAAGCCAATCTACGCTCGCACTGTAGTTCGTTCCCCGGAGATGCTCCACTCCTTGCGCGCAAAGATCACCACTACCAACGATTAAGAGAGCGGTAACGCTCTTCACAAGGAGCGGACGAGTCTCAAGTAATTCGCAGTAACGATCCCAAAGACTTATTTTGGCAGCACGGTTTTCATTGGCCGCATCAGAATCGTCTCCTCCCACGGCCACTTTTCGTTTGTTGCTTAGGAGAGGCCTTGTTTCGCCATTGATATAATCCCATTCATTTTCCGCATCTTCTGGAGGAAAACTCATCTTTAATCTACGGTTAATGACTCCTTCGTTTCCCTATTGTGTGTTTTTCCATATGATGACAAACAATAATGACGCAGCTTTTTTTTCATTCTTCGTCTCGTCTTGTGTACGGAATAATACGGAATGCTTTTTGATTTTGAACGCGCTCGCGCTTCATTCACGTTTGTCATGTCCCGCTTGCCAACTTAAAAGCATACTCCGTATCATCTAGATATTTCAGACCGAGCTATGTGTCCATTCAAAGGTTAAAACTAGATAGAACTTATACTATGCACACCAGCAAACATTAAATTTTTCTGTTTTTCATTATATTGATTATTTTTGGTCGCATTTTTTGTCTTAGACGAGCTCTTCCGCACCATTTTGACGCGAAGAATCCTCCTTAATTTCGGCTTTGATGGCCTGGTCAGAATCTTGTCTTTGTTCTTCACTCCCGTGGTTATCAGGGTCAACACGGGCACCACGAGCCAGGCAGTTAGGGCAGCAGTCTCGCATGCAATTGAACAGGCAATAGCAGACCGCCAGGAAAACAATCCAGAAAACAACGTCCGCCGAGCCAAAGTTTTTGAAGTCAAGATTCATGTAGGACAGCCAACTGGAGCTGCCAGATTGGTTTCCACCAGAAAGATTAGTTGACGGTATTGTGATTTTCGTTTGAACGTGGTAGCATCCTCGGAAAACGGTTGAGAATTTAAATGAACTTTCTTGTCTCCACTTGTTTCTCCAAATTTCATGTTCATGCCCATCCAAGCACTGGTCGCCAACTCCATCATAGACGTCCATCACTAACGTGTCCTCATTCCCTGGAACAAATCCCTTGTAAGCCAGACCAGCTAGAATGGTCGAAACGTCGCTTGGAACTGCCACAAATGAAATGCGCTTCCTGCTCATTCCATCTTTGGTGCACTGCCATGCAGAAAAACTGCGCATGTTGCAAAAGTCGAAGTCAGCCAAGTGAAGCGATTCGTTCTGAAGGCTAATGCGGCCTTGCTGGACGGAGATGTCGACTCGGACTCGATTCAAATCAAGGTCTGCTTCATCCATCAACGTTGGGAAGCTGAAGTTGTAGCTCGGGATGCCGTCGGCAATAGTCATGATGGCTTCGTTAATGTTGGTCCAGGTTGGGGCGTGGTTCACATTTTGGATCTCAACTGTTTGTGTTACAGGTTTGGAAGCCGCCAATACTCGCTGCTCCCACTGGGCAACGACACGGTACTGGAATGACTCTTCAGGTAAGTCCAAGCTTTCTCCATAGGCATTCACGGATGGCTTGGTAAAGTAAGTTTCCGATGGGCGACGGTACTCAACCCAAAGACCTGTCGTATTCACGGGAATAGGAAGGCTATTCACATCCGCCAAAAGCTTTGCTCCACCACTGTAAAGTTCTCCCTTCGTCGGAATGCTTTCAATGTCAACAAAAAGCGGTAATGTCACAGTTGAAGTGTTGCTTCCTCCCACCCAGATCAAGGTAGGCTTGCTGATCGGGGCGTCTTGTTCGATCATTACAGCATCCGAGGGATGTGCTTCCAGATACAGGGGCACCACTGCTGCTTCTCCAATACCTTCTTCAAAGATTCCTTGCACTTGCTTAGAAGTCAGAGACTCATCAAAGAGAGAAACTTGCATGATTGAACCTTGAAACGGTTGAGACGTGGCGTCAGCCGTATCCACTTGGGGGAACAGCTGCAATGATTGATTTGAGGGAAGGCGAGTTAAATCTGCCGCAAATGGAACATTCTCCATAACAAGCTTTCCTTGAATGAACAAGTTTGTCATTGATCCGCTTGTCGAGATGGTCAAAGAAACGGGCACATTGTGTTGCAAGTCGTACTGACCCATGCGAATCATACGGCACGAGTGTGTGGAATAATCGTCAAAGGCAAAGACAAGATGTGCCCCCAACTGAGCCACCATCATGAAGTATCCTCCACATCCAGCGTCTGACTGGAGAAGACGAGACACGCTGCCTGACCCAAATGTCAAAATGGGCTGAAGCATGGGAATTTCATCACCAAGAGGGAGTTGCGCAGTGACCCATGTGGACAATGACCACTCATTCTGGCGGGCTAAAAGATGTTCGCGAAGAGCGTCGAGGGTTTTTGAGCTACGGAGAGTAGCAATCTGGTGAGAGTTGAGCTGGAATCCAGTGCTCTCGTCGCATGCAAAGCTTGAAGCATCGGTGGGTTGCAAGAGTCCGATCAACGACTCGTTGTTAGTCGATGCGGCCAATCGGAGAGGATGACAAGGTGTCAAGGTGAACTGTTCGAAAGGTTTAGGTGCTGACATGTTGTTTTTAATGCTTGTCAAAAATTGTGAGACAAAATTAAGCTCTCGAGGTGAACCATTTTCATTCTTGGCGTTTTCATCGTTCAGCCGCCGTTTCCAAAACTCGCATTTCCAGCACTATAAAAAAACATTTCTGTTTTTTTTTGCCACCAAATTATCCTTGTGCAACTTCTTTCACGATTCAAACATGATGTATGATGCATTCACCGATGGTAAGAAGCAAGACAAATAAACATTCCTAAAGGCGACGATTATTGAAACCACACGAGTTCAATTGCGCGGTGATGCGACGAATTCTACAACAAACAACTACTATGTACAAGTGAAGGCCTTTGTACTCACTCGAGGAGACAAACAAGGAATACAGGTTCAATTCCTCTTCTTGTCTAACCGGTTCTTGGCTTACTGTGATCCATCGCGGTCTCTTTTTACTCCGCGCCTTACTTTTTGTTTTGCCCAAGGTTTTTTCATCGAAGCACCATGCACCATGCACCATGCACAATAACTCCTCGTTGGCTTTCCAGCCGATTGCGTCTCATCCAGCTGTTGGGATTTCCTGTTCGAGCGACCATACTCTCTTTGTTATCGTTCTTCATAGTCGATAACGATACGATAACGATACGTGGCATACCTTCCACGTCGACTTTACCGAGGACTGTCTTAAGACTTTCTAGGAAGCTTCTTGCCGACCAATCCGGAATATCAACCGGTGAACACGGTTTTCCCACATCAAATAAAAGAGGATGATTCCACGATCTGTTCCACGGAAAGTATCCCACAATGAAGCAGCCGCACACCCGCCGCGCGGTTCACCGACGCACCATCGCATTTACTTCCTCAATGCACTTGCGACGATACAGGTACCCAATTCCTTGCTGCGCGGGGTGCAAGTCACTCAAGTAGCCGCGGATGGTACAACACAAATCGCCACATTGACTCTTTCCAAAGACAAATTCACTGTCACTTTGTCGTCGGAAGCCTCCTCGGCTGGATTCTTTTCTAAATCGGCCGTCATGACGCACCGCGACGTCGACATTAGTGAGATGGACCGTATTCAGCGTGGTCAATCCACCCAGTATTTTGAAAGAGCCAAGAAAAAGGCAGATCGAATGGGAGTTTTGCTAAAATCAGAACTATTCCGTGGTTCATCGCACGGATCCAGCGCCAACAATTCCTATCACACGCATTCGCCATCGTCCGTGGCTTCCTCGGCAACGGCGTTGCATCCGGAGCTTTCTTTTAGCATTATTTTCCGCGGGGCTCATACTTTGGATCTGATGGCGGCGACTTCCGAAGCGCGAGACAAGATTTGCGACGCACTGGATCGCATCTTGTTGGCCTATCAGAGGTACAAAGTGCGCGTCGCGCACGAAGTACTCCTGCTGCGGTACGTATGGTTGAATGTCAACGATCACGGTCGACTGGGACAATACATGCCAGTTCAGCAATTTGGAAAAGTACTGCAAGAAATCAATTTTGTCATGAAACCGAGGGATTTGCAATCGGCGTATGATCACTTTGGGAAGGTGATTGGGTTGGACCGATCCAGTCGGCGGAAAGGTTTAACGTTTGAGCAATCTGCCACCTTTTGCACAAGATCAAGCGAGATAGCTGGATGGTCAAGCCTGTTCAAGTCATTTGGAATGATGTGTTTGGAGAAGTAATGAACAATGGGAAAATGAGGACGACCGTTTCGGATAAAACCTTTCTCGAGAAGTTTCTTCGGGGGAAGCAGGGGGATGCAAAAGCTACACTTGTGGACGTTCGAAAGCTGTTTCGGAGACTACATGATATGGAAATTGCACACGCCACTCCCGAACCTATCGATCCGTCTCGGATTTCGAAGGACCAGTTTGAGGCATTCTTGCATGCTCCGGAGAATGATGTTTTCGATCCCGAGAAAGAAAAGATTTAACAAAGTTGACATGAACCAACCTCTTTCAGAGTATTGGATTAACAGCAGTCATAATACCTATCTGATTGGTGATCAGTACACCTCACATTCCAGTGTCGAGATGTACTCGGAAGCACTTTACAGGGGATGCAGATGCTTGGAACTTGACATTTGGGATGGCGGTCGAGCGGCCGATGGAACGCCTGTTCCTGTCGTATGGCATGGGCACACTATGACAACCAAAATCCTCTTTGTTGACATTATCAAGACAATCAAAGTCTTCCTCAACTTTCATCCTGACACGTTCCCTATCATCCTTTCTTTCGAAAATCACTGCAGCATTCCTTACCAAGAATATATGGCGGAGAAGTTGGTCAGAATATTCGGACCTTCTCTTTACATACCTACGGAAGCATCTCTATACGGAGCATTGCCTTCGCCATCCAAACTCAGAGGTATGGTCGTGGTTAAGGGACGCCGACCAACCGGTACGGAGGCCGATGCATACGACACTGACGACGATTTTTCGGATGATGGAGAAGACCTTTTCTTGGCAAAGGAATTGGAGGCACAAAACGCAGAGCTGCACAAAAAGCATAGGGTGGCCCCTCAGCTAGCTAGATTAACCTTGCTTCACGGTCACAAGCTACAAAGTTTCGAGGAGTCAATGCGCACTCCCAGCTACTTTATGCATTCTTTCAGCGAGAACAAGGTACGAAGCTACTGTAGATCAAAGTCGGTCTACAGTTGGATTGACTACAACCAGACGCACATGAGTCGTACATATCCAGCTGGTGCTCGCGTTGATTCGAGCAATTATAATCCGTTGTTGGCGTGGAGTGTGGGTTGTCAAATGGTTGCTCTTAACTTTCAAACCCAAGATGCATTTTTGCGTCTGAACGACGGTCGATTTCGGGAAAATGGAAACTGCGGCTACGTTTTGAAACCGTCTGCACTTATGATAAAGGATGGGTACAGTGAAGCATCATCTCCTTTAAAACTGTCCGTGAAAGTGCTTAGTGGATCATGCCTACCGAAACCAAAAGGACAGCGAACACGTGATTGCATAGACCCGTATGTCAAAGTTGTCCTATACGATGTGTTGAAAGAAGAAAAGGAGATTGCAACTTTATTCCAGACAGTTGTGGTACACCAAAATGGATTCTTTCCTATTTGGAACGAAAAATTCAATTTTTTGGTGGAAAATTGGGCCGTCGCCATCCTTCAGCTGACGCTTTACAACAATACCAAGGATGAATTCATAGCAAGCGCTTCCATTCCTGTCTCGTGTTTACGAGGTGGCATCCGGAGTGTTAAACTTTATGACGAGGCAAACTCCAGAACTGGGGCGATTGACTTTGCGACACTGCTACTTGACGTGAAAATCGGACAAATAGTCGCTGAAATTTAAAAACGAAGTTTTCGGCAATTTGGCTCCTCTACATTGGATTATTAAGGGAAGAGTGGCAATTAATTGTCGCGGATGCTAAAGCTAAAGTGCTGCTCCGCATCCGGATAGCTTCAATGCCTTGTTTCAGAACGATTTTTCAAGGCGCGTTGTCTATTTCGTTTGTCAAACCTCCGATGAAAGAAAACCCTAGCAAAGAAATCGCATCTTCGTTGGCGACTCTTTTCGATAGGCCCTTGCTTTTTGCCCGATGCCCAGCGAGAACCACGACGGAGAAATGCGAAAATTATTTTCCACTAACGATTTTTAGGGTTAGGCCTTTTTACTGTGAATAGGACATTATTTTGAACACTACAATTTCCGTAGAAAGGCCTCGGTTCGCTTTTTCATCTCGGCCGTTTCCGCGTTTGTGTGATTCGTTTCCTCTCTCGTGGTTCTCTTTCTTCTCATAAAGAGAAAGCGAAAAGCAAAACAAACAAGAAACACACAAAACACTCAAAAAAATCTGAATCATTTGCATCATGAAAATTGTCATTGTCGGAGGAGTCGCTGGAGGTGCCAGTCGCGGCAGCCAGAGCGAGACGTCTTAGTGAGAAAGCCGAGATCCTTCTTCTGCAGTAAGTGGCCAATTGTTTTAACCAAAGATTCGTCTTGCTCTTCCCCTTTCTTACACCTTAAAACAGGTCTGGTCCCGATATTTCCTTTGCAAGCTGTGGTATGCCTTACTTTATCGGCAATGAAATCACGGACCGGGAAGTCTATGGCAGTACAAACACCGAAAGTCTGCGTCGTACCCTGAACATTGAGGTTCAGCGTCCTTTCGACGGTCACGGACATCAAGACCGATGAAAAGACCATTACGGTACGCGATGATGCGAAGGGTGATGTCTACACCAAAGCATACGACCACTTGATTCTGGCTGTTGGTGCTGCACCCTTCAAACCTCCCATTCCGGGCATTGAGCGCCCTGGACTCTTCTCCTTGCGCAATTTGCAAGATATGGATCAAATCTATGCATGGATTGAGAAGAAGCAGAAAGAACTGGGTGAAGGAGATATGCGCTGTGTCGTTGCCGGGCTGGTTTTATTGGTCTCGAGATGGTGGAGCAACTGGTACACCGCAATATGAATGTCACATTGGTCGAAGCCATGCCGCAAATTATGGGACCGATGGATGTGGAGATGGCGGCCATTTTGCACAGCGACTTGGAAGCTCATGGTGTGGATGTGATTGTCAATGACCCCATTGCCTCTTTTGGCGGAAGCACCCAAGGATCCGGAAAGTTCCATTCTCACACTCAAATCGGGCAAAGTGTTGCCTGCCGCGCAACTTACGATTCTCGGACTTGGCGTCCGACCGGATACCGACGTTATCAAACAAGCTGGTATCGAAGTAACTCCAGCGTGGACATATTGTTGTGGACCTAAACGCTACATACTTCGGCCTCCAACGTTTGGGCCGTTGGTGATGCCGTTGAGATCACCAATCCAATTCTTGGCGAGAAATGGGGCGGTACCTTTGGCCGGACCTGCCAATCGCCAAGGCCGTATGGTGGCAGATAATATTTTTCTGGAAACAAAACGCAAGTACAAAGGTACATGGAGAGTCAGCATTGTGCGTTCGTTTGAATTATCGCGGCCTGTGTTGGATTGAATGATAAACTTTTGAAAGCGAAAGGTCTTCCGTACTCGGTGGTGCATATTCATCCCAATGATCACGCTGGATACTATCCTGGCGCTGGAGAAAGTGCATTTAAAACTTATTTTTGACCCAATGTTGGGAAAGATTTATGGTGCACAAATTGTCGGAAAGGCCGGTGTCGATAAACGTATTGATGTAATTGCCACGGCGATGCAAGGAAATTTGAAGGTGGAAGACTTGGCGGAGCTCGAACTCAGTTATGCACCTCCGACCGGGTCCGCCAAAGATGCCGTCAACTATGCCGGGATGGCCGCGCAGAATACGGTAGAAGGCTTGGTGTCTCAGGTGCAATGGACGGAACTCGAAACATTGGCGGCGATCCGAGCACGGTGATTTTGGATGTCTGCAATCCAGGGGAAATCGAAGGGAACGGACCTTTGGTCCCAACAGCATTGAATATTCCACTGGGTGAACTGCGCAGTCAATTGAACGAAGTCCCCCGTGACAAGAAACTTCGTCGTTTAGGCGCTTCGGGACAGCGTGCCTACCACGCATGTTGCATATTGAAACAAAATGGTTTTCCGGATGTACAGAATCTGGCAGGTGCCTTCATGACGACTAGCTTTGCGCGTCAGACAGCCGCTTAGGTCCTCTAGTAATGTGAAACATGTAAATACAATAAAATAATGAGGTTTCCTTATTCGTTATGTTTCATTAGCTACATTTCTAAGAAACGTCCTTGAAAATCTTTGCAGAAGGCAGAAGTAGATTTTGCCTGTCCGTCGTTTCGTAACGGGACTGCAACAACCGTGAACCGTGAACCATGGTTCTCGCAGCACCTATAATTACCAAGAACCCCGACGTTTTTTTTTTATTGAACGATGATGAAGCGAAAGAGGACAAAATAAAACCTTCTGAAAGTCCCAGTTTCTCACGAGAACTTCCTTCCTTTGGAAAAGCCAACCCACGATCATGAGATGACTGCCGTATTCGTCATGCCGGTGGCATACGTGGAAGTGTTCCCCATGTCGACGGCTTGCTGGACCTCGGCATCGCTCAAACGAAAATTGATTCAACTCAGTGTTCAGTCGGATTTAGGTGGTGCTTCATTGAAGATCCAATTCCATAAAACGAAAGGCATACGTTGTGGGCTCTTATGTCAAGACAATGAGCCTCTGTTGTACCTCCGCCCAGGAAATCCGAGCGCCAACTGGGTAGTGGCCTGTCGATGTGAGGCGTACCTCGTTGGTGCAGGTAGTCAAGAAGTGACGGCAGTGCGTGTCACCGAGTCAACGTTGGTACATGTTCGACCAGCCCCTTCCTGGATGCTGCAATTGACGGGGCAAGTCGCTGTCCAGCCATCTCTATCGGAGGAGGATGTTTTGTCCTGTTACAATGAGGATACCATCCGACAACTTACCTACTATTTGAACACGGCGTTTTCGGAACAGACGTATGTAGCGACGACCGAAGATGCCTTTCTGGAAAAAAGAAAAACGTGATCGGCGCAAACTCATTGTGGACCAGAACCTAGATCAAATCTTGGGCCACCCCGTGACGCCCTATCCTTCCACCAAAGACCCATTTGGTGCCCAATCGGTTCTATTGATGCATTCCCCCGACCACGGCGATGGGAAAACGACATTGGTGACGACTTTGTTGCACCGATTGGGATGTGACAATGTTTATATCATTCATCCGGGTCCACTGCTGGCCAAGTATGGGGTGATGGCCGATGCTGCTCTGGCAACGATCATTCACGAGGTGACGATAGCCGCCGCGTTCCGTCAGCAAAAAATAGCCGTCGTCATGGATTCAATGGATTTGTTTTGGGGAACAGCGTCCGACGCCGCTGCAGCCGCCATGAATGGTTGCGCAGCCTATTTGAAACAACTTTGTCACAGTCTCCAGCATCGGAGGGAACTATTGTTTCCGTCCAGCTCGCGTCTATACAACTGGCGAGGGCACAAAGGCTACATTGTACCTGTATCCTTCTGTCTTGTGGGTATTACGACCTGTGTTGAAGATGCCTTGCCCGAATCATTCACCGTGCCCAAGTTTCGTCTACCTTCCTTGAGTGCCGACACGAGACTTCACGCTTTCAGGTATGCTCTTCAAAAAGCAGGCCTTCATTTATCGGATTATTTGCAAGAAAGGTTGCCATATTTGACTGCTGGGGCAACTCGAGCTCGAGGAGCTGATTTTAGTCGCGTGGCCCATCATCTGGCTTCTACTACTGATGCAACGGAGGTAACCGTGGAACACTTTCGTGAAAGCCTGCAACGAATAGTGTCCAGTTCCGGTGCCTCGGATATACTGTTCATGTCGAAACAAGGAGGCGACATGTTTTCTTCCGTGGGAGGAAATGAGCCAGCCAAACGAGCCATTGAAGAAGCGCTCATGTGCGATCCGAATCATCGAGCGATATTGTATGAAGTTGGTCTCAAGCCACCTTCGGGTATTCTTTTATTTGGTCCTCCTGGTACAGGAAAAACTTTGCTAGCCAAAGCGATTGCTAACTTTTTAAGCGAATCAGCGGGGCCATCGTCATTAGGTGGAGCATTCATTTCTCTGACTAGCACCGACATTGTCCGATCAGAGTTTGGTACAGGGGAGAAGATGTTGACAGCAGCGTTTGAAACCGCCAAGCTAAATGCCCCTTCTGTTGTATTTTTAGACGAGTTTCAAGCGTTATTCACCGAGCGTGGTACGTCTTCCTCGAGGCTTACCAGCACGCTGATGACTTGCATGGACAACGTAGGAAAATGGAAGTCGTTACGAAGCAAAGACAGGTCGAGTATACAAAACGATCCAGATCATGTGATTCTTTTAGCGGCTACGAATAGTCCGTGGCAAATAGACAAAGCATTTCTTCGACCTGGCCGATTCGACCGATGTATACATGTCGGACTGCCAGATGACGCGTCCAGGAAAGACATTTACAAACTCCATGTTGGACGAATGACGACAAAATTAACAATTGGTTTGGATGATCTATGCAGCGAACTCGGTCAGTCGTCGCATGGGTTCAGCGGTGCTGATATTGCAGCACATTGCCATGCGGCTGCTGTGCTATGCCTAGTTGACGGGACCGACTGCGTTACGGAGCATCACTTTCGCCAAGCGCTCCTTGACGAGTTCCGCGCTAGCAGCGACGAAGCTCTTGTGATACGACTATCGACATGGACACCGATCTGATCCATATAATGCATAGAACAAAAATATGTAATGTGTACTTAGAGAGTTGCAAAAACTATCAAATTAGTATCGGCGTAATCCGCACGCTTTGTCTGTAGATTTCTTTTTCTTGCCTCTACGCTCCCTCCCCTTAGCTTCGTTTGGATTTCTACGACCGAATCCTACCTTGATGTCAGTATTCGTCGCTGTTGCGTGACATCCGACGTTAGTGGCAATATCACGTCCAAACATTGATTGTGCTGCATTCTTCGCCTTCCCTCCAGAACTGATCTTCACTTTCTGGTTCCAAGCACCAATCATCAGCTGGTCCTCACGAAGGAGTAGATCGCCATGAAAGCGATTGCCAGTGCCAGGTTTAGGCAAGGAGAATTTTGTGCCTCGTAAATTATGCTTGTACTTTTTAGACAAATGCAACCGCAGACGACCCGTTTTCCCATCAACACTAGCGGCTATACGCTGCATGAAATCACTGCCACATCTTTCACAGAACAATCGTTTTGAGCCCAAAGGTCCTGCATTGTCTGCATTCGTATAAATCTTGTAGCAGGCACCGCAACGTGTCACCCAAGACTTTAACTTTCGTACTTTGACGCCGTCAACGGAAAGAAGTTCCAAGTTCATTTGCAAAATTACGTTCTGCATTGCAAAATCGGTTGTAGCACACGCAGCTCTTTGACTAATGGGCGGTCCATGGACGATGGGTGCATTTGCTTTCATATCTAAATGGCTCGGATTGCGTTGAGGATCAAGAAAGCCAGCACTTTTCATAGCCTTGAGTTCGTTTGTAGATGTGATCCATCCTTCCCCATCGTCCTCAACATCGCCATCTTGACCGGCTACGGTCACACCACCCATGATGCGAGACTCCTGTGGCTTCTTTACATCTTCTTTGTCATGAGTCAGCTGAATAGCTGATTCTGTAGATTCCTCAGTTGATGTTGTTTCTTTCTTGACAGCTTTGGGTTTGGGTTTCAATAAATCCTGATAACCGCGAAATGAGTTGTACAATTTTCCAGACTTCGAAATTGGCTTCAACGATTGCTGCTTGCGAAGTTCATCAGCCTTTCGCTGCGCCTCCAGGTCCACTAGCTCTGCTTCGCTGTCATCGCCACCTTCGTATGGAACGAGGCGTGCAGCCGAGAGGCTGGGGAAATCAGACTGCAGCTCCTTTTGCAGTGCATCGTGAGACAGATCATTGTTGTTATTTGCAACCGCTGTCTCAAATTCATCGTCTTCCGCGTCACTGAATTGTCCTTCGGAAACGGATGCGCTCAGATTCATTTTGCCGAATGGTTTGGACATGAGGTCTTCGGTCAGCGCTGGATTTGGAACAACGCGTGTTACCTTGGAAAGATCCGAGCTACCTTCTTTCGGATTGACTAGCATCGCCCATGTTTTAGGTTTCGCTGGTTCATCTACTTTGCTTACACTGGACGGAGAGACACAAGATCCCTGATCGTCAGCATGAGTTGTAACAGATTCAGCAGGTTCCGTATCATATTCTTCATCCTCCGAATCGGAGACTTCTTCGACGTCGTATTCTTCCGTCGAAACCTCATTTTTCATCAACATTTCCACCTTACCAACACCAAGCATACGTTTTGGCGTTTTTCGAATATGATCTATAAGTCCATTGCAGCCTTCCCTCTCTAAATCGTACAACAACCCCAATACTTGTAAATCGACCACGGAAAGACTCTGGTAATCACCCGTTTGTCTGGCAAAATCGATGACTGTTTGCACAGCCTCCTTACTTGGCTCTCGAGCTTGTAACTTAAATGGTAACGAATCGAGATGTTCGCGCGCTTTGGCGTCTCGAATCTCTTGCAATACGGCAGGGACAGTGTAAAACTGTTGTGCTTTTCTCCACAACGAATTGAGAGCGGTACGGCGGATGATGGGACCGGAATCCACGACTAGGTAGCGATACGTGGATTCATCGTTTTCGGATAAATTCATTTCAAATTAAAACAGTTCTTGTTGCAATGTTTAAACGTCAATGTTTGCGGATCAAGAATGATTTGTTTTCTTGGAAAATTGGCAAGAGGAATAAATTTTTGAAGTGGATTTTAAAACTGGTTGGATAAAAACGAATGCGGACGACGGATGAGCGACTCCTGCGCGGTGTCATGTCAGTGGGTACCGGTACCAGGTAAAATAATGTCGAACGAGTTAACAGCACGAAAGAAACTATAGACTCCAGCGACCTTCCCCTTGCTAGCGACAAGCAAAAAATAGTTTCATGCAAGGTCTAGGTAGTAAAGTCGATCATCGAAAAAACAATTTGAAGAACTAGTCATTCTCATTGCCATCCTTCTGGGCTTTGTTATTTCTGAAAGATATTTATTTCATAACACTATTAGTTGATAAGCTGCGTCAACATATGCTTGAGGTTTTGCCGATCTTCCGCGGACATGAGGCTCATGGCGCGGCCGAGACTCTTCCACAATGCCAGTGGTCCCAACACGGGCAGTGTTGCCACCAGCTGTCATGACCTGCACCACTTCTTGGATGACAACTTCCTTAGTGAACTCAACTATCTTTTGCTCCAGGAACGAGTTATTCTGGGCCATCCACGAGAGGAAAACTTTGTCGTCGTTCCACATTTCTTCCTTCATGTTTGGAGATTCTACAAACCATTGTTTCATGACCGAAGTCGCCTGCAAAGGTTCGAGAGACTTGACACCACGCCCGACTTCTCCGGCCTCAATAATCTTCTGACGGAGGTCGAATTCTGCCAGTTTGCGACGAAGTCTCCAGTAAAAGAAGCTGCGTGCTTCCGACCATTCCACTTCACGCTCAATAACTCCAACAGCTTGCATGCGGCCCGGGGTATCATGTAGCTCGCAAAATTGGACCGCAATCTGCTCGTAAACAGGGAGCAGCATCCGTTCGCGCGTTGTGATTTCTTCTTTGAGACTAGGCTTATCAGCGTCTGACGCCGATTTTAGCTTTGAGTCCAGCATTTTGAGTGTCTCATCGAGTCGATGCATGGTCATGATAAGGTCCTTGGAGCGGTACTTCACACTAGCAGCACCGTTAGCTTCAAGGACACCTCCACGTGCAGTACCTTTTGCCGCGTACATTTCCATTACAGATGCATTGATAGATGCATCAAGCACGACCCAGGCTCCTCCACGGATTTCGGCAAATGGAGGAATAAAGACAAACACGGGTTGCGTGTAGGCAACAAACGCGTCGACGATCAAGGATCCGTACTTAAGGACTTCATCAAACATGTCTCTTTGCCCGCCGCTAAATCCTCTCCAGTTCGCAAATACAATTAGCGGAAGATCTTCAGTCTTGAAGTCTTTAATGGCCTGAGCTGTTTTGTAGGCGCTATTAGGGAACCAGACACAACCAGCTTCCTGGATAACAGCCTCTGAAGCGGCCACGTCGGCCGGATCAGCAGGCTTTACATTTTCGGCTGTACGGTTCTCTGTGATGACTACTCCCATCGGAATGCCACCTAGTCGAGCTCGGCCGACAACGACAGTCTTTGCCCACCCAGCCAAGGTCTCAGTAAAGCTTCCTTTATCAAAGAAGCCGCTCTGCCAGTTACCCTCTGCATCTTCGCCACCGGCTAGCAAGCAACGAGGATCATATGGTACACCAGGCGATGGCGTGAATCCAATCGATCGTTCGATGTCGTCAACTCCACGAATGTCTGAAATCGGCAGTAGCCCACCACGCACTGACGGAACAAATGAGAGCCAGTCGATAGCACTCTTGACAGCCTGAAGATGATCGTTCGCTACCAAATGTGAAACACCATTCAGGTACATGATCCCTGGGCCACCAAGTTGATCATTAGTGGAGTAAACATCGACACCCATGAGTTTATTCAATGCCTGATAACCGGTCAAAATAATCGGGGAGGCAGAATACTTTTGGATTGTGCGCTGACCGAGACGGACCAAATAAGCACCAATACCTACAGTTCTTCCGAGAACAATAGTCATTGTAAAGATATCATCATATGCGATGCTGGTTTCACCTGCAATCAGACCAGATCCTTTTAGGTTCTCCACACCAAGATCTGGTTCAGACCCAATGATGTCAGTTATCTTGAAGACATCCTTCCCGTCCACGATAGCAGGTTCGGCTCGCAGTTCCTTAACGCCTTGGGTGGTCAAAGCATCGTAGTCCTCCTTTGACACATATAAGAAATCAAAACCGCTTTCAGGCCGGGATGGATCTTTGAAAGCGACTTGAAAGCACTTTCTAATACGTTCGGCTAGTCCAATTCGTGCTCCTGAATTCGCGGCGACAAAAAGGCGGGGAATTCGATTTTCGCGGGCATACTCCGAAGCCATTTTGAAAACAACGTCTTCACGAGTTCCAAAGCTTCCTGCTTTGTAAGTTATGTCATTCGCAATCAACACAACTTGTCGTCCCTGTGTAGAATAAATTAGCCGACGGAATAAATACGCATATAAAACTGCGTCAACAAATTGTACGTACCTCGGGATACTCAACAGTTTTCAGTACAAGAAGCCATGCCACCATACCGACGTCATTGGTTCCTGCTCTTCTATTCATTTGAATAAGCTCCAAATCGCCCGTGTGGTAATCGTCCATAGTCCAGTTTTCGTTGGCAGACCCATCTTGTTTCTTAACTACTAGTTCTGTTGTGTACATGACCATGAGAGGTCGACCGGCACCTCTCATACCAACGCCACCTTTCTTAGATGCCTCAAGCCATTGTTCTTCGACCGCGGCTTCGAATAAAGCCGGTAAGTCGTAGCAGTAAAGTGTGTCGGATGCCTTAAGAGCCGAATAGCGCTGTGCATCAAAAAGGCGAGTCAAAGGGTAGGGTGTGTTGACGTCAAGACCATCCCACGAGCTGTCCCCGGCGCTTGCTAGGCTCGCTTTTGTACCGCCAATCAGCTTGAAGACTAGTCCTACTCCATGCTCGTTTGCGGCTTCAACGTATGTGTTCATGACATGAACGTAACCAGTTGGGTTGCTAGCGAACAGTCTGATTGCGATCGGGGGAGAGTCCTTGCTGAGACAGCACACAATCCTTGTTTCGACCTCCACTATACCAAGTGTAGACACTCTGTCACTATGGCGCTTCAAAATCGCTACCACCGTTTCTTCGACAACCACTGGGTCTAGTACAGCTTTTTCAAAGTCACTGACAAGGTTGAGGAACAAATGGTTGTCGCTCTTACTTTGCGCTGAGCAAAGATCGAATGCGTTGAGTGCATCGACTAAAATACGCTCGAAACTCGGTGCAGAGAATTCCAGTACAAAGCTTAATGCCCTTGCAAAAATGCGTGGATCTTTCTTCGCTTTTTTGTCTTTTTCTAATGCAGCGGATTTCGGTGTGCCTTTGTAAAGGTGAATGTGGCATGTAGAGGTGTGGCGTGATCCAAGACTGTTGACATGGAAATTAGCGGCAACTCGATTCAAATCGAGATGCATCGAGTTACTTGGGTCGATGTTTCTGTACAACGAGTCTTCCTGAAATTCGGGGAAGCGATACGTGAATAATGCAGGAGCTCCTCCCTCGAACTCATCTTGGGCCGCGTGGGCAAACACAAAGCTCACGCGGCGGATATCAGCCTTTTTCAACAAGTCCTTGATTGGCTCAAGTACAGATTGACACTTCTGTGCAACTGTATCATTAATCGCGTCCTGTTGTCCTACTATCGTATCGAGCACAATGAAGTATAGCACATTGACAGGGGCTGTTTCTGCTGGGGCAGCTGCACCAGTGAACTGGGGGAAGGAGACCAAAATAGTCTCGAGATCTGCCACGTTATTCAAGTCGTCGAATTTGTCGATAATTGCACTCACGCCTGTTCGGAGAGTGTTTTGCGAAATTTTTTCCTTGTCTTGGCCTGAATGTGGATGCTTTTCGGAGCCGGAATTTGCCGAAGATTCTGACATTTTGCTAAGCGACCCTGAACTAATGGCTCGAGTTAGATCCGCCATGCTAGTCATAGAAGTTCCAGGATTGACGGCACTTTCTGAAGCCTTGTTAAGAAACGCGTACTTGATGATCTTCTTTCTTGGGTCGCGCTCAAGACTTTTCAGTGTATACATGCGATAGAGGTGCCTCTGATAGAGTTCCATCAAACCAAGCTGTTCTGCAGAAGAATCACACCCCGTAATCAAGTCAAAGAAGAGATCGACTAGAGGTATGTGTTGAGCAAGAAAGTCCTCAGCCTCTCTTGAAGGTTCCTCGACCGACGACGACAACGCTCTTGCTGCTGCGAGCACCTTCTGCCTTCGCTGTTCGAAGCTAGGCATGCTCTCTTGCATGAGCAGCTTCTTGGCACAAAGCGCTGTTTCAAAGTACTCCTCGGCCAATCCCATCGAAGCGATTTCGGCAATTGATGGCATGGCATCTGGGAGCCCAGTTGCACCCGAGACAGCCGAGACGCGCTTTCCCATGGCTGAGGCTGTACTTGACTCCATGTCAACGCGAGAGCCCTCGCCAATCGAAGCAATTATCCCTCTGACAATCACTGAGGTCATTTTAAGTTGTTCATGTGAACGGCAAGCTTCAAGAGCTAGTACTGGCTCAACCTTGTGAGACTTTCTTATTGCATCTACTGCGTCAGCGTAGGCTTTACCATCGCAAAACCAGCGCTCGACCGATATCCATTTTCTGAGGATTCCCAAAAAGAATTGAAAAGCTCGTTCAGATCCAGGAACTCCGGGAAGCTGACTTTTGGTGTAGATTGCAACGGTTGCTTCCAAGGGTCCAGTCAAAACCTCAAAAGCAGACTGATCTGCTTGGCTCGAAAGAGACGCTTTGTAATCTTGTAAAGCCTTCGCTATGGTTTCGGCAGGGAAACTGATAACAAGTTGGTGAGGTCAAGGCTACTGATATGCTCGACCGACGACAGGCATTTTACTTACCGTAATTGAAGATCGTTACCAGCCTGCTCCTCCGACGCTTTCTTGAACTCGGCCAGGGTACCGGAAATACTATCAAACAAAGGAGTCGGGATACGACCGCTGAGCACAGACAGTTGCTCTTGAATTTCGTAAGCAGGCAACGAGGGTGAGGTCACTGCATAAGCAAGATCGGAGAAAGCTCTTTCTATAGCATTTGCACTCAGCGCGTATCCAGACATGGCACCGGAAAGAATGTCAAACGCCGCACGAAGCATCAAATGAGGTCTTGTGCTGGTGGGCGATTCACCAGAGTCACCCCAACCGGGGACATTTAGATCTCCTTCGAAAACTTCTACCAGTGACACGTTCTCTGGATTGTCTAGCTCCAGCGATGCAAGAAGATCTCCAGGCGAAATGGATGCGCCTTCATTGCAGTTCCAGGTTAATATCCCGGATTCGTCGACTTTGAGCGGCATGAACATCTTCATAACCTCAATCTCACAGTACGGCTCTCCTTTCTTCACATGCGCTCCCTCTTCCTTGAGCTTCTTGACCAGCTTCCCCGCGACGTCGGTGCGAAGAGCTGTAGGATCATAATCCGGAGAAAAGGCTATGTTCGCTCCTCCGATATTCAACCGCATCCCCGTCGCCGCGTCACCCTTGTTGGTGAGATAGACAACGCGACTGCTTCCACACATCTCGATAAGATACCCGCCGTCACTGAGAACACGGACACTGGTGGCTACTGACTTTGTTTCATTTCCAGCAATGGAAATTGAAAAGAGTTCGGACCGTTGCGAATACAAGTCATTCTGTACTTGACTCCGTTCAGAATGAGTTCTACATTCTGTTGCATTTTCAGCAAATTTCTTGGTGGAAGCTGTCCTTTTCGAGGAGATCCAGAAATTTCTTCTCACCTCCGCTCGAAGATTCGTACGCCATGACGGTCGCACCCAGCACCGCATAGACGTGATCGTGGACTGATGAGATCTTGACCGACGTTTTACGGTTCCGAAGCACCCCTTCAAACGCCGCCATTCCATCTACATTTTCTGTAATGATGGCGTCCAACCAGCCAGTGTCGATAGAGTTGGATACAAAATCTTCCAATTCAATGAGCTTGGAGATGTAATCCACCGTCGTACTGATGTCACCTCGAATGGACAACTCTTTCAATGCGAGTACCATGTTACGTCGGGCTTGCTCACGATCGGGACCGCTGGCAAACAAGTGACCGAATTGAGAATCGGCAAACTCGTGGATCGATCCCGAACTGTCCATGCTAAAATATCCCCAGACGTTTGGAGTAGATCGGAAGTTGAGTTCTTGAATTCCTCCACTGGTGGGTTTGAAGCCCGCTTCGGCATTTTCTGCGGTAATACGTACAGCAATGCAGTGTCCGTAGGGCGCAACGCGTGGAGTCACTTCAAAGTCAATGATCGAGCTTTCCGCTTGTGGATCCATTTCAAACCGGTTTTTACCGTACAATTCACGAATCTCTGGGATGTTATAGAGGGGAATCCCCATCGCCACCTGCAACTGAGCAGCCGGTAAGTTGACTCTTGTGATCATTTCGGTGACCGGGTGTTCTACTTGTAGACGAGGGTTCAATTCGAGAAAGTAAAACTTGGCATCCTTTTCCGAGTACAAGTATTCGACCGTCCCCGCATTGGTGTAATTGACCGCCTTGGCCAAGGCCACTGCCGCATGTTCCATTTCTTTCCAAACCTCTGGTTTCGCCGCCACAGGTGGACCTTCTTCGATAATCTTTTGGTGACGACGTTGAACGGAGCAATCGCGACCGTTGAGTGCCACGGCATTGCCGTACTCATCCGCCAAAAGCTGCACTTCCAAGTGCCTTGAATTCGACGACAATTTCATGATAAAGATGGGACTTCCGGGTACTTCACCGCACACTTGTCGATACGCATTGGCGACATCTTCCGCTTGATTGACGCGTCGAATTCCTTTGCCACCCCCGCCTTCCGAGGCTTTGATCATAATGGGGAATCCAATTTTTTCGGCTGCTTCCTGCGCCGCCGTGGCACTGTGAATGCAGGCCGCATCAAAGGCTTCTTCCGGCAACGACCCCGTCTCCATATTATAAGTGGCTTGCACGTGCGCTCCATTCCACGCAATGCACGGCACGCCGGCCGATTGCGCTATAATAGTGCTCCCAATTTTATCTCCGAGCGCCGCCATGGCGGCCCCGCCGGTCCAATGAACTTGATGGGCGGATAACTTTGTGCCAAAGTATTGGGCAAGTTGGGATTTTCACTGGCGTGTCCCCATCCGGCCCAGACGGCGTGCACACCGTGCAACCGGGCGAGTTCGACAATGAGTGTGACATTCGCGTAGTTGTGATTGTTGGATCCGCCGGGGACATCAACAATGACGTCGCCCATGCGAATGTATTCGGCATTGGCACTGTGTGTGTGAGAGAGAGAGATAGATAGAGATATAGATAGAGATATAGATAGATACAGAGTGAGGCAATGGGTAGGGTGATCGACACCAATCTTCTTATTTCGGGAAACGTACCGCAAATCTTCCGGAGTGGCCATGACAACAAAGGAAATGGCGCGTTCATTCCCAAAGACTTCATAGGCCCATCGACGAATGGATCGAATCGCCTTGACGGCTGCGACACCATTGTTGGCAATGAGAACTTTTTCAATGACACGTGACTTATGGCCACCCAATTCTTGGACGTATTCCGAGACGGTAGAAAAACGACGGTGCGAGTTTAACGTCACATTCGATGTGTGGCGACCAAACGCTGGACTCTCGGGTGCTTCGACTTCGGCCATCTGCAATTTTTCGCGAGTGAGTGAATAAAAAGTAAACCAGATTGGTTGAGCGCAACGAATGAGGCGATCGTTGTGCATTTCTTTTTTCAAAAACACCCTCATTCATTCAACGTTGCATTCGCTTCCACTGGAACGTACCGATCAACTTTTCAGACTGGCTATGTCTCACCAGACGACTCTAGAGTAGCACTTTCGGACCCTTTCAACGATTTCGAGGATACCAATGCTTTCTTGTTATTATGATGTGATGGGGTTGTCAACCAACTTTTTTTTTTTTTTATTTGTGAGTGTGTGTGTCGACTTCAAGCACGGCACCGCCAGTCGTCATCCGTCATCCATGCTGCTGCATCGCATGGTACGGGCGGAGTACAAGTACAAGTACTACGTACAATTTTGGCGAAACAGTGCGTATCACGAGCTTGATGTCATCCTGACGTAAGCAAGTGGAAGATCATCGCTGTATCGCAAAGTGTAACTCCCAACTTGGTGATGTCATTATGACGTAGATACCCTTTTTTCCTTCAACGGCTCTTTCGCTCCTATTATGAGTTTCCGTTGTACGCGAGCCAACACTCGGGACAAACGGATGGTTCATAAGTCATGAATGAATTTTCTTCTTCGTTTACGTCACACGTTGACATCCGTTCTTCGCTTTGGCACGTTGGCACTCAACGTTCGACAGTCCAGACGAGCTCGTCACACCAACATCGGCACCTTTTTTCGAAAGAATAAAGAATGGCTTCGCAAAACGTCCGAAAAGACTTTTGCGAGAGACGATGATTCCGAGAATGGAAATGCGGATCGGCATGAACTCCTATCCACATATTTCTTTATCGACAATGAGAGCCGCGTTTCATGATCCAACAAAGACATCCTTGCTAGTAGTAGTGCAGCGCTGCCGCGCCTCACAACCTCGAATGATCCAACGAACCTTTCGCTCCCATCGTCAAACGCAAAACAATAACAATCATAATAATAACAACAATAACAACAACTTCCACCGAGATCCCGGTCTCCATTGGACCAGTGTCATTTCGTTCCCCCAAACGGTTCCCGGACCGGCACAAGTTCCCAGTCGGGGAGAACAGATTCAAAAATTGCAGCAATCATCTTCATCATTATCATCATCATCACACGAAGAATATGATTTACTCATTGTCGGTGGCGGGGCCACGGGGGCCGGCATTGCCCTCGATGCAGCCACCCGCGGATTGCGAGTGGCCTGTGTCGAACGCGGAGATTTTGCATCGGAAACATCATCGCGGAGTACGAAATTGATTTGGGCGGGCATCAAATATATGGGGAGTGCCATTTCCGGTTTGCTTTCGTGGCGCACTCTCACCAATCCGCTACAATCGTGGCAAAATTTTCACGATGAAATCATGATGGTCTATCATTGTCATGTCGAACGACGTTATATGATGACAAAACAACCGCATCTGTGTCACTGGGTTCCACTCGTCGTACCCTTTTATGCGTGGCATTTGAATCCTCCACCGTTGGGAGAACCACTCTTTGCCTTCTTTCCCATTCTGGCGCCTTTGACATTCAAAATTTACGACGCTCTTTCGTTCTTTACCTGTCCTTCTTCGTATCTACTGACCAAGAACAAGGCCATGGAACGTTTTCCGCAACTACAACGAAAAGACTTGAAATACGCCTCGGTCTTTTACGAGGCGCAGCACAATGATGCCCGCACGAATCTCGCCATTGCCATGACGGCCGCAGATCGGGGAGCCACCATTGTCAATTATGTCGAAATGATGGATTTCATTTTTGACGATCAAAGCGACAAAGTCGTGGGAGCCGTAGTGCAAGACCGCATGACGGGTGAAGAATGGGTCGTTCGTGCCAAGAAGGTGGTCTTGGCCGGGGGACCATTCACGGATGCACTGCGTCAACGAGAAATGAAAGAACTCGGCAGCAATAGTAGTGACCAGTTTCAACCCGCCGTAGAAGGGGCGAGTGGTACACATATCGTCTTACGGGGCGGTATAGTGCCCGATGATTTGGGTCTGCTCGATTACCAGACCCGCGATGGACGCTTCCTCTTTATCTTGCCGTGGCAAGGTCATACGTTGGTGGGCACCACCGATCAAAAAGATCCTGCCCAGACGTTACACAACGTCCCAGAAGACGAAATTGAATGGTTACTGGAAGAATCTCAAAAGTATTTGGAGTTAGCTCAACCCTTGCAACGGTCCGATGTGTGGAGTGCGTGGCGGGGTTGGCGACCCTGGCCGTGGATCCGCACGCGCCACCGGGCACGACCACGATGAGTCGCGATCACATTATTTCAGAACATCCGGTGACCGGAGTACTGTTCATTGCGGGAGGGAAATGGACGACGTGGCGCGCCATGGCGCAAGATGTGACGGACCGTGTCGTGGCGCGGTTGTCATTGGATTGTACCAAAACGTGTGAAACGTTGGACATTGCGTTGCACGGTGCGGAGGGATATTCGGAAGGATTGTGGAACCAAGTCCTTGCGAAGTATAAGGATATGGATGAAGCCATGGCGAAACATTTGGTGGAAACGTACGGTGGTTTGGTATGGGAAGTCTTGGCGTGTCGTCGACCCGGAGGAAGATGGGACGAACAACGTTTGGTACCGGGATATCCCTATATTGACGCGGAAGTCATTTACGCGTGTCGCGAGTATGCCTGTACGGTCGAAGATGTATTGAGTCGTCGCACGCGACTGGCGTTTTTGAACAAGGAAGCGGCTCAGTCGGCGATTCGAAGGGTGGCGGATGTGATGGCCCAAGAATTGCAATGGAGTCCCACCGTGAAAGAGCAACAGATTGTAGCAGCCCAACATTACATTGAGACTTACGGTGGTCCGAAGTCATCTTAACTGATAGTTCTATAGGTATAGGTGTGGATGTACAAAAATACTAGTATGGATGAATGTTTGTCCCTTTTTTACTACAGTATGTAGAATACCTAGCTGGAGTCATTGAACTTGAACGCTAATAAAGAAAATACAACGTACGGAGAAGTACATTCTAAGAACCGATCGACCATGCCGTGCCGTCTTTCAGTACCAGGGTATCAACTTCGCTGCGTCTTTTTTTTTCAAAAACAACAACAACAACAAACAACAACAATCTCTCTCTTTTATTTTGTGCCTCTCATGTACACTGTAACCATATCCGACGTTGATGATTCTTCTTGTCACGCGGTTTCCCGATCAATGGAACTCTTGTCGTGTGCCAAAACGGCCGTCAAAATCGCGCAACAACAACATCTTGGTCAAGACGGTTGGTGGTCGATGGCAGCGGATTTGCGTCTTTATTCTGGTGCAGAAACAACAACAACAGCAACCAGTTATCCCCAACTAGAAGAAGGATTAGCGTTATTGAGGACGATGGATGTCGAATTGCAACAATTGGAAAGTTTGGTGCGACGACGAGGACACACGAATGATCCCACCGAACTCATTGCGGTGTCGGTGAAACGACTGGAAACCGATGCAAAAGAATTGACTTTGTTGATACAAAAATGATGCCCACACAAGCCCGCGGACAATCGCACAAACATTGGCAAATGATTCAACAATGGTTTCAATCGACGGCGCAACATCAAGGGTCGCGCCTCCAGGACATTTTGAAAATTCGGGCGACCGTACTCGCGGAACAAGAATTGCGTCGTCAACGATTTTCCGTCAGTGCTGGAGCCGTCAAACCTACGTTGAACCATCCAAGTCCATTGTTTATGGATTCTCCCGTCCGGCCTTCCACTACAACTCCGAAACCGAATGGTAACGCTACTGCACAAACTCCTCCTTCCGCAACCAACGCTTCACATCGAACGTCGACGAGCTCTTACGGTGGTGCGCCTTTGTATTACGGTGGGCCACGACCGACAGGATACGGTGGTGGATACGGCTCTTTCCACAAGAACAACATCAACATCAACATCAACCACAACAATAACAATAACCACAACAATACACCGTATTATCAAGGATCCCATCATTCCGTCGGAATGCGACAACGTCGAGGCCTGCAACAAGATACACAACAACAAAATGAGACACAACAACAGGAACAAATGTTGCAACAACGTCTCCAACAACGACAAACGAACCAACGATTGCAGGAAGCCCGTCAAGCCGAACGATCTTTGGCGGAACTGGGGACGTTGTTTGGGAAAATGTCCTCTCTTATCACACAACAATCCGAAGTTTTGGAAAAGGTTGAAGATGATGTAGAAGCGGCCTACCAAGATGTCACGGCGGGGCAACAGGAAATTGTCATTCTGCAAGCTTTGAAAAAAGGGAATCGTGCTTTGATTATCAAAGTTTTTGCGTTATTGATCTTCTTTATTATATTCATGAGAGTTTATAAGGGTAAATAAATAAAGAAAGAAAGGAAGGACGACTACTAGCTATTTCGAAATGATTTTTAATCCTCTACCGGATGATTCTCCGCCCAATAATAATCCAAAACTTCCCTCATGGCCGTCTTGAACAAATTTCCCGAATTCGTTTTCGCTCCTTCCGTCACAAGTCTTCGCCACAGAACCTCCAAACACTGGTCGACCGGTTGATACAAGGCGGGCAGATCGTGTTCATCTTTCGCCGACAAGGGTGGACACAATTCACTGGATCGGACATCAACTTTGGGTATCTGGATGGGTCTGCTCCATTGTCGTTTCGGAAAATGTTCGTGTGTAAAAATTCGCAAATCTTTGATTTGCATACGGGCGATGCGAATCAAGTCTTTCGTTTTTTCGTTCTTCTTGTTCTTCTTCTTTGGCAAAGATTCTTGATTGCGCGTGGGTTGTACGACTTTTTGGACGATTTGTGTTTTCTTACGGACGGCTTCGGACATGTGTTGGACAATTTCGGCGCCTTCTTTCATGGCGACAGACTTTTTGGTCACTTGTTGCAAGGCCTTTAATTGATCGGTCAATTTTTGACGTTGTTCGACGAGAGCACCTTTGATGGACCCTTCTTGCGCCGCTTGACGAATGGCCCGTAGCATATCTTCCATGAGCATTTGGGCCTTTTCTTCTGTCGGGTCCGTACGAGTCTCATTCATTGTGGTTGATTCCTCTTCGTTGATAGAATCCTCATGATGACTGTTGTTCTCTTCTATAATAATATTGTCGGGGATCACAACGTGTTTGTCGCACAGAAAGAAATTGAAGAAATTGTGGCGTCGTTCAATAAAGACTTGAATGTCGGAAGCTGCGATAGTGTACAAATCAATCGGCAATTCTTCTCTCAACATCAAATTCGAAAACAAGCATTGAACAAAATTCCCTTGTACATACAAACGCCCCACACGGACCAAGAGGGGCGAATCCCAATGAAATTGGTCGCGGCGTGGGGCATGCACAACCAAGTTCGAACACCACAGCTGACCCCGCAGTACATCGAACTGGAGGTTTCCGATGGTCACGGGTGTGTCATTGAGTGCTTTGCTAATCTCGGATTCCACCAAATACCACAATAGTCGATGAATCCATCCCATGGCAAAGACGATCGTCAAAAGAAGTGAGACCACGAGAACGGATTGACTGAATGTGACGAGGATGCGCGAAATAGAGGCGGAAATTACGGAGAATACCATCGTTTCTTTGTTTGTCTGGTGAATACAAATATTACATGAAGGATGTTTGTTCTTATTGTTGTGAGTTGTTGTTGCTCATCATCCTCCTTCCAGGACTCTGTAATGTGTTACTCCAAATTATTATTTGGTTGTCGTCCAAACGATGATTGATTAAAGATGTTTGTGTCGGAAAGGATGATGCTTGTTTCTGATTTAAAGGGTGTATTGTGCCGTTGTGCCGTAGTAACTGTGACGATAACTTCTTGGTAACGGCACTCAATGGTAGTTTCCATTTCGGTAACGGAAAACCGGTCCCTTTCCAACGGATGAAAGACTTTCGGCGGAGAGAACCACTTACCACCATAGCAGTAAAGCAGTACACCCTCGACACGGAACAAAACGACAAACATTTTTCTTGTGCCTAGTACTCCAGATTTGTTTATTTTTTCGTCCGCCCTCGTGGAAAACGAACAACAACGAAAACCCACAACCAACAAATGACCACCACGGACACGATACTGTTGACAACAAGAAAACATCAGGACTACCACAGTACCATGGAGAAGAAGGAGGAGGAAGAGGAGGACCCCTCGATCATTATGCCTCCCCCTGACCGCGTTTCCCGAATTTTTACTCGTCATTTCACCCTTTCGACGACCCATTACATGGAGTGTCATCAATGTATTGTGTATGATCTGGTGCTATTTACTACTAGATCAATTCGGAGAACCCGGACCCCGCGAAACGGAACACGGTAATGAACTCTATTTGGCGTGGAATTTCTGGACGACCTTTCTGTGGTGCATTGAAGCGGGTCTTTGTTCTCACTATCACTACTATCATCGACATTCGATGCGACGACTCGATAATTTGATTGATGTGGTGCAGTTCGTGGTGGCCGTTTATTTTTTGGTCGATTCGATCCAATTGTATCGAGCCTCGCGACGACCGGGCGAAAAAATATATGGGGAAGTCACCGATGTCTTCTTGTCGTTTGCGGCCTATCTCGGTGCATCGATCTATTACATGTCCTTGCATTATCAAGGAAGATCAGGACAAGACGAATTGTCGGTGCCTTCGTGTGAACGAGAAATGACTTGCACAGAAAGTGAAGAAGTAGAAGAAGGTTTTGGTTACGCGAATATTGCATAATGGAAGGAGTTTTGTCATACGTTGCTGATAAAGTGCAAGGTCGAATGCAAGCTGTTGGAGTTATTGAGCGTGAAGTGGAGTGGTCGGAAGCACGCAGCTTCTTTCACTGGAGACTTCGTCGCAAACTGGCGGAATTCGACCTCCGTCAGAAGATTATTGAGGCCGGAGAAGTCGGTCGTGGTGTCAAGTCTCTCGAACCTTTGCAGGCGACTTCGGTCATGAAACAATGGTTTTGTAGAATCTCCAAACATGAAGGAAGAAATGTGGAACGACGACAAAGTCTTCCTTTCGTGGATGGCCCAGAATAACTCGTTCCTGGAGCAAACGATAAGATAGTGGAATTCACTAAGGAAGTTGTCATCCAAGAAGTGGTGCAGGTCATGACAGCTGGTGGCAACACTGCCCGTGTTGGGACCACTGGCATTGTGGAAGGTCTCGGCCGTGCCATGAGCCTCATGTCCGCGGAAGAAAATCGGCAAAACGTCAAGCGTAGTACCAGGTAATGAAATTAAAACATCATTCACTAAAAAAACTAACTAAACGCATGTGAATAACTTTGATAAGTTCCGTCAAAATTGTTTTTCTCGATTGACGAACATGGTACAAGTTTCGAATGAAGGAATGGCTAGTTTTACAGCTATAGGAATAGGATGACGCTGTATAGGAAAATATCATCAAATCGTACCGGTCTTCCAAAGGAAACATGTCAACTGCACTCAACGGAAAATGACGTAGGTCGTGCCAATTCATTCTGCGAGCTCTCCTTGAATTCAACTACCAGGTAAACAATTGCAAAACAGAAGAAGAAGAAGAAGAAGAAGCAAGTTCCTTTCATTTTCTTTTATTTTACACAAACAACAACAACAACTATGACAGACTACGATGAACGCATTCAACACGCCATTCCTGCCGAATTTCACATGATCAGTGGCTCGCACGACATGCAAACCAGTGCCGATGTCTTTAATACCAGCCAATTCGAATTGCCCAATCCGGCCGGCAAAGCCGGTGGTGCCTGCACGAGTGCTTTGTTACAAGTTTTGTACAAAGACAATCATGCTGCTATGCCAATGAGTTGGGTAGAATGTTTGCGGAAAATGCGTTCCGAATTGAATCGCATGGGGTACGATCAAATCCCTCAATTGACCAGCAGTCGTTTGATTGATGTCAACAAACCCATGAGCATTGTACCACCCGGATCAACAACGGGACACCGTCGTGCTATCTTAATTGGTATTAATTATATTGGACAGAAAGGACAATTGAGTGGTTGTCACAATGATGTGATGAATATTAAGAAATATTTAATCAACGTGCACAATTTCAAAGAAAGTGAAATGTTGATTTTAATGGATGATAATAAACACCATGCACCGACACGACGGAATATTGAAGATGCCTTTCAGCGGATTACACAATACAGTCAAGCGGGGGATGTTGTCTTTGTTCATTATTCCGGTCACGGGAGTCGAATCCCTGATTTGGATGGAGACGAATCGGATGGATATGACGAGACGTTGGTACCGGTCGACTTTAAAAGTGCCGGACAAATTGTCGATGGTACGTGTAACCAAGCGTCAATGGTGGTGGTCTATAATATAGTGATGCTCACTCACATGTTATATTTCTTGGTATTCTACTACGTATCCAGACGAAATATTGAAGTTACTGGTCCAGCCGATGAAAGCCGGTGTCACGTGTACCGTTCTCATGGATTGTTGTCATTCGGGTACCGTCCTCGATTTACCTTATCGTTTTTCAGCCGATGATTCGCAAATGCGATTGGATCCTCGAATGAATTTGGAAAAGTATTTGGGGAAATTCGATGTCCAGACCGTCCTTTGTTTGGCCTTGTTGGCGTGTTGTTTGGCGGATCTTATGAGTTAGTTCGAGAGAATACTCTGGCTAGAATACTCTAGTAGTAATAGTAGTAGTAGTCGTAGTAGTGAACTTGGTTCTTCATTGTATAGTCTATCTTCATTCAGTCTTCATTCATTCTTCATGGTTCTTCTATATGATTTGGTTCCTCTCTTTTTTTATTATCTTATATTTCTTTCCTATACATTATTTCTTCTCTTGGGCAAACTGCCGTCACCCCCACGACAATTTGGGGATGGTGGGATATTATTATTATTGTGGGTGGTATTATCTCTCGCATTCCATTGGGTCGGAGATTTCGCGACAATACTCAAGGCATGGACCGGTCCTTGCAATTCTTCTTGTAGTGCGTTGTTAATGAGACGATGTCGTTGTACCAATGCCAGCGACTCGAATTGTTCCGACACGACGACGACTTTGAAATGAGTTTCGGAATGGACGGGTCTGTGTGTGTGTGTGGAAAAGAAACGTGAGATAGGATGGTCGATAAACAAACAACATTCGTCATTTACGTACACATTGTGCCTGTGTGATTCATTGATCACATCGAGATGGGAGGGAGAAAACGTTGCTTGTAATTTTTCGCGAATGGCAGTCGCGACTGGTGTATTACCAACAGAACTCATCTTGCGAAAAAGAAGAGAAGACCGGCGGATTATAAAGGATGTTCGAGCGGAAATCATATGCCCTGAGCCGTTGTGTGCTTTGTGGATGATTCTTAATGATCGATGATTGGTGAGGATACAGAAGGAGAATAACAAAAGTAACACTACTGGTACTTTTTGTTTTGCTGGGACGGATGCAGAAAAAAACGACGTATTATTCCGCGTCAACAAAACATCGTGAGGAGTGCCGAGGCGTTCCCGTTGCGATATAGTCAGTGGGGTTCTGTGCGTCGACCGTATACATGATACATCATCGCCACTCCTCCACACTGACGCACAAGAAGGATTTCTTTCGCAGTACAACAAGCAACCAACACTTGTCAATTATTGACAATCATTCATAATAATAAAGGAAAGGTCTTTAGTTTAGATAGATTCACGACAAGGAATTTGTTACGGTATTTATCCAGTCACGGAAAATAGCAGTTTCTTCCCCCCTCGAGACTACTATGACTGAAAAATTCTCTTTGGTCATCATGATCCTGTTGCGTATCACGACGGCGTTTACGCCCCGTCGAACATCCGTGGCTCGATCTAGTCTGATCTTTCTGTCAACAACCAAAGAAATTGCACCGCATCAAGTTACACCGGTCGTCTTTCCCTTCCAACAAATCGAAACCAAATGGCAAGCCTATTGGCACCAACATCAAACCTTCCAAACACCTTCTCGAGACTTGTCCAAACCGAAAAAATACGTCCTCGACATGTTCCCGTATCCCTCCGGGGCTGGATTGCATGTCGGACATCCAGAAGGATATACGGCCTCCGATGTTATGGCTCGGTATTGGCGGATGAAAGGATACGATGTTTTGCATCCGATTGGCTGGGATTCCTTTGGTTTGCCAGCGGAACAATACGCCATTCAAACAGGAGCCCAACCAGCCGATACGACCGCCACCAACATTGCCAATTTCAAACGACAGTTACAAATGTTGGGATTTAGTTACGATTGGGATCGGGAATTGGCGACTACCGACGTGGAATATGTCAAATGGACGCAGTGGATCTTTTGCAATTATTCAAAAAGGGATTGGCGGAACAATCGGAAGTGTCGGTCAATTGGTGTCCTGCGCTCGGGACCGTCTTGGCAAATGAAGAAGTCATTAACGGATTGTCGGAACGGGGAGATCATCCCGTCGAACGTTTACCCTTGCGTCAATGGGTTCTGAAAATTACCCAATATGCCGATCGTCTCGAAGAAGGTTTGCAAGGTTTGGAGTGGCCGGCGGGGACGTTGTCGGCACAAAAACAATGGATTGGTCGGAGCGAGGGATGTCGGATTGATTTTGGGATCGAGGGGATGGATACCGAGAAGATCACCGTATTTACAACACGAGCGGATACGTTGATGGGGGTCACGTACGTGACGTTGGCACCAGAACATCCCTTGGTCCTGTCGGTGACATCGGACGAACAGAAGGATGCGGTGACTGCTTACGTGAACGAAGCGTCGTCGCGATCCGATCTCGACCGGACGTCCAGCAAAGAAAAAGTCGGGCGTGTTTACGGGAGGTTACGCATTGCATCCCATTACCGGCGAGCGTGTCCCAATTTGGGTCGGCGATTATGTCTTGGGATCCTATGGAACGGGTGCGGTCATGGCAGTACCGGCACATGATCAGCGAGATTTTGAATTTGCTCAAAAGTACGGTCTTGATATCAAGTGGGTCGTTGAACCGGCCGACCAAGCCGAATTGGACAAGACAGTCGCCTTTATCGAATACGGAGTAAACGTGAACAGTGGAGACTTTGATGGATTAACTACCGAGAATGCGAAGGAGGCTGTCACCAAGAGGTTGGAAGAACTAGAAAAAGGCGGAACACAAATCAATTACAAACTCCGTGACTGGGTGTTTTCGAGGCAGCGCTATTGGGGAGAACCTATTCCCATCTACTTTCCGGTCGATTTTCCTGAGGGTGTAGACCCATCACAACAAGACCCGAAACTTGATGACTGTCAGCACACCATTCGATTTGATCAACCTATTCCTGTCGATGAAGCCGATCTTCCGCTAAAGCTTCCGGTGATGGAGGATTTTCAGCCGGGTGATAACCCGGCCGGTTGTTTGGCTCGTGCCAGGGACTGGAGATATTTTCAAAAAGATGGAAAATGGTTCGCTCGTGAAACCAACACGATGCCTCAATGGGCTGGAAGCTGCTGGTACTATTTCCGTTTTCTTGACCCGAAAAATAGCAAAGAGGCATTTAGCAAGAAGGTAGACGAGGAGTGGATGCCAGTGGATCTTTACGTCGGTGGAGCTGAACATGCTGTCCTGCATCTTCTCTATGCTCGCTTCTGGCACCAAGTTTTGTTTGATCTCGGCTACACCACACATCCCGAACCATTTCAAAAACTTGTTCACCAAGGTATGATTCTTGGTAGCGATGGAGAAAAAGATGTCCAAGAGTCGAGGCAATGTTGTCAACCCAGATGACATCGTCCAGAGTCAAGGCGCAGATGCTTTGCGCATGTATGAAATGTTCATGGGGCCACTTGAAGCTGTGAAGCCATGGCAAACAAGCCAGGTTGCTGGCGTTGTACGGTTCATGAATAAAGCATACAATATTGTGGTATCCGCTGCCGCCACGAAATATACCGAGATGGGAGACGAAACCTTGCGACTGATGCATAAAACTATGAAAAAAGTGACCGAGGATATTGAAAACATGTCTTTCAACACTGCCATTTCGGCGTTGATGGTGTATGCGAATCATCTTCAATCATTAGAAAAGATACCAATGGAAGCGGCCAAGACATTGACACTCATGGTTTCTCCATTCGCTCCCCATTTAGGCGAGGAATGCTGGAGCATCCTTGGGCACACTGAATCACTGGCCTATGAACCATGGGTCGAATTCGACGAAGCACTGTGTGTTGATACTACCGTCACAATCGGAGTGCAAGTCAATGGCAAATCACGAGGAGAAATTTCCATAGCGAAAGATGCCGACGAATCAACAGCTGTGGCTGCTGCTAGTAGTGTCGACAAAGTTCAAGTGCAACTGGACGGAAAAGAAATCAAAAAGGTTATCTACGTTCCGGGTCGAATTCTCAATCTAATAGCAAAGTAAGCGAATCTAATTAAACTTTCTTATTTTATACCTCTATAATTCAGGTACGAGCGCGAGAATTATTGCCTTGACCTTAATTTTCATGGGTCCGTTCACAATTAGACAGAAACTGACAAGTCCCGTCAACAACCGGTCATGCCCCGCCAAAACTTTTTTTAGTTGCTGGATTTGAAGCCAGGTTGGTCGCAATTTCCAAGGCGAATTTCCTCGATTCTTCAAAATCTGGTCCAACAGGTTCAAGTAGCGAAGTGACGCAATCAAGAAAAAGCTTTTGAGAAGAGCCGGAAAGCTCTTGGAATGAGAAACATTCCATTCGAATACTATCCCGCAAGAATTTGGAAACGGCAAGATGAGAATTTATCTCGTCGTCATGTAGACTTAGTATGAATGATATTCTTGGAAGAAAAACACCCGACAAAGAAGTCATATCAGGGTTCCATTTCCCTGCTGCGATCATTGTGGATAAAATCTGCAAAACATTGGCAGCCAGTTTCGACTCGACATTTCTTTCATCCAAAATTCGTATGAGCGATGCAGCTAAGTTGCATTCACGCACATCATTGTCTACTAGAAGCATACTCCGAACGGCTTGACATGCTTGTACACGAGTGTCGCTGTCGTTGGATTGGTTGGTGGCGAGGTTGGAAAGTACATTCGTGATAATTGTTGCGTCCGCATTGTCCATGGTAAAGTGTTGTCCCCATGAACATGATAGCAAACAGCGGATTGTTCTTGTGCACCTTCGCCGCAAATCACAATCACTTTCAGCTTGCAGTGTATCGAGAAGGCAGGGAATCAACCAACGTTGTTTTTCGATCAGTTTCACACAAGTCGAGCTATCTGTTTCCAAGACTGCAATCGCCACGATGTTGCCAGTAATTGACGACCAATGACGAACAATAGCGAGACCATTTCTCCCCGACCATGTTTGTCCTATTCGATGTAAAGTGTCCCACACCACGGAATCCATCGCCATGCTTTTACCAATACCATGTTCCGTAGCCAAGTTCCACAAAGTTGCTGTCATGGCCTCCACTATGTTGGATTGATCGCTTTGGCAATTGATAATAATCTGTTTCTTCAATGAAGTGTACAAATACTCTTTGTCGGATCCCGATGCTCGGAACGTAAAATCCTTTACCAGACCACACACCTTCGTCGGATTTTCATGCAAAGATGCTTTAATGTATTTCACGACACCGGATCGAATGAGCTTACTTTTAATGTGCGAATCTTTGAATTTCGACCATATTCGAAGAATCGACAACACTCTTTCTACAATTTGTGAATCGTCCGGAAAGCATTGCCAGGCATGGACCAACCATGGCAAAACATCGATCAAATCATGAGCCGACTGGACCAGTCGATCCGCTGGACATTGCGTCCATAATAAGTGCAAGCATTCAAGAATCAATGCAGTTGGTTCTCTGTCCGGGGGCTCGGCATTTAAATGTTGCGTCAATTGCCACGCCAGCATCCGATCGGCACCTCGGTCGAGGGCCTGAATTCCATGATTACCCTCCAGTAGCTGTTGCATACGTTTCAGACCTCGCCATCGTAACGTCGAATTTTTACCAAACGATATCTCTAAAAGAAAAAAAAACGGACTGATGAGTACGTTTCCTTCGCGTAAACGAATGGACTATATTCATCAGCTCGATCGATCACTTACCTTGTAACACGTCGCTCACTTGGGACTTCAGCACGACGGATCGCTGCGGAACCAAATGGATGCTGTCCTGATGAAGGGGGAGACATGATGATGATTCTTCTTTCCATTGAATAATCACAAACTATTGAATCGAACCTTTGCTTGACTATGGTTTCCGCTTTCGTGAACCTCTTTGGAAAGTTCGTGGCCGCCTCTCGAAGTGGCTGGCGTGCGTGCATCCGTAAATATTTGGCGCGGCTGGCGTGTTTCGGTTTTGTGTAATGTGAAGTTATAACTCGTGACTGTGTCGTGACTGAGATGGCGGATGCTCGGATGCTTCATTATTTTTTTCTAAACATTTGCGACAAAAATAAAAAGCCATTTCATGTTCATTCTTTTTTATAAACGCGCATCGCCTGCATCGAAACATAACAATCTAATAAGTGAATACTTTGTATGAGACTCACACCAAAACGGTTTTGGCTGCGATTCGCCCGGCGATCGTATCCGTGCATTCTGCATGCTACAATGGTGGCCTCCTTTCAACATCCACGACCGTTCCTACTAGCCAATCCTCCCCGACGATTCTTCTATAACCTTACCAGTCATCTCAATAGTGTACCTACTGCTACCGAAATTCAAATGACACACGATATCAAGACTATAATACATGCCGGCATTGATGCCGTGAGTCCGGTGACGGCTGTCCAGAATCATTTGACCGTCACCCAGGGCACGATACTCCGTGTCGGAATGCGTGATTATAATGTACAGGAATACGACCAAATCATCCTCGTGGCTTTTGGGAAAGCGTCGTCGGCTATGGCAACCGCTGTATTGGATCGTTTGGAGGAAATTGACAAGGAATGTTTGCCCCCTCTCTCGGGTGTGGTGATTGTCAAAGATGGACATGCCACCCGTCAAGAACAAGTACGATTATCGGCACGTCGCATACGGGTCCGTGAGGCCAGCCATCCGGTACCGGATCAACGTTCCGTGGATGCTTCGAACGAAATCTTGCAATTGGTACAACAACAAATCGGACGCACGTTGCTCATTACGTGCATCAGTGGAGGAGGATCGGCATTGTTTTGTGCACCATCGCATAATTTGACGTTGGAAGATTTGCAAGCGACCAACACGGCTCTACTGCAATCGGGATGGAACATTCAAGACATGAATGTCCTACGAAAGCGATTGGACCAGGGTAAAGGTGGTCGTCTCGCCGCTGCGGCCTATCCCGGTGATGTCCTTTCACTCATATTAAGTGATGTGTTGGGCGATCCACTCGATTTAATTGCCAGTGGACCGACGGTGTGCGACACGAGTAAATGGAGGGATGCCTGGAAGTTGGTCCAGACTCTTCCTCCCCAAACTCTTCCACCCCGCGTCGAACGTCTCCTGCAGAAAGGGGTCGATGGAGTGATCGAAGATTCGCCATCGGAAGATCATCCCGTGTTTCAACAATGCGAGAATATTCTCGTGGGAAATAATGCATTGGCAGTCGATGCAGCAGCCAAACAAGCTGAAGTACTGGGCTATTACCCCATTGTGTTGGGAACGCGATTCGAAGGAGAAGCCACCCAAGTTGCACGATTTCTCGTCTCCATGACACAGCATGCTAGAGAGGGTCCAGACACTAATTCATTCGTCACTCATTTTCCGGTCGCACTCATTTTGGGTGGTGAGACGACTGTTTCATTACCACCTAATTGTATGGGAAAAGGTGGACGGAATCAAGAGTTGGCTCTACAAGCAGCCGTGCTCCTACAACAGTTCTCCCTTCGAAATGTGGTACTGGCTAGTGTGGGTACGGATGGCACCGATGGGCCCACGGATGCAGCAGGTGCGATTGTGGATCGAATTACGATTGAGAGACTTCGAGGCAATGCGATGGAGTCTCTACGGAACCACGATGCGTACAACTATTTATCTCAGGTAGATAGCAACGGATTATCGCCACTACTGAAGGTAAGAAAATTGATTGATACTTTGAACGTTCCTGCACTTTTTTGTCCTTATACCAGGCTCAACTTCACCTAGACTGGACCCACAGGGACAAATGTGGCCGATCTCATGGTTGTCCTCATTCACCGCAAAGACTAACTTACAACGACGCCTCACGGATCGACCTTACTTTCGCTACGATAGCATCTCTCTCCATTTGGGCCACAAGTTGATCCACACGATCCGTGCGACATCTCCAGAGGGTAACCACCATTTTGTGTTGCAGCTCGTCCTCGTATCCATCGAGAATCAAGATGAATGAACCGATTGACAACTCACGAATTTGGCTTTGTAGATCGTCTGAAAATGAAGCTATCTGAATGAATCTTTCACTCGTCAAACACTTTTCAAAGTCAGCAATGTTGGCAACGAACTTTCGCTTCGTCATATGGGGGACAAGAAAGTGCGCTGCTTCTTGACACACGCGGTACATGCTTGTACCATCCAGAGAACTGCGAACAAAGGCCTTCAGCCCTGAATTGATAACTGTTACCTTGCTTTGTATCCCCTTGTCGATTATGTTTTTAATTGGTCTTGAAATGTAATAAATAATTTTTGACTCACCACTGGCACGTGTCATTATCAGATCTTTTTGAAAGTTCGATTCCGTAAGCCCAAAACTATCAATCAGTTCATTCAAGATACTATCCTCAACCGGCACGAAATCATCTTTTCCAAGACCTTGAATGGATTTTCCGTTCTCGTCACGAACTTGGTTACCCTTCACCAGCCTTTCCCCGGCATCATCTAATCGAGGTCCTTGCTTACAAGCGCTCTCTTTTTCTCCTAAGCGGGCGCGCTTATTTTCAGGTTGTTGAGAATCCAAATCGTCACGCTGTTGACGGTCCGCAACACTAATGTCTCCTACCTTGCGAATCAATGCAACGAAAAAACCGCCGGTATCATTATCGTGAGGAAGACATCTGACGCACCGATGCAGATGAAAAGTTGCGACTTCTTCCTCTGTTGGCTTGAAATGGGATGGCCGAACTCTTCCGCGAAATGGCTCAGGTACATCATCGTACGTCGGCCAATACTCGAGCCCTGATTTTTTGGCCATTTCAATCAAATAATCCTCATCCATAGAAGTGGGTTGAAATCTCTCTTTGATTCCGTCATCTTTGGATTCCGGCAGCCTTGCTTTATCTTCCACGGTGGGCTCATCCGAAATGGCGGGATTTTCAACATCGGCGGCACGTGTTGTAGCGGCAACGACTTCACCATCATTACTCGCTTCAGCTTCTTTCTCCTGCCATTCGCTTCGCTTCGCCAACGTTTTGGCAATGTTCTTCTTATGCTTATTCTTGCTTTCACGCTGTGTTTGTGATTCACAGAATACCTTCCACGAGGTCCAGCCGGGTCGGGTTTTAAAGCCTTCTAAGTTCACTTTGACTAATTCGAGCGCCCCATTCGATTTTCGCAACAACTCGGCAACGACGGCTTCATTTTCCATGGGATTGTTCGAGCAGGTGGAATAGCACATATAACCGCCCACTTTCAAAAGGTTGGCGGCTCCTTTCCACGCGATTTGTAGTTGTAACGTATGCAAGGAAAGAGCCGCGGCCTGCGACCATGTCTTCCACACCCCAATGTTTTTGCGCGAAGTACCATCTCCTGAACAAGGCGCGTCACACAATATCCGATCGAATTGTAGTATTTTCGAAGGGAAAAACTGTCCATCACAACATGTCACCAAGACGTTGGGATTCATGTGCACAATACGACGGAGCTGCGACACCAGCATGCTGCGTACAGAAAAACAAGTGTGAGAGTGTCCAATTACTTCATGATACGCTATTATTTCCTCTCGAGTTTAACAATACTCACTGCGCTCGCTTCGCGTTGTTGTCGTTGGCAATCAAAGATCCTTCCAAACCCAAACGTTCCAGAATCTGACTCGTCTTGGAGCCAGGTGCCGCGCACATATCCAGTACACAATCACCTGGTTGTGTCTGGAGGACTACGGGTGGAACCATACTGACTGTTTCTTGTCGTGTAATGAATCCTGCCAAATTTTGCAGTTTGACCCATTCGAAAAAGGCTTTGAGATTGGGATCTTTCCGGATCATGGAACGATCCACGCCGAGCTGATAGGCGTGCGGTAGAAACCGCAATGGCCGCACCACTTCTACTGACAATTCGTTTCTGACCACTTGTAACAGATCGTTCATTTCGTTCTCACATTTTTCACGCAGTGTAGACGGAATATCCTTGGCATAACGAAAGGATGCCGGCAAAATTTGGGTGGCCGAAGCTCTCCAGAGAATTCGTTCCGCTTCGAATTCATCCCAATTCGAACACGATGTGAGTGTGGCGTCGGTCCATTTGGTGCTATGCAGACCCTGTGCTGCATAATAGGCTTCCATCTTGTAGTTTCCATGATCGATAATGGTAGCAACATAGGATTCTCCGTCGTTGCGATTTTCGCCGTTACGTCGGCCTTTGGGTTGGTCCTTGTTCTTGTCCTTTCGACGTTTTCCTCTGAATTTGCCCATGGTTAAGAGGAACTAGTTTTTTTTAAATATGAAAACAGATCGAATCAAATGGTGCTTTTTCGTTGCCAACAACAGTTGTCGCTTCGTGAACTTATTTCTTTCGTTAAAGCAAAAAATGGATTTTGCTTGGATGGGTGGTGGAAAACGTCTGTTCTCGGCGGTCACTTTTGTGATACGGAGTAGTAAACTGTGGTAAAATAATACTCGGGAGTAGTGTAAACTCGTGACCCGTTTTTTTTGCCATGTATTTGATGCCATTTGCTATGGTCTTAATTTTGCAAAACTGAAGATATACTATTCATTCACTCTCATGCCTTCCGAATCATCATCATCATCATCTTTTCAGGAAGACAGAAATATCGAGCGCAAACGACGGAAATTATCATCATCCGACGGTCGATTGGTAGAATGGCGATTGTATAATGGAGGAACCCATACGTTTCGAAAAGAGGATCGAGTGTACATCCGCCCCAAATCGGCACGCGAAATGGGTGTTGTGGGGCGTCTAGTAGAACGCTTGGATGATAAAAAATGGAAGTTACGTTCCGACGACCACAAACAAGTACACGTCTACGAAAATCGCATGATTCCTATTTTATCTTCTTCTTCTTCTTCCAAAACAGAGAATCATCATGAAAAAGACAACGATACTCTTTCTGTAATAATAACAGCCGAAACCAAATATTACCGACAATTGGCAACTTCTCAAGTTTGTTCTCCGGATACTGTTTTGGAAATTGGATGTTCGACGGGTGAGACTTCCAAAGTCCTTTGGAAACGTGCTTCCTCCTGGGTCGGATTTGATACGTCCGCTGAAATGACGGAACGGACCATGTCCAAAAACACCTCTTCCTGTCGCAGGCTATGTCAGAAAATGAACGCACTTTTAGAACCGGCATTGGCCTATCAAACAGTCCATCAACATCAACCTGTCACCACAGCAGTGTGGATGGACATTGGAGGGAATCGTGAAATGAATGGAGTGGCCCGGATGCTGCATTGGATTCTGACTGCACCGTTTCCGGCTCTGCAATTGATTGTCGTCAAAAGTAAGGAATTAGCTCGTGAATTATCTTCCATACCAGTAGATTCCAAAGGAATTCTGCAAATGGATGGAATGGAGTTTTTAAACAAGAAACGGTTGGATTCCCGCCGTTTGCCTCGTCATCCTCAACAAGCACCCAAAGTCTATAGTCCTATCGATCCATCTCTTCCCATTTGTCGATATCACAATTACCACAAAAAGGGATGTAGGAAAGGAAGCGATTGTCCTTTTGACCATGTGCATTGTCACATGTGCCTCGAGGCTGGTCATGTTGCCATGAGCTGTGCGAAATCGACGTTATGATTGACATTGATTCATGCATCTATCGGTATTGCAAACACGAGTATAGTCTCACTCGCTTTCCTTCTGACAAAAATAACCTTCCAACAAGGATCTTCATAATCAGAAACACTACAAAATTGTCTATATTTATCTCTACATATACACTGCACCGATCCAAAAAAAACTTATCACAACACATCCATCCCAATCGAAGGCGTACCCTCCGTAGTGGGATCGAACGACACAACACTTGGATAGGAGTTCTGAACCCGGAGCCGATCGACAGGTACTTCGTCGAATCGGTCTTTCATGGTACGCCATTCGACGGAGCATATCTTGCTCGATCCAGCCGAAAATAAAACTCGTAAGTTTGCCGACAAGAGGACAAACTCGTCTTGGCCTTGAATGAACAAATCCACATCCAGAGATGCTGTGTTATCCAGGCTAAGGGCAACGCGATCAACAGACTTGGAATATGTGAGCAGTGACGTGGCTTGTGGGCCGAAGCGATCTTCGGTGCGACTAATGAGCTTCTCATCGAATCGTCCCATTCCCTGTAAGCCTTGGATTTCCTGTGTATCGCCATTGCCGTCGTAGAACACAAAGGCATCCAGGTCATCTACAATATGCGTAATTCCACCTTCCGGGAGAGGTGCCGAAGTAGGTGAACGACCCAGCTGGCGCACCATTTGCTGGCGAACATTGAGAAAGTCCACCACAGTTTGTCTTCGGGCTTGATCTAAATGATGCTGTCGTTCAAATTTGTCAAACGCCTCCTCTTTGGACAAAAGCTCGTCGTACCTAGCCTTCTTGCGGTTTCTTGTACTTCGCGCATGCTCGCGGTTCCTGGTTCTGGTCAACTCGAGACGCTCATCCTCGGTGAGATTCTTGCGCTTCTTGCCTCGTTGAGGCTTCGATTGCAAGGCTGCTTCAATTTGTTCTCTGCGAACAGCTTCGACCTTGGTAGAATCGGGAGATCCACGAGACGTATCGCAAGAGACTGCCTTGTAGCTCAGATAGAGACCCGAGCGTCCATCCACGCCCGGCAAGACCGACGACGGCGCCAGAGAAAAGGCCGCAGTCGAGCCGCCATGGACTAACAGACTAGATTCTTGAGGAGATACCGTTTCGGTTTGTCGAAAGTGGTGTAGTCGACCATGAGGCGACGGACAAAGAAGGGAGGTTGAACTTCTAGCCTTGTCCATCATGCGGAGATACGCAACACTCTGCTCCCTGTGGAATGTGTTTAGTACACCCGGCCACAATCGTTCAGGAACGCTTGTTGTTTGGTTGATCTCCCAACAAGGAGCATTTTGTTCCCTTTCGCCAATCGCCAAGGCATTTGAATTTGACTCTGTCTTTGGGTTTCCCTTGATTCCAAGCAATGCCGACGCTAAGAGAGCGTCAGTCTCGGTAGGAGAAACTTGATAAGAAGTACTTGCGGAAGATTGGCTCATCCTAACAAAAGACTTCATTGAGTTTTAAAAGAGTTTGTTCTTTCAATGACAGAACCAATGGAGATCCGAGACAGAACGATTCTGGCCTGAGAAAAAGGGAAACGAAGGATAGAGAGCCAATGAGAAACGAGAGACGACAGCAACAAGTTCTGCCTTCTGCGCGCCGCGCATGCGAAATGCAAATCCATAGTAAATCAGTACAACAAATACGGTCATGACGATGACTATCACAATGTGGGCCCGCGACCGTCGTGCGTACTCGTTCCACTCCAGTACCGGTACGGTTTCGGAAGAGAAGGTCATGGATTTACAGCAAAAGAGTAGAGAGAGCCAGCTGGGTAGGGCCAATCGCGTAACAAGCTGATTCATTCAGTTTTCCCAATGGAACGTTGACGATGGTTGACGCAGTGAAAGATGAGCTTGATGAATGATGATTCATTCGATGTCAAATCTTTCATTGATGAAAGAATTTGTAAAATGATCGCCGAACGCTTGTTCAACCCAACTGTAAGATATGGAGCATACATGCACAAAGAGCCGAAGATTTACAACGGTCGATAATCGATCGGAGACAACAAACAAATTAGTATACCCGCAGATCGGAAAGACTCACCAAGCTTTTTTTTGTTCGGATAATCCGATAGTGAGTGATTGCGGAGGCAATAGTGCAAGCAACAACGATGCTGAAGAAGATGGTCTTTTGTTGCTGCGCTTTCCGCATTTATGCGATTATTTCCAATGGTCGACAATTTCAAGGACGAAAGCAAACTGCTTGGAATTCTTTCGCACCAAATTTCAACCACCGCGTGGATCTTTTTGGATGATTCTTTGTCACGTTTGGGAAACGGAATGTCACTGTGCGAAGAGAGTAGAACCGCAAACTGGCCAATTGCATCACAATGTGACGCTTCTTCTTCAACTACAAAACACTACTGAACGGACTACGTAGCGCGCAAAACACCAGTGTCGCACCATCGCCATTCGCCATTCCTTATTCGCGTTCTCTTTTCTCTCATCTCTTTACTACAAAGCGCGGGAAACCTGACGGATTCAGCATAATTAAAAGAAAAATGACGTGTCGATTTTTGGAAGACAGCGCACGGCGCATCACTACTCACTACCAGGTAGAAGCGGGAATTCTATTACCGCTTGCTCCTTGTCATTCAATCACACGTTCTTCTTTTCTGATACACGTAGTACATACACGATTGTGAGTCACGAGTAAAATTTGCTTGCTTGCATGGCTTAATTAGCTTTGGCCATCACAAGTCACAAGCATCAATCAAGTTTAATAAATGAAGTCTTTAGCCCAATTGACAAAGATGTGGTGTATTTGAAGCGATTTGCAATGTCGGAAACATAAAGAATGATTATAAGAAAACGCCCCAACCTAAATTGCCATCCTTCATCGTACTTCTTGAAGTTTCATGAGCCCACTCTGTGTCTCGTAATAATGTAGGATTAGGTCTGGTGCTCGGAAGTAAGCTTTTAATTTCGTCTGAATTTAGGACCGACTTGACTGGACTGAATCCACAACAGACACGAATTTCGGGATCGGGGTCCAGGAGTCGACAGATGAGGTCCAAGAGCGTGGATGGAACTGTTGCACCAAAGTTCGCCGACGAGAGGTCCCCGTTCGCATGGGCAATGACCCTGTCCAAAATCGATGCCTCCGAGTCGGCGTGAAACGGCGATGTCCCTGTCCATAGCGTGTGCAGCAGGCAGCCGAACGACCACAAATCAACAGATACCGTAGGGGTGCAATTTCCGTGAATGAGCTCTGGGGCAGCGTACTCCGCAGTGCCTCGAAGAACGGCAATTTTACGGAGTGGTTCCTCGGATAAAGTCGACGTCAATATTGCGGACCCAAAGTCGATCACGACAACCTTGCGCGAGTCTGCTGTCAGGAGAAGATTGTCGGGTTTTAAGTCCGCATGGATGACATGATACTTATGAATAGCTTCAACTGCTCCAGCCATACCAAGAGCAACCTCAACGGAATGACTCAGCCATGTCTGTTCGTCCATTGTGGGCTTTTGTTCCAAAAATTGAGTGAGCGTTCCTTTCAGGAACAATTCCAACACCAGATATACGAACTGATCATCGTGGAAAGCGGCAAGAAGTGTGGCAACGAATGGGCAATCAACAAGTGTCCGCAATACGCGCTGTTCTATCAGGACGGCGTTCAGCCAGTCGGGATGCTTGTTCAACGACGTTTTGTCATACAACTTGATGGCGACGTCTCGGTCTGTTTCCTTATGAACGCCGTGATAAACGGTTCCAAAACTGCCCTGTCCGATGCACACTCCGACCATATAATCCTTTAGCGAAGATTCCATGCTGTGATTTTGCCCTTCTATGTCAAGTTCGACATTTCATTATTTTTTGTTTGCGCTGAACTTGCTTCCGCCTTGCGCTTCAAGTATTTTTCTTTTTTCGTTCGATGAAGAACGACCCACTGATTTTTATTAGGTGTGATGATTGAATCTGACTACTCTAGAGAATACTCCGTACTATTAACCTTAATGAATTTGGGAGTTATTAATAAATGCGATGTTTGCGTTGCTACCATGGTACCAAGTGCAACATTCAAAATAATTTTGCTTTACCAGGTAGATATTTGTAAAAGTGTCCATCTTTTCTCCTTTATCATAGTCGATTTCCGTCTCGCATTCAAGGCGGAGGAATTGGTTGGACACCGCAGCCGCTTTTAAAATGAATTCTACAATACCTTCGTCCTCTGCTTGGAAGACCGTGCTAGCAAGCCTGCCTCTGGCGCTGTGGGCACGAGACTCATTCTTTGGCTTTTGTCGTGTCAGGGGCACCTCGATGGAACCCTCTTTGAGAGATGGCGATATTATCTTAGTTCGGAAATGCGACTCGGGGGCACTGGCGGATGCACTGATGCGCTTTCTTGTATCGTCGTCGTCGTCGTCGGATGGAGAGACTGAACGCGCCCGCGTACGTCGTTACGAACAATTGCAATCACAGTACGTTCCAGCATCAAAATTCTACGAATGCCCTCCGACCGCTCTCGCTGGTCATATCGTGGTTTACAAGGATCCCGAAAAGGCATTTCCGACCGAGTTGGCGGTAAAGCGCGTCGTGGCGTTAGGAGGCCAATGGCTACGATTGCCTGCTTCGGAGACGAATACGCGAAGATTGCAGAGCCTGCCTGGGTATACGCTCCATGTTGAAGGTGACAACGCTGGTAATTCTCGAGACTCTCGGCACGTGGGCCCTATTAGCAAAAAATCTTTTGGTTGGCGTTGCTGAATACGTAGTGTGGCCTCCGACTCGATGGCAGAGAATACAGAGAAAGACGGTTCTAGATGATAATGACAAACAAAGAGCCTTTTGGCCATAAAAACGTTGAACCAGAGACTGTACAGCCAACGAATGTATAAACTACTAAATTCTCAATCGTCACTCTGTGACCAAGTCTGGCTTTGAGAGAGAGACATAATGAGACCTTTGGGATCTTTGATACCCTGGTACCCCCTGAAATTGGTGATTGCGTCTGTACTGTTTGTGGAGTTGCAATCGAACACGATCGGACTCTTCCGCGATCTTTGACACGTTTTCCAAGGCTTGATGAATTCTAATACATGATAGAGAAATATCTTCGAGCGTTTGATTCACCTTTTCAATTTCTTCCGTAATTGTAACTTCCTTCGGCGTATCAACTGTTTGTTTACTCTGTTTTTCCTGGTCTTCCTTGTGCTGTCGCTCCATTTCCTCGATTTCTCGCTCTTGTTGATTCAGATGCTCGGCTGCATCTTTCCACGATTTCTCCTCTTTTTGTAGCTTCGAGATCTCTGTCATGAGATAAACGATTTCTCTCCACAACTCCTGGTTCTTGGGGAGCTTCTTGATCAATTCTTGTTTTTGCTTATTGCGCGCTATTTCCAGTTCACGTTCGCGCACTTCTTCCGATCGTGCCTTTTCGACCTCCTGCCGCTTTAATTCTTTTTTCTTTTTCTTGCTGCAACTCCTCTCGACGCTGAGCATCGCGCTTTTCCCGTGACGCGGACACGGCCTGCATGGCGGCCCCAATGCTGGCCATGACCGTTTTGCGGCAACGTACGACCATATCGGTTTGGTGGGGCAAGTCACGCTGCACTTTCGCTTGCAAATCTTTCAAGGCTTGCAATTCAGAGGAAGCAATCGCTGGTAAAAGGACTTCTTCGAAGGAAAGCACTCCAACATCCGCTAGGGCGGCTTGATCACTCTTGTCATTGGTCATGGCGTGATCGACAAGAGACTTTACTAGCCCTTTGGAGGGGAAAGGAACGTTCGAAGGGCATTCAATAGATTCCAGCGGTAATGCAGCTTCTTTTGAGGAGTCGATAGGCGTTTGAGTAGGGACTACGGGACTTTCTACAGGAACACGCTTGAAGCGTTTTGCGGAGTTTGTCAGGCTTTCGTTACCAGAGACATTTCTCAGTGGAGATCTGCTGAGGATAGCCGCTTGTGGTAACACGTTAGCACCTTCCATATTTTATAAGAAATTGATGCGAATGTTTGAATTAGTTGTGGTTGAGGGTCGACTTTGATATACGTTGTTTCAAACGCACGTTGTTGCTTCATTGTCATTCTTGTCACAGGTTGTTTCCGTAGATTTGATACCAGTAGCAGACTAGAAGACGGTATACGGAAGGCTGATGCGCTGATTCGGCATTCCGCTAAACCAAAAACGGCAATACACCCAGTTAGTAGCGTTAAGAACAGAACGTGAAAGCGCATGCCAAACAATAACCCAAACCCTAAATGCTTTTACGGAAAACATACTGAAGGCTCACAAAACACCAAAAGCTAGTGCTAGTGCTCTCATCATCGGCTTTCAGCTATGCAATGCACGATCATGACAATAATATCTAGTTTGAAAAACCAACGTGTCAAAATTTTTTACGTGTCGCTATACGGCATAATCGATCTAGTAAACGTCCCAAACTGGACGCTGATCGCATCCATGTCTACAGTACCGAGACGGCTAGTTACGGAATCAATTACTATATATATCTTCTGCGAGTTGAGAAGTCGATGAATTGATTGCTTTTCCTATCGTCAAGACGTGCTAAAACTTAAATTTAAACACTTTCCAATTGTAAGGATAGCCGATGAATGATAGATAAAACTCCTTAATGTCCTAATTCCTAAGTATGATTATATGGTATGGTATATTCTGAGTGCTGTGATGATTCAATGGGTGTTGAGGTGAAAAGAAACAATGACGGTGGCGGAATGGAAATGGTGCAGCGAAAAGTTCGTCGGCGCCATCAATGAGTGGATGACTCAGATTCACGGCATACGTTTGTCACCACGTCCAGCATAGGCTCTAGAAATTTCAGCATACTTTCCACCCAAGCACATCAAGATGTCAGACCAGAGATCAGCTGCATTGTCTTCTTCTGTAACCATCGCGCCGGCATATCGAAGGATCAGATCCGACGATACGGCCGCCGTGTACCACACACCTTTCTTGATTTCCCGAGAGAGCTGACCAGGTACCCACGCAGCATGACCCTTCACAAATAGAGCATGATGAGGGTCGAACCGATTAATACGGACTTCGTTCATTAGCTCTTCAGATCCGCCGACATAAACGCCTGGACAAAGTTTCGTAGAACCTTCAACTTCACCAAATCCATGAATGACGGAAAGCTCCTCTTGCAACACAGGTCCACCGTAGGACACGGGTGATTTGGAAAATGCCATCTTTAATGACAAATCTAGGTTGCAATTAGCCTGCGACGCAACCTTTGCAAATCACCTTCCAAGGGCCTTCAAAATTCCCAACAAATCACAAAAATGAGTTTCACTCTCGATTTGTTCTCAACAATTCTACAGAACGGTGTGGAACCTACCTGTTTATCACGATACCAATCGAACCAGTTTTTTCGTCATGTTGCACGACTAGAACAACGGTCTGGTGGAAGACGCCGCCGAGTTTTTCGTTGGCCAGCAACACGCAACCCGGTTCGACGTGAGGAATTTCGTGCGCCCAACGGTGCTTATTGATCTTGACCTTCGATTTTATGAGCAGAGGAAGTTCGGCCTCCGACACAAATGGATCATCCGTAACAATTTTATCATCATCGGACAGTCCACCGATGGCGTCGCCATCAAAGATATCCGAAGAGTGCCGGCGTCCGCTGGCTACACGGCTGGAGTTCTTTTTCTGAAAAATAGAACTAATCGCACCCGCAAACAGTTCACCAAGTTGCCCTTGGTGCGCCAGCTTTTCATCGCCGTAATCTTTTGGTTCGGATGACGGTGTGTCGTTCTTTCGTTGATGGGACGCTTCGGCTTGCTCCTTGGCGACTAAATTGGCACGGAACAAACGCCAATCATTGCCCATCATTTCTTCCAGATTTCTCTCAATGTGTGCACGCTCCGAGTTCTTGCTGTTCATAGCAGTATCAATATGGTGCCATTGACGCCAGGGAGCGAAGGCAGAGGTCGCCATGAGGGGAAGAAGCAGCAGAGTTCGGACTGTCATTGTGTATCTTTCTGAAAATTATGGTGTCAATTACAAACTCAATCACTGCAGGCGTTTTTCAAGGAAAACGTGTCGCTCTTGTGTAAAGGAGGTGTTGTAACTCAGAAAAGAGGATAGGATTCTTTGAATCACCAAAAGAGGGAGTTGGTATCGGTCAAGGGGAGAATGGGATTGTAATCTTGATGGCAGAAATCACAAAAGAAAAACTTTACAATCTTCTTGACACTGTTTGTGCGAAGGATTTGATGGTGCTTCGGTTGCTTCCAACTTTTTCTTCCTTTGCGGTTCCGATTCTGGCACGCCAGCCTGTTCGCAGTCACTCTACACAACTACCTAGAGTCCGACAGAGTCACTATCCTTCGACAGCTGATACTCTTCTCGGTTTCACATCGATGCGACAATCCTTGTTTGCAAATCGAATAGTTTCCAGTACCAGATTGTAGCATCCGCGATTGAACTTCAGCTGTTGATAAGTGAGAGAAACCGAGGAAGTGCGCAGATTTCGACAAGGTTTCTGTTCCTTGGAGCTTCTCTCACCGAAATAAACAACAAACATGTTAGAAATTAGAAACAGAAAAAATGAGCTATTGCTATCAAGTGCTAAGGGTAGACGGAATGACTACCCTCTGCACACATACATTGCGATGAGATCAAAATAGATCGACAAGAAAAGCTGACTGTGACGTGTTCTGGATCCCTTGACTAATTCGTGTTAAAATGAGAATTACAGGCAAGTTACAAGCTGATCGATTCGGCATTGAAAGAAGCAAAAATTACCGACAGGAGAGTGTTTACAGTGATCAAAATGAGATTTAATGAATTGATTCTAGGTCTAATCCCACATTGTTAACTCAATGTATGTTCCTGATCGAACAAGTAATTGTCGGCTGGTAACTACCTGTAGCATCCACGCCTGAAAGTAAGGATAGACTTTTTAAGGTCTCGGAATGGATAGCTCATCATCGTTCATGTTATTCGTTTACATACATGTCAACATCATCCTCCATATCGAATAAACTATCGTTTTCATCGACAACGCTCTCCTCGTCATCAAACCAACCCCGTCCACAGTAGCTTAGAATGAGGGGCCACAGGTCCAGAAAAATTCCTGTTCCCTCAAGCTCCAGATGCTTTCCAACAAGCAGTACTGTGAGTACGGCCTTTCGATCCGCCGGTGTAAACAGCATGTGTCTCTCAGCACTCCAATGCGATTCAGCTTGAGCTATGAGTTCTTTACATTCATCGATAGAACGCTGGGTTAAACAGTTCCAAGGTTTCGATGATGTAATCGGCTGCTGTGGTATCATCGAAAGGAGCAAAGGGGACGATACGGGTGTGCTCATTCGGGGCCCTGACGACTCTCTTCTTACGGGCGTTTCAGGACGTGGTGGGCTTCGCGGTTGTGTAGGCGATCGGGATCGTGCTTCTCTGTCCCCGCCATTGCTGCTGCGATAAAGGAGCCTTCTCGTTTCCACTTTCACTCCAGCATGAAGAAGCTCACGTAGCACATTACTGCTTCCCCGCGCCACAGCAACATGGATTGGCAGCCGATCACTCAAGTCAGGAATTTCCATGGCTTTTCTTGCTGTATGATGCCGTAAAAGGACTCGAGCGGCTCTATGAGCATTATAATGAGCGCAATAATGAAGGGGTGTGTAACCACTGAACCGATTGTGTGGGCCGTCTAATTGAGCATCATCACTTCCAGGACCTGCAGAGCAGCGAGCGCCAAGATCTGCTCCCCTGCTAAGTAGAAGAGCGGCAGCATCGGATGCATTTTCTTGCGATGCAAAGCAAAGGGGTGTAGCGCCACTATTGGCGCGAGCATCCACGTCGGCACCAGCATCAAGCAATAATTCAATTGTCTCTTTTGAGTTACTATACGCAGCATCGTGGAGTGGCGTCCATCCAGAAGGATGAGCTCTCGCATTAGGATCTGCATTGAACTTCAATAACAAAGACACACATTCTGTTTCGTTCTTGAAAGCAGCCCAATGGAGCGGAGTGTTGCCATGCCCATCAGATGTACCAGCAGAGTCGCCGCGGCGCGAAAAGGCCGCCGGGAAATGCTGTCACTATTCGTTCGGAACCCGCATGATCTCGCAAGCGAACGCTCCGACTGCTTCGACAACGTCGCATTTTCCATTATAAGCCGGGCCGCAGCTAGCTCGTCTATTGTGCCCGCTTGAACCTGTCTCGACAAATCTCGAAACAGACGGAGTAAAGTCATAAAATCACATTTCGGTTTCGATGCATCCTTATCAAAGTACATTGAATCATCGAAATCTCTCATAAAAAGCTCTGGGTGAGCTGCATATGTGTATATTGGCGCCAGCGCCTGCGAACTATCGAGACGACGAGGAATGAATGGAAATCTTGTGTTTCGAATTCGTGACGAAACATCGTTTCCTTCGCTTTCTGCGTATTGTTGCCCCAGTTCAAGTAGAAGAGTTAGGCACTGGACCGAGCCGTTACATGCTGCCTCATGTATCATTAACCTTCGGAAAGCCGTGTGTGAGGCTCTAGCATCACCACCCATGGCCAAAAGGAAAGCCAACACAAGAGGAATATCCAAAGCACATGCTAAATGTAAAATACTTCCAGCGCCCCCGGAAGAGCCCCCAGACGAATCTACCAAAAGATGCGGAGGAGTCGCGTTTGCTACACTTCCATCAAAAACAGGTGCAGTCTCATCATGGGCACCGTCTTCTCGCGACACGGTACGTCCGTCTTCATTTACAACAAAATTGTTTGGGGGTCTCGTTGAAGTAAGAACCATTGAAGCGTCACGAAGTAGACGTTCGGCTTCTGCGCAAACTTCAATGCATGAGCCTCCATGCTGCAATGAGTCTGTTGAATCCACCCGATCGGTCAAGAAATAGGAGAGTTCGCTCAAAAGAGAACAAAAGCATCGCTGCTGCTGCTTCTCGAGAACAAGTTGGGACCCATCTGTTGCCGTATCTGCACCGGGAGACCAGTCGGTATTCATCGTTTCGTCTCTTTTTTCCTCTTAATAGAATTAGAAAACAGACGTCAGTATTTTGCAACAACAATCACAAATAAGGGGCAACGAGAGAAAAACTTCTGCAGAAGAAACAAAATGAAATTGTCGCTGCACATAAACCGATGTTGTGGTTCAACGCATTTGCTATACAAATACATCCAACGGATTTTTACGCCCGTCGTTATTTCGCAATCGAGAATTAATTCATAGTACTTACCATCAGCTGCACTTCGCGCACCCCAACGCCGCCGCATCGTTGAGTACGCGGAAAGAGCATCCAGGGCATTTTGTCCATAGATGCGCAGAAGCGCGTCGTAATCACGTTGTGCGACCGCTTCAAACAAAGACTGAGAAAGATTATCCATGGTACAGGCTCATGCTCTGAAGAAGAGTCCCAAAGAATGAATCCATCGCATGTTTTCGATGAAAACAGGGGCAAAAATTTGGAGAAACTTCCGCCATGCCGCAAGGGGGGCGGGCTTGTACTATTGCTTACGAAGTTAGTGACATGACATTCGTTATCCGGTCCAACCTACAACAGACAAGAAACAGCATCATGTAGTCTAGAGTGAAGAGTGGAAAGAATTCTCCTGACGTCTGAAAGGTCATTTTCGTCAAGAAGTCTAAGTTCTAAGTCCCTTTTACAACCATTTACGATAAGCCAGAGAGTCCAGGCAAGTCCCGGGTCGATGTTGATTACCGCTACGATTTTAAAGAATTCGAGGGAGCTATGTGCCAATCCGCCATCCGCCCCGTCCCAATAGCTAACAGCTCGCTTTAGGTTCCGTGATCTTATCTTGATGGCGACTATCTTTTCTTTAAACATTGGCAGAAAGTACTGGTAATAATTGATATTAGGCGAAGCTGTAGTAGCTAAAGAGGGCTTATCCTTCAAATAAGTAACTTCTATACTATTGAAAGCCTTCATTGCATTAGCAAATTGAATTGCGGCAGCTACTCAAAACATTTAAAACGACTTAAATGAGTTCGGGACTATCAGCGTTTCACGGAAGACCTTGTACTGATACTGAGAGTCTTACTTGAGTGAGTCTCATCGACTAGTCGTAACCTCACAAGGTAATTATATTGGCTATCAAAAAGAGCGGGAGGCTAATTTCAGAGATAAAATGACCAAACCACCGTTAATTTCAACTTTTTCAATTTTACAATTAAGGAGATTTTTCATCTGCGGCCAACTTAATTGCCCGAGCAAGCTTGTTGCCAGGAGCCTTGATAACGCGAGCCACTTTGGTGGGCACGGCCTTAATGGATCCAGCAATTTTGGCGTAAAGTTCTTGTTTGCTGGGTAGTTTTCCAATGGCTTCAACTCCCTTAGTATCATATGAAATACCTTCGGTGACTCCGCCAAGAATAGGGTGAGTGTCTTTTTTACCGCAGTCTTTCAAGAAGCCGTTGTAAGCTTTGATTGTAGCACTGATGTCATCCTCAATAAAGAACCACAAATTAGCGCCAGTCAAAAGACTGGTGGCTACTTCATAATCAGTTCCCTCTACAGCGCGTTCCATGAGGGTGTTCTTGACAACCTTAACAGTCGTTCCTTCAGGCATAGATCGTCGAAGCTTTTGCATCTCGGCAACGGTAATAGAGCTTGCAGGGATAGTAAAGACCATCTCCGAATCTTGAAGAAGACCTTTTACAGTTTGAACGGTGGATTTCTTTCCCTCTAGAGATGTGGCAATACCACTACCACCTCCAAACAAGGGTTGCAGTGTACTCGATCGAATGCTGGAGCCCCATGGTTGGGTGCTGAAAGCAGCGGCTGAGCCAACGAAGAGGATAAAAGACTTCTATTGATCATGGTGCGTTTTCACGAAGCACAATGAATATCAATACTTTAAACGATGAATTCACGCAGCTCCTTTGCTGTCTTCTTGCTTCTTGGCGTTTGCTGATGTGTTGAAGAATTATTTGATGGGCACTTCACAGCCACTCCTCCTTGTCGCTGCTGTTTTGAGGCTGTGGATGCCTGACGTACGCTGGATTACCGTTGCAATTTGAGTAGAAGAACGCAGCCTGGAGAAAAAAGTAAGAATGAAACCGCGACCGAATACCCGATTCATTCACTAGTCACTACGACACTGATATATTATGTACAAAACTCAAAATTTTTGTACTATAAATTGTTTTGTGGCAGGCAGTACCTGGTACCGGTACCGGTGCAAAGATACGCGAGATGCAACGCGCTCCATAAACATTTCGCGGCAACAAAACCGAGGACAACAATAAGCAGAAGTTCTCGACAACTACCACTATACTTTGTATCCATTTACTCCTACGAAATCTAAAACGAAACACTGTACCTTATCTCCAGACTTGAACCTTTGAAATGAATTTGGAGCTGCTTGACCCGTTCGCTCGTCAAGTGCCGGATCGAGTTCATGCCACTTTGGATCTTCCCGGACCGATGCATTTCCGAAATCATCACGAGGCTAAAGAAGAGAAAAATGCAAAAATCTTTGTAGAGAACACAGAGTGGAAGTCCGTGTATCATCTGGCTTTCAATCGTAGAGGCACCTATATAGCAGCTGGTTACGGCAGTGGAGCTGTTGCCGTATTCAATGTTTTGAATAGGACAATAAGCGCATTATATCCGAATCAAAGTCTCGACGCCTCTCCTGAAAGCCACGGATTGGGCATATCTAGCGTCTCGTGGAGCAAACGCTCTCGGACACTGTTGACAGGCTCGCTAGGAGATTTTGTTATTCGAATGTTCGACACAACACACCCTCTTGGACCAGAGGAAGGCTGCACCGTCCTTCAGTCCGAGGATACGAAGGAATCTGACGAAGAAGCTCACCAGCACCTATTAAAAGAGGGAAATACGAAAGATGAACGCGTATGTACACACTCCTTTGACCAAACAAAGAGTACGGGCTTCAGAGATATCGATCGTCGGTTTGATTTCGTCAAAGAAGACCGACAAATGGCTTTGCGAGTGTTTAATCCAGGAGACGAAATACAGCCGAAGTGTTTACCCCCAGAATTTTTCCCTTCTGATGCAGTATCTATGAAAAGGTTTCCATCTATTTCTTTTTCTCTTCCTCACAAAGTGGGAGGGTCGTTACAAGTCCATCCCAGAGTAACAACAGCAGGACTCGTCGTTTTAGAAAATGGTTCATTGTGCATCTTCTATATTCATCCCTCTACGTGGCTCCAGTGGGGCGATCCTTATAAAGTTCAGGAACCTGTTCTTATTTCCATTGCCAATGGCGACAAGCATCACATCACATGTGCTGCATTCGGGCCTCACGGAGATCGCATCTACGCCGCGACCAAAAACGGTCGTGTGCTTGGCTTTGACGTGTCCAAGCTTTTGGATCGTTTTACATCAAAGAACACCGACGCAAAGGTAATACCCATGATCAGTGCTCATTTCGATATTGCAATTTCTGGCGCACAGACTTCGTGGCATCTAATAGCAAGTCGCAACGGAAAGTTCTTCGTAATAAATTCAGCTGATGGAGTGCTTCGACTGTTTTCGACTGATGAGTGTTGGGATCGCCCCGAAGCCGTCATTAAACCAATGCGAACTTTTCAGGATGTTGTGTCGAAAGTAAAATTTGCGTCTTTCGATTTGTCGGGGGATGGAGAATTTATTGTTGGTGGCGCAAATGGGGCAGATCATAAGTATCAGGTAAGATTGCTTGCTTGATGAATTGCTGCATTAATGGACATTGACATTTGCGTGTAGCTCTACGTGTGGAATTCTTCCACCGGCGTTTTGATGGACAAACTGATTGGACCCTCGGTGCAACTTTACAGCGTCGCTTGGCATCCCGCAAGGTCTTTCATCGCAGCCGCGACGTCTGATGGTCTCATTGATATTTGGGGGCAACGGTTTGACTTTACCAACTTTGCACCGGACTTTCAGTCACTACCAAGGAATGTAGAATACATAGAAGAAGAAGGTGAACTAGATAAAGATGAGAAGGATAAGTACATCGTGATGCAGGGAGACCAATTGTACGTATCAGAAAATGCAAAAGACAAATGCATCGATATCATATCTATCGAAGCCGTGCCTGTTTTTGCATCCGATTCTGAGAATGAGGAGGAAGTCTTCGCGTTTGAAACCAAGATTAAGAACTCAATGGTAGGGCGGAAATCGGTAAAGCCGATACAACTAGAAGATTGATTTTTAAACATTATTTTTGTTTTACATTTCTTTTAAGTCTCCTTATTTAGCAAATAGCAATCGGAGTGATGCAATTGAGGTCTATATTCTGCGCCTTAGGTCGATGGCCGATAGAGTTTTATGGGGCAAATGAAAATTTCATTCGTGAATGAAGTTTAGCGGGGCCTAATCCGTGTCGCTGTACAAAGTACCCGGTAACTGTAGTCCGTAAAAATACTGTTAGGGATACCGGTAAGATTTTGGTGCATGTTCCATGTTCCAGTTCTCCTGTTCTCCTTTTCGACGGATTGCACTTTGCAACCTTGCAATAACACCAAGGCTTTTGCAACTTTGCAAAACAACAAACAAAGAAACAGGATGACGTTTAAAAAAGAATAAGAACGAAAATTCTTTAAGTTCCTTAAAACCTATCATGCAAATGAAAACTATTGAAAAACTGATGAAGAACTATTCCAAGGAGGAAATCGGTCTTCTAGTTCGAGCATTCGTTGAGGACCTGTCGTTCTGGGAAGCTAGCGCTTCCAAGTCGCCGGAACAAATAAAACTTATCGATCGACTCGCCAGTGATGATTCCAATCCAAAAACAGACACTCGTCGGGGAAAGAAGAACTCACGGAGAAGTAAAAGAACGAGATGGATGCTCCTGAATCACCCCTGTCCGAGAATAATATTGAGCAGTGCAACTGGAAAAGTGCTGTCGACCCCGTGACTAAAAAGGTTTATTACTATGACACAATACAAAGAAAACCACAATGGCATAAGGTAGGTAGTTTTCGAAAGGTTTGTGCTGGATTTCATTGGTCGGGTCCTCATCCGTATCTTGTGTTCTTAGCCGGAAGAATTGACAATATTCGAAAAGAAGAAAAAACGTGAATTCCGACGACAGCAAAGGGCATTTTTCAAGCAAATGGAAGCTAAACTCTTAGAGAGTCTGGCTCGAGGTGAGGTAATGCCGGGTATTGCTCGTGAAAATGTTGCGAAGGCGGGCCCTCCTAAAGAACCGATCGTTATCACAGCTCGTAGCTCCAAAGTACGTACGATTTCATGCATGAACGAAGAGTTACTCGCGGAGCTTCAAAGAAGCGACGGCGACGATAGCAATATACCTTTTCCAGCTGCGAATATAAGCAGCGGTAACATGGTAATAGGAGACGGAAGGAGCCACGGGCGTCTGGCTTCATCAGGTCCACCGCCTTCTTGGCTGGAGGGCCGACCGCCGCTACCACATCGTCGACTCGCTTCAGCAGCGTCACCACCACGCGAGCCGAAAGATTTATCTTCTGTCAGTAAAGAACTCGATTGCTGTAAACATGATTCGATGGATCTTTCACCGGAGCAAAGTGATTTGAAAACGGATGTCAAGGTCGCTTCTCATTCAATTGACAATGATCTCCTTGAAGGCGAACATCTTCTTGACGAACCACCCCTCGATGATAGCAACAACAAAAATATTGATATTCATACGGGGACTGCACAGCAAATAGATTCAAAGAGCAGCACCGAAATTGCGCGACCTAACGCAGTAAAGGCTCACAATCGACGCAATACCGGAGGAACCATTTTTGTCAAATCGACCATGCAAAATCCAGATATTGATGCGACCATTAGGTGCATTTGTGGCATCTATAGAGTCCATATCGTAGAATCATCGTCGCGACAAAAGCAGACCGAACCGCACGACGTTCCTCCGTACCAACAACGTGTTGACGTGGATATTTTTCGGCACGATTACACAGGGAACCACTACGGCGACCGTTCAAAATCATATGTTTCAAATCGCCACTTACCATCTTTGGCAGCTATTGAGTCCTTCTTCAAACGGTTTTACGAAAAGAGCTTGGTAAGTAAAACCAGGTGCAGATGAGGTATGATGTTTACACAGTGTCGCCTTACCAATCTACCTATTCTTTTCGATTAAATCTTAGATGGAACACGATACTTTAATCATGAGCTTAATTTACGTTGAGAGGCTCATCAGAGAGACGAATGGACGAGTTTCGCCAACGCCAGAGACGTGGGAGTCTATTCTCTTTTCTTGCATGGTTCTCGCTTCCAAGGTGTGGGACGATTATTCGATGTGGAACGTTGATTTTTCGACTGTTTCGATGACCAACCACAACAGATCACAATTCAACTTGAAAAGGATCAATGAGCTTGAATTTTCTGTTCTCTCTTGCTTGAATTTCAATGTCAAGGTAACTGCGTCAGAGTATGCAAAATACTATTACTATATACGGGATATGCTCGCAAAGAGTGGACTGACGGAACATGCTGTCTTTCCATTGAAGAAGCAACAATCGAAGCTCAAAGACAATCCCAGTGACCGATCCTCTCAGATAGCGCGACCCGACCGAAATCGCGCTCAGAGTTTTGATTTGCATTCCTTGAGACCACAAAAGAACATATTGGACCGGATTCGGTCTGCTTGGAGCAGCTGCTGATCTCGATGAAGCGATGATGAAACGCATTTACAGAGACAGATACGGTCAAGTTGTACTCAATCAAAGAAAAGCTTCTTATGAGAATAAACACGGATTACGAAAATCCACTACAATGCCACAGTTGAGGTTACACTATGATCGGACCGGATCGTGAATCCATAGAACAGCAACGTATTTTTTGCCCGCGATAACCGGAAGAGCAGCATGCTGCGTCAGATCATCAAGATTACCGTCTGGGTTTACCATGTAAAATATCATAGCTTTCCCTTTCTCTGGTTTTACTTTCAGGCTCTCGCCAGTTTCAGCATTTCTCCACCTAGGAAAAGAAGTTTCTGCTCCTTCAATAACATCATTTAAGTACAGGCACAAGTTGATAGATCGACCAGGGACATCAAGCGTCTCTTTCGGCATAGAAAAGTCATGATGGGCTTGGTATTCTTGGCCAACATCATAATGCACAACTTGCAAATCCTCGTTGATACGATTGCGAGTAGGGAAGTCTTCGAGCTCATCAGCATCTCTATCACAAAATAGCGCTTCATTGATACGTAACACGTCTGCTACACGTCGAAATACGGCATCCACGATGAGGTCACTGTTGCGAGAGAGCCAAGTTGTTGTGCTAGTCCGCGTAGATGAGAGATGCCCGTTTGTTGTGGATCGTTCTAAATGTTTTTGTTGAACAATATCCAGAATGTGGTCCACCTCGATATCAGAGAGGAAATTCTTAATCTCGAATGCTCTAGGTGCGCAAGAGAGCGCCTTGATGGTGATATTCATCAGCCCTGGTGATCTGTACTCCGACAGAGCGATCGATTCATCTTCTCCGCGTCTCATGTCAGATCGAGAAAGTTCGTAGATCTCCTCCGCGGGTGGAAGTTCAATGAACTGCGTCTCTGATGTTTGGACATAGTGCTCTTGTCCAAAATGATCGGCTCTCCAAATCTTGTGTCGCGTGGGATTTTTTTGGATACATGGTCAACCATTCGGAACCGCCAGTAAACTTTTTGTAAACTTCTCCAAATTCAAGATTAAAAACGTGTGCATCATAGTGAGCTCGATCCTCCGCAGATAGCGAGTCTAGTAAGCGTCCTCCGCCCAAAAGCTGCTTCCCTCGTGCGCGAGCATCCGTGTGGAACTCGTGGGGTGGTAGGAATGGATCACAATAGTAGACAGCCATATCAGGAACGATAGTCATCCTGCAAAGTACCTCGTCTGGTTTTCCGGGCTTTGTGAAAATGAACTTGTGATTCGGATAGCAGGATGTGCCCCCGATGTCCACGGTCGGAGTGAATCGTTCAAAACCGGCCCAGAGGGTCCATCCCACCAAAGGTCAACACGCTCTGGACTCAAATTAACGAACTTTCCAGCTTGTCCTCTAAAATCAGGTTTCTTCTCTTGACGACTGCCAGGCTCCTCACCGTAAAAGGAAGAAATATCAGCTCTCACGTACGCTTTGAAATTGGTTCCAGGGATGATTTTCAAATTAGGGTCAAAATCGTTATCCTTCTCGGTCTCAGCGAACACTTTCTCGTGGTCATCTTCAATGTGAATCAAGAAAGTTTTCCAAATCAAAGACACACGTTTCCGCGTCATCATTGGTACAGCGACCTGCAAGTGCATCTGTCAAGACGGGCTGAGCGGCGGCCTTGCGCGTGCCACAGAAGAGCAACGCCAGAGGAACGTTGACAAGAGTTGCGAGCACTGGAAGCGCCAAATAAGCGTTCGTTTTCATGATGCGATTGGGGTTTCGCTGTAGGCTTTAATCGCAAAAACAAAACGGGATGAAAGAATAATGTCTGCTTTTGCATTGTTGCGGGTTCTAATATTGTTTCTTTGCTGGTTATACAGTTCGGATTGGTTAGACTGAAATTGTGGAGGGATTCGCTTTCGTGATCGTTGAAAACCTTGTTTTGGCTTGTTTTCGTCCTTGTTGGGCCTTTTGAGCAAGCTAACGTCTCTAACGATACATAGGCAATTCGACCATAGTTCAATGTATAATGAGCCGACTATTTCACGTCCATTATGCACCACACACCACAGCAATAAACGATGTTAATGGTACTCCGTAGTAGTTAACGTTAGTACGGAGTAGTAATTTTTTGACTACGGAGTACCGTAGGTGATGATGATGATGATTCTTCTTCGGATAGTAGTAGGTAGTAGTAGTGCTCTGATGGGAAGCAGACGGAATGAAAAATGAACCGTGCATTTTTGGTTTCCACCTTTTCTGGTACCGGTACCGTACCTGGTAGGGCCGAAATGGAAGCATACACCCCCCCCCCCCCCCCCGTCAACCGGTACTACCAGTATCGTCGCAATGCGCCACATCGTGAGAAACATTGAAGAAGTAAGTTGAATAAGAATCAGGACTGTAATAGGATAGAAGATAGAATGCAAGACGGTGCGGTTGATTGTATCAGTTCTTTCTCCAACGACGTTCAAGAAGAATGTTTGGACACGGAACAGCAAAGGAAGGGAAAATACAAGCACCGAAAACCAATATGGTGGACTCAAATTTCGCGAAAGGGTTCTAAAGCGCAGCGTCGTGCTATCAAAGATATGGCAGATTATTTGCTAACGAGACCTGCCTATGGAACATTCATAAACTGGAATACCTCCTTCGGTCGGGCTGAAACAGAGACTATGAATATCTGGCTTGAAATAGGATTTGGAGCTGGCGACAATTTACTTCAACTCGCCAAGCAGTATCCTCAAAAATATTTTGTGGGAGCTGAAATCCACCAGCCTGGGGTCGGTAAGATTATGCAAAAGATAAAGTACGGTACGGAAAACAAATGCTATTGGACGGGTTCCCGTCTATATTCTTCCGAATACGATTCGAGTCGTGCTGATGCGGGCAGCGTACGCGGAGAGAATGTGAAAACGGAGAATCCTTATGGAAATGTACGGATTTATCAAGGCGATGGGGTGCAGCTTTTGTCCAGAATACCGTGTAGGACGTTGGAGTCTGTTCTCGTTACAAATCCGGATCCATTTCCTGATAATGATCAAAAGGAATGGCGACTGTTTCAAGTTCAAACGCTTCGCGAAATTAGAAGAGTTTTGGTTCCATCGGGTCGGTTGTATCTTGCTACGGACCACGAAGGATTCTTCTCGTGGAGTCACGACGTCATGAAGTCAACCAATACACAACAAGAAATTTTTCAAGCTATTGAACCTCTCCCCAGTAGAAGTCTTTGGCTACCTGTAGTGAGTGAGTATGAGCAAAGAGGATTAGAGTATGGGAGAAGTCCGCTTCTGTCATGTTGGGAAGCGCTCTAGAGAGTCGGAAATGGGTACAGTAATTCAATTTATATTGTGATGCTGCTGATGATTCGTGACGAGTGTTAGAGTTAAGGTTAAGGCCGCGATTCCATGATGTGTACAGTACCCGGTACCCGGTACCTGGTACGATGCAACTCAAAAATCCAACGGTCGGCAAGCTCACATTTTTGACTTGCAATTTGCAACAGCCGACGATATCCTGAGATAGATGAACAAGATGCGGAACCGTCATCATCTTTATGCCAGAAAAACCTCCACCATGGCGTCCTCAATAAATCGGAAAGGAAAATATTTTGCCATTTTTGTCGTAGCCTTCTTGCTATCCACAGTCGACGCTGGAACTGGTGGAACTGTGAAGGGGGATAGCAAAAAAGAAAAAAAAAGAAAAGAATGGAAATTCCTCTTCTCAAAAAAAAGGAGCGCAGCAGGAAAAGAAAACGTAAACATTATATGCACGCACCATCACCTGCTCCATCAGCAATCCACGGCGACTTTCAAGTCATTTCTTCGTTGGCCACAGAGACTGTAGCCCCTTCTGATTGGAGTCATAATTTTCCCTCACCACAGCCTTCGCAGACGCCTTTTCACGGTGGACTTGACGATGAGTTCCTGCAACCCCGGAAATCGGTCGCCATTCCCCTTCCGCGTATGGAGATGGACGTATCGACAGCCAATAGCGTGCGCGAAATAAACGTTATGGAATATCACGAAATATTTCATACGTTTTTGACAGAACATTTCAGCTTGTCACTCTCTGGTGCCTTTGATTATCTTGAGCTTGATATGTGGTCCACGAACATAACACGGCATACATTTCTTGGAGATGTTTATTTGTTCACGAAAAACGAATCGACAATGAAAGACAGTGTCAAAACCAACCTCGTCACCCTTTTTTTCCTTTTGGGGATACTATGAATTGAGAATCGCTCTACGAGAAGCCGGTATACCAGTATCTCAGATTGGCATGCATATAGATGGTATTCCCGTTGTCACAAATGATGGTCTCTTGGGAGTCACTGATGACAAAAGGGAAAAGCAGCATTCAACCAGACAAGCAGCCCTGATTTCCATTGTCGTATTTGCTACTGGGTTCTCGGCCATTGCTTTTGTCTTCTTCCGAACAAAAATTAACAGATCGAGAATTGACGAGGTTTCCTTCGAACGAAGCACAGCTGGAGCGACGGTCGTCGTTCGAATCGGCCATAATGCATCATCAATGTCGCTGGAAGATAACGGTTCGCTTGCAGCTAGTTACGAGTCCGTTCCAGTTTATAGATTTGATGAAAGTGCTAATGAAACTGATTCGAGATTACTCGATGTCGTAATTCGGTCCCCGCTGTCTTGTCGGTACGACCCGAGACGACTTGACCGCGTAATTTCGAGGGCAAAATGGACAACCGATCAAGATTCATGAAAGATTTGAGAGCAATTTTGTCCTTTACATCAGCTGTGTTGTAGAATAGTAAATGAAGAGCAGACTTACATTGCAATGATTCATACTGGTAGCCTCCATTTGTCTAAGTTCGAGGTTTGCCTCAATTCAGTTGATAAAAAAATAGTAAGGTTGGTGTTAGGCATCAGGAATTTGGAATGCAACAACTGATTAAAAACATCTTGGCTTCAACAAACCGCAAAATGGGGCGAACCTAATCGCCCTCGCGATTCGCGATTCGCGATCGCATCTCGTAACGTGTGACACAGCGCTGTTTATTCATTCGTTCCTATCTTTATCGCAGATTGCTTTGAATCAATTGTATAAACGAAATAAATTATGTCTAGATCGGTCTTTCTCGCCGGAAGTGCCTTATTCGTCGCCGGGCTGGGCTACAGCCTCCTTTCCTCCAGTAAAGATCGTAGTGCTGATCTTGCAGAAATCGATGAAGATGATTTTATTACAGAAGAAGATGTCGTCGAGATTTTTGACGCTTTGTTTTTGCAAACACAAGATATTCTTTCGAAAATAATGCAGCAAATCCAAGCCCTTCAAATGGCAGGTCAGAGTATCCCCGAAGCGCAGCTGAAGGGGCTGCTAAAGATGGAAATGGAACGTGCATTGATGGATCGACAGAAGAAGCTGCTTGACCAGTTCGGTTTCGATTATGATTGCTTAGAAGAGGCAACTTGGGAATTTCTCGAGGACGAAGAGAAGCATCCCAAAGTTAAGAAAGCTGTTGATCGTCTACAAAAACTATGGGAGAGTACAACGGGAGAACCAGTAGCGGGGTGGAGACCGGGGAAAACCATGCAAAGCGCCATTGCCGCCGAGGACTTGTTGCCTCCCGATAGACTAATCGAAGTCGCAGAGAAATACTTTAGCGCCCTCACGCAATGTATGCGCGAAATAGTTGATCGCTACAAGGCGGAAGGCAAAAGCTTGCAAGATCCGGTGGTCCAGCAGCTCCTCAACCGCGAATTTGCCGAGAAAGCGAATGATGCAGGTGAAGAAGCAATCGCAAATGAGGGAATTTCGATGAGCGTTTTTGAAGGATCTATCAAGGAGCACTCGAACAACCCGAATGTCGGACGTGCCTTGGGTATGCTTCAGATGCGACAGCAACAGGAGCTTATGTCTTTGGGACAAGGCTAGGTCAAAGGAGCTTGCCAACTATTCATCATCTATCAATTGACAAACGAACTTAAAATCTACTTGACCTTTTTATATTTTCCGAATATATTTTTATGAGTGCTGCCTGATGCTACGGCTTCACAGCTTCTGCATCGCGAGTGAGAATAAACAAAGTGCCTTTGTTCCCACGTCCTATTCTCAAGGAATCATCGATGTACGTTGTTTCCAACCATCCATTATCCGAAGTTCCTTTCACAGCGGCCAGAATCGAAAAAAGAAAACCCAAGTTCAGAGTAATACTTCCACCTAGCAATGTGATTTCGACACAATCAAACCCAACGACGGCACGGATTGGCACCGTAGAAGACTTTCGAAATGTACCCTCCACTTTGATAGAATTTCCCTTATCGTCTAGTGAAATTAGATTACAAACGCGGGAATTCTTGATATCGAAGATTTGCCGAACGACACGCTTAGAAGTGTCTACTTTTATTCCAGCAGCATTTACAGCGCCTTCTGCTTTGAAAGACGGTGCCCTAAATTCAGGCTCGTTTGGGGAGCCTCGAGCTGGTTTCCAGCTGTCAGGAAATTTATCGTCATCGCCAACTTGACTTGGACTTGTATACTGGAGGTACCAAACTCCATCGAGTTTTCGAGATTCCGTCGGATCGCTCAGAAGATTGATGCTAGCAGGTTTCTCTGTTTCAAGACTCCTGACGATCGCAAGCACCTTGCTCTGCTGCACTGGGGTTGCTGTCTTGCCATTGTTTGTGAAGGACGCGGCAGCTAATAATTCCGCTTGCTTACACAGCATTAGGAGGAGGAGGAGCATTACATTAGTCACTCAACAAAGAAAACCGGGATGATCTCCTTGTGAGACTGCGCAAGAATCTCTTTGTGCGGATAACTGAACTTACTTTCAGCAGCGTTGGTTGTGGGATACCAAGTATTTTAGTCAAATCAAAAGCAAGAGTACTTGCTCTTAGAAGTGAGACGAACGCGACAAGCAAAGAATGCTTTTTCCAACCATAATGAAGCTACCGGTACCAGGTATTGCGGGTTAAATTCTGTCCGGAACTTTATTACTGTAAATAGGGTGCTGTGAAGATCATACACACTTATGCAGACAGGGAAATGCAGTCAAAGGATTGCAAATTGCAATCCGTGCAAATATTCTGACTCACATAAAATCACAACTAAAAATTACAAAACTTCTACACCCAGTGTGGTTCGAACACACGACCTATTGCGTGTAAGGCAACCGCTCTTCCACTGAGCTATGGGTGCACAAACACATTAGCCGTTTTAATGCATCATAATTTCTTTACTACTTTTATGGTGTCGACAAATCGGTACCGGTACCGGTACCGGTACCGGTACAGTACCGGGACCAGTACCAGGGAGAGAGTAAAACAGAGTCACACTGTTGTCATGGATGGACGCTAGACAGAGTCGTTTCCCAAGTACTTGTTGTATACTGGAGTAGTTGCTTGCTTCCCTTGGAGCAAAAACCCGGCACATGAGCTATGGGTGCACTAACTCAACTATGGTTTTATTGCTAAGGCCGATGCTAACTATGCATAAAAATGGAAAGTGGTACATGTCATCCGGTACCCCATTTCTGAACACCATTTTTGTTCAAAACCAAAATTGAATTTTTTGGCTAACCGAAGACGCTGTCCAAAATGGTGATTCCGATGGAGAACAGACAATTGCTCGCGCCAGCCGGACTTCCCCATTTCTCCACCAATAATTCGTACGCAACATTCATTGACTCACTTCTTTCAGCTCACTTCTTTATATCCGAGGATGATAACGATAACGTTCCTCTGTTCAAAATTTCATCATGTGACAACAAAAGCGCTGAAACTTATACAGAAGAGACCCTTACAATATTTGGAATTAGGGAGACATCAAAATGCCAATTTCGCGGAAAAAACAATTAATTGACGGAACTCGCGCTTTACAAGAAGGCGAGACTAACATGGCTCATCAAGATTTTCAACAAGGATTGAACATGATTCCGGATCATGAAGGATCGAAACAAGCGATGCAGCAATTGCTAGCCAAAGTTAAGCCCGCACTGGCATCCATTCGGAACGAAATTTGCGGAATGCGGCTGTGGAAGTTCTTTGCCAGGCGCTGTTGGCGATGACCTTCAGTGATCCCAAATAGCCGCTTTCACATGATGAGCCAGAGGAAGAGAGCGAATCATCCAGGCGTCGTAGAAAACGAACGAAGAACGGAAAAAAGAAATTCCACAAAAGAAATCTTAAACGAAACAGAAGATGAGACGGTGCAAGCATCGCAATAAATCCAATAATAGTAGTACCAGAAAAGAAAACTATATTGATATCTGTAAAATAAAGATTAGAATTGACTTTGTGTTTTAGTTCCCCAGTCTTCATTGCGGTCCGTGGAGCTGTTCAGGTCACCTCTGCTGAGTTCATGGTCACTATCAGCAAAATTTGCCCTTCGAGGTCGAACGATATTTTGTTGTCGTTGTTTTCTTTAAAGTTGTTCGAAGATGTTGTTCGAAGATGTGGCTTTCACACCCGCTGGTTTCTGCGCTCTTGATCTATATGCAGCTGTTATTTATCCTGCGTTCCTTACCTCGACCAGGGCTATCGCTGTCGTCATCCATTCAATCATCATCATCGTCCTCGTTTCTTGTGACGCTTGGAAATACTCGTCCCATTGGTAACTTCTTCTACAGAATTGTCCTCCATCACACTGCCATACGGGAAACGAAAGATTCCATTGAGATAGGTATAAGCGACACTAACTTGGCTTCAAAAGTCAGAATGTAATGACATTCGACTCAATACTCAATTCTCCATTTTCACTTTTTTCACATATATTCCAATCTGGCACTTCGCGGAGTAGGCTTTGATTCTAGCTCTAGCTCTAGTGCTCATAGAGGGCAAGTCCAGAGCCCGTTTCCCAATTTGTGTTTGTGTTCCAATGTTGTCAAGCCAATTGGGAAACGGGCTCGGACTGGCCCTCTACTAGCGCACTAAGGCTAGAGAGTTAGAACCAAAGCTTACTCAGAGAAGTGTCAGATTGAAATATATTTTCAATTTGTCTCATGCATTGACCATTCATTAGAAGAACATGTCAAGCAAGAAGCTCTCTCGCTCTCACTGTACTGCTCTTAATCGTGACACAGACAGGTAATCCGCACGCAAAGAAAACCGCAATAAATCGAATAAGCATGTGACACTCGAGGTGATCTTGTACAAACAACAACCATGGAAATGAAAACTGGTCTATGATACCATGGCACATTTATCTGCGATTGTAACTGATTTAATATGGTGTTGCACCACTTAAATTCAGCTGACATCATTAAAACAATAACCAAACACAATATAATATGGTTTTACGCTTAAATCGGACACGGATTGGCAACTTGCCCCGTACAAGCTTGCATATTTATGAATTGAGAAGACCACTTACAGAACTAGTCGATCGTCGAAGTTCCGTTCTGCCTCAAAAAATTAATTTCAAAAAATAGTAATTAATAATAAAACACAATATAATATGGAAATTCCGCTTAAATCGGCCAAACAAGCTTGCATATTCAATGACTTTAAAAAAGCAGTTATAGAACTAGTCGATCGTCGATGTTCCGTTCTGCCTCATAGAATTAATTTCAAAGAATAGTAATGCATTTAATGGATACTTTGTAATTCAGGAAAGTTGCATCAAACAATACAAATTTCAAACCAAGCAAGAGTCAGCAGGATTAATCATACTTTAGTTCGCTCGATCTTTCGTATCAAGGCAATGTAAGATTCAGCAGAAACTTGCATTACGACTACAGAGTGCCCAGATCGGGTTCAAGCATAGAATATCACGGAAGGGACGACGTTGATCTTAAAAAAGACTGAGTAAAACAAGGTGTGAGAGGGATGTCAAGCAGCGAACGGCGCCATGGGAGAAGACTCCCTAGGTTAAGATAGGTTGCAAAGCTTGCATACTATAAGAACGCTCGAGTTATGCGAAGAAATGTCAGCGACACGTGCTGCTTCATTCGTTGCGCTTCGCATTGTAAGTGGTACAAACGCTTGACCTGCAAATGACTTTTTGAACATACATAACCTCCTTATAAAGCAATGGAAATCAAGCGTCCGTGATAAAAATTTGCTTGCAACAAATACTGACGCTTGAACTGTTAACAATTATTTAAAAGTTTTTGCTATTCAGGAACGAAACGTCGCTTTCATGACTCGGTTTTTTTCGCTTTACACAACTCTCTTGTATGCCTACAGCTCTTTTTACAAGGATAGAAGTTTTTAAGGTACAAGGGAAGCCTTTAGGCACCATCTCAAGAAATTCTTATTCATGCTGCGAAATACCAATAAGGATGTCTTTAAATGCTTCATTTGCCTTCGTCTTTATGTTTTTGCGGGATTGAGCATAAAAACGGTGTTTTGAAGCTGCCTCCGGAGTTGCTGTCGGGTAGCGCTAGAATTCACTAGAGGTAGAGCTTAGACTTCCCAACAAAGTTTAAAATTTTATATATTTGAGAGAATGACAAAAAACTATTGAAGATGAGTCAGTTAAATGTCAAAACTGCATTCTGATTTTTTCCGGAAAATAAGTTTTCGCGTAGTTGTGGCGCCTTACTTATTCCTGCTTAACCGCAGATTAAGAAATTCCAAACATGTCTGACTCATGAAACGTGGTTGCGTTGTCGGACAGCAAGTTCGGGTCTTAACTCATTTTTCAAATTGACATGCGAAGCATTTCTCTTCACACTTGTGCCACTGAAACAACTGCCATTTTTCGGCCTTCGGCGTACAAAACTGGCTACAGGTTAGCCTGAAATCGCATATATGCATCCCAGCTTATTGCAAGAATATTTCAGAAACCAATGACCATAAAATGCGATTATTCTATGAAAAACAGGGAGTTCACTTTGCCTTGCGCGTTTTCAAAGTTACTGCGTCAGGCAATTCCACCGCCTCAACAGTTTCGGCAGCCATCTTGGCCCGCAACTCATCTTCATTGCCGCTATTGGGTTCGACCTTCACGCGCTTTGCACGACGCTTCTCGTTGCGGGGACGTCGTGTCTTTCCGCTCTTAGGCTCCGGCGCGTCGTCACTTCGACCCGTCATCTTCTGCCATTTCTTGAAACAGCTAAGACGACTTCGGTTGCCAAGCTTCTTGCTAATCGTGCTCCAGGGAATCTGAATACCTTGGCGGTCGACAATTTTCCCCAGGCTCACCATATCGGCATCTGGCTTTGCATTCAAAAACTCCCGAATATACTTCTGGAGCTCAACCGTTTCCTCGTCTTTCCAACGACCTTTCAAGAATTCCTCGGACATCTCACGGTACTTGTCCCGGCAGGAATCTGCGCTACGATTTAGCTTTGCCTGAATCGCGCTCCATTTCTCTTGCCCATGCGTTGAACCAAGTCTGATAAAAGAGTAGTTTCCTCCTCGGTCCACGCGCCTCTTTTGAAGGGATGCAACTGTGGAGTCGATTAATTAAACAGCAATGGTGGCAAATATGGAATTAAAGGGTTCAGCAGACCTACCTTTCGAATTCCGTGTCGATACACCGACTGGACGCTGCGCTGCGGCAGGCACTTCGAAATTTCCATCCAAGCACCTTTCAACTCCGCCTTGTGGTCGCATTCGGAGCAAAGACGAGCTACAGTGACATCTCTTGTGCGACAGAATTCTTCGATGGCATTCCGAATTTTCTCAGACTCTTCTTTAGAGAACTTGCCTGATTGCTTTATTGCTACAGGAGCACCAAATCCGTTCTTACCCCATTTGCTGGTTCCATCTGCCGAATCGGCATCACATTCCTTGTGGCTCATGGTTGATGACTTTCAACGAGTGAAAGAATAGAATTTTCAAATTGAAAGAATGATGGCAATCACCGGGTGCCGAAACCCGGAGAGTGATAATTATGATGTGAAATACGAGAGCAACACGGAACAATCAGATGAAGACAGAAAAGTCTACACGCCATTTCGCGTAGAAGATGTACTGGTTTTTTGGGTATTTCCGGGTGTCACCGACGTGAACTAAACGAATGAATGGTCGATGAACAACGCGTAGAAAATGTACCAGATGCAACCGTAGAAATGAATACGTTGCACTTCTACGGGCACAGTCTGTAAATGGGCCCAATTTTATGTAGTGGTGCGATATCATTGGCATTTTTGACGGTTGAATTTTTGATGACACTTGTATTTTTTCGCTTCAGGAACAAGTTTGTACCTGATGGTGTATTGATCTCACAACTTTAGCAACAAGTCATATCTTATATTTCAGACAATTAGATTATTTATGTCAAACGCCGTTACCTCAAACCCGTTACTTGTAGCGAGTTACGCGTACATTGCGCTCGTGTGGGGAGTCTCACAACTCGTGTACGTTCCGTTTGTGGCCCATCTGTTAAGCTTAGTAACGGCGATTCTATATGCTTCCTGTCATGCTTCACTCGGGCTTCTTTTGAAGGAAGTAGACGAGGCAAATTCGAGTAGTGAACACAGTTCGAGCACAGATAAAGCGTCCGTCAGCTCTGAAACTCTCAAGCAGTCGGATGCCTACCAGTTTCCTCTTTTTGGAAGCTTGTCCTTGTTTTCTCTCTATCTGGCTTTCAAATTTTTGGATAAAGAGCTAGTCAATTTGGCGATTGGCGCATATTTCCTTTTGTCGGATGCTTTGCGTTGACTATGACAGTTGTTCCGCTTGTTGAGAAAGTGACTCCTGAATCATTCCGTCGGCAGCATCAGCTGACCTTTGTGACAAAGCTTCCAGAATGGATAACGCAAGGAGCAACTGGGGAATTTAACTTTGCTGGAGTTCTGGCATTTCTTGGATCTGCCGGGGTATGTTCACTTTACTTCATGTTGGGCAAGCCTTGGTATTTGAACAATGTGCTAGGGATTTCCTTTTGCCTTCAGGGCGTCGAACGATTCAGCCTAGGAAGCTATAAAATCGGCGCTATTCTTTTGATCGGACTCTTCTTTTACGATATCTTCTGGGTGTTTGGAACAGAAGTCATGGTTACCGTCGCAAAGAATCTCGACGGTCCAATTAAGCTTCTTTTTCCTCGAGGAAGCCTCCTCCCAAAAAAACGGTGAGCTGGGTAACGCTCCAGAGCTATCTCTGCTGGGGCTGGGAGACATTGTTATTCCTGGGTTCTTCTTGGCATTGTTGCTTCGTTTTGATGCGCATCGTGCCCAGGTGAAAATCCGATCCCCATCGGATGTCCATTTATCTTTTCCAAAACCTTACTTTGTATCAGCATTGATCGCTTACATCCTTGGACTGGCAACCACACTCTTCGTCATGTTCTACTTCAATGCAGCACAACCAGCATTGCTATATCTTGTCCCTGCCTGTCTATTTAGCTCCTTGTTGTGTGCTTCTGTTCGAGGGGAAATTAAGCAGCTTTTCGATTATACAGAGGAGGAAGAGGAAGAAGATGCTACAAAGAACGGAGACGATGCGAAGAAGGACAAATAACACGGAGAAAAACCATTAATAAATTCAGCTTATGCTTTAAAAAGAGCTTAGCTTTTCCTTCGCTTCTTTTTCGAGCCTTTTATTGACTTGATTTCCTCCGACAGCCGCTTCGGGGCTTTTTGGCTCTCTTTCTCGTCATCATGTGACGCATTATTGACTTCGTCTTGATTCCCTTTCTCATATTTGCTTTGTTGTCGTCTCGTCTCGGCTGTTTCCTTTTCTTGGTTCTGCGCTTGCTTCAAAAGGGACCGCATTTGATTCAATCGGGCGCGTAATTCATCATCCGGCTTCTTTCCTCGTAACCGAGCGCCCATGAAGCAAAGTGTCCCTAGTGTCAAGGCAATAGCTGCATTGCATGCAGCACTTCGATCTTCTTGGCGACGTCGTAAAAACGGTTCGAGTTTCGCTTTGATCTCGTCTGTGGACTGACTTACAGCTGCCAAGGCCTCGATCGCTTTGTGGGTTGATTCCATTCTATATCCGTTGTACCAATTGAATCGATCCGGGTCGTTATCGTGTAAATTGCGCTACGATGGTCGCCTCAACCTATTTTCATAAATAATAGCTGTGGGCTAAGTGGGACGTTTTGTTCTTCAGTTTTCGTGGTTGCAAGGACGCCCTTTTGAGTTTTGAGTTTACTTCTGCGAGGGTTTTTAGTTAGGGTACTGAGTTTGTGGGCACAACCGTACTGTACGTAGTAACCTTAGAAATAGTAATTTTCGCCTTTAACCTTAGCGTGAAACGCTCCTCACCCACGACCCACGCTAATGTTTATACTGCCGCGAGGTGATGCAACGCATTGATAACAATGAGAAGTGGATGCACGCAATAACGAGATTATCGATCTGATAGATGAGAATCATTCGCAATGTATTCGCCATTTCTCGTATTCAAGGAATATGTCATCCACCAGTAAGCAGCGTCTGCTGCGGCATGATCGGGCGTTAGAAGCATTGCTTCATAAACGAGTGGGAAAGAACACCGAACAAGCTCGTCGGTCGGCTGAATTGGCTGCTGAACAAATTTGGAAAACACTACAAGATCGATCGCACAATACTCTCGCAAGTTCCCCTTTCACCGGTATTTCCCCCTCTTTGGATCAGTGTTCAATCGATAGCTCTCAAGAGAGCAACGCAAGTTCCTCTGAGCGAGCCATAAGACGAGGTTGGAGAAGAGGAGCAAGGGATACCAATGAGGCGGATAGTGTGTTACGTGACGTGCTTGGCGCGGAACTGCCATCAGTAGACGAGACTACAGCTACTTTACTGACTGGAGATATTCTTGCCGAGAGAAGAGTGCTGAAGGGAGGGAAAAGGAAGCGAGGACTGTTTCAAAGAACGTCGAGATCATCTGGATCTACTATTTTTCGAAGTCGGAAGCACGAGAGCGATGATGGTCATGCTTGGATGTGCGGAGTGTGTGGACAAGCATTTGCGACACACGAGGCGGCGGATCAGCACGAAACCAAGCACGTTCAGGATGTGGTGGATAGTCTTGGTTGGGGTTCAAGTCGTACTGCACTCAGAGAAGTTTCCTTTCCTGATGCGAGTGACGGTACACGTCTGCAGCGACAAATGCAGTTGAATATTCAACATCCTATCTCTACTTTAGAACAATGGGGGAAGGAAGATGAAGTTCTAGAGCAGCAACAAGTTCGCGTAGGAGTTGAAGGTCTTCCTTCAGATGAAATCTCACTACTAGGATCCTTTCTGAAAAAGGGCCTGGAGTATGATGCCTCATCCTCGATCGGCAATGCCCTTGTCCCGAAACGAAGAGCAAGCACATTCTCAGACAATGTTCGCTATAAAACAAATGCTGATCCGCTGTTGGTGAACACACAGTCTAACTTAAACAGGGATCAAGGCAACGTTTTATTGCTATCGAAAAGCGTTCTTAACTCTGCGGTTCTTGCGGATGAGGCTTTAATTTCCGTTTGTCGTCAAGCTGAAAAGAGTATACTCAGTGCGAGCGAAAAACGGGCAGAACGCGAACTTGATTACTTAAGTCAGGATAAAGCGTATTATGATAAGTTAGCGGCAATCGCGGCCGCTCGTCAGGCGCGACCAACCGACAAGTACAGGTCAGATGGGGACGGAGTAATCGGGAAGGTACAAAACAAGTTCCTCGATGCGTATCAAATCATGAAAGAAACGGACCAAGGCGGTGCAAAAACAGGATTAACTTCAACGGATCAATATGACAAGAGGTGGAGGCAACCTGATGGAAACGAGGCTGACGACATCATCCGCCATTCCAGCCAGACCATGTACGTGAACGTCATGGTTAGAAACAGTATTGTTGTAGTGAAAAGAGAATTAGAGCGACTCGCCGACAAACGTTGGGAGAAATCAGAGAATAATCAACTGGATCGGTTCGAGCGCTTCCGTGTGTTTGCTCACTTGAACATCGTGAAACTAGCAGGCATTGCTTTGGCGAGTGATTTTACGGTAAGTTGCTGTTTATATGCTCCTGGCTCTGTTGCCCCTGCTGACAATTGGTTCACTGTCGCAGCCGCGAAGGATCGCCGTTCAACTATCGAATGACCTCTACAGATTACTGACACCGAGACTCCAGCGACGGGGAGTAAATATCGAGACTGAAATAGAATATCGCGTCGGACCCTATTTTGTGCTTGCAGTGAATGTGACATCGATCGACTGGGTCAGATTAATCAAGGCAACGCACAAGGATGTAGAACGTCGACAGGCTCGATGGAGGAAAGAGAGAAAAGAACACAACGACGAATACGAGGCCTCTGGTCAAGAGAGTCTGCTTACCCGTCTAAAAAACTACGGCTCGGGAATCCGGGACAAGTCTCTAAATGATTGGATCGAGCAAAGTTTTTACTTGCTCTACTTCCTGCATTGGAGTATCTACTTACCATTGTGCTACATCGTGTATTACGGCATTTTGGGACGAAGTATTCGAAATTTCATCATTTCCAGTGTGACCGATGAAATTTTCTTTTATGCTGAGAAAAGAGGTATGGAGATGGAAATTCGTATTCGTGAAGCAACGAAACAGACTGCCTTTATGCTTTCTGCTTTACGTGAGATCCGAGCGGATGGCCGCGCTTTAGCAAAGCGACGGCAGGAGAGTGAAAAGCAAGAGAAGGGCAAACTTTTGGGTCCTTTGCTAGGTCCGGCGATAAAGAGTGACTCTGAACCCGCCATCAAACCCGACGGATTTGTTGTCCCTGACAATTTGGAGTTCATTGGCTTAGAGCTCGACCTTCCTGTCGGTTTCAAGCGGCTGCGTTGGGCTTTGCTTAGTAACCAGTCGACCTTTGTTCTCGAGGCATTGTACAAGGCAGAGGCGAAATACGAGAATATATCACTAGGAAGGTGGGATAAGCATGCCGAGCACATCGGATTGCCGGTGCTGCCAGACTCGGTCAAAGAGGAAGATTTTATTGGTTCTACGAAAGAAGGTAGTTATCTTATGCCCAAATCCGCGTTCGTGGCAGCTAACACGTAAGTGCAGATCGAGAACTGCGGACCATCTCGCTGTGTTCACCATCGAAATCTAACTAATCTTCGCTCTGTCCACTGCAATTTGCTACTTGCAGATGCTACGAGACACATTTCCTTGTGGCATATAATGACTACTGCTTCTGTCTTAAAAAAAGAGGTAAGAATACTCAAGCTAAATTGACCTCCTCTCATTACCTTAGACTCATTCACGCAAAATTGCAGCCCGGAACCCTGAGGCTCCGTTTGGAAAGTCATTCGTTGCATGGACACAGTATCTAGTTGTAAATTTAGGAAACAATTCTTGTCGCTTGGTATGCAGCGTCGAAGCTGAATTTCCAAATGGCGAACCCATGGTGGCTAGACAAATCAGATCAGGGATGCGAGCAGGCACCGGAGATCTTTTCGTTTTAACAGGAGAAACTATTTCGAAGTACGCTGCTGAGTATCCGTAAGACCGCGTCCTTCACCTAGCTAATTGAATCAAACTAATTACCTTATGAGTATGGAGTACTAAGCAGCATTTATTCGTATTCATGACGACAGCCACTTTCATCCATGGGCCATGGTGCTCGACCAACAACAAACTGTCTCCTTTTAACTGAATACTGCTCTTTGTCGAATGAACTTTGTCGATCACTCTTTTCGATTGCAGCATGTTTGCGTTTGTTCGAGTCGATTGAAGTCGACGAAACTTGTGTGTAACGGTCTGATTTCTCAACTCGAGAAAGAATCCACCTACCAATTATTGCCCCAGCTGATCTCGAAAGGTGCTGATTGAATTTAATGCAGTTCGAATCATGTAAGCATTCAGGACATCCACCGTCGTAATCCTTGTCGTCTCCGCAAAGAGGACATTTTTCGAGCAGGTCGATGGCAGCAACAAAAAGCCCTTCTGGTTTAAAGATGTGCTTCCACAAACTCTGACATGCACCAGAACCACCTGCTCTCTCGTCGAACAGCATGACGCATGTAGGGGAAACAAACGAATGATCACATTGTAGATCTGACCTGCATAGTCCTGGACATACATGAGGCGCCACTGCCAGTAAAGCGTGACATAATGCATGAACACCTAAGCCATAACTGTTACCAAGTACAGGCATGAGATGATGCGCTCCAGAGTCAAGCCACAATCCAAAAGTTTCGTACTCCATCGAAGGAAGTGATAGCTCCGCTCGAGAGATTTCTTGTCTTGAAATCAGAGAAAGCCGTTTATAACCGTGGACACTTCTTTTAACGCAAACAGTTCCTCGCCCTCCAATCGAAAAAGGAGCTGTTGGTCGTCCTATCGATCCACGCATCTGGACCATTTCCACTTGATTTACAACGGTTATGATTAAATTGCTCAGAGGTCGTGTATAATATTTTTCTTGACAGGGTTTGGCGAAAGCGGCCAGTTGATGATTGCGTCTTGAGGAGGAGTGATCAGACGAGAATAGGGGAGGCCTTGTCATCGATAGTATCTTGTATTTGCGCCCTCGGTGAGTGATGATTGCTCCCGGATGGGCATGGTAAAACACCCTTGAGTACGGTAAAGTGTCGATGACGGCAGCTTCGTCGTGAACACAATCCATCCTTCCTTGTTGGCCATAATGTGAAATGTCAACTACGAGGTAGTTGATTGGTTCAATCGATCTTAAAGAAACTGTCGACCATGCTCTTGATAAGCTGCGGTGAGCTCGTAAAACGAATCCAGAGACTACACCAGAAGTGGGCTCCTTAATAAGCGATCCCAGTAACACGAGCGCTTCAGCTGCTTTCAAATACATCTCTTTCCCACCGAATAACTCCCAATCACTCATGATGGGCGATGCAGTGTCCGACAAATCGGTAACGGGGTTCTCACCAGTGAGTGGGAACTCATTAGCTGCACAGATCATGTGACCTTGTAGCAATGCAATCGTCGTCATCGGGGAAGTTGTGCTTTCGAGGACAACGGCGTCAACTCCTTTCCCTAGTAGCGTTTTCGGATGACGCCAAATGTATTGCTCTGTTACGGAACCAAAGCAAATCATCACAGAAAGAGATGGTGTCCGATGGAGCCCACGTCCTGCACGCCCCGCTTGCTGCATGAGGCTTGTGTGTGAAGATGGGTAACCGCAATGTAAAGTAACGTCGATTGCTCCGACGTCCACACCAAGCTCAAGTGCGTTTGTGCTTATTACTCCAAGTAAATGGTTAGAAAACAATTTCCTTTCTATTTCCCGGCGTTCTTTTAGAGTATAACCACCACGGTAAGATTCGATCTTTTGACAATCTTTTTCTCCTAAAATTTTGCTTGCCTTCTCAAACACCCATTCAACCAAATTTCTTGTCTTGCAGAAAACAATACATCTAACTCCTTTTTGTACCAGTCGTGCGAACAAGAGTGCCGTTTCATCCGCAGCGTGTCGCCTAGTGAAATTGGGTAGCCTTGAACTGCCTTCCCGTTCTCGTACAACAGGATCGGAGAGATCCGCTTCGCGTATAAACTTATGAGTTTCATTCACCTCTTCGCTTGTATGTCTCCTGTGAAGCACTGCTTGTACTCGACCATCCATATGGCGCCACAACAAGGGAGGATTCCAAACGAAAAAATGCTTCGCTGCCCTTGGTGAGCCATCGTCTACAATTACTGTAACTTCATCGTCACCCACTGGACAGAGTCTCCGAAAGTGTATTTCTGGCTGGGTCAAAGTCGCCGATGCACACACAAACGTCACTTTTTCACATCGTCCACTGGCAGCGACAACGCGAATCAGCCGCCTCAAGATCATTGCAACGTGTGCACCGAAGACACCATCATAGTATGGGCCTCATCCAGAACCACATACCGCAACCTTGACAACCAACGTTTGAAGATTTCGTCCTTCGAAGAAAGCAAGGAGGCATGTATAGTGTCTGGATTCGTGAGCAAGATTTTCGCAGTCTCAACTATACTACAACGCCGCGACATTGGCGAGTCTCCATCTAAAGTAGCAGGAGAGACCTGGTCTAGCAATGAGTCATCGAGAGTAGATTGCAGCTTAATCAACTGGTCCTGTGCCAAGGCTTTCGTGGGGAAGATAACAAGACTTGTTTCTCCCTGTGTAACTGCGGCACTCGTCACCGGCAACCAAAAACAAAGAGACTTCCCTGATCCAGTTCCTGTACAGATTGCCGTATGTTGTCTGTGCAAAAGTGTTGACTCGATAGCCCGTGACTGATGAGAAAACAATTTCCGGTTGTTGAGTTGATAGGATTTGAGTACAGAGGAAGAAATCTTCTCAATACATGCGGTGGACAGATCAGCATATACTGCTTCCTGAGCTGGGAGAGACTCAGCCCAAGCAAGTTGGCCCGGTAGTATATGCTCGACAACTGGATTAGAGTCTATTGATGGGTTTGATTCTGAATCGGAACTGAGATAATCCAGTTGAAAGTGCAGGTGGAAGGCTTCACGTGCTACACGCTCGGTGTCTTGCTTTACTAATGATACTTGAGGTATCTGTGAAGATGGAGCGGTTCTTACGACAAAAGCTTGCTCAGTCACCTTACTTGGCCTCGAAGATTGATTCAGTTTCTTTTGTCGACTTTTCTTTGTCGCGGCGTTTCTTTCTTTGAGTATCTTTTTTAGAGCAGCGACGCGACGTTTGGCAGCCGTTTTGGTACACCCTTGCAAGAGTGGATACTCCGAAGAAAACCCCAATTGCCAGCGACAATCGTCCCACCGAGCATCTGCTGTAGCACAGTCACCGTTGTGTTCGTCTGATGGCTTGAGAAACAAATGGAGAATGCCGATTGATGAAAGCTCTCGAATTAGCTGGAACGTTTGCTCGTCGAAACACGCCGTCGGTAAAGTCCGACGAACATTCAGTAGTGCTACACTCGTGAAACCGGTAGCCTTTGTCAAAAATTGAACAACTGGATCCAAGAGTTGCAACGTTTTCATCAGAGCGTGCTCCTCAACAGAATTTTCTGTTGCACTTGTTGCGGTGGCATCGGGCGGAGGCGAAGTAAGTGAGGCCATGATTCGATGGACGCTGCGCTTTAAAGCAAGAAGTGCTTAGTTCTCTAGATAGCCAAAATTCGTTTGCATGCTGAACTAAATATCTTTTTATCCTGTACAAGGTACCAGGTAGTGCTCTTAGTGGCATCATCATTCCTCGTCGTCGCTGCATGGCGCGGAAAATAGTGTGCGCGATTGTTGCTTATTGTTGTTGAGGTGGCGCGACGGAGGGAGTTTTTAGTACCGGTTCAACATCATTTAGGGAGCAGGATAATTGAACCCAGAATGGAAAACGGAAACCGAAGCAACACCACCCAATTTTACTTAGTTGCAATATTCAGTTTACTGTATGCTCCTAAAGTAGTTCCATGCGCAGGTGATCCTCCGTGCGCTTTTTTTCATTTGAATTCGTATAATAGTTCATCGCAGTAACGATAAACAAAAACATCGATTGAAAGCTTCCTTTTCTGCTTGACTTAACAACAAGCCACAACAACGAGGAGCGCGCATTCTAACCGCAATATGATGGACGCAGCGACGGGTCCGAGTTTTGCAATAACGGCTGTGGAAGAGGAAGAGCCAGATTACGGTCTAATAGTCGATGAAGAACACCCGATCGAACACGACGAAATACCAGGTCCACCTTCCATGAATCCAACTACAGATGTTATGTCAACTAGCAAGCGAATGGGATTGTCGGTCTCGCGATTTTTGTCGAACACGAATGGTATTTCAACGTCGAACGGTGCCTTGCAGAGTTCGACGTCATCCGAAACAAAGAAGGGATCCTCTCTTTCCAATTCCTTGAACCCTAAAATGCATAGACGTTTCATTTCAGCTCCTCATTTGAAACAGATTGAATCACAAACCAAAAAGTTGTCGAGTTCCTCGAAGGATGAAATGGATTTGAGTGACACAGAGCACCGATGGTCCGGTCAAGGGATCCTGGCAAGCCGAGCAGATTTGGAACTGCCATTCGACCAATTCGCAGCGGGGTGTAATCTATTGCAAGCGGCGGCAAAAGGCTCTTTAGAGGAAGTCAAGCTTATTCTTTCTTCGGGGAAAACGCACGTTAACTTTCGAGACTACGATCGTCGAACCGCGTTGCACGTGGCCGCGTCGGAGGGACATTTGCATGTATGTCAGTACTTGGTCGAACAAAAAGGAGCTCGAATCAACCGTTCAGATCGTTGGGGTGGAAGCGCTCTGGATGACGCGCACAGACATCGCCGTTCGGAGATTATCCAGTTTCTACGAAAGCACGGAGCTACGACAGGTAGCGGCAACCGCTCCGTCAATTTAATTGCGGCCGCGGCTGAAGGAGACGTTGACGAGGTGAACACTTTGCTACAGATTGGGGGATCACAGCAGAAGCTTAAGTTAGACATCAACAAGGGTGACTACGACAAAGAACGGCACTCCATCTCGCATCCGGGGAAGGACATGTCGAAATAGTCCGTCTTCTGTGTGAAGCGGGGGCCGACGTGAATGTGGAAGATCGTTGGTCTCGACGTCCGATGGACGATGCGATATCGGGCTCGCACAAGGAATGTATTCAAATTTTGGAACGTTATGGAGGTGCAAGAGGAAGCACGAGGCCTGCAGCTGAGGAAGGTATCGACGATTCGGAGAGGCGTGTCGTTGACAACATGGAAGTCAATTTCGACGAGCTCGATTTGATTGATCGAATTGGATCTGGAGCATTCGGCGAGATTTACAAATGTCGGTGGCGTGGTACTCTGGTTGCGGCGAAGATTATTAAGAGCGCAAAAATCAGGCATGACTGGCTGAACAAGCGGATGTTGGAAGAAATCAAGCAAGGGAATGATGTCAGTACATGCATCAAGGAGATGGACGCCGCTGACCGGGATCTTAATCAGTCCGACAAAGATGAAGCCATCGCGGATTTCCGGCGAGAAATTTCGGTGTTGAAGTCCCTCAGACACCCTCACATTGTGCTACTATTGGCCTATTCTACGACGGCAAATCATGAATGTTTGATCTCGGAGTTGATGAAGTGTTCGTTGCTTGACGTCTTCAAAGCTCACATCGTGCAGGGTACAAAGATGCAGCATCGTCAGCAAATTGCTTATGCTACCCAGCTGGCTCTGGGAATGAACTATTTGCACACTTGCAAGCCTCCCATTGTCCACCGTGATTTGGAAACCAGGTAAGTGTCGTTAGTTGGTCGTCTAATGGCATATAGGTGTTGCATAATCCCTCTTGTCTTTTTAAATGACACCTAATTTGTTTTTTTTGTTTACGCAGCAAATCTTCTTATTGACCACTCCGGCACTTTGAAAATTAGTGACTTTGGACTATCCAAAATTCGACCAGATCCCTCGAAAAAAGAAACTGACAAATATGTGATGACAGGAGAGACCGGAAGTTACCGCTTCATGGCACCGGAGTGCTTTCGTCATGAAGAATACAATGAGACGGTCGACGTTTATTCCTTTGCCATGATTCTCTTTTATTTGCTAGTCGGTCGCCCACCTTGGCCAAATCTTTCGGGTATTGACGCGGTCAAACGAGCTTCCGAGGACGGGGACCGGCCAAATCTTCCTCGAGATATGGACGTTCGCATGACGAATATGCTGAAGGAGTGTTGGAATGAAAACCCAAACTTAAGGCCTTCGTTTGAACAGATCATTGAATCTTTTCCGAGTACAATCGGCTCGTTTTTAAGCTAAAGAGCAGCGACACCGTATTATCGACCACAGCTGCAGCGACCTCGACCACCAATTGCTGCGTTATTTTGTAGACTTTTTCAAATAAATTTAAAACCATCATAATCAAAGGGCTGTTATCTCCGTAGGTTAGTTGACTGTGGAATGAAGGAGTCCCGAAAAGAACAAGGAACGCTTTCTTTGTGGGACTTTATAAGCTGAAGTGTACTTTAGGGTCCAATCAATTTTCGGCCAAACAATTGGCAGATGGTTTCTACTTTTGTACTAGTGTAGCAAGTTGCAGAAGAAGATGAACTTTGTTGGAAGCTGCAAGCAGCATTCCGATCAATTTTAAAAATTCCATCATCCATCGTCATCGTCAATATTTCACCCATTGCCTGGTACCTTTGGTTGAGATTGATGTTGATTGTCGAATAAACACATTTTCTGCTAAATCTAATCAGAATGATCTTTAGATTGAATGTCACAAGGATTCCTTGGGTCCTTCTGCTGCTTTGGCGCGGAGCCGCACCTTTCACTCCAACTCTCACAGGGATTCGTCGGGACGCTTCGTCGATTCTAAAGTCGTCGAGCACCGCGGACAACTCCAACATTAAAGACGATATGCTGAACGGCCACAGACAGGTTGTGAAGACAATCAAGTCTATCCTCTTTGATAATCTCTACGCAGGAACGACCGTGGACCGCTCTTATGCTCGTTTCTACGCCCTAGAAACAATCGCACGAATGCCTTATTTTGCCTACACGAGCGTTTTGCACTTTTTAGAAACCACAGGTAAATGGCGCCAAGCGGATCGACTTGCGCTACATTTTGCGGAAACTTGGAACGAACTACACCATCTTCTGATCATGGAAGAATTGCTCACGCAAAGTAAAAACCCGACGCAGGACAAGATTCCGTTTCGTGATCGATTCGTTGCGCAGCATGTGGCTTTCTTTTATTTTTGGTTTGCCGTGGGTTTGTATTTAGTACGTCCCGATGCGGCGTATAGTCTGAATCAAGCTGTCGAAGAAGAGGCCTATGCCACGTACGATGCTTTCTTGAAGGAGCACGAGGATTATTTGAAGAGTCAGCCGGCTCCAGAAGTTGCCATCAACTACTACAACGGAAGCGGACAGGACATGTTCGACCGCATGTCAAAAACATTATTGATCGGAAAGATTGATTGCGCAACATCATCGCGTCGAGTTGAGTGCAAGACGTTGTACGATTGCTTCGTTGCGATTCGAGACGATGAACTAGAACATAGTCAAACGATGGAGCTTCTGAAGCAAGAGCCTTTCGAGCTTGACCAGTCCGGATAATTGACCGCGATAGCGATTTCGGAAAAATAAGTTATTAATGGATTGATCTTTTTTGAAGTATGTAACAGCACATATTTTACGGAATGTATTGTAAGGGAATCGGTGGATTATTGTGACTCAACGAAGGTCAATGTCATCATCTTCGAGACTCGCCTCGTCATCCTCGAAATTCAGAGCATCAAGCTCATCTTGCAGGTTTTCCGTATTCTGCACGGCGTGCTCATCTGCATCATTTTCGTAGCCCGTTTTCTGTTTCCAGTAGATCGTTAAGGGATGTTTCAGGAGCTTTCGGTGCTTCAGACTTTGTTGCTTTCTCTTTTCAGCAGACGAAGTACTTTTCGAGGGTTTCTTCTTTGAGTGTACTTCGTCGCCGGGGAGTTTCTTTCTTGCTACTCCCGACAAACGTAATTCCGTAACCAGAGTGCGCAAAGACTCGTGTAGGTTAGCCAGAGCCGCACGGTTCGAGCCGGCAGGATCACGCGCTTCTTCGAGAGCATCACCGTCTCTGATTTTAATAGCTCGAAAGAGCTCCTCAGAGAGCTTACATTCCCTGCTAGAAAGATAAGGCGTGTTCTGACAGTGTCTGTTTAAAAAGCGTTCTTCAGCCCCAACTGGGTCACCTTGCGCTAGCATCAAGATTGTCTCTGTGCAATATGCTCGTCCCAGGGATAACGTTGACACACCATCTCGCTCCAAAAGAGTCGAGGCTGCTCCAGCGGCATAGAGCGCAGAAGGGTATTCGCCTTGCTGCACAAGCATATGGACTACTTGTTGCAAAGGCTCATGGGAGTAAGACCGGGTCGCAATATGAGATTCGGCCAATTGTATGCTTTGAGGAGAAGCAGTCTCAACTGTTTCATTCTCCGTGATAAATGCCGATCGACCTGTTTGGCGATAGCGTGCGTATGGGTTGAATAGATCAGGAACAAAGGCTTCAACAGCTTCTTCAAGGGCAGTGAGGGCATCTTTTGAAATCATAACTGAAGTATCGCCATTCATGTTGGTATTTCCAACAATGGAGAGTGCTGCTTTGATTTGCGTTTCTGCTGCCTTCGCTGTTTCTCCCATCTGCGTCCATGCTTCCGCAGCTTTCTTGTACATATCAGAGGCATCGCGTCGCAATTGTTCCACGTCCAAATCCTCGTCAGACTCGAGCAGAAGCTCTGCGGCTCTCGTGAAATCACTAGCTGCTGAAGCCCAAGCTTGTACGGTCATGTTACATTCTCCAGACTGCACGCGGAAAAGCCGTTCGAGACGAGGTTCTTGAGCTACCTGATAACAGTCAGCGGCACGTTTATAAAAGGTGGAGGCTGCTACTGGATCTGGTGACGTGAAAAAGCCGCGCTCCATGGCTTTGCTGGCCTTCTTTTATAATCTTCAGCCTCTTTCATTTTCGCCGCCTTCACCTCCTCGGAGATTCTGGGTTTGGCTGTCGCGCTCCGTGCCTGATACCCACGACTCGCGGCAGACGCTGTCGAAACTGTCGGTGCCGCTGTTGACTGTGTAGCGGCGGCGTTGGTGCTTCGACATTTTGGTGCAGGTCCTTTACTAGCGGCTCCTCCAAAGAGGGCGTCGCGGTTCGCATTAGCATTCTTTTGTAACTCATAACGGCGGAAGGCTCTACTAAAACAGAATACTGCGGTGTAAAACAAAGTTGTCGTAGGTGAATGAAGACTAGAAAAACAAAAACAAATTTCGTCTAGTTTGGAAGCAGATTGTTATTATTCTCGTTTTGCCTCGCATGGTCATCACACGCATAAAATAGGCGTCGCAATAAAAAAAACGCTTGGATTAAGTCACGAATCACGAACACGAATCCCGAAAATGAGTTTATCAAGCGGCTCCAGCTATACCAGAAGTCAACAAGGGCCATTATATTAGAAACGCATCAACTAGTTCAAGCAAGATTTCAAGACACTCAAATACAACACTGGAAATAAATAATTCGTTTTGATGTCTCATAAAACCGTATCGAGTATGATTACGTGCCTGGTATGAAGTCTAGACTACTACAGAGTAAATAAACAGAGGGTGCGGCTAAGGATTCAATAGAAATTGACAATGACCATGTTAATTTCATCTAATAGCCACAAACTTATCCTGTCGATCCTGTTCTGTGAAATAGCGTAATGTTCACACCCTTCGCAGCCCCAATTCAAGCTAACATCCAATTACTTTGTATTAAGTGTTGAGTAAAATTATTAGTGAAAATCAAAAGGATTTCCCTTTGGCGATGCTGGAGACTCCATCTGCGTAGGTGACGACTGCTGGGACTGAACGCCATTGGGCTGAGGTTGAATTTGCTGCTGAACAAACATAGGACCGCCCTGGCCTTGAGGCAGCTGCTGGTGCATGAACGCTTGATTCAGAAATTGGCCGCCGAAAGGTACTTGCATTTGGGGCATGTCCTGAACTTGTGGCATTGGTTGCTGCTGCAATTGCGGTTGAAAAGACATTTGATTTTGGTAGGATGGGGCTGACCGCTCGCTCGCTTGCATTACCGGAGCGGCGGGCGACGGAAAGGCATTAGGAGACGGAAGGGAATCACTATTGAGTTGTACCGTATCCTTGTTCAAAGCACTTGGACTAGGAATTCCAGCAAACGCATCAGAAGCATTCGGGCCTGATAGGGTTTGCGTTGCGAATGAGGGCGGATGCTGTGTTGCTGGTGGTTGCTGAATAGATGTTGGATTGCTTGAATAAGTCTCACTTGACGCGGTGCTCTTCGTGGTGCCACCAATAGTTGAAGCGATAGAAGATGACTGAACTGGAACGGGAATGGCAGCAAATGCATCTCCGCGAGAATTCTGAGATGACAGACCTTTGGCGAATTTCAATACATTTTGTAGCTGATCGGTCGATAAAGTCTTCAACAAATCGATTACTTGGCTCAAAAGTGAGCTATCATCATCACGAGGAAACAAATCAGCATCAAGATGAGATTCATCCGTTTGCTTCTCTTTACCGTTCACATGTATGGTGTAGTAGGGCTTTAATTCATCATCAAGGTGAACTTTTACAATTTTGGCCTCTCCTGAATAACTCGTGCTTTTATAGTACACCCTTTGTCCTTCCTTGTACTTGCCAGGATCTTTCTTCTCAGCTTTCGAACTGTCTTCCACCTGAGCTGACTTTTCTAGGTGGAAGTCCATTGCAGAAATTGCATCGGCAGCCGAAGCAGCGCTTACTGACGGCTGCAAGCCTTGACTTAACTGAGACATATTGAATGGCTGATTTTGCTGCTGAAAAGTAGGAACCACAAGTGGCTGCAATGGTTGGTGTACGACTTGGTTCGCACCAAAGGCCTGCTGAGGAATCGCGTCTTGTAGAACATCGCCAAAATTCCCAAATTCTAGCTGACCAGATGACTGATTTATGGCAGCTGTATTGTATCCTTGGTGTTGCGGCTGAGTGATCTGCTGTGTCATGTAAGGTTGACTTAAATGCCCAAACTGCGAAGCGCCTTGCAATTCTTGTTGTGGCTGTCCCAGTGGCTGGTTTGGTACTTGTAACTGCTGCAGTGTCTGGCTTGACTGACCGTGCTGCGGCTGCACAGGCTGTTGCGCAAATGGGTCTGATACTTGCGAAGTAGGAACAATCTGTTGAAAGGGATCTGGCTGGCTTTGACGAGCCTGCGAAGAGCCGAAATCTGCCGGAAAAGCCTCTGGCTGTGCTGATGTGGGAGAGGGAAAGTTTGCGAAATTCGCTTCAAACGCAGGTTGTTCTACATTCGGAGTAGCGTTGTTGCCAAAGGCGTCCCACTGCTGTTGTTGTGTCGGTTGTTGTTGCTGTTTTCCTGAATCAAAATCCGCAAACAAGTCGACCGCCGCTTGTCGAGAAGGAGTCTTACGTTGAGGAGGAGGGGGATTGTTCGAAGAAGGTATCTGAACCACAGTCGGTTGAGGTTCCGCAGCCGCCGGTCGTTGCTGTCGTCGCTGTGCGGGCGCTTGTTGCGGTGGTTCACTACCGCCTCCTCCATACCACGCACGGTCCTTGTACTTTCGATGAATCCATGCGCGCACCATGTTAGGATCGCGATTATCCATAGGACGCCGCAGTCTTTCCGTAGACGGACTGTACCTCGCCATGTGCAAAGCATTGATCTGATCGTTGTCGGTCGCCTTGAGCTGCTCGGCTTCTTCGGCCGTGAAGCTACTGTGTCCGACGCTCTTGATGCGTGCATTCGATTCGCGATGCACACCGGCACAAGTCATGCAGATGAAAGTTCCAACTGTCAGATTGACACACGATGGCAGCTTAGAGGAGCAATCGGCGCATTTCTTATTCGCTGGTACGCGTTGGAGCTGCCGAATGACCTCATCGGGGGAAACGTTGTCCGTTTTGCGGCGGCTAGCGGTTGTGGCTCGGCGAGCTGCCCCGCTTGAGCTTCCAGGAGGCGAAAGCATGATAAGGTTTTAAAGCTAGCTTTAAAAGCAGAATAATGTTGAAATATCAAGCTCGCCACCGTCACGTTTTATATGAGTTCGATCGCGTCATCGCAGCGTTTCGCCTGCCGCCTGCGTAAAAAAGCTTTTGAACGCTTTGCGACGTTGTGACTTTTTGGACAAAAGTTCGCAAGTCACGAGCTACGACTCGTCCCTTCACTGACGAGGGACGGACGGCTGTCGCATTTTGCGCAAAACCATCGAAAACAAAAAGCAAAACTCACTATGGCGTCCTTCCTGACATTCCATATCAATGAAAGCGTGGTTAAAACATGGTAAACGCTCAAACTGTAAAAGTATTACCGAAAAAGACCTCATCAAGCCAGCGGCGGCCGGTTGTAGTGATAAGTAGCGGACAAGCATTCCCCCTTTCTGCGAAACCTTCGAAATCACCGCGCCCGCACGAGAAGCAATCCGCACCGGCCAAGAGTAATAAGACACCCGAATTCGACTTTTCGCAAGCATCACAAGAAATAAGACACTTTGGATCCAAACAATTTGCTGGAAAATCGAAAAAGAGTACGAGGATGAGCAATACTTCAAATTGACAGGACGAAAACGAAAACAGCATCAAGTCCCCTTGCCGATTGTCCGAGGAATTAAGAAGAAAGCCGCCGAACGAGAGGCTAGGGCTCGCGAAGAAGCGAAACAAGCTGGAATTGTGCTTCCACAACCTAAGAAAGCTAAGAAGGAGTATGACAATACTTCACGAGTACACGGGCCTGCTCCTAGCGTCGGTTTTATGAAGAAGGGTATTCTTCGAGTCAAGGACAAAGTTTAATTGTATAACATTTCGATTATTTGTTCGTAGATAAAAATCAGCTAAACGACTTTTATTCCACCACAAATCTTCTATCCAGGTAGTTTCTATTTCGTCCTCGGCCGTTTTCTATCCTTTTCGTTTTCTACGCTTCCTTCGGTATTATTGTCGTCACAGCCACTTGCAGCTCGAAATAACAAAGTGCCTTCTTCTTCATCCGAAAAATCGTCGTCTCCGGCGTCAGCGCCGCCTTCTAGTTCATTGGAACCCTCGTCATAGTCATCCGAATACTCACCGTACCCGGACTGCTCTGCTTTTAACATTAGTTCCATTATCTCTTCTTCTTCACTTTCGTCGAGCTCATTCGTTTGGGCATCTTCTTTCATCGCTTCAACAAATTCAAACACCACTTTATGCCAGTACGTCTTTTCCAATTTGTCCTCCATACTTTTACAGAACTCGAAACAAGCTTTTAACATGCTTTTACTCAGTTGAAATCGCTGATGGTAAATAATCAACTGCGCACAGACCAGCAAGAGTCGAATCGAGAATGGTGGCAACTGGTCATCCGTAAAGCATGTCGGGTCAACGTACGGTTTTTCAAACGAAGGATCGCTACAAACGAAAGAAATTGCAGCACGTGGAGTGGCTTCCGGATCTTTGATCGAGCCCCAATGAATGATGCGATGCGTAAATAGAATCGATTGACCCGAGTCTCTCGGCATGGCCCGAATCCTCTGAAATGCTTCTTTATTGGGCAAAGCCAACGATAGCGGGTCCTTTTTGTCTTCATCGCCTTTTGTATAACCCGGATCGTGATCTTTCGGAATCATGTAGAGGCAGCTATTTGACGTTGTAGCTGGAGTCAGGGCAATCCAATGCGTCGCAAATTTCGCTTCCCCATCAGGATGAAACGATGATGCCACATGTTCCGGTTGTCGATCGCGATGAGGTGAGAATCCGCCCTTATCAATATACCAAGAGAGTAAGTCATAGTGAAACGGGTTTGACGTAAAATCTTCCAGTAACAGACGCGAATAACGAGCCAATTGCCATGTTTCATCAAACAGAAATATGAAGGACGCTGGATACGATGCTTCAACCAGCTTCTCGACGCCTTCTCTCAGCGCAACAATCAATTCATTAGGTAGAGACTGATCCACTAAAGCATATCCTTTAGACAAGAGATCCAATTTATAATTTTTTGAATGAGACCAGAAGGCATCGTCGGTTTCGTATTTTGCGTCCTGGCTATTATCTTTGACGGAAAGGTGCTCACATATCTTAATCCAATACTCAGGCTTGTCCCATTTCTCTCGATTTTCGCTAGTGAATTGCTGCATTCTCTTCACTTCGAGCCTTGGTTTGGATTGTTCTAACTTGTTGGATCGACGATGTCGTGTGCTGCGCACAATACCAGATAATCCGCCGACTTGGGATTTCGAGCAAATCCGAAAATAAGTTCCCCTTTTTTGTTTTTTTTGGTGGCATTTTACTTTACTGAGAGTAAAACGTTACCAGTATCTCGGTTGAGGTAAACGTCCGAGCGGCAATCGCTTGTATAAAAGTGGTTGCGATACAGAGGATTTTTCCGCTTTTTTTTAAACCGAAGATTTTTCGTGAGACTAAGATGACACCATTATTTGGGAACCCGAAGCAGCAAATTAAATGCGGTGTGTCCGTGTGTGTTCACTTACCATTAACACAGAATGAAGGGCTGGAAAGCAGTTCTAGGATGCTCGTACGAGTCGCTCGCACTCTTCCGCATTTTGTTAGGCAGTCTTTTGCTCCTCGAACTCGTTTTACGTTACCGTTTTCTTCATCCATTTTATAGTGATGAAGGAACATTACCGCTCTCCTTACTTTTAGAAAAAGTTGACAGTCTTTACAAAATGGTCTGTATTCACTGTCATTTCGGTAGCTTGTTCGAACAGCAAGTATTGCTATCAGTGCAAGTCTTGGTCGCATTTCTCTTCACTATCGGATTTCGCACCAAATGGACTTCCTTCATTTCATGGTATCTTTATTTAAGTCTTACACTACGGAACACTTGGATGAGTTACATTTTGGATCGATATTTCCACTACCTGCTTTTTTCTCTCTATTTTTCTACCCATCGGAGAACGTTGGGGCGTGTCGTCGCAAGGAAAGGCGCCAGCTCATCATTTTGTCATCTCTCCTGGAACCGTCGCCTTCAAGGCCCTTGTGGTCTGGATCTATGTTGATGCGGGTTATGGAAAGTATTGTGATCCTTTGGGCGGTTGGTTTTACAACGCCGACCCATTGCCTGCATTGGATACGTACGCGAGGCATACATTGCCAGCGCAATACCTGTATGCGCTCATTGGACCTCCTGGATTGCGTCTCATGACCCCCATCGTTTTGTACATTGAGATCTTTGCAGCTCCTTTCGCAATATGGGGAAGTTTCTTGGGAAGTAAGCGGATTATCTATACATCCATTGCTCTTATTTGTTTACTGCACATCGGTATTGCCATCACTTTACGAAATGCAGCTCTTTTATCGTTTGTCGCTTGTGTGGCGTGGTGCGCATTCCTGCCGTTAGGCTGGAATAGAATCGAGTCAGAGGGTCAGTCTCATGACAATCAAGCCCAGAATACAAAACGGAGTTGTATTTCAGGTTCGTCGCTGGTAGGGCAACTCTTCTCTTTACTGTGTATTTTAACAATGGTATGCGGAAATATTTGGCTAGAAACGATCAGCAGAGCTTGCGATCAGAGCGTCAAACACATCTGGAGCACTTTGCTACACAATCGATGGAATGTGTTTGTGGGAGCTGAAGAATACGTTACGTGGGAGATTGCACCGGGTCAATTACGCGATGGATCAATTGTGGACGTTTGGGGCAAGAAAATGGAGGTCGATTGGCGGTTGCCTGGTTCGGGAGCCCCGTGTACAGCTACAGGACGACCAGGACGATGGCGCTCATTTCCATATTTAGCTGGGCTGGAAGGGGAAGATGGTGATGCTTTATGGAGATACCTTTGTTTGGAGTGGAATAATCAGCACGTAGTGGATGGTCACCATGAAAAGGAATTGTTGAGGTATAATTTCTTCATGTTGCAAGCAGATGTGCTGCCGAACATGGGATTCAGCGCCACACGAAAGCGTTTGATCAAATCCTTCGAATGCCTGCCAAGTAGTAAAGTCGCTGAATCGATTTTACTTACGGACGAGGCGGTTAATCCTGGCGTTACACAAACAAAACAGCCCGATGAATTTCATGAAGAGCTCTAAGATGAATATTATATGAACAATTGGGCGTCTGACACATTGAACATGTACATTCTCGTGGCAGACCCGCCTTCTTGATGAATGAAGTCGTGAAATGCAGACCCTATAGAGTCAGATGACCCCATTTAACTGTATGGATAGAAGCATTGTTGCACATCATCTCTGCAAATCTCGCAAATCTCAGTAGTACCTTCACAGAGGGGGCATCGACTAAGTTGGTCTGGCCAAAACGGGTTGGGAACTTGAAAGTCATTAATACACAGTCCGCCACCTCGATTGACCACCAAAATCAGTGTTAACATGGCGATACCAAGGAGAATGTTGAGATAACAGCCCATTCCAAGATACCATGTGAGAGTACTGTCTGTGAGTTGATCTTGTTTGAGCTGGTAATATTTTTGACGAGCTTCACTTAGTTCACGCGAGGGAGCATCCGGATCTTCGCCATCTTTAACGCTGCGTCTGATCTGCGTCTTCCTACCCACTTCGACAACTTCCTTGTCTCTCAAGAAAGCTTGGCGAATTTTGAGCCGGTATAAGACGTACTCGCAGATGACGGCCGCCGACTCGACGATCCACATCGTTAGAGCTTGTCTCAAAGTATCACTGAAGAACATTGCAAACGTGATGGTAAACCCGATAACTGGGTTGATCACATTGACTGGTAAACCCTTCTGAACCACAGGGTAAACTTCCATGAATACCAAACCCAAGTAAACGTAGGTCAAAATGCGAATCATTTCCCTCCAAGGTACTGTGCCGGCAATGTTCAAAATAGGATCGCCACAACAGTACGTGACATCGGTGAAGGTCGTAATAGCTACAACAGCAGCAACAAAGTCACAAATCAAGGCCATCCATTGAGCCCAAAGTAGCCAGTTTTTTAGCTTAAAAAGATCATCAGGATCTTTCATTTTGTTTCGTTAGTGAAGTACTAACTTTTGAAAAACACGGCAAAACCATCTCTACACAACTCTTACCGGCAGGAATGCATCGTAGCCACACCAAGCAACCGGTCATACTCTGCAAGCAAGGACTAGAAAAGTGCTTCCTATCTTCCTGCCATTGCATAACATCTTCGCGTAATTCTCCATCTGCGTCGACGAAATGGGAGCGCTCGACAGCGATCACCCCGTGCTTGATGCCTTTCGCTCTGAGGTTGGAGTTGACAAACTTGACATCCTTTCCAACGCCCATTGTCGCGCCTGAGAAGTATACTAAAACAAGGAGCTTCTACCAGAAAGCGAGCCTCAAGTGAATTTTTCTGTTCAAAGTCTGTGATGTTGTTTGTTTTCTTCAAAAAAATTGGGTGTTTGGTGGAACAGCTCAATGGTCACTAGTAGGCCCAAAGTTTTGCAGCGGCTTATCACCTAAATCAATATTCTGTCAACTTTACACTACAAGCGATACAGACATACAGACACTGGTTTGGCATGGTCATTTGGCGTTATGCCTTTATCTAGGAAGTTTGGGACAAAGTTATCCTAAATTGCAACACTTTGTATGGATTCTATCATTTACTATGATTCTTTAAGTTCGACTAGTAATGTCAGCTTTTAGCTAAGGAAGCGGGACAGCAACTCTAGTTTAAGGTATACTCTGTGCAATAAATATTCGAGACCTACTCGTTAATGCGAATTCTTTCTTTTCAACACATAAAGCTTTTCAAACCCTTTCGTCCCGAATATTCGAACAGGAAGAATATTAGCTAGAATCCAATCCCCATTCTCAAGAAAGTCAAAGAATTTGTCATTTGCATTCGCCCCTCCCCTTCCTTCACCCACGTAAACTAGAGTATCGTTCAATGGTGACGCTTTTATATATTCCTCTACGGCATTCATTGCCATATCGGAGTCCGGTGATGGATAAACTAGCAACAGTATTCTTCCTCGACACTGCCACTGATTCAAAACTTGATGAATGGAGTCACAGGGCTGCACATTATGATAGAAAAAGTCGCGAAATGCCTTTGTTCGAGCATTATAAACTGATGGATTCAAGGGTAATGCACTCATGTCGTCGAATGCTAGACAATACTCAAACGTTTTTTTCGGTGCTCGTTCCGCGTATTCCGACTCTTGATAGCGATCATTGAGTACACGAGCCCACTGACCATTGCCGGCGCCAATTTCAACAAATCCGCGAGAAGCCCCCAACTCAAGAAGCGTTACAATGACTCCCTCTGTCCATCCAGTGCAACCGTATTGCTGTAGAAAATTCTGCCGATCTACCGGCATCAAATGGGGCCCGTACAAAATTTCGTAAGACTTTTCGACCAGTGACGTGATTTCCTTCTGAGGGTTCTTTCCGGGGTTTTGAAGCTTTTGCTGAATTTCGGATTGAATCTGCATCAACTGTTGATCACATCGGCTTCTTTGACGTTTATGACGCGCTGACAAAGTCAGCGACGGATCATTGGCAAAATAGTTCGTGGAATGGGAAGGGACGCTATCCTCAAGAACGCTAATGTCCGTTGCACGAAAGACGGCCGAAGCTCAGGTACTTCGGTAGGAGAAGATTGCAGCGATGATTCACATTTGGTTGTCGAGTGTACACACCAAGAAATCGATGTTGATGGGTGGTTGTCTTCCGAAGCATTGGCTGATGACCTGTAATAAGCGCCAACGCAACCCGTTGCAGACGCGAGGTGCAGCATCTTGGGATTCAGAAAAGCGCGATTCATTGAATATCAAAGAAGAATGTTACGATTTCGTGGACACTTGTTGCCACAACAGTGCTAAAATGACGTCTTGCGTGTCATCGAATGATGTTGATGTTTTTTCTTCCTCGTTCGACGACACTTGAAAATACGGTGGACTGTGCCCTGCTAAGTACAGCAAACGATGATAATGACAGACGTAGGAGTCCTAACCCTAAGTCATAGTCCTGAATCGAATCACGAATTTAATAGTAAAACCCTTTGATGATGATACGGCTATGATCTTTATATTAAAGCGCATAGATAACTAGAAGATAGAAAGCATGACCAGTGTTTTGAATCTATGACTTCTAACTAAAAGATTGAGAGAAAAGTTTCCCGAGCTTTCGCAAAGACTCTATCGATCGTTGAGGGAGGACAAGAAATCCATAAGCTGGCTCTTTTTGGCTTCTTCTTCTTGCCAGCGCGCATAGTCTCCTTCATGTCATTGCCATTATTGTTTGCTTTTCGTTTGGGCAACTTGCCGATAGCGATAAAGTCATTCTGCTGACTAAAATCTTTCGCATTCTTGTGAGACACGACTCTCCTTTCTGGCACGGAAACTCTTCCTTTTGTTCCTCCCTTCTCGACAGTTTGACCTTTATATGTACTTTTATTCCGAGGGCAACCGGGTAGTGTCAACTTCCACTGACATTGGCATTTTACTACAGCCAGATTGCGACTGGCTTGCAGTTCATGACTAAGAGTATGCCGCATCGATGTTTGCTTTTGAAGATGCGGATATTCAGTAACTATTACCTTGCCGAGTAAAGAAAGTTCGGAACTCTCTTTCTGGATATGCTTGGCCTTGGCGCGTTTATGAATCAGGGCTGTCTTGCGCGAGAGTCGACGACGCTGACTTCGTGAAAGAGACTTTTGTCGGAGAAGACGTATGGAAACTCCTTCGCAACCGGGTTGAACCGGTCCACCACACCGAGGACAAGTTGGTAAGCAAGTTCCTTCCATTGAAGAAGAGGAGACGCCGTCATCACGTACAGAATGTAAGCCATCGTGTTGGCGTAAAAGAGCGTTTGAAACGTACTTGGCGATTTCGGAATCATTTTTCGAAGCAATTGTCAATGCCGCTTGACGATACCGTCTCGTGGCTTCAGCAATATTGGCGCTCATGATTTATAGATATTATTTGTCTTAGTATTAGTAGCGCAGCTTTATCAACTTCTTTATTTTCTTAATTGTGTCTCTAACAACAGCAAGTCCATGTTTTTCTTAATTATTTCTTGTTCGCTTCTCGAAAATTCATTTTCTTGCAGTAAGGTTTATGGCTAACATCATTCGTTTCGCGGTTGAAATGCGGTTAATTGCTGGTAACTACCTATGGCTACAGTATGGGTACGCAAAGGAGTATGTGTAACATATACTCCTTTGGGTACGTGAGCACTGATATCACAACAAATAGAGTAAGCTTACTTCTCCATAGCACTTCACCTAGACTACAACGCTCTTTCGATATATTTTACAAGCGCTTCCTCTTTATCTACTCATTTTAGTAGCTATGAGTTACATGTAGGCGCGCTAATGGAGCTGTTTTGCAACTCTCCAGCTGATTGGTTTCTGCAGACGACGAAAGAATTTTCTGTCCGCTTTTTGCTTGTTCAGATACTTTAACGACAGCCAAAAGTTTGCAAGCTTAGACCGCTTATGTCGAGGAATGGGTTCGCCATATTTAGTATAGCAAATGCGGCGGTAACTTTGCAAGAGCGGTCTTGCGGAGTCTAGCAAATTGTAGGAAGGGCATACTTGTGAGGCCAAACTTTCGAGACATAGGATATTAATGGTCAGGGTCGCAAAGTTGGCATCAATTCGGACTTGGTGCTTGCGAATGAGAGTGAGTACACCTCGTAGAACGTGCCCAACGTCTACGTGTGTACCATACCCTCGACATCGTTCGTCAAACAACGTCGCCATATCCTTGCAAAACGATTCTTCTTGTTCGGTACTCAAATTATTTTCAAGCGAAAATTGCAAAGCGAATTTGGCTGCCATTCGACCATCTCCCTCGCCCATACTCGACAAAAGACCAACGAACGTCGAGCTCTCGTCCTCGGTGAGCTGAGCCACCATCCCCGCATCGACCAACGTCACCTTGCCATCAAACCCCGACTTTTTGGTATGAAAATCAAGAAGAATATTTCCAGCATGAAGATCCGCGTGCAGCAAGTTGTCTAGAAGTAGCATTTTTAAGTAAAGACCGAGTCCAGTGGTGACGATGAAACTCCTCATCGCAACAGGCATTACATCATGTCCTTCAATGAATCCAGGTGTCCCCGTCTTTTCAGTTTTCCTCCTTTCGCACACTGTAAATAACCTTGAAAATTCCCGATATTGATGTAGTCGGCTAAATCATTGTACTGGTCAATGATGGAAGTTACGATCGAGCCCGGCTCGAAAGATTCCATGATACACGCCGCATTTGCATAAAACGGACGAGGAAACTGAACGCGAGGCCAATTGCGAAAATTGTGATTCAGGACTTCCAAATGGTGCGCTTCTACATTTAGGTAGGATTGGGCCGACATGGTGTGACTGAACTGCTCCACCGATTCTCGAATATGTAGCCAGGACATGGCGGGGATGTAATCAAATATTCGAGCAAGACCTGCCATAATTCGGAAGTCCATTTCGATTAATCTGGCTACATTTGGATGTCGGATCTTGACGGCAATTGGCTTGCCCTCCAATACAGCTCTATGAACCTGAGCGATACTCCCAGAAGCAATAGGCTCTTTTTCAAAGTCATCGAAAACGAGTTCCAGCGACCCTTTGCCAAACCCAAACTACTTTCTAGAATCGTCTCCGAGTGATCCCACGAATGTGCGGGAGCATTAGCATGCAGTATGGATAATTTGTCACAGAGGGCTTCGGGGAACATATCGCTCCGCGTACTACTCCATTGACCCCACTTGATCCAAGCCGCACCTGAAGATGCGATGCTCGATGTTAGCCAAGAAAACCAGGTATTTTCTCGAAAGGTTGTAGAAAAGACAGCGAGACCGACTGTCAAATAGCACGGCGCGAACGTAATCGACAATTTCAGTACTCTCATGACAAGCTCCCAATTCTTAATCGCTCGCTTTTCTTCCGCTTGCGGACTGATTCCCTTCATAACAGCTCGGAGGACTGCTCTCTGTTGAGAAAATATCTAGATTCATGCGATTTGGGGGAAATGGGTCATGGCTTTCTTCTGCAACTTTCTGAGGAACGAGTGGCTTCTCTTCTAAAATATAATCGGAATCCACTTGCACTCCATGCATCGAGTAAATTTTAATATCCCCTTGTTTGGCCCACCTAGCAAAGTCGCGCGTACGCTTTTTCGAATGTACATAATCTATTCGACTTTTTTAATACATGTTTGACGTAGTGAGCTCGTTCAGCAGCTGAGTCTCCCACAGATGGATATGGAATGTTGGGAGAGGCGAGTGAAGGAGGAACGGCAATGCTGGCGGAAGCCGTCCAAAGTTGTAGACTTGCGACGATCGTCAAGATCGCAAGATAGTTACTTTCATGCATAACTTCTTTGTTATACCTTTTCCCAAGAGTGCCGAGGATGATGTGCGGCGATCCTCTTTGATGTTGTCGCGAGGTTACTATTGTGTGTTCGAGATGCTCCTCATCGCGTATGCCGGTACGAACTTTATAGTACACATTGTTTGAGTCCCGTTTTGGGCTCGGGTTGGGTCACATTTTCTGGATCTATGGCTTCGAAAGAAAAAATACCCAGCCACCGTCTTCTAACGAAAACTTACGTACCTTAGAGTCACCCATCAAAGCGATCACCAGAATAATCATAAAATTAAAATCACTGACATTTGCGATGAAACTGTTTCTCTCGTTGATTCTTTTTGTCACTTCGGCCACTTCTTCGGAAGCTTTTGGGGTTTCTTCCTCTCGTCGAGAGCTCTTCCAGCAAACCGCCTTTGGTACTGCAGCTTTCTTTCTCACTCCAGCTGCTCATGCAATTGAAGCCTGTCCGAAAGGAAGCAAGAATTGCATTGTTACCGTGTGGAGTCCGCCGGAAGGAACAACCAAAAAGAACATGGCCCTTGCCATTCGATCTGCCATTTACGGCTACCCTAAAAACGGTAAGAAGAGCGGAATGAAAATATTGCAATGAGTAAAGTATCTTTATATTGACCATTCTATTCATTGTGGACTCATACTGTGATCTCAGGACAAGAAAAAGTCGACGTCGGTGGCTACGAAATTGTGCAAGATGATTTGGAAACACTTGGCACAGCCCGTGTCGAATTCAAATCTGGAGTGGGCAATTTTTCCAAATTCTTGAACGGAGGAAAGCCGTTTATCGACGATCTAACTTTCGAAATAAACGGAGACCATGTTGAGGTCCGATCTGCTTCTCGTATGGGCGATAACGATTTCGATGTGAACCGCAAGCGTCTTGTTTTCTTGGCCAACACACTCCGATCGGCAGGTTGGTCCGTCGAAGAGCCGACCTATTATAAGTAGGAGCGATATCTTTGATTGCTCAATCTAAAAATCAATAGATGGGAAAGTTATGATTGAGTCTTTGTTTTTCTATGCACCAAGGACTGAAAATAATCTTAGCTGAATACCGTTACGATATTTGGTGTAAATCGGAGTGACGTCTGACGTCAGTCATCACGAAGATGCAAGCCGACGCGGAACGAGATCTCTCGTTTTTATTGGTTTCACCTCATCATAATCTTCCGTAACGGCTTTCTTTTGCAACCAAATAGCGTTGACATGAGGGTGACCGCGCCATTCATTCTCTTGGCCGCGTGCTTCGCTTCGGTGAATGCATACGGTGTCGGATCCTCGCGCCGAGAGCTCTTGAAACAAGCTTCATTCGGTGTCGCTTCCTTGACTTTCGTGTCCAATGCCAACGCGATCGACGCCTGCCCGAAAGGAAGCAAGAACTGTATCGTTACTACTTGGAATCCTCCGGCAGGAACTAGTAAAAGGACATGGCTCTGGCAATCAGAGCTGCCATCAATGGTTATCCCAAAGAAGGTGAGTGACTTTCGCAATTGCAATCATTCCATTCATGCACGAATTATTAAACCCATTGGCGTTATCAGGACAAGAAAAAGTGGACCTCGGTGGGTACGAAATTGTTCAGGATGACTTGGACGGATCGGGTAAGGCTAGCGTTGAGTTCAAATCCGGTATTGGTAACTTTGCCAAGTTCTTGAATGGAGGCAAGCCGTTTGTCGACGATCTCAACGTGGAAATCAATGGAGACCATGTGGACGTCCGATCCGCTTCTCGAGTGGGTGATAGTGACTTTGATGTAAACCGTAAGCGTCTTGTGTTCTTGGCAAATACACTTCGATCGGCTGGCTGGTCCGTCGCTGATCCTACCTATTAAACAGCAATAAACTGTCGAACCCGGTTCTGTGCCGTTGAGACGTAAACATCAAGTAACACGAATTGGTACCTATTTTGATTCGATAATCTACAAATATGCAGACTCTCCGATACTGAAATAAATATTGTGCGTGTCACGGCGAAAGAGTCGTTTGTTTCTGAACGAGCCGCCTTATTTTGATATAATTTAGTTCCACCATCCTTTCTCTTCGGTACAGAAATCAGTCTCGGTCCAAGGACTGAAAAGTATCTTATCGCTGGCTTCATCCACAACACAATGGGCTAAAGCCAATGGAAGCACCATCGGGAGCTTACTGAGATGCGTGGCAAGGGCAAATGATTTTGTTGTTGGCAGCTGACCTCGGGACAACGCGTCCCAAGTGAGTGCACACCATGTTCAATCCATAAGTTTCGAGTGTTGTATCGTCCTCAACTATCACGCTGATAGCGTCGCCCTTCAAACCCTGAACTAGCGAGCAATCTCCAGCAGGCTTAGTTGCAACGTATTCCGCGAACAGAATGTCTTTGCCCAAGGCGTCTTTGGCAAGAAGGCAATGCAGGGTACATCGTTAACTTTCTGGCACCAACCATGATCATGTTATTTAAAAAACGACGCTCTTCGTTGATATATTACTCCTCGGGGGCGCCCACGGTGATAGAACGAAAGCAGAGGCCAACCTTAGGGTAGCAAGGGCAAGGATATGTGATAAGGTCATCATGATGGATGTTAGTCGTAAAAACGTGAAACAGTTGATAAAAATATTGATCTTCCTAGCACGATGGGTAATTTTTCGCTGTACGCGTGCACTTGACGTGACAGGGTGCCATGTGCCATCGCCATAAAGTGTTCGCCGAAGAAGCCGCGGGAAAGAGCCTTTTGTTGACGTAACACGAACCACGGGAAAAGGCTCTTATGTTTTCGGTCTTGTGTCTTATTCGCTCCACATCGAAATCGATAGTAAAATCTGAAGTTGTGTCTTGACACTTTTGTGGCAGTTATAGATTATAGAGTTTTTTGAACCTTATGGGAAATCGGGAAGGCTATTTTCTTACTCCGAAACATAATCGGCGGCCCGCCGATGATTTTCGCAACGAGGTGAAACGCCTCTCATAAATTGCCACGAACAACAAACGCCGTTAATTCATTCATTATTTTCACAAACCAATTCATTTTCATTTGAAAGAATGTCTATTGAATACTTTACTCCTTTAACTGGAACGCTTGGGGGTTTCTCATTGGTAAGATTTACATGTTGGTCGTCGTTTCATTTATAAATCGATTTCTGACTCTTTCACGATGACTCAGGAGGCTCCGCGGCCATTTTATTGCTCTTTAACGGAGATATACTGGGTGCAAGCGGCATTGTCTCCACTACTGTTTTGGATCCTGTCAAAGCCATCACTGATCCGTGCATGACATGGAAACTAGCATTCTTATCCAGTTTCCTTCTGTTCTCCAACCTTGTCTTGGGTGCCTACTTAGAAGGAGACGAACGATTTGGAAAGGATGTCAGCATTCCAATCCCTTCTATCATAGGCTATGTCCTGGCGGGAGGCTTGGTTGGCTTTGGAACTCGACTGAGTAACGGCTGTACTACAGGCCACGGTGTGTGTGGTATGGCCCGTCTCAGTGTTCGCTCCGTGGCTGCCGTGTGCACATTTATGATTACAGGGATCGGCACGGCCGTACTCACAGCTCCAGATAATCATGTAACTCGTAACTTCACAGAATTCTTGCGCACAGACGATGTTCCTCAACAACCGATGCAGTGGTTGGGTTCCATCATATCCATGGTGATTGTCCTCCCTACCATTCTAGCCATCTTCCGGCTGGTTGCGATGAAAGAAGAGATCAAAAAAACATCATCGATCTCCCAAACAAAATCGATCAATCCTAGCAAAGACAAAACAACACAAAGTGAAGATGACTACGCGTGTAATCCGGATGTCGATCTCCGTGACGATCGACACAAAATAATTCCAGCTGCTACCGGCGGACTCGTGTTCGCATTGGGCCTCGCTGTGTCCGGCATGGTATATCAAGGCAAGGTTCTCGGTTTTCTCAATCTCTATCTTCTTTCGAACGGAACCTACGATCCCACGTTGCTTCTGGTGATGGGCGGCGCGTGCCTTGTCAGCTTTTTGGCGTATCAGTTTGTGTCTGGCTGGGGTGTTCTTTCCCACCCTTATTGGACACGCACATGCCCTCTGACCGCCAAGAAGTTCTCGGTTCCATCGAGTACTGTAATTGATGCACCATTGTTCCTCGGAGCTGCCTGTTTCGGTGCTGGATGGGGACTCGCTGGTATTTGTCCCGGACCAGCCATCTACTTGGCAGCCATTGGTACACCGTCTGTCATTTCGTATTGGTGGCCTGCCTTTTTGGTTGGTTCGTTGATTGCGCATAAACTCAAAGAAAGATCATAACTGGAAGATTATAATGTTTAGATCATTTTTGGGACTTCCTGTCTTACCCCTCGATTTTTAATTGTGCCATGTAGATTGTACGTAACTGCGGTACCGGTACCTGCGGTACCGAACGAGAATACTCCGCTGCGGCCTCGAGACCGAGACCTACCTGATCGTCGTTCCCTGCGACGACCATGTGACACAAGACGACGAGCGCCTGATATATATATATATATATATATATATACACACACACCAACATATCGTCCGCAACAATAATATAATAGCCTTTGACTATTGAAACAAAGAGTCCGAACAGCATTTTATTGCCGCTTCTCCTATCAAATTCCTGTTCTAACACAATCAGTCACAAGAATTTGCGATACACACCCTATTACGAGCAGTGAACGACAGTTTCTTTGTTTTTGTGGTTCTTTGAAACTTTTGACTCCCGACACAAACAATGGCGGACGATGCCGCCGCACGCATGGAAAACAACAACAACAATATTAATAATAATAACAATAACCTCGTAGGCCCCATTCCGCCCCAAATATCACCGCAACCGAGTCGACAGTGTTTGACTTGGAATCGCGTCGAATCTTCGGGCGTGCCACCGCCCCGTTCGGGGGCCGCCAGTATTGTTGTGAAAGGTAAATTGTACGTCTTTGGGGGGATATGGAGGTGGGACCGGACGATTGGATGATTTTTACAGTTATGATTTTGAGAGCAATGAATGGCAAGAAGTACACGTATTGTCGGAATATCGACCGGGTTGTCGAGAAAACAATGGAGTGGTGATTTCCGATAGTTCCAGTGAAATATATCTCTTTGGAGGGTACGTCAGTTCGAAGAGAGAGAGAGAGAGAGTTTCGTTTGTCCATTCACTCAATCTTTGTAACGTTTTCCTTAAGATACAACGGCAACAGCTGGCTGAATGATTTGTGGAAATTTGATATCGAAACGAAATGCTGGACTTGCATTCAAGAATCTTCGGATCCATTCCCCGCCGACGATGATACCGACGCCGCGGTGGGAGATGTCATGATGGGGCCGGTGCAGCCCCCGGTCAAGGGAAAGATTCCGTGTCGTCGCTTTGGATATGTTTCGGTCGTGCACCGCGGGAAATTCATTCTCTTTGGTGGCTTTGATGGTTCGCGCTGGTTGTCGGATATGCACATTTTTGTCTTCGAGACCCGAACTTGGACCGAAGTGCAGCCCAAGGGAAACGCTCCCAGTGCCCGATCGTGTCCCGCGTGGGCCAAGGATGACACGCATTTATGGATCCACGGTGGCTATGATGGTGTAGACCGGAAGGCTGACTTTTTCGCCTTTGATTTGACGACTTACACGTGGACCGAGATTCCCTGTCTGGGCCGTCCTCCTCCTCCACGTTATTTCCATTCTTGCTGTCTGTACGGGAACAAGCTCTATGTGTACGGTGGGTACTCCGGGAGTGAGCGACTTGGTGATATGTATTGTTTTGACTATGACACGAACCATTGGAGTCAGGTGGACTGCAATCATGGTGAAGTTCCGAGTGGACGATCTTCCCTCGTCGCGCAGGTCCACAACAACTATCTCTATATTTTTGGCGGTTACAATGGCTCCAATGTACTCAATGACTTTTACAAATTTCGACTCAAGACGATCGGCGTTCCGCCTCCCGCTTTGGTGGCCGACTTTCGTCGACTTATGAACGATTCTACCTTGGCCGACGTTTGTTTTTTGGTCGAGAATAAAGAAGTGTACGCTCATCGAGCTATCTTAGCCATCCGGTCCGAGTATTTCCGCGTCATGTTGTGTGGAGGTATGCGAGAAAGTAGTACCATTCCCGGAGCAATCTCCAGCCAACCCATTGAACTCCCGGATGTTTCTCACGCGGTGTTCCACAAGGTTCTCGAGTTTTTGTACACAGACACTTGTGAAGGAGTATCGTTGGAAACGGGTATTCACCTTCTCGTGGCAAGTGAATTGTTCATGTTGGACCGATTGAAAGCTCTTTGTGAAGAATTCATTCGACGTGATATTAACGTGGAGAATGTTGTGGGGATTTTGGTGGCGAGCTATCGACACAATGCCGAAGCCTTGAAAGATATTGCTCTCGAATTCATACTTCGCCATTTGACAGATCCCACCGTCATGGCAGGATTGAGTGACTTACGTGTGGAACCGGATCTGTTATTGGAGATTATTCGGCGTAGTACACAAAACAATGGACCGAATAATGGTCATCAGGAAGGAGCTTCTCTGGTGGCCCGTTTCGGGTCATCGTCTCCATTGAGATAGATGCGGCAAAGAAGTATTTCCTTGGTCGGTTGTTTTTAATATATATGGATGAATTAATTGAAATGGAAAGGTTAGTCAATTGATGACTTGCGGTTCAGGAGGCGGAATTATTTGGAGTAGAAGTCCCTAGTCCTTAGCCATCCGGTACTTACTGGATCGTATCGGTACTAAATTCGATTAACCATGGAGAAAGAAGTGAACAACGGATGGGTTTCCCGCCATTTCGGACGAAAAAATGGAATCAAGCGCATCGTTGTCATTCGTCGTCACAATGATTAATAATCAAACAACCACCAACGATTACTTCAAGAGCTCGCATCCGTTAACAAATTAAAGTTGTTTTCAGATTTAAACAACATGACATCCGCTGGAACTCCATGGGTCGAACTGTACCGGCCGAAATCGCTAAAAGATGTTTCTCATCAATCGGAAGTCGTTGCTACTTTGCAGAATGCCGTAGAAACGGGTCGCATGCCTCATTTGTTGTTTTACGGGCCTCCGGGTAGTGGGAAGGTGTGTTATGTGTTATTTTTTGCTCTTGTTCTCTTTTGGTTTGTTTTTCGAATAATCGCGTCCTCATTCTTTCTCGTTCCCTTAGACATCGGTAGCATTAGCACTCTGTCGACAATTGTGGCATCCATCGGATTGGAAACGACGTGTCTTGGAATTAAATGCATCTGATGAAAGAGGAATCTCTGTGGTTCGGGAGAAAATCAAAAACTTTGCTAGTCTCGCGGTAGGGAAACCGCAAGAATCCTTCTTTCCAAGAAGAAAGATGAGGATAGCATGGATGTGGAAGAAAAGAAATATCCGAATCCTCCTTTCAAAATTATCATCTTAGATGAAGCAGATACTGTGACACCTGATGCGCAAGCGGCGCTGCGTCGAATCATTGTAAGTGAAAGGGGAAACTGCCGCTAGCACACATTCTCGTATAAGCCACTCATTGTGAAAATATTCCTTAATTGTAACACAGGAAGCGCATTCGAAAATCACTCGCTTCATACTCATTTGCAATTATGTGACCCGCGTCATTGAGCCTCTGGCATCACGTTGTGCGAAATTCCGTTTCCAGGCATTGCCTCCGGCATCGATGCGAGATCGTCTTTTGACCATTGCTGCCGCCGAAGGTTGTTCCGAACAAGAAGTCTCCCTCGTGGACGATATCTTGGAACAAGCAGACGGTGACATGCGGCGTGCCGTCACGACGCTGCAGTCGGTGCATTCGTTGGCGGTGGGATCCCAGCCATTGACCAAGGATATCATTTCCGAGATTGCTGGTTTGCCTCCGGTTGCGGTGATGGATCAATTGTGGAGGGCTTTGGGAGCGGATGGCACGGCCGCCACATTTGATAGTATGCAGAAAATGGTCGAAAGCATTTCGGCCGATGGCTATTCGGCGAAATTACTCTTATCCACTTTGTTGACGAAAGTGATTGTCGATAACACCTTGTCGGAATTGGACAAGGCTGAGTTGTCCATTCGCATTGCCGAGGCGGAAAAGTGTATGATGGATGGTGCCGATGAATATCTACAGCTTTTGACGGTTTGCAGTCACGCACTTGGTTCTTTTTCTCGTTGTACCCAAGAAAGCACGAGGCAATAAGCAGTAGATGGATGAAGAGACGGAAATAATCACAGTATAAAATACTGTTCGCAACCAAAGCATTATTATCGCCTTGCCCTTTACTGGAAGTATTCGAAAGAAGATAACTTTTCTATGCCACATTTAATGAAGATGACGCTCCTTTCATTTACTAATCAAAGTCATTTACACCAACTCCAGAATAGCCATCTTAGCATTGTCACCTTGACGAGCAACAGTTCGCAAGACACGAGTGTATCCACCATTTTGTTCACCATATCGATCGGGAGCAGCTTCAAAGAGAGAATGGACCAAGTTTTTGTCGTAGACCCAGGCCATGGCCTGACGACGAGCGTGCAAATCCCCTCGCTTACCGAGTTCAATCATGTGATCGACATGTTTGCGAACCGCCTTGGCACGTACTAAGGTAGTTTTGATACGACCGTGTCGAATGACTTCGGTCGTCAAAGCACGCAACAGTGCCTTTCGTTGATCGGCGGGCTTGCCGAGTGTCTTGAAGCCCTTGCGATGACGCATCATGTTGAGTTCCGATCGTCCCGTGTGCACCGACGCGGACGGAGAAGTCACCAAGGCTTGACCGACAAAGGCACTACCGCCGGTGACTGTTGCAAGAGAAGAGGAGAAGAGGTAGAAATAATGAGTCGATACGTTGTGAACGAGCAATATTCCGGAAAAATGGAACATTAAAATCAACTATGATAACACGTCCAATCGAATTTCCCTAAAGGTTTTTAAGACTTCACCCCTCCTACGAAAGAAAAGAAATCAAATCCGATCGCAAAAGTTCGTTCAATGCTTGCGAAATCAACACAAAACATCAAGAAGGAAACGACGGTTTCATTCGATGGCACTCGTTGCTCCTTACATACCGAACGCAGAAGCTCCCACAAGGAGAAGGGAAAGGAGAGCAAGAACTCTCATTGTTCTGTATTAGATTATGGAATACAGCAACCAGGTGTTGCTATGCTTGCCTCAAACACACAGGGTTGATGGAGTTGCGAGCAGCGAACGGGGCTGATGTGTTCTTTGTTGCCATGGTCTTGCATCCGATGGACGGTCGATCGTTTGGATGGAAGTGCGTCAGACATCAAGCTACGGTTCTCGTGGAAAACAAGCAGGAAAAGATATTTTTCGTAGAGGGATTCCAGATTCTCTTTCTGGATATTAAGTATCATGTACTCTTATATGTCGATCAGCATTTGAAAATGTCGATCGAATCGACCCCTGTCCTTCGACCGTAATTTCGCCGTCCGCTCGCGACAGGAACATCACACTGCGCCTCTCAAACGAACACATCAGCCTGCAAAAAGTCTATTAGTACAAACGGAAACAAGAGAGAGTGTTGCGACGTTCCTCGTCTCTTCTCTTGCAACATCATTATTGATTAAAGAATAGACAAAACTATGAAGGTTGCTTTAGTTTGCTCTGTATTGCTGGCCAGTGCCTCTGCGTTCGGTACGTCGATTAAAAACGAAAAAGACGAAACAAGGCAAATACGTCGCACTACGAAACCGTAGCTGTTTTGAGTGTCGAAAGAGCATCACATTCGATATTAAAATTTCTTTGGTTCATCATCCCTTTCTTTTCTTCTCACCCAAATAATCTGTTTCAGGCATTGCTCCCATCGCCCACCGAACGAGCTTAACTAGTCTATCGGCACTTTTGCCCAAGGAAGAAATGGACACGGATCAACTCGAGATTCTTAAAATCACGGAACGATGGAATGAGGTACGATTGCTAACAAAGGAGGAAGCCGCCAAATTGGAACCCGAATGGAAGGAAGCCTACGAACGATATTATGAAAAATACGATCGCGACATGTCCACGATGGAAGAGATCGCCGCCAAATTGCAGAGCATGATTGAACCTCCCAATGTCAAAGCCAAGACTAAGGGACAAAGACGTCGTGATGCTTGGGCCAAGAAACAGGCAACGGCGGCGGCGCGTGCGCTTAAGAAGTAAAGTGAATAGGAACTAAAAGTAACAAGATTCTTACTCTTTTATGACTTTTTTAATGAAATGTAGTTGAGCGTGTCTATTATTCTGAATGCGAAATCTGTAGCAAACGCAGCGGAGTACCAGAGAACGCACACAGCGCTCCGAACTAGATTATCAATAGTTGATCTTGACCTGGAAATCCCTCACACTTTTCAAGGAAAGAGAGACGCTTTCTGAATATGCCTTCAATAAAGTCGAATGAAAAATCAATTTCGTTCGATTGTTATGCCCTGCATGCGCGTCTGATGATCTACAGTTTCAAACCATATGGTCGATTCATTTCAAGGAACCTCCGTCGCGTTGCTCTAAAAGATTTTAAATCTCCTCTACTGGTCTTTTCGAGAATCCTCGACCAACGGTCGTGGTAATACGCTGTAAATCACATTCATACACTTCTGTTTGAGATCCTCCAAATCTTCTTTGCCGGTAACTTTAACGGAAGGATGCACCGTTAGGGTAATCACGGGGGCAGACCCACCCCACAGAACATTAAAGGGATACAGCGAATTCCATATATTGCGAGGAATCTGCATTGACAAGGGAATCAAACGAGTTTGATTCGTTTGTGCCATGACAAATGCACCATTCTTGAAGGGTAGTTGCTCCGCCATGCGGCGTGTGCCTTGCGGAAACAAAAACATGGGAATACCCGCTTGCAAGGCTTGCTTGGATTTCTCAAACAAGGTCGACACACTGGCTTGATTTTTTCCGGTGCGTCGATCAATCATAACATGTCCTCCCAACCACATGACTTGCCCGACGCCCGGTAAATAATAAACGGATTGTTTGGCAATCCATTTAAAGCGTTGATTCAAATAGTACGCGGCACCGACGTCGAGTTGACTGGCGTGATTCGCGATGAAAATGGGAGCCGGTACTTCCTTTTGTGTAGGTAAGTCCTCTGCACCTCTGATTTGTACACGTCCTACTAGTAATACAGTACAGCACCGAGCCACCCCGTGTTCGACGAAATGATGACAATCGTATTCGAGATCGGATCTTCCAAGCATTAGAATCCATTTCAATGTCACCAAAATAACACCACATAAACACATGAGCATCCAAAGTTGATTGTATACAAAGACTTTAATACAGCCCCACAAAGAAAGAGAGGGAAGGGATGAGGGTTTCCATATCTTTCGTTCTTGCAAAACAGCGACACCCGCCGCTACTGTTGTTACGACAATGACATAACCACCGATTACGCGAACAGCGTAATGAACAAGAATACTGTTCATTTCTTCAATCGTGAGAGTTATTCACAGTATTAATCACGACAACTGATACGGCAATGCCTACACAAAGGAATGATTAGATCAAAAAGATAACAAATGAAGCAATAGAATTTTTTTGATGCAGCGAGAGAACCATTCTACGCCGCGTTTGTCGTACCGGTAAAATTTCGTTGTCTTCTTTCGTGACTCGAACTCGCTCATCCCTCGCTTCCATCGACATCGACACGTCACATTTTCGCGACGACAAGAAAAGTCGTCTCGCCAACGCCGTCGCGTCGTTTATTTGTTCAATGCTAGTAATAAAATCTTTATTCATTTTCTAGAAAGGATATCGATTGGTGTTATAATACTTAATAAGACCGGTAAAATAAAGCCCTGCACACGTAAGGGAGATAGGAAGCAACGAACAAAAGGAGCTACCAGTAAAAACAATGCTACGACTGCATTCACTTTTTCTTTTCGCACCATTCTTATTCTCCGTTTCCCATGGTTTTCATACTATTCACCGACAACCAATCTCTTTTCAGAATGTTAAACATCGATATCCTTTTTCACCATTGTACATAGGTCCCGAAGAAGCTTGGGCAGCTTACAATACAGCACTACAAACGGATCCTTTAGTCACGAAAAGTATTACAGCATCGGTGATTTTGGGAGCCGCGGACTTGACGGGTCAAGCGCTCGAAAATCGATCAAAAGTCTCCTCTACTATCGATTGGGCACGCTCGGCCCGGTTTGCCTTTTTGGTCTCGTATTACAAGCACCGTGGAATCATTTCTATTATTTATTGTTGGATGGTGTCCTTCCTCCTACCGAAGATCCATTTACGGCCACGAATTTCGTCAAAGTCGTCATTGATCAAGGACTTCAAGCTCCGTTATTTACAATTCTTATTTTTGTCTTTTTGGGGGCTTTGGAAGGGAAACAATTAGAGGCTATTCAGCAACAATTGCAGAAGGATTACAAAAACACGATGCTGACCAATTGTAAGTCTTGATTACTTGCTTGAGTGTGTCGCGTAGTCCAAGGGTTCTCTTCCTTTTCTCATTCCCCTTCTTGCTGTTTCTGTTATTTATCGACAGGGAAAGTGTTCATTCCAGCCACGGTAATCAACATAGGCTTCGTTCCACCCATCTTTCGAGTGCTGTTTTTAAACGTAGTGTTCTTTGGTTGGTCTATCTATCTTTCGTTGTTGTTGAACAAGGACAAGAGTGAGCAATCATGAAAAAGGTAGTGATATGATATTCGCATAGAGCAATTTCCCCGGCCAGCGCCTATGGAAACATTGCGAAAGCGAAAATTAGATGGGCTAGTGTAGCCCATCGTGATGACTCACGATGATGACTCACGAGACCACTAGTGCAAAAATAAATCTGGAACTTCCTAGATTTAGAGAATTTGGTGTATGTCATTAGGTCTTATTTGGTTTTGATGAGATCGAAGCGCTAATTGGCTGCTGGCAGACCAACGGCGATTGCACAATATCCGTTTGAACCTTAAGCACAGTATTTGGGTAAAATCGTCGGTAGAAGCAGGTCCACGTAATCTAGGGGACAACTTTGTTTGCGTTGGTTGAGTTTATGAGAGACAACATGTGTGCCGGATGCGCAGTAGTCTAAAGTGTCGTTTCGTTTTGTTCCGTTTCCGTGAATTTTCCGGTAGCGATAAGACAAAGTCACTGTAGTAATAACCTGGTGAGACACATTCGTTGGACTGAAAGAGAAAAACAAAATGAAAGAAAGACGATGAAGAAAGCGACCATAAATAATAATGTCGATGATAGTGGTCGACTTCGATGACAGACTTTTACAATCTAGCTTGCGTTGTAAATACTGACAGCGGACGGCTCGTACTAATTCATGAATGATCACTTCAAATACACGGCGGTAACGATGATTCGATCGACAAAAGAAAAATGTTTTCCGGAAACGGCAAGAAACGCCGATCCTTGAAAACGGAAGGAAACGGCTGAAAACGACACGATTCGATTCATTTTTCGAATGAGCTTGATGCCCTCATTTTCTCTTTCTCACAAATTTCAAAGGACACTAACAAGGATGTTCCCTTCCTCCTTCTACCGTGTCCGACTCTCCTTGCCCAAGTATCTCGCTCACGGTGCACGTGTCGTTCCCGATAATAACTTGCTGGAATACGAGCTGGAAAATGTTCAAGTCGAAATTCCTTTGGAAATCAATGTTGAAGAAATAATGAATCGCCTTCTGCAGAGTTCCTCTCGCGTCGATCGCTGAAGAACAGTCGTTTGGGGCGCCCGTAGCATCCAAACGATGATCGCAAGCAAAAGTGATGCATTGCTGCAGAAATTTACACCCTCGGAGTATAATATAACTCACAACGGGATCATTTACACTTGAAAGTTTACAGAGCTACTAGACACGCTCTAATTTTTCACGACGCTTCTAGTTCCTTGAAACATTCATAATAAGTACATGCTGCTTCATTTGTCGCAAGGCTTGATAATGGTTGTGCATCTTGCTTGCAATAAATCTAACTTAAATCTCGCGTGCATCATAGTTTAATCGCGACCTTTTATCGTTATTGTCGGCGCCTTAGCTTTCAAACGAACGCACTACTTTTTTTGTCTAGAGGGTCTGGTTTTGACAATAGATTTTACAGTGAAAAGAAAGAAAAGCTATCTCTTAATTTGTACGTTGGTAAAGGGCGAGACCCCCGATCGCCGAAGCGACCATGGTAAATCTCATCGTCGCCTTTTAGAATGTTTATTTGTCTTGCTTCTTACCATTGGTGAATGCATCATACATCATGTTTGAATCGTGAAAGAAGTTGCGCAAGGATGATTTGGTGGCAAAAAACAGAAACGTTTTTTTATAGTGCTGGAAACGCGAGTTTTGGAAACGGCGGCTGAACGATGAAAACGCCAAGAATGAAAATGGTTCACCTCGAGAGCTCAATTTCATCTCACAATTTTTGACAAGCATTAAAAACAACATGTCAACACCTAAACCTTTTGAACAGTTCACCTTGACACCTTGTCATCCTCTCCGATTGGCCGCATCAACTAACAGCGAGTCGTTGATCGGACTCTTACAACCCACTGATGCTTCCAGCTTTGCATGCGACGAGAGCACTGGAATCCAGCTCAACTCTCACCAGATCGCTACTCTCCATAGCTCGAAAACCCTCGACGCTCTTCGCGAACATCTGTTAGCCCGCCAGAATGAGTGGTCATTGTCCACATGGGTCACTGTGCAACTCCCTCCTGGTGATGAAATTCCCATGCTTCAGCCCATTTTGACATTCGGGTCAGGCAGCGTGTCTCGTCTTCTTCAGTCGGACGCTGGATGTGGAGGATACTACATGATGGTGGCTCAGTTTGGGGCGCATCTTGTCTTTGCCTTTAACGATTATTCCACACACTCGTGCCGTATGATTCGCATGGGTCAGTACGACTTGCAACACAATGTGCCCGTTTCTTTGACCGTCTCGACAAGTGGATCAATGACAAACTTGTTCATTCAAGGAAAGCTTGTTATGGAGAATGTTCCATTTGCGGCAGATTTAACTCGCCTTCCCTCAAATCAATCATTGCAGCTGTTCCCCCGAGTGGATACGGCTGACGCCACGTCTCAACCATTTCAAGGTTCAATCATGCAAGTTTCTCTCTTTGATGAGTCTCTGACTTCCAAGCAAGTGCAAGGAATCTTTGAAGAAGGTATTGGAGACGCAGCAGTGGTGCCCCTGTATCTGGAAGTGCATCCCTCAGACGCCGTAATGATTGAACAAGATGCCCCAATCAGCGAGCCTACCTTGATCTGGGTGGGAGGAACCAACACTTCGACTGCAACATTACCGCTTTTTATTAATATTCAAAGCGTTCCGACAAAGGGAGAACTTTACAGCGGTGGAGCAAAGCTTTTGGCAGATGTGAATAGCCTTCCTATTCCCGTGAATACAAGGGGTCTTTGGGTTGAGTACCGTCGCCCATCGGAAACTTACTTTACCAAGCCATCCGTGAATGCCTATGGAGAAAGCTTGGACTTACCTGAAGAGTCATTTCAGTACCGTGTGGTTGCCCAGTGGGAGCAGCAAGTATTGGCGGCTTCCAAACCTGTAACACAAACAGTTGAGATCCAAAATGTGAACCACGCCCCAACCTGGACCAACATTAACGAAGCCATCATGACTATTGCCGACGGCATCCCGAGCTACAACTTCAGCTTCCCGTCGTTGATGGATGAAGCAGACCTTGATTTGAATCGAGTCCGAGTGGACATCTCCGTCCAGCAAGGCCACATTAGCCTTCAGAACGAATCGCTTCACTTGGCTGACTTCAACTTTTGCAACATGCGCAGTTTTTCTGCATGGCAGTGCACTAAAGATGGAATGAACAGGAAGCGCATTTCATTTGTGGCAGTTCCAAGTGACATTTCAACCATCATAGCTGGTCTGTCTTACGAGGGATTCGTTCCAGGGAACGAGGACACGTTAGTGATGGACGTCTACGATGGAGTTGGTGACCAGTGCTTGGATGGGCATGAACATGATATTTGGAGAAACAAGTGGAGCCAAGAAAGTTCATATAAATTCTCAACTGTTTTCCGAGGGTGCTACCACGTTCAAACGAAAATCACAATACCGTCAACCAATCTTTCTGGTGGAAACCGATCTGGCGGCTCCAGCTGGCTGTCCTACATGAATCTTGACTTCAAAAACTTTGGATCAGCGGATATTGTTTTCTGGATTGTTTTCCTGGCGGTCTGCTATTGCCTGTTCAATTGCATGCGAGACTGCTGCCCTAACTGCCTGGCTCGTGGTGCCCGTATTGACCCTGATAACCACGGGAGTCAAGAACAAAGACGAGATTCTGACCAGGCTATTGAAGACGAAATTAAACAGGAGGATTCTTTGCATCAGAAAAGTGCAGAAGAGCTTGTCTAGAGATGAGTGCACTTCATAGACAAAATACAAAACAAAAAAATGCGATCAAAAATAGTCCATGTTGATCAATATAATAAAAAACAGAAAAATTTAATGTTTGCTGGTGTGCATAGTATAGGTTCTATCTAGTTTTAATCTTTGAATGGACACATAGCTTGGTCTAAAATAACTAGAAGATACCCTGGTACGGAGTATGCTTTTGAGTTGGCAAGCGGGACATGACAAACGTGACTGAAGCGCGAGCGCGTTCAACCATCAAAAACATTCCGTATTATTCCGTACACACGCGCAAGAACGAAAAAAGACGAAGAATGAAAAAAAAAACAATGCTGATGTCATTAATATATGTCATCGTATGGAAAAGCACACAATAAGGAAACGAAGGAGTCATTAAACGTAGATTAAAAATGAGTTTTCCTCCAGAAGATGCGGAAAATGAATGGGATTATATCAATGGCGAAACAAGGCCTCTCCTAAGCAACAAACGAAAAGTGGCCGTGGGAGGAGACGATGCTGATGCGGCCAATGAAAACCGTGCTGCCAAAATAAGTCTTTGGGATCATTACTGTGAATTACTTGAGACTCGTCCACTCCTTGTGAAGAGCGTTACCGCTCTCTTAATCGTCGGTAGTGGTGATCTTTGCGCGCAAGGAGTGGAGCATCTCCGGGGAACGAACAATGGTGCGAGCGTAGATTGGCTTCGGGTCGCTCGATTTGGTGCAATTGGCTTCTTCGGAGCTCCCTGGAGTCATTACTACTTTTCATTCCTGGATCATTACTTGCCTCCGACAGAAAAGCCGTTTACACGAAGAACTTTTGTCAAGGTTTTGATTGATCAATTCATTCAAGCTCCAATTCTCCTCTTGTTGATGATCAGCGGTCTCAGCTTACTGCAATTAAATGGAATTGGGGGAGTAAAGAAATCAGTTCGAGAGACATTCTGGACCAGCTTAGTTGCAAATTGGAAATTTTGGATCACAGCCTCCTTCATTAACTTGGCGTTTGTGAGGCCAGAATTTCGTGTATTGTTTTTGAACTGTGGGTTCTTGATTTGGATAATAATCTTATCCATCATTTTGAATAGTGAATCCACCTAAATGGTCTTCGAGAATCAAAATTAACACCAAGTAACTAGAACAGAATTTGCCTTAATACTTCGTGATGAAGCATTCTAAATCCTTAATTGCGATAATGTTGTCTGTGCAACAGATGATGATCAGCAACAATTGCCTTTGAGTTCAACTCTCCGTTAAACTGATTGAAGAATGTCCTAGGTTATAGACGTATTTGTCTGATTGGTTCTAATGTGCTGGAGCTGGAGGTCGGCCCTCGCGGTTAGTTTTTTCGAACAGCTCAGCGTATGACCTACAACAAGAATCAGGATATTTCCAAGAATATTTTATTCGAGTGCGACGACGATAAATACATAGTCACACCCGTTCACCCAAATAATAATAGGCCCAATTTCTCGATGTTCTTTGTAGGCCCTACTTTTCCACCTGAATAGCCCCCCGATCGAAATCTTCCAATAAATCTCGTTGACTCGAAAGTTCGAGTTCGTGGAAAAATAATAGCCGAGCCGTCTCCTGGAAGTGTTCTCATGTTTCATGTATCATTGTTTCTCTTTGTTTTGTCGACGAGCTTACAAATTTCGAACAGAAACAAATTAGCTTTCAGCATGTCTTTCGAAGCTATGATGGAACGCGCGAAAAGCGCCGATGGCTTTCTCGCTGCACTCGACCAAAGCGGTGGAAGCACTCCGAAAGCCTTGAAACAATACGGCGTCCCCGATGATGTAAGTTGAGACTCGTCTTATAATTCAAAAATACCGCTCGTCTCGTTTTACTGTGCTCATTGTAATTTCTTTGTATCTTATCTATCAGGCGTATGTCAGTGGGGAGGAGTCGATGTACGAAATGGTGCACGCCATGCGTAGCCGTATCATCACGGCGAAGCCCTTTACGGGAGAAAAAGGTCCTCGGGGCAATTCTGTTTGAAAACACAATGGATCGCGAAATCGAAGGCATCCCTACCGGGCAATACCTCTGGGAGAAGAAAAATATCATTCCTTTCGTCAAAATCGATAAGGGTCTAGCAGATGAGGAAAATGGCGTGCAGTTGATGAAGCCCATTCCAGGTCTGGAAGACCTACTCAAACGCGCCAAGTCGAAAGGATTCTTCGGCACTAAGATGAGATCAGTAATCAACAGCGCCAACGAAGAGGGAATCAAGGCTATTGTGGACCAACAGTTCGCTGTCGGAAAGCAAATCATTTCCTTCGGCTTGGTGCCCATCATTGAGCCCGAAGTCAACATCAAGGCCGACGATAACGAACTATGTGAAGACATCCTCAAAGCTTGTATCATGGAACAACTCGACCAGCTCGGAGATGACGAAAAGGTGATGCTCAAGCTCACGCTCCCGACAAATGTCAATCATTACAAAGACTGTATTGACCATCCCAAAGTAGTTCGTGTTGTAGCGTTATCCGGAGGGTATAGTCGTGATGAAGCAAATGAGATCCTGGCAAAGCAAAAGGAATGATCGCTAGTTTCTCGCGTGCTTTAGCGGAGGGATTGGTGTACGGCTCGAGCGATGAAGAGTACGAAAGTGTACTGACCAAATCAATCGATGCTATTTACGAAGCCTCCAAGTCCGGGTAAAAGCACCCTTGTTACCCACATAAGTCAGCCTGATAGACTTATTTAGAAATCGTTGCATTTATCTTTTCCATTCTTCAAGATACTTGGCTACCAAATGTACTTGCAGGTCATCACTGAAGGCCTCTTCATTCAGCTCTCGATACCCTGATATTTTCGCAGGTACACCGCTGACAACAGCAAGTGGAGGGACTGGCTTAGTAACAATCGACTTAGCCGTTACAATGGCACCATCACCCACGGGAATGTTTCCTAGAATGGTGCCCCCGTCTTGAATAATGACTCCGTTCCCGATTTTGGGATGCCGATCCCCCTCTCCTTTCCTGTTCCGCCTAACGTCACACCTTCTGCTAGAGATGTATCATTTCCCACCATGGCAGTTTCTCCAATCACGACCCCGGCACCGGTACGTAGATAGATCGAGCTTCCCATGATGCATGCGGGATGAATATCGGCGGAATAGATCCGACTAACCTTCGATTGCATGTAGTAGGCTAGAGCTGTGCGTCCGGCTCGCCACAGTCGAGAACCGAGGCGGTAGCAAACCAATGCTTGGAAGCCATTGTGGAATAAGATTGCGAGCATGGCACTTTCTACCGAGGGACTCCGTGTAGCGACAGCTTCCAAATCCAGCCGAATACAAGCCTCGTCCACGGCAGATAAATTTTCCAAGAAAAGGTTTTTGATAGCCGGAGCGGGAATCAATTCGGTTTCGATACGATGCGATATTATTGTGCAAATAGCTTCCAGAAGCGACGTTTGCGATAATACTCCTTGATAGATTTGTGGGCCGGCTTCGGGTTCTACTTCCAAAACCGCCCTTGCTTCCATTTTGACTTGCTCCCAAAATGGATCGTATTTGTCATTCATCTCCGACTGCTTACGAGAATAATCTAAAAACTCCTCCCATTCATGATCGGAAGAGAAGATGACTTGCGATCGATAAGGATTCAAAGTCCTACTATTGCGGATGGAAGAATTCACGTACGAAGGCGACTTAGACACGCTTTCGTGATCATCATATGTTGTAATTTCGATGTCCTCTTTATAGATAGGAAGCGATGAATTGAATGACCTAGGAGACGACCCAGAGATAAGGGATGAAAAGAGCTCCATTCGTCTCAGTTTAACGTTCCGATGACATTGAGAAGCAGAAATCGGTTGCCGGAGTAACAACGAATAGGAACGGGCTATTGTTAGCAACACGATTGTAAGAATCGCTTTTTGCAAATGCGTTTTCATGAGCTCTCTTAGGAATAATTAGAATTCTTTTCTCCTTTAATTAAATATTTATGGTTACGATTGTTCAAATTTAGGAAAGCCACATAACTTTTTTTACGATCCGGTTGGGGACACACCTTTTCCTTCCGTTGACCGAGAGGATGCCTGAGAATCATTGAGTTACCGACTGTCACAGTACACGAAACGCTCACACTGGCCATGGACTCTACTATACGTAGTAAAAGAGTCGTCCTCTCGGTCAACGGAAGAAAAAGGTGTGTCCCTAACCAGATCCATGTTCGCGTCTCGCAGCCGCAGTTCGCTGCAAATATTCTTATCCGACGAAGAGTACAGTCTCTAGGGTTAGGCTATCTATTGCTTTAAAGCCTTCATTTTTATCACTTTCGGCTACAACTAAGACACGGTGATCTAAAAACTATTTGATCAATACTCATTCCTATTTACTGAGCGGCAGCATAAGCGTCAATGACTTCCTGAACGTCGTTTTTAGATCCCATAATGACGGGGACGCGTTGGTGAACCACTTCGGGGGAGATTTCCATGACACGTTCCTTACCCGTAGTCGAAAGCCCTCCTGCTTGCTCGACAATGAACGACATGGGGGCACCTTCATACAACAAACGCAGCTTTCCGTTGGGGTTCTTCTTGTCGCCAGGATATCCAAAGACACCACCGTAAAGAAGAGTTCGGTGAACATCACCGACCATGGATCCAATATAACGGCTGGAGAATTTCTTTCCGGATTTGCCTTTTCCAGCCTTCCATTTGGCAACCGTCTCTTGAAGAGGCGTATCCCAGTTGGGTGTGTTGGCCTCATTGAAAGAAATGATCGATGATTCCTCGGGGATCTTAATATCGGGATGACTCAACACAAATTCACCAAGATTCTCATCCAACGTGAATCCATAAGTTCCCGATCCCAGCGTCAGGACCAAGAAAGTCGACGAGGAGTACAGACAGTAAGCTGCCGCCACCAAGTTGGTGCCGGGCTGGAGAGTGTTCGCCAAGCACTGAGCTTCCTGCTCTGAGCAGTCTTCATCGACGCAGTTGGGGTCGATGGCACAGTTTTCGTCGTGTTCGTAGATTCCAATAATCGTTCCTGTAGGGATACCGGCATCCACATTGGAAGATCCGTCCAAAGGATCAAAGACCGCCACATAGCGTTCCCCTTCATCAATCAGCACACCTTTGTTGGCACCACTCAGATCGACAGGAACGTCCTCTTCCTCCGAAGCCAAAACACCGAGACGGCCCGTGAAACGAAGAGCCCGCTTCAAAAGATCGTTTGTAATGACATCCAGCTTCTTCTGATCTTCTCCTTGCACATTAACTTCTCCCTGATAACCCAGAGTCTCACTGGAAGGAAGTTGCGATCGCTTGACGAGATTCGAAATGGCTTTGCACGCTGTCTCGATCGCCCCGAACAAGACCGTCAATTCCGTGATATCTGGGTTTAACATGGCAACTTCCGACATGAATCGCTTCAACGTGACTCCGGTCGTCTCACATACTTCATCAAAGACGGGCGCTTTGGTCTTTTGCGGAGCCGACGCGACGTGCAAAGCGGTTGATGAACGGAACGGGCGGCTGACCGAAAAAGCCGACACCGTCGAAGTTGAGCTCACCAGAAGAACTGTTAAGAGATTCAATTTCATATTGATGAATACAGCAACAAAGGTTGGGTTATTGTTGATTGTCAATCAAAGCAGGGTGAAGATCTGCTTTTCTCGAATGCCTTCGTCGAAAATGGCGGACGTATTTGCCAAACATCGTGACGGACGTAAGTCAAAAGATGCTCCATGGCATCTGTTTTTTTATCGTTCAATGTGTACAAAAATGAAAAGACGGATGACTGACCGACGTTGTAAAATCCTTCACTTTCTATGTGACAGTCAATGGCATCCGGTAATGGTTGGGGCAGAAGGACGAGAAAAAGGCTAGCGCCAAGTATATGTGGCGAGTGAATGTCGTCGACAGCTTTTCTCGGGTCGTTTGACGACGAACCTATTGAATCAATAAATAATTGCTTTTGTTGTGAAGTTCAAGTAGTTAACAAATTTCTAAAGAAGCCCGATCTCGTTTCCTTTCTGTTATCTCTATCCATTTCAGCATGAAAATCAGTTTGGTGGTATCGCTTCTCGTATGCACGGCTTCTCATGCCTTTGTTTCTCAATCGCCCCGACCGTTCGTCCGGGCGTCCTCGCAGGTATTTGCGACCGTCGAAGCCCCGGTGGCTCGAAAGACCAAGGCTCCCGTCTTTGATGAAGTATGCGAGACTACGGGTGTTACCTTATCGCGCTTCATGAATGAAGTGGCCATGCTAAACCCGGAATTGAAAGAACTCGCCATTTTGTTCGGAGCCATTGATACGGCTTGCAAGGCCATTACCAACCTCGTCAAGCGATCGCAACTTCCTTCCAGTGAGACTCTGGGTTATCAGGGAGAAGTTAATGTGCAAGGAGAAGATCAGAAGAAGCTGGATGTCATTACAAACGATCTTTTGAAGCGGGCTCTTCGTTTCACGGGCCGTCTCGGTGTTTTGGCTTCGGAGGAAGAGGACGTTCCTGTCGATTTGATCGGAAATGATAAGAGCGATAGTCGAGATATTTTGATCGAAGAAGGTGAAAAATATGTGGCTGTATTTGATCCCCTGGATGGATCTTCCAATGTGGATGCCGGTATCCCCACCGGAACAATTATCGGAATTTACGAGCACGACGAAAACTGCGTCGTCGATCCGGATGTGAGTCACTGGAAAACTACCAAACTCTAGTATCTTTTGCTACTGCTTGTCTAACCTTTAGCTGCTTACTTTTGACAGTGCATTGGAGATGATTGCTCGGAACAGGAAGCTCAGTGCCTGGCGAACACTCTCCAGCCCGGAACGAATTTGGTCGCTGCTGCGTATTGTCTGTACTCCTCGTCGACTATCCTTGCCTTGACTTTAGGAAACGGTGTTTACATGTTTACACTGGATGAAACCATCGGAGAATTCGTTCTTTCCAAGCCCAATGTCAAGATCCCCGATGATGCTACTATCTACTCTTTTAACGAAGCCAACTTGGAAATGTGGGACGCTCCTATGCGAAAATGCGTAGAGTCGTGGCGCATGGGAACGGGTAAATCCGGTAAGACTTTCTCCAGCCGTTATATTGGATCCATGGTGGGCGATGTGCACCGCACTTTGTTGTACGGAGGCGTCTTTGGATACCCGGGTGACACCAAAAACCCCAACGGAAAGCTGCGCTTGTTGTATGAAGGGGCTCCTATGTCCTTCATCATGGAACAGGCGGGAGGCATTTCTACGACTGGAAAAAAGCGTGTGATGGAGATTACCCCCGAAGTTGTTCACCAACGTGTCCCTGTCATCATGGGCTCAAAGAACGTGGTTCAGGAAGTGATTGACGCGTACGCGGCCGAGTAAGATACTTACTTTTTAGTAATAATTCATTTGACAACAGCCAGGTTATGTTAGCCAGGAAATCGAATACTGAGATTTGTTAGCTTAGCTTATTAAAAGCAATTCTAAAGATGAAGATAGAAAGATTTCAAACCGTCCTAGTTTTGCCGTCACGAAAAATCTGCGACCCAGAAAGGCTTACGTAATTGATCTGCTGTTGTGTGTCGTTTAGTACTGTCGACGTTGAGATCCAAAATCCAAAAAGACCCGATGGTGCGTCGCACGCAAGTGCTGTTACCGTACGGTAAGGTGGTACTGTACAGTACAGTACAGTACAGTACAGTACATGTATCTTTCCTACATGTGCCGTCTGTTCTTGGCCAGTGTGACGGCAAAAAGCTCTGACGTCTTGAGAATGCGCGGAGGAGCCTACGTGTTCGTCAGTTTGGTGAAAAATGTCGTCCGTCGGACAAACAACAAAAAGCAAGAAATTTTTTGATTTGCAGACGCCATTCCTTTTCGACGCACTTTCACACACCCAGCAAGATGAAGTTCGTTGCCGCTCTTTTTTCTCTTTGTGAACTCGGCTACTGCTTTCAGCCTGAGTTCCCCTGCTTTCGCCGCACCCAAGACCTCTTCGACTCAACTCATGGGTGAATTCGGTGCTTCCTCCACTTCGTTCTACACCACCACGGAGAAAAAAAGATTCTTACGAGAGCCTTGACGATGTTCTGAGCACCAAGTGCAGTGATCCCAAAGTTCGTCATGTTATCAAGGACATGCTCAACGTATGCGCCGAAATCACGGAGGCTCTTCGAACTGCCCTTGTGACTGTGGAAGGTAGCATGAACGATTTCGGTGACGCGCAGCTCAGTGTTGACGTAAGTACTGCAACGCGCTCGGACGTGACAGTATGGCAAAATACAGTCTCTCACTTGCTCTATCTCCATTTCTGTCTGAACAATTCATAGGTGATTGCCGATAACTTGCTTTGGGATGCTGTCAAGCGCTCTTCAGTGGTTCGTGAAGGAGCTTCGGAAGAAGACCCTATTGTACGTGACGTTGATGAAGGCGGTGAGGGTGAATTCACTGTCTGCTGGGATCCCTTGGATGGGTCTTCTATTGTGGATAACAACTGGGCTGTAGGAACCATGATCGGTATCTGGCCCAAGCGTACGGGACTGATCGGGGCTACGGGCCGTGATCAGGTCACTTCCTTGGTGGCCCTTTACGGCCCCCGAACGACGGTTTTGGTAGCCCTCGACGACGGAACTTATGAATTCAGCTACGGTTGCACACCCGAGGGGTGCCAGCTCCCAGATGGATCTTGGGAGCCCTGGATTTGCTCTCGTCACAAAATTCAGATCAAGCCGGACTGCAAGATCTTTTCACCGGCCAACTTGCGTGCGGCACAAGATGTGGCAGGATACAAGAAACTCGTCGATCATTACATGGAAAACCGCTACACTCTTCGTTACTCTGGTGGTTTGGTACCGGATGTTTACCAACAGTTCACCAAGGAACAGGGTGTCTTCTCCAACCCTACTTCGTCCAGCAGCCCTGCCAAGCTCCGTCTTGCTTTTGAAGCCGCCCCTTTCGGTCTATTGGTCGAGAAATCCGGCGGAAAGACCTCCGATGGTGTCACTGGTGGATCCATCTTGGATGTTCAGATCAACTCTGTTGACCAGCGTACTGCCCTCTGCATTGGATCGGCCAACGAGGTAAACCGATTCAACGAATTCCTCAGCCTTGGAAACTAAGATGCTGTATGAGTATGAGATATCAATAGATCTCTTTTATTTTACATAGAATTTCATTTGGTCACTTTTAAGCGTTTGCTGCTCCACCGGTCGTTGCCGACAAAACAGAAAAGCCGAATCATCAAAAAGCAAATTGAATTGCCAAATGTGTATTTAATCCGCATGAGGGAATGGGAAGCTTCGTCCTGTACCTCCATCTCCGGGTTCTCCATTCATCGTTCTCATTCGCATAATATCGCGCTCGCGACGGCCTCGGAAGATCCATCGAATAGGGGTCGCTTCAAACCCATCTAGACTTTCTCGGAATTTGCGATCCAAATACCGCCTGTAGTTATCATTCACAAGCTTGGGGTCGTTGCAGAATACCACAATTGTGGGAGGTCTCGTACTGACTTGATTGCAATAATAGATTCTCGCTTGGGAGCCGTTTCGACGAGCCGGCGGTGGCTGCCACAAAATGGCGTCTCTCAAGACCTCGTTCAAAATCGACGTACTTATTCTTTTCCTGTGCGCTGCGATTGCTTCGTCAATAACACCGTAAATTTTACCTACACGTTGACCGGTAGCGGCTGAGATAAACAGAATCGGTGCCCAACGAATCTGCGGGAGTTCCTCGCGTACATATTTAACAGCCTTGTCATAGGTTAAGGAGTCCTTGTCCACAACGGCATCCCATTTGTTGCATATTATCGCACAAGCTCTGCCATCATCTGATATTTTCTGTGCCAATATGCGATCTTGCTCAGTAACACCAGCAGTGGCATCCAAGATGAGCAAGACCACATCTGCTCGCCGAATCGCTCGAAGCGCTCTATTGACCATAAAAACTCAGGCCCAAAATCGACCTTTCCCTTTCTTCGAATACCGGCAGTATCCACAAAACGGTACAAGGTAGGCTGTTCGTCCGATCCAGGTGGAGCAGGTCGTTCCATCACGGCATCGATGGAGTCTCTGGTTGTTCCGGCAAGATCTGAAACGATGGCCCGTGTGCCGCCAAAGATGGCATTCAATAGACTCGATTTTCCTACATTGGGGCGTCCAATAATAGCGACATTGATCTCTTCTTGTTGTTCTAGCTCATCAAAGGCTGCTAAGGCATCTTCGTACGCATTTAAAGCATTTTGAGCAGCATCTCCAACTCCATATTTTCGCATCTTGTAGGAAGTCTCATCCTCTCATGGAAGAGGACCTTTGTGTTTCATAATGGCTTTTGCCTCTTGTAACTTCTTCACTTTCGTACCAAATCCCTCAATTGCTGTCTTCTTTTGCGCAATTTGCTCAAACATGGACTCTAAAAGATCCGCAGTCCCTACTCCGTGTAATGCGGAAACAGGAAAGGGCTCTCCGAGTCCCAACTGCCAGAACTCGGACGCCGCCATAGCCCCCGTCTTTTCGCTTTCACATTTGTTGACAGCCATGAGTACTGGAATATCTTTGACGACTTCCTTACGCAAAAATTCAGCAATGGCAACATCCATCGGTGAGAGCCCCGCCTGCCCATCCGCTACCAAGATAACTGCCGCACTTTCTTCAATCGCAATCATGGCCTGTTCACGGATCTCTTTCGCGAACAAAGTATTCTCATCGTCATCAAAGACTAAGCCTCCCGTATCCACAACAGAGAAATGCTCTCCCAGGAATTCGGCCGGGCGATAGGTTCGATCGCGCGTGATACCGGACTCGTCCGCCACAATGGCCCCGCCCGACTGACTCCCCTGCAATGCGATTAACAAGAGCCGACTTTCCGACATTCGGGCGACCGACAATAGCAATTAAAGGTACGTTTTTGTTCTTCCGAGCGCGCCGAATGGGTTGTTGCGTTGGATTGTCGGCTTCGATTTTGGTAGAATAAAGTAACAGGGAGACTGGTTTCGTCGGTAACTTTGTCATGGAAGGACTCAGCCAACTATGAGCGGCTTCCATGAGAAACAGTAATGCAATGGTACTTCGTATTGGAAAATTCATGATGAACATGTACTCCGCATCAACTAAATTCTTTGAAACGTTTTACGCTGCAACACATTGGCGGTGACTTGTTCTGTGTTCCGTCCAGAGCAGTGTGTTCGTCGCTGTGAAAAAAAGGGGTGATGATGGGCATAGGTCATGAGTCCTGTTTTTCGGTTGTCATCCGTGACAATTTCTTAAATCATTTGAATACCTCTCCGACTCAAAATGATACAAATTTATTAAGTGGCGATTTTCCTATGGTGATGCCGGCGCTTCCTTCAAACGTCGTGTTCGAATCCCACAGCGCTCACAGCACTAATAATTCTCGCATTTATTCCTTGACAACATCTCGATGTTGTTGTTGCTGTTTTGCAAACATAATTACAAGTCGAAATAAACAATCATCTTTGATCATGGTAAGTGATGCATTGTTGAAAAGTATCCGACTTGTGTTAGTATTGCTATTACCGCACCTGGCTTCTCCGTAAACTTGCGATAAAGGACAAGATGCTCCTTTTCTCACGGCCATTCTTCTTCTTCTTCTTTCGCAACAGGCTGAAACAGGATACGATCCAAAACGTTCTAAAGTGAACAAAGACAAGCTAGATGAGTTTGTGCAGCGCGACATTAAGGGAGACCTCGAAGAGGTTCCGGGGATCGGGCCGGCCGCCGTCAAAAAGCTGGCGGAACCGGATGCCCAGGGCAATCCCGGTATCACGACAACTTACCAGCTCATCGGAGCTTATTTGTCTTTGAAAAACAGTGAATGCGACCCGGTATCTCATAATGATTACTTTTGGTACTGGTTGAAAGAAAAGGGCATCTCGTCACACAGATCGGGAATCGTGCAATGCATCGCCAAGAAGTGCAACAGTTTCATGCCCGGATTGTATGATCCTTCCATGTACGAATCGGATGATGAAGAGGAATAGACTCAACAATTCATTTCTCTTTTCGACTTGACGGTCTCCTGCGATTGATGCGCTCTCGCCTTTCCTTTGAGCAGCTTGTAGTACAATTTTACTTTTGTCTAAGTTCTAAGTTGCGGATCGTTTGCTCCATTATTACTGCATACATTTTACGTACGTAGCTAACGAAACGCTGCTAGCAAGTTCTTGTCATACAAGCGTGTAAAGTGTCGCTACAAAAGGCCGAGAGTTCTATCCAAAGATTGTGCAAGTCAGAATGCCAATTACAAAGAAAACCCCCAAGCGAACTCCAGTGACGGCAACGGTTCCCGCCATGATTCGCGTCGGCTGCTCTCGAATATCCTCTAGATAAAGGTCCAAATTTGGTCGCAAAAGAAAGAACTCTACCAATGCGTACGCAATGACAATCGTCGGAATCTGATCAATCACGTTCAAAAAGCGAGCAGACCATTCGACTTGCGCGGCAAATGTCTCTGGTGTTTCCGCGGGCAACCCCATGACGTGTGTTTGTAAAATACCCCGTGTCGGTGAAAATCCAGGCAAGAGCGTCTGTGCGTGTATGGCAGCGCCATCCAAATTGGTAATACCCATATCCGCCAATGCCTTGGCCGAGGGAGCAATGGATTTTCCTGCGGATAGGTAGGGATCGGGAGGGCCCCATAAGGGCTGCGTGTGTTCGGTAGCAGGCTTGAGAAGTGCTACATTGAAAGAAGATAATGGAGATGCTTGTAAAAAAGAGTGTGATCTTTGATATTGAAGATGAAGAAATGCGCTAGTTTCCGCAAATGTGAGCCATAACATCCACAGAGCCTTAAAAGACGTGAATCTTGTAGAATGATATTGCGTCAACATGTTCGTGGTGATACTTTTAGAACAGAAACAGCGAACTGGAAACAAACAGATATTGCGCGCCCGTATGATGTCGGAAAACAATTTAATCTTTGATGTACCGATGCGTTTCAAATCTACTGCTTTCGAGCGAAGTGAGTCGATCCGAGTGGCCAAAAGTCGATTAGTTGCAAGTTGTAAGTTGTTCAATAGGAGGGCGTGATGGCAAAGGGCAATGAACGAGTCGCGGCCAGACGATCGTATGTTCGGCTTATTGCTGATTGCTTTACAAATTCGTTCACCTTGCAACAACTTAGGCTACGTGAAACGTAAATCAGGAATCAGATTCTCCGTAGGATCTATTTGAGTTAATAAGATTTTAAGTTCTTCATGCAACCATACGCATCGATGTCAACCGTTGCATCGACGATGCTCGGAGATATCTAGAGCGAGGATTTCGCAGCGGCCTAGCTTCTTTGCGTATTGTCTCAAGGAATCTTATTCGGGGAAAAGAGAAGTCAAAAGACATACCTCGTGATTATTTAAGCGAAATAGTCTAAGTTTCCTTTCTTCTTTGCTGCAACAACAGTAATTGCTTCTACGAAATCTTCGTGCATAATTTCAGTCCTCTCCTGTCGTAGAGCCAACATGCCGGCTTCCACACAAATAGCTTTCAATTGCGCACCATTAAAGTCTTCGCATGATCTTGCTAACTCTTCAAAAACAACGGAACTGCTTACATTCATCTTTCGAGAATGAATCTTCATGATTTTACTTCGCGCCTCTTCATTTGGATGCGGTAGTTCAATTTTTCGGTCCAACCGTCCCGATCGCAAGAGGGCAGGATCCAAGACATCAGGTCGATTTGTGGCGGCAATAACTTTGATCATTTCGTTGCTACTAAAGCCGTCCAGCTGACTCAATAGTTCAAGCATCGTTCGCTGTACTTCTCGGTCTCCACTTTGATCTCCGCCGAATCGCTTAGTTCCGATAGCATCAATTTCATCAATGAACAAGATAGCCCCCGCGGAGGTTCCTTGCTTGATCTTGGTTTTGGCTAGTTCAAAAGCGTCGCGGATAAGCTTGGCACCATCTCCGATGAACATTTGCACTAATTGCGGGCCTGCTAGTTTCAAGAAGATGGCGTTGGTTTGATTGGCGCAGGCACGGGCCAAAAGCGTTTTTCCGGTTCCGGGAGGTCCATGCAGCAACACTCCTTTGGGTGGCTTAATACCGATCGTCTGAAACATATCACGGTGAGTCATTGGTAACACAACTGCCTCAATCAATTCTTGAATTTGCTGATCCGCACCACCAATATCCGAGTATTCTTCCGTGGGACGTTCGTCTACCTCCATTGCCTGTACACGCGAGTCAAATTCTTCCGGTAGCTTCTCTAAAATGAGATACGAATCTTTGTTCGTTCCCACAAGATCACTCGGCTTGAGCTCATCGGGATTGACGAGTCCAGGGAGAGGTAAGAAAATAGTTTGGCGAGTACTGGTACGGACTACAGCGGATCGCGTTTTACGATTAGCATCCACATCGGTAGCGTCTCCTGCTTCCTTTTCTTCCTCATCAAGTCCTGTAAAATTTTATTAAGATTGAAAGTTACAAAAAAAGAAAAAAGAGTGAGACAAAATGAAAAATAGTAACCCTAACGAAGAAACTGAAAGAGTTATGACACCAACTCACCATCTTCCGCATCAGGCTCCAAAACTTCTACAACATTGGCTACCAAATATGGCAATTGCTTGTTGAGTTTGACCTTTTCTTGATTTTCTTTAATACGCTCTCGTTGTCCCCTACTTTCGTGATTGATGCGTTGCACATCCGATTTCATCACCCGAATGTCATTGTTGATTAAATGGATGCGTTGACGCAATTCGGAGATGGACATGTGTCGCGTGTCATCGTCATCTAACGTATCCGCGGAAGGTTCCTCCTGCTTCGCTTCTTCGTTCTGCGGGGCGGCGGGCGCTTCGCCCCAAATATCTTCTCCTTCCAAATCGTCGGCGCTCATTCGTCAAAGTTATTCTTTTAATCGCTTTCTCTCTTCACAACGATGTTAAAAAAGATGCAACCCGTACTAGTAAGTGCTCAAGAATATTATAAAACACTATACGCCGTGCCTTTCATTTTGTCAGTTTTGTCATCGTCGCGACGACTTCGTCGAAACGCAACGATGGAGATCGAAACGATCGAGTGCAGCATTCTCGTGACTGAAAAGAATGATGCTGGACTAACGGAAGAGGGACTGACGTACTTTTGCGTCGACACTCCAAAAGGGGCGTCAAATTTGTGTCAAACGTCAAATTAATAATGCGCACCACGAAAATTTTCTGTGGTGTCTCGACGTCGCGACCATGATGTTCGGGATGTCCCATCAACAGGCGGGTTCCCAAGGAATAATTGACCTTGAATCATTTTATCTGACGTGTTTATGTCCCTGTAGTGTGATTGCTGGTTTGCTTCTGAAATCATTATGATGATGGTCACGTTATCCTCCGTAGTATCGACTCTACTGATTCTCGGCATTTGCCGAAAGGCGGCCGGCTTCGGTGTACCATTGGCGGTTCGACCGACTGCAGTATCCCGCACAACTTGGATGAGGTCGACAGAAAAAGATGAAGAAGAATTCGCTTATAGCCGTCGTCGAAGACGGGGAGAAGAACGAATGAAGTCGACGACAGGAACGAAGATTCATTTTACAAAAGAAGAGAACAAGATGCATATTTCGAAGACGATGGCTTTGATTATTATGATACACAAGATGAATTCGACGATGAAGACGACGACGAAGACGACGATGAGGACGAATACGATTTACTCGGGAATGACATTATCCCGAATCCGATCCTCGATAACATCGATCCAGATGGTGCCGCTGAACGATTCCCTGAACTTGCTCGAGATCCCAGATTTTGGTTTGACATGCTATTGTTTGTTACTTTTCTTGACTTGTTATCGATCATTGGACCAAGAGACCCTTACCCAGACATCCCCTGGGTGTAAATGCCCCTACGGAGAAAGGAAAACATCGTTGGAAAAAAGAAAATTCTGTGCGCACGCAGAGGAAAAACAGTGTTAAATACAAAGTATTGGTAACGGTGAAACCAATACGTTCTGCCGTGGGTCTATTCATCCGAAGCTATCTCACACTACCACGAGCTGATTGATTTGCCACGTTACAATTAATTGTCCCTATAAAATTTACGGTACATACAACACGAACGAAACGCTGAAAGAAGCTAGTCTAAGCAATTACAACAAACATCAAAATTAATATCTCTAAAATTATGTGCGGTTGCCGTCGCTAAATCAGGCTTGAGGGGCAGACTGGCAAGCAGAAAGCATACTGGTGACTTCATGAAGCGCCGACAGAGAAGGAGTGTAGAGAATTTTATTGGCTTGTGCTAAAATCTGGGCGGCATCGCCGATAACCCCTCGCGCATGGAGGGGATTGCACATTCATGATACAAGCTTCCAACCATTAGAAGCGAACAAACAAGCTGCTCAATGTTAGATATCTGGTCGTTACGATCAAAAGCATCGTCTTGAACGTTGTCAGATAGCGCTAGACGAAGTGTTTCCACGCTTCTTTGAGCTGCATTCATTGCTGCCTCTATATCGCCAAGCAAATGGTGCAATTCTGCAATCGTTCGAAGGGTGATACCAATGCTCTTTTGTCTAACGGGGCCATCATAATCGGGGGAATGCTTCTGAATAGTTTGAACTTCATGCATGATTTCTAACGAGGCGTTCATATTCCCTTTCTCCTTCTGAGACATGGAAAGCTTCTCCAAGGTTGTGACGACGTGTCTGTCATTCAGCTGACCACTGGATCCTTTCCTTCGGACACGAAGTGCCTCGCTGAAGCACACAGATGCTTCATCCAACTGCTGTCGCTCCATGCGAAGTACTCCAATGTTGTACAACAAACATGCGATGTCTGGGTGATCCGCTCCTAGCAGAGCACGGCGTAATTCGAGAGACATCTCGAAGGCGAAAATTGCCTCTTCGTAGGCAGCAAGCTTATCTTGAATCAAACCAAGGTTGTACCAGACTGTGCTGTACAAATTAGAGGAAGACGAAGAAGCTTTTGCTCGGCCGCAAGCAGTTATTTTTATCTTCTTCGCCATCTTTGAACACGTAGAAAGCCTGCCAATATCGCCATACTCAGATCTCAGTGACCGATGATAATAGGCGATGGCATCATCGTATTGTCCCATTTCTTGATAGATGCGGCCAATGTTGTTACACGTAACGCTCGTGGAGATATTCTCGGCCCCATCGGCCAAATCAATTTCCAGTCGGAGCTCTTCTTTGAAAAGAGTAAGGAATTATGGTAGTCCTTCTGGTGAAAAAGCACCGTGCCGATATAATTTAGAGTCGAAGCAGCTTCTGGACTCTTCGGCCCGAACTCCTGGCGTTTCTCTTGCAACGAATTAAGACCACGCGCCAGCTCGACCGAGCCTTTATCTTCTTTCTCGTCGTTTTGAATCAGCATGAGATATATTAAGCCCGGAACAGGGTCAAGGTCGTCATAGCCCGCTTTGGATCTGGCGCTGCAAATGTGTAAATACTTAAAAATGTGGTTGAGAGCGCTTGTGTTATATTGTCTGGCATACTCAGCCATTGCAAGGTTGTAATGTGTAGCAGCAACATCGGGATGATCCCAGTTCAGCAAGTTTGACCTTATTCGAAGAATTTCATTCAAGTTGTCAAATAGCAACTGATTTATGCTCCCTGATGTCCACGATACTCTACATATATTCGAAAGAACGTCCGCTAGTTCTAGATCATATGCCGTGGATAAAGCGCACAGGCTCCTGGCGAATAGAAGCGCTGATTGAAAACTGGACCGGGCCATTTCGCCCTCGCCCTCCCAGTAGCTAATGAAGCCAATATTGTTTTCTGCGCGCATGCCCAGCTCCATCAACACTTCGGTATGGAGACCGATGGGTGATGCAAGCATTCCATGAACCCAAGACCGAACCAAACTATAAGCCCTTTTTGCATCAGAGTACCTGCATAGTTTCTGGTAAATGGAAGCTTTATTGAAAAGAATTGACGCCTCGACCAGGGGATAACTGAAACAGTGCGAAGTGGGCAAAACAAACTTTTTCAGTACTATTGGCCCGTTGTCGCATTCGTCTTCAAGGTACAAGTCCGCATCAATATCATCCAAGCGATTTGAAGCAGGTTTTTTCAATTGGAAATCCAATGAATTGTAATGGCCATAGCTTCGTTGAAGACGTTTCAGAGCAATACGCCGAACCTCTTCAGTAGGAAATTTTGTCACAGAGTAGGCGGCGTCTAGTAAGTCTAGAGCCTCACCATTCAAATTGCTTTCAAAGTAAACGGCAGATAATTGTTGAAGTGCTTCGATAAGTATTACAACGGACGAAACATCATAGTATGTCGGATCGTTTGCTTTACCGATAGCCGCATAAATCGCGTTGCGTTGCCTCATTGAGCTCGCCATTGTTGATGTGTTTTTGTTAAACTTTCGCCGTATTTATTAGTAACGATGCAGAAGCATCGTGCAGGAAAAAAAATCGATGAGGTTTAGCGTTGATGTCGATTGTTGATCCGTGGCGGAGATCTGTTGTGGGCCACGGCAGCAAATAATGAGAAACAATTTCGAAACAGGTGGCCGCCGTGGCAGCTGACCAGGTGGCAGAAGCGGAAGGCGAAAAACGACAACGACGAATGAAAAACGAATCGATATGTCTCCGTAGCTTATTTTGTACTTTGTGGTTCGTACTTTGTACTAAAGTACGTAGCCACGCTGCCGGATGCCGGATAGCACATAAACTTACCTTTTACTCTTTTACTTTCTATCCGATATCCGCCAACCGCTTAGCGGTAGCAGAGTAGCAGTCATCCACTCACCTTCGGTATACAGTACTGAAAGGCTTAAAGAATAAAGAACCAAGAACCAACAACAAGAAGACCAGTAGAAAGTAGAAAGGTGTTCCCTTGTTCCATATTCCTTATTCTTAACCAGTACGCTTGTCGCTTGTTGTTTCACTTTTGCAAGTAGTTGAATGTTCAAGGTTCAAGCTGACTACCACTGCACAGAATCACTTTACGACATCCTTCTGACGTCAGTGGACATGTGGCATTCCCTATTTTCTCCACTTTTTACTTTAGAGTCTCCCTTAGATCATCATCTTGCATCTTGCTGACGTCTGACAGGTTCGTGTTCTGTGCCACTGACAATGCACAAGGACAATGACACCTTGCCATGTGCCACGTTTACGAAAATGAGAAATGAGCTTCGAGCTACGGTGGTACCGTACCGTACCGTGCAGTAGTCTAGTCTATTGGCTCTTGGCCCTAAACTCGAGAATGAGGAGTAAAATTGCTAAGATAAGGTTGAAAGACAATGTCAAATGACTATATTTTGCATTGCTCTTTACTCCATCATTATATTTCGCATTCGCACTTGACCCTCACACCTCACATTATTATCAATCCTTGACGAGTCCTTACCATCTTTACAAATGTACAAATGTGGAATACGTGACAAGTAAACGTAACATTCAAAAGCTTTCTAAAATTTCAAGACGTTAGAAGTTCTCGTCTTGACAATCAATGTGGACATCAGGAGTCATCGTTACTCGTATGATAGGTTTCTCAAGCGTCTTGCCTTCATGTATAAAGCTAAGCCACTCATGGATGCGAGAAACATTCGTCCTCAATCATCAAAAGTTTCATGGCGCAGCGTTTTAGCGGGTTTTCGCATTGCTTTTGCGTTTTAGGGTGTAATCGTCAAACACGATCGATCTCCATGCTTTATGATTTACTCATGATTGGGCATCTGTAAGATACGTCATTCCTTATAGGTTGTGTTCGCTTCTTTTGTTTGAATAAAATGGAGTACGTATTTTGTTAGGCCCATCAAGACAATATCCGGATAAGGCTAGCTAGGGAGGCTAGGGATTTATTGTTTTAGTCCTGTCTTGCCGTGGAACTTACACGTGTACTACAATTATTAGGTCACGGAACTTCGTGTTCGAATGTGCGCTTGTTAGTGGAATGATGGTGAGACTTTGCCTGTGTTTTGCCAGTCATTCGTCATACGTAGTACGGTAGTCCGTGACTCGTAAATTCATCGAGCCAATTGCGCAAACCGTGATCGATTCCACTCTTGTCCATAAACTCAGCATCATTCATTTCGAACGCAAATTGCAATCAATGCGTTGACTCTCATGAAAATGAAACAAAATAAACCGGTTTCTTTGACAATTTTGGTGGTTAGTGGCGCTTTATCATTTCTCTCTGGGCCACACATTTATGCATTCCAACTGTCTCCTCGACTCTCGTGGACGTCGTCGGTGCGTCAAGAAAGGAAACTGTTTTCTTCCATTGGTGGAGACGGTAAACCACCCGAAAGTAGAGATGATAATCCTTGGAGCGATTTTCTCGATCCGAACAAGGAGGAATCCGAGAATTTGAAGAAGGCCCGTGAATTTCTCAGCGAAAACAGTCTACCGATTTCCTATGAAAAGATGGAGGACGATTCTAATAGCAGCAAGGATGGTAGTAGCAGCGACGTGCAGCCACCGCAACCAACAGACGACGAGGAGCTATCGGGAGGGCTTTCGCTTTTGCGCGGTCAAGGGGAACTCCTTCCGGGGACTCCGTCGCAAAAACAATTAGAAAATAACCCGTACATGGCTGTGGTAACAAACTTGTCTCCGTCGGAGCTTATATCCAAATTCACCTCCACAACTCCTCCTCGAGTTCAAAATGCGGTCAAGTCTACAATTTTAGGGCTCATTGGAGGTCTTCCGAAAATGGCATTTGATACGACGACCATCACGTCAGGTCAGCGTCTCGCTTCACTCATGTTCCAGTTGCAGGTAGGTACCCTTTTATATTTTTATGTCAATTCGAATGAATTCTACCCATTGCTCATCGCTTTTGTAGATGACTGGCTACATGTTTAAGAACGCGGAGTACAAACTGAGTTTATCGCAGGCTATTGATGATGGCGATAAGGGTAAGTTTCTTCTGAACGGAATCGAAAACGATAATGAAGAAGCAAGTCCTCTACAAGGCAAAGTTCGTGGAAAGTTGCGCGTGAAATACGTTAGGAAGGAGAATTTAGAAGCTAGTGTGGTAGACGATAGCACGGGAGGGATAGAAGTTGACGCCGAGGCCTACATGTCCGAGTTGCGATCGGAAGTGGAAAGGCTTCGAGATGAGCTGACGATCGCTCGAAAAACAAAAGAGGAGACGATTCGGAAAGATTTGCTTTTATACATTCGGACGCTTCCGGAGAAAGAGCTTCGATCGCTAACAAGTACCATGAGTGAAGATGTTCTCATTGCGATGAAGGGGTTGGTGAATGCTGTTTTGTCCGGAATAGGCGATGGTCAAATAGGCCCGACGACAATCACTGAACAGTCCGGTGAAGCCATGGCGCAGCTTTGTTTGTGGCAGCTGGCGATTGGTTACAACCTTCGTTCCCTAGAAGTTAGAGAAGAAATGAAAAAGTCTTTGGCTGGGCTTCCAGCTAAGAAGGTCAATGATCTGGAAGAAGAAGGTGGCATTATCGATGAACCTGGATCGCTGCAGTAAATCAGGCTTTATTGTTGCACAACTAATTTTCTTGTGTTATTCAATTGCGCATTAGGATATCAAGCCGTCACGACAGTGACGTCACATTGTTTAGTTGAATGCCGGTAGGTCATCAAATCAGTGTGGTCCTTTTGGTAGGTGGTGTGAGCTAGTGGTTGCGAATGGATTTCATCGCAACGCAGCGCGGCATGCAGTTGCTGCAATTGTTGGCGTTTTACCTGATCTGTGATTAATAGCTTTTGAATTGTAAGTCTCTTTTGTTCTGTCGCTGTTATGCGCCTCATGGGTCCCTCTAGCTTGTTAGGAGGAAAACGGAATCCAGGATCACGAAAATCATGTGATTGACCTGTGTATTGCTCCTCTCCTCCGTGGTATCCCCTTTTCATGATTCTGCGCTGCAGATGAACACAATAAAACTGTTATACTTACGCACAGTACTACTTTGGACTTGTTGGACTTGGGATAAACGACTTAGATATTGCTCTTACACATTCATCTTCCGCGCTCCAGATTGCGTTATTATGTTTTCTTCAGTCCGCCTTGCTGCATCACGCCTAGCTGTTCGCGCATCAACAAAGACAGCTTTGTCGGGTCTTCGCGCACAGCCTCAAGTAACCGTTTATGCAATTCGACACTTTTCGGCTCCTCCGGTGAGTTTAAGAGCACTCAATTTGGCTTTGACTGATGCGTATCCTAACACTGGGTATTTCAAAGGCTTTTCTTGATGCTAAAGAAGTAACTGACCGCATTATCACGGTTGTGAAGAACTTTGATCAAGTTGATCCTTCCAAAGTCACCCCAGATGTTTCTTTTGCAAAAGATTTAGGTCTTGACAGTCTCGATATTGTTGAGGTCGTTATGGCAATTGAGGATGAATTCGCAATTGAAATTCCTGATCAAGAAGCGGATAAAATCACCACTATTGCCCAGGCCATTGATTACATTTCTTCGCATCCCATGGCCAAGTAAATGATCATCCTCGTAGATAAGCAACGTGGCGAGCCGCGAGACTATCACATGTAAAAGATCAAAAGTACTTTCTAATTTACGTCTTTACGTCTTTCATTGCTGTCTAGGACCACGTGCTGGATCGTCTTGACGGCCCGGCAGAGTACAGTAAGTTGTCGGCCAACTTGAACATTGTGAATACACCGCCCACCGTAGCCATCAGCCGAATCAGGAGATGCGTCAAGGGCACTTTATTCTTTCTAATCTGTACCTCGAAAGGATAGATTTCGTAAATGAAGAAAACACCCGGCAACACTGCATTGCGGACGTCATGGTTGCTTGTTTTGGCCTTGTGAGCATGCCCCGCCTGAACTGCAACAGTTCGTTTCCCATCTTCGTCCGTCTCGTCTTCATCTTCGTAATCGTCCTCCGCAATATATTCTTTCATTAGCGGTCGAAAACGCTCAGTGAAGAAATAGCCGTTAGTCGCTATTCTCACTCCTGAGTCTGTGATGTAAGATGTAGGAACGACTTTTATGAAATATTGGAAAAGTCCAGTAGTACCATGTTGGCGGGTGACGATCTTGCTAACACCATTCAATGTTTTTTGCGGTTCCTCTCCAAAACCGACTTTTGTACCGCTAGCACCAAAACTCAGGTCATGGATGATATGGGATGCATTGAAATTGGGCGTATCTTCGGGGTTAAAGGTATGGATATGCTTGCCGTCTCTTTCGATGCCTTCTCCCATAGCAATGTGAAAGTTACCCGCAACGCGATTGACTTCCAGATATCCTGACAGATTACATCCCTCGCCTCGTTTCATCCTTTTCGGCTCTTTCTTATCTCGGCCCTCACGCATACACTGCTCCGACGTATATTGCACAATATCAGTTCTCCATTTCTTGGCAATGTAGGCATCCAGCAATTCGTCGCATGTGTTGCAGCATTGATTTTCATCATCATTGGCCCCGTAGCATGGACCGCAATAGTTTTCGGGAAGCTTCTCTTTCAAAAGTCTCAGCTTCTCTTCTTGTCGCTGCTGGTTAGCGTTGGCTTCGGCCTTGAGTACGTCACTACCTATGGGTCTTCCCGATCGAGATAGTCTCTTTTTGACCAACGTATCGAAAATATCCAACTGCGAGTCACCCGCAACATCCATGACATCCACATGAAGGTCTTCGCAAGCGAGATTGGGGAAAGTTATGTTCATATTCACTCTCATTTTCCGTCCCAAGCTTGTGTCAATCGCTATTTGCTCGAGCGTTTGAGCATTTTGGTGCATCCAGCTGATTGTTTCTGCCAAAGACAGGATAGCTATAAAGACGTAGGCAATTAGAGAAAAATATCCGCCGCCATCGGTCTTTACTCTGTATTCTTGATCAACTTTGGGGAACATAAAATCAAGTCGTTTGACGACGTTCGCCTTTGTGGATCGGTCACCCTCTCCAAACGTCATTCTTTTCTTTGGTGACGAAACCGAGGGTTCATTTGTATTCAAATTTCGTCGTCGCAGATCCATTCCCGAAGTATCCGCCCCTGCATATCCTCCGTACTGCGAAGTTGCGTAACTAGTAGCACTCGACATAACCGTTTTTCTTTAAGCGCTGAACGTTTTTGTGACGATAAATCCACGATCTTGCGTCGCCCCACCTGATCGCTGCGAGATAAAATATCTCTCTTATCTATGCCTTTTCAATGAGACTGTTCAGATCAAAAATTTGATAATGAAGGTCATCAACTAGCTCAATAAGCTCTCGCAATACGACCACCAAAAACAGGCGAGTTCGCGGCCTTATTTTTCGAGAAAGGTCCAACGACCGATTTTCATGCTTAGAGATAAGGATCATCATTTCTTCATTCGTGAAGCCTCGTGACTCATTACTCGTGACCTATCTGGTGCGTAGGTAGAGTTGCCTACAGTATACATAATCAATCACAGTACTCCTTGGATGGTCATTCATTATTTAAAAAAAGAAATGCCGAATGTCACGATTTTGATTCTACTTACAATATGCATTTATTCAAGTATATATGATATACCACGCCGGGCAAACCGATTGATAGGTTAGCAGCGTACGTGAGGCAAGAATGCATAAGCACCTTCACAAAATTTCTACAAATTATTACAAGACCTCATAAACAAAGGGTATCACACATTAATTGTCTTTCTTGTCATCTTCCTCGTAGCTTACAAATAACGGTACACTGTCTTCCAATTGAAACGCTTTCCGACTCGAGTTTCGCACCACAACAATGTTCCGCCCTCACAAGACACACGTGAGGCGAAGGATGGAAGACGTCGAATACTGGCGCAAACGCGCGGGTTGGTTTGATGATGATACCTCGATGCAGAGCTACAACAACGGTGTATACGATGCCTATTATCAAGCGGACGACGATGGATCGCACAAAAATAGGAACGCCCACAATGCAAAGAAGGCCGCAAAAGCTGCGAGAGCCGAGAAGATGAAGAAGGCTGTCAAAGTATTGACCGTATTGATTTCGGTCGTTCTCATACTTTTCATGTTCAGGCTGATTTGTCGGCGAATGGCAGATGCTACAAAAGACAAAAAGAAAAAAACTGATAGCAAATCTACGGATGGCAGTAAGCCACGAAGCAGAAGTCGTTCGCGCTCGAGGAAAGGAGAATATGATCTATTGCAAGACGACAAAAGTGAGTCGCGAGGTAAGCGGAGCAGAAGCAAGAGTCGAACAAAAACTAGAAGCCGTAGTAGAACACGGACGCGTTCGACCTCTCGGTCTCGTAAAGAGAAACCTATCGTAGTATGATCAAACGAAAACCAAGCGAATCCCCTCAACAATCATCAGATCCATGCAACGACTCAATTTCAACTCTATTCACATTCATTATAAATGATTACTTAGGCCTGTGTTGCTATTGAGCTATCGCTAAGCTGTGAATCTTTCGAGGGTTACAGCAAGACGAAAACTAGTAAGGAAATATTCGTATTACACTTAAATGTTCGATTATGGTTTACGCTTTAACTTGGTGATAAGCCCAATTGAGCCAAGGCATTAAGGCTTCCACATCTGCTTGCTCAACGGTAGAACCACACCAGATACGAATAGAAGGTGGCGCGTCACGGTAACCTCCGATGTCCAACGCCACTCCCTCTTTCTCGAGAAGTGAAACAAACGCTTTGATTTGTTCAGCGGTGAGATCGAGAGTACAGCACACCGAAGTAGACGAGCGGATAGCGGGGTCCTTTGCGAGGAAATCAATCCAATCGTTTTCCGCGACAAACTTTTCAATCACGGCAAGATTGTTCAAACTGAGCTTCTTCAATCCAGGCACGCCACCGATGGAGTCAGCCCACTGCAGGGCGTCGATGTAATCTTCAACAGCCAACATACTAGGGGTGTTGATAGTAGAGCCTTTGAAAATGGAGGTGTCAACCTTTCCTTTCTTCGTCATACGGAAAATCTTGGGAAGAGGACGGTTTTCGGGAACATATGTTTCCAAACGTTCGACGGCGCGCGGGCTGAGAATGAGCACACCATGGCCACCTTCTCCACCAAGGACCTTTTGCCAAGAATACGTAGTGACATCGAGTTTCTCCCAAGGCATATCCATCGCAAAGCAAGCTGACGTTGCGTCACAGAGGGTCAAACCCGTACGGTCGTCAGAGATAAAGTCACATCCGTCAGGAACTCGAACGCCCGAAGTTGTTCCGTTGAAAGTAAAGCAAATATCATGGTCGGGGTTTGTCTTAGAAAGATCAGGGAGCTCACCATAGTCAGCCGAGAACTCGTTGACTTCTACCAAGTCTTTCAGCTTCAAATGAGAGACGGCATCCCCGTACCATCCCTTGCCAAAAGATTCCCAGTAGCAAATATCCACATTTCGAGCTCCTAGCATGTTCCACATTGCCATTTCGTAAGCGCCAGTGTCAGAGGCAGGTACGATTCCGAGCAGGTAGTCATCAGGGAGACCCAAGATGCGCTTTGACTCGTCAATAGCCAGTGCGAGACGCTCTTTCCCGATTTTTGAGCGATGACTTCGACCCAGGATTCGTTTATCGAGAGCATCGACGTTGTAACCGGGTCTTTTCTTGCACGGTCCCGACGAAAACTCAGGGTTGGCAGGCTAAGAGAGCAGGCGACAATTCAAATTAGATATGGTCACAAGATCCGAACCAATCGGCGGAAACGCACCTTGGCGGCAGGAGGAGCCATGCTCATCATCCGAACCGACACTCGAGGCATGAATGTTGGCTGCTTGTGAGCAAAAGCCAAGAAGCGTGAGGAAGTTAAGCGCAACATAGTAACTTTCTATTTTAGCTCAATCGAAGAGAATTGTGACCAGTTGGGTGTTAGATGTCCGACGTAATTGATGGGCGAAAGCGAAAAAGCGATGGATGGAGTGACGAGCCGCGGTTATCGCGAAGGTTTCCAACAGACGTGCAAATTCGCTGTGAACGTGCGGGAGGGATCGAACGTGCAGTGTGCAGTCGATCCATCCGACACTTTTGATTGGTCACCCCGTCTGTAAGACGCTCGCTTTCGTCGGGTCTTAGCCAACCAACCAACAACAAGTACCGTACCCGTACCGTACCGTATATCGTACTCCGTCCTCGTCTCTTTGTACTCCGTGCTCCTTACTATTCGTATTTGCAGTTGGTGCTACTGACTATTGCGTACTGCTCAGGGATTACGGTATAAAGCGCTCTAATTAACAAACAGCCACCGGACCGTTGGGGGTCTAAGTATCACTATTTGTTCAGTCGGTCGTGCGTCGTGCGTATCTCTTTTTCTTTTTCTCACCACAAAAGCTTGTACTCTAGTATGAAGTGTAGGGAGTTGCATCGTACCGCACTGAAAATGAAGGGTTTCCGCGTTTCCGTATCTTTTCCCTTTTCATGTGCCAAAAGCCACGGACCACGGATCCATGATTTTCTTACAAAGAAAATTTCTTGAAGCAAGCGAATCCAACAGCACGTTCTTCCCTTTTATTTGTCGTCGCATCTCATTCCCTCACTTGCGCTACTTCACTTAGAAAAGGTCAGTTTCACGAGCAATTGTTGAAATGGATACGAATAATTCGGCAAAGTGTACACATCGTTTGTTTTTTCGAGGGTGTTAGCACGAATGTGAAAGAGTGAGGCGGCTTTCACTTGTCAATTACAATCGTAGAAGTAAAAAAACTGTTGAGAGTGCTGAGTATTCTATCCTCATCCAGACCTCTCATTGTCGTCGCTTTTCCAATCATACCAATCCCCGGTTGTTGGTCGTTGATCGTGATTCATTCATCCTTCAACAAGGCTTTCGCTTTCAGCTTTCAGCATCTTCCAACACTTCCAACTTCCGGTTGATGGAATTACGTCATCTGATCGGAATGCGCTGTCCCCAAGTCGTCTTGCTGGTACAAAAAATAGATACTTCAAGTCTCGGTTTCGGATATTCCATTTTTGACTTCATCGCTTTCGTCAGCATGTGGACAGGATGTCCTACAGAGAGACAGAAAGTTCCTGGTCCCAACAAGACTTCTTTCGAATTGTCTTTTCCGAGATTTTCGATGTTCTGTTCTTTGCTCTTCGTCCATGCACGTCATTTGTTGGTGTCTGTCGTTGTTTCTTTTTGACGTATAGTATACTCATCCCGAATCTGTTTCTACTGTTTGACTCTGACTGCTGATGTCTCACATCTACATCAACCTTCGATCAGTCTGGCGCGACTGTATCCGCGGGCAATTCGGCCAAAAACATCGAACGAAAGGATCGGAAATTCTTTTCACAAACCAAAAGTGATCTTTGGCAAAAAAAATTAATCAATTGGGGCTTCATAAAGTAATTTGAGCGTCAATTACAATTGCGCAAGATAGAAGAAAACGATCATGCATGCTGCCGCAACGAAGCGACGATCGAGCTTAAAGCCTAGCTCGATTCATCGCAGCGGACACTCTCCTATGGATCTGTCAGGGACATTATCCTTTCGAGAAACTGTCTCAAAGGAGCTGGAAATCAGAAACAGCCTTGAATCTTCAGAAGTTCTTATTGGTTCGGTAGCTGAAGTGTTTTGTGTGGAGCATGAAAGATTGAACGAAACCCTGAATGTGACATCTGTTGAAGATACGATTTCATCTGTCCGAAAACGAAAGAGGATTGCGAGTCCTCATTTGAGTCTTTCTCTCTTTCGACGACCTGAAAACACAGTTCGCTTGACAAAGTGCGATCTGTCGAGGAAGCTGGAGGTCGAGTATGATTGCCAAGGAAAATACTGCCGTGTTCTAGGACATGGAGCGTTTTCTACCGTCAGATCGGCTATCAGAAGACTAGATGGGATGAAGGTGGCAATCAAGAGTATTTCGAAACATGATGCGCTGAAAGCTAGGAGACTTCGTATCAGTGGAAGGACTTATGTAGAGGAGTGGGAGATATTAAAGCAGCTCAGTGAAAACCAACATGTCGTTTCGCTTCTGGACATTTTTGAAACAAGTGAAGAGATTCAGCTTGTTCTTGAATATTGTCCCGGCGGTGAACTTTTGACGCAATCCAAAGGAAGCAAAGTATGACATTGACAAAACATCAATACAAAGAAGAAGACGCTTCTTTGATTACTCAGCAAGTTCTACACGCACTTCAGGATATCCATAAGCGGGGGATCGCTCACAAAGACATTAAACCGGAAAATATTTTACTATTCAGTACAGAGGAAAGTCGCTCAATTCATGTGAAACTCTGTGACTTTGAGATGGCGCGAGTGATTTGTCAAGATGGCGATGACAATCTATCCTGCGACGGAGATGCTTCTCCAGCCACTCCAAGTCGAACGCAGTCGTTTCAGTTGTTTGCATCGGACTATTACACAGCTCCCGAGTTACAACTAGGTTGTGGTCTGTACGATACGTCCGTGGATATGTTTTCTCTTGGTGTTACAGTTTACATTCTGCTCTGTGGATTTCCACCTGTCTTTGAAGGTAATGATTCTGACTGTGTGACCTTTCCTTCACTATACTGGAAGAACATTTCCGTGGAAGCCAAAGATTTCGTACGAAGCTTGCTTGCGTTTGAACCAGCGTACCGCATCAGCGCGGAACGAGCTATGAAGCATCCCTGGATTCGGAATAGCGATCGCTCTTCTGGAGTTCTTACTATAGCAGGCTTGACGACAGATGATATGCGCATGGCCTTGCTCAAGCAACGACTGTACCAGTGCCTCAAGCACCCAAAGTCTGAGTCTCTCGGACGAAGTCGCGGCAAAGACAAATATAGACAGCATCGAAAGCGGCCTCGAAGAGCTACAGTCATACGAGTGAGTTTGGCCGAACTATGCGCAACAGGTGTGACAGCCGCGCCGTCAGTCGGAGCGATTGCTTCTTCGTCCATCGTAGAATGAAGACTATGTAAAAATGATGATATTAGATAACTATTGTCGAATCATTGCTTTCATCTACGTATAGTGGTAGTAACCTTAGTCAAGAAGTTCAAATGCAGCAGTATCAATAATCAGTTCGCAACCGAATACTGGTACGACATTGAGTCAAACTGGTCATTGCGGCGGTCACGAAACACGAAATGATTGAGAACGCGTTGAACCACGCAAAATCACAATGCCGCCTGAACAGCTCAACACTTGGCAGTAAGTCACCATGGCCCCTAAGGTTGTCGATTCTACGACAGGAATCACCACAGCTGTGGATAGCAGTGCAGTTGCCGGGACGCCGGTCCCTCCAGCGGAAGGGGGGAATGGGAAAATCTTTGTATCGGTGGTCAGCTATCGAGGTACGAATGAACAAAGTCCAAAGATGCCGCACTAAAACCATTTTCTCTGACTCTTTATTATTCGTCAGACGGGGAACGGTGCGGAGAAACGTTGAAATCAATATTCGAAAATGCCAAGGATCCTAACCGTGTTGTGATAGGTTTGATCGAACAAAATGAGGCTCAAGATAAGTTTTGTTTGGAGGAATACTGCAAAGCATATGGTGCGTATCTGATGAGGAACATGACTTTATGCAACAGGCAATCTGATTCACTTTTCTCGTTTGTCTATAGGTGTCACCACCATAGATCGTAGGAATATACGGGAAGGGATGACCAAAGTTGTCGCGAATCCAGAGGAGCTCAAAAAGTGTCCGCATGCCGATCAAGTCAAATACGGTGCGATATTTCACATTAATGCGAAGGGACCGATTTTTGCTCGTAGTTTGACTCGCAAAATTCTCGGAAACGAAGAATTCTGCATGCAAGTCGATGCTCACACATCGTTCGCGAAGCATTGGGATGAAATGGTATTAGAAGAGTGGCACAACACAGAAAACGAGTTTGGTGTGATCACATCCGTACCACCGGCGAAAAGCGAGCAAGAAAGCTATATCGTCGGTGGAAGTAAAGGAACCGGGTTCCTAGACAGTGTAAGATCGATTTCCGTGAGAATCATTTTCCTGTAAGTGTTTTTGTTTGTATTATCTCAAGATTATTGCAAGTGCGAGATTTGCTGATAACATTTTCATTGGAACAGGATTTTGAAACACCCGCGGACGGATATGCAGAAGATTTGGTAAAGCCTCTCCTGTCACATGGCTGGTCAGCGGCTTTTTCCTTTGCCAAATGTCATCTGGAAGAAAGTGCTCCTTACGATCCGTTCCTTCATTATGCCCTGCCGATTGAACAGTTTTCTAGATATGTTCGCTTCTGGACGCGAGGGTAAGCCTTTTTTGCGTAGTAAAGTGTTGATTTGTTCTCCCTTTCTTTTGCTCACAAACTTTGCGCAAGTTATGATACCTATACGCCAACTCGTAATATAGTATTTCACGACTATGGACCACAGCCAAATGGTCATGGCAATAATGAATGGTTCAAACGACAGCGAGACCGATTTCGCAAAGCTTCGATACAGCGAGTTCAAACAGCACTACAAATTGAAGGAGGTGAGACGGAAGAGAAGGCACAAGCCAATTTGGGCATCTATGGACTTGGCAAGCGACGAACACTACAACAGTTCCAAAAATTCGCCAATATGGACTTTAAAACACTGAAAGGAAATTCAGGGCCGAATCAACGATGCAGTGGAGCTCAATGGGTCCCCTATGATGCGAGCATTTCACCTGTCGACAATTTATTTGACAATCCGGACAATTTAGACCCGCAACCCGAATTTCCTCTACGGTCTGAAATGGTGTTCTATGAACAAGTTGTTTTAAAATCGCCTCATGCGGCCTATACTCTTCCTCGGACGGAATATCATCATGTTTCAGCTCCTGTCAATGATACGCTGTCCTCGCTACCGTCGTTACCGGTGCTTTTTTATTCTCTGGGTTTTGGGATTAGTGTTCTGGTGCCTGTTTTGCATGAAACCGTCAAACAGAAAACCACGGCCGAAGAAAAAGAAATCTTTGGATCTTGTAGAGTCTGCTGCTTATAAAGACGTTTGAAAGACAAGGTAACTCAACTGTGGAATAGGTCGTACAGAGTGAACTACTATTGATTAGGATGCCACTGTTAATGAACTTACTATTTATCGTGATCAATATTTCTCATGTCGAGCTTGTGAAGGGTTTGCAAATTACCACTCTAACACGAAGTCATTTTGAGGAGTCACGGCTGCTACCCAACTTTAAATTACAACGAAACCACATCCTCCCTCCAAGATGAAAAGGATGTTCATAAGGTAATTCTGTCAAATCACTTCCACTCAGCAGCCTTGTAAATGACATCAGAAAACGTACAAGACGAAATCGATTTGAGAGTTAAACGGTGGGATTCGTCCGTTCAGGGCGTCCTTGACGACATTGTGGGTTCCGATTGCTTTTGCGGTCCTCCTCCTGATCTGCGATAAATGAAACCTTGCGTAGTGTTCTTGATGGCCACACGATTGGCAGGGTTGTCCAGATACGTCAATATGGAGCTTTTGACAACATGATCCAACCTTGTCTGCTGCGACGGTATCAACGATAGCACGGATGACAGAGCCAGTGGAAAAATCGGTCCCATGGGCAATCCGACGATTAGAGGCAATATCGCATTCTGCATCGCTTCCGACGGCAAGAAATCGACCGCGAGCTTGGAAAACTGAACATGTCCCAAGGCAGTGGGGTCGTACGGAATATCCGCAACCAAGATGTTTCGATGCCATATGGGTCGTTCTCGCTCTTTTTCACGTTCTGATTTCCTCCAGTTAGCATATTCTGTTCCAGCGAGATAATTATCACGCTGCCATTGAATCGCTTTATATGCAGATTGAAACAGTTTCGTTTTTCGAATCATGTTCGGTTCTGTGGGTATGTGATCGTCAATGCGTATTGCTGCCATAACTTGGTCCGCATAGCCGCCTTCGTTCTCTTTCTCGGGTTCTTTTGGATTGACGTTCTCTTCTTTACTATCGGCGGGAGCTATTCCGTAGAATATTGAATTAAGTAGACCTCTTACATGCTCAATAGCTGGATTGTCTTGCTGTTCAGAATGCTTCTGGTTTTTTGAAGGTTCCTGATCCACCTGGGAGCGAGAACTTTCTCCGTTTCGACCCATAACTTAGGCATCTAAATAAGCGACAAATGTGGAGGCACTCGTCCAAGCTATAGGGGTATATCTGATAATATGATGTTGATCCTATGATCTCAAAGCTTCTCACCTAACAAAAATCCTTGACAAAATCGCCTTCCCTTTATTACGGAGTAATTTTGTTCTTTCCATTGCCACTAAGGTTTAGGATAGGATAAAATTAATTCAGCTGAACCGGTACTGGAAATAAATCTTCGATTATTCTCAAAACGTCTACCTCGAAAGTGGTGGCGTCACATGATGAACTTTTCGCGCCATTTTTTCCCACGACGTATCGACGCCGTATGCCGTGACATTCATTCGCCGCATCCATCAAGGATCGGGCATGACATCGACGAAATCGTTCTCGCTGTCACAAGATAAAAATACCTTAAGTGAAACTATCTTGCTTTCCTATTTCTTTGATCAAAGACGAGAGAAGAATGCGGAAGAAGAACCGGACGTCAAGAATAGGGTTCATCTCCGCTCTTACACTTCTTTTTCATTGTGATGGATTCACTGCACGCGTTTCACCTTGGAGTTTGGTGAAGGAAAGGAGCGCTTTGAGTCTTTTTCGACAAGCTACTTCTGATAATGATGTTGTGGTAAGCGAATTATTCTTGTTGGGATTCTCCATCAAATTCTAATTTCCACTTTATGCCTTCAAGGAATGGAATGTTTATGTGGATCAATCCAAAGCCTCCTTAGAGAAACGCGCCAACACGGCGCTAGACGCATTCTAGCTTTAGCTCCCTCGTCGGTGGCAGTGACACCAGCGGTCTTTAAAAGTAAAGCCAAGGGAGGAATGATACGTTGCATTTCAAGTAAGAAGAACAAATCATTTGAAGTCAGTAATGTTGATTCGGTAGATAAGGTTTACCGGATACTGACCAAGCACATGGAGTTGGTAGGTATTTCTACTCACAGATCTCACTAGCGTATGAATTGTATAAGCTGACGCATGTTTCGGTTGCAGAAAGTCAGCACAAAAGTGTGCGATTGCCTCAAATGGAAATACAAAGGAAATGGCCACCTAGAAGCAGGACAAATTGATCTCGCTATTGATGCGTACGACAAAGCAATCGAAACGGAAGTTGGTCAGCAAGAAGGCATTGTTCTGTTAATGCGATCAACAGCTTATTTACAAAGAGCCATATCGCATAGAACGACTTTGAAGGAGATTGTGAATGAGCTAATCGGGATGGTTCCATCGGCTCTCCCTTTTGTTTTTGATGAGGCCATCCGGCATCCCAGTCTTGCCAATGCCATATTTCGAAAATTTGTCGAGCACACGGAGCGACAAGACAAACATTTTCGAAAAACACAATACCGACATGGGCTCTATCAGTACGCCTTACTCAAAGCAGCGCAAGATGCCATCCGCGCCACTCAATTACTGCCTTACTATGAAGTAGCCTGGTTACGGGCCGGTGAGATTCTCTCAGAGCTTTGGCGGCTGAAAGAGAGCGCACAGTATTACGAAAATGCTATCGAGCTCGATTCGTCGTTGGAGTCCTCACTCCGACCTGTGATTGAACGGCTTCGTCTTCGACAAGAGCTGCTGGACACGGCTAGAGCGTACGGTTGGACCGAAGATATTCTCCGGTTAGCATTAGACTATCAGCGGGCCTAATCCAGCTGTACTCTACAGTCAATCGACGTTAAATATCTTGGAGACGGCATGTGAAACAACGAATCCCATACTACTGAATTCTTTATTCGGCATTATACTATGTATAGTCGTTAGTATCTCGCGTACTACGATTGATTAATGATGGAAAAGAGAGGAAAGATGGCTTACACTTCTTTGGGGCAGTATAAGTAACTGGCCTTTAATCCATGCAAAGGATGGGACGGATTGGTTTTGATCTCATTGAAATCTCTGCAAGTCCAATAATATTCACTGTTGATGTTGCGACAATCATATATTTTGCAAAAGTCGTCATCCGCTGTAGCAAGGTTGCACTCAACGCCATTGATTTTCAAAACACTAAACTGAGTTTCTGCATCCCAAAAGTAAAGACTTGGATAATCTTTATTGATGCCTTCCACAGCGAAAAGGAAATCGAATGATTTCTCTTCCACGACATTCCAGGAGCCGCTGTCCGCCCCGCTGGACGTTACTTTAATAAAAGCCTGATTGAGTTGGTAGTACCCTATCCCGTCTTCATCCTTGCTTGAAGGTAATGATAAGTAATAGGTAGTTTTGCTGCTATCAATGCAGGCGTCTTTACCTTCGAATGCACCGCACCCGCTGCAGCTTTCACAGGTAATGGTCAGGGAGCCAAAGCACAAGTTACACTCGCACGAGGATCCGAGGGCGGAGGTGATTAGCTGGTGTTCCTCATTGCATACATTTGAACCTTCACACGGGTCGGTTGGAGCAGCTGTAGGTGGTGGTGGAACGTCCTCCTCACTGTCACGATCATCATTTCGTCCCAACCAATCACATGCTTCGATCCAGCGTTCCGGTGACGATGGTTCAGCTTGTACATTGTTTTCAAGCGAGATGAAGGCGACCCATCCCATCCAGAAGGTCTTCATGATGAAAGTGACCGGCTGTTTGTTTGTGGCTTTTATGATTTATGATGATGCGAAAGCGGAAAGCGGTAAAGAGTGGGCGGTGGGCGACCAACCGTGACCGGGACTGAATGAATTACTACTTACTTACATTGAGGGCATCGGTAATCGGTACTGGTAACCATTCTCTCCACACCTAATCGTAGATCGTATGATCGTAGGTAGTCACACCATTTTAACTTTACATAGTACTCAGTACTCCTTTTAATGAAATGTGACCATTGATGACTGCGATTGTGACTATGACCTGTGACCCATGCAGAAAACACTTACTAACTACTAACAGTACTGCGTACTGCGCACTGCACTCGCTCGCGCTTTTTCCGTTCAAATTTGATTAGTTACGCATACGTCATGAACGAACCTTATTTACAAGGTAAATTTCTAAGTAACTCAACGAAGACGTTTTTATGACGTTATGACGTAGCAACAGCCAATCAGGACGCGCTCAGGCAAAAACGGTACCCAACACCCAACTGACGGCGGCTCGGCGGCTCGGCTCTCTCTCTGGCTGGAGCTCTATAGAGAGACTCGAGAGGCCTCTCTCTAATAGAGAGTGAGTAGAGACAAGTAGATAGAGCTCATGTTGTTATTATTGTCCTCGTCGGGAAAAAAGTGAACATGGCATTCGTCGTGGGCGAGGTCAAAAGTTGCAACCTCAGAGAAAGCAAATTATCGTAGATTGGTTTGATTCTTCGTGAAAGGAAAATTTTAAATTTACAGAGGAATCATCATCATGGTAGAGCCCGCTCGAGAAATAATAACATTCGACGATGAAGATGATGACGCTGAACTTCAGAGAGCTCTAGCTTTGTCTCTCAAAGAGCACAGCCATGTTACATTTGGACAAGTGAATATAGCTGGTGAAGACGATGATGATCTCAAACAAGCTTTGGCCCTATCTCTTCAAGATGAGCTTTCTAAACAGAGGCAATCGGATTTACGCTCTGTTGAAGGCGTTAGTGCTGCTGTCGTTTCATCTGCCACCGATACAAATTTTTCGCTACCGGAACAGCTACCGTCCTTGGTTTTAAACATGGAAGTCATTGACGCGTACTATAGCGAAACCGAGCCTTTTGATATAGAGTCGTTTCGCTCTATCATGTGGGATGAAAATTTAACGACCGAGAATGATAAGCGTCGGTGGATCGAGCAACCAATAACGATGCGCAGTGATGAAATTGCAAGCCAAGATTCGTCTGAGCCTGTCAGTGATGATGAATTGACGCGCCTGGATCGACTTGCGAAGTCGCATGTTCCTTGGGGATTAGTACAACAACACGGTGGGCCGTGTGGCGTTCTGGCAGCGGTGCAAGCAGAAATGTTAAGATACTTGATATGGGGACCGCTGCCGTATTCATCTTTTCTGTCAGCTGAAGCTTTGTTAGAAGCCCTGGCTAGATCCCTTGGAACCATACTTGCTCGTGCAGCCTTAGCGGACGCCGTGGAAGCATCCTCCGATTGCGATAGGCAAGGCTGTGAAAGGACAGAAAGCTGTTCTGGCATAGAAAAGCAAATAGCTGTAAAGCTTGTTTTGCCTTGTCTAGACGGTAAGAATATTGACCGCCCACTGACATGGGAAGACTTCGAACCATGGCAGAGTGTTGCTACAGCCAATGGTCCCGAAAATACATCGAGCACTTCTTCTGTCTCTGCGTCGTTCATAACATATAATATTACGTCAACGTCGTCTTCTGTTGACTCAAGTCAGAACAAAAGTTGCAAAAAGCAGAAGACCGGTAGTTCTGAAGCTGGAAACGGTCTGGCTAGTCAAGAGATAGAAGTGCAGGAACTGTTGCTTCTTGATGAGATAGATAGATTAGCACGCCACGTTTCCGCCTTTTTGCTTCAAGCACAAGATGGCGGGTTTCCTCCGATAAATCACTTTCGTCAAGCAGGAGGAGTACTTCTGTTGGTTATGTCTGTAGTTGCGTCTCGTGGTCACGCAAAGCTCCGAGCTGAGTTCGACGATCCTATCGGAACTCGTCTTACAGGTCAGTTTGGTCATTGCAGCCAGGAACTTATTAACGCTCTTCTCACCGGACAGGCGGTATCGAATGTATTCGATAACGTTCTAAACCCATCGGGGGATATGATATGCAGGGGAATTTGCGCAAAACCTGTCGTCGGATATCTTACTCGACTCGAAGCTCTTCAGTATTGTTCGGTGGGTTCGTACTTTAAATCCCCTCGTATCCCCGTTTGGATAATTGCGTCGAGCAGTCACTTTTCTGTCTTATTTGGTCCCAAAAAAGCCATTCAGGAGAGTGCGAGCGACATGCTATTGGAGAAATGCCGTCGGGCTTTCAAAAGTGTTGAAGGGGGAGAAGAGAACGGATTTATTCCGACCGAGTCGCTCTCATTTGTGCTGTCTGCGCTTGATTACAATTTAGATCCCCCCAAAATATCTGCTCTAAGAGCTGCATTAGAAGTAACAGGCGCAGGTATAATATTGTGGGATGACTTTTGGAAGGCTATCAGTAGGCTAATGACAGGGGCAGCGATTGAGACAATTCTCGAGGGCCAAGTCGCTTCTGACAAATCTCCCGCATCACAAAGCGGAAGTCATAATACAGGGCAGTACCCCTCGCCCCCCTTCATCCACCAGGATATGCTAGCTATAAATGCTGTTTTTAGCGATGATGTAGTCACGTCAAATTCAAGAAGCTTTGGACCAGCATTCGAGACACGAATCGACCAAACAGAAACAGACGAGGAAATGGCGAGAAGATTAGCTGGTGAGTGGGGTAGTGAAGATGCAAATAGTGTCGGCGCTGTGAACGGTGGATCTCCCATTGATGTCCCATTCGCCGACCAGGAGGACGACGAAGCTGACACTGGCGACTTAAAACCTGCGGCCGAAGGATCTACAGGCATCTTTGATTTTGAAACTTATGGGAATACATTTCCCTTGTACCATTATAATGGGCTCCGAGGGGGCGTTCTTTCGCCTTTTCGAGTCACAAGGTTAACCCCTGAAGAGGCTGTTGGCGCAAGTATTGCCCTTAGTCGTGCTAATGGTGCATCGGCGCAAAGCTCGGATTTGGAGGAAGTCATCAGAACGAAATGGCCATCTTGTGCTTTCAACTTTCTTGGAAAGCCACCACCTTTGATCGACTAGATTGCTTATGGAAGTCTTAAAAGAAACTCTGACCCCTATCATTTATGTACTGAACTAATTCTAGTCATCCACCACTTGCAACTAGAGTCATGAGAGGGTCGACCTCTTACTTATAGTCTTAAAGCAGAATACGCTCGGGTATGCTCCAATTCTTAGGAAAACAAAGTTTGAGTGCAAACGCAATTTGTCCATGAAAGTCAAAAACTATCCAACTTACCACAAACCCTCTGCAGTTTATCGACTGGCAATTGCAAGGAATTCTTTTTCCAGGTCTTCCTCTGAGGACGAATCACCCAACAAAGCGAAAGACGGTTTGTAGTCGTAGGTAATCTCATCGTGAATCTGGATATCCACTAATGCAACAAAGAAAATTCTCTCGCGGCATACTTCGCAAGGCGTTTTCACAAAATGCATCGAGCAATTGGGGAGACAGCTGTGGTTTAAGAAACGCGCGGGCCCGCCCTTCGTGGTAGCATCTATGGCGCACTCATCGTTGATGTGAATGATGAAACTCGGGTTCCTCTTTTCAAGATACTCTCCTTCTCGGGAAGCGATGGTCTCTTTATCAATGTATTCGCCAATATACTCGGCGACAATTTGGCCCTTTTGAATTGTTGATCCGCAAATAGACCAAAGCCGTGTATTCTGCTTGGTCGAACCGAAACGCAAGAGGGGACTTCCCCCGCAAGCTCTTCATCTTTCATTTCACTCAAGTACAAAGCTTCTTTACGGTTCAAAGTGCTTGCGAGCCCTGTCGTCAATTCGCATCGTGAAATGCTAATTCTATGGTGTGCATTATCTCCTCGCTTTCTTCTCTCTTCATGCTGAATATCAATCTCTTTCATGGCATCAAACTGAAGGCAGCGAGAGCAAATGTTTTCTGGATGCGATCTTCGCTCAACCCTCCTCTTACGCATCCTACGGAGTAAATTTAGAATTAGTTCCTCCTTCTGACTCGGCGTCTGATGGAAGTCAACTAGTTGACCAGCCCTGGTTACCTCATTGTCTACGATGATTCGCAATCTCCTATCAAAGGTCGCATCCCTCCCAACTACTAACGCGTGTTCACGTGTACTGTCAGGGTTGGGTGCGAGCGTGGCCGATGCAGCCACCGCGATTCTTTTCACGACCAAAGCTCCGTAGTAAGCCTGTTCGTTCTCGTTCGTACGCAGAATACTGGCCTCGACTTGACAGCGAAGCGCTTCTTCGTTTTCTATCATTTCCACTGCCTCAGGCCACACATCTCTGAGTTCAACAAATGGCTCCTGTTCAAAAAGTTGATCATCTAACTGAAATGTTTCTGTATCGCTGCTTGGGTCATAAGCCACTACGCACTTCTGATATGCAGTTAGCACCGCATTCATCCAAGCTGCAGTTCGACTTGCTGCAATAAGAAGAGCGCTTTGTATGCCCTTCGCGTGTCTGCACACTGAAGATGGACAGGGGTAGAACGAAATTATGGCCGTGCACATTGATTCGATATCCTTTACAAGATCCCCTACACTTTCATAGGACTTATCAAGTACTTTGTCTTTAATCGTACCGATGTCTATGAAATGGCGAAATGATGCTGAAAATTCTTGGTCCTTTATGGTCCGTGCGACCAGTCTCAGCGGGTCGCGACGTAGAGAAGCTAGCAAAATACCATAACAGCATATTGTCTTGCATCTGGATTCGAAAGCATCCATCTTTTCCTTCTTTCTCATCAGCTTCTGTCGGTCAGGATCACTATAATCCTTGTTTGACGTGGATGATACAAGAAGTCTAGTTGGCGGCTGTCGACTTCTAATCGGGCACCTCCCCAGCTGTTGATTGTTTTCTGCGTCAGGGGCCTTGTCAATGGTAGCATCCGGCACGAAATCATCCTCACGTGCAATACTCGCTATTTTCACGTATCGATCGCGGTCGTTTGTATCGTCTAAGCCGTTAGGGTTTTCGTCACTTTCACCTTCATGGCAATCAAACGTCCTCGTCTTGGAAGGCGCAAGTAGTACCTGCGGGGGCAAAATCGCCAGAGGAGCCCATCTGCTCTTTAATATTTTACTTGACACCTGGTGCTCGCCCTTAGACCGAGTCTCGTCAAATCCATCTTTTCCTTGAATACGACCAAGCATAACTGTTTGGACCCTCAAAGTATTTCCATCGGCTTTGTTCGTATCGGAAGAATCAGAACCTGCAGGCTGTTTCTTCGACAAATTATAAACCAATTGTGCTCTCCTACAACGAATACAACCAGCTTTATCCTCAGTGCATGCCCCGCAGCGACCACAAAGGAGCAAAGATGCTTTGTTACGTTTAGTGTCTTCGTTGCAGGCGATGCCATTGGCATTTATCGTCGTGACATCGTCGATAAAGACAGCGACATCATCGAAGCGATCTAAAGCCTCTCCAAGGCTACTACTGGGTAGCAAGGGAAGATTTTGTAGTTTTTCCCAGTCGCTGGATGGACTACAAGAAAGCGGCTGAAGGTGGTCCACCTCAAAATTGACCAAATCCTCGTCGACCAGTTGACCGCGATCCAGGCGAGGTCGCAGCCCAAGTCCTACTCGGGTTGCTATGAGTGAGCTCATTGGCGGTTGCAATTTCGCACGAGGCTCAATAGCGGGAATTTGTCTGCTTAAAACGTGGCAGTAATGCTTCCAGCCTCTAGAACAGCCAAGACATTCGTCACCAATGCTCGTCGAAAGCGGACCGTGGACTTCAAAGTAAGGAATCAATGACTTAGCGTGATCATCGATAACTGTTGTGCTTTTATCACGATTGGCCTGTACCATTGGCAATTTTCCGAACCGCAGATCATGGAGTAGCTCGTAGGCAATCTTATTCTGAGTGTCATCTACTTCCTCAGCGACTGGCTTTGTCCCAACGCAGGCATCTTCTAGTCGTTTGCGGCGGTTCAACTGTTTACGATCTCCGTTTCTGAGCAACGTTTTAATTTCATCATCCGACGAGTTGCTATCTTCCTCATCTACAGCTTCCAAGTCAACGATCTCCCGAAGACTTTTCTCTTCCTTCCATTCGATAGTACGTGCCTCGAAATCACGCATTGACATTGTCATATAGCGACGGTGGTCGACTGGACGTAATTTGACCCACCACATCGCTGCTTCTCTCGCAACGAGCTCGTTTCTCTCGTCGCCTTTCGGTAAACGATTAAAAGTTCTGTGCTTTCGAGCCAAAACCCGCTCAATCTTCCATCGGTTCTCGGCTAGGTAGAAATAGAAGGCCGGTGTTGCTCTCACTAAGTCAGAAAAAGAAAGAGAATCTTTTCCGTCTTCTTCCCCGCAATGGTTTAAACTGTTTATTGAAGAATTTGCTTGATCTTTTATTTCTCTCTTTTCTTCAAACCGTTCTGCTTCTTCTTCGTTTTCACCTTTACTTCGTATGCTTGCTTGTCAGAAGCGACTGAATCAGTCCGCCGCCGCTTTCGCAAATTACGGTGTTCACCATCAACCTCTTCCTTACTTTCTTTTCACCTTGTTCAATGTCAAATTCTTTATTTTTTCAACATCACCATTTACATTATCCTCAGCATAGCTGGAAAAGTGTCTTCGGCTTTTCCTTGTTGCCGTGGCGTTCTCCTCGTCCAAACTATCTTCTTTGACAGTTTCAAAAGCGGCCTGACAAGCACTGCATCTTATATAATTTTCTTCTTTCTCAATCACTTCAAATGCAGCGGACTCTTCAACTTTCTTTCCACAGACCTCGCACAAAGCGCACGTACCCTTGTCTGAGTCCCCAAGAGAAGCTTTAGATGGAGAAGTGTCTAGTTCAGAAAATGTGGTGGGGACACTATCGTCAATGCATTCTGGACAGTACCACGGGTCTTCATCTCGGTCGAGCGATGTGCGAGCTGCGTTATCGAGCGGAATGCACTCCTTGTGATAAACACGCGGGCATCCATCGCAACAAACAACATCCCCAAACTCATGACAGACCTGGCACCAAAATTGGTTGCCATCGTTTCCCAGCTGAGACAATCCAGGAACGTCTCCAGGCATGAGAGAAGTAAAACAAGAACCTTCGAGAAGTATCTTCACCCTTGTAGTTCTATCTCGCCCTTCTTCCGTAGCATACAATACGGAATCGCCCGGCGGAATAACGTTGTTGTCCTGCCCTCTTTGTTCAGGAGAAGCCGATGTAACAGACATTGAAGTACGCTTCTTTTCCGGAGCGCCTGGATTGGACTCTGATTGGGTGTGTCTTCGAGTAGACGCTCGTTGACGTTTGTTCACAATCTCCGGCTCGTTGATCTTTCCAGCTGTGTCCATCGATTCCGTATGCGCGTCACGCTCCGGCGATGCTTGTAAGGACGTCCCAGCGGCGACTGCGTCTGAAACAAAATCGCGATGAAGATGTGATTGACCTTGTAAAGTATCGGCCTGCTTTGGGTTTTCTCGTTTGTTTACTAGAGAAGCCTCTTGCTCTTTGATGCATCCGTTTGAGTTCTGCGGAGGCCGGCACTCCCACTTTGTGATACCTTTGATCTCTTCATGAAGCCTCCTAATCAAGCTCAAAGATGATTTAATTGAGACTCAACAGCGACCGTGAGAGACTGAATTACTTAGCTTGATAAGCAGCTCACAAGATGAGCAGCAGCTGGCAGATTTTTGTGAGGATAGACCCTGTCTTGCGGGTTGCCGCGCTTGAACGCTAATAACTGGGGACACAACTTTTTGTCTCGGTTGAGAGTGGGATGTTGCAACACGATACACGATGGTTACATAAAACAGTACTGCAAGGCTCCTGCCTTGAACCAACTGTAGAAAAGTGAGAGCCCAGAGCGCAGTTCAAAGTTCGACGAAGCCACAAAATTCTGTGCCAGAACATGTCGCAGGTTAAATCACAATATAATCGAAATGTAGTGCGTGTTCGATAGAAGAATGTAGTGCTGCTTTTCGCCTTATAAGCGACTTTCCACTAAATTTATCGAGATGACTTTTGATTTTCGTGTCTGTCAATACGTAGTACTTTTATGTAGTTTTCTTCTTAAAAAAGTTAGATCGAGTTGTGTACCGTTACGATATTCAAGAAATCTTTGCAAGGTGTGGGGTGTGTGAGTTGTGAGTAGCAAACTTCAAGCCGATGAGACACTTTTGACAGATTCGGACCAGAAAATGCGAAGTGCAAAATGCACATGTCTCTTTGCACGCAAGCCTTTGGACCCAAATCTGTTCGCGATGAGCCTACCATTCACACATTTGGCAACAGCAACAACAGTACACAGGTTCAAGAGCTTCGAGGAGATGTTTCGGCCTATGGCTTTTGGAATGAGAGACGAACGACCATTTTCGATGTCCGAGTTACTGATACCGACGCACCGTCATACAGAAACCGTGACCCGATTAAGGTTCTGGCTTCTCAAGAGCGTGAAAAGCGTAGCATGTACGGACCCCCTTGCCACGAACGCAGACGAGACTTCACTCCCCTGGTCTTTTCCATTGACGGAATGATGGGACAACAGGCTATTTCAGCATCGAGACAGCTTGCAAGAAAACTTCAGCGGAAGTGGAACAAGCCATACTCCGAGATCTGTGGCTTCATCCGGGGCGCTGCATGAGTCTTTCCCTGGTCAGGTCAGTTAGTATGCTTCTCGCGAAATCCAAGAGAAGGAATGCCAAAACGGAATCCCCCTCATTGGGAAACGGGCTCGGGACTGGCCCTCTACTAGCGCACTAAGGCTAGGGAGTTAGAACCAAAGCTTACTCATTAAAGTGTCAGACTGAAATATATGTGAATGAAAAGTGGAAAATTCAGTCGAATGTCAAGATTAGATTCTGACAATTAAAAAATTAGGAATAAAATATATATGTGAAAAAATACAGAAAAAAAAATACAGGAGGTTTTTGAGTCAGGGTTAGAGCATTTTCGAAGTCGGAGTATCCGTTCGCGCAATTTGCTCAACGCCACGTTTCAAGCCAAGCTTCGCTTCTTGTTTCAAAATAAAAGCAAATAGGTACGAGACCACATCCTTCTTCATCGACTGAAGGAATATCATTAATCATCCAAAGTACACCTAAAATTTAGAGTAAGGGCCATGATCCACGCCAACAAAAGCAGAACCATGAAATACGCAGATGAAAGCTGTAACGCAACCGAGGAGTCATCTTCAATGGCTTCGTCCTTTGACGAATCGGATACGGATACACTAAACGAAGGTCGCTGGCTTGTTTCATTTTCGAAGACAAAACAATTGCTGTCAAATCATAGCGAATCAATACGATCAGGGGAGTATGTCAGTAACGGCTGGGGAAAGGGCAATCCGTCATATCAGATCAAATGACTATCCAAGTGGGAATGCGATTCGGTCGCGCTTGTTAAACAAACTCGGATTCGAACCAGCGGCATCTAAAATACCAGTGAGTTCAGCAATATCTCCCACTCCAAGTTGGCACCAGAGCCACGCCTTTTTTGTCGACTTGAAGGGCGACTACGGAGTCCCAGAAAAGAGCTCGGTTTGCAAACAAAACCAAAGTGTGAACCCCAAAGGACGGATTGTATTTAATCCTGAAGTTAAAGTTCAGATAATTCCTTCGCACGTAGATTTTTCTGATCGCATTCGCCGCGTTATGTGGACGGACGCTGTGGAGATGGACGAAAACGCTGCTCGAAATTGCCTCGAATACACCGCCGAAGGTTGGGACTGGCGGAATGTGCTCGATGACGAAGATATGATTGTAATTAACGGAGAAAAGATACATCCAGTGCATTTCTCGGACGAAGAGTGCATTTGAATCGAGAGTTATCAGGTATCTCGTCATCGCATTTACAGTAAATTGACAGTTGCAAGGCTACCTTATGAGCACAGACAGAGAATCCTTTTCTGTGTCAAAAAGTCGACATTTAATAATGATAGAACTAGAATACAGGGTTACGACTTTGTCAAAAGATGAATGTATATCAGGTTTTTTTCAAAGACTTCAGCCAAGACGATGGCATCCAGTACGCTCAACCATGTCGCGATCGAGAATGAGATCTCGCGCGATCCTTGATTGACTGAATAGTAATGTGATTCTTACGCTCGTAATTTGACAATATAAATATGCGATACATCACGAGCGACAATATATCGAGTGGCTTGAAAACTAACCGTCATCCGACTAAAGGAATCGAGCTTTAGGTTTCCTGCTTGTACCAGCATTTGGTACAGCAAAGCACAATCTTTCTCACTCAGTGGACCACGAAGTAGATTACCGTGTAAATCTAGAACGGCACTAGCTTGCTGTCCTGGAACAGGAGAGGCCTCTAAATCAAGGGGAGCGAAGTTCTCGCTGTTATTAGATCGATCCATACTTTGTAAAAGCTGGGTGTTTAACTGACGGGAGATGTAAGCGGCAAACTCGTGGACTACCTTTTCCTCTTCTTTAAGACTCGTTAAGACTGCTATTCAGCTATTGTTAAATAGAAATTGTTGAATTGCTAGTTTATCCAATGCATTTTGTTTTTTGTTGTTGTCATTGCAATGCACGAGCCATTTTACGTATGGCCTGACAGACGACACGACTTGCAATCAATAATAATCATCTTGAGCGTTGCGCTTGGGTTATCTATTCTGACGTAGAGGAAACGCAAACTTTGGCGACTAAAAGGAAACAGAGTGACTGCTGTCTTGTTAACAAGCCAATCACGGTTTGCGCATCCCTCCAACTAGCCTTAATCTCTTTAGAGAAAATCACGCCAAGTCGTTTTTCCTGCATTGACCAGTTACCAAATGAATACGGAGTAATACTTATATCTCTTTCAAATACAAGCATCCTAGGTCAGGCGGGAAGACAGGTTTTTTACTGTTATTGCACTCGAGATTATAGCTTAGGAAACAATTCTCTACGAGTCGAAAGACTTGTGCTGACTATCTCAAAGAAAAGGATTCATCATTTTTTCAAGGTCATAACGATACCCATACGCCGTATCCAACTTATCTAATCCTTTCAAACGAGCCGCTTGTTCCAGCACTGCTACTCGCTGGAACCCAAGTGATTCCCAGAGCGCTACTGACGCCATATTGGATTGGAACACGAGATTGAAATAAGCCGACTTGTATCCTAGCTGATGAGCCGCTTTCAAGAAGACCTTTCCCATGAGACGCGCTACGCCGCGCCGACGATAATCGGGATGTGTAATGAATCCGCCATTACAGATGTGGGAACATCGGCCGGGAAAATTGGGCTTGATGTAGAAACAACCCGCCACTTCCTTGGTTTCTAGACACCGCACCACAAACGCCGCGTGCGAAAGAAAATATCCTCGGTACGCGTCTAGCGTCTCAAATTCCGATTCGAACGGCCATGATCGTCCCTCTCGAATAACATGGTTCATCAATGTCATGCCGGCATTCCATTCTGATTCTTCAAATGGACCGACTTGAACAAGTGTCTCATCACGAAGTGTTGTATCAAAAGGGATCCAGTCTTTCAGCAGAGAGAATCCGGCTTTACCATTCCCCGGCTCTCCGGAATATGCTATCGTCATCCATCGCCGTTTTAGGCCGTGAAAGTAGCCGGTTTTGGGTGCACGAGTTAGGACGGGGGGAACAATCATTTAAAATAAAAATTATCCAATTCGGAAAGTGCCTTTCTTGGAGGTCGCGCTTTAATACAACGTAGAGAATTGAGAACAAACTTGTGATACTGCAGAACTAATGATGGTAACGGTTTTTCTGTAAACAATGATGTCAATAATAGAGGAGTGAGTTGCGCGTTGTGGCGGTGCATTTTTTTTAAGACGGTGCAATACCAGGTACCGGTACCAGGTACTTTTGTAAATCCAAAGTAATCCGCGTTGCGACAACAAACGAAGTCCAAAAATAATACTCCGTACGGAGTAACGTCGAAGGGGCGAAGATGAGTTTTCATTTTATTTGTTGAGAAAAGGACTCTTTAAAAGGGAAACGTTAACTATCCCTCATCCATAGCTAGTCTCGTAAGCTTTGCTGGTATACCTTCTTTTCTTCTCACTATTTAATAAGACTTGCAAGCCTTCAGGCTCAAAGAAATGCTAATTAAACAATGATCATGCTGAAATATCTATCAATCGGAACACTTGCTTTCACGCTCGACACTTTGCAATCGTTTTGCATTCCTCGAACCACCACAAGGAAATCATCTCTTTCCATGTGCATTTGCATTGACTGTGCACGTGTGACCGACTGTGCGGCATACCATTTCGTCGAAAGCAAACATGAGCAACCACATATGAACGAAAATCCCCAATTCACACCCCGCGACGGAAGTCCGACCATTCATGTCAATGTGCGAACACACCGCAACAATGAGGAGATCCAGCGTATATGGAAGGAACATAAAGAAGAAACGAAGCTAGCGGAAGCCAAAGCTGGAGACACGCAAGGAGAGTTACGCGGTGAGACGGTATACGACATGTCTCCTTCCACCACCATCGAGTACGATGTAGTAAAATGCGCAGATTTTGTGGAGGATAAGGGATGTTGGGTGCGGAATATGCCGGAAGAAATAAGAAAAGCCAATCCAAATTTCGTTCCGACCTAAATTGTGCGGAAAAGAACCATACACACACTCAATACAGGAATGGATAAAGAGAACGGCAATCAGGAAAGACTTTGTCTTTGTACACATACACCAAGTTAGTGTTTCACTCTCGTGCTTTAATTTTAGTCTTCCATTCTTCGCTTAGTTTAGATATCATCAAAATCAATACCAATATCATCATCATCCGCATCACCCGCCATAGCCATGTCCACTGCCGTTTCATTGATTCGGGCCGTCTCGGGAAGTTCTCCATATTGTTTCAAGTTACGTGCTTCATCAGCCGAATACTTGTGTATAATATCCACCTTTTCGTCTTGAAAATCACGTTTCGCCACTAGTACAATATCACCGGCTGTAATCCATACCTTCTTTCGCATTTTGCCACGAATGTGGCCTAGACGAGTCACACCATCAAAGCAGAAACATTCACATCGTCCATTTCCCAACATTTTGACTACTTGGGCGTACTCTTGGCCTGAAGAAGTGAAAAGTCAGACGGATTAAAAAGGGAAAGAATACATAAAAATAGGGGAGCACCTTAAATCGACACCTACCATCTTCCTTGAATTCAAGTTCTCGCTTGCTTTCTTCGCCGTCACCTTTTCCCCTTCGTCGGTTCTTTCCTCCGTTTCCTGAGAATTAGAAAAATGAAAGATGCCGTGTTCGTCAGTAATTAGGTTTCTTACAGACGAAGACGAGCGATGCTCCTTAATAAACGAAAAGGAGCTGTAGCATCAGGAACAATGCTCTCTTCACGTACCTTTCGGTTTCGGCATTTTCTTCTGTCAATATTACGAGCAAGACAAAAACGAGCCCCAACTATTTAATCCTTTGCGACAAAATATATACCTTTCGTTGGTGCTGGTGTCCTCTACAGTCCGACGCTGATGATTCGCTATCATGGAGCACTCGAACTCGAACGCCGCACGTCTTTGATAGACGTTCTCGGCCTCGTGGTGAAGAAAAACACAAACCGCACCGCCATCTTGCGCGGTTGCGCGTTGCTTAGGGGGGCGGCTACGTCTGACCTTAGTAAAAGTAGAATCATCTACATTTTGAGTCTATAGTATTCGTGTACAAAAATCATAGTACTACTCATTCACCAAACTCCTTACCTCGTTACTAAAAAACAGAAGCTACGGCAGACCAAGGCGAGGACCGAGAAGGAAACAATTGAGAGCAATCAGCAACAAGTTAGCGGAACACCGTTGATAATCAAAGCAGTTTGTTTGTATCCAGTTGTTCATTAATTGCTAAATAAAGAAGAAGAGCCATGGGTATTACACGAGAAGGCCGCCACAAGCGTCGCGAAACCGGTGGACGTCGCGAAAAGTTCCGCAAGAAGCGCAAGTTCGAACTCGGTCGTCAACCCGCCATGACCAAGATCGGTGAGGCTCGCATCCACCAAGTTCGTGGACGCGGAGGTAATCCCAAGTTCCGAGCACTCCGATTGGACAGTGGTAATTTTTCGTGGGGTACCGAAGTGTGCACACGAAAAGTTCGTGTCTTGGACGTTTCGTACAACGCCTCAAATAACGAGTTGGTCCGCACCAAGACTTTGGTCAAGGGATCTATCATCGTGGTGGATGCTCACCCTTTCAAGGACTGGTATGAGTCACACTATGGTGTGAAGATTGGATTAAAGAAGAAGAGCGAAGAAGCTGCTACTGTGGATCTTTCCGGAAAGTCGGAGAAGACCGCCGCCAAGCTCAAGGCTCGTCAAGCCAACCGCACTTTGGAACCTGCTTTGGACCACCAGTTCGCATCTGGTCGTCTTTACGCCAAGATTACCAGCCGACCGGGTCAAACTGGACGCTGCGATGGATATATTCTCGAGGGCCCTGAACTTGCCTTCTACATGAAGCAAATGACGAAGAAATAAATTTCCAAATAAAATTAGCAGTTTGTTTTTAACTACTCAATTCACACATTCGCTGCGTCGATCTATCCTTTCGGTCCGAGTAGTGAGTGTCTAGACGTATCAAAAATCCAATTGTTCTCCTTAGAGTTAGGTCAAGTAGAGGTGATGAAACTACCATAGCAGTGAAATACTGTAAGGTTAACGTTACGGTAATGATTCATGATTGGAGCCACGTTATAATATTTAGTCACGGTCACAAGCCGAACGCAGAACAAAAAAAATGGAACAGCACACGCAATGGGCCATGGGATGATTCGATTCGTATACAATTAGAATCAAGACATAAGCAATAACACGGATCACCGCTCATTGACAATCAGCGACAAAAGAAACGAGCTGATCGTGCGAAGTTAATTTCTTCGTATTATTGACGAAATTAGTCACCGAAATTCTTTCTCGGCTTGTTAATTTTTCTGTTGTTGACATTTTTTGCCGCAAACTTTCGAGCGTTCGAAGATGACTTCGGAATCCGGAACAGTGATGGGAAAGTTGCGTGGCTGGCGAGAGTATATGGCGCCTACTTTGAAAAAGACGGCTTTCCTTGAGAGAGGGGTCTTGACGCCAGAGGAGGTAAGAACACGAACCACGAAGGCGATGAGAAGTAGACTACCGCGTGTTTGTGTTTCTCATTTCAACCCTTTGCGTCTAGTTTGTACGCGCGGGAGACGAATTGGTATTTCGATGTCCAGCTTGGAGTTGGGAACGAGGAACAAATCCTCCCAAATCATATTTACCCGAGGACAAGCAGTTTTTGGTAACTCGCAATGTCCCCTGTCCCACCCGCGTCTCAGATATGGAAGCACAGCTTGGTCTCATTCAGCAACAAGCGCAAAACAATGACGATGACGACGATGACTGGCTTGTGTCTACTCTGGTGAAGCAACATCCTTCGTCACTGGAAGATGAATTTGATATTCTAGATGAAGAGGGGGAAGTCGTGAAAAGTTGTCCGAATGAGGAGGAAGAAAAAGCCTGCAGAGGAGGAGGGCGACGAGTATGCAGACATGGCGGATTATGAAGACAAAAATGTGCTGGTGGACGACGATGCTGCCGCTCCAGCGACGGCTGGCGATACAAATTTGTTAAAAGTGAGAACCTACGATCTCAGTATCACCTACGATAAATACTACCAAACACCCCGCGTGTGGATGGTCGGTCGTTCGGCCGAGGGTCAGCCACTTACTGGAAAAGAAATGATGGAAGATGTTATGACGGACTACGCCAACAAGACGGTCACGATTGAAGTGCATCCTCATGTCAGTGGCCCTCATGCCTCCATACACCCGTGCAAGCATGGAAAAGTGATGAAAACAATTGTCGACAATTTAATGGCCGCACAGCAGCAGACAGATGGAAATGAAGAAGCAGGGCCGTCTATCGAGATGTATTTGTTTATCTTTCTCAAGTTTGTGAGCAGTATCATTCCAACGATTGCTTACGACTTTACAATGGAGGTGAACACGGGAATGAAGTAACTATTTTTTGGTAGCTAATTGATGACATCAAGTTGATAGCAGTGCGTCGGGTCAAAGTAAATGAGCGAGATGCTGTAACTTTACCTAGTGTGTTCTTTGCTTGCTTCGCGCTAGTTTCATCTTCATACCGGTACCCATTCTAGATACTTAAAACGTGATATGGAAGATTTGGTTTTTCGTGACCATCAACACGAGACAAAACAAACCTCGACCTGAACATGGTGCGCATGAAACAAAGTAAAAGCAGTCATTCTCTTTCACCTACCAATCAATGCCCGCAGATAAGATTTACCAGAAAGAAGCTATTTGCCTGCATGAATTGTACAAGTTCATTTTAATACCTGATCGATAAGACCGACTCCTCGACACAGAAAATTTTTCACTCTTCACATGTGGCTGAGCTGGATCGTCTTTCTCATTTTTCCTTCATCAACGCTAGTCCAATCCTTTCATTTAATTCCAAGACACAGCAGATACGCTTATCAGAGAACAGTTGCTATAGACGAGCAATCGCAGAAGACACATCACAAAAATAGACGCACAAACCACAAGGTTCGTGGCTTACTCGATCATGTTCTGAATCGATTGAATCATGAATGGGATGAAACAAAATGGTCTCGATTACGTAACTACTTGTATCGCAGTCAAGAAAAGTTGACCGAAGATCAAGTCAAAAACGTGTTGGATTTTTTATTGCAGCATTTGGAAGAAAAAGATGCAGCTCTTGTTTTGCAACAATCTCCTAGAATACTGCGTAAAAACGCCAAGACAAGTCTAGAACCGACCTATCAGTTCCTAAAGGAACTTTACGGTGAATCGTTACTTTCTATGGCTTTGAAACGAAATCCAGATCTTCTTCTTACTCGTGGAGCTGGTTATGACGGGGGAGTCTTGGAGCTAGTAGAAGTCTTTCTTGCGGAAGAGCTAGCTTTGAGTCAACGACAAATCGCGACCATCAAAAAAGACTTTCCCGTCCTTTTCCAGACGCCTGTGTCAAAATTGCTCTCAACAGTCTACCTGTTTCGCACTCGAATGGAGCATCAAACGCGCGAACAAGCCACTGCTGCAATTGCTAAATTGATGTTACTTCATCCTCAAGTATTCATTTTGTCAGTCGAGAGCATAGAGCATCGGATTGAATTCCTCGTCAAAGATTGCGGTTTAGACACGGACTCTGTAGTTCGAAATGCGGGGTTCCTGTTGGGACTGTCAATAGAGGAGAATCTGGAACCGAAATTGAAATTGCTCTTGCAGTATATTCCCAACCGAGAAAAGTTAGCCACTGCCTTGAAATCACATCCACAGATTCTTGGATTAGCGCAAGATAATTTGCAAGCAAAGGTATCGTACTTTGATCGAATTGATGCGGATTGTTTCGGAACGCATCCATCTTTCGCTCGTGACGACTCTCTAGCCAGCCGCATTCTCATGAGAGCAACACCAGTTCTTTCTCTTAGCCTGAAAAAGAATATTATACCGAAGATTGACTTTCTCGCTAAAGTATGGGGCATTGATGATGTCGCAGCTGATGCTCGTCCACGTATAGCATCGTTAGATACATCCCCTCGTTCGCCCAGATTGTCGCTTTCCAAACAACTTCGACAATACCCAAGTATTCTCAGCCTGAGCCTGGAGGGGGAACATACGGCCCACAGCCGAGTTTTATAATCGAACAAATTACATTGAATTGGACAGTAACTGGAGGTTGCAGCCGTGGTCCGTCTCTCTCAGGGGTCGTGACTTGGCCGCTTCGCTACCCAATCGCTTACTACCTCGATGGCATTTCTTTCACTCTAAACAAGTTTCAACAGAAGACCGCAATACACAGCGTGCAATGCAAAAAGGCCTTTCATTGCATATTCTTGTATCGGCCACGGACACTATTTTCTGCGATGAATTCAATTTTGATACGACGGAGTATAGCGTATTCAAACGTGAGGCTATTCCGCGCTTGAAGTTCAGCTCCCAATTTGACACGTGGATCAAGACAGGGCGACCCATTGATGTATAAGCCTGATTTTCCTACAGACAATGTAATAATAAATTAGCACGGATTCAATGAACCTAGCTAGGCGACAGCAAAGCACACCTAGTTTTCTGCTAACCTTACCTCAAAGCCAAACACCAGTACCACAGCGACGTTTTTGAATTTTGTCGTCACAAAAAATAATTATCTGTCGTCGCAATCCGCAAAACATGACAACATTTTGAATGACCATGTACCATGGTGTCTCTGAAGATTGTGCTGATAACATACGAGTTCACATATAGCCCGTTCAGCGGAAATGGCATCCTTTCTCGCAGCCTGGTGCAGTCTCTCCAAGCGACTGGAGCTGAGATTACTGTTTGGTGTTGTCGTCCACATGCCGATGATCGCCTAGAAGAATCAACGTCGAGCTGGACATCCATTCCGCTAACCCTCCCAGCCGATGCGCAATGGAAACGTTTAGACCATGAGTCAGGATGGAAGCATTTCTCGTTCTCCAATCTTTCAACTAAAGCGCAAGAGCAGCTGCTGCAAGCCATTAACCGTGCCGATATCCTCGCCTCAGTTGACTGGACTGGAGCTTACGCGCTGAGATCTTTACCAGGCCCCAAAGTAAAGCCAACAATCTACTTTAATTACAGAGTTTTTGCTCAGGGAGTAAAGGATTTTGAAATGCAGAAGTGGTATAATCAAATGGAAATCGAAGCTCTTCAATCAGCAGACCTAGTCGTCGCGCTTTCGCATCGTGACAAGATGACTTTGATGAAACTGGTAAATGAAAAGGAGGTTACAGTCCTGTTACCTCCCCCTCCGTCAAGATATGGTGGCGTTGACGACACAAATTAAACCAGCACCACTACCTCCAGAGCTTGCATGGGTTCAATCAAAGTGCTTAGTGACATGCGTCGTTCGACTTTCGCCCGAGAAGGACGTCATGCGTTTCGTTTCATTCCTTGAATCGGTGCAAGATTTATTAAAGCAACTAAAATGGACAGTAGTTCTTGTTGGGGCTCGGGCGGATCCGAGTTATGCAGATGAAGTGGAATCCAGATTACTTGTAGTCTGTCCCAACGCAGTTATTTTGACTCATTCGTTTCTCTCCCCGGCAACAATGGTATCTATTTACCAAAGAGCCGTTTTTAACTTTCACCCCTGTGTATATGACGCCTATGGAATGACCATCATTGAGGCGGGGGCTTGTGGAGTTCCGTCAATCGTCTCGTCTGAAGGCGTGGGGGCATTGGACCTATTAGGAGATAGCTGCATTCCAGTTAAGATGACCCATCATGATGGACTTAGCTTAGACACAATAAAAAAGATAAGGCGTGTCCTTATGGATGCATCAGAGCTGGAACGTATTGGGACGTCGGCAAAGAGCAAGGCTTTACAGTGGGATGAGCAAGCCTTCGGCAAAGCACTATTTTCATACATGAAGCTCAGAAATCCCAATGATTCGTAAACAAGCAGCTTGCTTGAATAATAGAACTCAAAAATAGATGAATAGAAGCAGTGAATGTAATACTTTTCTGTTGTCTTTCGTAACTTATGGATAATATGTGTACTTGGCAGCTCCAAGGGATTGTAAAAGAAATATCTCAGCGACTAGACGTTCGATTGTCAGTGATAAGGGTGGCAGTTTCATCAAATGAATACTGAGAAGAGCCGTGATAAGGTGACGGTTGCTCTGGTGAGTCCCCATCTTCGGCACCAGACCACGACTGCTCCGAGCCCGAGCCGTACGATTCATCGTCTTCGTCGTCGCTGTTTTCGGGCGTCTCTTGAATGGTCGCCATTTCCGGTACGCCACTCAAGAGCGCCTTTCGCTTCTTCTTTTTACGTCGTCTACGAACGGTCTGACCCGTCGATGCAACAGTTTTGGCTGGACGCGTTCCAGGGGGTAAAGGCGGCAGTAATGTGTCACCGGACTGCGTGTTGTCGCCGGCGGTTGCTAGATCAAATGGATTTAGAGCTCCGACAGGCGTAAGACTGCTCGCAGCCGCAGCAAGTGCAAGAACGGCAGGATTTTGAAGCATTGCCGGGTCAGTCTTGTTGCCACTATCCATCAGCATCGGGGCATCTGAACCGACCTCTTCCATGGAACCACTTTCGACATCATCAAAAATCGAGTCGGCAGATAGCGTCGGTAATTGGTTCTCTTCGTCTTCTGATTTTTCGAAAGAATCTGTTTCGGCCAGCATAGGCTGGCTCTTGGTCGAGAGCGGTACTTGGCCATTTCGACTATCGAAATCAGCGTTTTCCGAGTCAACTTGCTGGCTGTTGAGTTCGGAAGAGTCCGATTGGCGCCTTCGTCTTGTGACGAATAAACCGACCGCTACAATCAAAGCCAATGCAATCGGAATCACGAGGACGAGAGGTAGCATGCCAGATGAGCTGTCGCTACTCTGAGGGTTTTGGGTTTCTCTATCCTCATCTTCCGCTACAAGATTGTAAGGGTTATCCGTACTTTTCCCCACAAAATAGGTTTGATAAATAGAGCCAACTAAGGTGTTTTGGGAGTCGAGTTCGACGCGTAAGTGGTACATCATGTAGTCTTCAATGACGCTTGCACTGGGTCCTGTATAGAAAACGTCCATTTTACCACTCATCGCAAAACATATTAGGTTGTTCCTAAGGCTGTTAATGTACTGACACTCGCCTGTTGAACAATAAGTTCCGTTAGTCATGAGGCAAAATTACAGAAGTATCGTTAAAAGAAGCCAAAGAGTACCTACCGACAGGATGAAGCGTGTCTTTTTCTCCACTGGTCAATCCGACCACTTTGTGAAGGCCGGATCCACCACTTTGAAGCCAGGGATCTTCCGATTGCACCGACAAGTCACAGCTTCCAACTCCAGTAACTTCGTTCATACGCCGCAACATTCCGTATTCAACATCTGGTAAATCTTGCCATTGTACCTCCGGAAAGGGTTCGCCCGGGTCGGGCAAGGCAAATTCATAATCGTATTCCAGCGAGAGCTTTTTCACGTCTTCGGAGCTATCCTCGCACAAGACGCTATAAAGGCGGCCATCACGGTATTCCTTGGCGGCGGGCAGAGAAACCGACATGCTGTTGAATTCAAACGGGTTACTTGTCTTTCAATTGCGATCACTATGTGATCAAAAACACAAAAGAAGTTTCCGCGTCGTTTGTGCAAGATTGATCAAATGCGAAACGAGACGTTGCGAAAGAGGAAAAACTCCGAGGATCGACATTATGTGCAACGGCTTCGCGGCATTTCCCCATGTGACGGAACGTGTCGCAATCCATTTAGGGAATCTGAGTACATAAAACAATAGTGTCGCTTGGAATCTGCTAAACACGTCAATCATAACCACTCGCCTATAGCACACAATGTATCGATCCACGCGAGCCGGCTCAAATCACAACGAACAACCCTCTATGACGAATATAGGCTAATTTGTACGCTGTCAGCTGGATTGCATTTCAACGTATCGTGTCTGAGCGATCCTGGATCAGTCCCACGTCCCACTAGTGGTACGGTTAACACAGTGTCGCCGCTAAAACAGATCTAACTCCGCTTCATGCTTTCCATTTTCCACGATTTTAATCGATTCGGATTCATGCAGTCATGTATCCAATACTTCGATGGAATTGTTCGCAGCGGGTATCTGTGACATGTTTGTCGTATTCCCAGCGTGTCTTTACATCGTCGAAACTACCAGATAGCTTTCTCCAGAAGACAACATGTCTATTTAAAATTATTAGACACGGCTATTCGCACTATTTTGTGAATGTTGCAAGTTGGGGCAAGTCTTCCGGCCAAAGTCTCATATTTTCAACTTTCTTCGCATTCAATTTACTGTATTCAATGAGGATAGGATACCTAGCCTAAACTTCTGTTTTCTTGTTAAGAATAAATGTTCTTTCCATGTCTCGAACTCTAGCTCGAGGTAAACGTAAAAGGGCTTCTTTCCTTTTCGACAAGGTAGAAAGCGTAGGTTGATATGCAACAAGGATAGCGTTTATGTGAGGGAAGAAGATGGTGCTGCTCGGACGAGGTTTCACTTTTTCACGTTTTTTTTGATAACAAAGTGAAAGATTGCTCCTTGATCGATTCGGCACCTTATCTTTGCCATTGACTTTGATTCAGCCCTTACATTCAGCATGGGGGTTATGCTCGTCCACTATTTATGTACGGTCATTCTGTGCGGCGCATCGAATGGGTTCTTCGTCGTCAGTCATACGTCGCGTCTCAATCCAATCGAGTTTTCCGCCATCCGAGGTCCGCCGATGGAAACCAAACCCGACTACGAAGCCATTGTTGGGCCACTGGGTCGGGCGGTCGACAATTTCTTTCTGGATTTGTTTCGTCAAAGCTGGAAGAAAATGTTGGCTTCGGTACCAATGAAACTGGATATGCCGCCATCATTGATTTAACATCTAAGCTCAATGCCCGATATTCCGATCGAAAAGAGATTCAACGACGTGCGCAGAAAACATTAATTGACTTGTTTCCATCCTGGCTACCGGGTTCTTACGCAGTTCTCTTTTCAAAGCCTCTTCCGAAGGTAAACCTATTAAGTGTTTTACTGATTTCTGGACGAGTCGTCCACTCACTCTCTCGTACGCCAGTTTTCAGCGAGAATGAACGCATGGGCGACATGGTGGGCCGGAACTTGGCTGATGGGAGAATGCGAAATCAATGATATCACCGCAGATGGAGGAGAGCCCGGTCCGGCGCAAGGCTTACTTGTCAAACGCTGTCGGTTTCTCGAAGAAGCCGGCTGTGCATCTGTTTGTGTGAATAGTTGCAAAATTCCTACGCAAAACTTTTTTCTGCAAGAAATGGGACTACCGTTAACCATGGAACCGAACTATGAGACCTTCGAATGTCAATTTTCGTTTGGGAAGACACCAACGCCCGAGACAGAATTGGATGCCATAGGAACTCCCTGTCTCATGCGATGCCCGACAGCTGGTGCGCTCCGTGAACTTCATTCCAAATCACCCAATGATTCCGAAGTAACAAGTCAATGTCATTTGATGTAGCTTAGATAGATTGAAACAAATAAGTAAAACCGATAGAATTTTACAGAAGTGTTGAGTTAGCCAAGGGCTGATATCGTTCTCATAAATTCTAATAATCGAATTTAATGTTTTGAGAATCAATCCATGTCAAATGCAAGCTCTGCATCCGGATTCGTGTCATGAGAAGGCTGCAGCGGGTCGGTAAGCTGAGAATCGGGCGTATACTTGATGGCGTTCGAATGCGGGTGCAAAGCAAGTTGCAACGGTGGAAAAGCCTCGCCCCTGTGATTCGAATTGGTTGGATTCGGTCGCGTTACACTTGAACTATACTCTGGATTGGGATCGGAAAGTGATCGGGACAATAAAGCATTGTTCCCGGATTCGTCTGTCGGAAGCTTGTCGAGGTCAGCAAAAGCAATTTTCAGTGCATGGGATTGTTGAGCAGACGCGCCAGTACTCCCACGAAACCCTGCCTGTAAAACTTCCAGACCAGTAAGTGAAGTAGAGAGCATATCAGAAGGTCTGTCTCTCGTGAAGTCTTCATCATAAAACGTAACGGTTCGGTTCTTTGTTTGCTGTGCCGTGTCCTCCGCTTGTTGCATAGGACTGCTGATTGTGGAATTATCGGTTGACGCTTCCATGAGCGCAGATAATGACGAGGGCTGATGGTTATCCTGAGACGAAGCGCTCTCTTTTCGTTTTAATCGTGACTGCATGATGCGTTCCCCTATCGACAACGATGCCGGTAGCGACTGCGACAGATTGTGATTATTACTTCTATAGCGGACTCGGTGTTCCAGCGCCCGAATATCACCGGTATTTTTATCTCGATAACTACTGGGACCATCCAAAAATCTCCCTCGACTGTTGGAATCTCGTAGTGAACCATACGACGTTCGATCTTCGGTCTCAACGCCGCCCAGAGGATTGTCTGCGGAAGTCATGGCAGGCGGCAGCATTGCTGGGTATTGTAAAGCCAGTTTGTTGTCATTATCCGATATAGCAGTGAGTCGAGGTGCTCGGAGAAGATGATTTGGTAAAGATGAAGAGGTGTAAACTCTTCTCGAGTTCTCTGTTTCAATGCTGAGGGCATCTAGCTCTAAATGAATCGTATTAATATCATCGTCATCATCGTCCAGCTCATCGTCACTCGATTCGGGATATGGGCCGTTATCATTCCTCACAATAGCAATCGGATTGGATCGATTTCCGTTATTCTGTCGAAGCTGCGGCAAAACAATAGGGCGACCGCCCAGGGACTGAGAAATGGGAGCATTCATCGTCCACCTTTCCGGTGAATCATCGTCTGCCGATCCTCCTTCTGCTTCGTTTACAAAATTTTGTGACGACATTGTTTTCATTACTGTCTCGTCCTTCGCTTTCACTAAGCTTGACAAAACCAAGGATAAATATACAAAAATGATAAAGGAACACCTCCATTGTGAGTGCACTGGGGCAAGAATGACAGTTGCCGCAGTTTCACGCAATCGTAATACTCCGTAAACACGCAGCTTCGTTTCTTTGGTGTATCACTTCTAGTACACTTCACTGCACAGTAGATCGACTTCATCGAACTCTTGATATTTAGAGCATGTCGCATAGCGTGTGAGATTCTGTTTCTCATTATTTCGTCTGTTTTCGACCGCAGTGAAATACGCCCACTTCTCCTTTTATTTTTGTAGAATCTCTCAGCGCAACCGTTTCAATCATTTGAATGAATCGAATTCCGGAGTATCATTTTCCCAACCCCTCACACAAAAAGGATGACAATGAGCACAAGAAAGAGCATGCAGTCGAAGCATATCTTGTTTGGGTACTTACTAGTCGGTACTCTGTGTCTGCAAGTTGCAGCATCTCGTCACACGCGGGCCGTCGAGTCACGATCCTTTCAAAGTCGACTGAATCATTTTCGAGGAGGAGGAGGTGGAGGACCGAGTTTTCCTGATTTCGATAGCCAGCAATCATCCGATTATTCATCCGAACATTATCAAGATGTGGAACCCCCTACTCATGAAATTACTGTTCAAGATAATATTGACACGTGGAGAGCTCAGCAACGACAACGTGCGGAAGCGACACAATATTCGATGCGTGATGATCAGGGGCGCGTAAAATTGCTGACATCTGTTGGGAAAGGTTCTCGTGCTCTTATTTTCTTCGTGTTGATGTTGCGTGATATACATCTCTATGAAGTGGCCGACACCTCCCGCAAAGGTCTCGCTCGAGTACTGTGTGTGACGCCTTTGATCGTTCTCTTTCTCTCCAACATGGTGGGTGCGTTTGTTTCGCTCGCTAGCCCAACTCATGCGACAAAGAAACGACTCAAAGTGATTTTAAATCTAGACAAGTGTCTGGAGGTCGTTTTGATGGTGTTCTATTTGTTACGGCTAACAATATTCCCCCCGGCGCACATTCCCCGGGAAATTTTCATTGCAAATATATTCCATTCGGTATTTTTCATTCTACAAGCCCAAACGTACACCCGGTTGTCATGGGATGAAACGGCGGCTCCAACAATCAATAGTTACACTGTTCCAAACAAGAATCCAAATTCTCGACAATTCCCTGCTTCATCCTATAACACTTATGGCAGCCAACCAGAGCCGCAAACATTCCAGCCGGCTCAACTCGGGGACGACTCTTCCGACACTTTGACCTATCCATAAATTGACTGATAAAGGACTCGCTACATCATGTTTTTCTCATTTAATGGTTTATTCCTCTTTAGTTGGATCGTTTGTGTCATGTGTGGTTGTATGCACACGCACTTCATCGTTTTCTTCCAGTGTATTGTATTCGTTGTGCAACCGCGATAGAACCGCTACAACAAGAAGTGACAGGAGGGCCACAAATCTTGAAAGTGGCGGAAACGGATCCACAACAAACAAAAAGGCACACACCAGTAAGGTTCCCTTGGCCACATATTCAAATGGCACGTACGACAGTAATGCTAACCCTGCTGCCAATGGAACATGCCTTCCTCCTCCTCCTCCTCCTCCCGGTGCGCTCATGTTGAAAAAGGGTTTTTTTCTTGACAATTTTGATTAGAAAAGGTGGGGAAGACGAACGACAGCGACGTGCAACTACACCAGACAAATATGGGGAATTATTTATTATTTGTTGTTTTCGCGGTTTCCCAACTACGGAAATAAGTTGTGTCAGATAGATAGTAGAAAAAGTTTTTTTTTGAAACGACCGCAGAATTTTGCAAAGAACAACAATCAACAAACGACGAGACGAATGAGTTCAATTCATCAGCATGTTTCTAAGAATAAAACCAGCATCACCTATCCCATTCTCATTATATGTTCTTCTTTTCGTACAAACCGTCACTTCGTCCTTGCCGTGGGGCGACATCAACGTCATTGTCGTGACCGATGTACATTCCTGGGTGGCCGGACAGCGACATTTGTTTCCACAAGCCGCCGATTATGGGGATGTGCTTTCCTTTTACGAACAACTACCCCATGATGAGCAAGATCTATTCTTTGTTATGAATGGTGATTTCATGGATGGTACGGGTGTATCGACGATCCCCCCGACGCACTTGTTGCCGATTCTGGAGCAGTTGCCGTGGGATGTGGTGAATATGGGGAATCATGAGTTGTATCACAGCGAAACTGTCGAATACATGAAGACGTCAGGATTTATTCATCACTGGAAGGGGGAATTACTTGACTTCAAATGTCGTATGGTCATCCACGGTAAAACCCATCGGAAGTCGATACACGATCCTAAACGCAACCCACCATCGTGCGAGAATACTCACATTTGGGTTCTTGTATAATTTTCAAGGAAATTGCAACACTACACAAGTTATTCGGGTACAAGACGCTGTAAAGGAGGAATGGTTTCGTTCCGTGCTACGACACGAAGAATACGATGCCATTCTGGTTTTGGCTCATATGGATTATCAAGATGAACTCGTGTCGGTGATTCATCAGGCAATTCGAAATATTGTCGGGCTTAGCATGCCAATCCAATTCATCAATGGTCATTCTCATCGTCGTGGTTCGGCTCAACTTGATAATACCAGTGCAGCCATGGAAGCTGGGCACTTTTTGGATACGGTCGGATTTGTCAGCTTCCCGGTAAAGCAAACGGTACTATCCTCCAATGCCACCTTGTCGCTCTTTCAACATGCATTCATTGATGCGGCTGTACCCGACTTGGCGCGGGCTTTGGAACAAACGTCGCTTCATATCACCGATTCGGGCGAAGTTCTTTCCTCGCTCATTCGTCAAACAAGGGATTTGCTACAACTCGAGCAACCGGTGGGTTGTGCTCCCCAGACGTTTCGGCTAGGTCTTCCATTGGATGACCCCAGTTCGCTATGGGCACTTTACATGGACCACGTAGTCACACCCAAGCTTTTACGACGAAATGAATCCCTGGTGTACATACAAGGCACGGGCTTGTTGCGCTATGATTTGTACGCAGGGCCCATTACAATTGATGACATTATAGCAGTGACCCCATTCAACGATTCGATCTACAGTGTTGTCGACAATGTGGACGGTGAGCTTCTAAGAGCGCTTTTGCAAGCCATGGAGAATTCTTCTTCAGCTGTCGGGACTGCTTTGCCTCAATTTGTCAGCACTTTGTTATCCTACGACGTCATTGCAACAAATCGATACGAACTACTCAGTTCGGATTACGATGCGCCTCGAATATGCCAATTGATTTCTTTGATACAACCTGAAATCGAGTCGTCGTGTCGCCCTTCTCTCTATTTGCTTACACCAACGGATGCTTTGATGATCAACCTATGGATCGCTTATATCCAATCTCAATGGAGTTGCGAGTGGCATCAGGACGAAGAACAGCCAAGTGCCGTCTTTTTCCTTGCAATGCTCTTTTCTCTTTACCGCATTCGCGTGCTTGATTTATCACTTTTTCGCCCCTGGAGCCTTTCCATCCAATGGGAACACCTCACGTGAGACGTTAGATGACGAAAAAACGCCATTAATCCGGAATCGATACGCAGGATCATCTTGTGAGCGAGACCTACCTATCAACGATACTACTGAACATAAGAAAGCGGCGTCCCTCATGTTACCACAACATGTGTTGGTGTCCGTCTTTGAAAAAGATCAGCTGTGATTTGATTACGTATCCGTAAAGTATTTTTGAGAGAATTTCTTTTTACCTTTGGAACTGTAGTACGGAGTATTTTTATGGACCTAGTTTTTTCTGAATAGCGCTAAATGGCAAGCCCAGTAGATTGATGCGAACAGTAATGCGTCTTAATGTCATATAGGCTCTGAAAATTGTATCCCGCAACCCTTGACGAGAGTCCTGGTTGAAGTTCACGAGGATGATGCTTGATGACGACGGGGGCGATGAAAATGAAAGGGTTTGCAATGGCAAGCAAAATTAAAACACAGCAATAATCCTAAAAGTATTTTACTTCTTTCTTTGATCGACATATACAGCAAAATGGCGATGAATAATTTAATGCTTGCGCAGATGATGAAGGATATGCAGGTAAAATGATGAATTTCTACGAGATGATGTTGATGGGGTCCAGTCTATACTCAATCCGTTTCTTTTTGTCACGAAAGGATCCTGAAATGATGCGAGAAGCTCAGAAATTGATGCAGGATCCAGCTTTCCAGGCCCACATGAAGAAGATGATGCAGTCGGCAGGCTTCCAACAAGCGATAGCTCAGACGAAGCAAACTCTGCAAGATCCGGAAAAAGCGAAAGAATTGGAAGAAAAGGCCAAGAAAGCTTTGGAGGAAGGAAATAAGGAATTAGAGAAAATCGAACAAGTGAGAAAAGAGCTGGCGGAAAAGCAGTCGGAAGGAGATGATAAGGATAAAGAAGATGAGACTGACGACAAAAAGAAAGCAGCCCTCGAAGAGCAGGAAGATATTCCTGATATTCCATCTCTAAACCTCAATTAATGTCATTTTTACGCAGTACACATCGAGAACACAAGGATTATTTGTGTTGGCTCGGTCTAAAAGTTTATCGTTCGACGATCAGAAGCTTCGTGAACTTCATTGTTAAATTACCCCCGGAATAACTCTCAAATCGTTTTATGATCTTTAATCCATACATCAACTCCGTCTCGCAGACGTTTCAGGATTGTTTCTTCACTAATTTCCTTTATGACAGTGTCATCGGCGTAATTGCATCGTTTCGCTCGAACTCGCAATTTATTTTCTCGGGTAATTTCGACCATTATTTCTATGCCTCCCTCTTTTGTTTGCGTGCGAAGTGGTGCAGTCGATGATTTTTCCGTTCCGCGTTGCTTCTCCTCCTCGCGACTCACGTAGTTCTTTCCCGTCGAAGTTGGCAAGAATAGAAGCTGCACCCCTTGAGATTGTTGAATGCCGGACTTTGAAATGGGGTCGATTACAGGAACAGCTCGAATTGGAGTCGTCAATCCTTTTCCTGATTCGGCGAGCAGCTCAGCCCATTCTCGGATATATTCTACCAAAGATGCATAATTTTTCGATACTTCTGTCTCTGTCAGATCCTCTCGCCAGAGTTCAGGGCCGTCCAATTTTAAGAAAAAATCGTCGAGCAAATTGTTTAGCTCCTCTTCGTTCCGTGTAACAGGTAGCTTTCCTACACACGACAATGTTGCATTTCTGGCAGCAGGCTGATACCCAATAGCTTGCGTCAAAATGGTGATGGCTGTATCGGGATCCGTCGATCCATCTACTACGTCACCGGGTTCGAATGCTAAGACATCCTTAGACTCCTTCAGTTCGCCAAATTTGCACACAGTGTAGTCCATAGCCGGTTCTACCACTCGATTTCGTACGGTGTTGATGATAGCTTCTTCGATCTGTCGACGTTTATCGAGCTTAGCACCCATCATATTTTGCATTGTGTAAGGCATCTTATTTGTTCGCTCGGTTCCCACGGTTGATACTGCAATCAGCTGAGTTGGTGGCGAGCCGATAGAGCCATTCGGTTGCAACGTCTTTCGTAATAGCCGGTCAAAGGCATTGTAAAGAGCCGATTTTTCACTCCAGCTTGTACAGAATACCACGACACAAGCCGCATTATCAGCACCAATAGGCATGGTAGCAGTGGGTTTATAAACATCCACATCCAAGCAAGGAAGCATCTTTTTCAATGAATCGGTTAAATCAGGAACCAGCCGTTTCGCGTAAGGATCCGAACTGGTGTCCGCCAATATCAAAATTCGCTGCTGAGATTGATCGGTTGCCACAGGAGAGTCTTTCTCTGATGCTGCGCTCATTCGGTTCTTTTCCTCTTGTTGTGCTTGATCGACGCTGCCGATCAAAGACGAAGACGACAAGCCGACAGTAGCTCCACGAATTGTCCCCCACGCACCCCAATCCAGTCCACGACCTCCTTCCATAGACCGATCCGCTGCAGCAGCTAATTTCGTCGACCGCCGTTGACTTTCCGTCTCTTTTAAAAAGGCATCCGTGAGTGTATCTATTTTTTCGAGCAATTTGGTCGATTCACGTTTCGCGTTCAATTCCGATTGCACCGCCATGGTTTCTCGCTTCTTGGCGAATTCGGCATTCATGCGCGCACGAAGTGTCTCGATTTCATCGATCCCTTCCGCAATCGCGTCATTGATAACTTCGGCGGCGGCGGCCTTGAGTTCAATCGCTTCTTTTTCCGTCAAGGGTTCCAACATACTGCCCAAGTCAATACCTAGTTTCTTGCGACTTTCAGTTGGATTATCTCCTAGATTGAAAAAAGACGGTACTTGTTTGTCTTCATCGTCGTCCTGCTTGGCGAATAATGAGACGGAGGGAATCGTTCGCGTGTTTGTCAGTAGTAGCCAGCCGTGAACCACGCGGAACGGCACTATTGCGCAAATAATGCCCCCAATTTGAAAGCGCATCTTTCAGCTCTAATCAGAATTTTGTCAGCTGGGAGAACAGTTTGAAGTACACACAATTGATTGCAAAAGCGTAATGAGAATGAGAACACGCAATTTCCTCATGCAAAGAGCAGAGACACAAAACAATCTTGAAAGATACCGGCCACACATGTACTTTAGGGCTAAGGTTCTCACCTTGGGTAGTTTCGAAGATCCGAAACTCATTCACGCAGAGACTCCAAGAAAGGTAAGAACCAGAACTACAACGGGCAAAACAGCAACTCAAAGTCCCATAGCTGACATCAATCCGGGACTAGTAAAATGGGCGAAACGATTCATAATTCATACTCCCAAGAAAAATTTTGCTTTGGCAGCTGCTCGCGACCGCATTGCAATTGCAAATACCTGGTAATTCATCGTTCTACTTTCATTAAACTGTAACTTACTGGTAATCTCTTATCGCTACCGTTGCACTCAAACGAAATGATGAAGATAACACTTTTCTTCTTTCTGATCTCAAATGTTCTGTCCTTTCAGCGGCCACCTCGATTACAACATTTTCATCTTCTGAGCAATCTACAGTCGTTCAACAACAAAAAGCAAGATTTAGATGATGCGCTATCTATTCCGTACATTCCTTTAGCCTACGAATCTATTGAAGAAACTTTTTCTTCCGAAGAGTCTGGAAAAGGACTCGATATTCGATCCACAATGAACGTAGTTTTACCGTTCCTGTTTCCCTTTTTGCCTTTGAAACGTACGATGAAGTGGCCGCCTTGTGGGAATTTTGCGTTGAATTGCTCTTCACGAAATCATGGGTCACGGTCGACGGAGGTGCTTATCAAGCCCGGATCATTGCTCCGGCGGTCAACGGAGTGGTGGTTCCGGCCATGGCGGTGTTATTTGCGACGTTGACGTCGACTACCATCAGCTCGTTACGGGATCGGCAACATACGGTACATCGCAGTATCAACATGGAAGCGGGGGAGTTGCGCGCTCTGGAATGTGTGCTGGAAGAATTCCCCACGGGAAATTTGGAAACGAAGTGCACGCAATTATCTGGTTCAGTACACGTCCCGATTGATTTCGGAAAGTAGTCCCCGCGACAGTTTAGATCATGATTTTACGAATCCTAGACGGAATATGGACTCGGAACTAAATGGTCTTATTAGCTTCCTCAATCGACATGTAAGAGAACAAGATCAGAAACAGACTACCGAAACGATTCCCCCTCATATTCTTTCGGAAGTGTATTCATCTGTGACAAAATTACGAGATCATCGTCACAACCGCATAACTGCGCTTCAATCATACTTCCCACCCTTGCACTACGCAGTGCTGGGTGTATTGGCTCTTTCGGAATGCATAGCCTTTCTTATGGAAACGAATCAAGAGATTTTGGTCTTTTTGAATGCATTTCAATTGAGAATCTTGTGGAGTATGCTGACGAGCACATTCGTGGCTTGCTTTGCTCTGTTTAATGACCTAAATTCTCCGTTTTCGGGCTCTTACTCGATCGCAACGAGCGCCGATCAGTTACGTACTATTCGTATTACATTAAACGCTTCCGCACGACAGGAAGAGCGAGAAGCCGAGAAAAATGGTAAGGAGCATGTTACGTTTAAAACCCAGCAAACTTTCACTCGGCAAGTGAAAAATACCACGATGTCTGGGACAGGCACAAATGGAAGTGAAGAATGAGCCACAAGCGCGGGACGGATGACAAGCTCCAGCTAAGGTGGCATCCGATGATGTGCGTTTTGAGTAAGACATGATGTAAGAAAAGTAAATAGATTAGAAGGCGTCGAATACACATGACTTCATAGTGCTTCGCAATGTTAAATTTCTATTATTGTTATGTCATGGTAAGGGTTACGCCTTCGTTAGTTTCGTCGTCGCCATCAATCGCGGAAGGTGGTGCTGCCATGTCGTCCTCGTCGACGTCTTCGCTAGGTAACGGAGCGTGAGCACCGTGTGACTGCAAATGCCCTGCAGGATCTTCACCATATAAAATCGCATCAGCGGCTTTTATGGCTTTCGGTCCCTCCCAGAGATCTTTCAACTCTCCTTGTCGCCATCCAATGTAGCTCATCGTCCCAAGACAGCTCGGTACAAGATAGAGTAGAGCCGGCTGTCCCATCTCCATCAAGTATACTGCCGCGTTCGCCATGAATAAACCAATTGCGTATGCAATCACGAGTGGACCAAAGTATCCGCGAAAACAGAGGCAGCTTGACAAAAGCCGTTGCTCAGGACACGTTGTTGCTATTCTACCACTACCTCCCCCCATGATACCAACCAAAGATTTGGCGGCATCGTACCGTGCAGCAAAACTGAGAAGGAGACCTGGAAGGACAATATCACCTAGACCCAACAGACTTGCTCCTCCTTGGTAATCAAAGAATCGCGGAATCGTCAAAAGCATGGGCAGCGGGTTGCCCCCTTGGCAGTTCGCATCGTCAGGGTACTTTTCGCACCATGATGCATCTGCCGTGGGCGGTCCACCACTAGTTGCAACCGTAATCATGATTGACTTCTTGAAGATATAAGGTGTGATAAACACAAAGAAGATATCATAGAAAAATGCCACAACCAAAAGTATTGACGCAACCTCGATGCTGTTCAACCGGATAGTCTTCAAAAACATGATGCACATACAAGATCCAAAAATGTTTTGGGTAACCCAAAAAAAAGTTCTTGTTTCGGCGTTTCGGTCTGTGAATGCGATCACAAGCCATGCCAGAGCTATCATGTAAGCGACCAAGAATGACAATATCTGCGTGACCCTGATATCTCCAAAATCTTCCGTGCCTGTTTTCCACGCAATGGGATCGCTGGTACCGAAATGCTTACGGATCCTGTTCAACGAAGGTTGGAGGATCACTTGAGCTAGTGCATTGCTGCATCCCTGGGTAAGTAATGTTGAAGCGAGGGACGACGTGAGAATCAAAAGATTTTGGAGCATTCATAAATCACATTTTCACTCACAAATGCGTACATGACTTTGACGACTCCGTATATCTTGAAATAAAAGAGAATCATTAAGCTAGAGGATGCCATAATGATGAAGCCCAGGGCATGCATGGGCGTCAATTCTAACGTTTCATCAGGATGAGTTGTAGGTCTATGAGCGGGCCTCGGTTGACGCCCTAGCTCAGATGACTCGCGCTGGCGGGTTTGCGCTCGTACAATTTTGTCTGAGAGCTTGCGGTAGTCATCGGCCGTAAGGTACGCTGCCAGAGCAGCGACAAACACACCAGCGCCCAAATAACGCCTGATGAAACATTCCATTCCGGCTTCCATCGGGCATACATTCTTACGTGTTGCAATTCTTCCCCGCCCAGAAAACCAAAAAGTTGGGCTGCCTGTTCCATTGTGACGTACGCGGCCGGGATCGTCGTTTCTTCTTCAATGGAGCGGTCGTCATACAGCCAAATGGGCAAATCCCAAGCACAGCAAGCTTCTCGGTTTGAACCACTTTGTTTGCCTGTCAATAAGCAAGATTGGGAAGGGCAGTTAATAAGATTGTCATCGGATAGCTTCTGGCACAGATTCGTGTCCGAGTTACCCGACAACACGAGATTGTTTTGAATGGCATTGTATGGAAGCGGATCAAATGATAGTGCACTGGAAGGAATCATGGCTTCTCCCAAGGAACAATCATAATCGAATTTATCGGCAGGATAGACGATGTCATTCATTGTGTATTGATAGTTTGTTTCATTGGTGATATTGAGCTGATAACGACCTTCTAATGCCCCGTAAATCAGCACTGCACTAGCACCCATCTTTTGAGCATTCAGAACTTTCGTCTTGAAGGAACAGACACCACGAGGAATCATGATGATACTGTTTGACGGGTAAGTTGTGGACTCGACGACCTCACATAGAAAGTGATGCTCATTGCTGGCGGGTATGGGTCCGATCAGTTGCAACCGGGGACTCTCTTCCATTTTCATAGAGGGTATTGGGGGAAAGAATGCTTGTGAAGCAAACATAGTAACTGGATCATTGTTTTTGAAACTAATGTCCAAGACAAGTGTCTGTAAGACACATTCCGATGCTGTCGTAAAGAAAAATAGAAAAAGAAGAAAAGGTTTTCTGTGCGTAGCCGCCGTTTGAGCTCATCGTCGGTTCAGATTCTTCTTCACGAAGCGTAATATGAAAATACGTGGTTCCCTTGTGGAATTGTGACCAATGAACTGTTTTGGTCGAGCAATTCGGACGGATCAAGCAATAAATGAAATTTCAGAGCTATGAACGAAAAAGACTAGCAAATAATGATGTCTTTCAACAAGCGTTTTATTTCCTCATCATCGTCTCGCAACCGAGGAGGCGGAGGCATGGCGGAGAAGCCGTTTTGCGCAAGCAAAATAAGTCTCACGATGTACAAAACGTCATCGGATGAAATACCTACATTATCGTTGATAACTTTTGAATACTATTCCTCAAGCTGATTTATTTTTTTCTGAACGGTAGTACCTGGTACGGTACTCGGGTATCGTGTGTCGTGTGTGACACCGTCAAGAAGAGGAAATCACGCAATGGCAGGCGCTGTGAGCTATCACCAAGCGTATCATTTTGATCAGCCATCATCCAAGAGGGATATGTTAACATTAAAAATATCTTTATAAAAGCGCGAACAGCTTATCCAGGATGCAACGTCGCAAGAAGCACGCTCTCTAGTTAAAAAAAGACAAGGAAAAGGACACAACTCATAAAGATCCAACCCATCGAGGCTACTTTAGATGATTCTTACTTCGTAAAATAAATTACCGGTACTGATGATGGGATATGCATGCATGTGTACAGAGAAGAAATCAGCTAACAGTCCTCGATCATTTAGGCCGCCAGTTTGGCCGTAATGGTAGCAAAGTGCTTTCCATGATTCTCGCAAATCGACAACTCCAATTCCGAAGGCATGCGAGAACCGTCACCCTGTTGACCAACGAATCAAGTGAGAAGACGTTCTATGTTAAATCATCCAATTGGAAACAAAAAGTACATACATTTGCAAAAGTTCCCGATCCGTACGGCGAAGCACCGTGGATTTCTTCCAAATTGAAAACTTGCGGGTCCGTGTATCCCAGAGGCACAAAGCACATGCCTTGGTGAGAAAAGAAACTGAAGCAGCTCATGTTGACCGATTCTTGTCCGCCACCCAAAGTAGCGACGCTGGTAAAGGTACCGGCGGCCTTGCCCGTCATGGCTCCCTTCTGCCAGAGACCACCGCACGAGTCCATAAAGGTCTTGATCTGCGCCGGCATGGCTCCGAAGCGTCCACTGAGACCGAACAAGACACCATCATACTCGGCCATCTTATCGGGAGTGATGATGGGGTGATCCTGTTTCGGGGGAGCACCCATCTTGCCCAAGATCTCGTCGGACAAGGTCTCGGCAACTTGGTAAATGTCGCAGGTGGCTCCGGCGGCTTCGACACCTTTGGCCACCGACTTGGCCATGGTAGCAACATGGCCGTAGAGAGAGTAGTAGACGATAGCGATTTTGGCGGGCATGGTTGTTTTGTTAGTGCTGGTGGACGAGCGGCGATTTGCGGTGTGTTCGCTTGGATTTTGTGAAAACGACGAGCTATCAAAAAAAAAAACAATCGAAACGAACAGGAAAGAAATAAATCACGTCATTCCGAGCCTCCATTATCTTGGCCGCGATAACGCCGCACCAGTAGCTTTTCTACGCAACCTCTACGAGAAGCGAATACCAAAGCTATTTCGTTGAGTGTTCGGCGATGTTCAGTGACGCATATTTCAGCCTATTATGACGTGGAAAGTGGGACTTGGAATTGAATGTCGTCACAGACTTCGTCACCGTTGCGAGACTAACGAGTTCATGACTCTTTTGAGTCACGGTTGGTAGTCACGCAGCCACGATCTTTCGCGTTCGCGTGTGTCGAAAAACTACTTCGAGCAATACGAGACAATGACTTCCCAGATACAAGTAATACGTAGGATCATAGATTAACGAGTTCTCCTTGAGCTCATTCTTCTTGTAAACGACCATTACCTAGCAATAAAAGTCTTTCCCCCATAGAAAGACAAAGGAAATGCATGAAATTTCTGAGTTTTCAAAGGCCAGCGTTAGTCGAGCGGGTTGTTTCTCTTACCCTTCGACCGACGCTAAGAATTTGAACCATTTAACAGAAAGCGATAGTCATCGACAAGAAGCGAACCATTTAACAGAAAGCGATAGTCAACGACAAGAAGCAGGCCAAGCATCGTGCGAGGCGAATCCGTCTCTCCTGGCGAGACTAGACGAAGCGACTGACAAATGTGGTCGACGAACATCATCAAGATTCAGTCAGCAGGAAAATGAACCTGCTCAAAAGAGACCGCGTCAAACAAGCCAAAGTGGATCACTGAGAACAACTAGTGACAGGGAAGCTGATGGGTTGGCACTTGATAATTTGGCCGCGACTACTACAACGAATGAACAGAAGGGCCCCGTACGAGAAGCGAAAGCCAGAACATCCTCTTCGTCATCTGGACGTCGAACGGGTATGAAAGCCTCCGCATCCGCCTCCCTCTCCTCGACACCAATGAAAATGAGCTCTTCACAAGCAAATGGAAGGCCGTTGCGAGCTTCGGTTAGGGTAGCTACTCGTCTGCCACCGAATTATGTCGAGGAGTCTGTACAGGATGAGATCCCTAGTGACGCTGAGGAAAATGACAACGCTTCCAATCCCAAGAGAAAGGGTGTGAGAAAATCTTATGTTCTCAATGGGCGGCGTAGTCTCGCTCCTTTGAGGAATCCTCCGCCCCGCCCCAGGTCCCAGACGGACTTAAAGGGAAATGGACGTATACCGATGAAACTCGAATGTTCCTTGCCGACTTCAGAGATACCGCACAAGTCCCAAAGCAGGACATGAAGTTTTTACTAAAGCTCATGGCCAGAGACGATCTTGTGGTGGTCTCGGAAGGGCTTTGGAATCCCGCCTTTGAAAAACTTTTACGGCTGGAATATTTAGAGGCAGCTTTCGGAAATCAAGTTCAGCATAAGTTTCGCATGTTTTCAAGGAAGAAGGAAGGTGGCTACGCTGAGAAACCAGAAGGATTATCCATGCGTGCAAAGGATTTTTTCCAATATTTAAAGATCAAAGTAGGGAAGGAAGGTGTCAGCAGGAGATTCGCTTTCACGGACTTTAAAGGAAAACGCCACGAAATCGACGTCGATGAGGTCTCCATATACATGATTGATTGCGATGTGCCGAAAATTTTGCCTTTGTTCTATGACAAGTACGTCGCCCACTGCAAGATGCCTGAGATCTTGCCAGGAGGAGAGATGTGTATGATGAATGCTGTGAGTTTTGTTTGAGAGTCGTTCATACATGATTGTGCTGTCCTCACCACTTTCGCTATTGTACAGATGAATCGTGAGGGGCGACCATTCATGGGGCCCAATCTGTACATTGCACCAGGTGGAGGATTTACAAGCCTGCATCAAGATGGAGAGGTGCGCACCATCGTCACTGTTGACTCATGCCATACAGGCTTCTCACAATTGTATGAACTTGTACAGGGGACTGTGGACTCTGGTCATTCATGTATCACTGGATACAACGAAGTTGTCATGCTTCGACGAATGCCAGAAGAACATAAGCACTTCGCCGCCGAACAGCTTGGGTATGATGGGGTGCATCGGTTGCCCCATGATGTCGGCACGACGTACGAAAACATTTGGCCAAAGAAGTCTGTTATCAATAAGTGGGAAGAAATGAAGTAAGTAGCTTGAAACTGCAGTCACATGACACTTTTTATCCCTCACCGTCACATCAAAGTTATTGTCCTTCCGTATTTGTACTGCGGCCTGGTCAGCATCTGCATATTAACAAAGGCCGTCTCCACACGTTCCGCAAAGTCAAGATGGAACCTCTCGAACAAGATGATTGTCACCATGAACTCCGAAAGGATCTTCTAGATCGTGGTATTGCTAAGCGAGATGAGCTTTGCATCAGCATCGCTTTTGATTGGTAAGTGAGAATGCAAATTCAGTGCATCGACTTATTTCCTATTCCATCTAACTTTGATTGGTCTACACGCTAGGATGTTTCTTGGTCATTCGCGAGAGGCCATCCACGAGGAGGTTAAAACCGCTTTACAGTGTGCAGATATTTGCAGGAATGTGGGTACTTCATCTCTTGGAATTCCAGAAACGTGCTTATTAAAGCTAGCTATGCTTTTATCGCACAACGGCGGAACGATTTGTAATGATCTTCTGTACCCAATTCGCAATGCGGCGTGCCAAGGAATTTTACCCCACCTACAAGCTATTGTACAACAAGAAATCGAATCAGGGAGCGGCATCTCCAACAAGGCAAAGATAGCTGATAATCAACAGGATCCGGATTCCTACAGTGTCGATCCCTTCGGTGCCGACTATTTTTGTCATACATGTAAAAAGGAACTGGCAAACTCCTACTTCCACTGTTTAGGATGCGAACGCCTGCTACAAAAAAGACTTGAACATTTGCAGGATGTGCCTAGAGGAAAAGAAGTATGGAACGAACATACGTTTGGGTGTTGCGTGCAAAAGTCGTAATAGCGACATCATTCATGCTGGAATTTTGAGTAAGCATGGCAATGCGAAAGGATGCTCGTGTCGTCAAGGCATTTGTAGGGAATGTGGTTATTGCAAAAGCTGCTCCTGTCGCTGCCATCATGAGTTCCAACTTCATTATCGTTTTTCATGATTGATGAATTGAAAGATATGGTAAAGCGTGTTGAAAAACTGGCTAAAGCAAGCGATGACCACATGGAATCTTTCGCGGAGACACGTGAGCCGACAGCCGAAGCGGGAAATTTCAGCACCGAGCATATTGAGAAAGAGGCCGTCCTTCCAATTTGCGACTCTGAAATTCAAAAGAGTTTCGGTGAGGCCGAATCTTGTATACAGCAATCGTTGCCACTGTCGGTCGACGGCACAGATACAGTCACGAGCGAAATTGTGAGTGATGCCATTCCGATCCGAGCTTCCGAGATTAATACTAATCATTTATCACTTCCTCGTGCGAACGGCCGTTCGACATTAATAGCACTAAAGCAGATGCCTGACCAAACCGTGCACCACGACGCGGCACATATTGCGCAGAATGCACTCCTTGCTCCATCAGGACCAGTCCTAGTTACTTCGAAAGAACTTTCCTTAGGTGACGGGGTTTATGAAACTTTTTTCGAGGATGTCAAACGAAATAGTACAAGCCCTAAATCAGCTCGGATTATTCCGTAGTAATTACAGCTTAATGTTTTTCACTTTATGGTTTTTGAGCTATTAGTGACGGTTTGTGCTGCAGCAAAGAATGCGGACCATGAGGGATGATACCTGAGCTGCAATCAAACGTTGATTCAAAGGAACCTTGGGCGTGGAAGAAAAAGAGAAAAAATGTCCAAGAATGCAGAAGCAACAGGTAACAAACTATACGAAGACATGGTGAGACATAGTGGTCGACTAGCTTTCCCATCAATGCCTCGCGCACTTACTGAACAAAAGTCTGGCGATTGGATTGTGACGTAACACAGTTCCACTTTGTGAAAGCATTGTATCCAATACATCTAAACTTTTGCTAAGCCTCTTGCTTCCCTCGCCTTGGGCACCGCTGAAATTTAAAGCCGAACTCATCGAGGTTTGGAAGCTGCTCGCTGGCTTCCTTCTCGACCGACCAAGTAACCGGACCTTTGTACCTGACTCGATGTCACCGACGCCATCAGAGGACATACGCGACCTTTCAAGCGTATCTTCGGCCTTCTCAGCTCGGCTGATGGCGGCTTTAAGACGGCTCTTTAATGTAGCTATCTCGCTCTTGCAGCTGATGACTAATTCGCGCTGTCGAAAAAGATCCTCTGAGAGCGTTTTCGATTCGCTTGTATCACTCAGAATTAAATTCTTTCCAGCGTCCAACCTCTTAGCTTGCTCGAGGTCACGCTTTAATAATATGATTTCATTGCTCATTTCTTGAAGTCTCCGATCGTTCTCGACTTGTCGTGTGGCAGATATTGATATCTCGTCGGCGCGTTCTCTTGTCAAAGACCGAACTTCCCGCTGGAGCATATCACATTTCTGTTTTTCAAGTGTCAATTGAGCTTCTAATGCTTCTATTTCATTAGAGAGATCGTGCCGAAAACTTGAAGCATCCACTGTTTGTTCTTTCCCCAATGGAGCATTTACGGATGATTTCGCTTCAACCAGAGCCGCCCCAAGCTCCGCAACGGTCTTTTCCAATTCCGCCTCCCTACTATTTCGTTGACTCATTTGTCGGGCGTGCAGCGAAAGCGCTTGGTCTAACCGATCTTCCGCCTCGCGCTCTCTGGCCATTGCATTGTCTGCCGTTTGTGTCAAGGATTCCAACCTACTTCCAAGAGCTTCTTGTTGCGCATGTAAGGTCCCAATTTGTGACAAAAACGTCGTTTTCTCATCTTCGAGCAACGCAATCTTTTGCATAAATTCCTGTTCGCGTTGTACAGCATCAGACAATTCTTTATTCATATCGCCACCCTCTTGCATACGGCGTTGCTCCAGCTCATGGAATTGTCGTCGCGCTTCCTCTAGTTGCGCATTGGATCTTCTCTTTGCATCTTCCAAGGCCTGTTCGTGCTTCACTTTCAACAATTGCATTTCCTCGGCATGCCTCTTCTTTTCCGCCTCTCTCTCTTGCTGATATCGAGTCCGATCCTTTTCGATCCGTTCCGCTGCTCGTTCGAGCTCCTCACGCTGCGCTTGTATTTCAGTTTCGGCTTGTTCCAGTTGTGAATTGAGTTTAATAACGTGTCGTTTCAATGTCTTGACTTCTTTTTGCAATTCGCGCGATGGCCCATCGTTGTCGGGTTGCGATGATGGCTCAACCACTTTCAAGTGACTTTTAATATTGTTGAAAAGGGCCCCACCCGCCATTCGAAACGGCGTCATATTGAATTGGGAGGATTGGTGCGTTTCCCATTGTACTTCGCCGTCCACCGGTGTTTTGATGGATTTCGAATGGTCCATGGAAGGTTGTTTCATCGGAGCCTCGTCGATCGGAAGAATAGCCCCTGTTTGAATATCGTTCTCCGCCGTCTCTCGAATAATTTCCTCGGTACTACTCGTTTCTTGAGTCTGCTGTAGGTCTGATACAGTTTGAACTTGCTGTTCTGCTTCATTGTTGACCAATTCTGACAGGGATTGTTCGGGCCAAGCATTCGGATCAAGTTCTTCCTCTATTTCTAACCTGACAGGCTCTTCCTGCTTTCCTTCTGAAGCAATCTCTTCTTCCTCCAAATGATTTGCCTCGTCGTCGTCATCATCATCATTCTGTTCCAGACCCCTAGCGGCCAGAATACTGGCAATATCCTTACGATCCTCGGACTGCAATCGTTCGTCGGCGACTTTTTCGGCTTGATCATCTAACTGCTCTAAGAATTGCCCCATATTTTGCAGCCATCGTGACATTTTCGATCGTTTGCTTTTGAAGAGTAATGCTAATGAAACGGGTGGTGGTTGTTTGTAATATCAAAACGTTCTGACAAGGCATTTATTGTACATTGAATTGACAACAACAGAAACTGTCGCTTTCCGCTTGTGGCAACCAACTTTCTGGCCCTACCAGTACCACTACCAAGTAGCGGTACGGTACCGGTACGTACTTTGTAGTTCGGAGTATGAAAATTACCGTATCTATGCCAAAGGTCGTACCGTGACCTACCACCTACCACCTTACACTAATGACTGAAGTACGACTCAGAACCCGGAAGTAAGCTGTCACGCCGTGATGCGTGACTTTTCGCATGGATGTTGAGAAATTCCGATTTCCTATTGTTCCTCCATTGATATGGTTCGCCTCACAAACGTTTATTGTAATCTGAAACAAAGTATGGGTTCTGTATTCGACAATTGCAACGATTCGTGTGGCTGGGTGGCGGGTATTGTGGCAGCCGTCGCGTATGGTTGCTTTGGTGTGCCCATCAAAGAAACCGCTCATTTGGACGTTCATCCGCTGATTTTACAGTCCTACAAAACAGGAACCATGTTCGTCTGCTGTTGGTGGGTCATGTCAATGGGAGTCGATGTTTCCTTCACGCCGTGGGGAATACTGTCAGGGTTTTTGTGGGTTTTGGGAGGAACGGCCGGTATCTATGCCATACGCTTGGCGGGGATGGCTGTGAGTGTCGGAACATGGGCGTCTGTCATGATTTGTGTCAATTTCGTTTGGGGGATTTTAATTTTTCGGGAGCCCGTGGCGAGTATTTACGGCACTATGGGTGCTTTTGGCCTTCTCGGGTGCGGCTTAGTCGGTATGAGCTGGAATGCATCACCTCCCCAGCGATCGGCGGAGCGTTCTCAACTTATTCCGAGTACATCGACCGAACGACTCAAAGTAGAAGAAACTACCGCATCCGGAGTTGTATCAAAGCGAAGGCAAGTAGATAAACGTAGGGTAGAGTTGGCCGGTTCAGGAGACCAAGCCGCCACGGAGGAAGCTCATCAAGCGTTGACACGGAGCAACTCCTACGACTCAGTTCAGGAAGGCATCAACAAAGATGATGCCGACGATGATAATTATGACACACCGAACCCTTCATCTCGAGTCATGCTACTTGGTGTGAACATGACGAGACATCAGGCGGGACTTTGTGGAGCGGTATTCAATGGTATAATGTCGGGAAGCTCACTCCTTCCACTCCATTTTGCTAAAAAGCAAGGCTTTGGCGGAGCTCGTTACATGATAAGTTACTCTACTGGAGCATTGCTTTCCAACGGCATCATATGGTGCTGCTTTGTTGGCATGAAATGGAGGGAGGTCTCGGCGACGAACGTCCCTGGTTCGGTGGCAATGCAAACGTACGCCAGTCTACCAAGCTGGCACTGCAAAAAGCTGTGGTTACCAGGAGTTACAGCAGGTTGGTTTCCCAGACGTCGCTTGCTGTGTTGTCATGGACTTGTCTTCTAACCGGTTCTCTTTCAGGTTTACTACTAACGATCGCCATGTTTGGCACTATCCTATCAACCACATATCTCGGTCAAGGTATAGGCAATAGTATCGTGCAGTCGAAGATATTAATAAGGTACGTGCATGTTTTCGGTTTCAAGATCGAGTATCACGTAATCTGACTTCTCTGTCAGTGGGTTATGGGGGATATTTTGGTACAAAGAAGTATCTGGACTGGGAAAAATCGTGAAATGGTTTATTTCCGCGGCGCTATCTGTCATGGGCATTATCTGCCTCAGCTACGAGCGGCTTCATGCTATTCATAAGGAGGGATAGAAGCAAACTTCGAAAATGATGGAACGATCTGCTATTGTATACTAATAAAAGCATACCAATTTGAATTCTGTATAGTATTTTATCAACTTTCTTCGTCGCTGTCATCCAGGATATGACGTCCTTTCTTCTTTTCTAGTTCGTCTACTTGGCTTGTGTTGACGGCATCGATGGGGCGCTTTTGAACAATGTGCTCCGAAATGCTTGCAACAGTTGTAGTTGTGTCCCTTTCGTGGTCAGAAGTGGCGGCAGTAACGTTGCTCTCTTTGACCTGTCCTCCAAAGGCGATCTGCGCAGTACGATCATCATCGGTAGAACTAGGTTGAGCGGCTTCAAGCACATTCTCAAATGAAGTGGCGCGTGAGTCGCCTGCTTCGTGCATTGCTCCTGACGCTTGTTGCTCGGCTTCCTCTTCGTCGTCGTTTGTTGGCTCAAAATCGTTTCCGAAATTAACTGAATCTAACTTGACTTCGGTGGTCAATGATTGCTCTTCCTCACTTTCCAATTCATCATTGGTGGATCGCTGTTGGGTAGATTGTTCAGGAACATTCGCGGAAGCGGTAGTCGACTGGAGTTCGCCTTCGAAAAAAGCGTGCGACTCGTAATCTTTGATCGCTGCTCTTTCCTTTTCAAGCTCATTTCTTGGATAGCGGCCGTTTTCATAAGTGGCTGATTCATATTTCGCTTCCTTGACCGTATTTTCCATTTCCTTTTCGTTTTCCTCTTCCTCGTCAGAATCATCATCATCAATCAATCGCGTTTTTCGTTTCGGACTACTTTCTACCTTGCGCATTGCTTCGTTATGCTTTTCAGATGTAGCTGTATTTAAATCGGCTTCTTTCAGCGTGACCTGGTCCCCTTGAAACTCCATTTCTTCATCAGAATCGTCATGAATGAGGCGCTTCTGAGTTGTTCGTTTCGGACTGCTACCCAAAGTATCCGTCACTTTACGCTCGTTTCCAGAAGTTCCTGAATGTGCGATGACTTCTGTCGACGTGCCCTGCTCCTCTTCAAACTCCATTTCTTCATCGGAATCATCATTAATGGAGCGTCGCGGAATGCTTCGTTTCGGACTGTCAACATTGTCCGTCGCTTCAAGCTCGTTTTCAGAAGTTGTTGGATTTGCATTGGCTTTTCTGATCATGGTCGTTTCCCCATCGAACTCCAACTCTTCATCAGAACTATCATCAATGGAGCGTTTCTGAGTTCTTCGTTTCGGACTGCTTCCAACATTGTCCGTCGCTTCAAAATCGTTTTCAGAAGTTGTCGAATTCGGCTTAGCACTTTTCAACATAACTTCTTTCCCTTCAAACTCCATTTCTTCATCAGAATCATCATCGATGACTCGCTTACGAGAGCTTCTTGTGGCATTGCCATTCGATGTGCTGTTACTTCCATTTGCGCCTGAACGATCTTCTTCGTTCACTCCCGCACCTCGTGGATTACCCGAAGACCCACCACGCTCAGTATGGTCATCAAACTCAGGTTCGTCTTCTTCCTCATCTTCTTTGGCAAGTGCTTCAGAGTACTGACGCTCAAAGAACTCCTGCCTTTCAAGAAGAAGTTCGCGGTCGGCCAACATCCTGAGTTCTTCCGTAACGTACATATTTGTGACATGATCACAGAACTTATGTGGTAGCGGGTGCCTGAAAAGAGCTTCAACAAACAGCAACGGGTTTTCAGATGCTAGTTTTGCGAAATTGCCGACGGTCGTGACGCAAAAGTTCAAAACTGGCGTGAAATCCTTGTCCTTGTACACACATTTGTCGTTGAGAATGGTATTAGCAACGTTTAGAAAGTGATAATTGTAAAGCAAAGGTTCGAGAGTCACCTTCTTCGTGGCCAACAAGTTCTGCGGGAGTCCTTCAGTTTCGTCCGGGGACAGTGACTCAGGGACAGCTAACTTGACTTGCGCCAACCGAAGGAAAAACGACACGATCCGGTGATTCACTTGGGGAGAATTCACGTGATATTGAGACAGCAACTGCGTATACATGTGGACGGACTGGTTCGACACAATCTTCCTCGTAAAGTAGGCCATGACGTCGAAGCTGGCAGCAGCCGCTCTGAGTTTGTTGACGGTATCCTTTTGTCCTGAACGGTTTGGTTTCGAGCGGCCTTAGCACTCAATTCGAGAAGCTTCATTGTTATGTGACTGATTTCCACGATATCGCAAAGATGTTCCCGTGTGTTTGTCCCTGGAGCCCATTTTGAAATAAGCTTTGGCAGACGATCTAAGGGATCTCCGTTGTAAAACAAGCGATCCATTAAACCAACAGCCATGAGATGCTCCGTAGAATCTTCCGACTGATACATGATATGGAGAAGATGCATCATTTCACTGAGCAGTGCGACGGTCGAAACCATACGTCTATGTTTCTTGTGCTGGTGAAACGTGTCTATCGCATTGAAAACCATGTTGAACGTGAAGATATCCAGCGTAAAAATGAGCTGTCCCAAAACCTCTTTCGTTGAATCACTGCTGTTAGTAGTTATTGATTTGCGTCCTCCCGATCTCCACCACTGCGAAAAGAACCACACGATATGGAAGAAGACGACTCGGTCATTATCTTCCAACCGAACCGAGTCCCGTCGAAATTCGTTTTTCAAACTCTTCATCACCGGACCGTAGCACTCTTTCAAAAAGCGTCGACAGAAATCGTCCAAGGTACGGTGCGCGCGCTTGAAATGGGACCGATCGTCAATCGACAACCCGATCGCGCATGTACCTGCAGTGTAACAGAGTTTCCGACAAAGCAATCCAGCTTTTTACTTTTGCGTCGATTCACAATGGGTGCTGTAGAGGTAGTACTGGCAAATAATCCTGCGGACGTACTGACATATTTCCCCTTTTCTCCGTGACGTCCTTTTAACTGGAGCGTACCACCAAAGTTCGAATGTCGACTGGATACGGTCACCGCCAGGGCCTGTTTCTCACGGGCGAGCTGTGCTTGCAAGGAACCTGGTTGGCCCCGTCGCTGCTCCGGAATCGCCGGCCCCATGCATGCTTTCGCGACAGCCATCGGGTCTTGGTTGCGAAAGAGATGATGCAGCAATTCCATGAGCAACAAGTTGTACGGGGCGTTCTCTCGTTGCTCCAAATCTGCACAAAGTACATGAACAATATCCAAGAAAAGCTCACGTTCGATCAAGTTGATGAACTCGTGATGAAGCTGTTCGGATTCTTGCGCTTGATCGGCGGAAGCCAGCACCAGTGGCTCGGCTTGCAACAGGTTGCGAAAGAGATGCAGCACAAGCTCAATGGTCAGATGATCATTTTCGGTGCGACTGGTTCCTTGTTTCGCGAGAGGCTCCGCCAGAAGAGAGACAAAGATCGATAAAACGCCTCCTTCATCACTTTGATTCGACTTGATGTGCGAAGGATGATAGCAAACGGCGCGCTTGTAGTCCATCAGCGTCTCCGCCTGCTTGAGTGCATTTTCTCGGAGTTTGATTTGCTCTTGTACAAAGCTGTGAAGACACGAAGCGTGAGGAATCAAGAAATAGTCAATAGAATTTTCATCATGACATAATCACACTCACAGGGTGCCTTTGTTCTTTCCGCTACTGTTAATTTCCATCCTCCCCGCCCTCACCGTATTTTCCGCCAGCGGTTTCGTGAGAATCACCAGAATCTTACAAATGGTCAACACCAACGCTGTATCGTATCGACATGAGATCACCAATGGCAATAGTTTCTGTTCCACAACTTTGAGGTCACCCAAAAAGAGCGAAATGGGTCGATAAAGATCATCATCGCGACGCAAGGCCCGCTGCAAATCTTGCAACCAATTCAAACAATCCTCGACCGGCACCATTTGACCTTCATCGGCGGTTCCCAGAACTCCACACACGAGCAACAATTCTTCTACGACATTCTTATCAACCGTCATGCGCTTTTTGAGGGAATCATGGTCGGGAGAAATCAAACGGGCGGCGTTCTTGGCCCGTGTCGTTGGAATGGCCGGCGCACGGGCGTTCCGATTAGCTGTAGACATTATAAAGAACGAACTAAGGCTTTTCAGAAGCAGTACGTTATTCGATGTCTACCACTATGAAACTCTTTTCTTTTCTTGTTGGTAGGGTTTGAGAGCAATGCGGATCGATTGATTTGTTGTTGCATCGAAACAAAGGTGGAGGGAAAAATGAAAAAGCAAGGCTCACCCGCGCGCCCGTCTACCACACCGTTCGGCGCGCGACCTTAAATAGCGAGGGTCGCTCTGCGACAAGCGACAGATAACAACGGTGTGACACCATTCATTGCGAACAACATTTCCGGTTCATCGCATTCACAAAAAAAAACAACCTGGAAAAGTAAATATCTACAAGTGCTATAAATACTATCCTCTCGGCTTCCTATTGTTGAAACTGGAAATAGACCATGTCCTTAGTTGAAGATTTAAGTGAAAGCGACGACGACTCAAGTGAAAACGACGAGCACACGAGCAACGAATCATCATCATCGAATATCCCTCCACCGCGCGAACATGCTTACTTACCCACATCGCATCCGTTACATACTTCACTGCAAGTACCAGCAGCTCGTACCTCCCACGTACAAGAACTGGCCGTAATGGAAATACCGGGAATTCTACTGTTTCCGGGATCACTATTTCCCCCTGCGCCTATCCGATGCGGCTTGGGTGAATTATCTAGGAACACAAATCACGATCAGTCGAAAATGTCCCAGTCAAGCGGGAGACGTGTGCTTGGGTATTTTGGCCGCCAAGAAGGAGCGGTCGTTAGATCGACGGTCATGGACACGACAAGCATTCGGGCCGGATCGATTGCGACGGTTATCGATGCAACTGATACAAGAGTTGGGAGATTTGGATGATCTGAGTGACGACGAAAGCAATGAAACGGAAGAACCAATGAGGTCCCTGAATAATCCATTAGAAGATACTTCGACCACGGTTGATCCGTCGTCATCGTCTCCTCGTCAGCAACAAGATCGATGTGGCTACATTGGCCGTGTAGGAACAATTGTGACAGTCATGAACACGCACGGAGATGAAGCTGGCAACCACAACACGAGCGATTCGTCCTCCGTATGGCGAAGTGTCAATGAAGATGGTCAGCTAGTCCTCACGACACTGGCGACGAGTCGGTTTCGTATTCTGGGGTATTGTAGCGCAGACGATGAAGCTATTTTGTACGAACGAGCTATACTCCAGCAATCCTTTCGGAGATTCTTTTCTGCAAATGTTCCGACCTTTGTCGTTGAAGTCATGGAGGAAAGGCCATTTGAAATCCCCACTAGCATACAAAGGCCTATTGTGTCTTCTCAAAGGTCAAAGCAAAAGTGGTCACAGAACGGCGACATTATTTCATCTCTTGCGATGATAACCCCCTTTCCTGAGTTCATCTACCGAAAATTGTTGCCATGGAGGCTCATTTTACTGATTCAAGAGGAAATGGCGTCGAGTCCTACGTTTCAAGCCTTCCTCCAGTGTCTTCCATGGCACGGCGACAGTCACAGCACAGAACATACCGATTCAGATGATGCTTCTTGTGGGACACTCAACAAGGCAATAGAAGAAAACAATCCGGTTAAGTTGAGCTTCTGGCTGGCCTCCAATCTCCCTTTTCCGAAAATGATAAGTATCGATTGCTGAAAATGTATAATGCCGTGCAACGCCTCGAATATATCTATCAGAAAATAAAAGAAAGGACCGAACCGCTTCTTTGCTGTCAGTGCTGTGGGTTGCCTTTGTCGCGGGCGTCCTCTATGTTTACCGTAGGAGGCGCCGAGGGGACGACAGGAGCCTACGTGAATGAACACGGCTTTGTGCATCAGACCTTCACGGTTCGACGGCTGCTATCGCTGAGTCAGCGTTCACCGACGAGTACCAGTGGTATCGAGGGGGCGGATGTTGTTTCCTTCTCGGGCGGTCCACAAACGAAAGACTCATGGTTTCCAGGGTACTCTTGGACGATCATGTCGTGTGCATTGTGTGACATCCATTTGGGATGGAAGTTTCGTCTCGTCCAGAGTTGCCCAAGAGAGAAAGAATCATTGGAGCGCCCTGACGTATTTTACGGATTGAGCGGTGCTAGTATTACCATTACTATCCCTCAGTAAGGCCGTTATATTTGACTTTTGAAGCAGTTTTCATACTTTGCTCAGAGTGCCTTGCTACTTGGTACAGTATTCGATTTAAAAATACATTTATTGTAACTTGTTATTGTCATAGCGACTAATTCGACTCCTCTAGAATTCCGAACAACTCGTTTTGACTTCACTCACATTCATCTTCTGCTTCTTCTACGTTCTCTGAAATGGTTGCATGATAATTGCCTGTCGTTAGTGGGTCCATTATTTCATCGAGATCCGCAGTATCATTCGTGTTTCGATATAGCCAGTAATGCTGGACGATAAAAATGATATCAAAGAGAATGGATATTACACCCAGGTAGAGTTTGGCAGGATTACCAGTGATCCCAGCCCAATCTTTCATGTCCATCGAGTCGAAGACTAATTGCAAATCATTGAGCACGCCCCCATTGAGATCCAGAAGAATTTGCCAGATAGAAAAGCCAACTGTAGATTTTCGTCGGAAATTCAAAATTACTTGAGGGATGTATTTTGTCAGAGTGACAATGATCTTGACGAAGGATAGCATGTAAAGGTATTGGAGCCACGTTCCAAACTTCATCCCAGCCAATTGGAGCAGAGGATAGGCCACGGCCAAGACGCTAACGACCGCGATGAAACAGAGAATGATTCGAAAAGGTCGCTGTTGCGAACGCAAACCGTCAAAGTAAGCAATTTGAAGAAACGTAATGGAAGCGAGTACGAACGAATGCACGGCGAATGCCACATCGTTGCTTTGTACTGTGATCGGGGCATCATTGTGTTGTTCTCTGTATTCTTTTGAACCTCGGCGGAGTAAAACAGGGAAAGATTGTAAATGGCATAGCAGGCAAAACCGAGGACATTCAAGCCGCAAAAGTCGGCACTCAAACCGAGCGTCGTTCTTCGTTTAAAATTGTTAATTACTTGCGGGTAGAAACTCACACCCCACGCCACAAAGCACGTGTATCCAATCATGGAAGAAATGATTCGATAGAACGGTGTGGGAAGAGACTCATTCTTGGGCATGAGGAAACCCAATAAACTCCCACACACAGTCACGAATAATAAACCGAAGAAAATAGTCGGTAGAGAGTCTTGATGATCGGTGACCGGAGATAGCATCATTTCTAACCAACGGCCACAACGATGTCGAAACACATTGCCTGCGTTTTTCTTCCTGCCGCTGCCGCGCTCGTCCTCCTTCTTCATCTACTAGGAGAGGCGTCGATGAAGTCGTCGGGGTCTCGTGAGTTGACATTCTTCTCGGTATGATCGCTCCTGGAATGAAAATGTTCTATAGTCGGATCTTGTCGAAAACCATTTTGTGTTGTCGCGTGCGTCATGCGTTGGAGGTAGTTTTGTGTAATAGTACCGGTAAGATACACAGGGGAGCGAATGCTGACGACAGCATGGTTTGCATTTAATGGAAAGGAAAACCTGGTGGAACCATCTTGATGATGATTATACTTCTTTGATGTTTACAAGTACATTCAGATGCAGCATGTGCATCGATGAGCGAAGGCTTGTGTGCTTGTATCCGATAGACAGTGGACGGAATGAATTCCATCCTGCACAGCGCAGTGGACTATAGATTAATAAGTGTCGACTGTTTCGGGCGGCGTAGTTTACCTTCCGTGTCTCCTCGTTTATTGCCAAGAGCCGTCCGCCTTCAAGACAGCGAGATTTCTTTTCGTTCAATACGAAGCAAAGGATTGATTTAATCAACAACAACAAAAGAAAAAGAAAAAATGGTAACCGAATCCATTAAAATCGATCACAACCGAATCCCCAAAACTCCGTCGCGTGATTTGCTTTCCAAGTCTCTCGACTATTCGAGCTTATGGACCCAGCAACCGCGGTACGTGAACGACACGGCAAGCAGCTGTGCATCAGGAATGATTCTCACATTTCTTTCACCAGAAAACGCCCTTATGCACATCATGTCAGCGAGCTGTCCAATATATCTCATGCAGGATACCTGCTGAAACGCAGCAATCGTCCTTATCAAACTGTGAACCCGTTTCCACGCGACGACGAAGAAGTGAACTTCAAGTACGGACGTCCTCGATTAAAACCGATTCTGTCGTCGCAAATTGAACTGTCGGCCATTGATACGATTGAAACAATACAGCCACCGCGACAGTTACTCCTTATACCGCATGAAGTGAACACAGACCCGGATCAACATTTGCCAGACAACAAGACGAATGAGATTGAATGCAGAAACGTGTCGACAACCAATCAGCATGATGCCTTTGACCAAACACTGCAATTCGCGGCATCCTTTTCGGTATACCGCTTAATCTTTTACCGAAGAGCCAACAAAAGGACGTGGATTATGACGATGATGAATTGACATTTCGGTTTGGCGATCCTTCGTCCCCTCCTTCAACCCGCAGCATACCCATTCGAACGAATAATTCGGAAGCCGATACCGAACGACCGAGTTCCTTTCGTTTTTCCTTTAGTTCGTCACAGTCCGAAGAACTGAAACATTTGGAGCACCGATCCCTCTCCGATTGCAGTCACCCGGGCGATTTTGTCGAAGACGATGGTCACATTTGGCGTGCGAGATACTGCATTTTAGAGGATGGCGTTTTGTACTTTTACCGACATCAGCAAGATGCCGAGTCACCAGAAGCTCGCTTGGAGCGTCAACAAAAGAAAGGAGGGGACGAAGCATCGAAACCACTGCCTCTTGGGTACAGCCCTACTCCCACGATTCATGCAAAAGAACGGGAGGACTCGCAGGGTGCATACTTATGGGAAAAACGTGTTGCTCTCAACTGTGTTGGAGCGGTACGTTCGGCAGAGTTTGAATACGGCAAGAACTCGTTCGAGCTTGCCGCGGTGGATGACGAAGGGGAACAAAACGACACGAAACTTGTTTTGCGCGCACAGAGCAAAGAGGAAATGAACCAGTGGATGTTTCAGTTTCACTGCTCCATTCAGACTTATATTATGGGCATTGTGGATCATGTGGCTCCTTCACTAGGCGACATTCATCACCCATCCTTATCGATACTGAAGGGGAAAGGTAGTAATGATGCGAAGGGGACGAATCGCCCAAGCGATACTCGAGCTCTGCCTCGGTAGCACTCAGTCCGCATTCCCGATGTAGTACAGGAGTTGGAAGTCTTCCTCCACTGTCACACGGTCATGGACGAAACTCAATGCATCGACGCCGTGCAAGGGATAATGGGAGCGATCACATCAATATTGCCTCGTCCGTTCCCAATACGCCACTTTTGGCATCGATTCTCAGTCGGCACAAACGATCACTCGATGAAAAGCCTAGTCTTTCTCAGACAAGTCGACTTGTAACTCCCAGTCCTGTGACAGCTTCCCCGCTCTCAGCAATTTTTCCCTCGGAGAGCAGCTCACCTGAGCTCTCGGCGCCACAGACTGCTTGCCCGGAGACAGAGCATCCAATACCGAGTAAAAAATACGTTCCGCCACATTTACGCAATCAACAAAAATCAAATAAATACGTACCGCCTCATTTACGAAATAGAGAAGAAGCTGTTCCTAGTCGCAACGAAACGAGAAGGTCACAGTCGAATGACTACGTGCCACGGCATCTTCGGAAAACGCCGGTTGATGTCGAGCACACTATCGTCAGCTTGTCTCTGGAGGACCGTGCAGCTAGTCTTTCTATCGCTGTGCCAGATGATGACGTAAAGGCAAGCCCTTTTGCTTTTGAGGCCAAAAATATTGCAAATAGTATGCAGCGTGATTTCAAATTGGGTGGATGCGCGGACCCATCTGTCATCGCCGGCTCCATTCTAGATGGCGAGTTCATACCGCGAAAGGCCTCGCGGCTTGGGAGAGTTCAAACTGCTCCCTACGGCTGCACTTCGAAGACGAGTACATATTCTTCGCCTACAGCTCCTGGACTTCGTTGGGAAATAGGCGCAGTGTCGGAATGCGGAGTTAGAGACTCCAACGAGGATTCATACTTGGTTGTCAGCGATGTACTTGAGGCGTTTAAGGTTCTTTCATCAACCGACGAAACGATTTGGGATGAATTTGGAGATCATATTCCGGGACTTTTTGCTATCTTTGATGGTCACTGCGGCAACCACGCAGCTCGTTATTCAGCTGAAAAGCTCATAGAACACATTCACAAAAAAGTCAATAAGGGTTTCAGCTCAAGATACCAGTCAATTGTCGGAAGTGATATGTGGCATTATCGAACAAGCAATATTTTGTCTCGACGATGACTTTTGTAACACTTGCGTACAGGACGGAAGAGAATGGGATTCAGGTGCTACGGCGGTGATTGCTGCAGTCATTAACCAAAATTTAGTTGTGGCTAATCTAGGCGATGCCCGCGGTGTAATGAGTCGATCTGTGGATAGCAACGAAAAAGCCAAAGACCTTTACCAAGAAGGATGGAATGAAATTCCAATCCCTGACCAGTTGTGCAGTAGACGCTGTTTCTGGAAAGACGTCACCGATACTCACAGTCCAGATCGAAACGACGAGAGGATAAGAATTCAGCAAGCCAACGGGTGGGTTACGACAGAGCAAGAAATCCCCATTTCCCAGCTCAAGCGCTTGGTGCTTGACGATCAAGATGTCGTTGACATTTTGAAACGATGCTTTGCTGATCGCTTTCAGCCGTCCCCAAGAGCAGCTGCACCCCAAAGAATCATTCGAATAGCAAGAGTGTGTGGTGAATTAGCTATATCTCGCGCCATTGGAGACCGGGATTTTAAAGCCCGTTACAATAACATAGGCAAAGACAATCAGGCCTGGGATGGGTCCATCTTTTGCCCTATCCGGATGATCACAACAGATCTTTTATTGGAGATTTGGTGAGCAACCAGCCTGAATTTCAGTCGTTCCGACTCGGCCAAGAAGGAATACATGATGAATTTTTGCTCTTGGCCTGCGACGGACTTTTGGGATGTAATTGACTCGGATGATGTGAGTATGGGAGTGTTAAGGGGTACCGTTATGGAAAGGACAATTCAATTCTCACTCTATATCTTTTCTTTAGGCCATCCGAGTCACTCATGATTTGTTGTTTGAGAAAAAATGGCCCGCAAAGAAAGCAGCCGCCCGTTTGGCGGAGCTCGCAATTCACCTTGGATCCTCCGATAACATCACTGTCATGGTTGTACGATTTTTCCATGGTCCGGACCGATATTCAGACAACGATGATTCATAATGATTTTAAGTATGTTTTGAGTTATTAAGATTTGATGGATGTCTTGTTTGCAAATTTCGGTAACATTTGCCTAATAAACTTCGTCAGTGGCAATCTAGTCCATAGCAATGGCTGCGCTGACAAGATGAAAGTCGCGTTGATTGAGTTATGGTTAGACCCTCTAGGGACTGTTACTCCGTATTTACGATTGATTTGGGAAAAAGCTCACGAGGATTAAGTCTTGACCATCCGGGACTGGGACTGCAGGTCCTCATGGTTTAAACGAGAGTTTCACTGTTCGTATGAAAGACTTTATTCGACATTGTAGTATGTTTTCGTATAACTCATGGCTTACCAGTATCTCTTATCGATCAAGTCATGAAACGTGTTGTTGTTGGCTCATAGCTCAAAGCATTTCCACTGGCACCCGTACCAACACCGACTGCGATTAAATGGGAAGGACCCGGATTTCTTTCCACGCCGCCCATGATAATTACCGCATCATAATAAGCTGCAGCGCATTTTGGTCGCTGCATTTCATTCTCTTTTGGTCGAATAGCCAGTCCTCGACACTATTAAGGCGGACATTTTGAAGAATGGCGTCCAAAGCGATGGAGACCGAGAGCCCCGAGAAGCAAGCTAAGCCTCCTACTGTGTCAGAACACGCTCCGAACTTGGCTGGTTCGGTGATAACAGCAGACGCTTTGGGTGACGAAAAAATTGGTAAGTTCGACAACGGTTGCTCGCCATTTAAGAGGTTTGAAGGGATTCTCATGTTTTTATCTCTCTGTGGATTTGAATTTCTTAGTCATTCGTATTCAAAATATTGCTTCCACCGTCAATCTAGGTGTTCGGCTGGATTTGAAGAAGATTGCACTGAAATGCCGCAACACCGAATTCAACCCACGGCGCTTTGGTGCCGTCATTATGCGATTGCGAGAACCCCGAGCGACTGCTCTCATTTTTGCGACAGGGAAAATGGTAGTGACGGGCGTTCGATCGACCCACAATGCGGAATTAGCGAGTAAAAAAGTTTGCTTACATTATCGAGCGTGTGGGTTTCAAACCAACGGAAACATTTGAATTCAAAGTACGCAATATCGTGGGTACGGCGGATGTTGGTTTTCCCATACGTTTGGAAGGATTAGTTTATGCGCACTCGGCGTTTGCTTCCTACGAACCGGAGCTCTTTCCAGGCCTCATTTATCGATTGGTGGCACCCGAAAAGGTGGTTTTGCTGATTTTTGTATCCGGGAAGATTGTGATTACCGGCGCAAAGAAAGAGTCCGAAATATCTGCAGCCGTTACGAAAATATATCCTACTCTGTTGGAATTTAGAAAAGCACACGTCGCAGCTCCATTGATTCCTCCCGAACCGGCGGCCCCACCAGCAGCCCTGGCTGACGATGAAACGCTCAAACAAACGAGCACGTTATAGAAAAAGAATTAAATGAAAGTATCTCCTGTGTGCTAATAGTTCAATTTCTTTAATTGATGAAGCTACTTCACGTCAAATCCCTCCGCCCTTAAGCATTCTTTGTGCGCTTGAATTAGTTTTATGCAGTCGGGGTGCTCTTCTCCTTTTGATACAATGCATTCATCTCGCGGTTTCTTTGTGTCGGGACAGCAGCAACAAATCGGTTTTCCAGTCTTGATGCCGAGCTTTTGTTTCGGCTTTTCCTAAAAAAAAGAGTAGAACGTAAGTCCGAGAGTTGTTTCGAACGACCTCAAAAATGGGCACGATGGAACGTCTACGTACAACCGGTACTTCGACAGCAGAAACTGATGATCCTTGTCCCATTGTTAATCTAAGAAAAGTGATTATCTTGAATGACCGTTGTAAAAGAGATGCAATCGTGTCGACAACCCTCTATGATTGCGTTTTTTATGATGCCAATACGAACGAAACTGCCGAAAGAGAATTCACGCCAACACAGCGCGTAAATGAAGCGAAAAGCATAGGTGCCGTTAAGACATGAAGAGATTTTTTGGGAAACAACTTCTCGATCCCGGCACAATCTCATCTTAGTTCTCATCATATAAATCGATAAGCAATAAAATAAAATCTTCAGTTTATCACTTCTTCTCGGACTTATCTCGGGCAATATCCATATCTGGACGGACCTTCCTAATTTGTGCTACGATCTCTTCGACCTCGGTCCCACTAGCGTTTCCACCGATGACAAGAGAACGTAACCGTGAAGGACCTTCAGATGATGATTCTCTTTTCAGGATTGCTTTCAACAAGGAAACAACCGAGTTGACGTCGGCACTGTTTCCAGCAAGATCTAAAATTTCCAGTTGAGGGGCCACACTGCTATCGTCAACGAGCTCCGAGATTGCTAAGAATCCTTCCGAACCCAGTTGGTTGTTGAATAAGCGCAAGGAAACTACCCTGCTCTGCGTCAAGACAGTGCAAGCACCTTGTATTCCGCAACTTGTCTCACTCAGATCGAGAAATTGCAAAGAGTTGTCGTTGAACTTAGCAAATCCTTTGCTGACTAGCCAGCAAACTCCTTTTTCGGACAACGGGTTACTTGACAAGTCGAGCTTTTGAAGGTAACGCAATGTGCCCAACTGTTCATTTTCTTTATTATACAGGCAAGCAATCAAGCTAGGGATACCTTCGAAACTAATGTTGTTTCGTGAAAGATCCAACGATACGATCGCTGACGATCCGAACCATGATAACACTTCCATTCCTTCATTTCCGATATTACTGTTGGAGATGTTCAAAGTACAAATATTCTCCATGAGTGGCTCCAGCGATCGTAACCCCTCCGGACCGAGTGGATTGTTCGAAAGTAAAAGTGTGCGTTTTACTTGAGAGGATGCGAATTTTGCAAACAAAGCGGAAGCAAATGAATGGGTGATTCCACAGTCGGAGAGATCGAGTTCCGCTATATTTTCGAATAAAGACGAGGCTGTAATTGCTGCTGCATCCTGCCCAAGGAGAAGGTTCCGAGACACGTTCAAACTCTGGAGCGTTGGTGATACTCCCAGTGTCTCGAGGACCGACTGAAAGCCCGTTGTAGTCATGTTTTTGTAGCTCAAATCGATCACTTTTAATCGGTGTTGCCGACCCAGTGCATGACACAACGCCGAAACACCTTCATCTCCCATGGAACGATCACCAATCGCCAAAGAATCCAGGGGCGTTAAGTGATTGGCGGCAATGGACTGTCCCAATTGTTGAAGCAATGTGACGGATAAAACATGTCCCGATGCACTCAAAGACATCCAATGCGTGTTTGAATTGCTGTCCAGTACTGCACAGAGACGATGAACTTCATCGGCACCAAACTGTTTGGTGGGCAGAATTACGAGATCTTTGAGAGTCGGATCATTCCGTTCGATGCGCTGAATGAGAGAGTCACAAGATCGGAAGGTCGACGATACGCCCCAAGCTGACATTCTGAAAGATTTCGACTTTGATTTGAACGAATGATGATATATTGTGTTTATTCCTTTGTTATTTAGCCTATTCGCGTCCGCCTTCCACCACTTCTTTTCTTTTCCGGGAAAATTTCTTTTATTGGATACGATGAGACGAAATTGATGGGCGGCCAGTCGCGCGCTTTCGCGCGACTTTCATGGCTGTATCTTTGTCTTTTTTCCTTTTTCATCAGCCACAACTTCAAAGAAAAAAACGTTTGACAGCGAACACTTTGCTTCATATCATCAATTTACAACCCGCCCACACTTTTTTCAAAGGCAATATGAATAACAGGCTGAGCGTGTTCTTGAGTTTACTTGTACTAGGGCTTCTTCTCGACAGTTCCGTCAGCTTTATGCCCCGGATAGATCTTCGACGGTCGGTGACGTATTTACCAAGCAAGAACGATGCCATCCTCGAATGCAAAACATTTGATACACAGGATCTGCTGAAACAAAATCTCTTACGATTGGCTGCTTCATATGACCGAGGCTTTGGGGCGAGCAATAAAGCTAGAGAAGAAGCCAACCAAATCATTCAAGACTTGGAACGCTGCAATACGGAACAACAAGCATCACGTGGAATGGATGGGACGGGCCGTTCGCCACTGAGAGGCACTTGGCGAATGATTTGGACGACCGCATCAGATGTTTTAGTTCTGGCGGCGTCGCCGGTGGCGGCTTTGGGTGCCATCTATCAGATCTTTGAACCGCCTCTGGTCACCAATGTGATCGACTTTTCACCTCGCGTTCAAGCGTTATTTCCTCCGAATATCGTGCCTAGCACCGTGTTACGAGCCAATGTACAAACCAGAGCGGCGATTCGACCCGAAAATTCTAATCGAGTGGGACTTGTGTTTGAAAAAGTGAACTTGCAACCGCTGCAGCTGTTTGGGCAATCCATCGATGTGTTTCCTCCACTGGGCCTCGATTTACCCAAACTTCCTGGTACTACTGAGGCTTCGAGTGGACCGGGATATTTTGACGTGACCTACTTGGATACTGACTTGCTGATAATACGACAAAACGCACCAGGTGGTCTTTTGCACTTATCAAGGTAGATTCCACCGATGTCTAAGGTGTCGGCCTCTGACGCTCTACTGTAGTTAAAAGAATAAAAATGCTATTAGGAGTTGCTACATACTAATTACGAATCATGGTCAAGAATCGTCTCTGGGATCTAAAATGAGTGCAGCAGCCACTTGTCGATCTTCGCCATTCAAAATATTGAATGTGCCCATCGCGTTCGTTAAGGATACCTTCTCCACAAACGTGTTTTGAGCCCGAAATCTCTTACGAATTCGTTCCATTTCTGCCGGTTGTATTTCTCCTTGATCTGTGCCGATAAATAGGTACTCCAACCGTGGCTGATGAAGCAAAGCCGGCGATAAGGATTCGAGCGTGATGTCCTCGGCGCGCGAAATATTCCAGAAGAAGCACCCGAACGGAAATGCCATAATTGATCCGTTCATGTGCAAGGTTCCCGATTCAACAGAATCATTTGGGTCGACTTTTTGATCACATTCAGTACATCAAATCCAGTCGGCGCGTGGCCTTCGAGCACAATTTTCGGTTTACTGCCGTGCGTCAAACTGTCGTGTAGTAAATCATGACCCCGTGCCGTCCAGTCCGAGAAGGATTTTGGCCCACGCACTGCTTTTACACACAATCTAGATATATCGCGGCCAACAATGCCTTGGGACGTGCAGCGAGGGATTAACATCCTTGCTTTTCCTTTCAATGCAAAAGTCGTAGAATCATCGTCGCTGCATTTCCTATCATTAGGGTTAAAATACATTATTGAGTTACGGTGCGATCAAGGTGCAAGTTCTGAGGGTATCACCTTGCACCTTTTTATGGATGGTGAAATGTGAAATTCGCCGACGTGTCGTTTTACCTGGTACCGGTACTCTACCAGGTACGGAATAATGTTTATTGAATCCGATTTCAGAGAGTGAGAGTAGAAAGTAGAGAACTCCATCCTTTCGTTCCAACGGGATGCGATGAAACAAGCGTTCCGAGATCCGATGTATCTTTACCTTTACCTTTTCCTCGCTACATGGTACTCGCCTTTCGGCACATCTTCCTAAGACTCGACGCACGTAATCGGTCATAATCCCACAGACGCAATACGAACCCAAGTTCAGATCGTCTAATCGTGGGCATTAATTCTGTTTCTACCGCCTATTTGGATCAAAAGTTGCCGCCTTTCTCACTCATTTCAAACCATGTCCGAGGAAAAACCCGAACCGCAAATCTTCGCGATCATGCGCAACGGCCATGAGGTCATTCGAGGAGGTATGCTTGATATGAAGGAAGCCATCGACAACGATGACATTCAAACTGCAAAGGAGGTTTGGCAGAAGCTGCACAAGTGGACCGAAATTCATAAACGCATGGAAGAAGGAAAAGAACCGGAAACGGAAGGCTGTGGATGCTTTCAGTGAGTATTTCCTTTTCGCTCTGGATCCTCTAATTGATTCCAAAACTCAGTTTTCATCTTTTTTTTGTCGCTCAGGTCTTTGTTCGGAGGGTCAAAAACAAAGAAGCCTTCGCCATGTGGATTCTTCCAGTAAGTGTTCAATCTTTCGCTGCGTGTGACAGTGACCGCGTGATGTTCAACGTCACTTATGCACTTTCCTCGACTTATTTTTAAAACAATACAGAGTTTTAGACGAAAAGAGAGATGGAGTGGTGACGAAGAATGGGTTGCACGTACTTCATGCTGAATTAGATAAGGTCGAGAAGGCCGTAGACGTAGCTTGTAAGAAATCAGATTTGAGGGCGCTGAAAGAAGCGTTCCCAAAGTTCCAAGAGATGAATGAAAGTCATTTGAAAAAGGAAGAAGATATTATGATGCCAAATGTAATGGAGATGAAGAAAGCTGGTGAACCGATGAAGAAGATCATGACTCATGACATTCTTCCCCTCGTTTCGGAAACGTCGGACTACGAGTTTTTCGTCAAGTATGCCAATCAAGTGTTGGAAAAGCACCATGGAGGAATGCCGCGCGCTCGGGTTTTCGACCATGCACTCTGGGCTGCATCCACACCGGAGGAATGGAAGAAAGTGGATGGGTGGATTAAAAACACGTTACATGAGTCAACTTATAAGCAGCTTCAAGCCGTGCTGTAATCATCGATGTAGCACCGATCTCGTCAGACATTGAACGTTACCAAGAATATCGTGAGTCCGTAGCGATAAAAGCTAAAAATAAAATAGGCCTCTCGTCGTCTAGTCTCAATGCGGGGAGTCTTTGAACATGCCAGGGGAGTCTTTGAACATGCCAAATAGGTACAGTATTGGGTAGCGGTACCAGGTATTGGGTACCCTACCAGGGTATCCACCAGACATTTCGTGCAAGAACGCGACTACAGTGCCTGGTACCCGGTACCGGTACGATAAGTGGATAGCAGTTCACACGGGACCTCTGTCCTCATCTCGGACAGACAAAAAGTTAACACTTGCGTGTGTGATTTGATTATGAATGTTGATGGAAATTAAGCCAATCAAAATCAATACTTCTAACTTCGAAAAGAACCAGTCATGCTTCAAGGCTGAATCCCCGTCATTCACACATTTTGTCCAAGACACGTTGTGCGGCAACTTCGACGGCGACTACCATCCAATTGTGTACATAATGAGTTCGAGGGCGGGGAGTCGTCTAGCGTCTAGCGTCGAGTCATCTCTCGTCAATTGATCGTGTCGCTTATCCTCGTAGTTCATTGTGCTTCTCGCAGGTCAAAAGAATTTCGGCATAGTCATTCCTACAGTTCCTATCAAAGTAACATGGTTCGGGGAGCCAGCCAGGCCATATGGGAATAATGGTTGGCTTTCTCTCCATTTTTCGCTCACCGAAATCAATTTCTTATAATTCTCCTCCTTTCCCAAAAGCACAACCATCTTCAAATCATCAACCTTGCGAGCATGGTTCCTTTGATGAGCAACATTTTCAATCATATCAAAAGCGAGTGCGAGCCTGACGAGCAACTCTCCTCGGTGAGCACAAAGACGACTCCTGGCCGCGCTCGAGTCGATAACAGCGACACTGATTGCCATAGTAGTGATATTCTTGTTGATGTACAAAGCAGCAGCCATGTTTCGGAAATAGGCAAAACAGAGGCTCAGGAAGAAGCATCTCATGCCACCGACGAGCGTCACCCAGACACGCAGAGCTCGCTACCCGATTTTGAATACCTTACCAACGATGGCTTTTTTGATCACAATGAGCCACTACCAGAAGACACCACCAAGGAGACAAATTATGACAACCCGGTAGCCGTTTTGTACAAGAAAAAGATATTCAACTCATCGTTCATCTGTGCAAAGCGAGTCGCAAAATTGACCCCGAGCGATCGATCGCGCCTCTGTGCACTGGTCAAGTTGAAAGCCGATGATCTGCAAAAGGCCATGTTGCATGTGAACATACCACCTTTCCCGACACCGGCCGAAATGGCGGAGAAATTGGCGATGAAACGAACCTCTCCCCGCAAACGTTCTTCCGATATTGTGTCACGACCAAAACAACCGTCAAAACGGAGGGGATCTTTTTTACCGAGCAGTTCGACACAATACGTTCAAAAGATAGCCCCGAAGGTCTCGTGGACGGAAGTACAGGAACCGATCCCCGCTACAACGACGAGGACGTAAGGGGTCCGGCTAATGAATTCTGACCAAAACGCGGTGCTTTGCGGTACGCCTTGTTTTTTTGAGAGATGAAACATTGCCGCTAGCTAGCCTGTACGCTATTTTAGAAGTTTTTTATTTTATACCAGGGTAGTACAAATTAGATGAATAACAATTCTGCAAAAGATTGCCATGGTCACCGACCGTAGGCGCGAGACGACAGGCCGCCCGTTCATCGTCGCCTTTCGGCGCATTCTTGTTTCATACCGCTTTCTCGAAACAAGAAAGTGTCGCATCAATTGATGCCTACAAGCAAATTAATCAGTTTTCGAACTATACGTTTTATCTACTCCCTTTAAGTACCAGATAGAAAACTAGCCGGTGCACCTTCGTCACGAGCAAAAATGAGTTCGAAATTCTTCAAAGAAGCAAATAAATCACTCCACCGTGGAAAGAAGCCAAAAATCATTAAAAGAAGTAACGAACGATAACGAAAAGAACGCTCTGCTTGAAGTTTTCATAAACACTGCATCTCTTTTGGTAGTCGAAGATTCTTCTTCTTGGCATCTATATTTCTTCCCATTCCCCTCCAGAAGCTAGCCGCCCATGGGCTTCTTGGAGAAACTCTTTCACTTTGGCAACAGCCATCAACAAGGTGAAAAAGGCGGTGATTATCATAACCACTGCCCCATTGTGACCTTATTCTTTGATGCAACCAACCGCAGGACGATCGCTGTCTTATCGAAACGCAAGGAAAGCTTGGATGTCTATTTCATGTGTCGTGTGGCGCAAGGAACTGCTTTTGAGAAATCACCCTTTACTACGAGCTCCATGGTTATATTCGAGAGAATCTGGTGAAAATTTGTCGTCACGAAGGCTTCTTTCCGGAAGCGATTGCTATTGCTGTGGGGGCTCTGGCCGCCTCAGATGCTTCTCAGAAAGAGGAATTGACGCGGCTTCGTAATGAACAAATGCAATCCAAATACCAACGACAGTGTGACGAGGCTCTTTTAGAGAACGCTTTGGAAATAGCACGACTGCATAGACTTTCAAGCGATCTGGACGTTTTGGATGTGTACTGTATGCGGCAAGCGAGTAAAGTTCTCGGACGAGTAGCTGCACGGATCGCTAGGAACAAGATGCTTTCTTTGAAGTTGCATGTCACACCTTTTGTAGATGGTGTGCTTCTTTCCGGATACTCTACGTTCATGAGAGCCCCTCATGCATCACTGATACGAATTTCAGAAACGGGGAGATTAATGGAATATCAAAGATGCAACGATATTCCTTTGGAATCGACAGAAACCGATGGGTCGTTCTCACCATCGACATCCAATTCGAGCTTTTCGTGGAAATGTGAGGAAATTGCCTTGGCGAATCTTCACAAATGGTGGGGTGATATTGTTGTACGTGACTACGTGGGTCATAAACTGGTTGTTTCTTGGACAGTTGACCCGTTGTCGGCCGATGCCTCTACCATCAAAAGCAAGACTATAGCGATCGCGACGGTCCGAATCGATGATTGTCCAGGACACGGTAAACATCACTATCAGGCGCCGCATGTTGATGTAGCATTAAACATTCGCAGCACGACTAAGGAAGAATACGGCGTAGCCTTTGCCACCGAAGGATCATCGGTCTTGACAAGGGTGAATCTGAGTTTTTGGCCTTGGTACGAGTGTCGGCTCGGTCAGTCGTTACTCAACTGGAACAATCGTACAATCAACAACTTTTGCGACCCCTTCTCGATCACGAAGTCGATTATCTCGAAACGATCAAGGCCGCTTGTGCACTGTAGAGCACAGGTTGTCGCTCAACAATAGATAGAAAAAATGATTTAACTAAGAAATGAATCAAGTATTCTCGTTATTTACAATAGTATACAGGGTTCACGATCCTGGCGGTCGACTCGCTGCAACCGCGCTCGCGCTACGGCCACCCAATCGGTTTGCCATACTTCTGGAAAGTCCCCCACCGGTATGTGACGCACTTGATCCGGCAAGATCCTCCAATAAGTAAAATTGGCACACAATCCGTGACAAGCCCAAGTTACGGTCCCAAATTGCATCGGGGATGATTGATACCGATACATGGGATGCGGAATCCGTTGGGTTGTATGACAATTCCGGCATTCATACAGCAAGGGGCATTGACGACCCAAGAAACAGGCATCACAGATGGCATCTTCCTCGACCAGATGATCTTTGATTTGGTGACAAATCCGACAGGGTCCAGCGGCCGAGACGGTGGTTATGACTTCTTCTTTGATCACCAACCAAGACCGACAACGAGGACACTTTCCGACACGGGACGTCCCATCGGAAGTAGGACTCGACAGAAGTAGGATACAGGACGTACAAATTTGCACCGTGCTGGTAGCCTTGTCACAGCAAGGTAATTTGGCAAAGAAAACGTCTTCTTCTAAGCAAATTGCACAAGACGATGTATTCTCGGCGTAAGGACTGGTAGGATTACTCGATAATGCGTTTGTGCCTTTCGGGGACACCTTTCTGTCATCATGGATGGGAATGTCATTCTCCGTCCCGCACAAGTTCAAATAATCTAATTCTTGCGGCAGTGTAGTGATCGTTTGCTGTTCCTCATATTGTGAATGGATGCCTTCCACATAGTCGACGCAACCATCCATCGAGTCGAGTAAAGCATTGTTGCAATCAACCAAGTGTTCGGGGACGACTAACGAATCATCATTGGTGGCCGCTGGTAATGCTAGAGTAATAGTAGTATTATTACTGATAGGATCTTGATGACTCTGCAGTTCTTCCTCGTGTGGCTCGTCTGACATTGCCGTATTGTTCTGGCTAGCGAGATGTCTTCTGGTAGAAAACAAATAGTTGCTTGGCGTGTGATGGGGGATCGCTTCGCGTTTTCCTTGTTTTCGTTTTGTGTGTTTATTATTAGGATGTCAACACGTGCCATGGCCATGCGGCTGTTGCGGAGCGCGGGCGGGAACCTCGTCTGTTGTCGCGCTGCAACCAGGCTGGCGCGCTCGTGCGTGCGGCAGCCAAGTCCCGCCAGCGCGCGCGGCTCCGGAGGATGATGGAGGGAAAAAACGACAGAGACATCCGACAAAAAAAAAAGATCATTGCTGTGCGCATCATTCTAAAATTTTGGACATTGTCTCTCAATCTTTATTTTGTGAAACAAGTCGTCTTTTATAATCTTTATCACTTCAAATAACGTTCGAAGGAACGAAGAGAAGCCTTTGATTTTGCGTGTGACTTTTTTCAGACTGCATTTTGATTGACCATGTCATCGAAACCGTTGAAACAAGGAACGCTCTTTTCGTTCTTCAATAAACACCAACCTCCTGCCGCACCTGCAGTACCAGCAGTACCGAAACCAAAGGACGCATCCGAACCAGCCACTACAAAAGATCCTTTAGTGAAAATAGGAGATCGTATTGAAGTGTACTGGAAAGACGATCAAGAATATTATGCCGCCAAGGTAACACAACAACGTCAGGCTTCCTTCTTTTGGAGTACGACGATGGTCAAACGGAATGGCTGGATTTAGCACAGGAACAATTTCGTATTCTTCCGAGTAGTCGTTCGAAACACCGACGATCGATTCGAGATGATGATGATGAAGAAGAAGAAGAAGAAGCGGAATTTGATGGGACTTTGGAAGAATCCGACGATGGATCGGTCTACGAAGACAAAGAGGAACCGCAGGACGATGTTTCCGAAGAAGACAAATGGCTCGTCTCGGATGAAGAAGAAGAAGAAGAAGAAGAAGAAGAAGAAGAAGAAGAAGAAGAAGAAAAGCGGCCTGAGAAGAAACTCAAAGTGACGAAACACAAAGCAACGCCCGAGTTAAAAACACCTTCGGCAAGCAAAACGACGGCTTTTCAGTTCGGGCACACACCCAAGAGTGTCATTACACCGTCTTCCCAATTCTCCCCTCTGGTCGTACCTACACCTGTGGCAGCAACTACCAATACTACTGCTAACAAAGTCGCGGCAACTTTTGCGGCTAACGAAAACAACAAAGTCACGCCCTTCGTGAAAGACGCGGTCAACCCCGCGGGGAGTCATGTGCACAATCATTTGCCATTTTTGCAGAATCCACGTGATTTGCAACGACGATCCCCGGACGACCCTCAGTACGATCCACGGACTTTGCTCGTGGTCGAGCGGGATTGGGTCAAAATCATGGGCAAGGAAATGACGGACGCCGTGAAACAATGGTGGGATTTGAAGTCGCAATACTTTGATACTGTTCTGTTGTTCAAAACCGGTAAGTCGTCTGGGGGTCTCGTTTAAAACAAAAAGTCTTCCGCCTCACGCATTTGGAAACCAGGCAAATTTTATGAAATGTTTCACATGGGTAAGTGCTAATGGGGAGTGTCGCTGACAGAACGTTCCGTGTTGAATACTGATCCTATTCTTTTCATGTATTCTTCTAGACGCGGACGTCGGGGTCCAGGTACTCGGATTGCTCTACATGAAAGGCATCGTGGCGCATGCGGGGTTTCCCGAAATTTCCTACGGGGCCATGGCGGACAAATTAGTTCGTGCGGGGTACAAAGTAGCCCGTGTGGAACAGACAGAAACCCCAGAGCAATTAAAAACTCGCAAGTCGCAACACAAGAAAACCAATGGTCCGTCCCCCAAAGTTGTCAATCGTGAAGTATGCTCGGTGATGACGCTGGGCACTCGGACGTTTTGCTACCTCGATGACGGAAAGGATGTCCTGGACGAAGGCGGTGCTGTTGGGCCATTACTCGCCATCCGTGAAATTTTGATCGATCATGATGTGGAGGAAGAAACTGATGTGGTCCGACCTGTTTGCGAGTATGGTATTACTGCGATTGATGCTATACGTGGTGTTGTGACCATCGGTCAGTTCGCGGATGATGTTTTGCGAAGTCGCATGAACACTCTTTTGGCTGCGCTGGCTCCGTCAGAGGTGCTTTTGCAAGCCGGCGTAGATGGAGCCTCCCCCTGTACTGGAATCACTGATCAAAACGCATCAAAGCATGTGCCCGCATCCATTTCGAGTTGAAAAAATCAGGGTAGAGGAAAGCTTCCCCAAATCAACTGCACTCAGCCCGGAAGTACGCCAAGCCATGGATCGAGGAACCGGACGATTTGTGGGTGCGGTTCATCCTTGGGATGTAGAAGAAACAGTTCAGGAACTGCATCGTCGACGCTACTTTCCGCAGGCATCGAAATTGTCTACTGATCGATTTAGCGCGTCCCGTTGGCCTCCTGTCTTACGTTCAGCAGTTGAAGGCAAAGCCGATTTGGCCATGAGCAGTTTCGGCGCAGCTCTCTTTTACCTACAACGTAGCTTGATCGATACCGAGATTCTCACCATGGGTATTGTGAAGGCCTATGTCCCACCGTCTTTGGCAAATACTGACGCTGAAGTTCGTGAGACGATGCAAGTGCTTGCAGCGCAAGAAAGTCGCACATCCATCGAGGGAGCGATAGCAAATCCTGCTAGTGTACCTGCACATAAAGAAGGAAGCGAAGGTACAAATTCTTTTTGGCTGAGAGCCAGATCGACCACATGCAGCTGGACGGGACGACGTTGCACAATCTAGAAATTCTCACAAATGCCGTCGACTACAAGGTGGCTGGGAGCGTGTGGTCCAAAATCAACTACACCAAGACACCACATGGAGCGCGCCTTCTTCGAGCTTGGCTTCTAAGGCCTCTATTTCGGAAAGCGGATATTGACCGACGAGCAGATGCAGTTCAAGAGCTTGTGTCTGGTGCTGCTGCGGTTGCGCTGACTGAAGCCTCTGCAGTGCTTGCAAAATGCGGTGATATTGAGCGCTTGCTAAGTCGTATTCATAGTATGAGCGGTAGTACTGGCTCAGAACAAGACGATGACAGCGAAGGTATTCATCCTAGCAATCGAGCCGTTTTGTACGAAGTAGGAACGTACACGAAGCGAAAAGTCGGGGATTTCTCGAAGATTTTAAATGGTTTGCAGCAGGCAGCCCAGGTCCCTGAAATTTTTCAAGGAATAAACCTTCAAAGTAATCTTTTGCAAAAGATTGTGCGTTCAGTCGATCAAGGAGGATGTTTTCCGAATATGAGCGATCAATTGGATTGGTTCATTTCGAACTTCGACTGTGACAAAGCAGCCAAGGGTCTTTTCGAGCCTAATAGAGGTATTGATGCAGCGTACGACGAAGCTTGCGAGACTATTGATCGCATACAAGCTGATTTATTGGAATTCAAGAAAGTTATGTGCGATACCGTTTTGAAGCCACGATCGTTGGCGACATCATCTTGGAAGTATGTGAATGTTAACCCGGAATCAAAAGACAAATATTTAATCGAACTTCCTGCGTCGATTGCTGTCCCGGACGATTTTATCATGAAGGGGAAGAGAGGAAGTGGTTCGAAACAAGTCAACAAATACCAGACTGCAGCCGTGCAAGAGTTAGTAGATGAACTAGAGCACGCTTACGAAGTCCAAAAAGAACGAAAGTCGAAAGGTCTACAGCTCATATTTGCGAAATTCGATGCGTCGAGGAATGTTTGGGCGGCGGCTGCTCAGGCAACGGCTCTGCTCGACGCCCTTGGATCCCTAGCTCGTGTTGCTTCAAAGGCAGGATACATTAGACCAACTATTCTAGAGTGCTTTCCAGACGACTCGCCGAAAATAAATATTGTACAAGGCCGACATCTTTGTGTTGAGAATAACATGGGGTCAACTGGTTTCATTCCCAACGATCTGAGGCTGGGTCTCGAAACAGCAGATGACGTAAGCCCTCGTGTTCTTCTCCTCTCCGGTCCCAACATGGGTGGAAAGTCTGTAAGTCATGTCTTGTCCGAAAAACTTTCTTCCTTATTGCTCAATACAGCCTCTAACCGGCACCGTCCTTTTTCACGCAGACTTTACTCCGCCAAACATGTTTGATCACAATTTTAGCTCAGATTGGAAGTTTTGTCCCCGCCGAGAAATGCGAGATCACTCCCGTCGATCGCATATTCACACGGCTTGGTGCGTCGGACCGATTGCTTTTAGGTCAATCAACTTTCTTTGTTGAGGTAAGTGCTTCTGTTGGGCAATCGTTTAAATTTGTAGATGAGCAACAAACTGATCACCTTGGCTCTCTTAGCTTGCAGAAACTGCAGCAGCGCTTCGGGGTGCAACTCGCAGGAGTTTGGTCATCATGGACGAACTAGGGCGTGGTACGAGTACTTTCGACGGCACGGCGATCGCCAGTTCCGCTGTTAAACATTTTGTTGAGAGAAGTAAATGCCTTCTGCTTTTTGCGACGCACTATCATTCCTTGTTGGAGGATTGGAAAAACAAATCGAGTGTCATTCTTGGGCATATGGAATGCATCGTTGGAAATGGTTCTTCTGAAAATGAGCAAAGTGGAAACGACAATTCCATCACCTTTTTATACACTCTCGGGTCGGGTGTCTGTCCCAAAAGCTTTGGCATCAATGTCGCCAGACTCGCCGGAATACCGGAAGATGTTTTAGTGAAAGCAAAGTGTATCAGCTTGGATTTTGAAAAGGAATTGCAAGGGAACGACGACACTGTTCGCGTTGTCACGGCCAAAAATGCACCCGCTCTGCAATCGAAAGTGAAGGATGCTATTGAAAGAAAAGATTGGGAATCACTATATACAATCTGGAAGCAGTTACAGCATTTAAGCTAAAAGACGAATTACAACTCATAGTGCGTAACAATAAAATCGAATTTTCATGACAATCAATGCAGTGCATTACGAGTGTCTTCCAACTTTTCATAATATCCCCAGGACTTCGTTCAAGCTCTGCCGCAATTTTGGTTTGCTTATCATGAGGCAAAGAATTGAAAGCTTCACACAATTCACCATCAATAACGTGTAGTGCTGGAGCATAGTAAGACCTATACGACTGATGGTCGCGGCCTGTAGGGCGAAGAACCTCAGTTCGCAAGGCCGTCTCAAGTTGCGTGAAGAATTCGACATCAGCACGGGAAGAGAACGGAACCAAAGCACCGATACGGCCGCATGCGGTGACGTAAATAATTGACTCTGCGCCACCTGCGACCAGTGAAGAACGAGTCATTGCCGTCACAACCTCCCCGACATAGTACTGGCAAAGAAGTTCTAGCTTCGGCGTTGAATCACTTCTAGACGAATCCCACAGGACTCGCTGCCAGGACATGTCGATTGCACCCGCCTCTGCACCTCTCGGCATCCGAAGAATTGATATGTTGCCGAATTTATCGCTAACTGCAACTGTATTGAAATCAAGCAGCTCTTGGGACACGATTGGACGGGGACTTGGATCAATTGCCAAGGTAACAAAGCGATTCGCCATTGCATCGTAACGAAAAACTTGTATAGACTGCATCATATCACCGACAAAGGCACGGTCGCCAACAGTTTGAATGGTCTTTACGAAAGTTGGGAGCCCACGCTGCTCACACTTTCGCAGCAGCTGCCTCTTCCCCATTTCAAATAGGCGGAGTGATTTACCAATCCCTGCAAGCAGTCGACCTTGGAAATGAGCCAACGCAAGCACCGGTCCATCCTCTACAGCAGTCCTGTGCAGCAACTGCAAGCGCCCACCATCGACTACTCGATATAGAACAATGTGGCTTGCAACCTGTTTGAGAGGATTCATAGTCATTCCAGTAACTGTGCCTACTGCAAGGAGGGGTTCACCACCTTTCGAATGATAAAGCGAACAGAGGCGCAACAAAGTGCAGCCTCGTTTCGTCCCATTTCGATACAGTCTAGAGTCGAGCAGTTGGTCGACGGGTCTAAGAGTCGGATACAAGACCCCCATGTTCCCGGCTTCGAAGGCAAGGGGCCACGGACAGGTGTTTTTCGTGCATCATTTTCCTCTTCATCTTCATCGCCATCACCTTCAGGTAAATCCTTTTTCTCTCCTTCGTCGTCACTATCTTCATCCATATCCATGGCGTCAGCATCGTCACCCTTCGATGACAATTTTGCAGTCGGATCAAAGCCCATTGCTTTCTTCTCTTCCAAGCCATACTCGTTGCAGTCACTTTCCACGACAACCAGAACAACCTTTCTCTGATCAGTTGTATTACTGACGGACACCAGGGTCATTTGGCGTGGTGTGTATCGTAGGTCGGTTTTATTGGTATTAAAAGCTTCATCATCGCCCCCGCCCATGCCATCCGTGTTTACTGATAAGATTCGCAGCGTTTTCCCTGCAGTTGCAACTATGCCCTCGGGAATGGCATCAGAGCGAAAGGAGCATCCGTGGTCTAAAGGAACATACGACAAAGGAGCCATCAGATGCTTTCCCGTCGATTCATCACGTCTGCTAATCCAAGGTCTAGATGACAAAAGGAGCGTGGACTTTTGACCATTAAGTTCAATACGTGAGACGGAAACAGGAATCGCTCCAAGAAAGCGGCGTGAAGGGCTTGCTTCAACGGATCCGGTGACTGGATCTAGGAAGACTCGAAGTGAGCTTCCGTCGTCTAAACCAATATTTAATGTCAAATCATCCTGTCCGTTTGGTTTGCCTTCCATATCTACCCCCTTGATGCTTTGAATAACGACGGAATGCGGCCTGGATTTCAGAGCCAAGCTACTTTTTTGAGTCAACAATTGCCCCGGTTCCAAGCTTACAATACGAACCGTTTGATCACGACACCCTATTGCCGCGAACAAACTTCGACTCTTTCCACTATCAATAATTCCAATATCCAGGCAGCAAACATCAGTTCCCATATCCTTCGTGGAGCTTTCCGTGAGGTTAGCGCTAATAGCGTCGAGTTCAAAGTAGATGATTTCTCCACCGGCCAAGGCAATGAGAACCTGGCTGGTATTGGCACTGGCGAACTCAATTCGCTTCAATCCTGGGCAATGCCATTGCCGAGCTTGGCCTTTCTGAATGTGACGAACTCCGGCTGGATGAACTTGACAGACAGACCCATCTTGACCTAGTGCAGAGCAAGCTAAAGTCGGGGCGGTAATCAAAAGCCAGACTCCTTACCCACCTCTTCGACCGATTCACCCACACTCAAAACAGAGTGGCGTCAGCGAAGCTGACTACAATATACTGATCCTTCTCCCCGGAAGCGTCTGCTACTGTAAAAATTCCACCTGGTACTCCGGGAAGGTCACTCACCGCCAATTCGGTAACAGCAGCACCGTGTCTCATGGTTCGAATGGTGCTATGAGGACCACGGCCTGTCAAGGTGTAAATCTGGGGACTAACTTCGTTCCCGGCCAGCTCGCCCACCAAGATATTGTTGGTGGGCGCTGCATTATCTAATGACCAAATCTTACGCAGATTCTGCAGTCGAGTGACCGGAGCGAATGTCTTGGCCAAAGACACGGCCTTGGCAGTGGTCAGATCCGTTTCCTCCACGGATGTGTTCGACGGCGCATCGGGCAAATCAATTCGCTCGAATTGGTACAGTGCATGGTCCCCGAATTCAGCCGCAACAAATAGCAGTCCCAATTTACTGACATTCAATGTATTGGCTGTGGGTAATGTATCGAGAAAGGAAACTTCCAAGCCACAAACTGCGGACTTGTCCTCGTTGAGCGCAATCGAAACCTTGTACACATCACCCAGTTCCGACTGTGCCAAGGCAAAGAATTTGGCCTTTTTCTGACGGTGTACCGTCAATGTCGTAATCAATATACCCTTGGAGGTATGCATTTCCCGGCGAGGAATGGGACACACGATCTGATTCTTTTCGTGCACATAGTACAACCAATCCTCCGCACCCATCAAGACTCCGCCGGGTCCGTCGGCTCCGCCCGGCAACGCCGCCAGAGAACAGGCAGTTAGGGCCACCGGAGTCGCCCACCGCCGACTGACGTGATTCAATCCCAAATCGAGTTCATAATACGCCAATTGCAGTTCCGGTTCGATGTTGTTTTGTTCCGTTTCTTCCGGATACTGCCATTCCAAAGTCGCAAAAATCGGATTGTCGTAGCCATTGTCGAGTCCCACGGTGGCCAAAATCAAGTTGCGCGTCCGATGTGCTTCGAGGGGACTCGAGAGGGTGGTCTTCCCGTCCGCATTGCGGTTCAACACGTACACCAATTGGCGTTTCTCGACGGCCGATACCATGACCGCGCGTCCTTTCGGATCGGCCGCGAGATACTGACCGGGCGTCGCCCGACGACAACCAGTTTTACCGAATGTGACATTGTGAAGAATTTGGAAGGGTTGGAATTGCAGAATTGACAAGGCACCGCTGTCGGATGTGATCACCAAGACATCGTGGGAGGTTCCGGGAAAACGGACGGCCACGCCGTGACGCAAAATCGATCGCGTTTCGACACGCGTCAATAGATGGCATTTTTCGTCCGACAATTTGTACAATTCAATGACACCACTGGTTTTCAGGAGAGCCAATTCGTGGGGTCCGGTGAATTCCCCCCAAAACGGATTGTACAATGGCGGTCGATGGTTGTAAACGAAGATCGAGCAGTTTCATGGCCACCGCATGGACCGGCTGTGCCTCGATCTCGTCTACGACGGCATTGGGGGGCATGTTACTGTTTAATTGTGATGTGATGTGATGTGATGTGATTTGATTCTAAGTACAAACAAAGTGAAAAGCCGTTGTTGTTTGAAAATAAATAATGATCGAATCGACAAACACCACCACGCTACAACGGTACTTGTACCGGTACTGTACGTAACGTAGACCGCAGGCATCTCGCAATCTCGTCGTCTCGTCCGCGGTTTGCTCTTTTACGATGCAACGGAGCGGAGGGCGGACGAACAAAGCTCCGAACTGTTAGGCAGGAGCTTCCACCGATACGACATCCCGGATTCCCGAGACAATAATGCTAAAACCGGACAGCTCGTCGACGATCAGAGCGACAAGTACACGTACTTCTATTGCTCGCCATCTGCCTTTCTTCTATTTTCTACTACTAGGTACAAAAAACTATAATATCTCAAAAGGTCAAAAAAAAACATAATATAATGACTGTTGTTTCTTTCTTGTTTGTTTATTCCACCATGACCTGAAACAATGCCGGTTGAAACCATTCTTGTCCCGAGATCAAGTCCACGACCACACAACCATCGACGGTCAGTAATCCGGTATCCCGCGCCAACAAACGACCCGTTACCACCGTAGAACCACCCCGGGGGCGAGTTCTCCCAGCGACTGAAAATGACGACCACAGGCTAACGAACTGCGCAATTGCCACTGGACAGACAGGGATTGTTCGGCGTGATTGACGACGAGGAATTGCACTTTTGTGGGACGTTGAGAATGAGTTTGGGGGGAGGATCAATAGGTTCGACAGTTACCGGGAATCGATGCAATAGTTCTTGACGGTCCGGTCTGGAAGATATAGTCGCTGCGGCAGCCGCCAAGTCCACGGAAAGTCCGGAGCGATTCACCATTGATGTATCGACTGGAGGGCAAATCGCCGGGGAAGACGAACATTCGCCGGTTTCTCCCATGGCTTTTCTCCACCGAAATACCGCCTTGCCAATGACATCATCCGCGGATATTCCCCGAAGAATGGCTTCGGGCGTTACCGCTTCGACACGAAATAAATACCGAAGGCACGATCCTTTGTTCAGTATGGTACACTGATCGAACAAGGAAAGTGCTGTTATGCTCTCATTTCTGCGGGAGGGGTGTATTCTCAAGGCCTCCAAACCATCCGAGGGCACAAAGGATGCTTCACTAATGACCAAAGGTGTTTCGCTCGCCGTCTTGTTTTCCGACGACGACGACAAATTGTACTCGACATCAATCGTCACGAAACAGCAACTATCGCCACAGCGAAATATAGATTGCCGTATTTCGAGAGGAGCTATTACCTGGAATCGGTAAAATTTCCGGAACGTTTTGGATCCACCATCGGCGGTCATGTAAGCTACTTCAACTCGCAGAATATGCTGACCTTGTTCCTCAATCAAATGCGACACAATGGCATCTTTGCCCGAAAGCGGCTCAATGTCGATGCCCCCGTAACACTTTCTAACCGCGAAGGCAGCTGCCATCGTTGACTGGGCGTTTGTAATTGTGCCGAAACCCGCAAGCGACGAATCGGCCAATTGGAAGACGTATTGAGAATACCCAAATACGCCGTAAAGCACTCTCCGACATAGACGGCCAGAGAATCTGGCAAGCAGAGTGATCTCTCGAGTACTGAATATCCTTCTTCTAAAGTCCCGGCGACTGACTGGTGTAATTCCGGCGACTGCAGCCTCATCACACGAAGGGTCGGTACGGCGGTGGTCTCCTGGTCGAGAGTAGATGATGAAGTAATGACCTCGGTCATATTATTCGCTTTGAGTAATTAGTGCAATAATGTAGACTCTGTATCGTTAACTCTATTTTGATTTTTGGTGAAAAGAAATAATAGGATAAAGGAATAAATTGTAAGTATTGCAGATCATCCAGCTTGTCACTGCAAAGCAATACAAGTACCTGGTACCTGGTACTGGTATCGTTGTGTTCGATGTTCGCGATGTTTGATCTTCCCCCTCCCACTCCCACTACCAGTTACCTGATACCGGTACCGGTACCGCTGTGCCCTTTTTTTTTACGTTTTGGTTTACAAATTTTTCGTAACCCCTTGCATTTCCGTTGGAAAACAGATCCGCGACCCGTTGTCCGTTATCTGTCCGGTGTCCGAAGGCCAGATGGACTATGACGCACTGGCACAAAAAGAACTCTACCAGCTACGGTTAAAGAAAACCGCAGACCAACGCTTGACAGCCGTGCGGGGCGATTTGGAGGCGTTAGTTAACCGTTACTCGTTTTCCTCGCTCACTTCTTATTGCAGAGTCCAAGGAGCGGATGGCTTTGCCAGGATCGGCCTTACTTGCGCGCTGCGATGTTGGTACCTTATAGAAGTAATTCGTCTACCAATGCTATTTAGAAAGAGCATGCGGCAAGTTCCCTAAGTATTCTTATGGCGGCGAGGAGGGTCGAGCTGTTACTTAGGTGGTCCGTCGGTACACAGATAGCGGTTGATGGAAAATCACAACTTTGCTCTCTCGTGGGCGAGAAGGGAAAAGGAGCGAGCACTTGGCCACCATTGTTATCTTTGGGATTTCGTCACAAGATTATTTTATTTTCTCTTTTGTGAGTGAGGTAAGAACAACAACAAGTTTGAAGCAAAGCTAAAAGATTCCAATGAAGTCAATTCATTGGATCGTTTCATTGAGGATATCTTTCCTATAGTTTTCGCGGCGATGGTTCGACTGTCAGCGATACACCGCTTTGTCTTGCAAAGAGTTACGATATTTCTAGATATATATACATACTTCGACGTCACTTGTTGGACCCTTCTTCACGTCTGTGCTGATTCTAACCTTTCTTTTTTTTCTTTCTTATTCATCTCGCAGGTCAAATTAGAATATGATCTCCGATATTGCCAAGCCCTCCAGGGCGAAAAAGGTCTCGTCCCTACGAAAATGGGGACCGGCGATGCTCGCCATTGGTTTGGTGATTGCTCTTAACACGGTCTTGTTCAGCGGTGGAGTCCCGGAGCTTTCGGAGCGTGCTCAACGCAAACTTGCTCTCTCCCAAGAACGAACTGCCGCGGTCGAGAGTATGGAAGCTACCTCGTTCGATGTCCGCAGTGGATTTGGATCTCGAAATCTAAGTGAGGAGGAAGGAGGTGTTATGGAGTACACTCGTCGTCGTCATCGCTATCTTGGCGATTACGTCCACATTGACAAATCTGGATTTTTCTCGAGCTTTGGAAAATGGTCGACGTCTCTTATCTACTTTGCGTTTTGGGTCTTTCTTATGTTCCCCAACTGGTTCCTTCCCATCGGACGACCTGGTATCGCCTTAGGCGGAGGTCTCATGATGGTTGTTTGGCGATACATCCTTCTCAGAATTGGACATGGACCGGCTTTCGATGCAGAACGTGTCATCATTATGGAGCCCCTCTTTCTCCTTTTCGGACTTATGCTTACCACTATCTACATTGAAAAGATGGAGCGTGGAGGACTTTTCGATAAGTTACGCGACTCACTGGACGATCCTGTGAATTGGAAGCGTTCAGCAAAGATCATGGCTATGTCAACGATTGGTTCGGCCGCCGTCATGAACGACTCCGTTGTCCTTATCTTTTCTGGTGTTGTTGTGGATTTGTGCGTGCGCCACAAGGTCGCCAACTCGCTTCCGTACCTCTTGTCCTTGGCAACGACCGCCAACATCGGCTCCGCTTTGACTCTCACTGGTAACCCGCAGAACATCTTGATCGTTTCCCTTGCCTACGATGACATTGGATGGATCGAGTTTGCTAGCAACATGGCTATCCCTGTGCTGGCTGCTTCTCTCATCAACGCCTTTATGATGTTCGTGTACTACGGATCCGAGTTGTTCCCCGGTTCATCTGGTTTCTTCGAGAACTTCGGCATCATGTTTTTCGGAAATCGCACTCCCGAAATGCTCGCCCAGGAGCACGCCTTTTACGCTCGTCAGGCCGCGGCACAAGAAGAGAAAGTTGGAGAATCGAGCAGCTGGACGGTTTGGTCTCGGATTCAGCTCATCATCGTCATCGTCTTCTTGTTCTTCTTCGCTGCTGGATACGATGTCTGCGTCGTCTCGATTACCGCCGGAGCCGTTCTGATGGTAATTTCGGCATACAAGAGACAGCACTACGATCCCAGACCCATCAATGCTCAATACGATGAAGACGGAAACCCTCTTCCTCCTAAGAAGACCTACGATATGGATGGAAATGAAATCGAGCCCGAAGAAGAGGAGCTCGTCACTGAGTCAGAAACAACCCTTACGGAAGTCGATTACGGTCTTCTCATGCTTTTCATCGGGCAGTTCCTTCTTATCGGCTCGTTCGATGATACCGGTGTTCCCCAAGCATTCTTTAACTTCACCATGGGAGGATGTGCGGCCCAAATGGCGGAAGGCCTATGTGTATACTGGTTTGTCATGATCGTCACAGTACTGTCCAATATCGCCTCCAACGTCCCAGTCTGCCAGATGCTTGCTGCTACCTTCCCATACGCGACTCCTTACGAATGGATGCAAGTTTCATTCTCGGCCACCATTGCTGGTAACTTGACCATGCTTGGATCAGCCGCCAATATGATTGTTGCATTCCAAGCTGCCAAGGTTGGCGATCGCACATTCACCTCCGAACGTCATGCTCCATTCGGCATCCCCAGTACGCTCCTTTGCCTGTACGCCGGAACCTTTTGTTGGCCACATTCCACACTGCCAAGGAGTGCTCTGAACGACTAAATCAATGCTAATCTGTGACCACGTTCTTCGGTTAAAGTCGATATATATATAATATTTACTGTTTACAACAAGTTTTGATTTCTTTTAGATGGACAAAGAAAGAGGCTTGTTTGACTTCCTGATCATCTGCTTAGGCTAAGGTGGCTCGATACTTTGTAGTCTCTTGACTCTTTATAGAAATACGGAGTAAGTGGCATCAGTCCCGAATTCGACGATAAAATTGATGATGTCGTAGTCGACATTTCGGATTTTTATTTGAATGATACGTTGTATACCGGTGCAAATGTCAATACCGTTTTACAGCGATCGCTGAACGTGGAATTTCGCAATGACCGTGGTTGTAGGTCGTGTTTCTCTTTTCTTGGTATTCGCATACGTAGTACATTCAATTTTATACTCGTATCCCTATCATGTGTCACACATAAAGAGAGTCTTAGTTTAGTTTAGAGCTGAGGAATTTTCGCAGGGCTGACATGCGTGATTTTGTCAACAATTTAGGGATTTCGCTACTATCTACATCTAAGTATCGTTAGCAAATTTATCGAACGGTGTTCTAATTTAACGGCACCACGATAATTGTCTATGTAAAAATGGTGATCGGCGCTCGCCACCTTTTCCCTTTGCTCGAGTTGGAAACGAACGGAACGAAAACCAAGGGTTTTCTCTGGCTCTCACAGTCCCTTCCGAGTCATCGTGTCTTGTCCATGGTGACGGTCTATTTCCACGTTTTATTCATCGTTTTTCGCGTTTAGTTTCGTAAATCGAGTAAAGGCAGAAGTCGGTTGAGAGTGTCTTGTAACGTCGAGAGGGTGCGAGTCGATCTATCTTCATTGCTTTTTGAAAGTTTGAAGGTATCCCTACAAATCTCCAATTTCAACCATCGGTGTTTCTCCTAAAAACTCAGGTCATAATGAATATCAACATGAGATCACGAATGACGCGTATTCTCCGTGGCAAGTCTCGTTTCCGCAAACCCGATCCTGAAGATGATCTTACCGTCGAAACAGACATGCTTGAAGCTGAAGTCTCGTCTACCAGCTCCGGAACAGGGAGCCAGTTTGACGATGATGCCACCGCTTACGGCTCATCCGGAGATCCGTATGCGGATGTCCGTGATCGTATGGAAACTCTAGCCGCTCGTGATAAGGCTCAATTCGCCCTGCGCTCGAGCGACAGTGAGCATTTGCACACCGAACCACAAATTCCTCTCTTTATTGCGTATACGGTTTACATGTCTTATGCTGTTCTGATCATTATTGGTCATATACGGGATTTTCTGGCGTTGGTGTTCAAGAACGGTCGCTACATTCGCAAGGAAACGGGATTTCCGAGTGATGATCGTGATTCTTTCGCACCTCTGTTGAAAAGCTGGGAGCATTTTTACACAAGGCGCTTGTACACGCGTGTGCAAGATTGCTTCAACCGGCCCATTGCCTCCAATCCTGGAGCTCACATTGATGTCGTCGAGCGTTGCAGTTACGATCAACAGAAATCGATGAAGGTTTTGGGATCGCTTGATAACTTAGACAACGATGCGCAGCGTCAGGAGTACAGACAAGGAGAATACTTTGTAGAATCGGAGAACGGATCTGCCGTCCGCAGATGCGTGAACTTAGGCAGTTACAACTACCTTGGATTTGCTGATGATTGGCAGGTCAGTTGCGCGAAAGAGGTAAAGGCGTCTCTCGATGATCTCGCCGTCTCTACTTCTTCTTGTCGCAACGAATACGGAACCAGCAGCATCCACCGACAGGTAGAGAAGACTGTTGCCAGATTTCTTGGCAAAGAAGATGCGCTCGTTTTGAACATGGGATTCAATACCAACGCAACCACTATCCCTGCTTTAGTAGGACGGGGCGACTTGATCATTAGTGACGAGCTGAATCACACTAGTATTGTCAATGGGGCTCGTGCTTCCGGTGCCGCTATTCGTATCTTCCGACACAACGATACCAGCAACCTAGAAGTGATCTTACGCGATGCTATCATCAAGGGCCGCCCGCGAACACGTCGACCTTGGAACAAAATTTTAGTTGTTGTGGAAGGTATCTACTCAATGGAGGGAGAGTATTGCGACCTGCGAAATGTTGTTCGGGTATGCAAAAGTATGGTGCTTATGTCTATCTCGATGAAGCTCATTCAATCGGTGCCATGGGGCCCACCGGTAGAGGTTGCGCTGAGTACACTGGTGTTGACACGGCAGATATTGATATCATGATGGGCACCTTTACTAAGAGCTTCGGTGGTATGGGCGGATACATTGCAGCTTCAAAAGAGACGATTGCTTTCCTTCGTCAGCGATGTGCTGGAAGCGTGTACCACAACTCGCTGAGTCCGGTTGTCTGTCAGCAAGTGCTGACTTCGTTCAAGGTAAGTGATCGATAAATTTTACTTTGAACTTGCTACTGGAAATACCCTTGTCTAACCGCCGATTATCTTCAGGTCATCATGGGTGAAGACGGAACAACCATCGGAAAGCAAAAGCTTCAGGCTTTGCGAGATAACTCAAATTACTGCCGTATGCGTCTCCAAGAAATGGGTTTGCAAGTGCTCGGCCATTACGATTCGCCCATCATGCCGGTCATGCTGTACAACCCATGCAAGATCTCTGCCTTTTCCAGAGAATGCTTGAAGCGTGGAGTGGCAGTTGTAGTGGTTGGATTCCCAGCGGTGCCGATCCTGATGTCAAGGGCGCGTTTCTGTATCTCTGCAGGCCACACCCGTGAAGATCTTGACAGAGCACTCAAGGAAATTGACGAGATCGCGGATATCTGCAATTTAAGATATGCTCGATCTATGTTCGGCTAATCTACACAGTCGATATTTAACTGCTTCTGCAACCGAGAAACAGTTGTTGAGAAGGGTGACAGGCTATTTGTTAATTGTGAAACTGTGATCTAAATAGAAGTATTCATACGCCATCGCCGCGCGGATCTTGCACGAATGAACCCGCTTGAAGCATCGGCACTTGGTACATAACACACAACGAGGTTTAAATCGCTCTATATGACAAATTTTTACCCTGTAGTCAAACTCTTCGTCTTATCGTTGCATCCGGTTTTGGAACGGAGGTCGGTCTCTCTATAGTTCTCATCGATAACTTGTCGATCTGCCGATGGCAAGACGAAGCTGCATCATCCTCCAAAAGAATTCGGACTGTAGCTCTTGGTGTACAGATCTTTCCATGACCTCAACCAAAATTTGGATCGAAGAATTTTGAGCCAGCGAGCTATTGACAACTATTGTTCCGTGTAAGACCTCTACTGATCAGAACGCCAAAGAGAGTGGCTTCTTGTTCCTAACGCACTAATTAAAGAGAAAATGATTCATCCACGCGATAAAATGGAGCCGGAAATGGGAGAAACGACTACCGTGAAAGAAAAAAAAGCGGACAATAGTGCGGATGAGTTGGGTTCTACGACTACGAGCGATTCCTCGAGCTTCTCGGGTGAGGAGAATTTTTTCGAGGCATTGGGGTCCGACTTTCGACTCCTTGCTGCCTCCTTTCGTGAGACGGCGGGAGGAGTAGCCAGTTTTGTGCAGCGTTCCGCTATGACAGTTGCGGCGGAACTGTCGCGCTTGGAAGAGAGTGAGCTGACTGGGGAATGTAAGTCTGGCGAAATTATCCCACTCAATTTGCCGTGGGTCATCAAAGTCGACGAAGACAGCGATTATCAAGAAATTTTAGTTTTGAAAGAACGGATTATGGCATTGAGTCGAGAAGACAGCACGTTCTTTGGATCGCACGCGACAGCTGATTCACCTTCGTTTAGCCTTGACGAGCCGAGGATTCAACTGATCCGGCGTCTTTTGGAACTCGACGAAAACTTAGCGACGTCACATGCTAGATTATCGGGTAGAGTTGACGTAAAAGAGACGGAATTTTGGAAAAATTACTTTGATCGGTGCCGACAAGAAGTAGAGGGCTACCTAAGTCAACACGACCAGACGAATGATGTACAATATCAAGCAGAGCCCAATGCGCCGAATCAACAATTAGAAGGAAGCAACGCAGATTGCAATATTGGCACGGGCTCTCCCAATTCTCTCGTGAGAGCCGATACACCTCCGGAACCAGATGTCGATTTTGTCTTGGCCACTCCCCCCAATGAGTGGGAACTCTGTTGGCGGAAAGAGTGTAGATAGCTTTGTTATCATCGACAAGTTTTTGCAGAGGTAAAATATTAACTCCACGGCATGTAATCAGCTATCAGATTGTTCCTTGTTTTCGCCGAGTCGAAATTCCAAGTGTTAAAGTTACGGAAAGTATTATAACTCCAAGCACCTTTAGCAATTTATGTAGAACCCGTCTACTAGTTACTCTTTAGGACGGCGGTGTTTGGCCAGCGTATATTGAAGTGCAAGCAGTAAAAAGGCGTTCCTATCAATGTTTGCGTCTTATTTTACTTCCCTGCTCTGTGATAATACAAATACTATAGCGCTGTTTAACCGCGATTACTTTCGTGAACATGATCACGACAGGACCTGATAGATGAGCGACAATTTGCTAAGTCAGACTCATAAGCTCTCGCATCAACACTTCATCTTCCTTCTTCACGAAACGCCCTTTTACACGCAGTCTACTATTGGCGAAGTTCTTTCGAACATCGTATTTTACAGTTTTTGCCCAAACACGGTGATTGCGCTTTTGCATGAAACGCTCAATCCGTACTCGCCTACTATCCGGAGAATACGCTCCAACCCAACCTTCGGGTCGCTCGACTTGTTGCAGCCCGTCGGCATCATACGATGTCTGAATGTTGGGGTCGCTAAAGGATCGTGGTCGTCCTGATCCTGGGACGTGTTCTACTTTTTCGGCTTCCTCGGTTTCTTTCTTCTCGCGTCCCTTCTTTTCTTTACGTTCCAGTTTGGCTTTCTCCTTCTGTTCTTTTTTTAGCCTCCTTTTCAATCCTCTTTCGTTCAGCTTCTAATAAACTGGCACCGATACCGCTAGTGGCTTCGTCTTGTTTAGGAACGACCGGTTTCTTAGGAATGAAATTGTGTCGGTCCATCCACTTTCCATATTGATTATCTTGAGACGTAGGCAGGGATGTGTTGTTGCTCGAAGTTTTTGAGTCGTTCAAAAGGGCGGAAAAAGAGAATTAGACCGTATGCGCTGCTCATACTCGGACATATTGCTTGCTTCACCGGGCGAATTAGCGACTGATGCATGTTTGGAGTCGTATTCTTGAAACTGCATAAAGTCGGACTGATCTGACATCAGGTCCCCGGCAAATTCCAAGTCTCCTATGCCATCATAGCTAGGGGTAACCATCCCCATGTTGGATTTCCTCGGAGTGTCGTGTTGTATGCCCCCACTTTCCTCTGATAATGGAAAGGCATTGTTGGTGTCTGTAGAAAGAGTCGCGGATAGCCTCATTGACTCGATATTCGAACTCATCTCCGCACCGATGCCATCGCTCATTGTTAAGAAATCAAAGTCCAGATCTCCAAGAAGGTCGATATCATTAGGCAAGCGGTTTTGTAAGGCTCCGCTCTGAATCATTTCCTCCAACTTCGATGGATCACCAGCTTCGTAAAAATCTATAGCACTTTGAAGTTCTTCATCTCCAATGATAATAAGATCTTGCAATATACCTTTGGTATTTCTGTCAAGTAATCCCTTCCGCTCCAGATATTCGGATGCAGATCGTAAACGGCCCGAAACACTTCCCGCTCTCGCTCGCTTTCCGAAGTGAGATATTTCGTACGAAGACGCCATACTGGGGGGAGTGTGTGATAGAGGTAGTTGAGGATTTAACATACTGCTGAGAAAAGCGGAACCGGAACTTCCCTGTGAACTCGGCAGTGATTGTGGTTGAAACACATGTGACTGCTGCGAAATTGCTTCTTGCGGAATACGAATAGGTTTTCCCTTCATTGATGCAAACGATGTGGATTCCATATGCACGGCAACATGTCGTTTATCCTCTTCGTTCCCATGTCCCCGGACTAACGCTTCGCCGCCCACTGCATCTTCCGAGTGATTTGAATCTAAAAGAAAGTCAATATGCGCCGACTGCGGACCACCTTCCACGTCAAACTCTTCTCCGCCCTCATCTTCGCTTATTCGTTTAACTTTCCTTTCACTCATTGTAGCGCGATCTTTCCCTTAATACTTGGAATGTTCAGATTTGTTTGTTGAGACGCTACTTCTGTTGTTTGTGTCAGCGTGATGATGGGGCAAAATCACGAACAGCCGAATTCAGAAGATTTTCATTGCGAGTATAGCTATTTGAGTAGGTCACCATCGTGAGGATTGTGACGAGAAGTCTTAAAATCCACAGGTGCCGGAGCCGTCTATGGATTGGGCTTGACAAAATTAACTTGGTGCAAACGGATTGCTGCAAACGGATTGCTTGTTAAAATTATAAGCTAGTAAATGAAGTTATCCTATTGATATCAATCTTGTTCTTGTCTTCATTGTTCTCATTTTGATTCATGTAGAATATGCAGAAGCTGCTGGCATTGTTCTTTGTCAGTAATAGTTAGGTTCTTTCGGCAGCTGTTAGTTCTTTGAATAACGAGGGTTCGAGTTTTGGTAGATTGCTGTTCGCTTCTCGTTTTCATTATCATGTAATATGTAGTTGCACTTGTCATTCCGTTTATTGTAGTCACGTGCGGGACTGTGCGGGACTGGTTATTCAACACTCCCTCTCGAACTGCGATCTTACCATCCGAGAATTGCTTTCCGATGTTTGACGAAAAGGTCGAGTGTGAGCGGCTTTGTCAAGATATCTGCGGTTTGTTCGAGAGTATCGATCTTGTGAATTGTTATATCTCCACTATCAACGTATGATCGAAAATGGTGCAGTTTGACATTCAAATGTTTCGTTCTTGGTCGAGCCTTCGGAACTTTTGCTATTTCCAGAGCTCCCGAGTTGTCTTCGAATACTTTGCAATGAACCTTCGGTCTCCATTCTTTTACGTCAAATCCGAGTGATTGCATTTCCTTCAAAGTATTCATGATGGGAATTGCATCTCTAAGTGCATAACTCAATCCAGTAAATTCGCTCTCTGTGGAACTCAATGCAATTTCTGTCTGAAGTTGGCTTTTGTGATGCAATAATATTCCGGCGTAGGTGATGAAAAAATCCGTGTCGGGAGCGAGCTGTATTGCGGTCCTCAAAAGCTATCTCTGGATCCCAATTGCCTGCGAAATCGGCGTCAACATGAACTTCCAAGCTTCTAGAAACGTCCGGGTGCAAAATCATTCCTTTGTCTCTTGTTCCTATCAGGTATTTTGTGAGCCATCTCATTGCATCTCCATGTTCCTTTCTTGGGTCTGACGCGAAGCGCGCATTGATGGACTGCATAAGCGATGTCTGGCCTGGATCCTCTCGTGAGGTAGTTCATTTTTCCTATGACTGAAGTGTAATGAAAACTTTTGTCAAATGGCGGTGATTTGGGATGTTTCGAAAGTAGCTTTGATGATGCCATTGGAATTTCCTTTGTTTTAATTTCCTTCTGGTCGAATTTCATGTCTTTGATTATTGAGTCGATAAGATGCGGTTGCTTCAATTCGATTGTTGATTCGTCAATTCTGTTGATGTTGACTCCCAGAAAATCCGATAAATCTCCCTCAACTGTAATGTCTAGCTTGATCTGTTTCATCTTTTCAATAATTTCTTCAATCTCTTTCTCATTTGGACCTCCAAGAATACTGTCGTCGGTATATAGGACATACATCGTGCCCTTGTAGTAAAATACACACTCGTCGTACTCCGATTGCTTGAAACCAATCTCAAATAGCTTCTTTCGCAAATAAAGGAACCATGTTCGACTTGCATCCTTTGCTCCATAAACATTCTTGTGGACTTTCAGTACATAATCATCTGGGGATGCTCCGTGTATTGTATATCCCTTTGGAATGGACAGATAAATTTCTTTGTCGCGTGGCGCTTGAGGAAATGCCTGAACATAATCAAGTTGTTTTGTATGCCAACCATGTATGATCACCATTGCAAGTAACAAGCGGATTGAAGTCCAATTAGCGACTGGAGAGTAGGTCAGTTCATAGTCGCGACCATATTTCATCCGTGACCCATCAATTGTCAGTCGCGCTTTCCACTTTTTGACTTCACGTGTCATAATGTCTCGTTTGCGACGAAGTTGCCACACCGTTGGAAGAATCGTTGCTCCCTCTGGAACTTGACTTCTTGGAAATAATGAGAAATTTCCATTTGCCATTTGATCCTCAATTTCGGTATCCATTCCTTTGGAAAACTCCGGCCAATCGGGTTCTTTGCGAGCTTGATGCAAATACATTGAGTCAGGATCGGCACTTGTCTTAAAAACATAGAATGGATCTGGTGGATTGAGTTTTGCTGAGGCAGTTTGAAGAGTTTCGTAGGCAAATAATTCCCCTTTGATGGCGGCCGATGATTGACTGAGTTCATTTACAAACATTGCAACCATGATCTCTATTAATCGAGTAACGGGACGGCGTTGGCGAGTGCTTCGTCTCTCCCTCTGAGATGGTGGTGGCGGTGGATCGGAAAGGGGCTCAGGTTCAGGTTGATGATCGGTGGATGGAACAGTGTCATCAGGTTGATCGGTGGGCGGTATCGGCAAAGGAGAGAGGTCGGGAATCGGAGAAGTGGGTGAATCCGACGAGGAAGGCGCTGATTGTTGAAGGGTTGTGCTTGGAGCGACAAGAAAGCCGGCTTTGAGTTGCCATAAACATGTTTTCGCAAGGTCCGGAACAGTTTGGAATTTCGAATCAAATTTGACGTGAAACTGGGGACTGACGAGTCCTGTGTCGGGGTTCAGTACCAGGGCGACAGAACGACTGTGTACTGGAGATCGTCCCAAATAAATTCCGAGATGCGAGCGGAGACGCCATTTGTGAAATATCCGACTTTTTCCTCCTTGGAGCGCGGCATCGAGCACAAAGACTGGGCAACCGAAAGGTTTCCAATGAATTGGATTCGAATGAATCTCCGTGTTGGTGAAAAGTTGGTAAGGTGTACGGCGCTCAGCGTGTTTCATGTTTGGCATGTGATTGATGGAATCGTTGGCCATTCGTAAAGCGTAAGGCCACAGGTGGGTAGTGATGGCTTGCGGCCACTTGTGTTGTGCGTCAATTAACATAGCGCGAGTGAGTTCCTGCAGTTGTCGAATGCGGCGTTCAGCTCGTCCATTTTGATGATGGGCTCCCACTCCGGCAAAAGAAAGACCTTGACCATTTGTTGCGCAATCGTTGACCCAGGTGTTTGAATTGAAAATTCCGTTATCAGCATGATAGTGTTTGATCTTCTCAACTCCACAATTGCGAGCGTATTGTTCAAATGCATGCTTTGCTTCCAGAGTCTCAGTCGCACTTTGTGTCTTTTGCAGATGAACATAACTCAAGTTTGAATACAGGTCCACGAAGACTGTTGCGTATAGATAGCGCTTCGTTGTCAGAATTCCTGTAAGCTGAGCAATGAAGCCGGGAGTAGGAGAATTCATTTGATCCACAGCAACAACTTGTCCAGGGTGAGTAGGTTTTTGAAGCTCTTTACCCTGTTTGGCTGGTTTCGTTCGCCATTGACGCTTGGTTGCTTTTCCATAAAGACAGGCAGTACATACAGGTGTCGGGCATTTTGCGAGTCGGCGTGGAAGAACGCCTTGCTTTGCTAATTCTTGAAGCTTTTCCATTGGTGCGTGTCCATAGAGTCGATGGTAGGTAAGTAACTCTGCTGCTGGAACTGTTTGAGTTGTTGCAGTGTCACTTTCTTGAACCACGGCTTTGTCTGTGTTGCCGTCAAACTCGAAGTCGACTGTACGGCTTTGGAACGGTGCTGCTCCCTCTGAATCTGCATTTTCTCCCTCTGAAGCGACTGGGGTGTCCGCGTTGGCATCGAAACAAAGCGGATCATCGTCTTCGTCGTCAGTAATTGATGCTTTGGTGCAGAAGGCTTCAAAGTTGCGGAAGCCAGGGGCTGAGTAAAAGGTTGCGACGTTTGAACGAGGATCAATTGGAATTGTCTTCTTGTTGCTGCCCCAATAAAGAATCGCGTGTTTGCTTGTTGTATCACATCCAGAGAGTTTGTGTCTGGTGTATTTTGCCCAATGTTGCGGTGATAAAAGTCTGACCTTGCCGTCTGGTACGTAATATGAATTTGGAATCGTGAAGGATGTCATCTTGCCCTCATCATTTTCCCATGACCATTTCAGAGTTCCTTTCATCACGTTGCTGGTGCGAGTACCACCAAAGCCCTTGATAATCAAATTTGTTTCTTGTAATTCCCCAACAAAGTCCGTCAGCGACATGGGAGATGCATGCTGAGCATCTATTGTCGACACCCACTGGAACGGAGTCGGTATCAAAAGTGGTGGTAAGTATTTGTGGGATCGCATTTGCACTGAAACACATAGCTGTCATCATCAGCACATATCTCCTTTGACGCACTTTTCGCTGTCTCCACCATCTGGCTATTGGATTGCGGAATCGAATGAGCGCGTGTGAGAAGTGTATGTTGCCTTTCGTGCTGCTTGTTTCCTTTTGTGAAGGATTGCGTGGGACTTGCAGTTTCGTGTATCCATACTGTGTGAATGCGGACCAGGTAAGTCTGAATTGGACTGCAAACGCGTTGACCAAATGTTTTCAATCGCTTGCTAATGGGTTTCTTTCGAAGTCTCTTAGGAATATAGCAAGTTGCTGACGTCATTAAAATGGTCAAAGAACAAACAGTATATCAGGGATGCGGTGAAGATAAGTAGCCAGTCCCAGCTAAAGCTGAGGTACCGCCAGATGGACTTGGTTAGTCATTCGCTGTCGCTTGCCGTTGTCACTTTCATCCGAGTACTCTTCGTCATTGTCGTCTTGTTCGCTGTCGCTATCGTCAAGGAGTGCAGCAAGAGCTTTGACAAGTCGCTCTTTCTTTGCTTCAGGCTTCGAGGTTCCCGGTTTTCTAATGTTGGCTTGGCGACAATCAACCATCTTGTGTTTTCCCCACGAAGTTGTGCTTATCGCACCAGAAGTACTCGCTTTCGACTGTCTTCTGCTTTGGCTCGTCATCCTTGGGAGGTACCGACATCCAGTCTGGCTTTGGAGTGTTTCTGTTGCGTTGGGGTTTGCCTTTTACCTGGTGCTTTGGCTTGTTTTCGGTCTTTTTCTTGCTTTCCAACTTTTGAAGTTTTGCCTCTAACGTGAGAATCTTTTTCTTCTTCCGGCGAGGGCGCTCCAGAGAGAAAGCTGTACCAAGGTCTTGTACTTGTTGTCTGCTAGGTTCATAAGGTGATCCGGAGTCATCGGAAGACCCTCGTGGTAATCTTCTTCTTTCTTCAGGATGTAGTTGACAAAGGTGCGATCGGATGCTGCCTTGTAACCCTTGAAGAGATTTGCAAGAAGATCATTTGTGGTTTCGCCACGAGCTGCCAATCCTTCCAACAACTGTTTGACTTGCTGATTCATCTTGGTGATGTTGAGCTGGATTTTCGGTAAGTACTGGTCCAAACTGGAGAGCTGTGTGCGAATGTGTGTGACAGTTGCGTTTGTATCGATGTATGTCTCACGGATGATGACTTTGAACAAGCAAGGGCCACTCGGGATACCGTTAATGGTATACTGGTCACGCCAGATCGTGATGCGATCAATGGCGGTCGGGCTTAGAGAGGAAATGAGGCAGTTGGCTGCCATGTAGGAATCTTGTGCTGCGCGGGACGGAGTACTGATGTACGTCAGCGTGGTCTTGGATATGCTCCAAGGTGATGTCTCCGTAGTTGGAGAGGAGGTTGGTGGTGTTCTGGACGATGGCTTCGATATTGTCGGGGATGTTGAAGATCGGCCCCCAACCAAAGTTGCTAGCACGGATGCTAAGTCCTTCAATGAAGGAGCGCATGCGACCAGGGTCGCAGTCGAATCGTTCATCTCCAATCTGCTTGGTCGCCATTTCGTGAAAGGCGAGATCCTTCAGCGAGTAGAGAAGTCGATGACTTGGTGGGAGCTCAAGCCGGGCTTAGAGCAAAGGGAGCTGCGACGGGAGCAGCGATGTTAGGGTCGGCGTTGTTCGCAGTCAGCCATTTCGTCAGAACGGCGGTAGTTGTTATAAAGCCGGAGCTTTATGGTCACTTATAAAGTACGGAGCTTTATAGTCACTTTAAGCAGAGGAAGCGTCTTAAAATCCACAGGTGCCGGAGCCGTCTATGGATTGGGCTTGACAAAATTAACTTGGTGCAAACGGATTGCTGCAAACGGATTGCTTGTTAAAATTATAAGCAAGTAAATGAAGTTATCCTATTGATATCAATCTTGTTCTTGTCTTCATTGTTCTCATTTTGATTCATGTAGAATATGCAGAAGCTGCTGGCATTGTTCTTTGTCAGTAATAGTTAGGTTCTTTCGGCAGCTGTTAGTTCTTTGAATAACGAGGGTTCGAAGTTTTGGTAGATTGCTGTTCGCTTCTCGTTTTCATTATCATGTAATATGTAGTTGCACTTGTCATTCCGTTTATTGTAGTCACGTGCGGGACTGTGCGGGACTGGTTATTCAACAGAGAAGTTTACATTTTTTGAGTCCCATGCAAGACTCGCGATCGCGAAGCGATCTTCATCAGGCTTGACCACCGTCTCGTATCGGTACTCCTCTAAGATTGACATGTAGGAGCCTTTTTCTCCGAAAGCTACTCCTCTCCACATCCAGATCTCAGTCTTGTCTACAGCTAACCGCAAAAAGATCGCAGGCGAGGGCACATTGTAGACATAACATGGTGGGCGAGAATACCAACGAAAATATTGACTTTTACGTGTTGCCGTAGTTGATGATTCTGTAATGATGTAGGCTAGTTTCAATGCTCAACTCAGAGAGAGTATCTTAATTCAGTCCCGAAAAGAGTATCGAATTCCCAGCATCTCTTTTCACGTTGTTATCAGTAACCTAGATAATCCATGAAAATCTTTCTTTGCTCAACGCACTGTTGCTGACAAGAGTTTAATAGGAGACCAAATAGAGCATTTCGATGAGTGGCAAGTCCAGCGTGCGTGCGCTGCGATCAACTTCTAACCTTGCTTTTTCGGGAAGGATGACTGGGTGCTTCTAGGGAAAAGCGGAAAAAATAGCAAAGTTTGTTGAGCTTCATTATTAATTGCACACGATCTCATTTTGGTCTACCTGCATCATTCTGATCCACTTCAAAGCATACTTATAGACGATCGTACACATATGACAACATTCGAGACTCGACAATTCTCCATCTTCATCACATGCATCAAAGACCAAGTGGGAGATTGAAAATTTCTTGTTACGACTCACCACACTAGTAGCGTTTCTCCAGGAAAAGGATCGTAGCGGCTGCCGCATCAACGCGAAGGGGCACTCGTGCGGCTCATGGTGCCTATTCCCATGCACTTATCCAAATGTTGAGCGAACCGAAGAGTGTTGACCAGTCGTTTGCAAAGGGGACAGTCGATCATCGTCTCGGGTTCTTTGTTTGGCAAACGACCCCAAATATCCAATTGCGTCTGTTGTCGCGTCATTATGCCTTCACTCTCGGTCGTCGGTTCTGTAATTTCAGTTGAATTGATATTGTACTGAATAGGGGCGTCACCCTTAACATACTCGACTCCATTGGCGATTAAATCGTCTTTGAGTTCGTCTACTGAATTGTACAAGCCAGGATACAATGCCATTCGATCAAGAAGAATAGATTCTTCGACTGATACACTACTCTTCTTGTTCTCTTCAATCATTTTATATTTATCTTCTTGCTATTTGCTGCAACGCTATACTTTCATGCACATGCGATGAAATAGGAAACGGGTATTGTCATCATCGTCTTGAAATGCATCTCGGTTGCCCAAAACTTGCTTGACATCATCGTAACGGTATTCAATACCGGTGCGGGTTGATGGAATAACGAATGTAGCTTTCAAAGTTTTTGAACAGGCTATACGGTACTAAAATACCTTATATCCAATCCGTCATGGGCACTTGAGAAAATGCAAGGGGATACATGCTTTGACGTGCAAAATGAAAACACATCATCTTTCGTATCATGAGAGGATCCTGACGAATGAATCAAATCTTATTGTTCTCCTCCATTGAAAAACGTCATTTAAACATTGATTCACTATGGCTTCGCTTCGTGGCAGTCCGGACATTGTGGATTTAACGACGGATTACGGGATCGCGAATAGTACTCACGTCGGTCGAACACAGTTCGCCTCCCGACAGGCTTTCAACCGGAACGAAGTGATCGCCATAGACGACGAACCAAGAAGAGACCCGACTCAGCAGTACACGGTGAAAGCGAAAAAACGAAAGCGACCGACGGAACCACACGGTCGATACGATGTCGTCGACCTTCGACAGCCCCTCCATCCATCGGAAGTTGTCGACCTCATCAGTGGGGGGAATGGCTCATCTGTCGAACCAAAATCCCGTGGCTGCTTCGATACCTACATCTGCGAGTGATAATTCTTACTTCAACCAGGTTCTTCAAGTTTTCCCTGACGTGAATGATGCATACTTGAGAAAATTACTTGCGGAGAACGGCAACAGCGTCGCTGTGGTAGTGTCTCTCTTGGCGGATCAGTCCTCGTATCCCAAAGCCGACCATCGAAAGCTCCCTCCTTCTGATGCTACTCTTGTTGCAGTGGAAGGAAAGAAGTGGACGTATGACTTTATGTCTACGGAGAGTTTTGAGTCGAAGGGACATTACCATCAGCAAGCCCAAGTACAATTGCTGATTGACTGTAAGTACGCTTCGTCGCTGACATCCGATTCTTTGCAATGTGCTGACAGGTGCTCGCTAGTTCCGTATCTTTCCAAGGCCGGAGCACTCGCCTTTCTGACTCAGTCCAAGGGTCACTACGCCGTCGCTCATGACCGCATTCTGCAACTCGTAAAAGGGCAAGGGGGATTACAAGAGCAATACACCCGAGTCCAAAGCGGGATGTTCCCACCCACGATTATTGGCAACGTTCTGTCGCCCAAACATGTCCTCCGGCGGCCGCGAAAAAAGTCGGCCATTTACCACACATCGATCCTGGATGGAGTACTCGCGGAAGAATGTCAATACGTCCTAGGCAAATTGTCCGAGTGGGAGCGGCAAACAGCCAAAGACTTGCTTCGGATGAAACAAAAAGAAGTCTGTGATCGGGAAGGCACGGGTGTGGAATGCTTGTGCTGTTGCGACTCGTATCCGATTGAGGACATGGTTCAGTGCAACGACGAAGGTCATTTGTTTTGTTGTGAGTGCTTGAAGCAGCAAATCGAAACTCTCATTTTTGGGACGGGGAATCTGGGTGTGGACCGAACGACCAAGAAATTAGCGACAGAACTACAATGCTTTCAGGGAGACTGTACATCGACCTTTTCCAGAAAGTGCTTGGAGAAGGCATTGCCTCACAAGACGATGGAGAAGTACGACAAGGTGCAATTTGAAATAAGGTACGTGCGCTTTGTGTATTAGTCTTGGTTTGACAATCTCAAGTACACATTGACTAATTTCTTTACAAAGTGTTCAGCAAGCTGGTGTCGAAAATATGGCTGTCTGTCCAAAATGCAACTATCAAGTCGTGTTGTCATCGGCAGATCAGCGTGTCCTCGAATGCCCTGTCACAACCTGTCGTTACGAATCATGGTAAGTTCTCCGATTTCAGGGCCATCGATCTTTTCTTGTGTACTATGCGCTAACCCGTATTACCTGACAATAGCGTTCTCTGTGGGGAGGCGTCGCATGTCCCTTTAAGATGCGAGGAGGTCGAAAAAGATAAAAAAGAAACCAGTGGCCGCTTGACTGTCGAGGAAGCTATTTCTGCAGCCAAGATTCGTCATTGTCCAAAGTGTCGTAAACCATTCATAAAAAAGCGACGGATGGTGAGTTACACAAAGCCTGCAGTGACACTTGTTTCGTTTGTATCTAACTTTTGCTGTCTCGTTCGTACTTCTACTTCGAAAAGCAACAAAATTGTATGCGGCTGCGGCGCGAAAATTTGTTATGTCTGTAGGAGTTTGATCACGAGCTCCACTCCTTACACACATTTTTGCCAAACGCCTCACTGCCAACATCAACGATGTAACTTGTGTCCATTGTACACAAAGGATGCAGAGGATGATGCACGTGCGATGCGAGAGGCTGGTGTGCAAGCTGCACAACAGGTGCGAGAGAAATTGCAACAAGATACAAGCGCTTCAGGACGCAAGCTCTTGGATCTAAATATTGACGTTGATGCTATTTTGAGAAACCCCAATCAGCGCCCCTAAATGACGACGGCTCTCTAGTTTGCCGAAACTATCGGAGTTTATTGCTTTGATGATTGAGATAGTAATCGTTTTATTTACAGCCATGTTTGTTTCTTCATTTTCTTCGCCGCCATTCTATCGACCACAAGCACAGTAACCAACAAAGCAGCGACAACCAGGGATAGTAAGGGACGATTAAAACTGTCTGGGAGCAGGTCAAAGCCTCTAGCTGGCGAAGTTCGAGCAAAGAAGATGTCGGGGCCACCGAAAGCCAAAACTAAAGACTGCGACTCCAAATCAGTTGAGGCGCTGATTACGGTGTGCGCAGACTCTACTGTCTGATTGTAGTTGATCGTCATGTAGGGAACAATAGGGATGAGTTCAGTATACGGACGCAATCCTTCTTTCTTCTCGGAGTCCTTTAATTGCCCCAAAGGTCGCCGTGGGTCTACCAATTTTCTGTCCACTCCTGTAATTTGACCATCAACAGTTGCCAACAGTAGTCTTCGACTGCTGATTCCACTTCTCGAAGTTGTGACCCCAAGAGCAGACACTGGCTTAGCCAAGCTATAAAGCTTCGAAAGTACGACAGGCTTAGAATCGCGGGCATCAAGACTTGAAAACGTTGACGAATACTCTGGTGACGTGAATGCCGTCACTCCCTTGCTGCCAATCATCCCCTCGTACTTTTCAGAGTTAAATGTTAGTGTTATGATTCCAAGGACAAGAATCAGCGACGAGATGAGCAATCATACATTCTTACCAAGGATAAAACACCAAGCTCGGATCGTCGCGTTTTGGAGTTTCCGAAGGTATAGTAAATCCAATTTTCCGAAATGACAGCTTGAGGCTTAGGAAATTTGGCCGCATTAGCGTGACTTACACGGTACAAAACTTGACCAGATACGGTATCGACCACATTGATAAACAGATTAGGTTTGGTACTGGGTACACTGACCTCCATGCTATCAGACTCGTCTGTGGCCCCAACTGGTTTTCGGTTGACTTGAAACATTGCAGACACCATTTCATCATCTTTGTAGCTTGAAACCTTCTCGGTGATAAAAACCGCTAAATGCGGATTCAGATATTTGAGTAAAAGAGAGTCGTCTCCCATAACTGAACAAGGGGATTGCACCGACTCTTGTCGCGGAGGATACGCTAAGCTAATAATCTTTTCTCCGTCAAAAACTGTCGAGCCCATCGTAAGTCGGCTGGTGCCTCGAAGCAACAAGGTCTTGATGGAGTTCTCCTTATCCACTACGTGTGTATAGAGCCCTGATTCTGGGATGGTGACTTCATCGCTACTTGGAATAGAGTGGATGCTCTGATCCTGAGTTAGTATGAGCGCCCCTTGACGACAATCGGTTGAACTGGTCTCGACCGGGATGATTTGCGCGACAGGCGATTTCAGCTGGATGGCGCCCTTTGCAAAAGCTTGCCAGTTGGCCCATCCCAACAAATCCACTCGAGTTGTTCGTTGCGAATGTTCGATAAAGCCAAGTAATCACCGTGATCACCGTGATAGCCGGTCCCAGGACCACCATGGACTAATCGGTGCCAATTTGCTTCAGGTAAATCAATTTGGTAACGAATATTTCGATCAATTGTATCTAAAGCCCAGATTCGATTCGCCGACGTCGACATAAGGATTGCGATCTTGACAAAACCAAATAGATGGTTTCGTCGGTCGCTGCGTTCGGTGGTGAAAATTGAGGTGATGGCCTTCCACTGGGATTGCAATCGATTCGGCAACGAAAGCAAGTCGTGCGATGTACCTTCTCCACCCACATAGTGACTCGCATCTACCAAAGAACCCACTGAAATAGTTGACAACCCTTCTTCTGCTTGCCAAAGAGTTGTAATTTCCTTCTCTTCAATTGCAATCACCTTAGTGGTACCGCGTTGCGTGGATATCAATACATGTGCTACTGTGGCTGAACATTTCAAAAAAGTAACAAGAGCAATCGGATCAGTCTCGGATGAAGCTTCCCATTCCACTGCGAGCGAGTCTTGATTTCCGTTCGCAGAATCCCAAACTTTTAAGGCGGATCCTTGAAAATTCAGTAAAAGCTTTGCCTCCGCACAGAACGTTACAGGTTTCACGTCAGTGATTCGTCCAGATTTTTCTGGAGCTAGCGCACCTGTTGCCATGTGAAAATAAGAATAACTATTTCCTCCACAACTCGCTACGACATAATCTTCATTCTTTTCGGTGACAACCCCCAAGCGCGGGGTGCAATTCGGAGAGACAACGACTACATCCCAAGCCAGAAGCCCATTTTCCGCATGCCACGCTCGCAAAATTCCATTATCATCTAAAGTAGTCACGTACTTCGATCCTACCGCCATCGCGTGACCTTTCCCGGTGGTAGACGAACAAACATTGTGCCGCCAGAGTAAGGAGCCGTCACCAATGTTACGGCTGGCCGTGTAACAAGAGTCGGGGTTGCTGGTGATGACAGCATCGTGAATCGCGTAGGCTACTTGAACAGGTCCATGACCTGTTGTGGCGATATGGAAATCGAGTTGACCGGCCTCTTCTTCAAACAATGCCGAAGAGAAAGGGGCGACAACCCAAAGGAAAACCCAAAATTTCATCACGAAAAATGAAAATGGAGAACAGTACTGTTGCAAGCTTCAAAGAAGAGTTGAGCAGAAAACTTTCTATGGAGAAGCTATCAAGTAGGAAAGGAAGTGAACAGAAACTTTGCTTTTGCTTTATGCGCAATACGGTTATGTTGCAAATGAATGATATCCATTTCATCGCCATCGTCGCTACCGTATCGTCGTCGCTTTGCAAAATCTCGCGTCCTGCGCCGTGTCGCAAAATATGATGCCGTAGCGGAGGACAGACGCTTGTAGCTCGTGACCCGCGACTCGTGACTTACTTATCCACGAATTATCGTCTGTGCGTCGTCACGTACATCACTCTCGTCTGCCAACTGCCAATACCCAATACCCTGGTACAAAGTACAAAGTAAGAAGAAAAAATTGTATGGAGTAAAAATTAAAAAATCGCAACATGAGACATGAGCATATCCGACTTGATCTAACCATACGAAGAATAGCTGGACGGATCCCCAAAGCTTAAAAATCAAATGAATAAAAAAATGACAAAAAAGAGGAAAGCAGCCAGGTTGAGCGGCTCGCAGCAGACGGGAACGAGTACAAAGCAAGACGACAGGACCGAGAATTCTTCCTGCTGTATCCGAGTCACAGCGAATAGACATGATGATGTCGAAGAATCTCTTTGCAACAACTATTAGGACCGTTATCCAAAGATATATTTATGTCGCAGTATTTTCGTTCAAAAGCAGTGCACGTGAAATCTTCTGTCGCACGCTTTCAAGGTTTAATGGACGAATTGTCCGATGCGGAACGAATTCTACAAGAAACGTCATCGGAATCGATCTTCGTATGGCTACCTTCGAACCAATCTTCGAAAGAGTCTCACATCAAATCAATTGAAGTTTCGGATCCAGGAGCAGCTTATGCCCTACTGCAAGCAGGACATGCTACGTATTGTCGAGCGCTTTCGCACATTGAAGAACATTTAGTACGCCGACTCTTGCAAGATACGCAGGTTGGTTGTGGGTGTCAACATTCTGCTTTGGCGAGAGGAGAAGTTGAAGTCTTCATCGGAGCTTCTTCTGAGCAGGTCACAGGATGGCACATGGATTTTCAAGAAAATTTCACCATACAATTGACCGGGAAAAAGCAATGGGACCTAAAAGCGAGCACCGTCCAACATCCGTTACGAGGCGTGACTCCTCATTATGCATCTCCCGAAATGGTGGAACCACAACTTAAAGCGGCTCGATTGGCGGATCCCAATTTTCAGTTTGATCATCCCAACGAGAGGAACAGTGTTGGTGAAATCGAAACGGTAATTTTGGGGCCGGGTGACGTGTTGTATCATCCAGCGGGGATCTGGCACAGAGTCAAAGTTCTTGAACCTGGTATTTCGATCAATATATCGCTCATGGCATCGAATTATGCAACGTTAGTCTGTCAGTCCCTACAGCACTATCTATTGGAACGTCCAGCTTGGCGACAACTTATACAAGGTGCGACTCCGTTGGATGGTTTGCTCGCGGAGCTGCCCGACATCATCAATCAATTCATTCGCGAAACAGGGACGAACGGTATACTTCCACCAGTGATTCAAGAGGGCGGGATTAAAACTACTGAAGGCGAAGGTGACAACGATGAAATGAGCGACAATGATAGTGAGACGACGAGTGTTGCTGCTGTTGATGTTGAAATTGTAGATGCAGACTCCTTTCCAGCGCATTACAGTTTGGAAGGCTTTGAGAGCCTTGTCTTGACAATCAATCCTTTGGCATCCCTTCTCGATCAAAAGGAAATCCGGAAGTATTACCACGGTGCGTCTGAGATTAATACTCTTGAAAGCATCAAGATTTTGAACGTCAATTTTGCGGGAAACGAGAACCACGAGAGCCTAGTGCGGGTAATCTTTCGAACAAATCATTACGATATAGTAGAACAGTATTTGAAGAAAACAGACGGAGGTCTACTGCCGCGAGAGGCCGTTCCGTTGTCAAATTTCTTGATTCACTACGGATACATCATCGCCAACGCCGGTAGCGGAGATGAAGCGATGATATAAGTGACAGAATTATTCATGAATAGAATATTGGCTGTTGTAGAATTTAGTCAACTTTCGTCTAAGTAGCTTCGAACAAGATCATAGCTCCAAGTCACAGGAATTCGTGATTTCAAGTAGACCGTATCACACGTCAACGATCAACGCTCGGACACGGACGAGTCACGCATGGAGAAGCATTTTTCCAACGACGCGTGTGTGCGCCGCTTTTTGTTCTTGAACGACGAATCTTGTAACACACTAGTTATATTGATCTCTCTCCCTTGCATCAGAATTACTTTACGACGAACTCACTGTTTATCATGAATAGTTTCGTTCCTCGAGTGGCGACTCTGCTGTCCCTGCCGCTTCTTCAGCCAGCCGCGTCTTTCCAAGTACCTGGCTTCACGAGACCTCATCGACCTACATCTCTTCGAGTATCCGAGAATTTTCTTAGCTTTGAAGACGTTTCCGGTCCGGCTACCAACACGCAAATTGCGCCGCATGCGGATGACCCGATTGTGGGAGAGCTGGTACCGGAGCACGAACGACCTAACGGCGAGTCGGATATTTTGACGACCCTCCCTCGTCATTCGAATCCTCGTGTGACCGAGATTCTTATCAAGACGGAGCAGCTGCTGCAACAGTTCCACAAAGCGGCACAAAATATGAAATTAGAGGAAGCCGCTGCTGACAAAGAATCAGAAGAACGGGAAGAAAGTATCTTTGCAAATAATTACGTGGATCTGGGAAAAATCGACACTATTGGCTTCGATTACGACTATACACTTGTGACGTACACAGACGATCTTCTCGACCTCATTTACGAGAAGGCCCTCGCCCGCTTGGTGAGCGATCGTCAGTATCCGTCCGAAATGCTTGATTCGGGGCTGAAATATGATCCTTTCTTTTCTATTCGAGGCTTGGCGGTCGATAAGGAGACCGGATGGATTACCCATTTATCGTACACTCACAAAGTTGCAGTTGCGTGGGAGGGTAGAACGAAGCTTCCCACATCACGTTTGCTACAAGAATATCGCATGAAACGAGCTCTCGATCCTGCTGGTCGTAAGAAGCGCTTAAAACCCCTGAATGATCTGTTTTCGATGTCGGAGTGCTGCTTGATTGCTGATACCATTCAATTCTTCAAAGATCGCAATATAGCGTACAGTCCTAAAAACGTCGTCAATGACGTTCTCCAGGCAGTGACAGAAACTCATTTATCCGGAGAATTTCACCGACTTGTTGCAGCTCACCCGGAACGATATTTCCGACCAACCCCACACCTTTCTCAGGTTTTGAGCAATTTCAAAGCTGCCGGAAAGCGTCTTATTTTCGTTTCCAATTCTCCTTTCTGGTATGTTGATGCCGGGATGAAATATATATTTGGTCACGACTGGCTGAAGGAGTGGGATGCTATCATTACAAGTAAGTGACGTGAAGTGATAAGATGTTCTTGTGTATTCGTGCGTCGTACTAAAGACAACAATTCCTCTCAGGTGCTGGTAAGCCCAATTTCTATACAGACACGTCGCGGCCCTTTCGAGAAGTCTGCCTTGAAACAGGTCGTCTACTTTTTCGCGAAGTTGATAGTTTCGAAGCAGGAAAAGTCTATACCGAAGGTTGTTTGAATGAACTAATGAGATTAATGGATTGGTCGCCAAAGCACAACACAGACTATGAGCTAAATCTGGTCAGCGGCTCGCACGATGTCGCCACTGCCAATGTACTGTACATTGGCGATTCTCTCTTGCCGATTTAGTGGATGCAAAGCGCCAGTATGGCTGGACAACCGCAGCAGTAACACCCGAGGTCGGTTATGAAATGGATGTGCAAAACAAAGCGGACTTTGTGATGTCGCAGCAATCGATCGAACTTCTCTTGAACGCCTTGCGGATGGTTCAAGATCAGTTGGGAATCACCATTAGAACAAGAGAGGATAAGAAGGTCCTCAACGAGCTGGAAAGGCTCGTTTCCCTGTGGCGTGACCGCGAGACCAGCATATTGGGTAATCCCTTTGGAAGTGTGTTCAGAGCGCGATACCAGCCTTCTTTGTTCGCTCATTCGTTGCGAAGGTACTGTGACCTTTACATGACATCAGTAAGCAGCCTTCGTTTCTATAGTCCCGAACACCGGTTTTACCCAGAGCAAACACACCGCCTTTTGGCGCACGAAATCCAAGATGGTCCTACTTGCTTCGATTTTGACGGCTTGATGAGAGACTAAGTTTCTTGAGCTAGTTACATTAAAGAGAGACGGGGATGTGTCGATACGCCATGCAGTGCGCTCATTACACACATCCATTAACAACATGTTGTGTTACTTTTATGTCTGTTTGATAATGCTAGAACGAAAATGCGCTCGCAGTCAACCATCGTCATTAACCTGTCATGAAGCGGTAAAAGAGCAAACTACAACTGGTTGACAAAAGGGAAGAAAGTCTCAATGAAGCAAAGGCTTTTGAAGTCTCGCGTGTTTCTGGGTAATCGATCACCCCTATGTTTTGACTAGGCGATTCGCTTGTTGATCCGTCGCAAACAAAGTTCTCCGGAATACTTTTTGAGTTTTGACACAAGACGAGCTGAATCCAAGGGTACATCGAAGACACCCTGACGCTAAGAAGAGCCAGGGCAGGAGAACTACAGTCGATTGGACTAGCAATAACAGCAACTTGCAGAGCAGACCCTTCGGAATTCAGTAGAAAGGGCGCACCAGCGTCTCCGCTGCAGACTGAAGATCTTTTGCTGTGAGGAATCGAGCAAAGTGAGTGTTCAATAATATCGTCACGATAATAAATCGTCTCGTTGGGCTTCTGCCCCCATGATGCGATACAGGCGCCGTCCGGCACGTACGTGTACGTAGCTGTGACAAGCTGGTCTGAAATGTGAGAGGTATTCCAGCCGACGGCAACTAGATCAGCGGAACTTTGTGGAATCAGTGGCTTGTCGTTTAGTTGAACGGGTGATTGAGCTATCTTGCCTGAGTCAAAAAAGATCAGACCAAGGTTGTAGGGGTCTACGCTGACACCTCCACTTGAACTTGGATCTCGCCCAGTGTACTCAGGATGTTTTACTGCTTTCCTAATTGGGTGCGTTTCGTTCGATCCGGTGCCTACTTGTACAACAACTTTTAAGCAATGGGCGGCCGTGAGGACTGTGTCGTGGGCGATTAGTGTCCCACCACACTTATGATTTCCATCTTCGTCTTCCAAGGTTACCATGAAGGAGAACCTGTCATCAAGGACCATTTTACCATTAAAAATGAGGGAACGATCAAGTAGACCAGTTGTCTGGTGTAAACTAGCCACTAGCGCGCAAAGTTTCACTTGGGCCATCATCATGACTGGTGTATTGAGGACTTGAGTTATTTAGTGGCAATTTTTGTCGTCATGCTGATCAATAAGGTATTTCACACGAAAACCTTTCGGACCACCTTTTCACAATTAACCGTCGGTTTCACACAATGAATTTCCCTTGATGTGCAATGTGCTCACGACATAACCATGTCACCGGCCCTCTCAACAGTAACGAACTTATGATAAACAGAAAACAGCTAGTTTAATGAAACTATAACTGCATGAGACAGGAACATCTGTCTTGGAAAACAAGTAAGCTTGTGGACTCTAGCCATCGCAAGGTTAATGACGACGACTCAATTCGCACGATAGTCAAGTGTCTTGAGCCCAACGAAAGTTAAAAGACGTGTCGCGACGACCAGTACAATCAGATACAGAATATTCCACGGGATGCTGTCGGTAGACCAATCCGAGAACGAACTCTGCACCCAACCTTCCGCAGTGCCTACGCAGATCTCTTCTGCGTTTGTGCAACCAGAGAAATAAAGAAGGGGCTTCCGGGCGATGCTTCGATTGGGGTGTTGTCATTTTCGTACTGACTCATAAAGATTCCTTCAAATATGTAGTGACCAGGTGTCACCCAATACATGAAAATCCAAAAGATAGGGATCTCACTGGGTCTTGTCATTATACCCGAAAACATAGCTGTTGTACTAACAAGTACTCCACCAATAACTTGAGCCGTCTCCGCATCACGCAACAGGCTCACAAACATCTGACCCAGAAATGTAAACGAGCAAAAGCCTAGCGTAACAAAGAGATAGAAAAGGAAAAACTTCCCGGCATCGATATCGAACCCCATAATAAAATAAAATGGAATGACGTACATGGTAGACGTCAGTAAGACAAATGGGATTTCACAAAAGTGAAGGCCATTGCGACCGCGGATGGACGATACATCCCCGCGGCTTTGTGACGATAGTACATGTTTCTTTCAAATTCGAACACAGCCAGGACAGTGTTTTGAGCATTGACGCACAGGAAGAGAGTCGCTATAAAGACGGAGTTGACACGCGAGTTCATATCGCTCTCGCTCTTAGGTACCCTTTGGGATGCGTAGACACTGGCGAACAACATCGCCACCAAAAACGACACCATGACTCTGGTCAAATTATACGCCGGCGAGCGGAAGTAAATTCTGAAAGCCCGTTTGAAAACAGCTCTTGCTTGAGTGTCTCTAGATGACGCATATCGTGAAGAATATGTCACCTGGTTTGCGTCGCTTATCTCGTTAGCGAGCTCTTGAATTCGTTGGAGACATTTTTTGTGTAAATCAGATTGCGCGTAACATCCCGCAAAATCAAATGGCCTCCCAGCAGTGGCGTGGCTTCCCGCACCGATCGCTGTCAACATCCAGGTTGCAGGGTTTTCACCAGGCTGAATTCGTGGAGTGGCGTCGTATCGTTCAAAATAACGAATCAAATTTTCGGAATGTTGGCCAAGGTCCCCATGGAACACAACTTCACCGCCACGCTTTAGCAAAAGAAGACTGTTGAAGTCATTAAAGATTGCAACGGAAGGTTGGTGAATTGTTGCGCAGACGGCACGGCCTTCGGACGCAATACGCTTCATGCCCCGCATGACAATTGCGGCCGCACGAGCGTCCTGAAAGAAGAGGTGTATAAAGTGTGTACCTATTAGATACAATTTAGGAAATACTAAAAAAATTCTGCACGTACCAGTCCACTGGTCGGCTCGTCCAGAAACAAAATAGATGGGTTAGCTGCAACTTCCACCGCGATACTCAACCGCTTGCGTTGCTCAAAGGACAATCCTCCCTCTTCGTCTGAACCAACTTGCAAATCTTGCAAATTCGTCAGTTCCAACATGTAAAGGACCTGGTCAACGAACTTGGGAATCGCCTCTGATGGTGTCGTATTCTCGTCCAACCGCAATTGCGCACTGAACTCTACCGTCTCTCTGATAGTTAACTGAGGAGACTGTGTATCGAATTGCTCGACATATCCAGTGCACCGTCGAAACGACTTCTCTTCTTGGGGATGCCCGTTCATCAAAATCTTTCCCGAAACTTCTCCCGTAGACTTACGAAGGGCAAGGACGTCCATGAGAGTCGTCTTACCAGCTCCTGAGGAACCCATCAACTTTGAAGAGACGAATATAAATTTAGGATTCAAGTATCATGAGGGCTGGTGGTCTGCAGTGTGCACTTAACAGCCCTGTGCGGGCCTAAACTGCTTCGTGACTTACCGCTGTCATTTTCCCTGCCTCTATTACGCCATCTACCCCCTTGAGCAACTCCAATTTCTCGTTCGTTATACTGGATTGAACGACATAGTGCACATCTTCAAAAGTCAGGCTGACACGCGGAAATGGAATCTGAACATTTTCTTGGGGCACCTCCATCTCCTCGTCACCATGGTCTGTCACTAGAGATTGTCCCGTAGCAAACCGGACGTTATTGAGAAAGTAGGTCGTTAGTATGACTGCTACCGACGCGCTTCCTATTGCAAAGAGAAGTGCATACCAAGCCCAATCTCTAGTATATGGGTCGCCACTTTCATCGGTAAATCCAAATCGTACCAAGGCCATCTGTCCCTCCGTGAAATTAGTCCCAGGAACAATTGAATCATACTTTCCCGAGTCGAATTCGTTGACAACAAGCCCTCGGAGGGCCCATGCAGTGAAGTTCAGGTAATACAACCAGATGTAGTAGTTCGGTATGACATCCGGTTGGACAGTGAAGCCCGAGAATAGAACAAACAAGATCGCTGTTAATGCCATACACGCCTGAGAAGGTGCATGTGAGCGACTGGAGTTACAAGACATTCCAAGGGCTCGCTGCCGACAGCTCGACACTCACCTGAGCAACTGTCAGTGTTTGTACACCAGCAGAAAAGAATCCGAAGAACAATCCACTCGTCAAGCTCATTGTAAACAGTAAAAGCCAAAACAAGAAAAAGTTTCCGATCGTTGCTCCATCATTGTGCGCTAATCCAGCCAAGAAATAAACAGCCGTTCCGTAGATGGTTGCGTCCATCAACGCATTGGGAATTGAAGCTAGACTGCGTCCAGCAATATAACACCAAGTAGGAAAGAAATTAGCGTCTTGCTGCTTGTAGAAGATGCTCCTGGCTGGAAACTGTTTTATCACTGAGGTCATACCACCGACAATAACGAAGAAGACGCTTTGGAATAGAACGCCCACCACACTCTGAATGTCGCTCAACTGAAAGTAAAGTGTCCCAACGATGGTCCCCATGATAACAGTCTGCATAATCTTGGCCTTGATTTGATACTTGTCCCTCCACCACAAAGTGAATTCGCGGTCTATCAACAACTGGAGAGACTGAAACGAAGTACTTCGGTAGCGTATGGTTGCCATGGTTTGGACAACCGGAGGCGTTTCGTGCTGTTGCTCAATCTTTTCGAGGATCGCTTTACCCATTTCACTGGAGTAGAACTTTTCGTGGAATTGTTGAGTCGTTAAATGTTTCTGATTTGGATCCTTCAGGTACATCGATCCATCTTTCGGAAGAGCCTGCAGCCAGTCTGCCGCATCCATTCGCTCAGGAATTTCGTAACCCAACTCTTCGAAATAAGGAATAGCGCGGTCGACCGGGCCGCAATAAATAATTTGACCTTCACTGAGCAAAATGAGCTCATCGAAATTAGCGACAGTTTCCGGTGGTGGCTGCAATAAACTCACAATTCTCACACTGGACGTCACGCGGCTGGCAGCCGCCATGTCGCGAGTAATATCGTATGTTGTGGCCGCATCCAACCCAGTACTGATTTCATCCATGCAGCACACAGGGGTGGATAGCACCATCATTTCGGCGACAGTAACACGCTTCCTTTCGCCACCACTCACACCTCGCACTTTTTGGGAGTCTCCGACAAACGTGTCTTTGACCCGGGCGAGACCCAGCAGCTCCAGGACACGCTTCACGACAAAGAAATCTTTGTCCATTTGAGCCACCATCGCTTCGACATCGGCTCCTTCGCCAAACAGTTCTCTGTGATGAGTACCACCGGAACGACACAGCCAGGCAAACTTGCAGGTCTCTTCGACAGTCAAAAAGGGATGCAAACGATCAATTTGATCAATGTAACCCACCAAGTTCGTCCACACAATATCTTTCGTAGGCTCGATACCGCACACGCTCACTTTTCCTCCAAATTCATGATTCTTGGACAGATGCAAGCCCTGTGAGATCATCTTGAGCAACGTGCTTTTTCCACTGCCCGGAGAACCGAGCACCAAGTACAGCTTTCCGGCTTCCAAATAAAGATGCGCATTTTGAAAAATGGTCTTTTCAACCTTTTTTGGTACGGTTGCCACGCAACCATTGCAAAATCTTGTTGAGCGGAGATTCGGTGCCGACCGTGCGGATCTTCTGCTTGGCGCGGCGGTGCCCGCTGTTGTCAATCTCTTCCGACGACGCTGCCTTCGAAACGAAATTGGTTACCTTGTATTTTCCATTTTTGAGTACAACGTTGTATTCCGGTTGCGTTGCCTTGAGTTTGGCCAATAACTCACGAATCTCACTAGCAATAGCGACGTCTTCTTTCAATAATTCGAGTTGCAACTTTTCGTGGTTGGCCGCCATCGCATCGGCTTGTCCGGACATGCGACGACAAACGGACGGATCCAACAATGTGTCTTTCAAACGCTCCGGAACTTCCACATTGTTGCTGCGAGTGTTTCGTGTGAGATGTGATGCATGTAAAAACAGACCCCGGTTCCTTCCTTCCCTTTTTTTGACTTACGAGGCACACAAATCCAGCAATTCCTGGATGCCGAGCCGGAGACGCTCAATACGACCCGCCGCTTCATCTTCCTCACTCATCTTGTTCGCGATCACTCCCACCCTTCTAAAAGGTTTTTTTAAAAACCTATTAGAAGCAAGAGATGATGAAATAATAAAGGCAACCAAATCAAGGTGAGGAATGGGGTTCGGGTTGGCAGAGTTTCGGAAAAGATACGGTTTTTTGAGAACGACACGCGTTTTATCTCGCGTCTGTAAATAATGACCGTGACTGAAGGACGGATCGGATCGAGGTGGAGTGAAGTCTGTCAGTCGACTCCGAAGAATGCGCATGTTCTTGGTTCTTGCGCGTAGGGTCATAATGCCACCTTCGCTCCCGTAACTCAGTGTAGAAGAGTACACAGTCATACGTCACACTGCAATTGGCAATTGGCACCTTCAACGCAGAAGGCGCATCAATTGCCTTGTACATTGTAGACCTATTGTTCCTTAGAAATCAGTAAAAAATTTTTAAACACTATCGAGGATACAATGGATTCAAAAGGGAGTGCCGGGTGGCGGAGTGGACGTCGGACCACCCTGCCGAACAACTTTGGGAACAAAAGGAACTCAAGCCATCAAAAAAAAAAACATCACTCCCTTTCTTTCGCGTTGATCGTCGTTTTTGCCATTTCCCGACTTTCAGAGCATAAAAAATAAAACACACACGAAAGATTCTTGACAACGTCTGAAATCGCATTGAACAAATCAGTTGACAGAACCAGACATTTTCGAAATACTTCAGTCAAGAGAAGAAATGACAACTCGAGCAATAAATACAGACGACGATCAGGAAAATGCTACGCACCAACACGATAGCCGTTCCACGTCTACAATGAGAAAAACGTTTTCAGTCGACTTTACACGGCTGCGACGGCCCGCGCCGCTTCATTCGCGTACCGGAGATAAACATATGGCTTCTCAATTCAGTCTCCGTGCTGCCAGAGGTAGCTTTAGTTCCGGGTAAGTGCACCCATCCCATGGTCGATGATGTCAAAAGCCGTAGATGTTGCCAAACGTTGTCGACATAACCTCATCCATAATGTGAGAAAATTGTGACGTGTTGTTTCGGCTTCCACCCGTTTTCTCCCTCTCTCTCTCTCACCATCAAGGATGACGCGGAGAAGAAATGGTGTCATCACACTCTTCTCGATGATTCGATGTTTTTTCTCCCTCCATACCTGGTACACATGCCAACCCAGCGTGTTCCGATGAATCACATGGTGTCGAAAATGTACCGCTGTTTTCATTTCGTTCACATGAGCCGCTCCTTTATCATCTGACACCATTCTATTTTTACATTTGTTCATTATTGCTGTGCAGAATGTTTCAACTCGAAGAAAACTCACTCGACGAGCCTTCCTTACATAAACCACTTTCCGAGTTGGATCCATTGTGTCAGATTTCACCGAGAACGGTGGCGACCTCTAGGCGTACTTCCACTTCGTGGGAAAATATACCGCCATCGAATACGAGTGAAACTTTGCTATGGGGAGATGTTTTGCGACGTGCTGCACCGAAAATATCCGTTTTTCTCCTGCTGCTGGGTAGTTTGACATCCCAATGGGAAATGAGTCCAACTGGTGTAGCGTCGCGAGGATCCTCGATCAGCCTGGGGTCTGCTGCTATCTCCTCCGTGACGGATATTTTGTCGCCCATTTTACCCTTTGCGGGTGGACTGGATCTGAGACGAGAAGACTATCAGTTTTGGTCGACTGGTAACTGGTGGGAGCGCTTACAAGATGTTGTAGAGCAAGTGAAGGACGCTTTTGAATCAGCGAACGGAGACTTGGCTGGTGACGCGACTAGAGATATCAGGCAAAAAGTAAAAGACCTCAGTTCGAAGAAAACAACGCAGTACAACACTGTGATATCATCACCGACGATGTTTGTAAGCTTGGATATGATCAGCCAGTTGACTTTGGGAGAAGTAGCACAAACATTCAAGTTTGCTGTGGAAAGCAGCCAGTCCAGTTTCTCGGAACAGCATTTCATGAGCGGTCTGTCTGCGCGCTTGAAACCCGTCATTGTATCCATGCAAAGCGCCGTTGCGAAGTCCAGGATGGGTGCCAGCAGTAGGATCCTATCTGTTGGTGGTAACAACGGCCAGGTAGATGCTCTCAAGTTTGCAGCAGCTATGCGCATTTTTGCGGAATGGCGGCTGTTACGGCAAGTTCCTGAAGGGTACAAGGGTTACGCGGTCGGGATGAGTCTGGGACACAAAGACGTCGTACAGAATGTCGCCAAAATCGAACTGGCTTCTCAACAATGGCTTGACTATCAAGAAGGACTGCGCATGCTGGAAGGGACAGCCTCCTGTTCCTGCGGTGACGGCGAAGATCTTTCCAGTCCAACTTTATTCGACCTATTGAACTTTGAAGTTGAACTCGATATTCATCCTGCCCTTCCACGATTGAAAGAGAAGTCTGCGGCCATGGGCTTGCTGTGGGTGAAGCGTCAGCTGTTGTATCAGTCAAGTATTTTTGAGAATATTGTCCAAGTGCCATCGCGTTACGAGTCTGCAAAAGATGCCGTGGATGCTGCTTACACTCGTGTCTACGGCAAATACCACGGATGGGCTGTTCAGAAGATTTTTAAGTATTCATTCCAAGCAGCCCCCGAAACGGAAAAGATTTTCCGACACATGAATCCCAGTAGGTTGAACGAAGCAAAAGCCGAGGCTTTTCGAACATTTCGAACGACTGACATGAATAACAACTCCGAAGATGATGTCGATTTGCAACACGAGGATGAAGTGTCTGACAACCCGTTTGTCGCGTTTTTTGATCACATTGGTGGAGAATGGGACAAGTTCGCGAACCATGTTGCGGGAGAATGGGACAAATTTGCTCACCATGTTGTCGAAATCTTTGATAACAAATCGAGCAACGGTAATGATACGGAGGGACAAGTTGATGGCTCCGCGCTGAGTGAAGAAATGGAGACATTTGTGACCGAGTTGATGATCCAAGACGCCGGCGCCCAGATTGCGTCGTTTTTGACGATTGTCAACCCCTTACTGACGGACTTGGAGCTCCTTTTCGACAAGCTCAACATGGATGACCCTACAAAAGTCTAATAACTGTATACATTGAAGACTCGGGTTTCAAGGCTATTTATATTATTAATAACAACATTACACAAAACACAAATCTAGCTTAGACATTCGAAAGTCTATATTGCACCGAGGGATTGGCTCACAAGTATGGCGAAGCTCGTTGCAGAAGTGTGTGATTCGCCCTTCCGAAAAACGGCGTTCGACATACATGTCAAAAGTAAGATATATTCTGGGCTAGCATCGGAACTAACGGAGTTCATCACCGTTATTGAGGCTAAGCTTTGCTGAATCTATAGATACACCTTGACCCTCGGGATTTGATGATGTGGTTGACGACGAACGACGGACTGATGTCTGGGTGTCAGAAATTAATCGGCACTCGAAAGAACTCTCGCTCACCGCTGTAGGAGCGAAGTGTAGTCGTTTCATGTGTTCAGGTACATTATCGAATGCCGCGGACATTCGTTATTCAACCCAAAGTACTCTTGGTCAGAGTCTTTGCAATTGCGTCAGATCACATGAAATCTCGAACCGCGACAGCATCTTCCACATCAACCATCAACCAGCTTTTACCGGCTAGGTCTCAAAATGCTGCTGCAATATTCCATGCAAACCAAGTTTATTTGAAGTGCCTAACAACCTACTTCATCATCGAGGTCTCGCCTAAGTGCTTATTGTAGCTGCAGAGATGTGTATATCAATCAATAACCTCGGGAGCGATTGCCAACTGCGGAATACGACACAACAAAATGCGTGCCCCACGCGTTCTCGTGAAAGTATTTCCGTCAAGTCCTTACCAACCGCGGTCGTGAAATTGCCTTGGCGATACTTTCTTTGGCCCTTTTGCAAATAACGTAGAAGAATGGCTTCTGCTCAAGGAGGATCAGAGACGAAAAATTTCGCCGTCGCTGGTGATTGCTTTGATCATAATTTTAGCGGTCAAGATAAAGGTTGTTCGAACTTGGATGAATCAAGTATCCAAGACAACGACATCGGCACTTTCCAGTGTCACTTCATTAGAGACTTTGTCAAGGATCCGAAGTTCCGTTAATCGATCGATGAATTCTTCTTCGATGCGTCTTTTTACACTGGCATCAAAATGTTCGCCCTTCCATGCGAATGATCGTAAACATTGCCTGTCTACCGGCGATTGCTTTCTTTCACATGATGATACCGGAAAGCTTTTGTTATCAGATATCAAAGAAGTGTTTTCATTCTCAGCAATGCTGAATCAAGCCAAGACTGAAAAAAGCTCGCCCGGGCGTCGTGCGTGCTTACAAAAGGCCCTCGACTCGGTGGAGGCCGCCATCGCATTTTCCCGAGGACCGAATGCGAGAACAGTGCTTCTGAAAAACGATAGAAACACTCTTACATTCGGTGATATGGATGCTCTAGCTTTTATTGCGGCATGTCGGATATTTGCGGAATGGAGGAGCATTCGTTTAGTACCCGACGGATACCCACGATACGCAATGGGGATGGGCGTGGCGCGCCGTGATTTGCTGCAAAACTTGGGAAAGGTAGAAAAAGCAATTCACGATTACATGGAGAAAAACTCGAGCTCAGATGATGTCGGTAGAACACCGACCTTGCGCCAGCTTATGCGCCACGAGATTTGTCGGAATATGCACCCTAATCTTCCGCGTCTCACCGACCGATCCGGAGCCAACGGGCTTTTATGGACCATTCGACAAGTTAGATACCAGACTTTGATTTTCTCTAATCTACGACAGACTCCTTTTCTATTTCCGGACTCCAAAGCCGCAAATCAAGCAGCTTATCATGCCACCTACGACAAGTACCACGGCTTTTTCACACGCCAAGTCTTTCAAGCCACCTTCGATGTGGCTCCACATGCAGACATTGTCATGGAGCATATGAATGTAAGCGCTCCAGAAGATCTTTTCTGTGTGGAAAGTGCTACCCAAGCAGAATCGATGGAAGCCGAATCTATCAATGAGAATGGCAACGAACCCGACGATACATGGATCCATCTAGATCTCGAACTGACAGAGCGCCAACCCAACACGGACGATGATTTAGAGCCACATCGTATTGTGGACGTGCCGAAAAGGGTGAAGCCTCAGCACCCTTTGGAGTGCTTCGGACATCATTTACAAGTTGAGTGGAATCGAATGATCAGCCAATGTGCAGGAATGACGGAGCAACCTATCCCGAATGACTCACTTCATGCGTCGGTAATTGTCGATGCACCACTGCGACGAGAAGCTTCATTCAAGCTGGCGGATGTGCAATTTTGTTCATTTATCGACTTCATGCAGCCCCTCCTCCATGATTTAGAGAACATGATGGAGGAATTGAATATGAACGACCCGAGTCGAGTCTAAATGGTACATCATACCATAAACATGATCCCTAGACATACACAAGAATAAAAAAAGTGTATAAAGAATAAGTCTATTGCGTATTTTTGCGCAGAGCATTTCACACAGCCTAAGCTTCTTGACTTTTTCGTTTTTGACGGTCCATCATCACTTGCTGCCATTTTTCCATTTTCCGCATTTGATGTTCTTCTTTTTCTCTGGCACGACGTTGCATCCATCCCACCAACCCGTTGGATTCGACTTCGTCCGGTGCCTTTCCGGCAATATCCTTGGCCGTCAATTGCACGGGACGCGTGGTCGTGATGGTACTGCTGACAGCGTCGGCCGGCAATTCCGGTGCCGGCAACGCATTCCGGGGTACCAGACCTCCCAGCCCGCGACTGGATTGTTGCAGACGATCGTAGCGAATCAAGTTGATGCGTCGTTCGATCTCATCGGCAATCTGATCGGAATCCATTCCGTGATATTGTCGCAGGAGCGTAGGAATGTCACCGTAATTTTCCCGCGCAATTTCAATCAAAGGGTGTAATGCGTTCTAACGCATTGTCGGTTCGATCGGAGGGATCCGTGTAGGGTTTGATGGGAATGACATTGTAGGGATGGAATTGGACTTCTTCGGGATCATCATCCAGGACAACAATGCGATTGACGTTCCGATTCAATCGATCCAAGTCTTTGATGTAAACACCATTTTTGTAGACCGTAGCATCTCGATAGAGCCGATGCATGATACAGCCTTCTTTATCTAACGATGTAACGACCGGATCGGCCATGCCGTCGATACTGGGCGAAAAGAGGACAATCTCGTAATACATGGCCATTGTTCTTAAAAACTGATCGACTCCGGGTCGTTTTGCATGACGATACCCGTATTTACGATCCCACGTAGAACTGACCAAGGTATTGTCGAGATCAATCACCAGTGTGTGCGGGACGGGAATATCGTGTGGCACATTCGGCATCTGAAGAGCGAGTGTGAGGTATCCATTTGCTAAAGAAAACAAAGCTGCCGTTAGCAGCCTTTCCGGCTGGCATATTCAATCACGAAAGACTTACTTGTGACCAGTCGGGCAATAACTTGTCGTATTGTGGGACCGCCATTTCTTCAAATTTGTTACGGATCCAACCGGCCAACCCTATCGCTTCGGCCAACCGCGCCGGAGGACTGTCTTCGTCTTGGACGGCCCACGTGATGATGGCGGTCGGCACAAATAAACCAACGTACCACAACCAACGCGATCCCGCCACGCGATTGTGCCATTTCGTCGTCTCCCCTTTGTGTAGTGGATTGTTGCTGTTGTTGTTGTTGTTGCTGCAACAATAGACGTCCGCGTTCGCGACGCGCGGCGCGGAGTGCGGCTCGTTCGGTGGCCGTAATGTTGGTAGGACGCGTAATGGCGGTCGAGAAATACACGCGGCTCACTCGGGTAAAAGATAACATTGCTTTATGTGTGCACTGAACGAAGTATGAGATGAGTGATGAAAGGAATTTAGAAGCACACCTTTCTTATAATATTCGAATGAATGAGAGGCATAACAGGATGCGATTTGGTGTTTGTCGTTCTGCGTTTTGTTGCGGACGGTGGACGGGCGAACGCTGATTTCGGGTAGGGATTAGGATATTGGTTTCAGTCCGTAAATCATTAGCGGATGCATTCACTCCTACATTATTAGATATTATGTGCTTTTCACTCATCCCAATATGAAATTATGTATCAAAAAATCAATGAGAGGCTGCCAAGCTAGCCAAACAAACCGAGGTTGAATTGATTCATGACTGAAATGCAGTCGTGACGAAAGGTCGCCAAGACTGGGGGCTATAGTAAAACGGATGACAACGATTTGCAAAGGATAAGGGACACAAGGAATCGAGACAGTCGTTGCACATGCTTGGCTTGTAAAGATAAATAACATTATAATGCATTAATAATACTCTACCAAACAAGCAGAACAAGCGTGTTAGGTAGCAACTTTATAAACACTAAGCAAAACATAATTCGTGACAGCAATTTTATGGGGTTCTTTAACCACCGTTACGACACAGTGTCTTTCGATCCGGTTCGGGTGAAATCGTTTTGCTCTGTCTGTCACACGTACGGGCGACCATGACGGAAAGGCAATGCATTACAATTACAAGCAGGAGGATAATTCTTGTGCTTGTGCTTTTTTTTTAGCATTGTATTATTCTTTCTTTATTTATTTAGAACCATGGCACGACGTTACGATTCATCGACGACTACATTCTCACCGGAAGGTCGTCTTCATCAGGTAAAACAGACTCCTCGCGTGCGCGAAAGGGTTGCCTTTGCAACAACAAACAAGACGCTCACACTCTTGTACAACAGGTCGAATACGCCATTGAAACCATCAACAATTCCGGCGCCTGCGTTGGATTACTCGCCAAAGATGGGATTGTCATGGCCAGTGAACGTCGTTTGACGTCTGGATTGTTGGCACCGGCCAAACGTTCCGACAAGACGTTTTGTTTGGCCCAACACGCCGCGTGCAATGTCGCGGGGTTGACGGCGGATGCCAACTTACTCATGGACGAAGCCCGGTATCAAGCCGGATATTATCAATACACGTATCAAGAACCGATCCCGATTGAACAACTGGTCGAAATTGTCTGCAATTACAAGCAGTATTACACGCAACGGGGTGGTTTGCGTCCGTTCGGCGTCGCCTTTTTGTTTGGTGGATACGATGAATTTCACGGCTTTCAATTGTATCAAACGGATCCCAGTGGTAATTACAGTGGATGGAAAGCCACCGTCATTGGTGCGAACAATCAAGCGGGCAAGTCCTTGTTGAAGAGTGAATACGGAAAAGCTGGAGAAGAAATGAAGACGGATGACGAGGAAGAGCGTCTACCCACGGTCCAAGAAGCCTTGCAACTCGCGGTCAAAGTACTCAACAAGACAATGGATGGGACTGGTGCTGCGGCTGTGGAGAAGATGGAATTGTTTACCATGACCTTGGATGCGGAACAGAATGTCGTACATCATATTTTGACCAAGGCGGAGACCCAAGCCGTCATTGATTCGGTCGAACAAGAGACCGCGGCTGCGGGTGATGCTTAAACTAGATGGTGCATTTATTTGTTTTGAGCTTTTCGATTGTGCTTTTCCATGTATTTCGATAGTTGTGTGTACTGTGTAGCATGAAACTTTTTGTTTTATTTATTCATCGTCCCGAACATCCGCATCATTCATACGACTATCTTCATCATCACCGACAGCAACAGAGGAACGACGTCCTATCAAAATGGGTTCGTGGGGGTCCTCAACGGATCCTCGTGATATCCCGACTTCACCACCCGAGGGATACAGCACACACAAGATACCTTGAATCAAACCCAGCGTCAATCCCAACCCATTAGGGACATAAATCATCGGATCGTTGCGCACAAATCCACCGTACAGAATCCAGAAACTGGTATTGACATAATTCATATACAAAGTCGGTCGATGGATAGAATCCGATCGTTTCGTTAACAAAACTGTCTGGAGACTTTGCAACGGAGCACTATAAAAGACGACCAAATTCAAATTGACCAGCAAACCTATCACCGTCTCGGGTGCCGCCAACTTCCAACCACCCATCCATTGCATCACAACAATCGTACCAGACCATACAATAATAACGCGCAAAAATTTCGTTCAATGGGTACCACAATCATTTCGTTCTCACTTTCGCTGGCTTGGACGATTGTGTCATCGCTCACATGGTTCGTCGTCGCAGCACGATGTCGCATACGTTCCGCATATTGCAATTTTGCGGCTCCCATATTGAGCCATAAACTCAAGATTAAACCGGGAACATTGGCGGCCAGGACAAAGGGATCGTTCGTATAATGCGCGTAAACGACCCAACCCAAACAATTCCCCGTCATGAACGGCCATGGAAAAGGATTCAAGGTTTTGAGTGATCCTGATTGTAGTGCCGTCCGCAAATCGCGGATGGGGGCTATAATACGTTTAGAACAACATTGATGAGGTTCGATTTCCAACAGAGAACATATACTCAGTGATCGATAAAACGCACCCGCAAACATCAGCGTTGCCATCAAGACGCCCATGCAGGGCGAGAAATATTGAAGAAAATAGTAAGCGAAGGAATGCGACATTATGGGATAAATAGAGTGATGGAAGACAATTGAAAAATGAAAATGAAGAAAAAGAAAAAGGATGAGTGCTGGTAATGAACGCTTTCTGCACAGTCATGTGTTGGTGACTTTTTTTCGAAACGTTTCTTTTCACGTTTTGAAATTGTCGCAGTGTTTATCTCACTATTTTTGTCGGACTGGTTCGTTCTACAGTACCAGTATTCTCACTTTTCAGCTCCCGCACGCTCCCGACGACCAATCCGATTGTCCTTTCCAAATCATGTAATCTTCGACACAAGCATCAGGAACGCGTAAATCACGGCAGCACGGTTGGCACAACAACCGATGGCCCAAAGATTCTTCACAGCTGGTCGAAGTAACGAGGGTGGCCGTTCGAACACGACAGGCCTCGCAATCCACCGCTAAAGCGAATGATGGACTCCAAATATCGTGAAGAAGCGGGTAAGGTAAAGGCTGTTTGGGACCGATCTTGCGATCCACTAAATATATGGAGCATTCGACGTCACCGTGACAAACATGAACGTAGCGTACTCCCAACCGCAATTCCAAATCTTGCAAAGCAACCGCTTGCATGGGCCTCGCGAAGATTGGGACATCCGTCAAACCCAAAAATGTTCGACGGGCGACCGACTCTGGTTCGGAGAAGAGCCACGCTAAAATAGGGGAAATATAATCGACCCGTCCCACGCCATAAAATGTTCCTTCCATAAAGAAAAATCCCGAATCGACCGCTTCTGGTCGTGAACGATTCCATAGACGATCGTCCGCTAACTCTATAATAGCTCGATGTACATCAAATAGTGTTTGCGTGCCTAGAAATTCCATCACCATACGGTGAGGTTCCACCGCACCAAATCGTCCCGGAAGTCTTCTCCAACATTCCAGACATACCGTGGAAACTTGCTGTTGAGAGTCCGAAGGAGGTAGACCATGACGATCCTTTCTTCGCAGTCGAGCTAAAGCGTGTCCATCAATTCGCGAGTAGTCTCGAAATCCTTGACGGATTTCTTGCAGAACGTGTTGTGTTCGGGAAAGCGCATGATCCCGTCGTACCATTTCGGAAGCACGAGGAACCGCCGCAAACAATTCCCACAACGCACGTTCATACGACAAATGAACGGATGGATCCACCAACGATACGACCCGATCTCCCTCCGGATGGTCGTCGGAATACGGATTCTGTGGTTGCGTGGTAGTGTAATCGAAATGATCCGGCAAGCGAACGTGATTCTCGTACCAAGTCGGATTCGTTTCACGAGATACTTTGCGTTCTTCTAGTTTTTCCCATTTCTGCAAGGCTTCCGCCACGACTTGTTCGGCGATGACCTGCAACGGCGGTATCACGATGTTCGAACAATCAAATGGATCATCATCGGTCGTGTCGTTTGTGTTTGCTCTTTCGGCTTGTGTCGTTTGATAACTGGCTTTTCGCTGCAACAAAAGTTGCCACTCTTGTTCGAAATGTTTTGAAGATAACTTTTCGTTCATGATTGTATCATTTTTATGTTTCTTTCAATGCTTAGGATACCACTCCGTAAGAGTCGACTTGAAATGACGCTGCTCCAACACAATCCCGTTTGACATGTACTGACATTTGCGCGTCAGCTAAAGACCATGAATCAGGTGATGATACAAGTGAGTTGCAAGTAATAAAAGAGAAAAGATGCTAACACTTTAAAGATCACATAAAGGAAAGGGAAAAGTTGAAGGATCGAATGGAAACAAACAATAAAACAAATAATGAATTGCAGGACTGTCCTTCGTCCTTCGTGGCGAACGGTGTGCAGTGCAGGCGCTCCAAATTCCAAAGCCCGACTCAATTCACCGTTGTTGGAACGGTTTCGCTCGAGCGTCACTAAAACCAGAGAGCCAATGATGATTCCTCCTAAATCCAAATCACCGCCACAACTAGCAACGGTTATGAAATAATGGTTTGATAGAATATAGTATGTCGGGTTTCGTTTTTTTTGCTCCGGTTTATGTAAGATTGAAAACAGAGGAAATGTACTCCGACCAGCCGTACGCGCACATGATACACATCAAGCCACACCGTTTCCTGCACACTCAACTTTAGGGTACTATTTGAATGCGAAGCTCGGAATGGGGAATGTGAACGGGACTGATACCATAGGAGACGGAGGACGTTGACCACGATGAGGCTCTCTTATTTTTCCCTCGGAGAGATCGTTTTCTCAGTTATTCATTCATAATATCGTCGGGAAAAGACTCTACAAATCGTATTGAATAGCAACATGTCAACAGAAGAAGAAACAACCGCAAAGAGTGTTTCCATAGCGGAGGATGCTACCGAAAAGACCGCTGTGGCCAAGAAACCGCTCGAAATGCGACGATTGTCTACGATTTCGCGACGTTATGACCGTGACGGCAAAGGATATTTGGACGAAACCGAGCAAGCTTTGCGTCGCATGGATACACAAAATCAAGGTTTCTTGGGAATGGATAAAATCTACGGAATTGTGGAGGAACTGCACGCACAAGAACAGCGCAATTCCGCGCTCATTGAGGACCTGCGGACCGAGGCGAAGGCGAATTCGAGTTTGCGAAAAGGAATCTTTTTGTTGTGTATTTTCACCATCTTTTGACCATATCGAACATTGGAACCAGTTTGGCGGCGGCCAGGTTAGCGAAAGACACGCAGGTTTCTTACTACAATGATTTGCAAAGCTCGGAGAGTGGAGTGCGATTGGGAACGACACCGAAAGACGTCATGGTTCAAATGAACCCGGTTTCCGAGGAGCTCCGCATGCGCCGTAGTCGACATTTACAAGCCGCGTCGGACTTGATGTGCCCCAACGTTACCGCAGCGAATGCTGCCATCCATAATTCTACCATTCTTTGCGAGCTCAGCGGAACGATGGGTTCAGCGGAAGCGGCGAGACTTTACGAACTCTTCTGCCCTGGCTACGAGACCAGTGGGTACTGTACAGGAAATGGCGTCAGTAAGATAAATCTGAATTGTCATGGTCACTTGTCCACCCTCTTTGGTGGGTCACAGCTTCCTCCTACTCCTCCCGTTTCGTTTGATGGTATGACCGCCTACCCAACCAGCGGAATGGGATACGTTGGAGAGGCAGCTGTATTCTTGTTCGGGCGCTTGCTTCCTTGCATTCAAGAGTTTTCCGTTGGCCTTTACTGCCCGGATGAACCGGTGGTCATGGACAGCGGTGAACTCAACGATGACTGCATGATGTTCCTGTCTTGGGAACCGGGAACATGTCTTGGGCGAGTGGAACTCTGTGGACAACCTACAGAGAGCTCCGTTTAAAAGGGTTAAGGATACAGCTAAGCCAATGTGCATCTCATTGCCGAGAATCCGCGTAAAGAGCGGTATCTAAAAGTGATCACTTGACTAACTTTACTTTGGAATCAACTATATATGAATTAAATTAAAGCACAAGCCCCTAGTATAAAATATTGAGGTACTAGGCTGGACTAGCTAGAAGGTAATAAAAAATGAAGCATGTAGCAATGGTCGAAATTGATTTTTAACCTTATTTTTTGATTTGATGACGTCACAATTCTTTGCCATCCACTTTCCCTTCAACAAATTTCGGAGTAAGTTTTGCCACCAACAATTTTAACATCTTCATTAATGCCATACTTTGTAATCACAACGCAGCCACACTACACCGCCTTGGTAATACATGGAACATGCTGCAACCGCTCGATTCCGAAAAAGCGAGAAAGGAAACAGAGGCATCTCACGAGGATGATGCGCTTCGTCGTAAGCGTCGGGCGGACGAATTCCGTAGAACCTTTTCCGCATGGAAATTTGTGGACCCGAAACAACCTTGGATATTGGTGGAAAATGGCTCTTTTTTAGGATATTTTGACTGGCTGCCAGAGCACTTTCGGATGGGACCTTGGTCAATTTCTGCGTTAGCTCTCTTATTCACGATCGCTTACCTCATACTTTTAGCCGGAGTCTATTTTACAACCCCGCACAGTCAGCCTTGGTTTCAGAATAGCGATATTTATCACGGATCCGTTGTCGACATGTACCCAGATGCCTGGTCATCTCCGTGGTATTATCACTCGTTCGGCTTGCTTTGGATGATTTTCATAATTTATGTGATTTACACCGGCCCGACCGGTCCTCGTGCTTGGTGCACGTACACCGTGCAGTCTTGGACGCTGTTAACGTTTCGACACGGACTATGTGTGCTGGCACCTTGGTCGTCGACAGCAGCCAGTTTGGCGGAGTGGATCCGCTTTCCGGCGGCTTGCTCCGCTACCGTCACCTTCTTTGTCTGGAACTTTGCCGTCTTCCCTTCCGTATACGTTTTCTTCCTCAAAGACCCCGAGCACAAGAGAAACTTCTTTAAGTTTTGCACAAGCTTCCGGATGCTCAATATTCATTTTGCCAATATAGTCCTCGCTGCAGTCAATTGTGGACCATGGGCATCCCCTCGACGTCGACTGGAATGGATGGATCTTTATGTATCGATGGTATCAATTCTAATCTACATGGGGCTTTACTTGCTGATATTTGATCGTCTGGGTATTCACATGTATCCTTTGTTTTCGCCAAGGACCACCATGGTTCTTCCGGCTTGGACTTCTCTTCTGGGTGTGTACCTAGTCACCTTTTACGCGTGGAGATGGATAGTGGATATTGTATAGTTATCAGAGGTTATACTGCGGTCAGTCAGCCATTACATTTTCGTAGACGACGATCTTGCTCAATTGTGATTGAATGAAAAGAATGAAGTTATACGCCATAGTCTTTTTACAGATCGGATCGTTTAGGATTGGGAGATCTTGAGTCACGGAACGGGATCCACCGAAAGATCGAAAGCGTCAATCTGCCTCGAATCTGATTGGCTGAAAAACGGCGAATCACGGTGAAGTAGACATCATTTGAATGTTCCACGTTCCATTCCTGGGAAATTTTCCGTGTCCACTACAGCTTAATCTATAGTCAGGAGTTTGACTATACACAAGATAAAGAATCCCCAGATGCCGGTGGCAAATCTTCGTGTCTTTCGCTCTTCGGTTTTCTCACAACAAGTCGCCCGATTATTCGTAAAGCCACACATTTGTAGTGAGAATATTACTAATCTACGTTGCAGTTCCACGACAATGGTCACAAACGATAGCCTCTCCTCCAAACGCTCCAGTTCGTCGCTAGATGGAGAATGTTCATCCGATTCGATGGATGAGCGAGAGGACGAGAAAACGATTCCATTTTTGAGGTAAGCTAGCAAATTTGCCTCATCCGCGCGATGTGGATGCTATAAGGCCACCTTTGGCCAGCCGCGTGATTCGTCTTCCACCCATTTGTGTGAAGAATGATTTTGTTGAAACAGAAAGATGAATTGGGGTCTTTTTGCCCTCAAGACACTCGAAGACGACGTGATGGATCTGTCCCATCACTCACATCCGCAGACCGAGAAAGAGAAAGCATTCCGAGACTCATAACCTGATGTTGATGTTTTGGTCACTGTTTAGGTGGTACTACATCACGAGTACCGCATTTTCAAATTCTTTCGCCCCGCCGAAACGCTTTCGTGTCCTCATCACATCGTCATGGCTTCTTACCATTTCGAACCCTTTTTCTATTGCAGACGCCTCCGTGATATGCTAATTGAAAACAAGGATTCTATTACGTTTCTCCCTGGTCGTAAGTAGTGGACTTTTATTTTATCAGGTCCGTGTACATCAACTCATGGTGAATTGTCATTTATTATCATCACAGAACGGAATCAAGGAGGAAAGAATGTGCTTGGAAAAATTATTGTTCAAGATCGGGTGACAGTTGAAGCTAAAGTTCTTCCGAAGTACTTCAACCACTCTTCGTTTGCTTCGCTTCGTCGTCAGCTGAATTACTTTAGCTTTGTTCGTCTAGGGAAAGGACGGCAACGGCAGTCTTCATACGTTAACGAAAGTGTGTATGTGCTGGATGATATCTTGCTGCTGAAGCGTCGGCCAACAGGGAGCAAACGGTGTACCTTCTAATGACCTCATTTTCCCTGTACTACAAACGCCGGTCCCTTCTAGCGTTGAAACTGATATTATTACCTCGAATGTATTTGACGAGGTGGTGAATTCGAAGCGAACCACGAAACGGCGTCGCCTTGTGTCGAAAGGGACACCTTCACTCAAAACAAAACGCTTCATTGTGCCAGCAGGTAATTGTGTCAGCGAAGACGAACACTCGGAACCGAAACATCTCCTGGATCTTACTGCCCCCGTAGAAAGCACCGACAATGATGTTCTTGCAGGGTGCAGCGCCCTTTGCGATTGTCTTCTCAAACTTGGATGTAGAAGCTTCTTGGATTTGCTGGCTTTTGCGATTGTCTTCTCAAACTTGGATGTAGAAGCTTCTTGGATTTGCTGGCTTCTGTACATATTCATATAACTAGTTTATTTTATTATAGCAAAATGTATAGGTGTCCTGTTATGGCTTGTTCAAAATGTAGGCTGTTTGGATGGCTGAGACGATTGAATTACGATTGCCATCGATTTAGTCTCGTCACAAGAGAGTAAGCGCTGCTTAGCTCATTGTAACGACATTTATATTTATGGGACTGCCGTCAATCACGTCACAGGTTCACGGAGGTACAATCACGTAAGATTTCCCGCCCTAGTTTTTCCTGATCCGTGCGTCTCCTAACGTCAAGTTGGGGGATCATCGCTGCCTACGAGTCCTTACTGCGATGCTTCGGTGACTTGCTTCCCGCTCATAGGATTCTGTGCATTAGGTCGGTGATCCACTTTTTTATACCCGAAAAACGGAGTAAATGAATCAGATGGGACGGGCATCAGAAGGAACCTGATGACCTCCAAACCTTTGTCCAAACCGTTATATTGAATCCAGTCAAGCTTCTTGACGTCATCCTCACCGACAATTCATTTTCTATCCAACGGATTGTAGTTTGTTTGAGTCACGGGTGAAACACCTGAAACTGGAACCGTTCCAAAAAGTCCGCAAGTCCAAACCGTCCAAAATAAAAACCAATGAACTATTTTGGCGGACCCCGAAAAGGATTTGGTTGTATGTATAGCATTTGTTTGTGCCCTTATGACTCGTTAGGCGTTGGGGTACACAAAAGCGGTACCTGATACACTTTTGTCCTGAATAAAAAGTTCGCAACCATTCAAGTATGAGTACTATCATTTAGGGACTCGAAAATGTCAACCAGGGGCGCGCTTGTAAGACTTGAAATAAATTCAACGCCAGGGGGAATTTTTGCGCAGTGGCGCGGTCCAAAACCAAACGCTTCATCACGTTGTCGCATTTATTTCCTTCCAAAAAAAAAAAAACGACCATGGCACCGCGAGAGGCGACGGGACACTTCCCTGATCAATATATTGCTTTTGATTATGAAACAGCCTTACCAGTAGGTCTCCCGCCGCAACATGATATTGCTCCGCTGGACGGTGACGGAGTCGAGAATGACCTTGATCTGGTGCAGCAGTCGTTCAATCACGTAGACTCTGGTACTCAATCTGCGACGGACCCGCATCGTCCCAGTTCAGGGTCTCCCATTGATCCTCTTTCCATTGATCCTACTATGGATCAATCCACTCAAACGGCGGATCATAACATGAATTTGGAATCCTATTTCGCGAACAGCGGACGACCTTTTCGTCCCTGTCCGTTGGGTCTTCCATGGCAACTTCCAATCCTTCCTCATCACCCTTGAGTACAGGCTCGAGTATTCTACACACGACGACTGCACCAAATTCTCCTCTTTCGAGTGACGCAAGTGCTGTAAGGAGAAGAACGCAACAACAACGCTCGGTCTTTGACTCTCTCGGATCGAACGAAATGGAGGAAGATGACCCCGTCCCTTCGTTAGAACAAACGTTTGATTCGAGTACAAGCTTTTCCGCGCTTGGAAGTAGTTACATTCGACAGGTTTCGGTGACAGAACATTCCGAGACGGATCAACAACCCATATCCCCCGCTTCGTCGGAAGATTCACAAGAATCGATGCGGATGCTCTATCGGAATACGGCTTTTGATGATGTCGAGCCACCGCAATCACCCACCGGAAATCAATCTCAGGATGAATCCAACATTCCGTCATCGCCCAACTCGATTATGCTCACATTTGGTCCCAACACTACCGTGGCGGATCTCAAATACTTTGCCGAAAGAGGCTGTATTGTGGCGCTGTTGCAAGCTTTAAACACCCCCGGCTCATTACACTGGGAACCCGCATGCTAGCCGATTATGCCAAAATGTCACATCGAAGAGTGGCGGTGGCGTCGAATCGACGAATTTTAGAGTTCATTCAACGGACGATGCTGCAGGAATGCGATCAGCCCGATTGGTTAGGGCGAGAATACGCGGTGGAAACAGTGAGAAGTCTGACAGCAACGGAAGAAAGTGATCGTTTTCTCATGAATACGCCGGGTTTGCTGAACACACTGGCACTTGTGGCGCGTGGCGGACCCTTTGTCACCGAAATGCCCGAAGACGGTGTTCCACGTTCCATTCCGTTGGCCTCGGAGAAAGCGCAGCTTCATGCTTGTATCGCCATTATGAATCTAAGTTGTGGAAAGGCGAACAAGATTGAGATTGCGAAAGTTCCGGCGGTTCTGGAAGCGATGCGTGATGTTATGATGAGTCCATCGGAGGAAGCCCGGCTCAAAGCCACCACTTGCGTGAAGAATCTAAGTAATGCCGACGCCAATGATAATGCATTGCTAGGGACTCCGGGGTTACTGGAAGCTCTCGCACATGTTGCTGTAACAACATGTTCGCCGTTTGCAGGAGCTACGCCATGCACAACGAACGCATGTCTGGCTTTAATGAACTTGTCCATTTCCAAGACCAACAAGCATCGTGTATTTCGCACGCCAGGTGTTATGGATGCTCTTATGACGGTGCTAGAGCGTACTACTGCTCAGGGGTCTTCGACGGAGGCTCGTATCAAAGCTTGCTCTGCTCTATCAAACTTGGCCATTGGTTACGACAACAAGATTCCCATGTTTAGTTACCCAGGATTTGTTGATTCGATTCTAAATGTCATTCAAACCGACACAGGAGAAGCGCGAACGAAAGCTTGCTCTATTTTGTGGAGCTTTGCTGCCGAAATGAAGAACCAAGTGCCGGTCGTTCAACGAGGTGACATTCTTCCGGTGCTAGTGAAAGTTGCCGAAGAAGACGTGACAACAGAGGCGCGGTTCAAATGCGTTGCGGCGTTGACGTTACTTGCCGAATCACTCCAAAACGCAATTCCTCTGTTGGAGGCGGGTTCCCTTGCGCCTCTTATGGACATTTTGTACGACGCAGGCCCCGATCCTACCCAGTGGAAAGGTCAAACAGCATCGTGGTGCGTCGGTTTTCTTATGAATATTGCCCAGAGCGACGACGCTGTTCTAGCTTTACGAGAGGCTGGCGTAGTCGAGTTGTTGGCACCCTTACTGACATTGGATCACTATCAAAGCCTCAAAGCGGCAATGGCTGTCACATTTTGCTGTCGCTTTGACGAAGGGGACGAGTGTTATGACCTTCTCCGAAAGACAGAGAATGTGATTCCGAAGATCGTGAGTCTGCTGCACAATACTTTATCTGGACGCGGAGGCAATGGGTACAAATATGGGGTGTTCACGCTCAGATCGTCTGTAGGCTGTATCGCCGCTCTTGCTTCAGGTCCCGAATTTATGAAGGAGCGAATAGCTACCAGCCCAGTTTTTGAAAGTCTCCTTCGTGTTGTGACCGACTTTTGCGTAGATGGCGGCTCACCAGGTGCCATTGTTGGAGGCGGTCGAGATGATGGCATAAGTGCAACACTTGCTATCCGTGCTCTCCAATCATTGACTGCGCATCTCATTCCTATTACAGGCAGTAGCTCACTCCCCTTCGACCAGTCCATGGAAGATCGACTAATTGTTGCTTTTGAATCATTTGAACAGACGGTGCATCCCGACATTGCACCCAAGACTATACAACTTGCCACCGACGCAAAGTGTCGTATCCTGGGTGGGCGCAGATCAGCGCGTCGACTAGCACATTGTACATTTATGCAAGATACCGACGATATCGACATGGCAGATGTTGCATCCATGGCAAGCCATTGCTGTGGTCTTGACACCATTCCTGGTTTCGGAGAGCATTTGCTGCAAGCATTGGCTTTGCCCTCTTTGAACAAGGACCCGATTAAGACGATCGCGCGTACCCCCAGTATTCTTGAAAGCGAATCGTCTGATTCGAAATCGGCTGTTCGTACATTTCTGTTGACGGACACCAAATCAGGTCGTCGATTTGTCGTCCCTACTGATCCCAGTGGAGGCAGAAGCTTCAACGACACGAGGGTATGGTGTTATCGTCGAGGTCGATTCTGCACACCCGACGAGCAACCCGATTCTAGCTACATTTGGACCGAAGACTTGCAGCATGCTTACGAAGCCGCCCTTGCGGGGGAACAAGACTTGAACAATCGATCAAGTAGTGGCTCCTTTAGTGGTCCAATCGCCTAGATGATTTGACTATTGCAATTATTAATCACTTAGCAAAAGCTTATTAGGCAATGCATAAATTGTTTTGCCTGCCAGTTCGTATCAGTTTTGCAAAATTGATGCATTCTAAATCAGGTTTGGGGCGCAGGTTGGATTCAGACTTTTGCTCTATTCTCTAAATCAATGCATTAAACTAGCATCGAGACGTTGTAGTTGTGGAGGCGCGCTTTGTCCGTTTCGACTTCTTGGCTTTTTTTATAGTTGAGCTTCTCCATCAGAACCTTAACGACCGATTTCGGAACCCCGCACTTAAGAGCCTCAGTAAGGACACTGTTTCCCTTCCAGGCTACGTTTATAGTTTTCGGTGCCGCCTTTAAAAGAGCCTTCACTACACCAGCGTTGGCGTTGGGGCCCATGCTCAATGCTTGATGAAGCACTATCATACCATTTTTGCTAATCGTCAAGCCCTCCGGATACGCATGGCACAATATTTTCACGACTTCAACCGATACATCGGGATTTTGCACAGCATTGATAAGTGGGGTCAGTCCTTCGTTGTCAGCGATGGAACACGCTCCTTTCTTTGAGGAAAGAAACTCTATGAGATCAGCCAATTCAGAAATATGCTCACTTCTACATGCAAGATGCAATGCTGAAGAACCATCATTGGTCTTTAATCCAAACGAATCGTCCACAAATGATGACCCCATCAATATTTTCGTCAACTCAGATGGCACCCCGAAAAGAGCGCATACATGAAGCGGTGTCAAACCTTCCCTATTTTGAATTAACATGGGACTCGAGACACTTTCATCTCCGTGGCCCAGCTGTTGTTTTTCACCCATTAGAAATTCGATTACTTGTATCATGTTTTGATCATCATTCGCATTTTGCCGCCGTGTAATGTTAACTAACTGTAAATGAAGCGACGTATCTCCATTTTTATCTTGCTGCATAATGCTGTCGGGGTATACTTGGATTAACTCTTCGACAAAAGATGCAGCTATAAAGGAAGCGCCAGCAGTATAGTGCAAAGGTAGCATGCCTCGATTGTCAGCGTCTTTCGCACATGCAGGAGCTAGTCGAAGAAGTTGACTTAGTACGCCTCCATGTACCTGATTCGCGATAGCGATGTGCAACAAATTGAGACCTTTCACATTCTTGCACGACAATAAGGCTTCGGTTCCTACTTTCGTGAAAACACCCTCGGATAGTTTTTCGATAGCAGCTACTTCCTTGCATTCCTCCGCCTGCGTCATTGAAAAGGCATCGCTAGCGATCAAAAGATGCAAGCAAGTGTCACCGTAGGAGTTTGGCTTGCACAGGATGCCAATGTCTCGCATCAACGTATCTTCCACAATTGAAAAGTCCACACAGTCGCCATTCAGGTTTGCACACAGTAGATGAAAGGGTGTATTGCCATCTTTGTCCTCAAGCGAGAGACAAGTTGTTCGGTCGACTTCGGGCAGCATACTGACCATCATGTGAAAGAGCCCAGGAGGTGCTTTCCAGGCTGCTATGTGCAAGATCGATTCTCCCTCGCTGTCATTTCTTCTCGTCAAAACGCGGCAAATATCTTGCGAGCTTCCGTGTTTTTGTAATCGACGAAGCTGTCTTTTCACTTCAAGCCATCGACTCTCGTTCAAAAGTGGTAACAAGTCGATTTCAGATACAAAAACTTGACTTTCTTGCTTGTGCCCAGGGATGAAGTTGAACTCCCTCCGTACGGATCAGAACTCAATGAAGATTCTTGCAACGAAATATGCTCCATCGATTGATGAAACGAATTGATATCCGCGTCGCTGCTGACTCGAAAAGCGACATCGAAATCGCAGTCCGGAAACATGTCGCTCGCTGTGCTACTGACTTCCGGAGGTTCCTGGATCGAGACTTTCGGCGCTTTCTTCGGTGCGCGCTTCCATCTTTTCCGAAATACTCTGAAAATGAATGACATTGATTTGAAGCGCTATCTTGCGTTGAGTTCTAAAGGTTAATGAGTCCCTCAAGCAATTGAATCATTTATTGCTTGTCTAAGCACAGAAGCACGCGATCGAGAAATCGTCGTGGCGAGTATGACGAGTTCTTGTTGCAAACTTGCTGCAAAAAATTCATCTGAAATTTTTCATCCCGTCGATTGCATTGTGTACAATAGCATGTCGCACCCAACATCGCAACGGATGCCGAAATGCCGAGCATCAGAAAACGCAATCCACGAAACAACGAACACGAACCACACATACTGTACAAGGCATTGGCATCGAATGCATTTGATTTCTTTGACAAAAAAATCGCCGGTTGCTGCCATTTCGATAATAACCTCTTAAGCGATATACTGAAGTCGATTTCGGCTTCGATCGTGCTAATGAAGAAGATGGAATGGATTGGTTTATTTCTATCTTCGCACGGATGACCACAGAGCTTTGACATTCTGATCCAGACTACCTTTTACCAAACGCATGATGGTCAACCGATTAAAGAGAACTACGGCTATTATCGATTAGCGAAAAAATAATATCCGAGCACGGTTCCGTATCCCTCCAAAAATATACGCTCTCATTTTCCATCCCAAATTCGAGAAATTCTTACTTGAACGACTACACGCAATATCATAGGACTTGCATCCAAGAGGTCAAAGAGGCTCGAAGTTTTTTGATGTACACGGCTCCCCCCACAATAACGTGCTATATCAAGCGCGTCAACAAAACCGAATGTAAATAAAGCTGCCCATCTCTGAAAGAGGGCGTTATCTATCTCTCGCCGTTGATCATTGTTTGTCTTGGGAAGCAAGTGCTCTGCAGTTTCACTCTTTCTTTTGAGGTTCGTTAATGTGCCCTCTCAATCGAACGGATTATCAAGGAAGCCTAAACAAGAATAAAGTGATTTGTACCGACGATGGGTGATAACAAAACTATTCATTCATCGCCATTTTTGTCAGTTTTGGTCATAGGTCCAGCTACTTCTGTCACGCTCATCATCTTGGTTCCTAGTCTAGTCGTGCTGTCTTGCTTCTTCCGACACTTGGTCACAGTCCATAGTCGCGTCATGTCCCGCCGTTCTGGTCACAGTTCAACGCATGAGCAGTTTTAGAAGCGTGATAAAAGCTAAAAGCTACAATAGATGACGATCGATGATGCCATAATAATCCGTCTTGTGGCAAAAACTTTTCCTACCTGTCCTGTACACTTTTTCTTTCGTGTCCTTCGTATGGTTACTGATGACTGCCGATGACAGATGACAGAGCAAAGACTTCACAGTTGCAATCTTAAGATTCTACGGAGTAGTAAGTACCAGGTACACGATGTATCTCACTGCGCTCTGCGCTGTGAAAAGGTATTTTGAAGTTTGAACCATGCTCCGTGCCCTGTTCGAAGTGTGATTGTACCTCGTATTGGTGACTGGCGACAATCTTCGCCTGAGGGGTTGAGATTTGTAGTTCGTAGTTCGTAGTTCGTAGTTCGTCGTCTCCAGACTCCAGACTCGAGGGTCCAGAGTCCAGAGGTCCTGATCCTGAGGTCTTGAAGTGCGACACGCGAGGTAGTCATGCGTCATTGAATCGTTGTCCCTGATTTTAGATGGGCCAGGAAATAAAGCCTCAACAAATCGGTGCCAAACTCTTTCTTGCATCTTTAATCTTTACTCTACACGTAGGTTTGACATTTACGTTTTGCGTTTTGCGTTCTTGGTTTCGAGTCGTCTGCGTCATTCCGAAACAGCAATTACTGTATTAACATCATCACAGCGTCAAACGAACTCAAGAACACTGAACACTGACCATATCCACAGTATAAGGCAGAGTCCTAATTATCGTTGGACCTGTATCCTGTATCATCGATCATCGTGATGTCTTAGCTATGTCCCATGTGCGGATGTGCGGTATGGTATGGGTATCCGATATCGGGTATCGGATGAGGGATGAGTGTTACAACGAATGTCGTATCTCGTATCTCGTACCGTTTTCTGGAATTTGTGGCAATTTCAGTTTTCAGTAGCATTCTGTTGTGCCAACTTTTAATTATCTTTTCGAAAAGGAGTATTTTGTACATCGTGGTTGCTGTTTTATCACGACTACGCGACTACGGTGTCCCGCGTCGAAGGGGGCCGTAGAATCGGACATTTTAAAAAAATCTTCCTCCATCGCGCCTACGGCAGTTTGGATCGCTGTGTGTTTGGCCAAAGTCAGAGACAGTATGCCAACCTGGGCTTTTTTGCCTTGCCAAGTCCAACCGTCATAAATCACAGCCATCAACATGATCTATCACACACTACAAGAAAATGATATCCTCTTTGGCCGAGGCAATGGCGTTGCCTTCTTCCCTGGTAACATCAACTTTCGTTCCATCGCCTGGACGTTTCGCGACGAATACTCGAAAGTTATTAAAGCAGAAAGGAAAGTATTGGCGTACAAGGTCATGAACGTTCTCACTAATCTTGAGCCGCCGAGTCGGTTTTTGGAGCCAACGGAGCTTGGTTATCGCGAAGTTTCCAAAGCGCGGGTTCTCGAGAAGATTTGCCAGACTCTACGTGAGAAGAAGTTTCAACCACCGAAACCAGAAGACTCAAAACGAGTGGTGAAAAGTTTTCATAACCTTACAAGTCTCAAGAAGAGTAAGCAATCGAGTTGCGTCAAGACGATAGTACCCACGAAGGCCAAATCAGGCAAGGAAGACGGAAAGCTCGTGTCGGCGAAAAGAATGTGTTCACTATCGAGCGCGGAGGAAAAAATAAACATTCGCTTAATTCACCGGGAGTCTCGCGCTCTACCAAGCCAAAGGTGGTGAGTCCCGACAGCAAGGTCGCAAAGTATTTACCAAAGACCGACAATAGTGACGCTCTTACTTGCCCTATCTTTACCGGGGAAGATGACAAACATCGCAACTCTTCCGACTGGCACCTCAAGCCGAGAGTTCTCTTCACCGAAGTGGACCACGAAGGCGACGATGATGACGACAATGATGATCAGCTTGATGTGTTCGGTCGCGCCATAAGCTTTCTTCCAAAGCTTGAGCTCGCTCACTCTGAGAAGAACGGGGGGCTTTAAGTCAGACATTGGAGGATGAGTTGTTCGACCCGCTTTTTGCGGACGAGTTTTACCCCAACTTCGATCCGCTTGCCATAGGAGACGAACACAACGAATCGATGTCATTCGAGGTTCCTCCGTCTCTCGTCTCCTTCTTTTCTGACTTTTCGAAGAAAGCACCGACTTGTTCGACGAGTCCTACCACCGTTCTTTATGCACACGACGGGCGTCATTTGATTTCGGACCAAGAAGACGATGAGAGAATCACGGGGTGGGTTGAAGGCGGAGCCTTTTTCTAAAATTTGAAGGTCTTCAACAGAAGTTGCATCAGATGTGAAAGTTTTGAAAGGAACTTCAATTTTGCATACAATTTAGTTTCGCTATAGTTAATCAAAATAGAAAAACATACTGCATACTGCATCAACAGTTTTTGCATGCTGAGCATCGCGCCATCCGTGACTAAAAAGGAACCGCGTAAGCGCACCTAACCTCTCCCTCTCTACCAGTACCGCGAGAATTCGTGACTTATGCTCATACTTTTGTTACTTCTTGAATACCAACGGAAATCAATTTTTTCATAATTTCCGTTGATTTAATTACTTAGGGATACTCCTTTAAGCGATGCATTAATTTCCGGTGACTTATTGTTTGACGGTTAAAACTACGGTGGGGTATCATTTGATTTGTACTGTGATTCAATGCGGCGCTCGCTCTTCGCTTTTTTCCGCTCGTCCCGGCGACGGCTTCTGTCCTGGCTTGCTGAATTTTGTTTCGGCCATGAAACAAGGACTTTAGATTATTTACATCCAAGAATTGAATTGACTGCCTTTTCTCGTCGCAACTTTTACATCAATATATATACATCATGTGTAACGATTTAGGAGAAGGTTCACGGTGCTGCGCATTCTATTCATTTACGGGCTTTCTATTCACTGTAAGTTCATCGGTGGTCTGAAGACAAGCAATATGCATAGATTGATGCGCTGGGAGGGATAACTCGCGCGAAAACAACTGATGAATGCAATCCACTTGTCGAATGTGTTCCATTTCATTTCTCTAACCCCTTCTTGTTTTTTGATATTTGCAGTTATGGGTCGGAGTAATGGTACACAGTCAACCGTTTTTCATTGCCGGAATTGAAGATGCCGAGGAAGCCCGAGCGAACGCTTTCGGTGCCATGGGAATGTTTCTGGTGACTTTTTTTGCTTCCATTGCGGGTATTTGGTATGATTCGAAAAACAAAGAATCGGTAGCGGCGGCTGGGGAATCTGGATATTATTTGAGTCACGGTGATATACCAACAAGCTACGGAACATCGGCCTAAAACAAATTATTTTGTATGAATGTGACTTAACGTTTCGTCGAACACCTCAGTCAACCATGTTTCCTTCCACCGACAACTCGTGGCTGTACGAAATACAACCGAAGATGCGATAAATGTGTCTTATAAAAACAAAAGCTCTATTGTCATTACGTTACTCTGAAACCTGTTTTGACTTGATCACATGAAGTCTTTAAGTTGTATACGATAGCTATGATTACAACGTAATGGAGCGAATGGTGGACGATTAGCTTGTGGAAAATGTGACGTGTGGACTCGTTTGGAAAACGTTACTCATGGCCGTGATGAATAGTTTCGTAGAACATGGCAATCTGATTGATAAGAAAATATGCTTCAATATGATAAAGATGAACAAAGAACTTCATATTCCAGCTAGAGACTCGACAAAAGTGAATAGTGACTACTTTGTATTCGTTCGCCCACAAAGGTTAACTCGTGACTCGTTTACCATGACTGGTCGTATGTACATCGTCGGAAAGCGCTGTATGTACGTCAACCGATCAACGATTCGCGTCGAACCGGCAAGAAAAGATCGTCCGCAGCGTTGTATTGTATTGCTGTTGCATGGCAATGAAAGCAACAATTGTTTCGAAGTCGTTACATTATTAGTTCGTCGTAATAGTAAACGTTTTCAACTATTTCACCATGAGCCGCGATTCGTAAGTTGCCGACTGACACAGCTGCTTCATCTCGTCCTTGACTTTTTGTCCTCAATATTTTCATTAATTACAGCAATTATGATCACCACATTGCCATCTTTTCTCCACAGGGTCGCTTGTACCAAATGGAATACTGCTACAAAGCCGCTCAATCCGGTTTAACGGTAGTCGCGGTCCGCGGCAGTGATTCTACCGCGGTTGTCACACAAAAGAAAGTCCCCGATCGACTCATGGAACCGGAATCTGTCACCCATCTTTTCCAAATAACTGACAAAATAGGATGTTGCGTGACCGGTACCAGTGCCGACGGAAAATCGTACGTCAAACGTGCGCGCTACGAAGCGGGAAAATGGGCGTTTGATCACGGCTACTCGTGTCCGGTCTCCGTCTTGGCCAAGCGCATGGCGGATTTGGCGCAACTGGATACGCAATATGCGGGAATGCGTCCTTTGGCGGTCATTGCCGTTTTCATTGGTGTCGATGATGAAACGGGTCCGACAATTTACAAAGTCGATTGTGCCGGACACTATCTTCCGTACTTTGCCACCGCGGCGGGTCCGAAGGAGCAAGAAGCTATGAATTTTCTGGAAAAACGAGTCGACGAAATGAAAACAATGGACAGTGACAGTGTGGTTCGAACAGCAATCACTTGTTTGGGGCATGTTTTAGGAAGTGACTTTCGTGGGAGTGAAATTGAAGTAGCTCAGGTTGTCACGAAAAAGGGAAAGGTTCACATGCTGAATGAGGATGAAATTGAGGCTCATTTGAATGCGATCGCCGATGACGCAGATGCCTAATTTACTGATATTAGTAATAAATTTAACTTTCTGTATCTAGCTTCGCCATTGTCTCATTTAGATGTGTTGAAAATAAAAATGGCTTTCATAACGAATTTCATCCATAGGTATCCTTCAGAAGACGAACCAGCAATACGGAAATACTACAATAACTCTAATGCTAAAGCTCGTTAATCAAGATTTAAAGTGACTCAATAGAGGGCAATCCAGTTCTCTTTCGGAGACGCTCCGCTACCAAGAAAGCCAATTCCAAGGCTTGCTTGCCATTGAGGCGGGGATCGCAGTACGTGTTGTAGCGGTCGCTCAATGACTGCTCGGTTACACCACTCACACCACCCGTGCACTCGGTGACATCTTCACCGGTCATTTCCAAATGAACACCTCCGGGGTGGCTGCCCATCTCATCGTGAACATCAAAGAACGCACGAAGCTCGGCTCGAATGGCTTCGAAACTTCGGGTCTTGATACCCTCTTCCGTTTTGTAAGTGTTTCCGTGTACAGGGTCCGAGATCCACAAAACGGACTTTCCTTCACGCTGAACGGCGCGGATCAGTCCAGGAAGATTCTTACGCAATTTGTCAGCACCCATTCGCACGATGATGGTCAAACGCCCCGGAATATTTTGCGGGTTCATTGTTTCAATAATACGGATGAGCTCCTCAGGACTGCATTTGTCGCTGATCTTCACACCGAGAGGATTGCCAATACCGCGTACAAACTCCAAGTGCGCACCGTCGAGTTCACGCGTACGCTCTCCGACCCAAAGCATGTGTCCCGAGCAATCGTACCAACGTCCTGTCGTCGAATCTTGTCGTGTCAAAGCCTGTTCATACGGCAACAATAAGCATTCGTGCGCGGTGTAGAAATCGGTTTTGGTGAAAATAGGCGAACTGGTGTCAACACCGATAGCTTTCATGAAACGCAGAGATTCGTCGACCTTCGTGGCGAACTGACGGTAACTAGAATCGGAACCGAGATGAGGGTTAACATTCACTACTCCGGTAAATAGTCACTATGAGACAACTTACCGACTGCCTTCTTCTGTTTCTTCCACAAAATCCAGATTCCACGCATGCAAGCGACTCATGTCGGCATAACCACCCGTCGAAAAGGCCCGCAGAATGTTGAGCGTCTGTGCCGACTGATGGTAAGCAGCAATCATGTTGGCCGGGTTGTGACGACGCGCTTCGGGATGAAATTCTTCCGTATTAATAATATCACCACGGTACGAGGGCAATGCCACTCCATCCCGTACTTCATCGGGTTCACTGCGCGGTTTGGCGAACTGCCCCGCCATCCGACCCACTTTGATAATGGGCATGGCCGCACCGAACGTCAAGACCAAGGACATTTGTAACATGACTCGGAACGTATCGCGAACATGATCTACGTTAAATTCATTGAAGGCTTCCGCACAATCCCCACCCATGAGAAGAAAACCTTGACCACTGCACGCGCGGGCCAAGGATTCGTGCAGCGAGCGGACCTCACCGGCAAAAACCAAGGGTGAACATTTTTTAGCGTATTCACGGCTCGATCGAGTTCCTCGGGGTCCTCATAATTGGGACCTTGTGAGACTTTTTTGTTTTTCCAAGATTCCGGCGACCAATCGGCGGTGGGAGCGCCGGGCTTGGAAGGAGGCGACGTTGCCACCATGGACAATCCGGAAGCAGGTCTATGAAAATTAAAAAGAAAGTCATTTATTTAAATCATTGAGAAAATCACATAAAAGTTCAGCGTCAAACGCAATGAGATGTGTGACAAATGAAAATAAGGTATAGAATGCTTTTCCGATTGGCGTACCTGGTGGTCGACGGATACATAAAGGCATGAGCCGAAGAGAGAGCGATCAATCCCAAGGATAGTTTCATCCTAATTTTATTCTAGAATAGGAAATGAATGGAACTATTCGACTGAAAAAGGATCGAATCCTTTTAGTTATACATCCAGTTGGGGTGTTTTGGTTGTGCAGCTGTGATGAATTTTGCCGACGGCAACAAGCTGTCGCACATCGGGAGAAGGCGAAGAAGATTTTGCATGGTTCTCCGGCACTGGATCGTCTCATGTACTTTAAAGTGGATACATCATAGGAAGTACAGCACGACTGGCGGGTAGACGGCTGGACGATGGCAACGTCGGACTGAATCATAAATGCTACGTCATCCATCCATCTGGGATTGAAGTTGTGGTCGCGCAGAAGCTCATTTAATTCTCGGGTCTCGATATTTGAATTCCAAATTCCTTCCAACATCGAACCGTTACGTTTGGGAGGACGATGTCCGTGAGAGTTCGAGAAACACCGTCACAATCATGTTGCCCCGCATTGCGACCGTTTTGTTATTGCAGTATTCTATACTTGTATATCGTACAAACCATCACGCACTATTCTTTTTTGTATCACTAGACTCATTTAGTCTTTGAAGCCGACGAAGCATTCATGTGTTCCGACTTGACATCAGCATCACAGGCGTGTGCACTGTTTTCCGCCACCGGTATATTATTCATGGTAAGACTGAACGACATTGATCAGCGACCGTTTCGGTATGTTGATTTCCCAAGAGTCCGCGCATACGTAAATTTTCTAGAGTCCTTGGATGCTCTCCGTCTAGCATAAAGTCCTTTTCATGGGGGTCTCTTGAAGTAGGCGACGTGTCCTTTGCCACGACTCGAGACGACAGTTTTATGGTGTACCGTCTGTTCTTTGCCTTCGTCTCCCAATGTGTTCTTCTCATATTATTATCATTTGTGCTCTCTTGAACGCAGTCATGGATCGGGATTCTTCTCATGAAACAACCACTCTACATTTTGGGTGTCGAAGACTTGGAACAGGCCAAAAGCAGTGCGTTTGGGGCCGCGGGGACTTTCTTTTTTACCTTTGTGGTTAGTATTGTTTATTTGATTCGAGATTCGAAACACGAGGTGAATTTCTCGTCGGTAACAACAAGACGAATGGGAAGTGGGTATGGTCAAGTTCCGCTGTCGGAAATGGACTTGGATGAGCCTGATGAGTTTGTGGGGACTTTTTCATAGAACTAAGGAACGAGAGAACCAGCGGGTACAACGGGGCCTTTACCGTCGTTCATTGATTGTACAATAGCAAATATGAATAGAACCATTTCACCGATGATAAAAAACATGCACTGATGATGACATCAGCTCGAGCGTGATTTTACATCGAGACGACTTATAGAGGGCTTGCACCTTACGGTTTTACATAGCAACTTAGCATCGAACACGTTACAAATCTGCTACATACGAATTTGCTTCCGATGTTTCTGTATAAAGTCCCCATTGTTGATCCCATGTCGAACCCCCCGTAGAAATCTCTAGCACGAATTGAGTCAGAAGAGCCAACATGGCCAATCTCCCGTTCTCTAACTCAATTCGAAGCTTCCATTCATTTATCCCTTTATCCCTTCGCCCAAAGTAACCAGTCCCATAATCTCCAGGCATATCTTTGGGGTCTTTTTGTGTGAAAATGAATATTTCCAGAACACCGCACGTCACTATTACTTTCAGAAATTCGGATAAACTTAAGGCTTGTATTCGGGACAGCATGTCTCCATAATAGAAAGATCGATCATTGTTCGTTTGATCAATGTTCCAAGCAAGCGGGCCGAGCGCCAGAGGCAAGAGTATCCGTTCCGTCATGGCCAGCATGGCTATTCTACCGTGTTTGAGCTCGGCTTCACGCAATCGCGGAAAGTTTGTATCCGATGCAATACCGAGAGGATCAAAATAGACGAATTTGTCTTTCTTGTAACTCTCAACGCCATTGACCAAAATGGTGAGAGTAGGACTGCAGCCCAGTTCTTCCGATAATGATGGAGGCCGAAAGGCGTGTGCGACAAACGAGTTGCAATGCATCCACAAAAAAGATAGAATGACTGGTATAAATGGGACTGCTTTATTGATCATCTTGGAAAGGAGATATTGTTGCTCAATGAAGTATTAACAGAATCCGCTACCACTATCATTCGCAGCGGACGGAAATGTCTAGTGTCTTGTGTCATTGTCATCAAGAATCTTTCGTTTTTTTTTCGATCATTTACCTGGTATTATTTCTTCCAACTTTCATTTATTATTTCTTGCAACTTTCAGTAATCATTACCGGTAAGACACTTGAAATTTTAGGCTTACGTCATCAGTTGGAAAGTCATTGTGTCATTGTACGAATGGTATTTTTTATCGAATAACACTTCCACATTCGAGCTCTATTGTAGAGGGGTCATTCAAGTTCTGTTCTTAATTCTTAAAACTCGAGGTAGGATTTCTTCGAGAAGATCAAGGATCCAAGCACACTTTACGAGATAATCAAGTGCCGATTTGAGTTATTTCGAGGGGGAGAACGGAGAACGAGACGACGGAAGACTTTTTGATCTTCGGCATCCGAGACATTCTCGATAAGGTCTTCAACAACAATCATTCCTGTTCGAGCCGATAGCTTTCGTTTGTATGCCCAGAGGCCAACACATTATTCTTCTATCTGTATTGATTGTTGTTGGAGCAAGTGTTTACATAATGAGCGCACCCAGAACTTACCCGCAGCCTCCCGTTACAAACTTTACACAATTTGATGAAGATTACGAGGATTCGAGTGATTATGACAGTGAAGAAGACGACTACTCTGACGACTATGAGTCGGGAGAAGAAGAACGACAAGTAGCGGTAGCACCTCCGCCGCCGGCTCCTGTCGTCGCACAAGCAGCTCCGTTACCTCAGCCAGTTCCTGTCCTCCAAGAAACAGCCCCTCCTCCCATCACGGTCACCAACAACCACGCGACAGGTAATCACTCTGAGAATTATGACATGACCGAGTATTCCAACTACGATGCGCCTCATATTGTTCCAGTCTCGCCCAAGAATGTAAAAGGGAACATAACACCGTTGAGACTGTTCAAGTGGAGGCACCCGCCATTGCTTCCCAAACAGAAGACGCTGAACCCAAACACAGTGTTCCTTCCTCCTTGATGAGCACACCGTATGCTCGTGGGCTGCAAGTAGCTGTTTCACTGGCACTGCATGCTGGCAAGAACCTCAAGGCCGGCGGTGAAGATGAGCGCCATATCGTGGAGGGCCTCTCGAAAGCCTTTCCTCAACATCGCGTGATCGGGAAAGAAGCGGTTGGCAAATCGATGGTGCCCATGTTAACGCAAGTGTATCCGACCTGGTTTGTCGATGCGACGAACGGTGCTGGCTCTCTTCGTAGCCCCATGGCCTGCGTGACCGTCGGCATGTGCCTGAAAGGCCAGCCAGTCATCGGTATTGTCTTCAATCCATTCACCGAGGAGCTTTTCGTTGCGGCCGATGGATTCGGCGCCTTCCTCAACGGGGAAAAGATCCGCGTCAGCCAATCGGCTTTAGGTTTGGCCGCTGCGGTGGTCGGGTACGAGTTTGGAAAGGGCAAAGAAAAGTACAAAATGCTCAATGCCGTCGGCCGCATCATGGAACACGGCTGTGCGGCCACTCGCTCACTGGGTTCCGTACCCATGAATCTGTGCTACGTGGCGAGTGGTCGCATGCACGGAACCTACGCCGGGATCGTTCCCAGTGAAGGATGGAAACCTTGGGACTTTTGCGCCGGACTGGTCATTGCCAAGGAAGCCGGGTGTCACGTCAGTGCCATTCGTAACTATGGAAACAAGGAAGAGTACGATATGTACTGCGGCTCCATTATTTGTGCCGTAAATGCATCGCTGGTCTCAGAGATTCGGCATTGTGTTTCTCAGTGATGAGACCACACAACAAGGGAAATATATCTGTTTATTGCTTTTTATTAACTAAATAGCCGTCTGCTATACATTATGGACGTTTTTATCTGATTCTGGTTGTCACTATGGATAATTGGAAAGCGTTAGCGTTAGTTGCCCTCCCACCGAGTACCAGGTGAAATGTTGTTATCCTCATGGTTTGTGTATTTTCGATATTCGTGACTGTGGAGTCGTGTGACTGCAATGACTACGTGCGGGACACAGACAAAATGGAACACGCCCAATTGTGCGGAGAAGGGAACATTCATTATCGACACTAAATAATCCGAAAAGTTCCACTTTTCGCTTTGACATTGGGGGGGAGTCTGAGGGGGGGCCATTTCTCGCCAAAAATTAGGACTTAAGGACTTACCCTCTGGCGCAATGTATGCTAATGACCTCGCTACAGGCATCCCAGCTTCTGGTTATGCCACAGTCAAAATTTCAAAATAAAAAAATAGCACAGTATACTACCGACGAGAAAATGAATTGATAAAAATGTCTATACAAAGGAGGTATAGAGTTTTTAACAGTACAAATTATGTTTCCGTTAATTCCCATGTGTTTTATTATCTTCTCCTGGAGCACGTATTTGATATACAGAGTCGCTCGATGTGGTCGCCAATTTTTTATTCTTGTATTCTTTGTAGGGCCACATTGTAGGACCGTTGCACTTAATCTCGCCGCCTATTACGTTGCGACGCACGACACACGTCAACAAAGGACGAAATCCCGACACGAGTTGTCACCGCCATTGCGGCACACTGTAAGGCTAAAACAATAAGTATTCAAATTGACGTCGTGAATATTGAATGCCTATCATGGTATCTCAGAGAAGACTAAATGATATCAAAGAGGAGTGCAAAGTACGAACCTCATTACGGTTGCACACAGAGAGCGACGGATATTTGCAAAGCGCAATGATAAAAGCGTGTTGCGTGTGCGACGTTCTTCTCCACGAAGCCAACTCCGACGTAATTTCTAAGGATTCTTTTTTATCAAGGGAATGGCAAAAGAAGACCAATATTCCTGGTGCTTCGAAGACATTTTTTCACCGAAGAGTATTCGGTTCCTCCGCAACGAGTGTTTAAGCTCTCTTCAAAGGACAGAAAGGCTATTGCAAAGCTTACTATATCGCCAAGAAGCGTAGTCACAAAACCCAAAGGAGTTGTCACCCTCTCTATCTGCAAGCGATGCAAGAATGCCAAGGACCGACCAAAGTGTTCCATTGTTGACCTTCCGATTGGCCATACTCCCTCAGTAATGGAGTATCTAAATGACGTCGAGCTTGCTTTACTCAGTATAGGACGTGTCTCAGGAAACATCTTTCAAATCTTTGCTGGATCTCATCAATCAATTAAACTATTCAATCATTTTTGTGACGTGCGCTGTATTTCTCTGGAAAAACATGTTCGCTAACAATACTTGATCGAGATTTTTAAACAGGTCTAAATCAACGACAAAATCATTGGCTGCCATGACCACGCAATATCTATCGATGAATACACAGTTGACTTTGATATTCGATTGCGTGCAAGTGCAAGTGGTTGTGCTGCCTGCTGCCTGCCTAATGTAGCTGATGTGCCGCAACACACCAGGTTCCGTTATTTTTCCTCACATTCACATGGTTACCATACTATTTCTCTAGTTATTGTCAGGCGCTACCGGTATGACAGTTTGCTGGATTTCTTACGTTACACTCATCACTCCTCTAGTAAGTAGCCTACAAAGTACTGGTAAGACTATCTCCGTCTGCTGCTACCAGGTACTGTACCTGGTAGTGCGTTGTACTTGTACTTCTTGCTCCGTACCGTGCAGCGTAACTTTTCCGCCTCCCAGGCGTGAGCCACAATAATGTATAACCATACGGGGTATTCACTTTGTAAAACGAGAGGTTTGATATCATCGCAAATCAAAGAAAAATGAAGAATAACAGAGAAACAAGCGCGTGGTTGATTCCGATAGTCGGCGTCGGTGTTGGGCTGTGCATTGTCGACAGGATGATACGAAGGAAGATGCAACAGAATCAAAAATACGAGATTCCTGCCGAGATTCGCCAGTCACCTTTCGCTCGAGAAGCTCAGGTGGCTGTGACTTTGGCATTAAAAGCGGGGAGGAACATGTTTTCTTACTGTGATGAGAAAGGAACCGAGGCGGAACTCCATCACAATCTCGGCATTTCCGAAAAGGGCCAACCCGAAGACTTTTGCACAATTATTGATGTGGAAAATGAACGGCTCGTCATGCAGGGTCTTCTCGAAGCCTTCCCAACGCACAAACTCATTGGAGAAGAAACGACAGGGACGGGAGAAATTCCCCCGCTATCCAAAAGAACATCCGACCTGGATCATCGACCCGATTGATGGTACCACCAATTTTGTCTCGGGACTACCGTTGACATGTGTCAGTATTGGCTTGTGTGTTGAAGGAAAGCCCGTATTAGGTGTGGTGTATGCACCCATGACCGATGAATTGTATATAGCTGTATCAGGGCATGGTGCTTACCGAAATGGAGTTCGATTGCGAAAGCAACAAATAGTGAAACGAATGGTCGATGCTGTCGTTGGATTTGAGTTTGGATACGCGCGAGGGAAGGAAAAAAGTAATAAGATGCTGGCGGCACTTGGACGGATCATGGAAAACGGTTGCCGGACCACGCGATCGTTGGGGTCGGGTGTTCTCGATCTTGTATACGTTGCAACTGGAAGACTGGTACGTTTACGATTGACGCAACGCAGTCTTTTTACGTTTTCTCACATCCATTACGTTACAGGACGTTATTTATTCAGGTATAACGACAGAAGGCTGGAAGCCATGGGACTATTGTGCAGGAGTAGTTATTGCTAGAGAAACGGGCTGCGTCGTGGAAGCGATTGATCAAACTAAAGGGGCTGACTTTGATTTGTATTCGAAAAGTATTATCTGTGCAGGCAGCGAAGCACTTCTCCAGGAAACACGAGTACTCATAAGCTAAATAGTACACATAGAAAAACACATTTTTATTTCTAGTCGATTTGAATGCAAAACAACCTGGTTGTTGGAGCTTATGAGAGAAAATTAGCTCGCGCGCGCTTTTTGGGGCTCGTTAATTTGTGGCTTTTGAAACCGGGCGTTGATTTATTGTTGCTCGTTCCGCGCATGGCCTGTTCCTCTGCGAAGAACGCATCCTCCGATGCAGTGACAGATTGATAAGCAATGGATGAATGGGCAGAAAAGACGTTCCACTTAACATTGTGATAACAGGTGATGGCTGCGCTCCATAACGTTAACACGACCAAAATCATGGTGCTGATGATAGTGGATATTCGAAGAAGAATATAGAGCGTCGCCATGTGCGGGCTCTGAGGTCCAAACATGTTAATTTGATCATCAATAGTTGTGCTGATTGTCCAGGCAAGCACCAGACTGTCGTCATAGGGACGAAAGTTTTCGTTAAGGAGTGAGGTGAAGACGGTGCCAATGTTCGAGTCGGTAAGCGTTCGCTTGATTTCCTCCGTGAATCGCACCATGAAATCGTCATCGCGAAGAATCTGCTTGATTTGCAAAGCAAGCTTTGCAGCTGCGAATATGGCGTCATGGTCGCAGTTGACATTTGCGGAATTTTTTTCTTTGTAGTTGAGAGGTTGCGATAAATATTCCAGGTCAGATTGCGATTGCGTTGCTTCTGCGAAGACGGCTATCTCGGCAACAATGCGAAATCCGGCTACTTCTACTTCTTTCTGTTTGGCTTTGCGTTCCAGATCATTATCGTCGTCGTACCAAGGAAGAGCTGTAAGAACGTTTACATCGCCTTCTTCAAATAGAATCGATCCACTTTTATTCTTCATGACAGCTACTAGGGCCTTTGAAAACATTTCCTGAGATTCTTCAGTCCATGTTGATAGCGGAGCTCCTCGAATACCAACAACAGTGTGAACAACGTAAGGCACGCGACAAGAGTCGAATTCGGCACACGCATGGATGTGACAATTCCTCAGCTCGCGATGAACTTCATGACAGGTACCATCAGAAAAAGCAACGGCTTTGATCCGAACTTGCTTACAATTTACATCACAGGCACCCCATGATCTGTCTTCGCAACGATATTGTGACTGCCTATCTTCGGGTAAAGGTTTGACTTCCATGGCTTGAGCCAGTTCAGCGCAGGTAAGCTGACATGGTCGTTCCTCTTCACAGATCCCTTCTCCCAGGCACCTTACTACAGTGTGGTCGCGGGGGTCACTATGACTTAGAGCAGCCGCTGCTCGATTACATGTCACTGAGTCTTGATTTCCTGCAGCGAAACCGGAATGTTCCACAACAGACGTCCACCGCTCAGTTCCAAGCAAAGCGATACTGGTCAAATTGTTCTCACACAAATCCTTGTCGACGGACTCTAAACAAGGTCGAGTAAGAACAGGGTCACTAACAACGCAGTCACCCGAATGATCAACCTCACGGGAAGCCTCGGGGACATACTTTTTGTCGTAGGTGCAGGATGATTCCGCAAAACCAACCCTACCGTTTTCCCAATCGAAGACAACATTGTGACCTTGCATTGCGTTCGATCCTAGTACAGATCCGGCACTCTCCGTAAAGTACAGCCTGCTCATGTATCTTCCGGTGATCGGAGAGAAATCCATGTAGCTCGTCGCCGGAATAGCTAAAAGTAAATCATTTGGTGACGACGGGTCCAAACTTCCCGTGTATCCCGGTATGCCGTCATAATTTTCGATCGAAGGATCCTTTGCTTCAGAGAATGCCTGGCATTGTATCAGAATCGTTGGAAGCATATTGAGCTGCTCTTTGGTAAGACTTATCGGCATATTCGAATATGAGCTCCCCGTGATTTTTATCCAGGCCTTGTTAAATTCTTTGGCTACTTGTTGATTGAGATACGTGTCGGTAGTACCCGAATCCACAATCACTCCTTTCCCACTGTTAAAAGCCGCTACATCCATCGTCACTTTTAAAATTTTATGCGAGCCACTGGATAGCGTCGAAGATCCTCCTCCTGAGCGAATGTATATGTTCTTCACATACACGGTGAACCATCCGAACTTGACAATATTTTGCGCGTAAATAATAGGGCCGCTGTCCAGAGACGTGGAAACGCCACCGAGAGTCATAGATCCAGCGTGGACGCCTCGTTTACTCGTTCCCAATTCACGACGATAGCACAACGCAAACATGTTGTGTTCCAGTTTGCCCTTATCAAACATTTGTTTCGGCAGAGTCGCCGGATGCGCCGACATGCCAATAATACCATCGGCCAATTGCGTTACGAACAATCCTGACATGGTTGTTTGACAACCAAACATAAAATCAATGGCGTACCGTTCGTGTCGTGGATCCGCCGCGTCCAGAGCATCGGAACCACTGCAAAACACTCGATCTCGCACTTGAATGGCTTCCCAAGTACTACCTTCCGTGTACGCCTGCTCAAACAGACAGACATCTTTTTGACAAATAATTCCATCCCGACATTCATCGCATTGCAATCGATGAAAGGTTTTGCTTTTTCGGGGATCAAAATAGGGATCGGTGTGAAAGGAATCACCACAATTTTTACAACCTACACAAGGAAAGGCCATGTAATGAGAGCCGGTATCGACGATCAGTGTTTTGCGTTGCGGATGAGGGGATCCTATCCAAAGATTCGCATAATGTGTACCGTATCCTTGACTCAATGGGACCGCTTGATAATGCTGAAAGGAAGGGGCACGCTTCGGCAGTAGCCATCGATGGTGCGATGCATTCGTCCAGTCTCCGTCGAGTTGCAGGTCAATGCCGTTTTGTTGACGATACTGTAATTCATAACGACTGAGATGCCGGTGTCGATGAAAGTGTTGTATGTCGTAATCCTCCGCGTATTGAGGATCGTCGGGATCCGGGATGGTTGCGTACACAGCGGGTCTTTGCCCCCAATGCTCGGGAATTGGGAACGTTTCATTCTTGTCCAGCAAATACCGCCGTTGATACAACAACGCTCCGGTAGGTTGTAAATCAAACGTAATCGACATTTGCTTCGAAAGATAAGCAGCTGCGAACGATGCGCGCATCAAAAGTTGGCAAAAACGAATGCTGAGAAGGACAGCGATGGGGGTCCATCGCCGGCGGCCGCTCATGATTTTGGAGAGTGTCATGGTTCGTCGTTGCGCATCTGCAGGGTTTTCTCCTTTTTCCCCTCAAAGACTTCTCATTCATAAATGCGCCACTCAAATGGGAGAGGCGGCTTGTTTAAGACAAACAAGAGCTGGTATTATTAATAACGGCGTGTTTTGATAGCTCGTATTTGCCTCGATCATCATTATTGTATTTTCTCATTTTTCACGTCATTACCAACATCAAAAAAATACTACGGAGTATAAATTAAAGTGTATAGCGATCTTTACAACGACTGAATTTTTCAATAACGAGTTAAAACGATTCTCCATGCGGTCTTTGAAACAATATCATTAGATTCATCTAGCACATGAAAGATAACATTCTTCACTTTGATCTTTCAGATACTTTTTAAGTTTCCGCTTTTCAACCTGACACTACCGAGCTCCCACTTCCAGGCGCAAACTTCGAAACGCTATTTTAAAGCGTGGGTACGTGACCTGTCATGTAGCAGGATCTTGCATCGATGGAGGGAGAAACCCCGCTTGGATTAAAATATGCTTTTAAATTCAGTCTACATTATTTTTAACTGGTTGTTCATGTCGGAATCTTGCAAAGCATCGCCTTTCGAATTGACTATAACACCAAAGTGTAGACCACCTTTTGACACGACTGTATTCCAGTCATGAATCGTGAGGCGATCGAAATACAAGAATTATTCTTTTTCTCATCACACAAAGTAGATCACAACCTCACTTTACTTCGTATACAATAGTTAAACATTCAAAAATCATCCACGTGCTTATATGACTGAAGCATGGGAAAGGAATCGAAATCGCTTGATGGAGCCGTGCCGAACAATGCCCATTGCGTCAGCAGTCGAGCGAAATGAAACACCGTCGCGATGCAATCTATATTACGTAGTACTTCATGCTTTTTACCCGTAGCACGATCGATCGAGGATGTCGTCGTCATTTGAAACAACGTCTGGAAAGGCATTTTCCGGAGGCCGATCCACGCCAGTGTATAAGGTCTCTGGAACCGTTCGCAAGGAAAACGGAACTTCGGCTCGTCGACAATTCGTCGTAAAATGGGTGCGACTGCCCGACGACCGACCCGAAAAGACGATCCTTTGACGAGAATCGTATGCCGTCGAACGACGATTCTATGAGAATGTCGTCATTCAAGAGCGTTTGCAGAATGCCGCGTTGACGATCCCCAAAGGACTGACCAGTGATCGTCTCGATGGATCCTCGTTTTGTATATTAATAAATGATCTGACGACAAAGTATCCTCTGCATCCCGATCGTATGTCATTGCAACAAGCAGCCAGTGCATGGCAATGAAATGCCACTTTCCATGCCTGCTTCTGTGGTGATTCATGTCCTCACCTATTGTGGGATCGGGGTGCCTTCTGGACTCGAACCTGTACCGTACAAGGAATCGCTTCGGCGACACCAATTCGTGGAATCGAAATATCCACGATGTGTGACGTCTCGTACCATGACTTGTCGGACATTGGTTGCACGCAGCTGGCCCATCGATTGCTCATTTTCTCACCCAGTATGCTCAAAATCGAAACTATCGAACCGTAATACATGGTGATTACAAAGGCCGCCAATGCGACCGCCATTGATTTTCAATACACGGGTGGAGGGGTTGGTGCGGAAGATGTGGCATACTTGCTGTATCCCGATGCATTTGGAGACTGGTTTGCTCACGAAAAAAATGCTCTACAAACCTATCATGAAACATTGGTGACGCAGCTGGTACTCCAATGCAAGGGCGGTCCTTCACGTTGCCATTCGAGACATTCTTCAAATTCTATAAACTCGCCCGTTTAGATATGACGCGGCATTGGCTGTGTCAAGGATGGATTGCCAGTACGAAAGGAGAGGCCAAGCTGGTCTGTGCACTGGAGAAAGCACTGGATGAAATGGATGGGGGATCCATGTTGTTGAAAGGAGACAATGAATACCAAGCAGCTCTCCATCGATTTGTTTTTGGTCCGTGAAGAATTTGGAAAACAATTAGGAAACAGGAAAATGGTGGGTTGGTTTCGAGCATCAACGGTTTCCGAGAGCTTGATTATTCTATATCCAGCACACTTCAGGGAACTGAGCTGAGGAAGGCTGATGGATGCCTTAGCTTGAGCGGTCCTGTTAAGTACGGTACCGGGAGCGGCGTTAAAATTCTGCCTCGTCGTAGACGCTACGTAGAGTCTTGTACTGGGAGGCAGAATTTTAACGTCCTTCCCGGTGTGAATGTGTTTCCCCAGTGATTTGAAAATTCCGACGAATGAATAGACCAAAAAATAAATAATGATGCGATGACGACGACGACGACGACGAGATGCAAGAACGACTCCATTATGGTACTGGTATTGAAACTGGTGGCATTGCTGCTCCAGATCCAAACAATGATTATATATTTTTCACTCATATTAATTATTGCGGATGTGATGATTCCCACTGATGCCTTCATTTTTGTATCACGCAAAGATATTCACACAATTCGTCGGGTCACGGAAGATCCGAGTGGTTTATTCCGTTCTGGTCCCTACATACCATCGGGTCTTACTGCCGAAGAGTATCAGCAATTGAAAGAAAAGGAGGCAGAGAAATTGCGCAAAATGGACTTCGGGGCTTGGGGACCCCGATTCAAACGATCGGATTGTCCCGACGGTGATTGGCTGTTGCAACCGAAGCTGTGGAAGATGGGTTTTACGGTCAACGATTCGTCCGATCCATCCATCACGACACCGAATCCGTTAACCGAGAAAATCAAAAGGTTACAAAAAGTCTGGAGGAGAAATCTACTGCCGTTCACTTTATTAGTCGTTGGCCTACATGCTCTTTTTTCGGCCATCCGTGTGATACGATCGGCATCTACAATCCGCGCATCGGCTTTGATTCTCTTGACTTGGCGGCCCCTCCAATCTACTTGTATAGTCGGAGTATCGGGCATTCTTTCGCCGATGGTGGGACGATGGCTCGAATGGTACAGTCGCCGCCGTTTATGGACGATACGACGCACGGCGGTCGTAACGGGGTCACTTTCGTTGCTGGCGTTTACGATCGGGTCGGCGGTTGTCGTATGTATACGCGTGTTATCTTTCAGCTAATGGTGTCTAAGGAGTTATAACATTTATTTTAGCGATTTACCAGGTATGACCGCGTCATTCCTGTCGTTTAGAACAGCGGTAAGAAGTTGACGGCAGCCGAACCAGCCACAACGCCAAATAGTGCCAAACCAAACGGATACAACTTCTGGTTGTTGTTTATAGAAACAATGTCAGAGAAGGAACCAACAGTTTCCTTGGCAAACGCCAAAATGGCATCTGCCGTTTGATCGGGCTGTTCCAAGTGAGGTACGTGTCCACATTCTTCAATCCACTGCAATCGAGCATCCGGTAGTGACTCCAAAAACTTGGGAGCAAACTCGGCACCATCCAGAATACCATCTTGTCGTCCCCACAGCACCAGTGTCGGCGCTTGAATCTTGGGAATTTTCGAAGAAGGAGAAAACCCACCCGATTGCATGAACGAAACCAAAGCATCCGACCAGCCTTCTTGTAAACAGTGTACACGCCCCACGGTGACAGCTTCGTCGGTCGCGTACGTGACTTTATCGTAATAGGACATTTGATTCGCCGAGCTTCGTAGTGGGATACTTTTTAAAACTCCCACACCCAACTTGGCAATGGGTTTGGGCATGGCCGCCATGGGTCCGATGCCGTCCACGAAACCTTGCGCATCAATGAGAACAAGTCCCCGACAAGATTCATTGATGGAAGCCACTTCTATGGCCGCCGCACCACCCAAACTTGCTCCTGCAAGAATATAGTCTTTTCCTACTACCGTTTTCAGAAACGACTGCAGTGCTTCTATTTTGGCTTGCGCCGAAAAGTTGGTTCCATCCAATTGTGTGAATCCCCACCCCAATAAGTCCACCGCGTACGTATCGATGCCTCGTTCGGCCAATCGAGATCCCAAACGGCGGAATTCTAAACAAGATGAATCGAATCCATGTATCATGACGACGGGGGGCAAGACGGAACGCTGGGGACTGGGCCAGAACGCGTAGGATATCCCCACTTGACCCGTCGGATGAATGTCGGTCGAAACGGGCACGGGTGTGCGTACCATACGACGCGCAGTATCCAAACAAGCTGGTTCCTGAATTCTTGTCATGTCAGGATTCACTGGGACCGTAGTTGGTGGAGCGATGGTGGCCGACAAGAAAAGTGACGACGATTTATAGGAAAATGTGTCTATTGTCGGAACAAATGCGTCCGTGAACACAGCCGAAGCGCTGAGAAGTGCAACGAGGGAATTCTTCATGGTTGATTATTTAGAAGATTCGAGGCAAGCAACAATTTCAGAACAAAGGATAGTCTTTGAAGCCTTTCTTATTTGTTGCGTTCTATGTTAGCCGTTTTTGTTTTTCGTCATCGTCATTCCTTTTTTTTTCTTTCCTCGTGCCGATTCTCATTGTTAGTCGGACCATCATTCACAGTGTACATGACACAGCTATACTATCAGAAACCCCATCCCAAACCACTCAAACCCAACCAGTCACGAACGAAAGCGAGTGACGAATGACGTAGAGCCATCGCTTCCGATTAAAAAAAGCAAACGATCGCGAGATTCGGTCTCCAAGTTCAACTTCTGCGTCGTGTACCTTTGTCATCGTTTTTGTTGTTATTTAAAAATTCAACCAACCAAGCAGCTCCAAATGAAATTCTACACTATCACTCTTTTGGTTTCCGGCGTGACCGCCTTTTCCCCGGCACCTTTCGGAAAACGATGCACGGCCCTACACGCCGAAATCCGACCTCCGACCGAAAAGGCCGAAACACTTCGTTTTGGTTGGGATGGAACTACCGCTCTCGGGGGTGCGGTAGAAGTCGCCAAACCGGCGCGTATGCTGGATGAAATTCGAGCGTCTGGAGAAATGATTCCGGACGAATGTGAAGTCTTCAATGCGAACGTCGAAATGAATGCGGACGATCTCAAATTCGAAGACGTGATTGCGATGATCGATACTTACTATGAAAGTCAGATTTTGGAGTTCAAGAATGGTGATATGGTCAACAAGCCCGGTGAAAATGAGGGATCCGCCAAAGTTCTTTCGTATGCGGCCTTGAGTGGGTTGGACAAGGAAACGACATTGAAATTGTGGGGTCAGTATTACCGAGAGGTGTTGGCTGATCCCAAAGGAGATTCGCACCAGAATATTCGTAACTTTATGAAGTATGGATGGGAAGGTGTCCCCTTTGAAAATGGAATTGCGTTGACTCGTAAGCAAGTCGGTGAAGGTGAATGGGACTGGGTGAGTGAATGTCTGATGTTCTCGCTGAAGACGTGATGTTTGTGTATCAATACTTGTTGAAACTCATTCTAACTGCTTGTTCCTTTTCTGACACAGGATGCCGAATCGTGGATTCCTTAGAGATTATTTATTCCTAGGAAAATCGTCTATCTTTTGGTGCAATATATTCTGCGTCTACAGCCAGATGTTTGGTCTTTTGCACGGCGACGAAAGTATTATTTACAGCGCAATCTATCTTTTACGTGTATCGTTGTCTATTGAATCAATGTAATCGAGTCTGGACCAGGTTTTACTTTACCAGCCTTGTACAGGTTTGCAACAGCTCGTTTGAATGAACTTTTACTCACTCCAGGAAATTCTCGGGCAACCACTTCCGGCGGTGATTTGTCTCCAACCTCCAAAACTCCTCCGTTGGAGCGTTGCAAGCGTTCTAAGATTTGCTGTGACACCTCATCCGCCTTGGCTTGCCCTCCATATGCTCTCAGCGAAATATCAATTCGTCCATTGTCACGAACACGTTCGACGTATGCCGGTAAAATCTCTCCTCGTACGACATCCACATTTTGTCGACCTTGTCGGAAGAATGCAATTTCTTTTGCAAAATCAATCCTCGTCCCAGCGCTGGTTGATCTTCCGATATAAGATCGTCTTGACCATGTCCGCGGCCGATCACTTCGACACTCGCACCCAAAGGCCCAAAACTAATGATTTCAACTTGAATTTTTTCTCCTGATTGAAACGATGGAGTAATTTTTGTTGTGTCGTTACTGAAATATAATCGACGAGTAGGAAGAACTGGCCATCGTTGGATGGTAGTAGTTGGAGCATATGGGGGCCTCGTCAGTGACTTTCGTGCAGTAAATGCTAGACAACGGGAACCAGCGAAAGCAAGAGCGATGGAAGTTGCCATATTCTTCATTGCGTAGAAACTATTTGCTTAAACAATCCTACGAACAGGAACTATTCGTTCGTTGTCAACGAAAAAATAGAATATCCTTCGTATCCACACAAGATGGAGGGGCTTTAAACAAGTAAGGTTACTACGTACGACGGACAGTACGCTCTTCACTCTTTACATTCTTAATTGAAATGACCTCTCTCGCTTAAGAATAGAATATCCTTCAGTACCTTTGCGTCGGATGTTACTACCAGGTACATGTACTGTACTTGTATTGGTACTTGTATGTTTTTGACGGTCCTGTAATTCTGTTCTCATCTGTCCGTCTGTACCAGTACGCTCGTCCGTGCGCTGTCAGTTTACCTATTGGGGCTGTTGCGCTGCGTGCTGCGCATCTGCCATTAACCTTGATACCTGGTAGTGTCGTCTGGATTAATTTCTTGACGATAATAATTATCGACTCATCCTGCTTTTCCTGCCAGTTTTCTATCCTGAAACTCTATTCAATATCAAATTTTAGACGGCAGCTGATTCAGTCGGAGTGGAGAACAAGTGTCGTATGCTGTGCGTTCTTTGGGGGTCTTTTTCATCCTTTTCGGTTTTGAGCGCTCGAGCCGCCCTCTTTATTCAGAAGAACCATGAATAATAGGGATTACAAGTACACGTGGCATCTCTCACTCCGAACGGATCGACCGGTGGAGGGATGTGTTATGAAACCACACGCGTACATGTACGGAAAGAAGTTAGATGAGCGCGATATGGACAAGCCGCTAGCTCCGCATTCGAAAAAGATGCGAGAACCACCACCGCAGCATGAGTTTTCGTTCCGATGGTTCAGAGGACCGCTTCATGAAGCGTGTGCGTATGAAGGATGCCCAAGGAGAACATCGTTTTTACCGCACGACTGGTCAAAACATGCTTTAGGCGGTACGGACTGCACCTTGCAATGCGTGTCAACGCAGAGCTCATTGTACAAGGCTATCTTTTGTAATTCAGATTGTTTTGTGAATGCCTGGAAAACGCAGTATACGGTCCCTAAAGAAGCTGTTAGTAGTAGAAACAATACACCCATGAGATCGCGCTCTACTTCCGCCGGAAGTATGGACGAAGACTACATGAATTTTGATGATGCCGAGAGCACGAGATCGAGTGGATCGAAAAGTCCTACGTACCACGCACAAAACGAAATCAACAATAACCACGGAACACCTAGAGGTTTTCTAGGTGGTTATACCGGATCGAGCCACAATCCTTACAACAACAATCCCGCCGGTGAGTTCTTGAGCGGGGATGATTGGATCGAAATTTCGCGAGACCAGCTGTACGTTCCAGGTCCGGATGATGTCGGAAGAAAGCTTAAACTTGAAGCAGCAGCTTATTCACTTGATACGGGAGAGCTATTGATGTCGCGAGTGGTAAAAACCGACGTGGTTTTAGCGCGGGCGCCGGATCCGGCGAAACGAAATTTGGTGACGGCTAAGGCCATGAGCGGAGGAGGGCCTCGATTCCGCGTAGTATCATACAATGTATTGGCAGAAATCTACGCAACTCAGCAGCAGTATCCATACTGCGACTTCTGGGCTCTATCTTGGGACTATCGCTTCCAGAATATTTTGCGAGAGATCCTGGACGCTGCGCCGGAAGTTATATGTCTTCAAGAAATCCAAGCAGACCATTACGAAAATCATGTTTATGCGGCGATGAGTGATGCCGGGTTTGAGGGCGTTTTCAAACAAAAGACTAGACAGTCCATGGGCTTGGCTGGTAAGGTTGATGGCTGTGCCTTGTTTTGGCGCAGAAATAAGTTCCATTTGGTGGAATCTTACAGCATTGAATTCAATGAAGTTGCACAACGACAAGCTACACAAGTCTTGGGTCTCAACCCACGCAGCGAGGAAGGGGCTGCATTTATAAACCGTTTATCGAAAGATAATATCGCTCAGCTAGTCGTGTTGGAATTCATTCAGAATACCTCACGGCCCAGCAGAGAGATCAATCAGATCTGCATTGCCAACACGCACTTATACAGCAATAAAGATTTCCCAGATGTAAAGCTTTGGCAGATTTGGCAGCTTCTGCAAGAACTTGAGTCATTTATCATGAGTAGAGGGTCGAATCTCCCCCTCGTTATCTGTGGCGATTTCAACTCTACTCCCGATACAGCTGTGTATGATCTACTTTCCCGTCAGTCTGTGCATCCTGGTCACCCTGATTTGAATATGGCCAACAGTGAGGACATCCCTAATGTTCTCCCAGATGCTATGAATATTAATCACTCGTTTCAGCTTGGTAGCGCGTACCAGACCATTCTGGGTGATGAGCCATGGGTGACGAACTACACGGTCAATTTTAAAGGCACTCTTGATTATATCTGGTACTCCGCTCAAAACTTGCGGCCACTTTCGGCTGCTCCAGTACCAGACGAAGAGAGGTTGACATTGCATGGAGAGGCATTGCCGTCCACTGAGTTCAGCTCAGACCATATCATGCTGATCTCGGACATGCAAATTATAGGTGGCGGTACAAGGTAAAAATAACAGAAAAGGCGTTTTCTGAATTCACATCTGTCGTCCCAACAGGCTGCTGTAGTCGTATCCCCCTTCCGTCTCTAGTGTTTCCACCACTTTCAGGAAATCTTTCAGCAGGAGCATGTGCTCAGGGCCATTTCCTTTGTATACTAGCTTTGTTCTCCCGCTTGGACTTCTTTCAGAATTGGCAGTTATGACTGGATTTCCATTTAGTAGCACTCGAACAACGTAGGCGCTGTCATAATCTGCAGGATCCATCTCTTCATGATCACTTATCCGAACGAGCTCGAAAATAAGGTGGCTACCATATTTTGGCCAAAATCTCCATTGCGACTTCTCGTCATCGGCAAGAAAATCAGCTCCAATGCCATACAACAGTCCAAGAATGGTAATATCATGACAACTGTAGACAACAAAGGATGCTTTTGCCTTCCCCGTAAGTCCGGCGTCGCCGCAATTTGATCGGCAATTTCTCTCAGTGGCGGTGCTGCGATAACGGCCAGCAGCTTTTTGTTCTTATACCATTGTCTAAATCTCCATGCTAAATGCGTGAGTGTCTGATGCGCCATGGCTGCCAGTGTCTGCTCGACTTGATCGTCGTGTTCAAACTCGGTGAATTTGGAGAGTCGAACGCCATGTGCTGCTCTACAAATGAAATGATCCGCTGCTTCTATCCAGTTGATACCACTGGGCGACAGCGTGCTGAAGTCTTTGACATTGCGGCGGGCTAGGCCCGGGATGTAATTGGCCAAACGCGCTGCCAATGGAGCTGCACTGGAATCTCGCTTGAAGAATTCTTCGCATTTCATCACCTCTGCCACCAAATCCGCAATAATGTCTGGGTTACGATCGAACGCATTCAATGGATCGTTGCTAACATCGCGGACCTGTATTTTGACTAACGGCGTTTCGCTGTTTGATTTCCATGAGTGATTTGGCACGCGTCTTTCCTTGGTGACTTTACTATCGAATTCTCGCAACTTTTCCCCAATCTTCAGTAGGCCCGTCCCTAATAACCCATCCAAGAAGCTTTGGACTGATAGTATAGTCCTCAAATAGTTGGTAGAATAGGCGGAGACATCCCAAACGGACAAGAAGTCCGTTGCGACCCCTCTTCTCCATTCTTTCATATCCGGAAAATGGTGACCATGCTTGTTGTATCGATCGAATATCTTTCTCCCATTCTCATTCAACTGTTCTAAACCACTCTGCGTCAGAAATCCGAAAGGATTCCTGGATGTGTCAATAAATTTTCCCTGATTGAAACCAGGATGAATATCGATCGGAAAGCATTTGGAAAACGCTTCGAACGCGGCCGCCGAATCCGGAGAACACGGCATGCGCGTCATCCAAAAAGCGGCTTCGTCGTTCACTTTGTGTTCCGGAGACAAACAACGGCCCGGAACACGGTCTCCATGACGCGTGAAGATCCATACTCCTTCTACCACACCGTCTGTGTGCAAATAATCCTTGTCGGGATAGCCGTACGAAGAAAGATACCGAAAGCGAGCTGGACGCATACGCATTCTACAATGATGAAATCGGCTTCGTGGTATCATTTGTGTGTAATCAAAGATAAAGTATTGTCGAATATATATTCCGAAACTGGCCTTTTTCGATGTTTGGTAGGAAATAGTCGACGAAAGAACAGGAAGAATGTGTAGAGGGGGCAACAAGAAAGAATCTCGTCTGCTGTCGAAAGATGCAACCATAATGAAAAAACATGTTTTATAGAATTAATTCTGTGTCGCACCAACACTATCAGTTGCTAAGGGTTGCTGCTTTGCTAATGCTGCTCTTGGCTTAAAGTGCACGAGAACCTTCGAAAAAATCTATTATCAAATTTATTTACCATTCAAACAATTCTAGTCTCCACGGCGATCTGATTGGACGTTGGAGAGGAAGAATTGCCACCTCCCGACTCTCGACTGGGTGCATTCGGAGAAGTCTCCATTTCTATAGCATCATTTTGCTGCTGTTCTTCGCGACGTTCCACAGCATAATACACGGATTTGGGTTTGAAATAAATGGCCGTCAACCATCCAAAAAGGTACGGAATTATCGAAAAGATCAAAATTGGGAACCAGCGACGATTGGAGTGGATTTTCACCGTCACAGCTTGCGTGCTGGTCGGATTCCTATTCTTGTCGGCCTGTATCAGTAAGCAGCTTCCCTTGTCGGGTCGATGGACAATACATGGTTGACTTTCACTGAGCTTGTTGCATTGAGGGTCGTATTTTTTTAGATCGTAGGTGGTCATCACGACGTCATACTGCGTCGACAAATCGGAAGGATTGGTAGCTGATGGGTTATCGTAAACGAGTGTGTAAACGTCGCTTTGTTTGACTGTGTACGATACAGTGGCGTTTTCACCTTCCGTGATAGAGGCCTCCTCGACACTGTCAATACCAAAAGGGTCATCTTCCGGTCCAGGACTTTGCAGTCGTCTCAGAGCATTCTTGCCTTCTAGTATATACAGTGTGGTAGATCCCTGTTTTTGTGTAGCATTCATGGAAATCGAAGACCCCGTGTTGAGGTAAAAGTAATCGTACTGATATTCTTCGGGACTCAAATGAAAGACGCGGGATTCTCTCACCACCAGCGGAGGCCCAGTAAGAGGTGGACAAGATGCCAACGAATACACCACCGCATTCAATGGAAGTCGAGACGTGCTGCGCGTAGCCTTGACCGTAATTTGACGACTCAAAATGGGTGTTTCGATTCGCCGCGTTTCGCCAGCGTTCAACGTCCACGTTGTATTGATTCCCGACAAAGCCAGCAATATGATCATCACGATAATTGACACACAGAGTCCGATGCATCTAAAATTCGCGGTTCTTCTCTGCTTGCTTGCTGGAATATCATGACCCACATTCGATGAGATATTTAACGAAAAGATGCGATCAAATCCTTCATCGTCGTCATCGTCAAAATTGTGTTGGCTCACGCGGCGCCCCCGCAACAAAAAAATTGTCATCGGCAAAATCCCGCGTGAAAGATGGATGATTTGATGACGATTCGCCGCTGTAATTAGATTCTTCACTGCGGGTTCGTCGGTGACGGCCGGGGACAGGCGACGAGTGCTCCGCCGCGATCTCATCACTGCTGTGGCTCTGGTTGTAAATTGGTCGGCGTTGATGTTTCCTCGACATGCTCTTCAGTGATGAAGTCGCAATACTAACCCAATAATGTTATGGTGAGCATAGATAATGTTTTGAAAGAATAATAAGCCGTACGAAAATAGAAAGCAAGCATTGATTTGTGCTTGGAAGACGGCCGTTGCAAAATATCGCTCGTTTGGCAAAGCTTTTCAAAACGTGATACTGTCTCACTGCTAAGATAGTACGGCGCACTTCATACCATCATTCTCTGGTTTCACTCAAGGATCCTAGCTAACTTATTCGTCGGCTCTAGTCTACAGATCACAGATCTCATCATAACATAAATCACTCTGCTTTATCCTTTTCACGTGATCAATATCCCTAGTGGTTCGTTGCCATTCAGGCATTCAGGTGATGCGAAACAAGCGACTCAGCTTCTGCGTCAGCTGGCTGGTTTCATCATCATCATCTCGAAGAAAATCCAAATTGGGTTCGGTCTCGAGCATAGAGCACATAAGCTACAAATCAAAACCTGTTCTAAAACCACACTATTGTTACTTTAAAGTGGCGTCTATTCATTCGTCTGTCGATACTGGGTTGATTTTTAAGCTCCCCCTTCGAATAAAAATATCTCGTACTCCTTCCAATCGTGGCCCAGTATGTCGTGCAATGCGCAGGTCCCCGTCTAAATACGTTGTATCAATGGCATGGTCGGCGGGATCGAACATTTCTTTCGGCATGGCGCGGTGTAACAATCCCACCAGGGCGGGTACGTCCTTGGGTATCTTGGTTCCTTTCGCTGGCTTTAAGATGTGTTCGTCGAGATTCAGTATCATCCTAGCTCCTTGATTTATTTTGTAGCTACAATCCACCGTAAATGTCCCCGAGCATTCGAAATGTCCATCCCCCTGTTCGGCCAAATCCCAAGTAGCCTCATTGATCAGTTTCCCTTCCAACTTATGGCACTCGATTCGCTGGAAAAGTTCTCGCAGTCGAAACTTTGCAGGATTCGGTGTACCGGAAAGGTTCGTGCTAAAAGGAGTTGCCATTCTCCCTGCAAAACAAGATTTAAAAAGTCCAAGGTCTGCGCCGGTTGATAATTCGCTTCCAAATTGTTGACCAGTGCTTCGACAGTACGGAACTCTTCTTCTTTTCCGGTCATGCGAGGAAGTAAATCAAGTAATTTTTCTTTGGATTGGGCGACGGACAATGTCAACCCGTCTACCGCATTCTTTTTTTCGACCGTCACTCCGAAACCTGGGCCGATGGTGGCCGCATTTTGTGGTGACAGGCTACTTTGGGAGGATCGGCCCAGCTGTACAAAGGCATTCGACGCATTGCTCCATAGCAGAGCACCAACAGTGAATTGAGCGATTTTCATTGTTTTTTTTTTTTGTTTTTTTTTGCTCCCTTGTTGTGTTAATCCACATCTTTGTTGAACCGATCAGTGTATTTACTCCGTATTTTTTTTTCCAAGAATACGTCGTGGCTTTTGGTCGTCGTTCGAAAGGTACCAGTAACGTTTGATGGTTGTGGATTCACACTCTGTGTCGTATAGTACCGGTACTCTCCGGTTGCACGATATGACGCGATAGCAACACGTAAGCGAAGCGGATCGGTTGACTGTCTGACCACGGAAGACTTGGTAATGATGATGACAGGGTTAGGTAAGGGAAGTAAAAATAGCTCTCTACTGGTAGCTCAGCGCAGCAGAATGTCGCCTATCTTCTTTTGTCATTGAGACATTGAGATGCATTTCCTGAAATGTGGATCATCGAACCAGTGTCAAGAAGGGAGTTACTTCGAAAAGCTGATGGACAAGGGTATCGCCTGTTTTCTGGATCACTGTACTTTTAATTCGAACAAATCAACAGTCTTCCGCAGCATTGATTTTCTTCCTCGCATGCGCAGGACGGGGCGGGAAATTGTGTTCTTTCGCGTAGGCCCCCGTAGAGAAATGTACCAAGCAGAGGTGCGTTCCTGTGTCTCCCAGAGGAGTCAAGGAAACGCACGGTTCGTAGTTCGTTCCCGTGGTCAAATAATGTCGAATTCTGTGCTAACGCGGAGTTGTGCGGGAGCGTCGGAGTGCGCATTTATTTCGAAGGACAATTTCGTTAAGGGATTCAATGGATCAAGGACTCCATTTTGTGCGTCCGACGCGGAGTGGAGTAGATTTTTCTTTGAAAACCCATTCCACTCTACAAATAGGTGTACTTGGAAGTTTAAAATGACTACAAACACGTTTAGTCTCATCAGACACTATTGGCTGTTGTGATTGCAACGGCGTACAATTTTGTAACAACGATTTCCTCCCTTCTAAAAATCGACATGACGTGGTTTCATTTTGACGATCTGGACGACCTTTTCCGCCACTCAACTGGTTGTGGTTATAGTGCAGAACTACTTCCTCGTATGTTCGGTACACTTTCATTCTATTGTGGCGTGATCAGCCCCGCGCCCCTCGCAATTGACGACATCACGGATCATGCATGGCAACGAGCACCGATTCCTTTCCATTCCTTTGACTGCAAGGGGGGATGAGGGATGGATCAAGATTTCGAACGATTGTGACACACAGAATGCAGCTCTCCGTCACAAACATGTGGAATATTCAACGCAATTTATCCGAATCATCTCTCATTGAGAAGATGGTCTTCATAAGACACCGTAGTCGAAAGCATTCTTCTTGTTCAATTTCTTCTTCGTCGTCGTCTGGATCGAGTGCGCCAGGGATCGAGCACAGTGATTCAGAATCGGAGGATGGGTCTTTTCGAGACCAACTGCTTACACCAACCGACCACTTTAGTAGACCCTCCTGCAAACCATACGTTGGGTTTCTATCTCAGTTAATGATCGCAACTCTCGTCATTGGCGGAAATGCACTGCTTCTTTTCGGAACGCTTTTTCGTCCCCAGATCATCGGTCTCTATGTTGTCCTGCCGTATTACATTTGCATTACTCTGATCAGCTCACCTCAGAGGGACTTTGGATGGGCATGGAAGCGTTTCTCGCAGAATTTTTTCGTACTCGCTGTTCTTCGGAAGTTCCTGGGGATACATCTGGTAATCAATGAGTCCCTTGCAGAAGCTCAAGCAAAAGAAAAGGCGCAGTTCGTGTTTGCCGTTTTTCCGCACGGTGCCAACGCCGACTATAGTGGTGTCATCAATGGAATGCTTTATGATTCGCTTCCTAATATTGCAGCACGAACAAGGACGCTCGTGGCAACTATTCTGTTTCGCATCCCCATGGTGCGAGAAATCTCACTTTGGATGGGATGTGTCGATGCCCGTCGGGACGTAGCCGATCGGCTTTTAGAAAAGAACTACTCTCTTGTGGTTTTACCGGGAGGACAGGTGGAGCAAATCAGGACCACTCATGGTCGTGAGAGAATCTTTCTGAAGCGTCGCAAAGGCTTCATAAGGCTAGCCCTGAAGCATGGAGTCCCGGTGGTCCCTGTATATGCGTTCGGCGTGTCGGACTACTACCACACATCTCATTTTGCCATGGGCTTCCGTCGTTGGTTGCTCAAGAAAATGGGAATATCAATTCCTATTGCCCGAGGCCTCTATGGAACGTTAATTAGCCCACTTCCTGTCCCTACCACCGTTGTATTTGGTGAACCCATTCACTTTAGCATAATGAAACCGGGTGCTCCGACACACGAAGAAATCGAAATGGCGCATGCTGTCTATTGTGAAGGTCTAGTGGATCTGTTCGAGACGCACAAAACTGCTTTGGGCTACGGTGATCGGCTTTTGGAGATTGAGTGAGTAGATAGAAGCTTCCTTGTCAACACATGAGACCTTTCTCTTCCATTTCGACAGCCTTGATGACATCTGTCTGTTTGAGCTCTCTCGTGGGACAATTGCCTGTGCACCGAACGACGGGTTGGAAGATCCGACCCTCATCAGGAAAGAATGCAAAATTTGAGTGTTTTCATTCCCTGTTCACGTTAACTATGACAACAAACCCACATCGTCTCAGTGGAACTCGCTATACATCGTACTGCATTTCCTCTATAAATTTATGGCTATATCTTTTTAAAATTGTTGGTTACTCAATCCTGGCACACTGTTGAGTTTCGGCAACCTTAGGTCCACAAAAATCTTACCGGTACTCGTCGTCCTATTTCTTTTTTTTAGACGGAGATACAAATGCCTTTTTCATTTCATTTTTCAACTTTTCTTCGTATTTAGCGCTTACACATGCTTGTCATCTGATCTAATGAAACAATCATCATCAAGGCAGATTATCCCAGCGAGGCCCGACGAAGGCTGCAGCGAGCTTCTTGGTTTTTTGGCAGTGAGTCTTGTCACTGTGCCTGTCATTGGTTTCAATGTTTTGCTCCTGCTGGGATTTTATTTGTACCCCAAGCACGTGGGCCTTTTCGTCATTCTCCCATACTACACGTATATCTTGGCTTTGAGTCGGCCAGAACGAAAATACTCGGCGCGATGGGAATGGTTTTCGCGGAACTTTCCGCTTTTGCAAACCTTTCGACGATACCTTCGCATGAAAGTGATTGTTAATGACAAATTGAAGGATGCGCAAAGTAAAGAACACGCTCAATTCTTGTTTGCTGTTTTTCCTCATGGGTGTAATTCGGACTATCGCATAGCCCTGGACGGTATGCTGTTTGATGCTGTACCAAATGTGGCTAGGAACGTTACGTCGTTGGCGGCCACTGTGCTCTTTCGAATACCGCTGGTCCGCGAGCTGGCACTTTGGACAAATTGTGTCGACGCCAGTCGAAGTGTAGCGGATAATCTCCTGCACAAGGGAAAGTCGATCCTTGTTTTGCCGGGCGGACAAGCCGAACAAATTCATACTGTCTATGGACGAGAGATTGTATACTTGAAGAAGCGAAAAGGATTTATCAAACTCGCCATGACACATGGTGTCCCTGTCGTACCGGGGTATGTTTTTGGGGCATCTGATTACTTTTACACGTCGTCGTTTGCTCTTAACTTTCGTTTGTGGCTGGTCAAAACCCTGGGAATTTCCATTCCACTGGCGTTTGGTCAATACTTTACGCCTCTGTGCCCAAGACCGGTCGCTACTACTATTGTATTTGGTGATCCCATTCGCTTTACAACAAAGATCGATAGACAACCAATTGTAGAAGAGGTCGACCAAGCTCACGCACAATTCTGTTTGGCATTGACTTGTCTTTTCGATCATCACAAAAAGGAATTTGGTTACGGTGACCGCGTGTTGGAAATCTGCTAGCCAAATTTGACATACAATAACGAGGTATACATACTAGCAGATGCAAATTCACTGCCACGACCAGTGAATATGTTAGCTAAATATTGTTTAGCATGGCAAACTTCGATACGAAAAATCATTTGAATTCATCGTGCTCATGCTCCATCTCTATACCGGTACGTAGCAATGCCGCACAACTATGCGAACTGATTCAGTCGGGTTAAGGGGTTGCATATTTCAAAACTCAATCATCTACGTCAGAACACAACTCTGCAACTTCAGTCATATACAGTGAACTCTTGCATGGGGTCAATTTTGTTTATTTCCGTCCACATGATGATTTATATGAAATGCAGTTGTTTCTTTAAACACACTTCGACAGAATTCAAGCAACATTTCGAAGGGACGTGTTTTTTTTAAAACCTTCCTGATCTTATGTATCATCAAAGGGTGCAGACTATAGAACAATATCATTTTCGTGACTCCGTTATTTTCAGTCATTAGTCGTCGTGAACTTGCTACGAAGTATACGCTGTACTGTATACCAGAGAACAAAATTCCGCCCGTTTCATTTTTGATGCAACGAATGTAGCGGAACAAGCCTGTGATATTGATTGCCCTTTCGATCTTTGGCTACGTTCGGCCAACGGACTCCTTCGTTATACAAGTCCGGAAGCCGATTCCTTGTGAGATTCTGAAGAGTGAAAGAAAGATGGGAGACGATGCTGACCCGTTTGACGTCTTTGATGAAAGTGACGGCGAAAGAGAGGAAACGACAAAAGAAGCGCAAATTCTTCGCGATCCGGAAAATGGAGTGCTGATGTTTCACGGAGGCACAGAAAAAGCTCTGCTAGTTTTTGTGAAGAATAATCTGTCGAGAGAACAGCTGGCTTTGCCTCCTTCCGATAAACTTGTTCTGCTGATTGATCTGATTGATCGGTTTTGTTACGAGAGACATTGGGTAAGATCGAAACTTGCTTTGAAGTTGTGTTGACTGGTATGTTGTTGTGAACTCAACTCTTCCGACGAACTACAACAAGATGATGAACATTGGACCCGAAAAAGGAAAAACGCTTGAACAGTTTCTCGGGGAATGTTTAGAAGCAAATCGCGCAAAGACAAGCGATCCATTTACATTTGTCGAGCTCGGAACGTACTGTGGTTATTCGTGTTTACGTTTCTTGCATCGTATTTTACAAATGCGGGAAGTAGGTCAGTTTCATATCTTTACTGTCGATATAGAAATCGAAAGGATCCAAATTGCGAAGGAATTCGTAGAAATGGCTGGATTGCAAGACTGTGTTACGTTCCTTCAAGTGTCGAGTGCTCGTCTATCACGAGACACTCAGCCACTATCCGGTCTGCTATTGAATGCTATGCGAGAACGGCTTAAGTCACAAACGGAAGCCGTACCGCAGATTGATTTCCTATTTATCGACCATGAGAAGACCGAATATTTGTCGGATTTCAAAGAACTACACTTAAATTATTTTATTCAGAAGGGAACCTTTGTGGCAGCGGATAATGTTCTATTTCACGGAATCGATGACTACAGGTCCTACATAAGAAACCTGGTCAAGGAAGGCGTTGTGACTTCACGGCTGGTGGAAGGTTCGCTTGAGTATGTGAATGAACTTACCCTTGAACAGGAGCGTCATTTGTCGAAAGTCCGCGATGGTATAGGTAAGCATGCGGAAGTCTACAGGAGATGTTTCGATGTTCTCCTTTTTCCACTCACGACATTGATAGAGTTGACAGTTTTTCACAAATCTCCAAGCCTAGACTGATAAATTTCTGTCTTTCTGATCGGTCCCTACTAACTATCAAAATGAATTATCTGATACATGCATTTTGCCATCTAACAAAATGCTTTTGCTAATTGTTCTTCGTTTTTGATCTCTATGGTGAGTTCGAGAAAATAATGCTTCGTGACTGATATGCAGTCGTTGTTAAATCCCAAGTCCTAACAGGAGGTGGCGATGATTAAGTTTAGCTCTGTGTTTAGCCGAAGGGCCTAGTTTAATACCCAAAGCTCGTGCGTATTTATCACAATGTTTTCGCAATAGCATACGCGTTCCTTTTAACTGAATCTCATTTTGAAGATTTCTTATGGAACAAGCATTCATCGATTCTCTAGATATGAAGCAATTATTTTCAAGGACTCAGTGCTGCTGACTTCCGTGAAACATGTCACATCACTCTTCGCTCGTTTGCGATGGTCTGGTCTCAAAACCCAAACATCCAGGCATATCTTGCTCTTATTTTGTCCCTGTAGCATGTATCCTACTAACTTCTGGATAATTTCGGGAAGAGTTCGTTTCCTTATTTTTTCATAACGGTCAATCAAATATAACAGAAGGCGATCTTGATCTCTCCCCGCGCAGCAGAAATAACAGTCTTCTAAGCCACCACCAGGGTCCGTTCGAAACAAACGCGACGGGCCTACGGTCTCGCCGTGCGATGGATCTCTTCCCAAAACAATGGCCGTACATCCCAATGGCCTAGCTCCTCCAGATCGTGTTAATGTGTGCTGAATAGCAGCAGATTGCTGAGCCGCTTCCTCCACAGTCATGGGCTCACCATACGATAGCTTATGCTGTCGAGCCGAAGATCGCAAATACGCGGCCAGAGTCCTGGCGTCCCCAGATAAACCCGCCGTGAAGAGCCATAGGTGATCATCGATGCGGTGGACTTTTGCTGAGCGTGTGGCTCTCTCCTTGGGCTGAGCCACTAACACAATAATGCTTCCGTTATCGGCTAGAAAGGCCATTATATTCTCCCCGCGCTTGGTTGCCTCAATGCTGTATTCTACCTGAAGTAAACGACCGGAAGGATCGAATGTAGTAATTGATCTGTCGTAGCGTTGTTGACTGTTTGCATTTTTGGATACTTCGATTCGCCGGCGCGAGTGGGCGGCTTGAGCATTCTGTACTATCAAAATGAAGAAGAAACAAAAAAGCTTCCAGCAAAGATATCTTTCGATTGATCTTCTCATTCTATTACGATACATGATCGACTTCTTTGACTTGTTTGTGAAGGATGCAGAATGCAGCAGTTTGTTGTGGTTTGTCGCCTGGTCGTGATAAAATGCGATTGTGTGCCGGCGTGCCTCATCCATTTAGGGTTAACGCTAAGTACTACGTAGGATAACGCATCACTCGACGCTACGCACGCAGGGCGAACGCGCTCTCTGTCTGCCAACCGGTCAGGCGGAAAGCTAGTACACAGTATGCACTATAAAGTAGACACCTCGTCGCAGTCGCAGAGTGACGTTTTCATTTCGGCCATTTTTGCCATTCGAACGAACCGACGACGAAAAAGCGTCACCCTGCACCCTGCCCATTTCAACGACTGCTGGTTGTTGTCAATCGACTTTCTACTTCAACTTGCAATGTATGCAAGTCGGGGTTCCGAAGTAACTGAGGCGATAGAGCACAAGACAACAACACACATCCGTTAAGCTGTAATTGTTCAATAGAGTTTGTCGACTACCATGAAAAAGTGTTTTCTGCTTCAGCTTTTCGCTATCGAAATTCTTCAATTGACCCCTGCCTGTATAGGCTTCTTGGTCCCAGCAGCACAGGGCCTTACATTTCGAAGAAAATATGATTTATTCGCAGCCGAACACGAAGTTATTGATCCATTAATTAAAAACCAGTCGCTGTACGAAAAGTTAGAAAGTGTCGAAATAACGCCCTCGCCCGATCTTCCCGAGTCCCCACCTCTCTCCTACGACAAATTCCTCACGATGCAGGACAAGAGGGTCGTAGTAACAATTCGATACTCACAAGGTGCCGGCCTACGACCCTATTTTCTCACTGTGGCCAAGAAAATCAAGTCGTCGCACCCAGATGTTGTTCTGGAGCGTCTCATATTACCCGGTGTTTTAGATGCCGATGAGGAGGCCACCTTCGAAGTGCTGGTAGATGGTCGTGTCGTCGTTGGAAAAGGAAGATCTTCCAAGCAAAAGGTCGGTCTGGTAGATATGACCCATGCGCGTAGTGTGTTTGTTTCCATGAAAGAGCTCGATGTGGCAATCTCACGATCTCGACGCAAACGACGACCATCGACAGCTTACGGAGGTGAGAAGTCTCCCAGTGGAGTTGCTCGTAAGGAAATGTTAAGGAGGCTTAAAGAAGGGATGCAAGGGAAGGGTGAATAGAAGCAGAAAAGTTACGTTTGCTTGATGAATGGCTTGTTGATCTCGATAAACGTTCCCTCATGAAGTGTCAAAAGCAGCCTAAATGCGTCACTAGGAAATATGGAAAATAACGCTATGAAATCAGATTAAATGATGCTTGAAGAAGTATTTTTGAGGCCGTTGGTATTCGAGAGAACGGTGTAAAAGTGATCAATGTCTGAGGGACCCTTTAGCATAGATACCCACTGCTTATTCCTTTTCGCCTGTGCTTCCTTTTGATCACATCGGTAGACAAAAATGATAGGACTATTCGCACAAGAATCACGCACCTCTAGAGTCTAGAGGTCTAGCTATTGCTTTCTAGACGCGTCAACCTAAAGATGGATTATTAGGGTTCAAGGTTAAAACATGGTTTCCGAAAGTCCGAAAGGCCTTCATGGTGAACTTACACAACGTGACTCAAATAGCAGAAAACAAAAGATCGTTTCCGAAATTCGAGAAGGCTTCATCCATTGATAGGTCGGGATTTTGTGTACAAAATCCTCATAGTGCAAACCACAGATGCTGCCTGCTGTTTGGATTTTCAAGAAGTAAATTCGCTTGGTTTCTGTTCAAAAACAACTGCACCTTCCGTTTTTCCATCGCCACGACGCTTTTTAGTTGCCTCAACAAACAGCATTTGCTTTTATGATTGCTTGCATTTCACTGAAAACATAGCTTTGATTCCACTCATAGTAAAGTTGCAACACAGCCGGTACCTACAGGCTTAGCGGAAAACGAGCTCTTGGTATCAGAAATGTCGAAAGAACGCTTATCTCAATGGAGGGAGCCGGAAGACGCACGCTCTCAAGACTCGGAGCGGAGTGACCACTTCGATCGAGGATATTCTCGTAATGCTGCGCAGCTGATGAACCCAGAAACCAATTATTCTGCATCCATGTCATCTGCTATGTCATGTGTCTCAGAAACACAGCGAAGCGATCTAGCAACTGTCTGTTCCAACAGCATTGCCGAAGACATCGAACTGGAGAGTGTACTTTCGCAGGAAGATCAACATACGGCTCTGGTCGCTCAGCACTCTCCAGTGGGTTCTCGACGGGTTACACGAGCGCGGCTGGTAGAATTCACAGCTACTGCAGCAATTATGAGTCACCAGTTTTTACCGAATGCAGCCTTGGCGTCAGGGGAAGGAACCTCGTCGTTTCATAATAATATGGGGCCTCCACTGAGTCGCTCGCTATTACAACAAAAAGTAGACGGCTCGCATATGCGAATCAGCTCGACGAATTCCGTGAAATCCACGAGTTCCGTCAAGTCATTCGGATCACATACCGGTAGTGAAGTCATGTCAAAATTGCGTTTGGATGATTGCAGTGGATCGCTAGAAGACGAAATGATAAGTTCCAAGGCAGTCCTGACCAGCTCGAGACCCAGTTCTGTGAAATCCTTTGGTTCGGCGGGGACCGATGATTGCAGTGGTTCTCTTGATGTTGAAACACATTCAATCGAGACAAAATCCGTGCACAGTCAAGAAGATACATTCAACGCTGATCCGGACGCTGGCAAAGAGAGTGAACCAGACGAGCACAAAATGAGCGGTGTTGTTGCGGAAGATGTATCAACGAATGAAGGTCGAATGAGTCCTGGAGGCACCCTATACAAGGGCAAAGGTTCGTTTCGATATAAAGGACGTTTCATGCATCTTCCTTTGATGAGATTTCATCACGGAGGTGTACATTTGGATATGGATCAAGAGGATGGGAACGCTCGGCAGATAATTTGGATGTGTGATAATGAGCCAGGTAGGCGTAGTGCAAGAAGCAGTCCACTTTGTGAAGAATCACTTGCCATGCACGATCCAAGACGTGATGCGGAACTTATTGCCCGTTATCACGGGATCCATGATCGAGTGAGAAACAACATGAACGCACACGGAGGTTCCTACATGACCCGGGCCCGCAGTCGTAGCAGAAGTCGAAGTCGAAGTCCAACAAAAAATGAGCAAAGACCTTACGAATCGGACAGGGCAACTTTGCAACCGATTTTGTCAGGTCCGTCCGATTCTCGCAGCGACGGAATGTCTCGTGCAAAGTTAAATTAAGAGATAAGGCGTTGTGTTCATTTTTGACACGAATGCATGTGATAACAGCTCATTAGTTTTAACTGTTAACTTTACTTGTTAAACTATCTTTGTAATGCACTCAGTAGAGGCGCTTCTGGTAACTATGGAGACTATGAACTCCTCCTTCGGATTGGGCAGCGGGGGATCGAATTTCAAATCTCAATTTATCGGCATACAACTTCTCTTGAGCCTCCGCGACGCTGGCGCATCCTGCATCTTGTAGGCCATGGCGGAGACCCTGCATTAGGTAAGGAATGTAACGACGAAGAGTACCCTTGTCTTGAACCGCCCCACTAACGCCCTGAGCAACTTTAATGGCGGTCGTTGTATTCTCCCAAACATATCGTTTTTCAGAACCTTTCTCCATGGCTTCGAGACTACCCATACCACGGTATCGCTTCAAGCGAACACCGTCTTGGTAAAAATACTCGCCAGGAGACTCGTCTGTCCCAGCCAACATACCACCCATCATCACACATCCCGCTCCCAGACAAAGCGCTTTTGCAATGTGACCTGTCGACTTGATACCACCGTCAGCAACGATCGGAATTCCGTGGCGCTTGGCAAACTTTGCCACGTGGTAAACAGCACTCGCTTGAGCACGCCCGACAGCACAAACTTCTTGCGTAGTACAGATACTTCCAATGCCCATTCCGACACGGAGACCATCTACTCCAGCTTCAATCAAGTGTAAAGCCTGTGAAGGTGTGACAACATTACCACCAATCACGTCGACTTTCGGGAATTCGGCTTTCAAATAGCGGATAATATCAAGCTGATACACCGAGTCCCCTTGACTCGAGTCGACCACAATGACATCGACGCCAGCATCCACCAGCGCCTTGGCGCGATCGCGGTCTTCGGGTCGCGTTCCAATGGAGGCACCGACTAAGAGCTGTTTGTTCACGTTGTCTTTGGAGGCCAAAGGGTAGTCGATGTTTTTCTGAAGATCCGTGCGCGCAATCAAAGCCACGAGTTCATCCTTCTCATTGACAACGGGCAGCTTTCCTTTCTTGGACTTTTTCAAAATATCATTCGCTTCGATGAGAGAAACACCTTCTTTGGCGGAAACCAACTTATCACGGGGCGTCATAAAGTCGCTGACAGGAACGTTGGGGTCTTCGATGAACGACGTGTCTCGATTCGAAATGATGCCCAACAACTTTCCTCCAAGTCTTCCACATTCCGTAACGGGGAAAGATGAAAATCCCAGCTTATCCTTCGTTCGCCAGACTTCTTCCAGCGTCATATCGGGTGATAGACAAACGGGGTCGGTGATGAAACCATTTTTAAACTTTTTCACTTTGAGCACTTCTGCTGCTTGATCTTCAATACTCATGTTCGAATGAATAATCCCGATCCCTCCCTGCAACGCCATCATGATTGCCATCTTATGCTCTGTGACAGTGTCCATCGGACTGGAAACAAAGGGGGCTTGGAGACGAATATTCTTGGTCAACTGAGACGAAATGTCAATCTCGTTGAGGCCGAAACCAATATGACCAGGCATCAAAATCAAGTCATCATACGTGTAAGCAATACAGGATGTATTGCGAACAAATATCTGAGAAGGAGTGAAGCTGAAGGGAAAACGATTTGTGAGATTGATAAAGATGGAGGACGACCAGGCTATTCTTTTTTTTTTTCGTAGAACAAAATCGTACCCTTCAGCACCCGAGTTGAGAGTCTCCTCATCGATCTCGGAAAGCTTTTGTCGTTTGCTTCCGTTTTCTCCGCTCATATTTCCTGTTATTTCTAGAAAGCCTTGACTGTTTTACAAATAAAAAAATGGTGTGGATTGGAGTATTGGATGCGTCGTGGGCGGAACAATGAATTTGTTGTGACAAAAAAAAAAGCTTGGTGGGAAGAGGCCGCTTCGAAACGGAAAAAGGAAAAAGTGTGCGCCGAGATGCCTGCACATTTTGGTTGGATGTCAGACGTCGGTGGTAATCGTACGGAAGACGGACACAAGTGACTGATGTTTATCACGGGACTCGGACACTCGGACAGACGCAGCTTACATTCCAACGACTTCCGACAAAAATCAACGGTCAAATAATGTCAAATCGATCCAAAAAAATACACAACTTGATGTTTCTTGTGCCAAGCAGATCCATATCATTGGCGTGTCAGTTGTTTCCTTCCTTTAGTGTAACTATCAGCTCCTTGAACGAAATTATGTTAGCTTTGATTCTCGCTCCGGTTAAGGAGTTTTTGCCGGATTGGCCCGAATGGTAATGAGCAAAATGAAGAGAGTTTCGCACGCCAAATGTTGCTTCTCTGACTTCTCCCATGATATTCTTTCCCTTAGGTCACTGGATATTTTAATCACAATGGCTTTCTTGTTATTAGTGTGTGGAGGTCTTACCCAGGCGTTCGCAGCGGAGGAAAATGATGACAATGATTCGTCTCGGTCGGCCAATCATCAATCGAAACACGACGATGCTGCGAAACTCTGTCAGTTTTACCAGTTTCGAAGAAAGTATATTTCCGTGTATTTGGTCATTATGCTCGCCGATTGGATGCAAGGGACGCACATGTAAGCAACTTACAGTATTTCTCAATTTTCCTGGACACCCGAGAATTTCTGACACGTTTCATCATCATTTCTCAGGTACACGTTGTATCTTTCCTATGGAGTCAATATTTCGGCCCTCTTTTTGACGGGCTTTCTTTCCGGAGCAATCTTTGCACCATTCCTCGGGTCCTTGGTGGATAAGTTTGGCCGTAAGCGCAGTTGCATTGTTTATTGTCTTTTGGAAATCGTCATCAACGTGCTGGAACATTACGACAGTTTCACTATTCTCATTGTCGGACGTATTTTGGGCGGTATTTCCACAAACTTGTTGTTTTCTGCCTTTGAAAGTTGGATGACCACGGAGCATCGGAGAAAGGGATTTCCCGAGGAATGGCTTTCCAAGACGTATTCGGTTTGTTCCATTGGCAATGGTACTATGGCGGTGTTCGCGGGAATCGTCGCACAAGTTTTGGAAGACTACCTTGGTCAGATTGGACCTTTCCAAGGTGCAGTGGGTTTGACATCTCTCGCATTACTCCTTGTTCTCGGGTGGGAAGAGAATTACGGAGAGGAACATGCTGGGGATCATACCTCATCCTCCGTTTCGCATCAGTTTTACGAGGGGTGGAAAACAACCTTCTCCGATTCGAGGATCATGCGTATCGGATTGACGCAAGCTCTTAGTGAAGGAGCCATGTACACGTGGGTGTTTACGGTGAGGGTGGCTGCTTTTGTCTTGAATGTTTTAGATCACATGGCACTCACTTTTTGCATCAACCCTTGTCAGTGGGTCCCTTCACTGCTTTCCCTGAACCCTCCAGGAGGAGTCCCGACAGGGTGTGTATTCTCCTCTCTCATGATAGCGGTTACCATTGGAGGAATCTTGTATCAGCCGATCCAAAATTTTGTCAAAAACAGATTGTCGCCGCTCAAGTCTGTGTCCGCTGAGATGTTTGCATCGCTGATATACCTGCTAGCGGCAGCTGCCACGGCGATTCCGGTAATGTGCCTGGGAAGCGAAGGTAAACCGAGTACACTTGCGTCGGCTCATCCAACAATGTGCTTAAACATTATCATGGCGAGTTTCTTAGTCTTTGAACTTTGTGTGGGTATGTTTATGCCGGTCGCGGGTACCTTGCGGTCCAAGTACGTCCCTGACGCGCTACAGGGTGGAATTTTGAACATCTTCCGATTACCTCTTAATGCAATTGTGGTGTCGGGAACCTACGCTACAGATTATCTGGAAGCGGCATTGGTATATAAGCTTATAAGCGCATGCTTACTTTTAAGTGCTTTTTGCAGGCGACAATGATGATTCCTACAAAGGATGAGTCCTCAGCAAAAAGAAAACTCAATAAACTATTGACGAAGTTAAAACGTTCATAGCATATCGGTTACAAACAATTACAGTTATTATTGACATTGCTCTTCATCTTCTGCTGTTAGCCTGAATTGATTTCATTCGCGAAAGTCTGCAGGATGCCGTTTCTCTTCATCTTGATCTTCTTCTGTTAGCTCGCATGACTGGTCGTCACAAGATTCTGGACGGTGCACTTCCGCTTCCTCTTGATTTTCTTCCACTATCTCGCTTGACTGTTCGCCACAAGAGTCTGGCTGGTGCACTTCGTCTTCTATAGCAGAACGTGCAAAAAAGCCGACGATGCAGAAATGATGAACGAAACATGAACAGAAAAGGAGTAAGAACCACCCAAGTCACGACTTGAACCGGCCAAACCAGAACTCGAATAATCGTTCGTAAACTGTCAAGTAGGTACCGCCGCAAGAGAATGGCACACAGGCCACCAACAAGGACTCCGAGCAACTTCAAAAAGTTTAACGAAGTTCTCTCTGGATTAAGACATGAAGACTTCAAAAGAATCCTAGCACCTTGAACCAATCGCTGATCAGAATGCTTTTCGACAATATCCAGTAGCAATGATAGTCCAGGGCAGATTTCAGTCAAGTGAATGGCAATCCTCTCGACGAGAAAACCCACTGCCAAGCGCACCTTGGTTGATAGCGCTTTCCATTCCCTGTCGATTTTGTTGAAAAGCGGAATGGCGACCTCGTTGTAAGTAGCCCTTCCACCGTCGAGTAGTTGATCAACATTGTGCTTCATATGTTCATCATAAAGTTGTGACATAAGAATGGTGACCTGACTGAAGGTCTCCCTACCAAAATCGAGTAACTCTTTAACATTGCGTTTCAAATGTGCGTCATAGAATTGGTAAAGTTGTTCAACTAGGAGGGCCGCCGTGTCTTGCATACGACGTACCAAGTCCAAAACGAAGGGAATCGCTGATCTCACGAATTCGTCGGCAGTACCAAGAAGTAACTTAATATTCTTTGTAGCTTCCTTAACAGCAAACTCCGTATCTTCTTTAATATGCGTTACATTCACATAACGTCGTTGCTCATAGACTTCGCGCCAGTATGCAGCGTCCTGTTTTTAGAGAAAAATATAATTGTCAGCCAGAATCAGCAAAATTTTCATCTCCGCCCTCCTAGAGCACTCACTATTTTCGCTTGCGATAATTCCTGCTGAATCTCAAGTAGTTCCTCGTCTAGCATGTCTGCTTCTTTGATCAATTCAGCGTTATGACTGCGTAATTCGGTCATAATTTTGTTCATTTGAACTTTATCGGTGAGTAATACTTTCATTTCTTCCGTTGCGGTAGCAAAGGCTTCCTCGACCTTTTGTCGTTCCTGTGCTGCGTTTCGAAGATCTAGCGTCAAATTTTTGGCAAGGGCAACGCACTCAGATTCCTGTTCATCCAGCCTTCGCTGACAAGTCTCCTTCATTTCGATCGTCTTGTTGTTTAATTTCTCATCTGAATATTCATGGCAAATTTGAAGTGCTTCCTCAGTTTGTAGTAGGAGAGCTCTGCTTTTGTCCTCAAGATCCTGAAACTTTCTTTTCCACTCCACGGTTCTTTGCTCAATGGCAGATTGAAGATATTGTTCATTATACACTTGACTTTCATGACCAAAAAACGACCAGATTTTCTGAGATATAGAATACTCCCCAACGGCTTTGATCTCGTATCCACCGCTTTTGTTCAGCATTGATGTACATGACTGTGAGAACTCAGTGAGTTTTTCACGACAACCTTCTCGCTCTGCATTGATTTCCGCATCTTTGTTCTGCTCAATGTCCTTGATTGCATTCTGGCACTTCGTTTCCATCTCATTATGCTGCGTTACAGCAGCGACTCTTACGCTTTTGAATAATTCTTCTTTCTGTGACAGTTGAACACGCATGTCGATGGCTTCCTTTACTTTCTGCTGGAGACTGGCATCCAGTATGACCATCTCTTTGCTCATTTTGGCGACAACGCTATTAAGTCGCGCTAATTCAGACTGGGCGAACGTCCTCTCTTCTGAGCAGACTTGAAACTTTAGCAGCGCCGTGTCTTTAGATTCCTCCAAGCTTTGCAACTTCACTTCATTACTGTTCTCGACCCATGAAAGCTTTTGATTGCATGAATCTTCCAAATCTCGAATTCGATCCGCTGTAGCCACCGAGTCTATTCCAATCTGACGAGTAAGATGTTCCACTTGTTTGTCTTTACGAAGTAACTCAGCTTTGATAGTCTCCAGTTCAGCCGACACCGAATGCTGAACTTCAGCAGCTCTTTCATCCACAATAATTTGAAATTTGGACAAGCCTTGGGCTGCAACAGACAAACGATCAAGGTCGCGTCGACAATCAGATAGAAGCTGATCAGCTTTTTCTGCGGCCTTATCGAAGTCCAACTGCGCCGAAGCTTGGCGTGCAACCATCTCTTGTTCCAGCGATATCTTCATGCTCTCCACTTCGACTTGGCAGTTTCGTTGGCTAGTCAGGAGCAAACTGCTACACAAATTTTCGGACTCGTTCAGAAAGTTTCGACAGTTGAGTAACTCGACTGCGCTGGCTTCTATTTTCTCCGTCGCCGATGCTTCAATTGCCGCAATTTTCACCTCAAATTGGCGTGCAGAATCTGCAGCTTGGCCCTGGCACTGGTCATGTAATTTAGATAACATATTGGATGTTTCAGCGAATTGAGACAATTCCATTCGACAATGATCCAAACTCTCTCGAAGCTCTTTATTAACATTATTTGTCGCCTCGAGAGTGCTGGTCGTCTCTCTCAACGTTTCCTGGGTTTTGTCTAGGGCTTCGGCTTTCTGACATCTTGTTTGACAATCCCTTTTCATCTGAAGTAAACTGCGCTGCACATCTGCAGCAGCTTCGAATGCAGCTTTCTCAACGAGCATTTCTGTCTCGTCAATCTTTTCTCCTAGAGTGGTTTGTAGAAGTACAAGATCCTCGTTCTTTTCGTGTAAAATCGCCTTGAGATCGTCGACCTCGGAAATCGCTTTCTGTAGCAGCAGCTTGTTTTCTTTGTCTGATTCAGCATTTTCGAGCATTATTGCTTCCAAGGAGTTGGAGCAGCTCCTCAACTGATTGTCCTGGCCAACGAGCTTAGCTTCCATGAACTTGTTCCGTTCAGTCACGCGATATAATTCTTCATATGCATGTCGGAGATCTTGCTGAGCAGCGTCGATGGCAATCATGGTGGCGTTACTTGCTGCTGCAATTTGGCTATGACTTTTGTTTTCGCAATCTAAAACAGCTTTCTCACATATTTCATTTGATTTGAATGCTTGATCAAGCAAACGAGCATCGCATTCTTTCGAGATGATGCTCAACCGCTGATTCAGCCCCGCGAGATACTCTTCTTTCTGCGCGAGGAGATCTTGTGTTTCGGAAACGCGGCGAGTCAGGTAGTCGATTTGTCTTTCTGCGCTGCTTTTGAAGTCTTCGTGTGCACGAGCGAAGCTTTCGGTACCCGAAGACAAGAGTAAAATTTCGCTGAGCCGATCATCTAATTGGGCCACAAGCCGATCATTCTCTGCTCGAAGCGTTGCGATTTCTGTGCTCATAATTTTAATATCCCGGTTGAGATTGTCGATTTCCTCTTTTTGGCTGAGAGAATACTTTTGTCTTTTTGATTCCGAACCGATGATAACTGTTTCCACCACTTGTCCTCAGCTTCCAAAACCCGACTCTTGACTGCCGCCTGGCACTCCATTGTTCTTGCTTCAAGCATCTTCCGTAGCTTTTTAGTATTCTTCTCAAGTTCCTTATTTCGCTCCATTAGTGCAGCTTGCTTGCTGGACGTTTCCACTTCAAAGGCCTTTTGAAGTTTGGCTAAACTAGATGCCGCGTCGGCGATCTGACCGACCTCGTTTTCGCGCTGATCAGCGAGATCTTGTAGGCTCTCAATTTGTTTACGCATGGCGTCGATGAGCTGATTGGCAAGCACCAGCTCATTTTGTGCGTTCTCCCGTCCGACCCACGCATTTTCCAGAGCTTTACTTTTGATCGCGTCCACAGTCTTCGACTCTCCGAGGATGTTCTCCAGTTCCTCCCGAAGAAACTTATTGTCAGCCTGAACTTGATGTAGCTCAGTCATGATGGTGGATTGGTACTGCAGTAGTTTCGAATAATCCCTTCTCCATTTGTTGATCTCGTTCTCAAAACTCCTTTGAAGCTCCATCTTTTCAGCCTCCTTTTCGAGTCGGAGCGCGTCAGCGAGTCGTTGCACGATTCCAAGCTCATCAATTGTTTCTTGCAGCACAAGCCATACATTTTCCAGGGCCTCGTCTTTCGCACTCTCTGTCATGGAAGCGTTTCCTCGGAGACTCTCCAGTTCTTCCATCAAAGCGTGATGTTTTGCCTTGAGTTCCGTGACTTCCGACTCTGCATTTTGTCGTCCTATCCAAGTATTTTCTAGAGCTTTAATCTTCGCTGCGTCGACAACACTGTGGAGACTGTCCAGCTCTTGTTCTAATCGCTGTACTTCCCGCAAATTGCGTTGCATCTCCTGCATTTCCTCTTTGAGTTTCGCATTTTCTTGTTTAACTTGCTCCAACGACGCCGCTTTCACACTTTGCTCCTTCAACAATCGACTGTATTTAGCACGCCATTCATCCGCCTCAACTTGGACTTGAGCTTGGATCTCGGCCTGAGTACTTTTTTTCTTTTTGCTGTAGCTGTTGAAGAGCCGTCTCCAGATTGCTATTCGCTTCGTCGAGCAGTTTTAGAAGTTTGTGCTCTCTTTCTTTCGTTGCTGTTTGAAGTTTACTGAATTGAGATTCACAGTCGTCGACTCCTATTCGTCTTCCCGTGTCGTTTGCCTGGGCGTGTTGATAAATCGTTTTGTGTTGGTCCATTAACGCGGATTGAACGTCGACGATGACACGTCGGCGGAACGAGTTGAGTTTTTGCAAAACATGACTTATGGGCTGATTGGCTTCAACAAAACTCGCAAAGGATAACAGAATCACCAGCAGTATGCTACAATGATATTGTTTACACGACATGACGAAAGGAGACAGAGAAAGGCGTTCGTCACACAATCAACAAATGACCCAATCCACTGTCGATCTAGGCTCTTCCTTTAAAATAGATTGATTCTTCAATTAGCATTAACTGCTAAGCTCTACAGAAGGCTTTCTGAAAATCGTTGTTTTGTGGTTGCCTTTCTTTTTTGAGCTTTTTGTCATGAAGTTGTTGCAAAGCGTTCGCACATTATTATTATTTGTGTTTAGCATTTTGCACACCTTTCACTTTCAACCCTCATTCATCGTACGTGCATCGAACGATTAAGGAGCAGGATAATCTCCTAGCTCCCAGTGCATTAAAACCGGCATGCGCATCAATCCGTAAAATCCATCTAACAACACTACAAAAAAATTAATATCAGCCATAGTCCCAGTAAAGATATGACAATTGCTATGTCGCTTATCAAGAATAGTTAGAACACGTACCTAGTCTCTAGGGTGCTCGATAATCATTCACGACGCGTTCCGGGACTGACCTCATTTGAGTCACCGCATGTCACCCCGATACTTTATCAGAGAGGAGGAGTCCATGCCTGTAAACTGTAAACCTTACAGGTACCGGTACTGTACCGGTACGGGAACGGAGTTAAAATTCTGCCTCTTCGTAGACGGTACGTAGAACCTTGTACTGGGAGGCAGAATTTTAACGTCCTTCCCGTACCAGGTGTTGGAGACATCCTGGAGACTGGAGACGGCTACACCGTTTCAACGACAAACAATGATCCGTTTCAACGACAAAATGAAACAGCGTAACAGCTGTAATTACGGTTCAAAATAATCACTTATCGATCATCAATCATCACTAATTGATAGTAACAGTACATGTGGCGAGGGTGGTTGAATTTCATTTTGCAAACGAAAAAGACAATCCGGGACTGACAAATACATTACTCCGTATTTGTCGTCGCACCTTAAGTCACTCTACAGTGTTTCAAAGATCAGATTCGTTTACAAAGTACTTGCCTCATTTTTTTTTGTTGTTTGTTGACCAGCAGAGGCAGAGCACTTTGCCAGCAACAACTACTAAGACTACTACGTACTTTTTTGTACTACATCGAACAACTCGAAACTCAAGCTCAACCATTTCATCAAGCTTAAATTCGCTTTTCAAGCAACAACGATGTCAGCGTTCGATTTCTCGAACGGCTGGCGCTCGACGCGCTATCATCCAGTCAATACTTTTCTGTCTGATAGGGATCCGATGTACGAGGGATCAGACCCTTGCTTGCAAAAAGAAACCTGGTGTGCGTATTGTAACAGTCGACCGGATACGGACTTACAGGGCTGCGCCCGTTGTACTTGGTAACTCGGCGTGGTACCGCAGTAAGACCTGCAAAACGAAGCATTTCAACTCGAAAGATATACAAACCTTCAAAGAAAAGGTTTGAGCCTTGCTGTACACGCCGTTTGGCGGGGACCCGTAGCCGCAAAACTTGTTTGAAACGCAAGTGGGAAACTTTCGTCAGGGAGAAGAAGCATGCCCGTACATGGCCGTCTGCAGGGAGCTAGCGCTGTGCTACTTTATGTCGCCGCTCGTGTTGACATCAAATCTTTTTAGGAAAGGGTCCTTTTCATGCGTCGGCAATGATGTGGCCGGATGTTACTGATACACTCTTTAGACGATTTGTCGTTCCATTCGTTCTACTTCACCTAAACCGAGAAGATGATGCATTCGCATTGATTCTATTCTCTCTACGATTAGGCTCCCAAGAAGTAGAAGAGTTGAAGCGCCGATTTGCCCAAAGTCGCGAAGGCGAATGAATCTATCTGCACGCGAAGAACTGTCGTTTTCTGAATTCTTTTGAAGCTTGTCCAAAAGCATGTTATCGAAGTATTCCACTGAAATTTGCGCTTGTCCCCCTGGTCATCAAAAACTTCGTCTTGTTGTTACAACTTACGATTCCATTTCACTGGCAACTAAGGTGGCGTTTGAAAAACCAAGCGGAAAGCGCATCCAGGCTGTTCAAAGTGTAGTAAAGGATATGCTCATGGACAATAGCTTGCAGACTCTGGACATCCACACTGGAATACCTGTTTCAACCGTATACCAGGAGCGCTGCGGTTACTCGCTAGGTGCATAGAATGTAAGAAGTATTGAGGCCGAATGCATGAGCGTGGGAATGATACATCCTTGTTGAGTTTCGCATCGTGATCGTTGACGTGGATGGAACGAGTGACCTTTACCAACTAATTCAATAGTACGTACTTTTCGTCTTTAATCGTCATAATACTCTCAGTTTAAAGCAGAAGATGCTTTCCGCGGCTTCCCTTGAAATTTATTTTTCTATGTCCCCGCCGCGAAACTGTTACTCGTATCTTGTCAAACAAATAGCAACCAAAGAAGTTGTTTGATCAAACTTATCTATCTTCATACACAATGGTCGCTATTTTCTCTGGCAACACTCACATGATACGACGACATCGAAATCAGCCCATTTCCCTTCACGCTGAATTCGAAGCGTTTCTTTCAATTTCTCAATTTCCTCTACGCAACAGTGGGACGATTTAGATGTTAGACACTTAATCAAGCCAACAAGCGCCCACGCGTTGTTTGGATGTAATTTAAGATCTTCACGATACACCATTTCAGACTCGTCCACTTGCCCCTGCTCCAAAAGCAAACCGCCAAGAGCATGGCGTATCGGTTGCATCTTACCCCAAGGCTCATCGTAGTTCAACTTATCTTGCATAGCCACAGCTTTTCGCAAAAGGTCAAAGCCGATCTCATACTGTCCATCTCGGTACGCTATTTCACCGCGCAACATGACGGAGTCTACAGCCAGAAGGTCTTTAACAGTGTTGTTGTACAATATTCGAATTTCAGCATCGGGATCTCTTCGCAACTCTTCGAAATGGTCAGCTTCTTCTTTTGCTTTCTCAACATAACCCAATGCAGCCAAAGCGAGGCCCCGTGCATAGCGAATAGACGCAGTTCTGTAAAGCATCAATTTCGCGTCTTTTGGAAGTGCCACCTGAACAAGATCCTCCCATCGACCAAACCGCGTCATAACGTGAATATCGAGGGCGGAATAAGTTTCCAGATAGGAAGTTAGACTAGGAAACCTTTCAAACATTGTTTCGTTCACCATAGTATTCAGCTCTTTTGCCACTTCCATCCCTTTATCCTCCATTCCCCCAAGAATAGCTCCATATACAGCCATGTGATAGTTATGAACAACGTAGTTAAAATAAAAGCTTTCTTTTCCGGCTGTGGAGGGACTGGCTTTCATTGCAAATTGGTCTGCTTTGATCGCCAGACAATTATATTCGATACATGACTCGTAATCTCCCACCAAGACGTCAATGTGTGTAGGCATGTGCACGAGGTGTCCTGCAAAGGGAAATGCTACTCGAAGATGGCTACATGCCCCAAGGGCCGAAGCTGGATCGGGTGACATCTCCAAAAGGTGCACATACAAATGGCACAGTCCAACGTGCTGCGGGTGTGTTTTTAGAGCCCGCTCGAGTATTTCACGAATCTCGAGCGTATCCGGGCTGGTCGGCTCGCCTGAGGGATACTTGTAGAGATTCCATGCATTCAAGACCATCAAGGAATCAACAAGGAAGTACGCGATCTCAGGGTCCTCTGGATACTTCTCGTGCACTTTCCTCATCGCATGTGCGTACGTTCGACCAGCGATTTCATCGCTCAGATCAGGGTTAACACCAGGGACACACGTCAAACCACGAATGGCTTCTAGAAATTGAACTTCTATGTCCGAAACCCAGTAGTGCTGCTCAATCCGTTCGCTGTCCCCCTGGTTTTCTTCTTCATCAAGCTGTGACCAGCCTTCTTGTCTTTCTTTATTTGCCGTACCGCCTTTCAAATTGATTCCTTTCTTCAGCTCTTCAATTTTCTCCATGGCTAAATTGCTATGACGATCTGCAACCTGTTGACTTGGAAAGATACACAACAAGTCATGCTTTTCAACGTCTTCCGGATGATTCGTCGATTCGTAGTAAGCTTTGCCTTTGAAATTGTAATTTGGAGCGTGACACAAGGCAACACAGCCATGTGCTAAAACACAATAAGGACTCAAAGCAAGGCAAGCTAGAAATGACTTGGCAGCCAATTCGTGGTGATAGCTCAGCATCAACTTTAATCCGAAATCAAAGTACGCGCGAGCGTCGGGGTTCTGATCCAGATTCGAAACATTCTTGCGTTGATAAGTTCCCAAATCGAAAGTCTCCATTACGTCTCGCTCAATAGGCGAGAAAGTATCACAATCATCCAGGTATTCTCGTTGTGAAGCTTCAACACCCTATCTAAATAGCATAGAGATTTAGAAATGAATGGGAATTCGGTAGAATAATGCGTATCAAAGAGGAGGCTGGTGTCGTACCTGATAATGCCAAACAGGCAACTTGTGGACCTCATTACCATCTACCAGCTTTGCAGCTTCTTCTTTTCAACCATGATGAGTCTTTGCGTCTTGTTTTTGGGTTGCTTCAGAGACCACACGCGTCGTTTACTTATTTGGCTCTGTCGTTCTCATTTTATGCAACTGGTCACTTCAAAGATCGTTTTTGCGAGGAACAATCGCGGACGCGCACGTGTTGAATTATACATACGAAGACGCGCCTGTACTACTGGATAGAAAGTGCGAGAGCCCGGAAAGACACAGACATGTGAATCAAAAGATCGTTCCCGGTTAGATTGCTGGTTCGCTATGATTATTTAGGGAGACGCAAAAATAAAATAGACTGATAATAAGTACAAAACCCAGTAAAGTCTACTAGTACCTCTTTCCCGTTTCCTCACGAGCATTTAGAAAGCGAGCTTTGCAAATCTTCACTCATATTTTTCAGGGATTCTTGTGCTGCAGATAGTTCACCAAAAAGTGAGGTCATTTCACGTTTACACAGCGCTTCTTGCTCCAATAACTGTTCTTGATAACTAAGTACCTCAAGATCCATTTTCTTTTGAGCCTCCGTTCGGAAAGCATCCAGAGCGCGCTTGGTTGTTTGTTCGGCTTCAGCAAGCAGATCGTTAGTTCTTGCCTCGAGGCTTTCAAATTTCTGCTTCCATTCACTCGCGATGAGTTTCGTCTTCTCTTGTAAAACCTGGTCAAAGTGCTGTTCCGAGTACAGCTCGGCAGCCTTGTCCATCACATTCAGAACCTCATCGTATTTGCCTTCAAGGCTATTTAGTTCATTTTTGAGTCTCCCGTTTTCTGCCGTGTATAATGTGACTATACTCTCCAACTCGGAAACGATTCCTTGCTGTTCGTTGATCCTCAGTTGGCATTCCTCTTCGATCTTCCTTTTAATAGCATTGGATTCGTTCTGGAATTGCTCGTGAAGAATAGCATTCTTTTCTGTATTTTCAAGTACCGTTGCAAGTTTCACTTGAAGCTCTTCCTTTTCTGTTTGAAGCCCTGCATACTGTTCAAGGAGTGACGCGTGTTCTTCGGCTAATTTGATCTCTCTTCCAGAGGCTTGCTTACTCTCTTGGGCCTGAACTAATGCATTTTGTTCAAGCTTTTCCAGCAATAGAGTATTCTCTTTCAGCAGCTGGTCCCTTTCCGACTCCAAAAGACTTTTCCATTGGGAATCTAGCTCCTTCACCTGTCTTTCGGTCTCCTTTTCTGAACCCAGTGCATCGGCCTGTAGCCTTCGTAGCAAATTATCTTTTGACGAAGAACCTGAACATTTTCATGTCGGTACGACTCGATTCCAGACAAGCGCTTCTCGACAGTATGTAACGTCGACTGGAGAAGACCAGAAAAGTCAATAATTTGCGCTAACAAGGCATGATCCTCTCCTAGTGCGGCGCGACAATCGTCCAGCAGTTTATTTATCTCATCTTTCTTTCCAAGCAATTCAAGTCCATCCTTCGTCTCTAAACTAGCCCCGAATAAATTGATTCGCTCGGTTTCGATAAATGTGACATGAAGCTCTTGCGACAACTCGTCGGCACCCACCGGGGATGGTAACGCACTGGCTTCCTGCAATTCCTCGATTTCCAAATCCGAAATCTTGACTTGTCGTTGCAAATCTTCGATGGTACGAATCAAATCTTCCATTTCCTTCTTATATCGGTTCTCAACTAACAACATGTGTTCACTGCACATATCATGTAGGCCTACCGTAGTTTCTCCCGACGCATTCGCTCTGCTTTCCATTAAAGCTTGTAATTTCTCAATTTCTAGTGTAGATTCTTGAAGTTGTGTCTCCAACTGCTTGGTATCAGAGATAGACCGTAGCTTGTCATCGAGATCCGATTGAATCCGTTCTAATCGCCGCGGTATAGCAGCAGCGGCTAGAATCCATTGCTCGCGCTGTTCGGCCAATGATTGAACAATTTCGTCTACTTCCGTTAATAATGCAACGCTATTTGCTGCGCTGACCAAAGGCATAGCAGCCAGCGAGAAAAAGAAAATATAACGCTGCGAGAACGGTGTGCCTGGTCGGCCCAGATGTTTCCATCGAATGTGCTTTTCTCATTAGGATTTTTTCTTTCGTAGGTGCTCAAGATATGTAATATCAGCTTATTGTTTGATCTAGACACTGCAGTATCTAAAGCTTTGTGTCTTCCGGCTCGAATGGGACGTCGATTACAAGTACCGGTACCGGTACTGTATGATCTTCATGTTTATCTCGTCTTGACATCCCGCTTTCGTTTTTCGTTGCCGCTTTCTCTGAGTCCCGGACAGTCACGGTGCCCTGCACGTGACGTGGCTACGGCGAGGCCGCCCAAAATTCTAGAAACCAGTTTCTAGATACTCTATCCAATGAACAGTTTTCATAGAAGGTAGTGATCGTTACAGCGCCATAGGTAAACGACGTTAATATTAGGATTATAATCTTGCTTGAATCCTGGTTTCATTGCTTGGCAATGTCGACATCGGGCCATTCGCGCCACAAATGACACACGCCGCGGACGTCTTCTACGTCCTTGACGCCCTTCAAAAAGGCAGCGATCTGGTCCAATTCTCGGTCTTTGGGATCGTCAATAAAAGACGAGCAATCGATAGCATTTTCCGGGTGGAATGAATAGGAGCTGGGAGAGTTATCAATAATGATAGCCTGAGAAAGATCCCGGTCGAGTAGCGACAAGTCTTTGACATAGTTTCCTTCGTAATAAACACAAGACTCGCGAAAGAGGCGTGTTCGAATCACTCGTTCTGGATCCAGAAGATCTAGAAGAGGGTCGGCGTACTTATTCAAACTTGCCGTGTAAATCACAATTTCGTAGTGCTTGGCCATTTCAACAAGAAACTCGTCAACACCGGGGCGTTTCATTACATATACAAAGTGCACAACATCTTCAATCTGAGGAAAGGAACAAAGGATGAGATAAAGCACAGAGACTGATGTGAAAGAGCGCTACTATTACTCACCTGTACAGGAATGACAAAATCGGCGCCAGGAACAGCGCGGAAACTGGAGTGAACGAGCGTTTCGTCCAAGTCCAGCACCAAACACTTCTTCCCAGTATCATCCGGATGAATATCAGGGAGAAGTCCAGCACGACCACAATCGATGATAGAATCCTTGCTTTTCGCGGGTTCCATGGATGATTGTACTGTCTCCCGGTCGTCGGTGTCGGAGAGAAGACAGCAACACATGGACCGAAAGCTGTCGAGGAACGCGTCTGTGCAACTATCTAACGATTCCGGCTCCTCTGTAAGCTTTCCGTCTTTATTGACGTGGAGATGGGGCTTCATACCGCTGGGGTGTTCCAGACGAGCATCCTTGACAGCCGTGGCAGATCGAGGTGTTGATGCGTTTCCGTAACGATCCGTTTGAGTGATAAAGTCTGGAATGGCTGCTTCTTCTGCACTATCTTTCGGCACAACAATCGGGGATTTTCGTTGACCAGGTGAACGTAAGTCGCCATTGCTGCGCACTCCGTATTGAGGAGACGGAGTCGAAGCCGCAGTTCGTGGGGTGTTGTTGTATTCATCATCTCCGAGTTTCGTATCCACCTGCAAATTACGTTTGCTCATTTTTGACGTTACATGTCCAGAGCTAGTCCTAGACACCATATTCCGGTCAGGCCGTTCTGATTCCGGAGCAATACGACGCTGCGTCCGGGAACGAACGGCTCTGGAACCCGATTCTTGCTGATCGTTATCGATTTTTTCCGCTAGGTAACTGCGGCTTGAGCGAGCGGAAGAAGCGTTCTCCTTGTAGTGGCGCAATCTTTCTGTCCTTTGATCAGCTGGTAAAATTCAAGGATATCAAGATGAAAGGCAACAAGAAAAGGTGAGTACTTTGATTGAAAAGGAACTGAGAAAAAAGCATCGAAGGCGTTGGGCGGTTGTTTCGAAGGGCGGTGTACGGTGGAGTGTTGAAGTGTCACGGTGTAAGGACGAAATCGGCCGCGAGGTATTTAGTACCGTCGGACGAGTTCAACTGAAGCTTTATAGTAGAAAAATTTCCGTTGAGCGAGCCCGCCTTCCTCACCGTTCAAAACACCCTCCGTTTCCGTTTGGCGTTCACCCTCCGCAACACGAGTTGCCGAATAATAACGACAATGAAAATGGACCAAGCATCTCGTCAAGGAACATCGAGAAAACAAAATTTACGATAAACAACCGATGATCATCAACTACTTGAATATTCTGCACTAAGCGCGCTCCGAACGATGCTCGGTAGGTTGTGTTTCTCACCTGTCATGATAAATTGGCTCGACGCGCTAAGCAATTTAACTCTTGAAAAACTATCTCCGAATCCAATTCTATGTTCGTCAAAACGGACCCGTCGAAACGATTTGTGAAAGGAAAATCAATTCAGAAATGATCTTTCTTTCTCCTTTAGATTCCACGCTGTACGATGTGGGAACAGCAAATGACTGAATGAGGTTTGGAAATCGGCCACCAGAATTTTTAGGTTGACTTTTTGGTGTAGCAGTTGGAGTGGTTGAACGTTGAACGCTCCGGCGTACTCCAAAGCGCATCCCCAACTGTCTCAGTCCATTTTCAAATACAAACTTTCGGCGTTGAAAATTTTCTATTTAAAAGATTTGTATGTAGTATCGCTAAGTATTGTGAATGCTCTTTTAAATACGAAAAACTGTTTGCCGTTGAACAGATTGTGACTGTTCTATTTAAACCGTCACGTTTCAAACACGAGCTGCTACATCATCGTTCCTATCGTCTGTCCTGCACCCGAACATTATGTTGTTTTTGTCAACGGTAACGCTCTCCTTAATAAACTTATCTCCCTACCCAATGAGGTTATGCTTATGCGACATAGACTTAGTGCGAACTCAATGCTGTAGACCTGCACTATTAAAGAGATAGCGCCGCTGGGTAATTAAAAAATTATTCAATGAATCAATTTTATAAGCTTCAGGAATGTCTCTCACGTTCCTGGGGGTTCGTCCAATTGTCATGGCGGCAAATTTGACCTTCGGTAGTTTCAGAAACCTGGAAACTGAATGCCATAAATTCGTTTTGCGACAATCAAAGTTGTCGGTAATGCCATGATTATCTTTTGACAAGATCATAATTCATTACTCGCTTCTGCACGTTCCAATACCAATTTCGGCGTCAGACTCACCGCTTCATGTCCCGTGGCCCACCCCGCCCAAACCACTACGTCATCGCTATTTCCATCCACTTGCAGAGTGACCGGCGTGTCATGCCGAGCCGCATGAGCGCGACGACCTTCGCACATGTTGGCGGGAACGAACCGAGCCCCTTCGGAAACTTCCATGACGTACTGCACATTTTGTGATTGCAACGAATCCGGAACGTGCAATCGCAATTGAAACGTCTGTTCTTTCTCAAACGTCAAACTCTCACGAATCCATTCGTCGGTCCCCGACAATCGACCCATAATTTCCACTCCCGGTACTTTGGCCTGTTCGGGTCGAAGAACATCGTAATTCATGATGATTTCGTCCGAATCGAGCTCAACGTAACACTTGAGCCAAGCCGCAAAGCCCGCCGCTGGCTCGAACCACACGCTCAGAAACAGCAATATCCTCATTCCCCAGTGTGAGAGTTTTGCAGAAAAACAATACAATGGCCAATCTTCTGGTTTGGATCTGAAACGCCGCCCCAGCGCAACAAAAAATTGCATCCAAATCCGAAATTGACATTTGCGGTTTTTAGTTGCCACTTTCTGCGGTCGGGGTCGGGGTTCGGGGTCATTGTTAATAGTATCAACGTCACAGTATAAGTTCCAAGTGTAGCCTGTAGAGTGGCGCACGACATTACCGTTGTTGCGTCTTGCGTCGGAGGCATCGGCGCGGTTCGACGTTGAGCTGCGTTATTTGCATCAATTTGATGAAAAAAAAGAGTATAACGTTCCTCTTCATTCTTGCCTACAAGCAAGTCATACACGAACACAATGGAGGGTGCTTGGGATGTTACGCAGCTTGAAGAAATAGCCGGAGCTCGGTTATCCTTCCATTGCTGGCCTGCGACGCGATTGGAAGCGACGCGCAGCATTGCGCCGTTCGGAGCCCTTTACACTCCCTTAAAAAAGCTGCCGCCGCAATGTGCTCCTCCGACGGCTCTTCCGTACGATCCAATTCGTTGTGTGACTACCACCTGTCACGCCGTATTGAATCCCTATTGTCAGGTCGACTTTCATTCCAAATTGTGGATTTGTCCGTTTTGTATGGCACGCAACCACTTTCCGCCGCATTATGCGGAGAACATTACGGAGACCAACTTGCCCGCGGAGCTCATTCCCCAGTATGCGACATGTGAGTATGAACTACAAACAGTCCCCGATCAAGGCGCGCCTTGTTTTCTCTTTGTGATCGACACGTGTACGACCGCCAAAGAGGAGCTCGCGGAATTGGCGGATAGTTTGCAGCAAGCTTTGAACTTGTTGCCGCCGGATAGTTTAGTCGGATTGATTGTGTATGGTACCAATATATCGGTCTACGAACTTGCTAGTGAAAACATATCCAAGGCTTACATCTTTCGAGGCAACAAGGAGTACTCTCCCGCTCGCGTGGCAGAGCTGCTCGGATGTAGTCGAGGACGGGCCCCGGCGGCTCCTCAAGCCCCCGGAGCACCGGGACAACCGCAGCAACAACCAAATGCACCCAACAATAATATGATGGGTGGTCCGACACAGGAAGTACTGAGTCGCTTCCTCTTGCCCGTGTCGGAGTGCTCCTTTGTTGTTGAATCCATCTTGGACGACTTGCGTCGAGATCCGTGGACTGTCCCTGTCGACAAGCGTCCGGCGCGAGCTACCGGCTGCGCCTTATCGGTGGCAACCTCGTTGCTGCATTTGGCTATTCCGCGCCGCGGTGCCCGTGTTATGTTGTTTACCTCGGGGCCTTGTACCATTGGCCCCGGCGCAATCGTCTCGCGGATGCGCGATGAAGATATTCGTTCTCGTGCGGATCTGGCCAAGAACGCCGAGCCGTTGTTCAAGCCGGCTTGTGAATTTTACGCGAGTCTGGCCTATCCGGGTCAACAGACGGAAGGAACTAAGAAGAAGAACGCCAAGTTCCAGCCGACATCTGCTCCGTATCACACCGTGGATGTCTTTGCGTGCAGTCTCGATCAAGTTGGTATGCTGGAAATGTCGGGATTAGTTGAAGCAACGGGTGGACTCATGGTGCTTGGAGACTCGTTCGGTCAGTCAGTCTTCAAGGAGTCGCTACGTCGTGTATTCAGTCGGTACCCAGACGATGTCCCACAGGATGGCGGTCAAATGGAAATGGCATTCGGTGCATCTTTGGAAGTTCTCACCAGTCGCGAATTCAAGGTCTCTGGTGCTATTGGTCCCGTGTCGAGTTTGAATAAGGCGGGTCCCAACGTGTCGGAGCTCGAGGTCGGGAAGGGAGGTACAAATGTGTGGGGTCTGGGAGGCATTTTTCCCACCACCACGGTTGCCATTTACTTTGATATTAGCAACACTGCTGCACTTCCGGAAAACAAACGTCCATTTATTCAGTTTTTGACCAAATATCAAACTGCATTGGGTCGAACACGAATTAGGGCGACAACCCTGTGTGCTGGATGGTACAATCCCCCTCAAATTCCTCGCGAGGACCCCGTAGCCGAACGACAGGCGATGATGAACAGCCCCGTCAAAGGAGGCTTTGATCAAGAAGCGGCCGCCGTCTTGACAGCTCGGATGGCAGTTCATCAGACGGAATCGGATGAAGTGGGCGATGTTTTGCGCTGGGTTGATCGCAGCTTGATTCGCTTGTGCGCGAAGTTTGCGGAATATCAGCCTGATGATCCCAACTCGTTCCGCCTCTCCCCACAATTCTCGTTGTATCCTCAGGTAAGTTACTCGACTTGCTTCATCTTTACCTGGATAATTGCACTTTCTCACCGCAATAATTAGTTCATGTTTCACTTGAGACGCTCTCAATTCCTGCAAGTGTTCAACTCGAGTCCCGACGAGGCCGCTTATTATCGATACATCTTGACACGCGAAAACACTACCAACTCGCTTGTCATGATCCAGCCCACCCTGTTGTCATACTCATTTAACGGTCCACCCCAAGCGGCCTTGTTGGATGCAGAGAGTGTTCGCGCCGATACGATCCTACTCCTCGATACCTTCTTCCACGTTGTCGTCTTCCACGGTGAAACAATTGCCGCGTGGCGTGAGCAGGGCTATCATGAACAGGGAGGAGCACGCCGCATTCCGCTCATTGCTGGAAGCTCCACAATCCGATGCTCAGCTCATCATGGATGCCCGATTCCCAGTGCCTCGATACATTGTCTGCGATCAGCACAAATCCGAAGCACGCTTCCTTATGGCAAAATTAAATCCTTCTGTTACTCACAACTCCAACCTAGATGGCGGCGGAGGCGGAGCACAGGTCAACACAGATGACGTTTCGCTTCGTGTTTTCATGGAGCATTTGATGAAATTGGCGGTGCAATCGTAAAATGGAATACAAGAGCTGCTTGTAACGAGTTTAAGTTTAGCAACTTCTTACTTTTACGTTTGAAACTCATTTTTGAGCGAGCTACCCAACCAGGTTGAGAGGATAACTATCGTTGTGCACTAGACAGATTGATAGCCACGCCGCCGCATGTTGTTCCACGGCCTTGTGAAAGCCACAGCCATAGAAAAGGAAACAACAACCAGTAACAAAGGAAGAATTTGGAGGAAGGACATTGGCAACGAAGTACCGACTCCAGATAAGGATGCCACCCAAGTGGTTGCCAGTATTGCATTCAAATCACCAAAGACAAGACGCTGCGTCCATGTTCTAGTTTCACCTGGAGCCAAGTGCAACAAAAACTGGGGTTCCGGCGAAAGGGTACCTCGTTCCACGTACAAATTGTAGGCATACATTTCGTTGTTTTGCAGTTCATGCAGGGTTGACTCGATGGTAGTACCACACGCTTCCAGACGAAATGCACCCGTTGTCTTTCCGTCATTGAGAAACTCGGACTTTATTCGCGGACCTGGTGGAATGGCATCCTGCCATTCGATGCGAATGGATCTGACTTTTTTGATTACACGAGCATAGGTTCGCAGAGGCGTCGACCATGACCAAGTTCCCGGTTCTTCATACACCGGATCACGGTTCTCACCCGCTAAATCCATTTCAAGGGCATATCCAGGTCCGACCGCATCTCCATCGCAGGTAAAAAAAGTTATGGGAATACCAAACAGTCGAAAACGCATCTTGCCCCAAATTGGTCAAACTCGTCGTGACCGCCAAAGTACTTCCCGTCAAGGAAATTTCCTTAACCAACTTATACCCATACTGTCTCAATCGAATTTCTTGCTTCATTTTGACGGATGTAGGACCCGCCGCTTCCATTTTCCATTGCGGTTCTTCAGCAAATAAGTAAGGACTGTTGAATTTGTAATCCCCCGCCGAATCACATTCCGGACAAGTTCCTTTCAACAATATTCCTACACCAATTTTGAGAAAGGGTTCTCCCAATTTGGCTTCCGTATATCCCAATACACCATTCGTTATATCACTCCCCTGTTGCCAACCACAATGAAAGAAACAAAACGCTCCATTGTCTCCGACCCCAAATTCTGCGGCCAATCCGACACCACTTTCGGGCCAGTGCTCATTGTGCGGAATTCTCCACATATCGGTTTCAAACAGTGTATGATGCCGACCATCGGGCGTGGTTCGTTTCACGGAACCGATCATTGAGGAATGGTCAAAACGACTGCCAGCGTAAAACGAAGTATCTTTCAAATCGGTCCGGAGACTTTCGGGGAGATACACGACCACCGAAAGTTCTCCCGTGTCTAATGTAAGATTAGCATAATGCATTATTCACCGAATGAAGAGAATACAGGTAGGGATTGAATATGTTGCTAGAGGTTCGTGTTAGCTGGAGTTCTCGTTCTTTGGATGTTTGATTTTCAAAAAGATACAAGGGGTATCACATCCCGATGAGAAGAAGGTTCTTCGGCTGGGGCCGGAGCAGGCTTTTTCCGCAGGACATTCCGAGGGTCATAGTAAACATGTAGGAGCGTTTCGCGAAAAGATTCTGTGCATCGTATCCAAGGACAGACGCTAAAACAGTTTGTCTGAATAACTCTAACTCTAACTAAACCTTGTGCGCTGGGAACACGTCACGCGTGAAAAAAAAACACGCAACGAGCAACGACGACGGATGAATGCATAACAAGCTATTCACATAATAGATTAAATGAGACGAAACAAGATGGCCTTCTTCAAACCGAATTCCCTTTTCTTTCTACTGTTGTTTTCGAGTCGAATAATAGAAGCATGGCTGCATCAAGCCAGGTCAAGACCAAATGATTTTATTCGCAATTCCTTTTCTCGCACCCTCATGTCGTCCTCTCCTAGAGACGACAACAGCGAAGAATCCAACAATAACAAACTAGATCCGGCGAGACTTGGCTTTGATGCCCGAAAAACAGTCCTCTCGATCCAACGACCGCTCAGCCGTCCGTGCTCGCGCGTTTCACATCACCCCGCATCGACGATCCCTATTTGCCCCTTTCCGATGTATTGATTGCCCAAATTGTCGCTCCCGGTCTACAAGTGGTATGGCTCAGTATCAATCACGCACCTTCTCCTTCCTGGATCAAGCCGTTCTTTGGATACGCCGGTCCGGGGTCTCTGTTGGCTCCGACTTTGGTGCACGGAGCGGCGTTGGCGACTTGTTTTGTTGTGGGGGCACTGGCCGCAAAAGCGTACGAGTTGGATGCCATTGTGCCGCGAAAAAATAATGAAACGACCTGGGATTATACGAATGTAGTCGCACGTGTTCTACAAGCCGGTGCGTTTGCGAGTGGTGTCTTGATATTAGGGACTCAAATGGATTTGTACACGCATTACGGATACGTGCAACTGGGCGATTCGCCCGAGACCGATTTTCGTTTACAAGTGGCTGCCGTAGAATTGTCGAACGATATTGTGTTTGAAGCGGTGTCCTTACTGGGATGGCGACTTTATTTGGCGAAACAAGGGGAGAGATAGTGTACAGGAAGCGCCGAGAAAAAGCGATCAACCAATTTTCATAAGGAAAAGGTTTGCTAATTCTAGACTATACGGACTAGACAGCTCATAATCGGTATATGGGGTTTCTGATTTATGGTCGGAATCCTACCATTCGCATTAACAAGTAATTCTATTATTGATTATGAGGATGTCAGTCTCAATCGACGATGTGCTGTCGGCACATCACCTACACATGAAATGCTATAGCGAGGAATCTATTCCATTTTGCTCTACATTATAGTGTTTTCATTCTATCAAAAAGTCGTAAGCTTTCACTTCAGACTACGAAGTTGCTTGCGAGCATTCAGCAGTTGCTCCGCCTCACGAAACTGTTTCCATTTGAGCACGGGTCGAAGGTTTGGATCTAATTCAATAGCCCTGCGCACAATATGAAGGCTCTTCAACGTATTGCCTTGCTTCATTTCAAAGAGTGCAAATGCTTGCAGCACTTTCGCGGAACAAGCGCATTCGTCATCCGTGTGCAGGACCAAGCGGAAAAAAAGAAAGAAAAGACTTCACGAGTCTTGGTGGCTAGGTACCCTTCGCGCTGTAAGTGTAGTGCGAGTAATAGAGTAGTAACGGCAAGTTTCGCATGTCCGCATTCTTCGTCTGCTTCGGCGGCAACCAGATCATCGATTATGCGACGATAGATGATCTCAGCGTGCGCGGGTTTGCCGTCTTTGATCTTTCTCAAGGCAAAGTAGTGTTTATTGGCCAAGTCAACATAATTATCGGGGTCTTCTTGCATTTGCTGACCCAGAGCTCGTCGTCTTTCTTCGCGCATGACTTTGGAATAGTAGAGAATTGCTTGATCAATCCATTCCTTTCTTTGTTGCTCTCGTCTCGATTCCTGTAAACGAGGAGCTGAACTCTCACAGATTTCGGCTAGCTCGCCGTAATTTGCGAAGCGTAGAGGTGTTCGGGCAGGAGCCATTGCCGGATATGATTGAGAAGGTGCGAACGCAGATGCGAACAGCGGAACTGAAGAAAAGGCCAAGAGAAGTTGTATCGTCGCCAACATCGGCAGAAAAGACTTCCGAGAAAGGTTAAAGTGAATCATCTCGAAAATTTAATTAACGAGGAAAGAGCTTGCAGATAAAAGCGAGGACTTTGAGGTCGTTGGCGTCTTGAAAAAGTGAATAGAACTATCAGGATGGGAAAGCATCTGTCATTTCGTGCAAAAAAGAATTTTCCCAAAAGAAGTTCAAGCGAATGCATGTGAAACGTGTACTCCGGGCGCGTGTTGTCTGACACGTTTATTCAAACGGTCGAGAGTCATGAGGTTCAGTATAGATTTTAAAGTACAAATAACAGAACCGGTACGAATGGTCTTGGCGGCGGTTGCACCCATCCGCGAGATTGACACGCGATGGCCGTGCGTTTCTCCTGGCGCGGCACGAGTCGGGCCTGTTGCCACGGATTCTTGCTGATGCATGCGCCCAACGCATCTATGGTGAAAGGACCATAACGACTCATCATTAGCAATAAACCATTACCATTTCACCGTTAGCGATTCAATGAAAATTAAAGAAAGGCATAATGAATATTGCATTTATTGTTAAGGAGCGAAAGTCTCATGTCTACACTTAGAAAGTTGCTCACCACCCACACGACGATGCAGTTTTCTGAAATTCCGCGGGGTTGCACCAAGGCGGGAGCCGATAAAGTGATACCCAATTGATTTCCTAGAGCATTCATTTGTCTAATCATCAGGGCAAAAAAGAATTTACCGTGACTGACAATGCATTTGAATCAGAAAATCGTTGAGTCTTCTTTCTACGCGATAGTAAACTTTAATGTCAATGTCACACAAGACACAAGCGAGTGAATCATAATCGACATACCTCATGCCTTCAACATTATCAACAGCAATGACATTCAATTCATCGCAATTGAAACATGTTCTTAATCTGATTGAACCGGAAACTGTAAAACCAACTTTTTACGTAGTATTGGGCATCGAAACCAATTTCAAGCAAGGGCATCGACGCAATTGATTCCTGTAACACCATCAACAACAATTTTAGTGACACTATATTTCAAGTTGATATCGTCTTAAGATATTCTTGTGTCTATGTTCGTGCTTGGAAGAGTATTTATTGAAATGAATGCGATTGCCCGAGACTGAAATGAGACTGAGTCGGGAGTCGGGAAACTATTCCTTCTACTCTTTACATAGAAGTATCGTCAGTTTTGTGCGGATGCCGTATGTCATTCTGTGCCATGTCCGCAAAACTTGTGACGTATGAAGGCTAATGTCGTGTTGGCGTCTCAATTTTCGAATGGAATCCGACAGGGTTACCTCGTTTCAATGATACATTAAGGGTCTATAGTGTCTATTGTAAACTTGAGCATTTACTTTCTTTGAAATTCCTTGCGCCGACACGTACGTTGCAATAGCAACAGCTCTCTTTAGAAGCAACAACAACATCACCTTGGCTTCGGGTTAGAGACGTTCCCTATTAAGTTGGTAATTTGCAAACTCAAGGTGCTCCAAGCGATACCTTTTCACTGTGCATATATAACTATGAAGTTCTCTTGCGCAGCATCCTTCTTGTTCATTGCTTCGGCAGCTGCCTTCGCTCCTTCCGGCATCTCCAACAGACAGGTAGGTTTGCCGTTAGCATCCGAGATAATTTACAATTGACAATTCTCTTTAATATCGAGACTCTTTGGAAGCAACAACACTTTTCAAAAGAACGTCTCGCGATATGCTTGGTTGGCTATCCTAACATGTTTGCTTTTGAATTTCAGGCAACTGCCATCTTCAGTGACCCCAACCAAAATCCTTTCGGTAACCAACCATCGATCCAATGGGGTGGCAATGATAGTGATCCAAATGCCAAAACAATTCGTCTTCGTGAACGTCTCAACGAGGCCGACACCGAGCGTCGTAAGGCAGAAGAGGAGGCTCTTCAGCGTGAACGTGCTGCTGAAATCCGACGTGAGGAACGAATGAGAAAAATTGCTTACATGCAACAAATGCCGGACAATCAGCCGGCCGGTACTGGTGAGTACGCGCGTGCATATTCTCATTATTTATTTTTGAAGAATTAGAGTCTAACACACGCCTATTTTCAGTTGAAGAATTCATGTTCAAAGAGGGTGTCCAAGATCAGCTAGATAAACTGGACCGTGAGTTGGTCGGCTTACTCCCCGTCAAGAAGCGTGTCAAGGAAATCGCCGCTTTGCTCGTTTTGGATAAGATGCGCCGTAAGTTAGGCTTCGAAACGTCGGTTCCTTCGCTGCACATGTGCTTCACTGGAGCACCGGGAACCGGAAAGACCACCGTTGCCGTTCGAATGGGACAAATTCTGGCAAAGATGGGTTACTCTCGCCAGGGACACGTTGTGCTAGCGACTCGTGATGATCTAGTGGGTCAGTATGTGGGTCACACCGCCCCCAAGACCAAGGAAATGATCAAGAAGGCTATGGGTGGTGTTCTTCTTGTCGATGAAGCTTATTATCTTTACAACGCGGCGAACGATCGTGATTACGGTCAAGAATCTATTGAGATTTTGCTGAATGTGATGGAAACGCAGCAAGATGATCTTGTGGTCGCCTTGGCTGGTTATAAGGACCGCATGGATAAGTTCTTCTCGTACATTCCGGGTATGATGTCTCGTATCGGTAACCACATTGACTTTCCGAACTATTCGGCGGAGGAGTTGGTCCAGATTGCGTCGGTCATGGCTGGGCAGCTGGAGTATGATATTGACAACAACGCGTACAATACATTCTACCAATACATCCAGAAGCGCATGGAGCTTCCTTATTTCTCGAATGCCCGTACTGTGCGAAACGCCATGGACCGTGCTCGAATGAACTCTGCTATCCGAACGTTCGATCGTTTCGCTATTCGTGGTGAAAATGGAGGTGTATGCACGGTCCAAGACTTAAAGAGCATCACTTCAGAAGATTTCCAAGTTCTTTTGGACGACATCCTTTATGCTGATGCCGACAAACGTATTTTCGCGTAAATCTATCTAGCCATTAGTTGGTAATCGTTTTCCTTAGTGATAACCGGTTTCATTAAAATAGGCAGAAATCAATTTTCATCGTTTCTTGCTTCTTTTCTTCGTTGATTGATGAGTGTTCTGCCTGGCATATCCTTTTGCTTTCCCCGTGCTCATGTGCTGTAAGCTATATTGAATACGTTGAAAAGCATCATTCCTGCCTTGTGAAACTGGAGACTGGGTCGGCATTTTCTTTACTTTCTTCTTCTAAAAGGACAATCATTTCAAAGTTAGCATCATTCTTACATTCATCTTGTTCGTGTCAGTCGTAGACATACCTTTCCTTGATCCAGCATGGAATCCCAACGGTCCAAAAACATCTTTCTCTTTCTGAATGTATCCTTCCGATCAAGTTGTTTCAAAAGGCTGCGCCGATTTTCATCCACTTTAAGTGCATTCTTTGAAGACGCACTGAGCTCACTTCGTACCGTTTCCGCAGCGCCTTCGTCTTCCCAGCCACCAACTGGTTTGTTTCCCAACAATGAGAAATCGGCCTCTTTGTTTCGAATAGTTGTGGCCGGCTTCCAGGCCTTGTTCTTGGCCCGAGGTCCCAGCATCACCTCAACCTTGCCACGACCGGGGCCGCGGTCTAACACGATCTTTCTTTTCTTATTATCAGATTTTGGGAGCTTTTCCGCAACAAAAGATTCCGTACTTGAGTCGTTCATGCTTTTGGTAGGTGTCACCATAGGGCTAGCAATCGCCCTCGTCGAATCCAGACTTTTGTTGTTTCTGGAGCCGTCGTCATCTTCCCTTCACACTATCTGAAGTAGATCCGCTGTCCAATGAATCCTCCGAACCACTGGTGCTATTATCGCTGTCGGTGCTCTCTGGAGAAACTTTCACTTTATCATCGGCTTTCTCATTCTTGATCGGATGCGAAGTGGACGACGACGACGATGATGATGAAGATGATGATGAAGAAGAAGAAGATGAAGAGGAAAAGGAAGAGGAAGAAGAAAGTGCATTTGTGGCATTGTCTCTCGAATCTGAGCCAAAATGTTTCGGTGTTGCAACTATCTGCTTTGTAATTTGAGTCTCCTTTGACTGCAGAAGTGTTGCTTGCGGAGTTAACTCGATCATTTCACTGAAGCTGCCAGAGCGGGTTCTCTCCCGTGCTTTCGCATGCTCGATGGCCTCCTCAGTCGACATCGATTTCATAGAACGCGGCGGGGGTTTCAAGGGCGGGGTTGGAAATTCAATCTTAACTTCTTTTCTTGAATAGAAGAGAAGGTATGCACCTTCCGTTTGTTGCAAAACATGTCGCTCCGAGACGCTTTCTACGTAGGAATCATCCATATGGAACCAATTGTCACCGCTTGGATTCTTCACACAAGCTGTATAATGCCCCGAGCTAGCACTACCACCAACATGGATTACAACGCCACTCAAAACGTAAGGGCACGACCTGTCATCGCTTAACGAAAGATCCATCGTGGCTGGAAACTTGATACTTCTTGTGATTTTCTTTCCAGACCCAAAGCGTCCGTTCAGACCCGGAGAGAACCCATGGAAGCCACTGTATGAGAATCGTTTCAATTGAACACAGAGTGAAAGTGGCGGTCGGAAAATAGTAAGCTGCTTTTGTGCACAAATGAGTTTATTGCACTTCGAACACTTCCATTTATTCTCTCGGTCGAGTATTTCTTTTCGCGTGTACTCTTGAAAAGCGTCCGAAAGGGTTTGGCACGACTTTTTACTGACCTCCAACGAGATGTCTAGGAAAGGATCGTACGTATTACTGCAATATCCACAACTAGTACATTTGACTTGGCTGCGCAAATAACCGCCGAAAATGCGGTGTACAAAGGTTGTCTCATCTAGACGAGCAATAGGCAAACGATCACGCCACCCTCTGGCATGCTGGTTAATTCCGGCACCTCGAAGTTCACCATCATTCATCGCATCAAGTAAATAGACTAAAAATTCATGCGCGTCTTCTTGACGACCCGGTCGAAATTTGTAACCCTGACGGCTACCGCAGGCACTTAAAGACGGCACTGCCTTGACGATGGAACGAGGGGATATGGAAGTAACGCCGTTCACTCCACCGTGCATCTGTTGAAAAAGCTTACTGATAATAGCAGTAATTCTTTTTCCTTGATTTTCTTTCTTTGAATGGAATGTATCTTGCATCATGGGCGGCATCGACAAGAGTGACTGGGAAAACGGCGGCAGATAGGCCAGACACTGAATGGTGCTGTTCAAGAAGCACTGATACCAATACTCGGGTTAGATTCCAGTCCAGATCCTCAATCGAGAGAGTCACATTCATTGACTTACTGTGTTCCCCAAGTTCATCAGACCCAGTGCTTTGGACGATTTCCGTTGCTTCAAGTAAGTCGAACTCCATTGGTACTTGGTTAACACAGTCCTCTCGTCACACAATCCTCGTTGAGGAAGAGCCAATTCTCCATCCGTCGAATTGGCTCTCGGCCGACAGCCGACTTTATCCTTCACTACTTCTTCGATCGATTTGCCCGACAGGTGTCCCATGGGCAGTTCACTTTCTCGCGAAGCATCATGGTCAGCCTGCGATGATACTACGGAGGGTGTAGAATCGGAATCGACTTTCGTTTTGCTAGATCTTCCATTCAAAATATCGTCGATCGACAGTTTGCTGAGGTTATCTCCTTTTTCTGATACGCTGGCATTACTTGGCGATGATTCTTTCGTTGAAGTTGTTGCGTGCCCATTCGCCAGATGCTTTCCAAATATGTAGGCAAAAATATTTCCTTTCTTGTCTTTCGGATACACAAAGTCCACAGTCGCCAAATGATTTTTTCGAATTGATCCGAATGTATCGACCGACTTTCGATGTTCTACGGATGCTTCCACCTTGTGTCCGTTCGATTTTTGCTTGTTTTTCTTTTTCTTAGAGCGGTGTTTCCCCATATTTTGTCACCAGTGAAACTGCAGATATCACTCAAGGTCAGGGCGAAGAAGGAAAGTTGCTGCTTGTCAATAAAATGATGATGATCATCGTCTCACTTTGATCGATGGTTTCCAATGGCTCCCAACTCCCAACGCGAGCGATCAACACCAAAAGTTGGAATCTTCCGCACACTGTTTGCACAATATTCGAGTACTTCATTTGAGAAACGGTACGACTAGAAAACGGATTGTCAAGCACGATTTGAAAATCGCATCGGCGGCAAGAAAACGTATAAAACGACATGTCAATGTTGTTGATGCAATAAATGATACGAATTACTCCGTATATGTGTTGCGACGATGAAAAGTAAAGAATCCTTTCAATAATAATAAACAGTCGACCGACGCTGGACCGCGGAAAATGGCTCCTTCCATGATTGACGACGTTTTTGAACTCCTAGCTCTTGCCGAAACTCTCGAAGAGCAGAGTCGCATTGAAGCTGCCACCAAGTACTACGAGGCCGTTTATTTGATGCGTCGTTATTTATTAAAGAAAGAAGAAAAATCATCGGATCGAGATATACGGCAATTACTGGAGGAAAAAGTTCGTCACTACGAGCAAGTAGCAGCAACACTCATAGCGGATGATGCGAGTAGGACTTTGACGAGTAATAGTTACTCGCAAGATGACTTCAGTCTCACTCCCTTGCATCCACCGCCACCACCTACGGCACTACATCCGCTCGCTTCTCAGTCCCCGAAATTACAGAATCATCAACAAGTAAATTTGCAGAAACTGGTAGGGTTTGCGAATCAAAAACTATCTCGAGCACTCGACTTCGATGAAGCTGAACAAACAGAGGATGCCATTTCGACCTACATGGAAGCAGCAGAAGATTTCCTGGAGGGGCTAAGATTGGCCGAACTAGACGAAAAGGACAGTCCTGCTGCAATTATGATCAAACGTCGATTGCAGAGTACACTGGATCGTCTGGAAGTACTCAAGTCAGTAGTATCCACCCAGCCTTCTTTGGGAAAAGTCGTTCTACCACAAAAACAAATGGCCGATTATCCACCATCTCGTATTCCACCACACAAACTTTCTGCGGAAGAAGTCAATATACTGAAAGCATCTTCACTCATCGCGAGTGGTGTATTTTTGCCGTGGTCCGATGATGATGCCCGAAATTTACGAATTGAAATGAAACAATCATCACGCATGTACACGGACCCCAACGGCTTTTTGACGCTGTCCGACTCACAGAAACAAGTGTTCCATCGTTGGGCCCGACCATCGGAGATTGCACGAATACGATATCAGCAAGGAACCTCGAAGACGCTACAAGAGATTGTCATTGCGAAGGTGATTACTCCTTTCACGATCCGGCAGAAATACGTTACCGACTGTTCTTTTGTGGCTAGTCTGTGCATTTGCGCCAATTTCGAACGTCGGTTTAAGAAAAGGCTCATTACTTCGATTCTGTATCCACAGACAGAACAAGGAGATTTAGTGCATAACCCAGCTGGCAAGTACATGGTGAAACTTTGGCTTAACGGGGTTGCCCGTTGCGTGGTGATCGATGATTATTTCCCGATTGATAAGTACGGCAATCTATTGTGCTCGCACACGAGTAGCGGCAATGCTCGCTATTTGGAACTGTGGGTGTGTTTGATTGAAAAGGCGTTCCTCAAACTTTCCGGTGGTGGTTATGGCTTTCCGGGCTCGAATAGTGCTGTCGATATGTTTTCATTGACCGGTTGGATACCGGAATCGGTCCTTTTGCCAAAGAAACCGATCAATTTCGAGATTTTGAAACACCACCGGAACGAGCATGGGAAAGAATCATGAGTGCTTCCTCTTTCGGTGATTGTCTCATAACTGTCTCCTCAGAAGTCGACATTTCCGAAGAAGCTGAAGCCGTGGGGCTGGTTACCGGGCATGCGTACGCCGTCTTGAATGTTATTGAGACCAGAAACGGAACCCGTCTTTTCCAGCTAAAAAATCCGTGGGCTCACAAAGGATGGAAAGGGCGTTTCTCAACAAAAGATCTTACCTCGTGGAATGATTTCTCCTTCCAGACAGAAGTCGGTTACGACCCCCAAAAAGGCTGCCATGTGCGATGATGGTGTTTTCTGGATCTGTTGGGACGATGTCCTGCGATACTTCCAAAACTTTCATCTATCATGGAACCCTGACTTGTTTTCGCATAGAACGGCGTTACATGGTTTGTGGCCCGAGTCACAAGGTCCCCCTCAGGATTCTTTTCAAATCGGCGAGAATCCTCAATACGTGGTCGAAATTTCCGATCCGGCAGTGGAGACGAATCCATCATTATGGATCCTTCTGTCGCGGCATGTAACAAAGGAGGAGCAGCTCGAAGGAAAGGTATTTTCTAAAAAAAATATGTGCAACAACACGCCCTGCCCATTCTCATTTTTCTTTGTTTTTCCATAGATCGACGACTACTTGACAATTCACCTACACAAAAACAACGAGAAAAAGCAAAGAAAATGGTACCCTGGTCGATCTGGTGATTGTATTGTAATGAGCGCTTATACGAACTCGCCGCATGTTCTCGTTCGGTACGATATCTCGGGCAGACAAGACAAATATCTCTCACTTGTGTTGTCTCAGTTTAACAAAGTGCGGGATATTCCATACACGCTCTCCGTCTTTTGTACGGGTCACTTTTGCTGTCCCGTCCACCGAAAGATTTGGATTACTGTATCGTACTAAAGGCATTATGGTCGAACCGTAGTGCAGGACAAAGCATGGAGGACAATCACATCACGTTTTCAGTACTTGTAGAGGCGTCGTGTTTCGTGGAATTTCGAGTTTCCACTAGTACGAATATCGCCTCCAATATTATGTTGATTCCGGTCCAACGATACGGCGATGGATTGCGACAGACTACCAGCAAACCAATAGTAGATAGCGGACGCTACCGCCACGGGTTTGCTGTTGCAGGGCCCAAGTCAATTAAACCGGGTCCGTACCTTCTCGTCGTCAGTCGTTTTCATGAACGACAAGAGGGTGATTTCCAGCTCAAAGCCTATTCATCACGAAGGTTGAAGATAGAAAAGAAATAATGTCATGACAACCTGTTGCAAGCTACAAAGTATGTGTGGACTGTGGACGTTTATTAGGAAAATGTGAGGATACAAACAAAGAAAGTTCGGTTGATCTCAGGTTGGATTTTCTTGTTGTCCGTTGAATTTAATCCGGTACCTGTGAATAGATAGTTCTTGTCAAGACATAGATACTGAAGCTACCGGTCCGATAGTGCACATATATTTCATAGGAATTCAAAAATGTCGCTCTAAACAAAAACCGCAAACGATATGATTTGAATTCCGCCGGCTAATTTTAGCGCCATTATCCAACAAAGACAGTTCCTTGTCTCTTGGGAGCTTTTAAGCAACAACCGCAGGCAAAAAAGAGTTGAAGCTTTATCTTCAGCGAAACGCTCAGAAACTCAACTCTCTGATTGCTGTGAATGTGAAAGCTTCCCTTAAAAAGGAAGAAGCACGTTAAGAATGGGAAATTGTCAGAGCGATTACTCTCATCACCATGTGCGGATAGAAAACCCAGGGGTCAGAAAATTGGCTCCCTCGTTGCGCCGAACAAGGAAAATTGTAATCAGCTATGATGATCAAGATGGCATATTTTTCGACGAAATCTTGGAGCAGACAATGCCGTTGTCGCCCGACGCCACCACCCTCACAACTACGTCCTCTTTTCTACGCCTCTCGATCCTTATGAAAGCCCTTCTCCTCTTTCTCTAATAAGACCGAGCAGCGATGACAGTGACGCAGCACTTCCTTCACCCTCAGGTACTCGCGTTCTCGATGTGTCACCTCGACAATCATCAAAAAAAATCTCAAAAAGGAAATTCTTCAAGATCGACGTGGAGTCGTTACGACCAAACTCGAAAGAACTTTTCGAGTGCGTTAAGAGCACGATTGGAACGCTCCACGTTCAAGCAAGCGTCGGTGATATCGCCTAGTAATAAAGAGACGTATCAAGAAAGTGAAATTCCTTTCTTTTCATGGGATATTTGCGGGACGAATTTAAACTCGAGATTCTCCGAAGAAGAGGCGCCAGAACAAAAGTATATCAATCAGTCTAGCGAGAACGAAGCCAACATTTGGACCGAGATCGAAACAGATGCGAGCGTCACCGCGGTGTCCATTTTTCGTCATCAATCGGATCATAGTCGCATCAATCTCGCCGTGGTATTGGAGGACGGAAGAGTTGTTGTACATGAAGTTCACGCGGACTGCGATGCCAGTCATTCTCCCAAACTTGATCTTGTCTTAACCCTAGATCACGGAAGTAGAATACGTTCTATTGATTTTTCATCGGATGGGAGATTCTGCGCAGTAGGCGGTGACGATTGCAGGTGTACAATCTATCGTCTGGTGTATGAAGAGGATGCACTTTGTGGAGCGTCCGTTCTAACAATAGTCGAGCGCGTCGACCGAGTGTGCATAGTCCGATTCAACCATCATCAACCGTTACTGGCGATAGGAGGGTTCGACGGGAAAGTGACTCTCTTTTCTACAGAAAGTTTGGATCTGGAAAGGAGCTTGACGCGGTCCTCGAATACAGCCTGGATGGACTTGTGTTCGCTATGGATTGGAGTCCAGATGGACAGTACTTGGCTTTTGCAGGCAGCGATAAAAAATGCACTATTTTAGACGGTTCTAACGCATGGAAAGTCAAAACAGAAATTCTCCGATATGCCCCTGTTCATTCAGTCAAATGGTCACCCGCCAACAATGGAGATCTGGCGATCGGATCGTCCGACACGACCATCTACGATTTAAAAAGTATGTCTGTCCGACACAGAATCGCTCTGAACACGGAAACTATTTCTATGCGTCACTTGAACCGCAAATGTACCATTTGCTGGAGTCCCACTGGAAACTGTAAGTGCTTTGGGTTTGATTTGCGCTCTTTTTCCTATTGCTGCAAATTGTTCACGTTTATTGTTCTTCTCCCTTAGACCTCGTCATATGTGATTCTCTGGGTGATTGTACGATGTTTGAGACCAAAACTTATGCCAAAGTGCAAGAGGTTCATCGACATGGATCTCTCAACGCTGTATGTTGGACACAGAGTCATGGTGATTGTCGTTCTAGAAATGAATTACTCGTTGTTGGCGGAGATGACAAAAAGCTTGCAGTCATTAAAGCAGGGAAAGAGACGAACACATCACAACAGCACTACCATCAGTCAGTAGAGTGGATATTTGATGAAAAGGCTTTCAAAGAGGTTGACGACAACGACGAAGCTTCGAACTCTCCGGTCGTTAAGAAAATAGCAGGTTACGTCGTGGCTATGGCGTTTTCAAAAGGGAGTACGACGCGTCCAAGCCCTTTCTTGGCATACTCGACTGATGATAACCGAGTGACTGTGCTATCGACGTCCGACTGGAGTCTAATAGCAGAGATTTCCTTCCCCCAGCCAGCAACAGCTCTCGCCTTCACCAACGGAAGCAAGTACTTGGCGTACGGTTGCCTAGACTCTAGACTGTACGTTTCAGAAACATTCCCGAACTGGTCTCTCGTGGCCAACATAGAGTTGCCATCTCCGGTTCACAGCAGCCTCATGTATAGCCAAAGCAATCGATTGCTTGGCGCAGGGCTTTATGATGGCACGTTTAAACTTTTCGATCCGGAGCATAAACACACAATCTGTGGGGGTATCGACGGAAATGAGTCACCAATCACCACTGCTGACTGGAGTTCAAAAGCGGTAGCTATTGGAAAAGAGGACGGGACGGTGAAACTCTATGACCCCGAGAAACTTCAGTCTGGAATCATTGAAGCGATTGCTACTATTAGTAAAAGGACGACAATCAGGAATGTAGCTTTCGGTTTAAATGGACGATTTCTTGCAGTTGGGACCTCTGACGGCCTTGTGAGTATATACAGTGAAAAGGGTGGATGGGTTTTATGTCACCAGCTTCAAACTTTTAAGGGCGGAGTGACATCTTTGTCATGGTGTCCCACAAGTCGCCATTTGGCAGTTGGAGATGATCGGGGATCAGTGAAAATCATGGATACTGTTTTTGGGCGGACGTCGCAGAAGCCAAGCAAGCGTTTCACACTGCTGAAGACACGATCATATCGAGCCCGAAACCAGCACTTACGTTTAGTCAAAATGGAAACCTAATGGCATTCGCTACCAGTTATCAGGGGATTACGTGTCGCAGATTGCTCCCATTGGAGATTGCAGCTTTGCTTGGAACAAGCTGACAAAGACGCCTCGGATGTTGCATCAGCAGAAAACTAAGGATGACTCAACTAGGACTGAATGCACTGGCAACTACTGCTTATAATCAGTAAGCTATATATCTAGTCTTCGTCAATATGTGTTTACCCTTTTCATAGATCAGGCATCCCGAGCAACTGTGCGAATTTCCGCAGCTCTTCTTCATCCTTAAAAATCGATTCGCCTTTTGAAGACGCTCCATGATGGCGACATCCTCGGCCATGTGTATCAAATTAGTGGTACCATCCAGTGGTTTTGGATAACCCAGCGACATGAGAAAGGCATACATAAGTGTTTGGGGCGTCAGATTCAAAGAGTCAGCCCAATCGCGTACTTCCTTGGACGCCAGTGCCTGTCGATTAGCTGTCAAGGTCCAAAAGGACTGATACCAGATATTCTTTTCCTTACAGAATTGCCGTAGTTCGGTGTCGAAATTCGAATCCGCATAAAATCGATTCTGCAGGACAGCCGGCTTAATTCTCGCCCTTTCGTATATAGCAACAAACATGGGATAGTCGTAGCAATTGCTCACCCCCAATTGTCGAACCTTTCCGGCATCGACAAAGTTCTCGAATTCACTCCAGACCTCCATAGTTTGTTCTACAGTCGGCAGGGGCGAATGTAGAACCAGGGAATCGATGTAATCTGTTCTCAGATTCTGCAGTGACACCGCTAGACTCTGTCGTACCTGCTCAGTCAAAGAAGCATCCTTATCGTACGGAACATTGTTCGGATCTTGACCCGGATACGGTGTATACTTTGTTTGCAAAAACAAATCACCTCGTTCCAGCCCCAGTTCCGAGGCCGCCGCCGTCCATCCCGCACCCACTCCGGCTTCGTTATAATGTTTGGGTTGACATGCTGTATCGATAAAGCGGAAACCGGTCAGGATGGCTTGTTGCACATATTTAGCGGTTTCTTCCTTTTCCAAGCCGTCCCGTACATGAGGAATGGCTTGTGTGTGGCAATGATTCGCGATACAGGGAGTGCTGACACCATCATTTGTCGTTCTTCGACGTTGGTAAGAAAAATGTACAAAGAAGTAATGAGCCCCAGAACCGAAAGAATGGACAAGTTGATGAGATGTGCGGAAAAATAGCGATTGTTACGTTGCATCCCGTACACGGAACGCGAACTGCGATTGATTTTCACCATCTTTCTGCGAGCTCTTTCGATAGAACGGGGTTTTGCAATACTTCCTTCCTTCTTTCGAACCCAAAGGGAGGGTGAATGGCGATCTTTTTTTCCCGTTTCTCTTGCATTCGCGGATCGTCAAAACACCTCCTGTAGCCCGTACCAGTACCGGTACCAGGTAAGGTTTAGTAGTGTCCGCAGTGTAGGCGACCTGTCGCCACGACTGCATTTCCGTCATGAATCACGCTTCCTTCGCTCCCGACTGCGATTGAATCTCCGTTCGTTCTGGTCGCTCAATTAGGACCCATTGTACTTCTCACGATGCGATTACCATCTGTAGCATTTGTAAGGCTCTTCTGCATTATTTGTTGTCTAAAGTCATTGTGAAATCGCTTCATTCCATATCACTATAGATCTACTGTGTGGATTTAGCACGACTGCTGTCGGTCATGAGTCATGAATCGTATAAAAAAGCCGATTGCCCTCCAATTTATGCTCATTGTGCATACTTGGTAAGGTGCAAAAGCTGTAATACAATTAAACCACATCCAACATTCCTTGTACTACATCTCTTGATTTCTTGATGTCGATAATCCCTAACAATCCATTTTTTCGTTTTACTATATTTCCAAAGTGTTTTCTCGCCCGAAATAAGAAATAAGACTGAATTTCAGTCATGAATCCATTTTCTGCCTTTGAATCTCCGTTCATTTTGCTAGCTTTGGCACGTGACAATTATCATTCTCACATTGAGAGATTATTTCCAGCAGCATTCCCAAGCTTTTCGTTGTTTTCCTTTTCGAATATCTGTCTCTGTCATTACGTTCCATTGATGCTATAGGGTCAAAATGTAGGCGACCTTTTTACCACGACTTATTGCAGTCACGAACTTTTTCCGTTATTATCACACGAGCGAAGAAAGGACGGTAGCGCGCACCGCATTTCATTGCCAATTGTTCCTGTTTACCAGGTACTCTCCACGCTTCACAACAAAAAGAGGCCCAAACCACAACCACCGGCACCGGCGGGTTTCTCGAAACGTTTGCACTCCTTTATTTTTATTACTCTTCTCAACTGCTACCTGGTTTTATTGCGTACGACTAGTCCAGGGACTCGAAGAACTGTGCTTTGATACGGAAGTAGCAACGAAGAGTTTCATTGTTGTTCAAAAGCTACGAATCATCATCAAACGACAATATCAAACAAACAAACGAACGAACGAATGGTCGAACCGCGAGGAGAGCGGGAGCGGACGACGACCTCCTCCGAAGGGACAGAGGAGGACGCCATGGTGCAACGAATTTTGGAAATGCGTCGAAAGGATTGTGATTTACTGGAGAAGAATGTTCTTGCGGAATTGGTTCGGGAAAAATGGCAACAATTGAAACCCGTGTCGAAAGAGACGGACGCGAAAGAGCAATTTATTATTTTGCTGCAACTGTGTTTTCAGCGCGCCGCCGACGAAACCCTGTCGGTGAAAAATCGACGAGTTGCCATCGAATCAGTCAAGTCGCTGCTAGAGAAACTAGAATCACATGTCGCCACGAAGAAAAAGAATCATCGTCGGGAGGAAGAGGAAGACGAAGGAAATAGCCGTCAATCGTTAAGTGATTCTCCCGTCCCATCAATCGTCGAGGGCATTCCGCAACCCACAGCGAAACCACCCAGTGCTGTGCACCAACCAAAGCCGAAGCGGTCCAATGCCGTCGAGTTTTCGGGCCGCACACAAGCGAATCATCGAACGACCGCGCCACCGCAAATAGGATGGTCTCAAACGAAGAATCAGACTCGCGCTTCCGAACCATCCAATTTGTTTAATCAGCCCTTACGGAACGTACCCGAAAATGTAGACAGACTTCAGTCGAAACAAGATGGCAGTTCTTTAGCAGCAAGTAGTTCAACATCACAGAGTGGTGCCTCGCAACATTTGTCCGTGGGGAGGATAGACCGGACTACCGATTCGTCTCAGCCCTTGTCAGCGTTACCAAAAGGGAATTCATCCATGTCGACAGCGACTATTTCGAGAAGGATGGCCCAGTCCGATCTGGAGCCTCTCCCATTGCTACAAAATAATAACGACAGAAGGTCATCGTTGTCAGCAGCCACTACTTCACAGACAGATATGGAGCCTCTTCCTTTTTCGGTCTTACAGCAGAATGGCGATTTGGAGCCCATTCCTCTGTCGGCTTTACCGCAGCAGCAGCAGCACCAGTCGGATGTCTCAATGTCAGGACGACTCGTTGGAATGCCTCATGGAGATAACTTTCAAAGACAGAATGGGAATTTTACACCGCCGAGCGCTACTTATGCTTCCATGGCAAGAATAGGATGGTCCGCGTCGCAAAACGCTCACCATATTCAGCATAGTTTAAACGGACGCGCTGTCGGACTTCATCCAAGGATGCCCTTTCCCGTTCGACAACCGGCCCCCATGCAACCATCTCGAAATAATCATGCAAGGTCACCGGCCCTAGAAACAGCAACCTCGCCATTCCATCCTGTCCGAAATAATGACAACGGAACATTGTCAGCATCGGCGAGCACAACTCTGCCGACAGCTACTTCGGCACACTCTCAGGGACAACCCACACCCTCGGAACAAGGGGGTGCCTCGGGCTGCCTCAAATCGTACTTCAGCCACGGAAACGACGACGTTGGCTACTGCTTCGGCATCGCCGGCCCACAAGGATACCCACGAAAGATTGTCGGCCCCGACAAACACAAATACACCCACTGCTTCGGAACCATCATCTCAAAAGAATGCACAGGAAATGTTGCCGCCCGATGTCAACACAAACGCTTTCGTGGCGGCTTCGGCACCATCCGCTACAGGGGCAGTTGAGAAGCCTTTAGTGGACATCTTCATGGAATCTTGGGAAAAGAATACTTCTCCGAAAGTCCAAACAACTCATTTTCCTCCTGACCTCGGAGTGCCTATTGGGCAGAAACTGAAAACTCGATCTGGTTTGTTAGAAACTCGAATCAATAGTCTCAAAATCACGTGTCGCCCAAAACCGACTACCAAAGTGATGGCACAGATCGTTGACAGACGAATTCGAGAGTGGGAACCATACAGAAATCCAATTGCGTATGTTTCTATGGGTTTGACTTCAGCGGTGGAATCGTGTCTGCCTGAGGGGAATTTTGCTCGAACCACCTTTAGTACCCAGATAGATTTGTCGAGATCTAAGTTCAACATTGCTGGGAAATATCCGACAACGCTCGCGAACTACCCCGGAATCCACTGGGGGACAAAAGTCGAGAATCTGGAGTTGGCTTTAATTATGTTTCCTCTCAAGCGGAATGAGAAAGAACAGAGCAAACGAGCCGATGGGCACATATGGCCCAAGGGTTCTTTTCTCGTCGTTCAAAGCAATCCTCAGGAATTGCAACAGCGACGCCAAGAAAGTCACGATAGAAGTCTGTGGAAAGGTTGCTCCGCCCCGCTTGACTTGGCACCGCTCATTAAAGATCCGAAGCGCCAAATCAAAATTGATCTCTGCAGCTATGATGAAGACATTTATTTTTATTGTGTGATGCTTTGCTCGATTCAAACCCCAGATGCACTCTACCGCCAATTGACGCAACCAGGACCTCTTGCGCTAGAACGAGTCAGCCGAGATCAGGCTATGAAAATAGCAGTGACGATAGCGCGACGACAAGTGGTACAACTCGATTGTGACGATGACATGGACACGGAAACTGGCAAGCTGGTATTCTCACTATTATGTCCCTTGTCCAAGACGGCGATGGAAACGCCGGTACGGTCTAGCAAATGCAGTCACTGGCAGTGTTTTGATTTGAAGTTTTTCCTGGAAACCAACCGGTACATTAGCGGCGCACGATGGCGCTGTGGTGCGTGCGATCCGCGGTTTGTTTCACCCAGGGAGCTTCGAATATGCGGTTTGACAGCTGATATGATTCAGGAATACAAAGACGAAATTTCCGCGCTCCGCAATCGCGTGGAACTGTCGGAAGATGGAACTTACCGTCTTCTGGAGGAGAAGAAAGTTCGGCACCGGGGCGTCAAACGGGCTCAATCCGCCGACGGCAACGAGGTTAAGCCGAAACGGAATCAAATACAGGAAGCAATTATTATTGATTAAGTACCCTTTAAATTTTGCTTTGACACTTCTCTAGGGTAGTTGTAGCTGCGTAAGGTAATAGTAAGGCCTTACCATTACTTTATACCACCCGACTAATTCCGCGCGTTTGACCAACCCCATTCCACTGTTTCCTTGGGATACACGGTAGCCTGAAAAGAGGGCCGGGCAAAGAGATTGGACATGTATAGTGTCAAATGATCGTACTCGGCCAAGTCAATTTGCTTTTGAAACGCGTCAATCCCACATTGCAAATGATAGAGCTGTGGCGCTAATTTACAATCCACTTGCGTAAAGATGTCCCCATTCCAGAATTGTTTTCCCACCAAATGATCGTCGAGTTGCTGCAGAATGATTTTCAAATTGTCACGCAACTCTAAATCCGTATCATCGTTGTCGGGTGTATGCTTCAGATACTTGGCCACAGCCGGAAACAGACCACCAACGATATCGTTACTGCTGGTTTGACTGATTTCTTTGTTTTTCCGAAGAAGAAGAGAAGATAATCGACAATAACCGAACTTTCAGTATAACATTCCTTCCGATGTCGCAACGCTGGCATTTTCCCTTCATAATGATCCACCAACCATTTTGGTTTCGTTTCTGATGTCGTGGGAAGTACTTCATATTCGAGATTGAGCTCTTCTAAAACAAGTCGTACGAAATGACAAAAGGACAATCGCCGATGGCTTGTCCGTCGGGTCCAGCTTTGCAATACAAGATCATGCCTCCCTCTATAATATTTATTAGGACGGTAAGGTACATTGAAGTGAAACAGCAAGAACACATTACATGGATTGATGGAACGTACCGGTCGGCGTGGCACCTTCTTGTCGAACTTCCAATCCTCGATTCGATACCGAAAGCGCCGTGAAAGGTCGCGCAACGAATTGAATTTGCCAGCCCGAAGCGATCGGCAACACGATCGACAAGAAAAGAAATAATTGGAAGAAATGTCTGCGCTCTGTCATTCTCATTGCTATGATTGTTTGTGAATGTGAGTCAAAGCGAACTTGTGTCTAGTAAATAATACTTCGTAGTAGGCAAAATGTTGACGATCGATCGGCATTTGCAAAAACTGTTCGATGGTTTTCTTGTTCTTTTCAACTCCATCCACATCCACTCATCGAACAAGCTAGCGAACAAGGAGTCCGCACTCGTGATTAATTATTGTGCGAATCAAACTGCCACTAGAGACTAGGGCTCCTAAATTCTCAAATGCACTTGCATTTATTTATACATTAAAAGTTAAAACGGCATGCTTTACTAATACATTAGTAAATCAAATATAATCAGCGAAAAACGTTCAATGGCAAATTCATCTCGCAAGAGGTCATCTTACCTCCAACTAAACGCGAGTCTACGCCCTTTTCAACTTGTTTCGATTTGTTTGAAATTCTTTCTCCGAGCAGCAAGCCCTGGTCGTACAGCTCGTCCGAGCGGTCCGTAACCCAACAGAACTCTTCCCAACGCGGCAACGGTATACATCCCCAATCTCATGGTAAATGTCCCAAAAACAAAACTCAAGGAATCACAACGTGTCTTGAGAAGCAATAATTGAGGAAGAAAGGTCCCCATTCCCATGGTCAACAAGAATCCAAAGTCACGACTTGCCAACATGGCACCATCGGCTGCAACACTGAGAATGGAAGCGGTCACGGCCAGAAAGACCGAAGGGGCGGCTTGTTTTGCCAACAATTTTACCACAGGATCCGAAGTAAACCAACCGGATCCGAATTCAATGGCCGAGACGGTCGTGGCTCCGATTCCCAAGGCAGTAATGACAGCTAAGACTCCTACCGATTTCAAATTCCCCCGAATCGTTTCGCTGTCACCTTTGTCGAGCAAAGGCGGCAATTGTGTTTGAGAGAGTTGACTGAGTGGTTCCCCAAACAGCAGGAAAAAGACCAAGAGATTGAGACACAACTGATACGCCGCCAAAGGCTGTACACCTAACGTCATGGCACTGGTTTGCATTGCGACCAAACCGCCCAGTCGCGTTAATGTCACCGCCAGTAAAGGACCCGTGTACGAGAGCAACGACATGAATTCGTTCCGTTGGGGCAAACGAAGCTTCGGTAATAGTCGCTTGGTATGCAAGGACTTCATCATGACGAGTGAACTGAACACAGTAGCCGCCGCCGTGGCAATGGCAGCACCCGTGACACCCATCCGCAGGGGCCAAGCACACAACAAGGCGTCACCAATAATATTCAACAGCGATGCTAAAGCGACAATTTTAAGAGGTGTCATGACATCTCTTGTCGCCATGAGAACACTAAGACATATCGACTGCGCCAACGCAAAGGAAGAGATGGCGCCACGCCAGTGAATGTACGAGGTAGCACTTTGTCTCAGAGAAGGATGGACGTTGAGCGAGGAAAGAAGGGACGGCGTTCCGACCGCGTAGAACAGACACAGAGCAACACCTGCCATTAACGAAACAGTCAGTGGTGCGGCCGCGGCTTCGCGTGCCGCGTCGACGTTTCCTTCGGAGCTCTCCGCCGTCGCCCCGTACGCACTGGCCACCAACCCCGTTGTGGCGCGCGAGAGAAAGGTAAACAAATACAGCATCTGATCAATACAAAGCGTCGCCGGAGATAATGCAGCCAAACCTTTTGTGCCGACTAATTTTCCGACAAAGGCATTGTCGATATTGGATAAGAGAGGATTCGACAAGTATATTCCCAAGGCCGGAAGGGCAAATCTGAGCATACTTCGCTTACTGGATTGTTTTGGCGGCTTTGTTGGCTCACTCCATAAAACAGTGAGTTCATCGGACGACAGATCAGCAGGTGACTTGGAAAGTGCATCGGAGTCTAGTCCGGATGGACTATGAGCTCCGAGCATGGAGGAAGTAGTTCGCGGAACAAGCTGGAACGAGTGAGACGCATGTCGGAACTGGAAGGCGGTTGAGTACTCAAATTTCACTAGCAATGCAGTGAGTGCTATCACTTGCAGCAGCGGGCGCATCTTGTATTAAGAAGCTAAGGGTAAAAGACGATGATTTTATATGAATTGATCACCGCAAAGAAGTCGAGGCTTTTGATTATATTGTGTGTGCTGCTTGATTGTCGATTTTGCTTTCATCAGAAAAGAACACGAAAGAAGTGGCAGCAAGAAATTCAAAATCCTTATGGACTTGGTGTACCAGGTACTACGTACATTTGTGTACCAGGAGATTTAGCCTTAATCGGCTTCCAGTCGTGTGTCACATGCGGGTCTGCGCGATCTTTTTATTCCCCTGTAGTCCGCATAAGATTTTAGTAAAAGATGTCGGTGTGCACGAAGTTGCAGTTTGCTAGACTTTTAGTGCCATCGACTTCCAATGGGATCACTGTTGCTCATCGCGGAGGAAAATCATGACTTGACTTGTTGTAAACCTAATTGTCTCATCCCGGCAATGGCGAGTACGGAACCCAAGAAGCCATTTCCTACGCGAATGAGAAAGATGAGCGAACCATAGAGGATCGGGACACAACGAAACAATCGACACACGAGAGGTTCGATCAGTCCCTGCAAGACTTGGTAGCGAATATTGCTGACGACGGCCATGAAGGCACCCGTATACAGAGAAGCATAAAGAACATTCACATTTTGCGTGCTGGCTTTAAACGAAGGCAATAGCAAAGCTCGTATCACAATCATGATTCGCACGATACCGTATCCGACACTGCTAGCAACAAAACCTGCTCGGAACAAAGGAACCACCGGAACCATGAACGCGGCGAGGCGTTGGTAGAATGTGGGTTTTGTGACGCCATCCAGCATGGTTGTTTGGAAAGCGTTCGTTGGAACTTTCATTTGAAACCATTGGGCATCGCCTTGGCTCTTCTTCCTGTCGTGAACAGGACCAGCTTGCGTCGGGGCTACCTTCCACATGCTATAGTATTTCCCGAATACTGCCGTCAATACACCTGCCAGAACAAAATCAAATTGAAGTAAAATTTGATCACTGCCTCTTCGTTCAATTTCCGCAGTCAATTGAGTCGTCGCGGCCAAGACAAGCTCGGTAACGGATTTTTGCGGAAAGGCCGGATCGGCGGCAACACGTTGTTGGTATCCCTTTTGGATGTTTCCCACCAGTTTGCGAATAGGGCTTTCCGTAAGTTGCAATGCGTGACATCTACATGAGATAAGTGCTACTATAATATAGGAAAGGAGAGGAGAGACAAAGGTAGATCGCATCTTAAGAAGAAATAAATGAATGAAGTAGCTTTTTCCATCATGTTTATGCGCCGGTCGCCAATCAACCCCGTTCTCCAAAAATACATTATAGATCCCAAGTGTAGCACGCGCATTCACGACTGAATTTCATCAGTCTTGAGTCGTCTGACTTCTTTTAGTTTCTGCTATCGCTTGAATCAGCAATGACGGATGGCAATACGTTTATTCTTAGCAAAAGACATTGCAAGTGTCCTCAGATTCGTTTCGCATTTATTAAGGTCGCTATAGAGGCGAGCAACGGTAGGAGAGTGAAAAAGGCAGCTCTTTCAAAAAGCCAATGAAAGCCTGATATTTGTCCACGTCCATCAATCGTGTCATGGGTGAGTATTGGGCAATTTTTTTGAACTTGCACTAAGCTTCGTTGTTTGTTGCCCATCGAAAAGTCTGCTTGTAAACTTGTCACAATGGGCCGAATTTCACTACCAGGTTTAGTCTGAAAGTGTGAAAACGGGTGTGACTATGTAATGATTAATTTTACTTAAAGACTGGGTACCGATGCGCATGAGTGAGAAACGAGCTAAGATGGTCATGAGTCAATTTAAATTCCTGTTTTTCGTTTTGAACACGACTGGACTGTACGTCAGTCATGAGTCACGTGATGCTAGTTTAGGGTTTATGGTGCAACGGATACGGTACGTAAAGTTTTAGAAATGAACAGTTAACCCTAACGCAGGAGCGCTACACTACCGACAACTTCCGTGTTGAAAAAGTTGGAAGGGCCTGCTTGTCGCATGTTCGCACCATCGAACATCGAAACGCTCTTCCATTCATCAATCTCCAATCTCCACGTCAGAAAATGCATACAAGTACAAGACCGTCATCTTCATCTCTGTTCCGATGAAAGTTTGTTATTCTTGATCGAGCTTTTTGTCTTCCGATTCTAAGAAGAGCCAGAAGCTGTTATCTTAATTACGTATTCGCACTAGGCAGATGAAGTTCGTCGGATCGGTTGCATTATTGGCATTTGGCCATCGTTTGACGGCCTCTGGTTTCACAACATCGCCTCATTTATCTCCCTGTTCACAAATCCAGCGACAATTCGGTCACTCGATTACAAACCCAACAAGATTCGAGGCATCAGTCACCCAGCGTAGTCTCTCTACAAAACCATTGGAGTTTCCAGAAAATCCTTCACCGTTTTCAACCATCAAAAATGGGATACTGACCTTGCATCATCGGCTGAGAAATGAAGAAGTTTTGCAATGGCGAGCGCTCGCCTTTTCGTTCTTTTCTTCGCTTTTCCTGTTCCGCCATGCCATCGATGTCAAACTGGCTTCCCTGTGGACCTTTTTGACGACCTCTTCATCATTGATACCCAGAATCTTTCGCACAGACTCGTACGAGTGGGTCTTAGCTGTCTCTGCATTCTTTTCTACATTCACTTTTTCTGGTACGCCGATGTAAGCGTTCGGAAAGCATCCGAACAAGGAAAGGTTCATCCGTGGCGTAAATACCGTTTGCAAGACCGATTTGAAGCGGATAAACATCGACGATCCGTTGAGCTTAAGCTTCGAAGGAACGGCGAAATACCTTCTCAAAATGAGCTCGTCAAAAATTACAGTGAGGTCACCAAGCAAACAGGGTGGAACTGGAAGGCTTGGACATGTGAAGTCTGGGTGTATGTAGTCCCTCTCTTAACATGGGATATATTGAGCCCTCGTCGTCACCGTCGCCTTGCGGCATTCGGTGCGCCCACCACAATTCAAGTCCTTCGTGACATTACTTGTGGTCTGCTTCTGTACGACATCCTCTTTTCACTGGTCATATTCTCATGCACAAGATTCCCCTTATCTACCGCACCATCCATGCTAAGCACCACCAGGAACCAGAAGTTCGCGCCGGTGATGTTGTGCGACTCTCCATGGTGGAAGAAGTACTGGAAGTTGGTTTCTCGATCATTGCTCTCAATTTACTCGGCGCCCACCCGATTTCGAGGAGTATTTACAACCTCATCATCACATTTTTACTCACCGAGCTTCACTGTGGTTTCGATTTTCCGTGGACACCGCAGAATGTAGTGCCTTTCGGTCTCGCGACCGGAAGTCGCCGTCATCATTTCCACCACCGCAATGGGAAGCATTATTACCAAAAGTTCTTTTTCCATGTAGACAGGTTGTTTGGATTCTTCCAAAAAGACGATGGCAGTCTTCATGGCGATTCAGTGAAGCCAAATCCTCATATCCCACCAGCATGGCAGTAGACATAAATGAAGCGAAACGGAAAGTTCGGGATAGCGTGTATTACTAAAAAGAAACAGTTAAGGCTATTTTTCACCATATTTTGAATGTTTTATTGATGATGTAATCAGCTTTCATGTGATGATCCGTGTGACGAAACGGAAGATTGTTCAGAGGATTGTTCAGGAAGGGTATCGGAGCTCGCATCACTCTCTACTGGTGTAGCGTTACTCTCAGCTCGTGTAATTGTCTTTGGCTTCTTACTGTACGTTTTTCTGTAAAAGTGCATGAACAGCACAAATAGGCTGACCATTTCGAAGACTTGCACGTATATAGCAGTATAATTCTTCCATGTGGCTCCTTCAGGCATCCATAGACAAGAGAATCCAGAGTAGACAACAACAGAAACAAACTGGATGAGTTGAGCCATCGTTAAATAACGCTTCCACGGGCAGGGGATCTTGAGCAAACTCATCGTGTAGTACGAATACATCATAACATGAATCCACGAGTTGATCAGAGCCCCAAAGTAAATGTCACCACCCGAATGTAATTCTAGACCGAGCCACCAAGCCCAAGCAATAGAAAAATGGTGATAGACATGAAGGAAGGAAACCTATGGGTACATTCGATGATGGACGGCGAAAAGTGAGAGTGACCGCCAATATCAAGCCTCGCATTTCATCGATCGCATCAAATGCCTTACCTGATCCATCCTGCCTCTGAGTACCATAAAGTAGGTGTCGAAAAACTCTAGGTATTTGTCACAATAATGTACCCATACAGCGTATGTTGCTCCTGTATCTACTAGATCAAAAGGCCCGCTTATGAACGGATGGCCTCGCATCGCAAGGGCATGTAGAATTCGACATACCATCCAAAAATTTAGAACCACTTGGGCTGCATTGTATAAAACCATAGATTCGCGAAGGAGTACCTTCACGTTAATTTTGTTTTCCAAATAGCGAGTCGAGAACATCCTCAACAAGGGGAGACTGCAAAGGTAAAATGTCGTGAGTCCCAAAGTCAAGGACCAGTGGTGAAGTTTCGCTTGAGCTCCGGGTATTTGTGACTCGTCTACAAATGTCAGTTTCCCCCAGACGGCGAAGATACCCATTAGTATAGAAATACATGTATAACGCGCTGCGAGCGAAGGGGGCGATAGCACCGTTTCTACGGGCGGAGCAGAATCTGCCTTCAATTTCATCAAAACCGTCTCTTTAGCCGATGAAGAAGCGCAAAGTTCGGAACTCGCCATTGTATTAGAAATGCTCGAATTGAAATTATCCTCTATGAATTTTTTTTAGCAAGGCGATGTTGAGATGAACACGAACCACCATCTCCAACATCGGCTTTTTTCTTGGGAGAAAAATCGTGAATGGCTCAATTGTTGGTCTGTCACTTGTTTTGCTGACGTGAAGAGAAAAAAGGTGAAGGATCGGCAAATCTGTTGAAAAAGCTGTACTATCAACGATTCCCCAGTCTACACAAATGATAATACTATTACGACAGAATCAGGAACTTCTTCGAATTTGACCCCTTTTCGTCATGACGAAGCGTGAAAGTAAACGTGGTCTATGACGCACTAGAGTCCTACGTGTATTTCCCGTAGGAAAAGCTACTGTAGGCCACTATACACGTTTCAGTAGCAGTTTGTCACGCTAAGACACAGTATCAACCGTGGAGCAAATCAGAAAAGACTATTGTGGAAATAATAGGGATCAACACAACAACTTTTCGTCACCATGACTAATGAATAATTTAAAAAAGATTTATCGCCACACATTACTAATCTTAAACGAAAACTATTTACTTGGGCTTGACGATGTTGTCGATGATGGAGTAGAGGAACACACCTGCAGGATGGAAAGACGCAAGTGCGTGATTAGAGACATGTGATGAAACAACAGGAAAACAAGAAAATAATGACAGGTACTCACCTCCAATACCAATAGAGCAGCCAGTCAACTTGATGGGGGAGAGAGATTCACCCAAAACCAAGGCGACACCAACAATGACAATGACACGCTTGGCCGTGTTAGCGACAGACTGGGTGACAGCTCCCGTCTTCTTAAGTGTCATGGTGGCCAACTCGTTGTATCCGTAAAAGTAAAGAGCCGAAGCCACCAAGTTTTGCCAAACAGCCGGAGTAGTTTTGGCGATCTGTACGAATTCGCCGAAACGGTTTCCTTCCTTGATAATAATAAGAGGAATGCTCAACAAGAAACCCAAGATACTGGTGAGGGCGAACTGGTTACCGATGGATCCAATACGGTCCTTGAGCCCGGGAGTCTCCATTAGCTTCTTGTTTTCGTTACCACGCACCGCAGCGAACATGTTGGCAATGCAGGCCGAGATGAGGGCAGACCAGGCAAAGTCGAGTTCCTTGACGGAAGCCAAGATGACACCACCGATGACGATGGGCAAGCAGAGCCACTTGGCCTTGGAGACTTTCTTACCGTAAACGAACTGAGAAAGCACAGCTGCGAACGCGGGTTCAGCGGCCTTGACAATCTGAGCGAAGGAGACGGCTCCCATTCCCATGGCGAACACCGAAGCAGCATGGGCACCCATGAAGCAAAGAGACACCGGAAGCATCTTTTTGATATCGTCGAGGGTGACGGTAGGTGCCTTACGAGCATCGGGTGCCAGCCAAAGGAAGATACCGTAGAGGCATCCAATACCCAACTGAAGACTGGAGATGGTCATGGGGAAACCGGTCTTGCCACCAGCAGCGTTCAAGGCAAGCTTGTTGGTGATATTGTACCAGTAGTTACCCAGGTACCAGAGACCAAAATAGACCAAAAGACCAATGTCGATGGATCCAGCGATTCCGCCTCCGCGGGGCGCTTTTTCAGCCGACGAAGAAGCGGTTTCTTTTAGTTGCTGTCCAAACGAGACGAATGTCAGAAACAAAGAATATATATAAAGGATTATCCATCGACATCAAACTTGTGCCTAGCATGATATACATGCCGATAAAGATCCATATTCGCAAAATGAAAATCGAAAACTAACAAAAAAAATCTGCCGCCGATCATCTTGACGTCTGCGCTACTCACCGTAAGAGGTCGACCTTGCACGTCAACAGCCTGTACCATCGGCGACTCCGATCGGCTGCGGGCAAAGCCCATTTTCTTGGTCGCACTCGAAGTGCTAACGCCATGAAGCCCAAAGGCTGATGCACAGAGAAGGTGAGCAAGGAATAGAGTAGAAAGAATCTTCATTTTGGTCGATGACTGCGGTGATAATCGAGAGATGTCAACTGATTTGCAATCGCTGTTTTTTTGAAGCAGCCGATCGGTATTTTCGAGACACGATATCTTGCGAAGATCGCATCGTTTTGACTTACAGGCAAAGATAGTGTAGCTAGATTTCAGACCCTTTCCTTGCCATTCATTGCTGTCATCGGAAGATCGAGCGTGAGAACTTGATTGGACACCACAAACAATCGAAAAACAGTAGACATTTCTTACTATCGGTTAAAGAGATCATTCTTACGTGGTGTCTACGTGGCCGACGTCAGACCAAGTACGTCACATTTGGACCTCGAGCCGAGGACGGCGCGCGAGAGTACGGCTGGCGTGCGCTTCGTATTTTGCAACTGTCACTGGGTTTTTAGATGTCGCAGATCTCGCGCACTCGAAAGATACGATTTTGGAATTCTGTGAAAGGTGGAGTCGAGCAATCACACGACACGCAATTGCGAAGCAGATACATTCTTTCGAATAGAATAAAAAGCTCTCCTCTCTCCTTGTGAACAACGAATACCCGCTCTCTGTTGCGATTAAACTCAACGCCTTTACAAATCTTAATTCTACAAAAGGCACAATGTCGCTCTCAACGGTGAATTACTACTTTGCAGAAACGACGGTGAGCATCCCTCTTGTCCACGAATCGCTCCGTGTTATCGTGTATTTCGACTCACACGCTCACGACATACAAAAGGGACTTCGTGTTCCATTTATGATCGTGGCGGTACTTTTGTTTTACGTCTTGTATCGATGGGATACAAAGATCACGGACCAGAATAATGATGCAATGGCTGTGCTGGAAAACATCGAACACGATGCCCGAAAACAAGAATATCGCGCCAAGAATATGGCGAGTCGACAAGAAGTGAATGCCAGTAAGCGGAAGCAACTCAATAATATGAGCAAGCAGACGGCACATATTGCAAAAAACATTATTCATCAACCCGATAAAAGTAAGAAGAGTCGTTAATCACAACGATACTAATCTCTGACATGTTAATGTGAGTCTACCTCTATCCGTAAACAACTACAAATTGCCAGCTCTACAAGCTTTTTTTATAACTTTAGCTCAGCCTTGTCTCCTTCCTTGGCGGATATACCCAGCTCGAACGCGACTTTGCATTTTCCGGCCTTTCCAAAACCACCGACAATACTTCCCTCCTCTTGTGTGCTCGGTATAAACACTTTTGTGCCAACTTTTTCTTTTATATTGATCTCGGGAGCGAAGAACCCCGAAACGATCGCCATGGAATACTTGCCATTCGCCAATACGTCGCCTTTGATGGATGCTAGTTCCCCTATTAGATTTACACCTTTCTCTCGAGGTTTCTTCTTGTTAGCTTCCTTCTTCGGATTTTCCACCTCGAGTCGTGCCCCAGGACGGGAAGGTGGTAATGCCGTGGATTGCTGCATGGATTTAGTAGGGTCGTGCATGAATCGCTTAAAGCGGAGGTAAAGTGGCTCGCCCTCTTGCACTTCTGTTCCACCCGGAAAATACAATCGGAATTTGCCCGACGTTCCGTACGATGATTTGATCTCCCCAATGTCCCCCTGTTCGGTCTCCATTTTCATGCCGATAAATAGTTTCATGTTTGTTTCTTTCTTGAACAAATCGGCGCCAAATATTTCATAGCACACGACTTTCTGGTCATCAAAGCGCTTGTGTGGGTCTCCTAATTTCGAGACCACACCAACTTTTTGTTTCTCGGTGTAAAGACGAATTTGTGTCATGGCCGTACTTGGTTCGACTCGTTCGATCAATCGACCCGAAAAGGCTAATCGACAGGACGAAGCAGTGCCGCCATCTGAGTCAACGGCAACATCTAGCCTTGACCCAATGACAAGACTATGTGCTGGACAGTAAACAGGCGTTTGAAAGTCTAGTAAGGCCCAGTGCAAAAGAGTTTCTTGCGGGTCACCCGGTGCAATATCCAGAGTCTCCAGCAAAGAGTCTTGAAAGACAAAGTCTTGTTGAAAATCGAAAGGTATTTTCGGCAATCCCGCAAGGTCCGCATCACCTCCCAGCCACGACGACATGAGCTTGTTGCTAGAGGCGTCGTTCTTAGCTTCGGCTGCTTGATGTGCCAACTCCCTCGCTCCCCAAAATGTAAGTGTTGCCATTACAGTGGTGTGGCCAACAGAAACATGAAACTTAGAGTTGCACATGAGTTTGCCGGATGTGTAATACGGAACTTTTCGCACAAGCGCGATCGCCCCTTTCCACAACGGCACAGCTCCAGGGGCTGCAACAATGCCGCGTTCTAAGAGTTTCGCATCTAAGTTACTGACACATATTCCCGCCCGATCTCCTTGTTGAATGTGTTGTACTTGTCGTTTAAACATTTGAATTGATTTAATTTTTCGATCCATGCCGAGTGATGGAAACTCGATGCCGTCGTTGACGGCAGCAAAGCCCGATAAAACCGTCCCTGTCAACACTGTACCGCGTCCGCGAATAGGAAAGCAGTGATCGACGGAAAAATAAAAAGGCTGCTCTTTGGCTTCATTCGTCACACTTCGTCGTGGCGGTGGAAGTTTTGCTTTCAACAAATCAACCAACAAATCCATCTGATATGTCTCGTGAACGGCCGATGTTTTGGTTTCTTCCGCATTTGCCGCGGCTTTTTCTCCTCCTACACAGGCAGCCACACCGATCATGGGGGCATCCGCAAACCGCGTGCCTTTCAGTCTTTTCCTTACTTTTGATTTTGCCGCTTCCAGTTGTTTTTCACGTTCGTTCGGCTCAAACATATCTGCCTTATTCAAAGCGACTAATAAGTGCGGACTGGTCAACTGAGCAAGTACCAAACATTCTGTAGTCTGCGCCTGCCATCCTTTAACCTGCATTCATGCACGACAAGTCAGAAGTCATCACGAGTTAATACAAAGTACAGTCTTATTTCTTTCGCATACATCAAAGACCAGCAATAGAGCGTGTGACTTACTGCATCAACAATCAACAATACCATATCAATAATTTGAGCACCACCAATGATGGTGCGAATCAAACTAGCGTGACCTGGACAATCGACAAGAGTTATCTGTAACTTCTTCTTGTCGGGGAAATGTTTTTGTAAGTGTTCCGGTAAATCGAGAAAGAAGCAACTAAAACCGAGGTCCAGAGTCATTCCTCGTTCTCTTGACTCTTTACTTTTGTCGAGAGCAGCTGTCGACAAAAGTGTTGACAACGCTTTAACCAGGGATGTCTTTCCTATGATTAGTAGTCACAATTGCTAAGAATGTGAGCAAAGAGGCGCCTTGCATCCCATTACGGTAAGATAGTGCCACGTTCTTACCGCTATCAACATGACCTACGATTCGATAGGTGAAAGGAAAAAACAAATTCAGTAAGCATGTGAGAAAAGCTTAGCAGTGTTTTAAAAATCCACTCAACAAAGGGGTCGTCGACGGACGCTTATCTTACCTAGAACTCCAACGTTGACATTGAGGATTTCTTGCGGGTCGAACTGTTGCTCCGCTGTCTTTACTTCTGGCATTTTGCTTGGTAGATCGAACTCAGTCGAATGTATGCAATACTTTCGGAAGGCTTAGACAGCAGCGCTCAGGATGTTAACAATAAATACTCTGGTGGCAAAAAAATAAAACAACAAAAAACTCTCCCAACAATTTGTGGCGTGACTATAAGCGATACGTGACTTCAGGTGGATGATGCACCAAAACTGCAGCGGGTACCGGTACGCGACACATGGACTATATGATTAATATGTAGGCAAAATGCATCCGAATACAGCAAGAACAACTCGCAGCGCCCAATACTGGTAATGAAAATATTCCACAAATCGTTGACCATGGCGGCGTATCTACCTCTTCGAATACTTTGTTTGCATGACTCCCATTCCAATGCCGAGCAGCTAAAAACGGAACTAGATACGTTAGGAAAACGCTTGTTTGAGAAGCATGGAGGCATTGATCTTGTATACGTCAATAGCCCGATTGCCCTGCAATTAGAAACGGAACGGGTATGGTGGGAAGCGGTGAAGCAGCGACCAGCTCTTTCGCCACAGCAAAAACAACATCAGGCGGATCTTATCTTTGACAGTGATAACGATGATGAAGAAGAGAATGATGAGAATGGTTCCATGGAATCATCTCAAGATCAGGAACTATCACTTCAGGCAGCATCCGAAAAAGAAGGCACATCCGCAATGAGTGAGCTTGCTGCCCCATATTACCGAGGCTTGGATGCTTCGTTGCAACTATTACGTCAGGTGTGGATGTCTCAACCATTTTGGGGAATACTCGGCGTAGGACAGGGTGCAGCAGTGTCTGCCTTATTGACGTTGATTTTGCAAACATCCGAAAACCCAGTTCCGCCGCCGTCCTTTGCTATTTTCGTCCGAGGTCAAACATTACTGCCCGAGCAGGAATGCCTGATCGATCATATGCCATGTTTGCACATTCTAGATACACACGATGCTTTGCACCGCGAAGGAACACTGTTGTCACACCAGTTTCCGGGGACGTGTGCTTCAGTGCTGTCACCAGATCAAAGAATGGGAAAGGACGCGTTCAATGTCATGGGAAGGTTCATTCTAAGTCAAAAGAAAAAAGCCATGGGCAGTGGTCGAGACCTTGTATTACTGCAAAACGCGCTTTATTTTACAGAACAGCAAGCGGCAGACAAAATTGCGCTGGAAATCGCCAAGAACCCGCCGGCTCCTCTCATGGCCATTATCCGCCCACAGCATGTCGCTGGTTGGCAGGGAAACAAGCGTCGACAACCGGGGGAAGAAGGAGGAGGCGCACCGTGTCCGTCGGAGTTTTTATTGAAGCGAGACAAACGCCACAATCGACACAAGACAGGTGGTGGAGGCGTGAGCCGTGTACATCCGAACCAGCAAGCTGAAAGGGATGCTAGCTCATATTCAGTAGAAACTAGCACAGAAAGCTACAATGTAAAATGATATGCATTAGAGATTACCATCGATAATATGAAGAACGTTGGGCCGTTCGCGTAAGACCCGCGGACGGAATCTAATTCGTTGGATCAGTATCTAGTTCGTTTCCTGTTAAACTGCAATATTCACGGCAATAGGAAGGAAGATTTCTCTGCAGTCGATCACGATTGATGTGGGCCTCACTGGACATATCTATGGAAGCAAGGGAACCATTGGGACAGTCGAGCTCTAATTTCAGAGCGCCGTCCGCGGTAACAAGCTCAGCCGTGACCCGCCCACAATCATCACAATACCACCACTTCGTATCATCGCTTCCCCACGGAGGAAAAGGGACGCAAGAAAGCCAGGTACAACTGGGACACGGTGTAGTCGGTTCGCCACCCCCACTTTGGAGAAGTATAATGAGAATTATAACAAACAAAGCCACCGTAAGAATCAATCCGCAAAATTTTATAACAAAATGCTTTGTGCGCGTCAACAAGCTTTCCTCCATGCCAAAGAAATCCGCAGAGAGACGCTGAATCGTGGAAATTCCACACATGAAGCCAAAGACCATGCCGCCAAGATCTGATCAAATTTCGTTAGAACAGGAAGACTAATGAAGTGATAGGCAAGGATGGGTCCTTAGCAGACTTACGTGTGAAATTGTCAACGAACGGTGTCAAGCCAATAATGCAATTCAGCACAATATCAAAGAGTAGGGCGATAACAACCATAACGTGATGATGCTTTTTCCCATTCTCAGTGACAAAATCACAAAACAACAGTTTCCAATTCATGATTATGTCAGCAATGCACGCTCCGATGAAACCGAATATGCCTCCTGATGCTCCAACGGTGATAAATTCAGGTAAGAAAATTGCACTCAAAATTGTTCCACCAACCGCGGATAGCATGAAGATGATCATAGCGGCAAACCAACCGTGCGTCGACTCAATTGCGGCTCCAACGAACCACAGAGCCATCATATTGATGAAGTAATGAACCAAACCAGCATGAAGTATTGTCGATGAAAGTAAGCGCCAACCCTCGTCGTGGTTGACAATCAGGTCAGTGTCTTTTGCGCCCATTTTAATGAGCGTTGCTGCACTCGGACCAATCATTGGGTTCGCAGATAAATTCTCTACTTCCCAACCATTCACTCCGATTGAAGCAATCATCAGCATTGTGCATACAAATAGAAGCGTATAGGTGAACCACGGGCGATTCGCGCTTCCTTTCTTGCTCTCTTCAAAGTCGGCCCATGAAAGATAAGGGTCGCCATTTGCACGTCTCACAGCAGCATTTTCCGCCCATTCCACGTCGATACGAATAGATGAAAGGTGGTCGTAAAGACCCAAAATTCCGAATGGTCTTTCGTCACCGTATTTCTTACGTCGCTTTTCTTGTGCAAATTGAAAGTCTCTGATTCGTCGCGCTAATGTCGGAGCAATAAAATCGGCAGCTCCCCAACCAGCAGATAATGTTCCTGCTAGCAAACGCAGTTGATCGATGTCTTCTTGTTTGTGTTCTATCTGAGGGTGGATATCACAGGGCTCAAGGAACTCTGGATTTCGTTCGAACTCCTCTTCATCACTGAAGTACTCATCCACGAAAGAGTAATCCTCGCTATCCCTCTCAAAGCTCATGAACCTGCGACGTTAAAAGGGGTTAGCTATGACATGATGATCAAACCAATCTAGTTATTATCAATTTCCTTTGAGCTCACCTCTTATCTTGTTCCGATGCGTCAGTGCAGGCTCTCTCTTCGCGAGACTCGCAAGACTCGTCAGGGACTGTCCGCTGCGATTCAGGAAGTTGACCATTTGCTGAGAAGAATTGTTGAAATTGATCTTCCGAATGACGACTTCTCTTCGGCGACAAGGTGAATGCTGACGACATTTCATGTAGTTGTTCCATTCCCCGGAGTCTGGGTTGTCTCTCCATGTCTTTAAAACTTCTTTCCATGGTCATTTCCTCCTTTTTCTGATATGTTATGAACTTGTGTGTCGGAAAATTGTTCTTGTTGAAGCATCAAAAACGTGGTTACTAATTTTGAAGCCTCTGCCCGCTCGCACGATCAATAAAACGTCTTTCCTCAATTCACGAAACGACTTTGCAGCAATGAATATTTTACCATAGCTTTAAAATCACCTTCGTGACGCCCGTCAGGTTTTCTAGTACACATTAATTCATACCATCCGTACACAGTGTGCCTCCGCTTTAAGAACAAAACTGCTTGCTGCTCAATTCAGACGACGTGCGACGGACAGTCATTCACGGAGTTATTGCTATCGCGTTGTGACAATCGTGCAAATGCAAAGTACGGAGTACTTGTAGTCTATTGAACTGGTGTGTCAATTGTGACCAGTGTCCTAAGCAAGTAGGCCAAATACGTAGAATTCTACGTGGTCAACCCTTATCACAAATGCACCACCTCATCATTGAGCCTTGACTTTCTGACACCTTCCTTCTGCACACGTAGAGTTTGTACAGGAGCCTACGGCGCAACAATATGTTCTGTAGGCCCAGCCGAAACGCATCACTGATCACAACTCTTCTTCATTATCTATTATCTCTCATCTAGCAACATGAAATCGACTTTCGGTGGTATCTTGCTTGCCCTCCTTATCGGAGCGGCCGTTGCGTTCATTCGTCCGGCTCAGCCTTTCCAGGTTGAGAACACTGTGCCTCCTAGCGTTCTTTCCTTCAAGGTCGGTGACGAACTCGACAACGCCAACATTGCTTCAGACAACAATATTCACCCCGCTCGCAAGTGTAAGTAACTGAAGATGTGCAATCGCCTTCGTTTCTAGTTCTCTTATCCTACTTTCTTTCCGCTACTTGCTCCTCATTCAGGCGGTTTCTGTATGGGAGTAAGTGTTTTCTTGTCAGACCTGGTAAAAGAAAATCCTCATCCTCAGCTTACGTTTCACCTTCCTTCTTGCCACAGTGAGCCGGGCAGACGAACTGTCCTGTCAGCGGCCTCTAGGCCACGACAAGCGTTCGTCGTGCAAGGAGCTTGATGATAACAGGTTCGTAAGAAATCGACTCGAACATCAAGAGTGACTTCTTGAGGAACGACAGCAATTGTTGCCATTAAGCCTACAGAGACCGCGAGAGGATCGATGTTGGTCGATTTGAATGGGTGCTGCTTCCGGCGGAATGACGAATCATTACTCTTAAAATCAATGGGGAATAGATTCTGATAAGGCTTGGAAGTTTCTCATTTTTGAGTCCAACTGAAATTCTTTCAAAACCAGGCTATCATATTTGATTGATATTCAAGTTTGTGTGTAGGAAATTTAAATTAAATATGATATCGCTTTCAATTACGACTGAGGCCTAAAAGATCATGATGAAAACAAGCGGCGGATCTCCGAGAAATCCATCCAAATCAGTTCGAAGAGTGAAGATTAATGGACGGCATCGTCTTCCAGCTTGTGGTCGACAGGAGTGTAGCCTTTCAGGTTGGTGGCGAGATCGTATTCAACTAAGGTACCAATCATTTTAGCGAGCGGTTTCAGCTGCTTTTCGTAGCGCTTCCATGATTTCATACCGTCCTTGTATAGTCCTTTACGCACTTGGGTGGTGGAGAGTGTGTTTACGGCATGCTTTTTCTTGTGAAAGTCTAGAACAGTTTCATTCCAGGGAAGCCCAGCTGCTTCGATAATCTTTTTTGCTACACCTGGCATGTCGTTCACCATATCCTCGTACCGGATGTGTGTCACACGCCCTGGCAAAACCTTGTCCCAATGCACCATTATTTCTCGGTATGCGCGATACAATTCGGCAAGGCTTTCGAAATCACAGGTATAGTCTAGTGTCCCGGAAGGAAACTCATGCTTGTAGGCAGAAAAAAGAGTATCCATCGGCTCACGGACCACGTGAAGAATAAGAGCATGAGGATAGAGCATCTGAATGAATCCGATGTCTGAGCATCATGCGAAAAAGAGAGAGAAGAGAAGTTAGACGACAGTATAACAATCAAGAAGCGATCGTGTTGTGTACGCACTGTTGTAGTTGGTCAACATCTTATCGACAAGACGGGCAGGTTCATGTTCAACTTCTTCGACTCCATTCGCTTCTTTTAGAGCTTCCCACCTCTCCTTCATTTCGAGCACTACTTTAGCCGCTAGGTCTCGCGTTACATCGCCCAAGATTTCAGGAGATTCCATACTAACACGTACAATTTCATTCCGAATTTCAGGGAGACGACCATTGAATACCGAGTTCTCTCCCGTCCCAACAATTTGTGGATGTGAATCCAAGACACGTTCCAACAACGTCGAACCACTTCTTACGAAACCGACAATAAAAATGGGGATTCTTGATTCACTGCCAACGTAGGAGGGCCAAAACCCGGAGGTAAAGATATTCTTCGTTTGACTGATCCGTGACAGCTCCGAGCCCTTCTGCCAAGGCGGCAATATAGACATTTTGTGCTTATAGGCTGTCTTCAAGTGTTCAAAGGCTGCGCTCGCATCCTTAGTTTTTGCGTCGTGGTAAATGAACATAGAATGATGAAGACGGGTCAGCACAGCCGCGTAAGCAGGCTTGCTATGCGCCGGTGCTGACGCAAATTGCCCCTCAAGTTTAGGTAGCAAGTCCTCCACTGGCTCCACCAGCGTGTCCCAACCCCCGACAACGGCCTCCTCTTGTGTTTGTAAAATACGCGCGAGTCCTTGATACGAATCTGAAAAGCCAAGCGTATCATCTTCGCGTGTGACTTGTACAAGATCGCGAGCAGCATCGCTATATCGACCTAGAATCAATAGAGCTGATCCACGCGAGTTGACTGCGTCGAGGTAACCTGGCTCAATGTCCAAACACGACGAGTAGCTCTCCACTGCACGTTCAAACATATTGGCCATAAAAAAAACCTTCCCTTGAGCTGTGTAAATGGCACACAAGAGCCCGTCGATGCTCTTCTCACGATTACTAAGTGATATTTCATCTTTAACTGAAGCGACCGACGGGTTGCTGGATTTACTTGTTGACTGGTTTTTCTGCAGCGCTTCTTTCTTGCGCTCCAACGCCATTTCAACAATTTTTTCGTACATCTGGATCGTTTTTTTCTCATACGTTCCGCCCTCATGATATCGCAGCTCATAAAAGCGCATGGCATCCGCGAAATCCAAAGCAGCAAACAAGTCACCTGAATTGTTCTTATACGCCTCTTCTAGGGAATTGATCTGATCAATAACCATCAATCGCGCATCGTCATCAGCTCCTCCCTCGCCGACGTGCAGTTCGCTTATCCGCATTCGTTTGTGACTTTGAGTTCGAATTGGCCGACGACGACTCGTGTTCGGAGGGGCGCCGCTGTGGGGCCACACTTTCACGATCCATCTCAATACGGCGTCTCCTCGACTGTATGGTGGATAGAACATGTTTATAATCGGTAGGCCAACTGGATGGTGCAGACTCTAGAGGAATAGGTGCCGGAGGTGGCACTGACAAATCGTCTTGGATCGGGCGACGCTGCCATCCCGCCGGTTTTCTTCGTTCGAACTGGAGAGGCTCATATCCATTCAACTCGATCGGCTTTACATTCGTATTCACTGTCAGACGACTGAATAGCGAGAACAAAAGAACAGGAATCACTAAGAAGACGAAAAGTGAAACCGTCATTGATGGCTCGTCATTGTTGTTATCCCTATCAATCGGCCGTGTGTCCGCTGTCGTCGCTTCTTTCTCTTCTGATCCCATGATCCGTCAATTCTTTTGTTTTTATCAAGGAGTCGCTGAGTTAATTCAAGGCTAGATAAGAATACATAAACAGCATGCATTATATAATTGTAAGCAAATGAAGAAGTTGCCTTGACAGGCATAATTGCCAAACCTGTCGCTTTTACTGGTAATGGTTTACTACGTACTATTTTCCAACATTTCCACGACTGTATTTTAGTCATGAGTCATTTCAACTAATAATATTACGAGTCTATTATAGGTCCTTGTTACGAGTATCACTTTAGTAGCCGGTGGTTCGATAGAGTCGCTTCGCACTACTTCTGCATGTTTTTTTAGCAATGCTAAACCAAAAACATAAGCATTACTCAAGAGTCCCAAGTACTTTGGTAATGAATGCGAGGATTAATTATCATGTTACGGAATACTTTTTTTTTAAAGATGTACAAGTACCCTGGTACCTGGTACCAAGTACAAGTATAGAGTTAACGAGATGTTGTTTCGACCAATCTACTCCGATAAGGCTAAAGATACTATTGAATACAATCCCAGTGCCTTACGGTACGGTACCCACCAAGTAAGTTTTCCTTATAGTGGGTGAAGATTGGGATGTCGCAAAGAGATGGATGTCACGAAGAACAAATGCCGCGTCAGCAAAGCTGACGTTGCTCACTTCTCGTGACAACATTCAATTGGCAGTGTCGCATGGAAAGTAGAAATAATGTCAGATGCGTTTCTTGATTGGGATCACAATCACAGGTGACAAGCCACTGGTACCGGTACCGGTACGGTACCTGGTAAGCGATGCGTGGGTCTCTCGTTTTTCTTTCTTGTCATAAACGATCTTCATTCATTTGTATCCAAGCAATAGTCCCAATACTTCCTAAGGAGACTAATATTAATAAAGATCTTGTCAAGTATGAAGATCTATAGTTCACATTCATCGATAACATCGTTTTTGAAGTTTATGCAACCGAGCAGAGTGTCAGCAAATCTTAGATTTGCTGGTTTTTCTCAATCGGAAAGATGTGCGTCTAGCATTGCTTTTCAAACCTTTGACCATGACAATCGTTTCAGAGAGTCGGAGACGATAGGCGAACGATTTCATGACTATCGGCAATACGGCTATCATGCAGTCTCAACGCATCGTTGCTATGCCACTTCGGCAGCAAAGATACCCGTCGACCCCCAACCTTTACTATCATTGGTAAATACTTCAGTAGGCCATATGCACTATCCTGATGAATACTCCTTTATCATGGCGTCACGATGCCCTGTTTCGTCGGAACAGTGTGAAAAAGTTCGTTTAGAGATTTCATCGGATCATCAGAAAGAAATGCCTCCGGAGATTACGAAAAACTCGGTGGCAAAAGGGCTTTGATACTTGTTTGATGATACACGAATGCTTTACCACTAAAAGCTCTTTTCTTTTTATGCAAGGCTATTTCCTATGCAGTCCAGCTACAAAGCGTTAAGTGATAGATAAATACGTATAGACTTTTTAGATTAATCCGTAGAATGGTGAGTAATACATGCTACTACGGAGTATGTACGTGTACGTATTCCCAAATAAAGTGATGCACCGCCACGAAACGGAAAAGAGAACAACAACGCGAATGAATATCTGAACTATCTCTTGATAAGATGACCGACAGTAAAAGGAAAGTGTATGCAGTAAAATTTGTCGCGACACAACATAGCGAGAACTAATGCTTAAATTTCGTACATGACCATGTAAGCCGTTCCTCGAGAGTTTTCCAATGCTTCTGTCGATGATATCAACGATACATAGGAGTCATTAAAGCGGGTCCATCTTCTCTCCTTATCGTCTTCGTACCAGCGATGCGAGTCAGCAGTGTAATGGCCACAACTTGCGGACGATCCTATATGATTCACCACGCTTCGAATGGAATAGATATCCGCCGACACGTCCGGTTTCACACAGTCCGTAGCCATAAATTCAGTTAAAACACTAAGATGATCGTGAAGCGACAGCTGTTCCTCAAATAATACAGGCGAACGATTCTTCCGGTATGTGACCGATGAATAGTCTTCACTGACATCGACGATGAAGCGCTTGAAATGAAGTAATAGAGCACGTGGAAGTCGAACAATCTCTGAAGTTTGTGTCGCACTGGAGCAAAAACACTTTTCGCACTTGATTTCGCGCTTTTCTGGTGCGAAAAACCGCCTCAAGCCGTCGTCGACGCTCCCGCTGTCGGGTCCGATTTCCAGCGACAAGTGCCAAAACTTTTCTTGGTGGGTTCTTGAAAACTTGCAAGAGTCGCAAGTTAAGCGAATGCGCACTTCAGTGGTAAAATACTCTGCCAATGGGGACTCTGGCTGGAACGGTCCTTCGTTGGACGTTTCCATTGATGAATCGTCCACTTCCGGTGCCGCAAGTGTGGGTTTTTGTTCATCTAGAGGATCATTTCCCTCCGTGTATCGAGTCAAGCTCATTTTGGCGGTATTCATTCGACCGCCGATCAGTTTACATCTTGGTTCGGATGCTGTCAGCAGACCGGGGAACGCAACAAGTGGAGATGATTGCGCATCTACACAAGAATGAGTTTCGTGCAGCAGCTTACCAATGTCCTCAACACCAAGCTTCGAAAATGAGAACGGCATTTGATCTGTAAAGAATGTTTTCGACTCTCCAGTTCTTGGCCGCTTGCTCGACGTCGGTGATGTGTCCAATTCTTCCAATTGAGTGCCCAGAGCAGAGCCACCCGAAAGAAATTCCCCGCGGCTTCTTTCTCGTCGCTCTGATAGCTGTGGAGACGCGTTTTCGGAGCTGCCTTTGTAGTCTTCGTCTAGTAAATCCAGTAAGGTGGTCAAAAATTCGTGGGCGTCTTGTTGACGAAATCCCACAAACAAAGACGATCTCGAGTCAATGGCAGTCTGAAAATTATGCGGTTGCACAGTTTTTCCTTCTCTTAGTAACCTCATCAAGTTAAGGAACTCAGTTCGCAGGCCACCCCTATTCTCGTTTACTGTCTGCGATTCAACCTTGCCGTTGTCTAATGTGTCGACAAAATTATCCAGACTGGCTAGCATTTGCAACGCCGAAGCCATGTAGCACGTATTTCCAAGGTTATGTAAGCCACCGAAGACGCCATTCGACGGAAGACTTGTACTCCAGTCCATTAATTCGGGTGCTTCAAGCTCACTAGACGAAGAAGCAGTGTCGTTCAAAACTTCCTTAATGGCATTGTTCATCGAAATATCGATCAAATTACTAATTGCTGGCGTTTCAGGATGAGAATCTTGCTCCTTGTTTATCATTTCGTGATCGCAGCATGTAAATTTCCCGCCATCCTCGCTTTGGGATGCCGTAACATTGGCAATGTCTTCCACACGATCGCCAATTCTTCCTGTTGCGAGCATTCGTCGGTTTTCGTGCTGATTCATGGATGAATCATCATCCCCGGCGTGATTACCATAACATGATTTCGATAGCTGGAAATGAGATCGAGGGAGTAGTAGAGTCATTTTATTACGGACTAAGTGATATTAGAATGGGAATAAAGTGCAATCCTCGTGGGATGAATGCAAACGTGGGAGAAGAACGGTGTATTTGTGGTCTTCCATCGACTGTGTGGACATGACGGCTAATTTTTTGCCTTGTCGTGTCCCGACGATGTAAATCGTCGACAGTTGCAGACCAGAGGGCCAACGGTGAAAGGTAAAAACAGACGAGCCCGCCGGGCCTACAGTTCAAGTTCAATATAGAGTAATGAAAGTCCTATAGATTAGAAAGAACTCTATTTCTCTTATTGTTCTATAGTGATTAGTTCGTTTTTCTTCTTCATCGTCCACGCAAGACTTAAATGATCAAAAGACGACGTACGACGTACGTACGCAAGGGCTAATTCAACACCAATCCCGAATCCCGAATTACAAGCTGAAGACGCACGACGGACGTTGTCATTCTGACAAATGAGTGACTCGGGTTTTGTTTTGTGTCAAGATTCAGGGCCGACAACCTAACTTTTAGTCATCAAAATTAACAAGAAAAACTCATCTAACTAACTATTGCGCGGGAAATAGTAAACCGTAAAAGTTAAATTAGAGCTCGTCCTTGAAGAGCTCCTTCTCTTTGTAAGCTCGAACGGAACGAAGTGTAGCTAGTCCCCTCTGTCGTACTTGCTTCACTCTATCATCCTTCTCGCCTAGTAGTTTTGTGTAACGCGCTTGCAATTGCGCCACTGAGTCACTGTACTGCTTCTCAATAGCAACTACTTTGTCTTCCTCTACTTTAATCAAAGCATCAAGTTCCGCGTCGTCCATGGCGAAGAAGGCCTCAATTTTCGCTTTTGTCTCAGCATCACACAAGTCTACATTGGCAGCATTACACATGGGTTCCGTCAGGTGCGCTTCGGCGAATTTCTCGTACTCAGCAGGTGTGTGTTCTCCGTTAAATGACTTTAAATGAGCGGGATCGCCCCACATTAAGCTTGGGTAACCTCGAATCCCGTGTTCGTCGCACAAAATTTTACCCGACTTTGTCGTACAGTCGACTTTGCCCACAAAGCCAACCGGATGGTCTTTCCATTTCTCTGCGAATTCGGCGAATTCGGGTTGCATCTTTTGCAGTGGGGACACTGGGGTAACAACAGAAAAGCGGATAGCACTGTCAGTTTCACGAACCTACAAAAACAATGGAAGTGTCGAAACACTACAATGATCACATCTGGAAAAGATTCCGCTTGTCAACATTATTTTCGCAAAGGTTTCGTGACACTTACCCAAGGAGCGTAAAGAAGAGAAAGACCGTTTTACCATCGGTCATTTCATCAAAGTTTTCCATCGTCAGTTCGGGTACATCATAACTGTGTGCAGTGGCGAGAAAAGCCAGCAGGAATAGCAAACCTTTCGTCATGTGTTACAAGCAGATTAGAATCGCAATTACTTGAAGAAACAAGCAAGATTGTCGGATTGTCAAAAACTGGTTTTTTTCATCAATTATTTTCGTTTCTCTTGGCGCTTGGCGTTCCGACTTTTTCGAGACGTTTTGTTTCTGTACTGCAAAGTACTTATTGACAGGGAGTGGAGAAAAGTCATAGTCATTGACTTTCGCATTTTTCTCCCCTCTTTTCGAATCTAAATCCCGATTGAAATCTACAAGTACAAGTACATGTAAGCGGACAATACATGCTCGTGAATGAGTGCATGGAACGACAAAACAATTTCGTCGCTTTGTTCATTGACCTTGTCATGACCTTTGACAAAGCCGAGCCATAAACAATCAAACAGCACACGATATACTGATACTCACGAAAGTAGTTTCATCAATTTGACATGGCTTTCCGACTTCTTTCTACTCTTTTCCTGGTCGGATTGAGCGTTGCCTATTCACTCAATGATCTGACAGCTGAAACTTACGACAAGACAACGGAGGGGAAAACGGTGTTTCTGAAGTTTTACGCACCTACGGTAAGTCTCTGTGGAAGCGACCCTGCAATTACATTCTGATTTCGTACGGTGAGGCTTGATTCATAGTCCTGGAGATTTTAGTAATAATAAGACTTTTCTCACCTGTCGTTTGTTGCAATCTTCTATCGGTCAATTCAGTGCGCCCATTGCAAGGCCATGGCACCGGAATGGGACAAGCTGGCTGAAATTTACAAAGACCACGAATATATTCTCGTTGGTCAGGTCGATTGCAATGATACTAGAAACAAAGAACTTTGTGCCATGAATTACGTTCGAGGATACCCCACTGTCCTTTACGGTGATCCACAGCATTTGGAAAAGTACGAAGGGCCCCGGCTATTTTTACACTTGGAAAGATTTGTTGAGACTAGTTTAAAACCGATCTGTTCAGCTCACAATTTGGACTTGTGCGATGACGAAACCAGAGCTACCATCGAAGAGTTGCTGACGCTCTCTTTCAAAGAATTGGACGAACGAGTTGCCAAGGCGGAAGAGCAGCTTCAAGCAGCTAACGAAGAGTTCGAAAAGAAGCTGAAGCGTATTCAAAACGATTATATCAAAGTTGCCGATAGGAAGCAGGATGCGATTGATGCCTTGAAAGATGACAGTTTGGCGTTGATGAAGGCTGTGAAGGGTCACAAAAAGAAACTGGCTAGACAAGCCACCGCTGCAAGTATGTAGGTAATGACAAAATAAATATCAATGAGTCGATCACTCTCGCTGCTAGACGGCCTGTAATGTTTTTACAAAAGCAATGCACGAACTCACGAGGAGTATAGCGCTGCAAGCCATAGTGTAGTTCACCGTTACGGGATGAATCGAAAACCGAGCGAAGAAAAAAAGCTTCACGGGTCTCTAAACCAGATATTGGATCATTAGACTTGACTACCTAAAAAGCAAAAAATAACCAACGCAAGGTTAAACACCCGAGATGAGACTTGAACTCACAACCTTTTCCTGTAGCATGCAGTACGGGTTCCTACATTAGGAGGGAAACGCGCTACCATTGCGCCACACGGGCAACATTGTTTGATCCGTGTTTTAAATATTATCATCTCTTAAACTTTTCTTTACGTACTAGGTGGTACAGTACCGGCACCGTTACTCGTTACTCTGTATGCGCCATTAAGACTTAAGACATTTTCATCGCCAATCGGGATCTGTTCCACCGAGACTTCCATTGCACCTACAAGTACAAGTCTTGCTATGCAGGTCCGACGAGCAGTATGTGTGTGCCTCTATCAGTTCTCTGATATTAAATGTCGCGACATCCGAGAATATCCGAGAGCGTACAAAACAACTGCGTTGAAGGCTTGCTATTATCATCTAAATACATTCATGTCATGGTGATGAAAAGCTTCATTTCGATTCCTTCAACGGAGCTCCGCGACTGGAGTTGCACAACCAAATGGAATGATGAAAGATAGAGCAATCGTATTTCTCATATCTACCGATTCGAAGTCGGCTTAGCACAGATTGCTCAAACATCCAACCATGGTCTGCGATGCTGCGATGATTGTTAGCACTCTTGTCACATTCGCCATGAACGGAGCTTGCTGCGTTTACCAAATGCAAGAAGATGAAGATCTCCGAAAATGTATTCGCAAAGATATTCGAGTCGAGTACGAAAGGCAGCGTGTGATCGATATGGAACGGTGGGCTGAGCAATACTCAAGGGAGCGAAACCACCGAAGTGAGTCATCGATTGATCATGACCGTAGAAAAAGGTTACTCCATCAAAAGGTGGATCTCTTTAATCAAGCCAGCAGAGATGGTGGAGTTCAGGAGCGAGAAGGTGCGCCTGGAGCACGTTCCTGGCCAGGGTTGTCCGAGCAAGCTTTCATGTCAACCGGCAAGCATGATGATTTGATCGAAGTTTCGAAAGTAGCTTCGAAACGCTCTCGCTCGGTTACATCATCGAAATTCGCTGAGAGACGACTTGCCCAAAAGATGACCGCACAAGCTGCGTCATCGGACATGAGCTCGTTGCTGGATTCGGACAATGACGATAACACTACTGACGACACAGCGGACGATGAGTCGTCGCTTGTCGACGTTGACCTTCACTAAAGTATTGTTGATTTGTTAACTACTAGTAACAAGAGTATTCATAAGCATTAAGCATTACAGCGATCCTCCCCTTGCTTTCTCACCGTGCGAGATTCCGACATCCAATACTGGCAAATCGATCCCCGCTGCACGTACAGCATCCATTTGATCCACTGACACCGTCCAAAGCTCATCAGCTTGGGCTCCGTATCCTGGACCACCACCAAGACTGGGGACAGGTCGTTGTCCGTAAAATCCTTCACCAAAAGATCCGGTGACCATGTCATCAGTAACTGACTTCCATATGCCACTTGATACTTCGCGTGGATCAAAGAATAAATCGGTTTCGCTATCATCTGCGCGAATGCATAGTGGAGCAACTTCGCCGTACTGCATCACAGCACACAGTCGGGGCTCTTTGTTAGTGTCGTATCTTATACCAACAAGATCATTCTCCAAAAAGTCTTCGGAAAGAGCGGGCAGTTCGTTGAGCGAGTGGACACCTGGCTTTAACAGTAACCATGACTCACTCATTGTTAACAGACTTAGTGCAGTCAGCCTGAATCGAATACTGGAGGATTGCATTTACACGGCGTGAAAATCAACGAATCTCGCAGAAGGGGAAGTGGGGTTAAAGACAGCGATGGCGATCCAATAATGAGTGGCTGCGGTAATCTAGTTGAAATTCAATCTATATACCTTCTTTATGGTTTATTTCCATGATGCCGAAATCATGGGTTTCCTCCATCAAAAAGTTTTCGTGCCATGCGATCATCTCCGTCCTTGCTCCTTGTGCGAGGAGAGGCGACTTGAAGGGGAGGAGTCGTCGGTCAACGAGAAAAAGAGAACGGGTGAACGTGAGAGGTGAGAGTCAGTCAAGAGTGTCACGAGTCACGAGTCCCTTTCCTCCCCCATCTCCAACTTCCAACGTACGATGTGAGAGCCGAAAAACGAAAACACCGAACGGCAAAACGAACGCAGAACGTGAAACGTGAAACTTGCTTGTCTATGTGCCGGAAGCCGTAGATAATAAAATGTAGAGGACCTCGTAATTACTGCAACATGCTGAACCCCTAAACACTGAACGAACTACATTGTAAGCCTACTTCCCAGAAACTCTTGCGACAATCAAAAGCTCTTCTTTTCTGATATCTATCTTTCACAAACCGACCTCGCGAAAGTCACTGGTCACGGCTCTCCTATGTACCGATAGTACTTCTTCGTACAAAGTATAAGCAATAACCACGAGACACGTGACCGGAAAAAGTTGTGTGAAGGTGAAAAGTCAAAAAAAGTCAACCGCCGCCAGCCGCCAGCCACGGGCAACAGCAATAACAAAGCTCTTATTGTCATTACTAAACTTGGCTAGCCGTGCACTGGCTCACGAGTTCACGCTTCATGCATCATCTTGCTTTGAAAGGTGAAAACAATATTTTTACAGCCTTTTGTTATTCTATTGATAAGCGAAGAAAGAACAGTCTAGTTGCGTGAGAAATGTCAGATGAATCATCGTCTGTTAATTCTGGTGATCGAGAACGATCCGAAGACGAAGCCAGCGACGATGAATCATCTGATGAGGAAGAGAAACATGAAAAATCAGACAAAACGGTCGCTAAAGTTCAGCCTGGCAAGAAATTACAGGCTAAATGGGATGATATGTTCGAACGCTTGTTAACGTACAAGAATGAACACGGAGACTGCTTAGTCCCAAACCGATACACCAAAGATCCGCAACTTGGAAGTTGGGGTAAGTTCAGAAGCACAGCGCCGACGCTTCGGTACGTCTTCTTACCATTCAATTTTGCAGTGTCCACACAACGTAGGCATTACAAGATTTTGATGTCGGATAGTGGTGATACAACACCCATGACACCAGCTCGGGCACGCAAATTGGAAGAAATTGGCTTTAAGTGGTCGACAAAAGATCCGCGTCATGTTCCTTGGGAATATCGATACAATCAGCTTGTTGCCTTCAAGGTAAAGATCGTTGTAAAAAAGACCATGGTGAGCGACACTAAGTTTCTGTTCGTTTCGCAGGAAAAATATGGGCACACACAGGTTCCAATAGGATGGGAGGTAAGTGGAAAGAATGAGCGGAAATGATTGATTGAATTTGCAGGAATGAGCCTTACAACCAATGTGATCGAATGTTAGGAAAACATTAAACTATCCAACTGGGTATCTACTCAGGTAAGTGATGATGCAGGTCACTTTGCCACACTGTCGAGAAGTAAACTCAATCTTCTTTCATGATTCATTCTATTTAGCGGCAAGAGTACAAGTTGATTCAAAGTGGACGCCAAAGCAGACTTTCAGAAGCTAAAATATCCCTTCTGGACGATATTGACTTTATCTGGGAGGCTCAAAGAGGTGGCCCAAGAAGAAAGCGAAAGGCCACTGTTGTTGTTCCATCAAAGCCCAATCCAGTGGATGCTAGAAAAATAAAGACGCGAACGGCGACACGTGGTGGAAAAGCTGGAGCTTACACTCGCGGTGGTAGCTTGTCAGCTCGTGAATCCTCGCGTGGTAAAGTCAATTCGAATTCAGATAGCAGAGAATTTCACGATGCGCGCGAAACCAACGCACCAAATCAGCTACCTACTTTGCAGCAACAATCGGTGGCCATCAATAACAGCAGTATGGTAGGCATGAATGCTGGAACCGCTGCTCTGTTGCAAGGTGCATATTTCCCGACGGTAACGCAACCAGGATTATCCGTCGTGCCAGGTTTGCAGCTGGCTACTAATCCATGGCAACTACTGGCAGCAAATAACGGAGCTTTTCAGTCTAGTATTCCGCCTACAATGGGACTTGTCGGTGGAAATGGTTCATTTTTTCCTCTTTCGGCTCGGTTGGGATTGGCGCAACCTGGAGTACAGCAGCTCGGTAGTCCACAGATCGACCCGTCCAGACAACTTCTAATACAACAGGCAGCACTAGGTCAACTATCCTCATTTCAGCGCCAAACACAGGCTTCCTCGTTTCTAAACACCCCCGCAAGCGCCTTCAATGGATCCATGGGCATCCAGAATCTGCAGCCGTTTCAGTTGCAACAGTTGTACTTACAAGGTAACACTGCACAGCAAGAGGCTGAAATCCCGAAGCCGGATGTTGGAAATTTTTCCGCCGACTAATGGATCCACCAGCAATGTTCAGGAAAAAACGCTGAAAGTTTTGTTCAACGTGAGCACCCTTGAACCAAAATATTATGACATCTTTGTATTGTCAAAGAATTTAAAGAGTTATCTTCTCTTTCTTTTGTCGCGTCCTCTCACAACGGTCGACATCTGCTCAACCATTGCGCCGCGATTCTTTTTTGTGTACGACCTACCGTCCAATGGCATGAACGCATACGGCTCATACTTTTGTCCCTTTCGCTTCACGTCGCCGCCTGCTTTCTTTGATTTGTAGGAAGAACCAAGCCCGCCTTTCTTATCCAATCGCCGCCTCTTGTTCTCGCGAGGATGAGCCGACGTATCATCGATGTCATCTTGTGCTACTTCGTCTTCTGCTTCGTCCCTTATGATCAGTTTTCCCGTGTTATCCAATTCGAATTCAGTGTCGCTTGTATCACTTTCATGATTATCAGCGAAATGAACATTTTTGACATCTTACTCCCTAGCATATCGACAACGTCACCATCTCCCCCGTCGGGTAACCGAAAAACAGATTCTCTAGTCCCTTTTTGTCGTGACTTAGCAGTTTCTGCTCTTGACATTGTCGTCCCTCGTGATTTAACTGACATCATAGACTTGTCTTTCCTAGTTTTACCTGTCATTCTAGAGAATCCAGTCATCCCTGTCGTAAAAGTGACCCCGTCATCTGAATCTTCTTCATCTGATTCCAGCATGTCTTCGAAATTTTCTTTTTCATTTGTCTGTGATCCACGCTCCTTCTTTCGCTTATGCCGTTGCTCTAGCTTGCGCATGTGTGTCAATAGTCTTGACTCGGACCCAGGGACGTAGGGGGTCAAAGCATCGTAGCCAAATATCTTCACCAGCTTTTTAAGAACGATCTTAATTTTCGAGCGAAATCGGCTCTTGCTTTTGTGATAAGACAGCAGGGCTCTGACCAAGTCTGGCATCAGCGGAGAAAGTTGATGGTACGGGATGACAGCGACACATACACGAATGAAACCCAGGACGCTTTTAATAACCTCGCGTGAATCTTCCTCGGCAAGAACAAGGACCGTCTTAAGCATTGATGGCAATACATTCTGAAAATTGTCATTATCCTTTGCATGCACGAAAGTTATCCGAGATATGGCAGTGACCGAAGCAGATCTCATATGAGGAGTCTCGGCGCCTAAGCCCGCCGTAACTGAGCTCAAAAACTCAAGCGGGTTACTCTTTGAATACAATGAAAGTATGACTTGAAAGGCGGCTTCTCGTGTTTTAGCGTTCGTATCTTTCAAACAAAGAAGCAACTCGCCAGTGATACCCGAGAACTCACTCTGCAAATACAGATGTTCAGTACCTCCACCTTCACTAAAAAAAGTATAAGAACCTTAGAACGTACCATATACTCTGCTTGATTCTCAGCTAAACCGTCAATGACTAGGTTGAGACACTTGAGCCGCATGTATCGAGCAGCGATTTGAGATGTCATTATTGTTCCTGTCAATAGCGAAATTATTTCTCGCAATCGTTCCCTATCAACAACGAACGAATGATGACTTCGACATAATTCAGCCAGCACTTTGTAAGCCTTCTTTTGAACTCGAGGTCCGTGTTCATCTGTCCTTATTAGGGGTTTCAGCGCTCGATACAAGAAAGCTAGATTCGATTTCTCCATTTGCTTTGAGGCAACAAGTGATTCCGCAAGGCTCAAAAGAGAACAAATTCTTTCTGTCTTCGGATAATCTTCCTGGATCTCACCAAGTAAACGATGCATAAGCTTTTGAAAAAGGCTCCGAAGTAAGGTTGGAGCTGATAATTTTGCTAGAGAAGAAATGGATTCAGTGACGAAAGATGCTTGTTGGCCAGCGAGTCCAGAGTCTTCGACATCCGAGGTCATATGATCCCTACCAGTGTTCTCCCCAGAGTCGCTAACAAGCTTGAACATACAAGGTAGAAGGTTCGCGGCGGCTAATTCGACATTCTCTTTCATTGATGTCGTGGTGCCACCTTCTTCAGGCCGATTGGCCTCTCCCTCTGCCAAAATCTTAATTCCACTGCAAACAACGGGCTACAACAAGCTAGGTTAGGGCCCTGCAAACTCAGTATTTCCAAAATGAACGAGAACTTATGCTTACCAAAAGCTCAGGATATCGACGATCCTGTAAAACTCGGACGAGGGTCGAGCTAAGAGGAACGATAGTTGCTTCGACGTCTTCTGGAAATTTGCAAAAGCACGGAAAAAGAGACCACAAGTCGATGACTCTCTGTCGATGAACTGATAGTCCACTTTTTGATGCTGCTGCAAGCTTATCAAATTTCCGCGCCATTACCAAGACATTACTCTGAAAAAATGCAATCTTTGGCTGTACGGGTTGGGACGCGTTTGCAGCTGATTTAAAAGTGGACAGCAACCAAGAATTTTCGACTGACAATTCTGTAGGGAAATGCAGTGTTAGGATTATATACGCAATACTAATCGAAATTGCTTGGCTAAACTTACTACCGATCCCGGTGTCGGAATCCAGATCCAACATTTTCCACGATGACTCGATCCCCACCTCTTGAACAACGATTTCGCACGCATCTTCAACAGAACGTTGAGCCGGTGAGCCGAGTGGTACGGCATTTCGCAGCTTAACCATCTGTACAAAGCTACCTTCCACGGGAATGGCATTGTAAAGTGTCTTAATAAGAACAGCAAGGCTTTTTAACCCGACGCCGTATAAGTCGATGTATGAAGGTTCCATAACCCGATCCATGAACCGCAGCATGTCTCTAAGGCACTTTTCCACATCGGCTTGTTGCGTGCTAGTTATGAAAGGCAACAAATGTGTTCGATACAGCTGGGTTAATCCAACCAGCAATGATTCGCCTACAGCCGAATCGTTCCCGCCATTTTCGCTCGGACAAGACAGCAAAACCAGCATTTGTATGGTTATAGGCAGCAGCTTACACACAATTGACGAGTTTGAAGCCATCAATCGCCCCATTGCTATCAAGAGCGTTTGTCCGTATTGAATTTTGCAATGCTCCACGATCTCCGCGTCAGCTACTCCCTGTCGAAGCACAAGTTTTGGGTGGAGTTGTAGCTGAGTCGCGATGATGCGAGAAGCGAACTCGTTAAGAAAGGTTTTTTCTTTCTTCTGAATCATCTTCTAGCATGTTACCAACAACGCTCAAAAGACTCCCAATCACTAAAACTCTAGGTGTGGCATCGCGAGCTTTTGTAACCGTCACAAAGTCGGTCGCGCTCGAGTCCTTTACCTCCATGAGTGCTACCAATAGTTTCATTGCGTCTGCACCCAACTGTTCATAGTTCATGTAAAGTATGGAGTGTTCAAGGAAAGACACTAGCTGCTGCATACTCTCAATGACTTCCGTTTTGGGGTTTGACGCTGCCTTAGCCAGGTGACTGTGGGCATGAGAAGTAAGCATTTTGACCACCACCTGATTCGACTGGGAAATCATGAGTTCGCATAGTGACGAATTCGCAGCTTTCCAAACCTTCGGTCTAGAATCGTTGAACAAAGTCAAAAGTGTCCCTTGAAGAAAGTGCTTAATCAGTTTGGTATCTGTCGTGCTCGGAATGTACTTAAGAAGTTCACCAGAAAGGATTGCTGCGTGTTTCAGCAACGAGAAAACACCACCAAGACCATCTTTCGTTTCCATACTAGTATCTGCACTTATTTCTTGAGCTACTGCGACGACTGCACGAATGACTCGTGAAGCGAGCGGAAACGTAGCTTGTAAGATAGCTGGTGGAGTCACATATTGGACTGTGCAAGAAAGGATCTGGAGTAAAGCCACTTGTGTATGAATCGAATCTACAACCTTGTCTTGGGGAGCTAGAGCGCCCTCCAAGGCCGTTACTGTCTTCACATAAACTTTGGCAGCCGTGCAATCTGCTTCTCCGCCGGCCACTTCTATCATGGCCGAAGCAACTGCTGCTAAACGCAGCGCGCGCGGATCGCGTCGGTTCTCCGGTTCCGAAAAATCCTGTAGCACTTGACTAAACGAACGAGTATCTTCGTCCAAGTCCATCTTGCTTTTGCTATTACTTCGACTCACTGAAGAAAAATTCGAGTGTTTGAGAAAGGAATGAACGAAAAGAAAAAGGGGGGAAATAATAATTTCCTTGGCTATTATTGTGGAGCGGTCCGCTGCTTGTACGTCGTCAGTGACCAATCTACGACGTACGACGACGGACAGGAAGCAAGTCAAGTCCTTGCGCGCGTGACATGACGTCACCCGCCCCATTTCTTTCGCTGGCTGGAATTTTTTCGGCCTTGCGAGAATTATTGACCGCATTGCTATTGCGTTTATCAAATCTTTGTTGAATTCGGAGTTTTTTTTGGAAACATGGCATCATTTTCAACTAATTCTGCTTCTAGAACTCTTTGGAGTCGAGTCAGATCGGTCCCAGCGGCCTATCCTTTTGCGTTCGGTGTCGTTCTTTCCGGTTTGAAGACCTCCTTTTCCGACTTGCTCGTTCAAAAGGTCGTAGAACAGAGAGAAAAAATCGATTGGAAACGCAATGCCGCGTTTGCCACTTTCGGCTTCGTTTATCTTGGAGGTGTACAGTATATGATATATGTACCTTTATTTTCGAGACTCTTCCCCGGAGCGGCAACCTTCGCCGCGAAACCCATTCGAGAGAAACTGAAGGATAGCAAGGGTCTCTTTCAGGTGAGCCTATCGAATTTGCTGTTTACCATACGTCTTCTACGAGAATATTGATCAATGTATACTCACAGTACTGCGCGACAGCTTTTCGCCCAAGTCTTCCTGGATCAATGTGTGCAGTAGGTTCAAATTGTCGTTTGTTCGTTATGGTATTTTGTGAACGCAACTTTAACATCTCTATCCCCTCTTGCAGTCATCCTCTCATGTATTTTCCAGCATTTTACTGCACAAGAGAGCTGGTTATGAAAGAAAATCCGGATCTTGCTAGAACTTTAGCGACTTATCGAGCCAATCTACAGGAAGATCTCTCGGCACTCTGGAAAGTCTGGGTTCCGGGAACATTAATCAACTTTGCATTCATGCCAATGTACGCTCGTATTCCATTTGTTGCGGGCATTTCTCTGCTTTGGACTTGTATTTTATCGACCATGAGAGGGGGGAGATGTGGCGCACGGCGAAGACATGGCCGGTGGAGCAGTAACGCGCGCAACGTTGGTGATGATGGAAGAAGGTTTCGGCGAACTGTTCACATCGCCAGTTGAACTAGACCGTCACAAGCACCACATAATGCTAACCGCTTCCGGAACCGATAAAAAGGGTTGGGTGGCTTTGTTGGCTCGGGAAGTCGCCGAATCGGGAGGAAATGTTACGCACTCTAAAATGGTGCGATTAGGAAAAGAATTTATTGTTCTTATGCACATCTCCGTGGAGCCGGGGGCACAAAATGCCCTCATTCGAAAATTAAAGAAAAGCAAAGAACTCAAACCGCTCAACATACAATGTGGTTCGATCTCGAGGCGTCAGACGGGAACGTATGAGCAAGCTGTTATGGGTGTTCGTGTGCGGTGTCAAGGAGCGGACAAGTATGTTGCATTGCGCACTTTTCCTTTCCTATGATCTAGCCACTCTGACATTTTCATATTTTGTCTACAGACCCGGTATGCTTGCGTCGATAGCTGAGTCGCTAGCTGAAGCTGGTCTAAACGTTGAGAGTTTGACAACCGAGCTGCAGCGGCACAATAGCTTTAGTCAAAGTGGAAGAACCGATTTTGTTGTCACCGCAGACTGTGTAACCTCCCAAAAAATGAGTAAGGAACAAATCCAAGCCATGGTCAGGAAGCTGGAATCTATTAAAGACATGCTTGTTCTTGACGTTGTCGATATTCGCGTGCAGCACAGGACGAATGTAAGAGATTAAGGATTACCTTGATCAAATTCAAAGATTTTGAGTATTGGTCTTTTATATAAGCTCAATGTCTTGGTGTTTTCGGCGAAAAAGCTTGAGGGGATCGCCATCTTTGTTCAAGTACATCCCATTCGCTATTCTGTTAGTCCAATTTTTCTCTCCGCATTTTTAAGTTCAATGCTACCACGACTGCTTATTCGTGAATGAATCATCATGATCTTCAGCTTCTTATCACCAACCTTAAAACTTGTCTTTAATTGACGATGATGTATCCGTTGAGACTGTCTTTTCGTCGTGTGTTTCGTTGCTTGTCATTTAAAAGGTAGATGCGTTTCTCAAGCGAACCACGGCGCTTATTGAAATCCATTTCATTGACTAAATAAATAATTCCAAATATCGCACGCAGAAGTTATGGCTAAGGCGGTGAACAGCTCGAACATGCAGAAGGAGTAAGTGCTAAGCATTGCTGTATGCAGAAGTTCCCTCACGCAAGAAAGGCGATTATCTCATAACTATTTCGCCCGCAGCTCGCACATGCAGAGTGTGCCCGTGTCCCCAGTTTCGGCGTCCTGGAATGGAATTGCGAATAACATATCTTACTTTAACGTGGACGGATTCTTTGCCAAGCACTTCGAAAGCAACCCTGATTTCTTTAAGCAAGCCTTCAAGCTCGCATTCTGCTTTTTCGGTCTTCAGATATCTTATCTATCATGGGGATATTTACAAGAACTCATCATGACTACTCAATTTACGCCCACGCCTCGTGTCGCAGACGGGAAGTTCCCATCGGCTGCTTTCTGCGTGTTTTCGAATCGCTTTCTGGCTTTGGTGATCTCTTTGATTATCGTCAAAATCAAGCACGGAAAGTACTTTGCCGTTGCACCTGCTTATGCATTTACTCCTTGTGCTCTCAGCAATACCGTGAGCAGTTACTGCCAGTACCTGTCTTTGAGATACGTCTCGTTCCCGGTGCAAACCGTCTTTAAGAGTTCCAAAATTATTCCCGTCATGATCATGGGAAAGTTGCTCAAGAAGGAGTCTTACTCGTGGAACAAGTACGCGGAAGCTTTTTTGATTACCTTGGGCGTTGCTATCTTCAGTGTTTTGAGTAAAGAACCGAAAGGCGGTGATGAAGGAGCTAGCGCAGAATTTGTCGGATTGCTGGTGATGATTTGTTATGTCTTTTCCGATTGTTTCACCTCCCAATGGCAAGACAAAGTCTACAGTCAGTACGGACGCAACAATGTCGATTCTTTTCAAATGATGTTAGGAGTCAACACCTCCGCGATCGTTTTGACTATCATTCAGCTGATCGCATTGGGGGACATTCCGGTGGTGATGGAATTTCTCCATATGAACCCGAACGCGCTTCAGTACAACATCTTAACGGCTATCACGTCCGCCACTGGTCAAATGTTTATCTTTTACACAATTAAAGAGTTCGGACCGATTGTCTTTACCATCATGATGACGACCAGGCAAATGTTCTCGATCGTTTTATCCGCCATCATTTTCGGTCATGTCATTTCCCCTTCGGCGGCGATGGGTGCTCTTCTGGTCTTTGCCGTTCTATTCTACCAGATTCAGAAGAAATACAAAGCTCAGCACGAAAAGAAAAGACAAAGTAAACCGGTTGAACACGAGCCCTTGATTGAGAGTGCTGCGAAGGAAGCCGAACTGGTCAAAGTGTGACGTAATTATTCCACACCCTGTGTGACTATACTTTCTAGAATTTATTTAAATCCAAATCAAAACCACAATCGCAGCCGGTAAGCATCATTCCAATTCAAATAATAGCGAACTAGCAATTCCTCTCGGATGAATCCAAATCGATCTTGGTAAAGCTTCTGCGCCGTTGTATTGGTAACTTCAGTTTCGAGTGTTACTGATCGGCATTCCATGTCTTTCATGCGTTGCAGGATGCGATGTACAAGTGCTTGCCCGATGCCTTTCCGCCGATAAGCTTCTTGGACTGCCAACATTCCGATATATCCCGTCTTTTCCGAGTTTTCGGCTTGTTCCTGTTCCGTTTCATCGACTCCCTCGATGTCGATTTTCCCCACAACACAAGCGATTGGCTTGGGAGAGTCGTCTGCCACAGCGAGAATACACAGTTCGGGGAATCGATGAAGAAAGTATCGGTAAGTGAAAATGGAATACGGTTCGCTTAAATCTCGACCCTATGAATGGTTGAAAGGTAAGCTCCACGGCAAAACAGCAAGTAGGAAATAAACGAGAAACGGACCACTAATGACATGACATATTCTAGCTGCGATTCGTCTTTGTAGTCTACGAAACGGATCCCAGGGATTTCAGCATGACCCTTAGTCTCAGTCTGTATTTTGTCGTTATTAGTCATTCCTTCAAGCTCCTTTCTTTCCAAGTAATGCTCAAGTTGTTGTTTTTCTTGTCGTGGTTCATTTTTTTTTGGGATAACGCGTGGTGGCGGAGGGCGGAAAACTGTGATCATGACTTCTTTCAGTAGGGATTGAGGTTATGGATGTACGGAGTACGGTACCGGTACCCGGTATCGGTATTTTGTAAAGAGTCAGTGGCTTTTCCAAGACCTCAAGGAAAGTATGAACGAATACAAACCTTAGTTTTTACAGAGTATGCAATACTTCGACCTCGACACTCGCTTCAACTTGCAATAGCTTTATTTAAAAAGTTTTGTCTGCATGCGCGTTGTTGTATCATTCAGGTATAATTTGAAAAACAGTATAGGATCTTGAAAAGACCAAGCTCTCGTTACACCACTTAGCTTGCTTGAAAGGTGCGTTTGATGTATTGTGAGGCGTCGTCTTGCCCTCTTTGATACCAGTCGCGTAAAATTTCCGCTGAAGCCATTCCCATTGATACGGACATTGCCTGTACGTTTTGCCACGACAACTTAGTTCCAAAATCGACTTCAGCGTTCAACTGTCCAACCGATAAGCTCCGGTCGTCTGGACTAATTCTTTCCGAGTAAGTGCTACTTCCCGAAATTGGTGAAATAATAAGCTGTGGCTCAGTGGTAGTTGGTGGTGCTGGCGCTGCTATACCTCCATCAACGTAGTAGTCGTCTTCGATCCACATCCCATCTTCCTCGGGATAAGTAACGTTTTTAGAGAAAACATCCCAAGGATGAAACGTCCTGGGTATTCGGCATGAAGCTTCGACACACTGGAGTAATAATTTATCTTGCTGTCTGTCGCTCGGCTGAAAATAAAAGATTTTTGATTTCCCGTTTCGACAGATCGTCGTGCAAATCCCCAGTTCTTCGCAAATGGGCGTTTCGTGTGAATTTTCAATCACATCTTTTAACAAGTTCAAACCATTCCCTCGACCTTTGATATAATCATTTACAAACTCTTCAATCGAGTTTGGCGCTTTGGCTAAGATGGTTGCCGCGATGGCACCTCCGCTACTCCCAACAGCCGATCGCAGGGAAACAGCTGATTGTAAAAGAGATCGACAAGCGCCAAGCTGATAAACAAACAAACTTCCAGATCCGCTCAGCGACAAGGCGAGACCTCTGGAGATTGAGCTTGCCATGAAGTAAATGAGTTTAATGAAATCAATCAGCTAACCTTTTCACAGCATGGTTAGAAAATGACGAAAAAAAGCCCAAGGAATGCCGCGGAGCGGTGTCGTTGGCTATTTTTCTATGGACATAACAGTACCAACCTTTGCTGCGTACGTGTATAGTAAATAATAGAATAAACCGAGTCGAGAACAAGGCATAAACTAAGGACCCCAACTTAGAAAAATATTATTGACTTATGATTTATGATTCGTCAAGGGAGTAAAGCAGTATGTAGGCCGTCCGCTCTTTGTTTGGATTCGACAGTATCTTGTCGAGCGAGGTAATACAAGATGACGTATCGTCGAAAGTTACCCAGCTCTGTTTCTCGGCGTCGTCTTTTGCTACCGCAGCCCCACCGTTGACGTCCTCTTTCGAATCAACAGGGAGGCTTTTAGCTGGTCGGATTGCGTCCGCCAGATAATGTCCTGATGATGCGCGACCTCCGATATGGTGGATAATGCTCTGAAGCTTGTATTCGTGTTTCGACTCCGTAGAAGATGCGGGCAAGGGCTCATCGTTTGGAAATTTCATCAAGAAAGGGTTCAATGACAGAGACTCTGATAGATGAACTTGTTCTTTGTTCTTTTGGAAGACATATTGCATCGGAACATGCTGTCCTAGTTTCGACGGGCTATTTGGCGACTTGTTCTCATCGTTGGACGTAGATGTGACAATAGGGACTTCCACAAAAATGAACCTTTTGAGGTGTAAGACAAGAGATTTGGGACTGAAAGAGACAAGTCAGATCGTTAGTTTGATGCTGATGTACGATTTATTGCAACAAATCCTAAAAAAAGCTTACCGATGAACCATCTGCATTGTTTGAGTCGCATGAGATCCGTCTTCGCACTTTTCGCACTTGATTTCACGAATTTCCTCTTCAAAGAACTTTTCTAAGCCCTTTTCTACGGTTGCCTTTGCATCAGCATTTTCCTCTTTGTTGCCAACAATGTCGACCGAGAGATGGCGATACGTTTCTTCCTTCGATCTGCGTCCCGGATGAGGCCATGAGTTGTGATTCATGAATAGAAAAGAATCAAACAATAAAAATCTCGCCTTACCTCGAATAACCACATGAAGCACACGTCAGGCACACGCGGACCGTTAACAAAAAGTCGTCCATAGGAGAAGCTTCATGTGGGTTAGCTTGAACAGGCTTCGGTCGTTCGGCTTGTACTTCTTCGTGAATGTTGTCGATCAAATCACTCAAGAATTCATGCGCGTCCCGCTGCTCGTATCCCAAAAATTTGTCTGTCGTCATATCCATGGCCTCCTTGACCGCGCGAGGGTCGATGGCTCGCACTCGATCATCTTGTAATTTTTCAGCAACCTCCGTCAAGCTCTTGGTAAGGGCACCGCCTTTATTTCGCAATGATTTGATCAAATCTGGAAGAGAGCACATCATCTGGAGACAAGAATTCATGTAACACGTATTGCCGAGATTTCGTAGACCAGAGTATTGATTGAAACGAAGATCGGACTCCGATTGCGCCCTGGTCAAATCACTGATTGCGTGCTTTGCGACAGGGCTTCGGGGTACCTTCTGAAATGAGAGGCCACGCATTGGTGACGGATTTTTACTAGTTGGGCTCGACAATGCCATTGGCATTTGCGGTGTTCCTTGACCAGCTTCATATCTTTCAAACCGTTTTCTATCAGCGTCTTTATTGAAGACGAAGGTACCCGATGAGCTTCCGAACACAGTGCCGTACGAAAGGGACTTCGAGTGCTTCTCGGTTTTGGGATTTGCTTCGTCTTGCTTTTCATTTGCGCTTAGAATTCCAAAACGCTCTATTGTTCGCTCTCTCGATGGATTGCTACTAGGAGACAGCCAACCTTTCTGCTGAAGGGAAGTTCTTTGTAGACTTCCGGAACTCGACTTGCCGACTCGTGTCGGCGTGCTAACAAGTTTCACGGAGGACTTTCTGGGCGTAAGCTCTAACTCCCTTTTCACAGATGACACTTGATCACTTTCAACAGTTTTCGTCTTGGAGATCTTGAAGAATCCCGAGAGAGTCGTTTGGTTCTTGTCAATCTCGTCAATGGGGCGTTGGGGCGATAAAGACCGCGTGGAGGGTCTCGGCGATACGACCCGATTGGTTCGAGGCGTAGTGATCGGCTGATCCATTTCAATTTCTCCTTCATCATCGGACGAATCTTCTTCAATCACGAGCCGTCTCTTGCGCGTTGAAGCCTTTCGAACAGGTTGTTCTTCCGGTTCTTCATCATCCGAAAACTCAACAGGACGTTTCACCCACGCAGCCTTTCGAACAGATTGCTTTTCCGATTCATCGTCGGATAAGGCTTTTTGAATAGATTGCTTTTCCGATACATCGGTGGAAAAGTCCACAGGACGTTTCACCGATGCAGCCTTTCGAACAGGTTGCTTTTCCGATTCATCGTCCGAAAAATCGACAGGACGTTTCAACGGCGAAGACGGCGTCGGAAAAACAAAAGTGCTGGTCTCTTCCGTCGCTTCTTCTGTGTCCCAAGGAACAGAAGGGAGGGCGCGATGACGAGCTCTGCCAAAGACGGCCTGAGGTCGCCTCGGAGCCGATTTTGTGGCAGTGACGACTTTCGTGGAAGCGAAGCGCTGTCGATGTGGCGATCCCAAACCCAACTTGGAAGAACTTTTCATAAAACTCGAGAATGAGTCTTTCGTAGCATCGATCTTTTTTGAGTGTACCTTCTCTAGTTTCTTGCGAAATTCTTGCCAAGAGGCTTCGTTGCCGAGAAATTGTTCAAAATTATATGTCTTGCCTTTTGTTGTTGATATCACCAGTAGATCGTTGCCCTGCACATCCATTTTTCCAATATCTTTTCCTTTGATGCACCATTTTGACTTGTTGATGTAGATTGTCTTCGAGTCGAGCACAACAGACGCCTCCTCCCCATAAAAAGTCCTTTTGGAGATCGGTGTGGCCCCTCCTTGATAGTAATTCTATCGAAGGGGTAGGTCTTCGGAGAACTCTTCGTGTTCATTTTTCTGTTGCGTACACGATCTCCTTCAAGCTAAAGTGAGCTGTATCGAAGTGCTTTATTGTAGCCTGTTATTAGATCTAATTGTTAATAAATACAATTGGTCTGATTTGCTTCTCTTCGTCGTTGCTTGCTATCGTATGCTCGGAATGTGCAACGAGGAGATGGAGGGAAAGTTGGAGCGGAGCGCGGAGCCCCCACCCTCACCGGCGCATTTGAGGGAGGCGGGCAACCTCTACCAGCCCGTAAACCAAAAACGTACGCGCTCTTTCGCCTCTTAAATCTTGGTTGAGTAAGCGCGGCCCGCTTGAATCTTAGTACATCTTTCAAATTCAAAAGAGCTGTTGAGTCCAATGACTTAGCAAAAGTCCGTTTGAATTCACAGCTGCCGGATCTCTATGGCACGATATGTAGGAAAAAAGGTCTGACAGTGGGCGAAAACGCTTTTTCGATGTCGTTGGCTTAGAGACGATGAATAAATTTCAATTAGGAGTCACGATGCAATACTTAGACACGAGGAATATTCCCACCTATGATTCGTAAAGGATAATACGATTTTTGACTATATGAACGAATACCGTATAATCACGGATGTTAGATTTACATCGCCGAATTGATGTCTTCACATTTTAGATAATCATTTCACTTCATCTTTTGTGTGGATCAGAGAAAGCCATCGAATGAATCTTGCCAAACATCAGCAAGACGACACCGAACCGCACCTCAGACTCTTCATAATATTTTGGTGGAAAAGAATCGACCAATCATGAAGTTCTCTGGGTTCATCTTGAGTCTATTGACTCTTCAAATCGTTCAAGGAAACAACTCGGACTTGTTCAACTATGGATCGGTGGACATAAACGAGAATGGAGTAATGAGCTATGGTCAGGAGAACTGGGGCGATGTCTCATGCTCTGACTTTGAGAGTTGCGTAAGTACATCTGGTGTAAACGTCCATGAATATGAAGCTCGCCTGCTAACATTTTATCAATTAACAGCCTGGATTCCCGAACAAATACCCAGTCTTTCCTGGATACGAAATGCTGAAGACAAAGGACACAAGCCAGTGTAGATACTGTCCGCAAGATGAATCAGTTAACTGCGGTCTTCATCGACAGTCGCCAATTGATCTAAAGCGTGACCGTGGTGTGGCAGGAAGTCCCAACGAAAAGTTTTGCCCCGATTGGCACTGGATGGAATACCGTCCAGATACATGCACATGGGACGATATGAAAACCCAGCTTACCATCGAACGCCATGCTCTTCAGATTCATGTTCCTCAGCTTCCGAATGGAGACATCGACTGCTTCCGATGGGATAAACGAAGGTATCCGAGAATCGATTACAGTAAAGGCTTTCCGGATTGGTGGTGGATGCAACGAACGGATATTCACGTACCTAGTAACCACATTCAAGAAGGCACTCGCTATGCGGCTGAAGTCGTCCTTGCCCATTTCTACGAAATCAAGCATGAAAAGAATCAGGTACGTACGCTTCTCCCATTCTACTCGAGGAACGAACAACTCTGTACTCACGCTTCTTTCTTTTAGTTGGGATACATTTCCATCTTCATGCAAGATTATCCTGATGCCGAGTCGTGGTCCTATCTCGACAAACTCATCTGCCAGTGGCGCAAAGAAGAAGATAGGGTGCGAGAGGCGTGCGGACTTCCGCCTGTTGAGCCCTACGGCAGATGTGCCCTCTTACGCAACCAGCAGCCCACACAAGAGTGGCTTGATGAAGCAGCTGGGCTCATCTTCGCACCCGGTAGTAACAACACTTCCAGTGAACCACCTATAGTTCCAGACGATGAGCCTACATACAACGAATCGGGTGCTGTTGACTCTCTTGTTCCTTCGCCCGCTCCGTCTTTTCCAACCGGCCTTCGAGAGCCTAATTTCGGCCAGGCGGGCTCAATTTTCGCTCCGTCTGCTCAGCCAAGTGTAGCATCTGAATTCGGTGCATCTGAAGTGAACAATACTATTCCGCCGCCTATTGATTGCTTAAACCTTGGCGATGTCATTGACCGCATGTGCTTATCGGAAGACCCGTGCTGCACTTCTCCCAGAACCAATACCGTGTTCTGCGACAATATTTATGACAATATTTTCCCCGGTGATGCTATGAAATCAGCATGCTACCATTGCTGTCCTACGCCGTTGACGGTCGGTGATGCTGAACTTACTGCAAGCTCTGGTAGTGATATGCCCAGCGACATCCCAACCACTGCACCGGGCAGTGTTCTAGTACCAGGCGCGATTCCTCCGCCCATTGACTGTGGAAGTGATAACACCCTAATTGAACGTATGTGTTCTTCGAACGATCCTTGCTGCGGAGCCCCAAGATCCGATACTATGTTCTGTTGGAATATCTATGACAACGTCTTCCCAGGGGAACAAATCAAATCCGCATGCTACCACTGTTGTAGTGAACCGAAAATGGTAGCTGAGGAGAGACCGATTAATCCAGCTATTCCGAAAACGATTGAATGTTCAGCTGTCGATAATCCTTATCGAATGTGCAAAGAAAACAGTTGCTGCTCAAATCCGCGGTCGAACTCAGAGTTCTGCAAATCGGTGTATGCCAAGCATAAAGGAGATATTGAGTCGATCTGCCAGTACTGTTGTCGCGAACCACTCACCGTTGGAAGTGCTCGTTACCTTCGATCGGGCGGCGAAGACGAAGCTGAGTTTAGCGAAGATGGACCGCTCGTTCAAGACAGCGATGACATTCAGGAGGGCGACGAAGTGGTTTACGTCTCCGGCAAGAAGTATATTTTACGCAAAGATAACTTTGAGGAGGATGAAGAAAACGGTGCGAAACACTTTCAACAAAGGATTCAAGCCGAATTTCAGGAACGCAACTTGAACGTCGCCGTCCACGACGAGGATTATGACGATATCCCATGGTTCGCTTATGAATGGATGGTAAAGGTGGGCACGGAATACTATTACCGGTATGAAGGAACCCAATTGGTGCCCCCTTGCTGGGAAGTTGTGCACTGGAGGGTAATGAAAGACCCCATTCGCGTTCACAAGAGGCAAATCGACGAGTTGAATCGCCTTCTTGCTTGGCGATTGAACCCTGACACGTGCCAATCGGATACTGCCGGAGTCGTTTCGGATGACGGCAACACTGTTGACTTGAGCCGTGAGGTTATGTATTATCACGACCAGCACCGCAAGGTGTTCTGTGAATGTCCCGCCTGGCCTTCCCAGTTCCCTGGCGATCAGGAATGGTGTCGACACTATCGAGATGACACGAACTACGACCGCTTCTATACTCGTCCCTATAGTTTCGATTCTGGCGGCAAGTGGCATCCCAATGATGTTTAAGGATGTTACTTTCGAGCGAGCTGCGAGTCTTTTGCGCCGCCTTTCATGCCATTGCAGCTATATTTGTTCGTTCATTTAATCAAAGACCAAAAAGAATAATGTAGAAACACACAAAAAGTAAATGTATTCTATTTTGAGAATACGTCATCCTATACAGTTGGTCTAAACAACTCTTGTCAACAAGTATTCCGTCTTCTTGATTACTGCTGGGGATACATTCGCAATCGCGGATCAGGAGCCACATAGAGTGTATGGTCAACATCAAAGTTATCTAGCGGCTAAGAGATACGAGACTAGGTCTACTTGCTATCTTCTTGCATGGTTTTCGTAAGAATGGCTTGCAAATCCGTAGGTTTGATAACACCGCCTTGGAAATTCAAAAGCAAGTCCAACAACTTCTTCTTCTTTTCAGCGACACCGGAAGCGATAACCGCTTGTTGGGCTGGAGATAGCCGAGCCCACGCGTCCGAGTTTTTTGCCAATGCTTTTTCAAGGGTTGAGTTGACAATTTCTTCGACGTTTTCTTTCTTCAGATAGAGAATTTCATCTTCATCGGGATCTTCCGTGGACCCCGCCACACGGTAGGTGAGTTCATCGCCCGTCTCGAGATTTGCCAACGTATCTCGTCCCAGGAAAATCACATCTTCTTGTGAGCGGTTCGGGAATCCGCCTTCGGGGAACGGATCGTAGTCAAGCACTCGAATGGCGACCGAATCTGTGGTACGGCCATCATGCTCGAGCAGAGTCGCCGACCACCAGTGCACAATGACTTCGTCCTTGTCGTCGCTGGAGACTTCCCATTTCACTTGAAAGCGATCTCCTGCCTTGTATTGCATGGCTTCGGCTAAATCTAGTATTTCTGTATCACTGCACGCGCGCTTGGCGGTGGGTTCATCCATCGTTTCCGCCGGACGCTTTGCGTCGATCGCATTGGCTACGGGTGCCTGGTTTTCGTCGGTTTGACTGCTCATTGTGGCGAGAATATAACAAAGAAAGCAAGGAATGATGAAGAAAAACGATACAAATGATGCAGTCTCTATTCGAATAGATTTTGCGGAAGAGAAAATGTCACGCGTTGTAACAAAAAGAGGTCGCAAAGGGAGGAGGGAAACTGGCCGGCGCGCAAATGCTGCCCGCTCTACTTTGTAACCTTATACATGGAAAACTGTGCGAGCACGATGACGGCATATTGATGACCCAACACCCAACAATCACGAGTATTAACACCGTCGCGCATCCTTTTATTTATTGGCTGTCTACGAACCTTCTTGTTGTCGTCATGTCAGGACTGGAAGATCGCTGTGCGCAGTTCCACGATGCCGCAATAGGTTCGGGGGAAATCGAAAGGAGCCGCCAAGGAGATTGCCACGTTGCGCAAATTTTTGTATCGAAACCAAACTCAACGGTTCAGTGACAAGGCCTCGGCGAGGCTCATTGATGCAATTGCCATATATGCGCATCACGAAGATGGTGAGGGATTATTAGATGATGCTTTGAAAATGCCTTTCACTGTCTTTTCGACAAAGCAAAAATCGAAAATGCTCAAATGGATCGAGGAACGAAAGAAACAAGATAGCAACGGTGATTATACAACAGCAAGCAAGTCAAAGCTCATTTCGTTCTCTGTGATTGACGTGCAAGACAATAAAGCGAGTCTCATGAACGAAGAGACAGGTGAGAGCTACGAGGATGTGTTTCTTCCGGAAGGTGGGCTTGGTGACGCTATACAGAAAGCGTTTGCTGCTAGCGACGAGGCTTTAGATGTGCTCGCCACTCTCGTTGACGAAAGAATTACGATCCACGACATCAAAAGATGACACTGTTCTTTGAATCAAGTCAAGTTACGAACGCAATAATGCTACAGCAGTCACATTCACGTTACAAACCGAAAATCCAGCGAAAAAAGTGGAAATTCGTCTTATTCGAGGAGTAATCACGGACTATGCACCGTCAGCACGTAGAGTCGTTGCGAGAATCGCTCTACTTATCAAATCGCCCAGCATCCGAAAACCGAATTATCTCTTCAAGAAGCCGACTTTGCTCGTCGCGAACTTCTGTTAGTCGCGCGGCAAAGTCCACGGGCTCAACGCTCGCGAATTACGGTGAAGCGTCTGCGAAGGAATAACACAAGTGATGAGAATACACAAACAAACGCGAAGCATTTTTATCAGCACCGTCGTACCTGTCCAACAGCTGCTTGGTCGATGAAAAGCTGTGCATCTTCCGACGACTCTACATCCCTTCCACCGACGTTAATGATGACATCGCCCACTTCAAGACCTCCTCTTTCGTACGGTGTGAAAGGGTAAACAGTTTTCACGATATACTCCGTGAATTTCGGGGGACACGAAAGTCTGTGTTTAGGTTTTGACATTATTCTGCGTCGTCCAAGCTGGTGAACATGTCACCACAGTTATGCCCAAATAACCGTGTTTTACCACAGTCCAGTCCTGGTAGCCTATCCTTATAAGAATATGCGAAGTGAAGAATTAGAGTGTGCAGTACAAAAGCCACTCATACTACAAGAATCTATGCTTTACAAGTTTATTTGTCGATGAGCTGGCCCAGGTCATCTTGTTGAAGGCGCTGGAGTTCCCCCGATAAGAGCCAAAATGACGTCGTTCAGGATCATTGAAAAAGTCGCTCCATGGAACGGAATGGCCCCAGCTCTTGGAAGCGTAAACGTTCTTGGAGCAAGCGCTGGTGGCGATCTGCACGACATTCTCGTAGTCGTGTTGCCAAGTCAACGGGTTGGACACTGATTTCAATTTGTTGCTTTTCGCGAATTACTGTGATCAACAGCGTCTGCAAACAAGTGGTATTCATGAGGGAGGAAGACAAATGCGTGAAGAATATATGCTACCCGTTAACTTACCTCGCCCACAGCTGCACGATCAATGAAACGGCGTGCATCGTCCGAGGACAAAACGTCCTTCTCCCCGACTTTGATGATGACATCGCTTGCACGAAGTCCTCCTTTCTCCGCCGGTGTTCGAGGAAAAACTTTATGCACAAGAGCGCCATGCACTTCAGGAATGCGGAATTGTTCTGCTTCTAACTTGGCATTGTTTTGTCTCGCCCAATCCGGTGTACATGTAGCCAAAGATATTCCTAAGTAGCCATGCTGTACTTCACGGCCTTGCGCCAGCTCGTACATGATCTCTCGGACTCGATTAATGGGAATTGAAAAACTAGTCCCTTCCATGTGAGCTCGGATCGCGGCATTGATGCCAATAACATCACCTGTTTCTACGTCGACAAGTGGACCACCAGAATTACCCGGATTGATTGCTGCATCGGTCTGAATATAGTCTACTTTTTTATGAGGAATTCCGACAACCGCCGAGGAACGCTCCAACCCGGATACGATCCCCATTGTCACTGTGTTGTCCAAACCTCCTGGACTTCCCACCGCGACGACAATCTGACCAACATTCAACATGTCGCTGTTACCTAACTTCGCCATTGGAAGTTCTTCATTTTTATCTGCTGAGACTATTTGGAGTACGGCAATATCAACAATGGGATCGCTTCCTTTCACCACCGCTTCGTACACTCTTCCGTTTGTCAAGGTAACCGTCACTTTGTGAGCATCATCAACGACATGAGCATTTGTTAAAATAAAACCGTCTTTTGAGAAAATAAGACCTGAGCCTTGACCTTGTTGAACTGGACCGTTGAATGCATCGTCATCCTGCAAGAGATTAGTCTCCGTATCGATACGCACAACAGCAGGTCCAACCTTGCGAACTGCTTGTGTTACAAAATTCAAGGGTAGACGTTGTCCTTGAGCAGCTGGCAGATCATCGAATTGAGCGTTCTGGTCCGCGACGTTGTCTGATTCTGAACGGGAAGACGATCCAGGTTGTCCTGCACCAATCCTTAGAGGTAGTGTAGCGCTCTGCATAGGCGGCCTGGTCGGTTCTTTGCGGCTCTGCAAGTCGTCCACCACAAAGACATAAAGTGCTGCTGCCAAGGTACTGAGCTGAATGATGCGAAAAATCGAAAGCCGTCGACGATTTCGCTTCTTTGCTGCCCTCTTGCTGCCATCAGGAATTGGTAGAACTGTTTCCGTCTCGCTTGCTATAATCTTCAATCCCTCGTCCTTATCTTCACTCTGTACCGGAAGATTCCGTGCGGGGAATTCCTCTATTGTATTGACAACTGGTACATCTCCCTCATTTTCTCTTTTGAAAAGATCCTTTGAAATAGCCGTCGTGGTTTCTTATGTGTTCCGCTTTTTGCATCGTAACCATCTGTTCGACTTGGTATTGTTTGTCGTCGAAGTTGTTCGTCATTTAGGTCATCACCTAGGGTTGCATTGAGTATTATTGCGTCCACGACAGAAGACGAACTATTGAAATCAGTTAGACTGCGATTGACGATGTCGCTGAAATCATCACCACCTGGTCCATTACGGTCCTTGGAATTTCTCACAATCGATTTTGGGTTGAGCCGTCGCGACTTAATAAATTGTGAAGGTGCTTTTTTGACGATGGGTGCACTCCATCCCTCTATAACTATAAGTCCCACCACATTGAAGTAGATAGAGAGAATAGCAAACAAAGTCGTGGACATATTTTGATTAGTAAAGGAGTCAGTATTTTTATCATCGCTACTACCGATCGATCGAATCAATGATGAAAAAAAACACAGCGGACGGAAAGAGCAAAAAGCGAGCTCAAAACAGATATCGTCTGTCATTAGGCCGGTGTATCCGGAAGGCTATGGAGAAAATAGAATGAATTTATTACCTGTAAGACACAGTGGAGACTGGGCCAAGCAGGACGACAATTACCAGTAAGGTACCGGTACCGTACCTGGTAACACGTAAGAAAAGCTCGCAAGCCGCAAGATGCAAGCAAAGCTAACGGGACGGGTGAATGGGCCAAAGACCAAATAATGAGTAAGACCAATGAGATACGAGAAGACAATCGACAGAGGAAGGTGCGGGAAATTGTGTACTTTCACGTAGGCCCCTGTAGGGACATGTACCAAGGAGAGGTGCATTCCCTGTCTCCCAGAGATTAAGATAGTCTATGGCACGCTAGAGGTTCACAAGCCGCAAGCTGAATGAATCATGATTCATCGCTTGACACGTGGGGCAGAGGGGCCACAAAAAGAAAGGCTACTTGTAAGCGTTAAGCGTCACGCCTTACGTCTTACGTGCAGTACAACAAGGAACAAGGAACAAGGAACAATGGACATCGGACAGCGGACAGCGCATGTTAACGGAAAGTTGTGGGTGCCAAGAACTGTTTTTCAGTTTTTCATCTTGAATCGCGGGAAGCTGGAAGAGCTAAAAGCTATAAAGACACCATCCTTTTCCTTGTAGAATTTATTTTCCGAGCAATGGTCAACGCGCGAAACTGCCAACTGCCAGGTAGTCACAACATTACTGGTAGTCTGGTAGTAGCTTCGACCTCCACCTAATTCTAAGTAAGTTACGCATTGCTCTCTCTAGATTACCAGTATAGAAGAAAGGAGAGGTAACAGGCGAGTCCCTAGCTTCTGTTTGCGTGCTAAGTAGAGATTTGTACAGTTAAGATGGAAATCGGAAATCAAAGAATCATCATCAATCATCACCAAAGAAAGAAAGAATAAAAGATGAAAGTAACAAGTAACAAGTAACACAAACTTTCAAAGAGCGATATTGCCAAGGACATGTAGTGTGTGATGTACTGGACACGGAGCTAAACTGGGTCTGTAGTCCGTACCCGATTTACTTGTTGCTTGGTACAGTTCAAACCAGATTCCACATAGAGCATACCACATACGGAAGCACAAAGAACCAAGAACATACTCTGGAGCAGATTACGGACTACAGAAGAGGACAATTCTTAAACTGTTTTCCTTTTCAACTTTCAACGTTCAACTTTCAACAATTCACAACCACAACCCACAACCCACAGCCCAAAACCAAGACGAGAAACTATTATGTCATTTTGACAGTCCGTGACTGGCTGGATGCTGGACCAACCAGAGTTCATCATGGTTATCATTGACTTTTGTACCATTTATAAGTTATAATGTACTCATGATCATGACCACAACATTTTACGTAGAATAAATTACGAAATCCAATGTATTTCCGACATCTGGATTTCGTCTGCCGTTGGTGATAGGTGATATGTGATATGTAATATTGCAAACTGCACACAAAGGACTGAGGACTGAGGACTAGGGGGTAACGTGTACCCGGTTTTTCGATTCCTGCTTACAAAATTTTTCATGAAGCAAAACATAACACCAAACAAAAAATCGAGCTTTGTCGTCCTCGTCGTCCACAATAAAGGACAAATGTGTTTCCATTGCGAAAATGACCATTATTGATGACGGTAAAATCAGTGACATGTCGGATACTCGTCTATCCATCATCCATGACTCATCGTCAGGGACTTTGAAAGTCATGGGTGCTTGCGAAATAACGACACCTGTACCTCATTCTACCATCTCATTGCACCAGCGCTCAAGCCAAGAAATGAAGAATGCGTCAAACAAGCGTAACGAGAAGAAAGACATGACAAAGAAGAAATTCAAAAAGATGAGGGTCGCCCGAAGAGGCCTCTCAGCGCATACAACGTCTTTTCCAGTTCGCTCGAGTCAAGCTTTTGAACGGAGAAGACTGCACTGAAGTTCGACAAGAAGATGTTGACGCCATGTGGTTAGCGACCGAACCATCATCCGTTGGGAAACGACCCCATCGTAAGTCGCACGGTAAGATCAGCTTTCGTGAAATGGCAAAAATGGTGGCAAGCAAATGGAACGCACTGGATGAAAAAACTCGATCGTTGTTTGAGCTTCGGGCGAAAGTTGATCGGGATCGATACATGCTCGAAATGGAAATCTGGAAACAAAAGGGGAGACGTCCTGTCAATCCTTATCAAGGAGTTGTAACCGTAACTCCTGAGAACCGAAAGCAACTCATTGACAGAGAGATCGCCTTCTATCAAGCTGTAAAATCAAGCCAAGGTTTATTACCAGGCCTCACTGATCACCCAGCTTATCCGCAGCAACATGGAATGCCCTTGCACACCATGCCAGTCCCCTCCTTTTCTACGCCTGTTATGTGTCAGCCGCAACTCAATTGCTCAGCTTCTCATTTGCATCCAGTTCGCAAAGAGAATGTTAGCGCTTTCCATGTGCCTCAGAATATCCAAGTGAACAGCGCGAAGACGTCCACAATTCCTATGACTATGAGTTATGCCACTGTAATGACGCCTGTTGTCCAGACAGGTCTTCCGGTAGGATGCTTCTATCAAAGTACTCCGTTCACCATCGTGCAGCCAGTTGTTCCAAACAACTGCGTGGCCTACACAAGTGCCAATGAAACGGCCTACCTCCACCAGCAGCAAGCAGCGGCATCGCAAGCTCCTGTTCAGAGCATGATGCCAGAACGACCATTAACGCACATCATGCCACCGAACGAGCTCGTTGGCTCGAATGACATTCTGAGCAGCAACAAAATCGGCGTCGACCACAATTTCTATAACGAAGAGATTGGCGCGCTTTCGGATAACGACGACGACTTGTTTGAATCGTTCGAATGAGTGTACATTATATCTTTCCCTTTTCAGCACATTGCTGAGTAGTGCTCAATAGCCACAGGCAACGATATTTTAACAGTTGAATGTTGAACAAGATCATGAGAAATTTATATAAGGACACCATTTGATATTATTACACGCCTGCAACATAAATGCAATCCATCGCCTTCTCCGAGTACCCTCATACCACAGTGTTTCTCTTGAACTTTTCCAATAATGAATAATAGCATAATCACTTTTGTTGCTATCCACGTTGTGACGATCGAGAAGATCGACTGGACTTGCTTAAAGAGCAGACAACATATCCTCGACCTTCTTGCCCTTGTTGTCAACGACTTCGAAAGAAAGGGGAAGGAAATAGTCGGACATGCCCGGGGAGTGTTGATCTGGACACCTCCCAAAACAGCAATCTTGCCATCCTTGACATTGCCGCATCCAACTTTAACAATCTTGTCAATAAACTCTTTCTGAGCATCGTAGATTGCGTAAGGAAGTTCGACCATCTTTTCGGGGGCCTTATCGAGACGGGCGGCATGGGGAAGAAGCAAGCTTCCAACGAAGGACTGGCCAGCATCGAGAGGTTCCGTGGGAGGGGCCGCCTTCTCGGTGCTTCCAGAAAGAACTCCAGCAACATATCCCGAAGCCGCAACGGCAGAACCACAGCAAGCACCTCCGTTGGCACGGCCGACACGCTCCACCGTTCCAACGTTTCCTTTCGAGTCCACACCGACGTGAGGGGCGAAAACAACAACGCAGTTTCCTCCATCAGGAATGTGCGACGCCATGGCACCAAAACCTGTTACGCCTGCCATCTACGGTTTGGGGAGTAATCGAAGCGGGTAAAGAAAAATTCGAGCAGATGGTGAGAATCTCATGGACGACAGACTACACGATAAGACAGTGCAGACCCAATTGAAACTTACCGGAAAGCCAGCCAAGCCTCCCATGTTAAAGGTGGGACCAAAAACTTCCGCAAAGTCCTTTTCATTGACACGGCTGAGCTCGTCGACGCAGAACGAAGTGGCGATGAGAGTGTTGGAGGTGGTAAATCCGTGCTTCTTGAGCGAGCTAGCGACAGAGTTGACCAAATCTTTACTTTTCATGGCACCATTGAAGACACGGTCGATCTTCTTAGTAGTCTCGTTTTCCTTCTCTCCAGTGAGCTTGGTGGCGATGAGACCGATGCCGAAGGCACCGGCAGCAATACCGCCGATCTTTTTAATGTCCAAACTAGTTTGAACAACTTCCTTGGTGGCTTTGGCAGCCTTGGCGGCATTTGCGGCTTCAGGGATACCGGCTGTGGCAAGAGCGATGGTTCCGAAGGCGCCGGCAACTTTTCCCGCCGACTGTCGCGACGAATCAAGCAAAATGAGAATCAATTTGGCATTTCTGGGTCCAACACAAAGCGACACAACGAGTATCGATCATTCATACCTTCAAGACTTTCTTCATCTTGGCTCGGCGTTCGCCATTAGCCATATCTAGCGAGACATCAGCGCGTCTACAGGAAATGAACTGACATGTGAGAAAGGCATCCAATGAACTACGATCAAACTTGCGACAATGAGAAAGTAGTCTCTTTAATTCGAGAACAAAACACTTACCCGACAGCATGTTGCGTGGGAGCGAAAGCAGAGGAAGTAGCGGTGAGACCGATGAGAAGAACAGCAGAAAGCTTCATGGTTGTTTGTTGGCTATCATAAATGGTGAGGAACACAAAATAATAATAATATGCTCTTCACTTGTTGCAATGCAAAAGGTACGTAAAGTTGCGTGTCGTCGGATAACATTCGTCGTGGGCCAGCTATCTTTGTCGTCAGTATTGCTCCAAAAGTAGATTACCGGTTCTGATTTCGCTTGCTGTCCGCTTCGAAATGCAGCGTTGGCGGAGTGAAGGACGCCATCTGTATGAAATAAATAGTAGTGGGAGTAAGCCTGTTTTTGACCTCGTAGCCGCTCGTGGCGAACAATACAAATTGAAATTTACATACGTCAGTCTATCAAGTCCAAAATCAATGGTTCTTTTTTCGGGCAGGCGACACATAACACCCAACGGACAAGATCAAAAGTAGCCTTTAACCTTACTTGCTTTGAAACAAAATTCTCAGATGCATCCTGCTCCTTCCCAAGGGATTTGTGTCTTTTCATGGGTAGAAAAATTTAAAGCAAATCCAATACTTGTCTTTAATGATGCCAGTATCAAATTTATTTGAGATATCGCTGTCCTTCTTTGTAGATTTGACTTCTGGCTAAACGTTGCACGACTGTATTCAGTCTTGAATTGTTAATGGTCGGAACTAAAACTGTGTCTATTTGAACTCCGTACGTTTTGCCAATATGGTAAACTTCATCTGATCGCTATCACGATGCAGTAACCATCAGTAGTAGCATCTATGCACGTCTTGGTGTTCCATGTCGATAATTCGTGTGAAACTACGTTTCGAATCATTATAGAAAACCTAAGTATTGGTTTGACGCCGCAACGACATTTTATCAGTCATGAGTCATGTTTTAGTCAAGCCAGATTGCTGTGCAGCCTCCGTTAGTTTTTTGCAAATAAATAAGCAGCGAAGCTACCTTTGACGCTTTAGCTATTCTATTATTGGCTTCAGTAGCATTTTCAATGTCCGTCTTGGTGTTTCATGTCGATCATTCGCGTGAAATTACGTTTTTCCGAATCACTATCGAGCCAAGGGTTCGTTTTTCGCTAGCACGACTGCATTTCAGTCATGAGGCATGAATCATGATTTTGCCGAGCTAGACTGCCCAAAATTTACTTGTACTAAGATCTTTATTTTTATTCCGAGCTTTCTATATTAGATTATAGTGAGCCATATTATTTCTTCATCACGATGCACGATTCATGCCTTTCTTTTTAGAGATGGGCAAAAATAAGAGCCTTTAGTGAAAGCCGCGCGATTGAGACGCGCGCACGCTTCAATCGTTATTTTTTCATCACCGCGAAAAAATTGCTTCCATCCGCTTTTTCACCTCATGCACCAAGCGAAGGAAAGACTTTTATCTTCTCGTTACAACAACAGAGACATCATCCAATCTTTGGAATATATTTTCTTTGAATATCACATAATATGCATGAACCTTTAATTGGAGTTTTAGCCTTACAAGGCGCTTTCGAAGAACATCAAAAGTGCTTGGAGGCTGTTGGCTGTCGAACACGTCAGGTGAGTTCTTTCAAAAGGTTGTTCCACAAAATTTAAGTCAATGAAAACTGACTTGTTTTCTTTTGATCGCTATAGGTGCGCGTACCAGAGGATTTGAAGGACTTAGATGGGATTGTATTACCAGGGGGTGAGTCGACGGCCATGGGTTTGATCGGCACAGCCACCAAGACCAGTGAGGGAGAAACAATGTGGGAGTGCCTGCAGAAATTTTCCAAAAACAAACCAACGTGGGGGACATGCGCTGGAATGATTTTGTTAGCCGAAAAATGCATCGGTACTTCAGCAGTCATCGAAGATGGGCAGTCGTTGATCGGTGGTGTCGATATTTGTGTGTGTCGTAATTATTTCGGATCGCAGATATCGTCCTTTGAAATGGCCACACCCCCTCCACCAGGGATAAGTGGTAGTCACGATTACCCTGGTGTGTTTATTCGAGCTCCAGCAATTTTGTCGGCTGGTCCGTCGGTGGAAGTATTGGGTACTGTTTCGGCAACTCCCTGTAGACACGCGGCGGTTACGCTTCAAGAGCTGGAGAAAAAGGTAATGGCGGGGGAGAACGTGGTAAAAATGAGCGTTGTGGACGCGTTGGAACGAAAGTCGTCACAAGAAGTGGATTATATTGTAGTGGTAAAGCCGTCTGCCGAAAATGCGGAAGAAAAGAAAGAATCGGATGAGACAAGACCTAGCATCGTTCTACCCGGTGCAGCGGACGGTACCAATGCCCGCGAAGTCATTTGCGCTGCACGGAAAGGACATTTGTTATGTACTGCCTTTCATCCTGAGCTTACGGAAGATAAGCGATGGCATGAGTATTTTGTGCAGATGGTCAAGCAAGCCACGTTGTGACTCCGAAAATTGCGTTTGGTGCATATAACCTAAGTCTAACGTCTAAAATCTGTGTTCTACTTTTAAAATTTATTATTTTGCAGAAAAATTCAGAATCGTCGATTCAACCGCTGCTCAGCATCGTACCGACGCCTCGAAGCGCTATCACCTAACACCTCGTAGGCCAATTTGACGCGTCGAAATTGTTCGACTGCGCCTTCTTCGCTGTTCTTGTCGGGATGGTATTTCAGCGCGAGTTTACGGAATGCTTTCTTGATCTCATCGTCACTTGCATTGACATTGACATTCAACACTTGATAATGGGAAGGCGAGGGAGGAGGCCGAGAACTCGTTCCTGATGAGTTGGATTGATTGCGACCATTTTGATGTCGGTTTTGGTCTCGAGGTGTCCCTTGTTGTTGCCAAGGTTTCCCTTTACTCTGTCCTGCACGAGGTCCTCTAGAATTGAAACTGTCCCATCGGCGAGAGTTGTCATTCTGATACCATTCGTCTCGTCGTTGTTGAGCATTAGAGCCCGAGTGCTGCCAATGTCTTGCCCCTCCATTCGCTGGAAATGTATCCTGCCACCGAGTACGATCGCGTCGACGCTCAGCATCCTCTCTCGCGGCAGCATCTGCTTGCCTTTTCGCCTTATAAACGTCATCCAATTCTTTTTGAACTTGAGTAAAATCGGTTTCGGTTACGTCTCGAGGCCCATCAAAAAGGCAGGGAGTAACAAAATCAGTCGATGAAATTGGTTTCCCTCGCACCTCATTTACCATGTCCACATAGCGTTTATATTCGGAAATAGCTTCTTGGTAGCGCTGTAAGCGCATATAGCAACGTGCGCGTCTCAACATGGCTTTCATGTATCGTGTGTGAATCCTTATCGCTTTGGTACAATCCTCAATGGCTTCGGGGAAACGATTCAGTGCCATGAGACATGCCGCGCGATTGCAGTGCAACACGGCGTGTAAGCGGCCTCCAGCGTCGTCATCGCTAGGCCCATTGTGCAGTCCCCTGGGTAAATCTTCCTTGTCAATAAGCAAACATGAAGCGTACTGAATGGCAGCCGCTTCAAAGTCCCCTGCGCGGAATAACTCGTCACCTCGTTCTCGAAAAGCTTTAGTGCGATCTAATTTACTCCGCTCAGTCTTCAATAATGATTGCAGGTTCTGAAGAACAGATGAGTTACGGGAGCAGACTGTATGTCTTATCGAATCCTCCATAGATCGCAAGGCACAGTCGGCCGCCGGGTACCTTTCTTCCAACCTTAGCGCACGCAAGTAGTAGGGAAGTACCGAAGAAGGCATTCTCAGGACAGCCTCGGCAACAGCTCTAGAACTCAGCTTTAATTCAGCTGTAAGCGCATCCTCCTCTCTACTCTCGCCAAAGAAGCCGGGCAGAAGAATGTTGATTGGTGGTATGTTAGGGAATGGATTTTGTGGCAGAAGATTATCTTCATAGATGCATTCCAATTTTGCGTTGTTCGCAGCCAGCCTCTCGCAAAAACCAGCGATCTCTCGCCAGCGTTTCAAAAAAGCGAGAAGATTCACTTTGCTTCCCATGAGTTTTTCGGAAGCGGTCGCATAAGAAAGGGCAATGTTGACATGGCCCAAGGTTTCAATCACAAGATTCTTGTCGGAACTGCGAGTCATCGTTCTACTAATGCAGGCGGAAATTTTCTCACAAAGATGGTCAAGCCGTCTGACATCAGTTTGGCCAAGGGCGGCTTCGGTTGACATCTGCTTCAACAAGGTGAGGTTCTGGGCGTGTGAGCTACTCGTATGGTACTTCTCGCTGAAACGCGATGCCTCCTCTGACGTGTTGATTGCATCTTGAAAAGCGTCTATTGATAGCGAGCATTCGCCTCGCTTTAACAACGCTCTAGCACGCCGGATGTGAACTTTGATTTTGAGAAGCAATCCGCTATCACTAGAGAATGGGACGTGTGGTGCTGGTGATGAAATACTCATCAGTGCTATATCACAATCGTTCACGGCGGCATGGGCTGCTCCAATCATGAGTAAACAAGCGGCTCGATTGGATAGAAGAATAGCCAGAACATCGTTTGGTAACACAAATGAGGCTTCTTGGTAAAGCTTAACAGCTTCAGTGTACAGTCGAATGGAAGCGAAATAGTCCCCGGACATGTAAGCCGACTTTCCCAACTCGCGTTTCACTCCTATAAGAGACATGTAGTGCGATGACTTTGTTGGCAATTCCGGAATAGTTTGCTCATCCGGTGAATCAAATTCTGCCGGACCACCCTCTACAGACGGCGTGGAATCCCGCGAGGCGCTAAGCGAAGAATTTCTCGCATCATCCTTCGAACTATTGGCGCGCAAAGTTCTCGCAGATGAGCGACGAGACCCCGCAGTACGAGAATTGAAAGCGCTTCTTCCCACTTTCAGAACCTAACGTAAACACAATAGGTTGCGAGTCTGTGGGCTTTGCGGTAAATGGTGTCTGTTGCATCGAAATGTCGGACGGCGACGGTTGCTGGGGAATCCCATTCCAGTTCTGGGGGCTATCAACATCCATTGGAGAGAGAAATGGCGAACGAGCCTGCGCAGCCGCCGAAGCAAATGTAATGTTAGCACCAGGAGTAGAAACCGTCGGATGGTTCGCCTGAAACAATGGCGTATCATCTGTACTAGTGGGAATGGAAAATGTTTGGGACGTGCCAAAGGTAAATGGCTTTTGTTGCCGGCTGGGCTTGTGCAAGCGTTTTCGGTTGCGAGTGCTGTTCAGATTCAAATGAAAATCAACTTGCGGTAAAGCAGATGACCCCGATGGCAATGCTGTTTCCGAATTGAGATTAAAAATCGAAGCACTGGGCAAGGCGTTACGTTGTTCAGGTTTCGCTGTCCCGAAAGTAAAAGACTGGTTTCCATTTGCAGATGCCCCGAAAGGATTCACAAATTCAGGAACATTCGTTTCTGGACTGTATTTTCGTCGATGTTTACCCGCTCCCGTTTTGAATGTCGCCTCTGGCCTATTAATGTCTGACGCGTTGTTTGTCGTCTGAAAGGATGGTTTTGGTGTTTTAAGGTCAGTTTCGCGCATACTAGACGAAAACGAACCAAAAACTGGGAACGGCATATTGAGCGGAGCCGGCTCAGGTCTTATCTCAGTTTTCCATAGATTAGGTTCAGAATTAGTCGCGCTTGCACCGGGGCTTGGATCGGCATCTGGGTGATTGCGCATTGGAGACTCTGAGCGATTGCGAGCACGAATGGGAGGCCGCACAGTTGTGACGTCATCTGTTGTGTCTGTCGTGCTGCAGCTCGCTGTTAATGGTTGATGCATTGCCTCTTCATTCTCCGTTCTCCTTCCCACCGGCGTCCTGCTGCGAGAGCGTGAAGCACCAAAACCTCCAGTTTCACTTCTTACTGTAACGTGTGGTGACCGTGCAGGTGACGCCGCCCGAAATTCGCACGGACTTGATTCTTCTTGCAATCCAGGTCTTGGAGAAGATGTTCGAGATGGAGGTCTAGGAGAAGATGCCCGAGATGGAGGCTGGAACGATGTGTCAATCCCATCGTCGCTGTTCGGTTTCCCATGCGTTCGAGTCCCCGTAGCATTATCACCAACTGGAGTCTTGTCGCGTAGATGTGTAGACTCCGGCAGTTGGCTACGCTGCAAAGCATGCGGTGAGCGAGAAGCAGCTCGCAATTCACGTGAGTCGTCCAATTCTTGCAGTCCAGGCCTCGGTGATGCGGTGCGCGATGGTGCCTGTCTCGTTATTTTGGGGCTTTGCTCACCGGACAGAGGGTCGACAATGGTAGGCGACCGACGGCCAAGATTCATTGAGAATTGTTCTTCCCCTACGTTTTTATTTCCATGTAGACCGTTGGTATTGATTGGCGACACATTGCTCTGCTTCCCAACACTATGCATTGGGGATTTCGATCGGAGATTCTCTGTAATTCCATTGCTGTTATTATATGTGGAAGCTTTGAAAGGCGATCTACCGGTCCCGTTTGTCATGATAAAAGCACCGTCCGTATTACTGATCGCTCGTGTGGTCAGCGGGACGACGGGAGAAGCTGATGGGTTGTCAATGGATCCTCGAACATCGCGACTCGGAGTCTGCTTTTTGTCTCTGCCTCATGACTCCCAGAGCGATGATTCTGCTCGAGATGTAACTGCTGAAACTGCATTGCTAGCTGCTTGTAGGCAGACTTATTCATGTCAACACCGAGTTTTTCCCGTAGCGCGTCCGCAAGCAGGTCGATCCGTTCATCATCTGTTTGATGGTTCGTCAAGCGGATTGATTCCATGAGGGAGCATAAGTCGTTTCCTTCCGCCATTTTCTCCCCAACTTGCTCTATCCTCTATATCAACTGAACAAATAAAGTGATCTTTTTAAAAGTGAGGTGCAAAAGACGCCACTTTAAGTGGCAAAGGTTACTCGACTGTATATCGACCCTTTTGCTTGACGAGAGCTGTTCGATAAAGCAAGGTTTTTGGAGCTGCGCTTTCACGTCTGTTGTCTGCAGTACGAAATTCCTATGTCTGAAAACCGGGACAAAATGAATGGTACTCTTCGTTAAATGAGACAAATTGTTGCTTTCCATTAAAATTAAGTTTAGAACGTCCTTTCATTGTATTTAATGATATTTTAATCCGTTAACGCCCTAACAGGTAATAAGATGTTTTTTATCTACATTCCCTTCTTTCTCACTCTCCTACCTTGTACGAAAAAAAGTTTTCTGGTGATGGTGCTCACAAACGAAAACGAAGTACAACTACCTCCTTCAAAAACTTTTCACCTTCCACGACACTATTATAGAATTGTAAGGATGTTTCAGACCGTCGCTCGAACAGGACGAAAATTGATTTCCCGCCGACGTCTATTACCAGCTCTTTCGGCTTCCATCGACAATAACTTCAAAGCATCGGCGTTTCCACAACAGTTCTCGTTCCTCCTCCATTATCATCAAAAAAGAATGGTGCAAGGTGTCACAATCGCAAACAATTGCATCGTCAATACGAACCCAGCCAACGGGGAAATCATCAGCCGGGTGCCATGTACCACGAAAGAAGAATTAGAAAGAACATTGTCGGCGTCCTGTGGCGCGCAGCCGCAATGGGCCGCCACTTCTTTGACGGATCGTATCCGATTACTCCGCAAAGGACTCGAAGCCATTGCCGCCAAGAAAGATGCATTCGTTGATATGATCGTTCAGGAAATGGGAAAACCAATAACAGAAGCCCGAGTGGAAGTGGAAGGATCCGTGAGTCGTGACGAGTATTTTAGAGTGCTACAAGATGCTTTGGAACCTAAGAAACGAGGCAAAAACTGTCAAGTGGTTCGACAACCCTTAGGAGTTGTCGCTATCTTAAGTCCCTGGAACTTTCCTGTCGACGAAATACTGTTACTGGCTTTGCCTGCCCTCGCCTCTGGCAATGCCGTTCTAGTGAAGCCGTCAGAAGTTACGCCAGAGACGGGTGCCATGGTTGTGGAAGCCTTGTCCTCTGTTTTACCACCGTATGTTGTGCAGCTTGCGCAAGGCGATGGAAAAATTGGGTCGCAAATCGTGGCACATCCGCTGGTTTCCATGGTGGCAATGACGGGGAGCTCATCGACCGGAAAGAAAATACTGCAGACATGTGCCGCCTCACCCACTATCAAGCGCTTAGTACTTGAGTTGGGAGGTAAAGATCCGATGGTCGTTTTTGATGATGCTGATTTGGAGCAAGCTGCCTCGGATGCCGTCACTTATTCGTTGAGTAACACAGGGCAGGTATGCTGCTCAATCGAGCGCGTGTATGTGGCACTGAGTATTTACGAGGACTTTTGCGAGCGCGTTGTTGGCCATGCCGAAACTTTCAAAGTAGGCGATGGGCGCGATCCAACGGTCAAAGTAGGGCCCATGGTGTCATCTATTCAGCTCGAAATTGTCAAGGAGCATGTCAAGGATGCTGTAGAGAAAGGTGCAAAATTACTTTACCAAAGTCCACAAATGACGGAAGGTACCTTTCATCCGGTTACTGTTCTTTCCAGAGGTGACAGACCAGATGAAAGTATACAGGGAGGAGACGTTTGGTCCCATCGTATCATTGATACCTTTTGATGGCACCGAATCGAGTGCGACTAGACTAGCCAACGATAGTCAATATGGATTGGCTAGTTCTGTCTACACGAAAGATCTTGTGAAGGCTGAGCGAGTTGCGAACTCAATCCACGCAGGTCAAGTTGGAATCAACTGCTATAGCATTGAGAACATGGATGTAGGTTGTCCCTGGGTTGGGCACAAGCAGTCGGGCTACGGATACCATTCCGGCCCTGAGGGGTTTCAGCAATTTTCGGTGCCCAAGTCGATTGTGTTTAACCCGAAATAAATTAGTCGCTGTCTGAAAAGGCGGTTCACCAGCTGATTCCTTACGTTTGACAAGGTTTGTGAGATGCTTGTCTTGTTGGCGACTTCTCGCTTCTCGCCACGATAACATGAGTCCTGAATCATGATATTTTCCGAGCCAGACAGCTTCCAAACCTTCGCTCGTTCGCCCGGCTTATTGAACTATAGTTTTTGAACCTTCGTCTTAGCACCCTTGTAATGCACGCTTCGATTATCATCGTCATACTGTAGTCTAATCCTTGCAGAAGCGATTTCTTTCATATTTACTATATTTCTCATGCTTAGGCGACCTTTTTCCACGACTGCATTTCAGTCATGAATCAAATGTCATTCGAGCCGGACTGCCAACTATCTAACTTCGCTCGCTGAGCAAGATTGTTGAGCTGAAATTGTATTATTTTTCCTTATGATTTGTTTAAAGATTTGCAAGGTTAGCATCCATTCTTTACTTCGAAGACGCTTAGGGATCATCTTGTGTCAATGGTGACTTAAATCAAATGCAGTCCCGTAACACCATCGTTCCGCAATCAGTTCGGACGATCGAACACCGAACTCAAAGACTATCACGTTGCACAAACGAATCCTCGATGTACCAGCATCAAAATTGCGATCAATAATTGTATTATGAGTAGCAACATTCCAAATTCGAGTAGCCCCGCTACTGGATCGAATAGTCTTCCCGCGAGCGAGCCGAATCAAGGAAGGAGTATCGTGGCAACAGTAACTGAAACGGTCACAGCGACCCCCGCAGAAAGCGAGCAAACCGAAGTTCTTCAACTCACACTAAGGGCTCCACCTTCGGTAAGGTGGGATGAAAGCATCGTTGATAATGAAGGATTAGGACGAAAGTCATCGAAAAGATGCTGCATCTTTCACAAGCAGCGGGCGTTTGGGGAGAGTTCAACAGATTCCTCAGATGCTGAATCGGGTGATGATGGGGAAGATGGCGACGACGGCAAAGATAAGGCATCACCCAGTAAACATCGCAAAATAGCTAGACCCAAAAAGAGTGACAATGTTCCTGATTTTCAGAGATTTCATGCATAGGCGGATTTTTTCATCAGAAAAGAGATTTATTGGTAATCTATAAACCATAATCCTTACTCCCGAAGTACACGTGGGCTTAATGTGTGCAGTGCTTACATTCGACCTATCATCTTGGAGCAGATGATTTTCTTGCATTTACTTCAGCACTTTGATCGATCGTCGCTAAGCGAACTTGATGTAGAGGCACGATGCCAAGAGAATTTTCCACTGTAACTAGCAAGTTCATTGTGCCGTACTTGTCCATGTCTTGCATTTGCTTTTTCAGTTCAATCAGTTTAGCCTAGAAAACATTGGTGAACTAATAAGATTTTTTATATGCGTAGTAAACAAGAGATAGAAAAAGTAGGGGGCACATTGACGCCGCTCACACAGTGTCATGCAAAATGTAGTACACAGACAGGGTTGTTAATTTTCGCACTTCACAGCCGGGGCCTTTTCATCTGTCACACTTTCATCCGAATCCACATCACCTTTGGAGGCTTCTTCCGAAGAGGAACAGGAAGAGTGGACAACATTAACAGCAGCAGGAACGGAGGCAGGAACCGCAAGACGAGGCATCTGCAGCGAATCCAAGATCGCATCAGCGGCTTTAGCGGCTTCGATATCCGCAGAGGCAGTGGCGTTACCAGCAGCGGGATTCGACAAGGCAGCGCAGCGGAATAAGATCTTAGACGTGTCGAATGTCATCGATGCGGAGATCAATTTGTTCGACGCGGGGCTGAATTTCCCTCGGACAACCCCCCTTCAGTGCGAGTTCGCATTGCGCGCCCTAATTGCATCAGCAAAAGATTGAGATCAGCCAATCGAGTCTACAATGTAAAATATGAAAGCAAGACGACTTACCGTAGCAACTGCACCCGACGTCGAGGCTGTCCACTCAAGAAAACCATTACAGTCGTCCATGAAGAAATTCTTTCGATCGCATACAAAATGAAATGAGATACAAGAACCTTTCACGTTCCCGAGCGTTTGGAGTAGTGAAGCAAATGCGCTGGACTCGGCCATGACTTCCGAAACTCCGCTCAGTACTGATTCCGCTATAATTTGTCCGCTCACAACAGGAACCGTGAACGTAAACTTATCTTCCAGGATAGCAGCCCATCGAGCAAAGTTTGCTTCGTTACGACCACGCAGTTTAAGAAACTCTTCGAGAACTCGAAAACGAACTTCGCGCTGTTCTAGTTCTCGTTGAGCCGCTTGGCGCTTTTCGAGCTCCGATGCGTCTCTCTGAGCCACCAGCTCAGTGAGAGTTCGTTTGAGCTCTTCCACGTAAGCCTTCTTGCGAAGACGAGTGTTGCGTGCATGCTCACGGTTGCGATCTCGATTTTGGCGTGCGCGTTCATCAGGCGTAAGGTTCTGACGACGCGACCGGTTGTTACCTTTCGCATCGCCTCCGTTCACTGAAGAATCAGAGGGCGCTTGAGAAGAGTTTGAGCACGCCGTCACCCAATTATTGCCAGTCAACGCCTTGACATGATCCGTGCTGATGTCCACTTTGTCGCCACCTACGATCAGCGGAGCCGACACGACGACAGACTCTGGGTTCTTCGTTGATGTTGCATTCATCATCAAGTTAGATACAGCAACTTGAGCGATTGCGTGAAAATCAGAATCAGATTCAACTCTCGATACTGCATCATCCTTGGCAAAAGTCGACGGAGCACCAGGGGCGGCTTTCATGGCGGAAGACCTCTTGTCGTCCGGCTTCAATAGCCCTTTCGGAACCTCAGCTACTGCCGGAACTTCAGGTAGATCATCCAAAGGATCGGGCGTATTGCCTTTTGCCTTTTTGGCGGTGTCAGGCTTGGCAGCGACCGCCCCTTTCGTCTTAGAAGCTGGTGCTGCTGCCGTGGCAGGAGCCTTCTTCGAAGAAGTGGATGATACACGTCGAGCTGGTTTCGGTGCGGTGGCTTTTCGTTTCGCTGCTGGTTGCGCCGAGGACACAAACGATGTCCTTTTCTTGGTTCCCTTCATTGACGGCAAATCGTCAGGGGGGACCGAGTTTCCTTGAGTTCACCGGAAGGATGTAACAGAGACGTCAGGTCACTGAATGATGTAGAGGGTCGAAATGCGCCCAAACCATCATCCATAGCAGCAGCTGCGGCAGCAATTTGCACAGCTTCGTCGTTTTCCATGTGGCCATCGTGACAGCCTGGAGAGAGGATGTGGGGGATATCTGAAAGAAGGTGTTAGCTGTGTGATACTTTCTGTGACATTCGGTGCTGAAGACATAAGTATCTTACCATTGGAGTTCCCATCATCAGCTGCGGAAGTGTTATAGATGTCGATCAATTCGTCCCCAAATAGTTCTCCTTCGAAAAGATCCGAAGTAGACACAATAGTGGGCAGAGAGACTCCGTTGCCGTCAACAGATGGCCACTCAATGGACATGATCGATTAATGAGTTAAGGATGCTATTTGAAACAGGGCGATTTGCGTGATGTTTGTAAAGATTTTAAGGAGAACCGAAGGGAGATCTTTTGGGTTCCCAAATTCGCGGATGTAGCAAGTAGTGGTAGTTGGTTTCGTCTTTAAAAGAATGGTCCAGCAAGTTTTGGTCTTTCGGCTTGGCAGGTGTTTGCTGGGATAATTCTGTTGAGAGAAAGGAAAAGTCAAAGGCATGTTAGATAAAGTGGGTCGAACCGAATCTATGAGTCGAGAAAATGCCTCTGAAGATTCAACTCGGCAAACAACATATGTTTCCTCTTCCCACAACCAAACGACATCAAGTGTGCAAGTAACGATATACAAAAGAATAGCTAAATGAACGGGACGACTTTCGGATTCGAACAAACTCTTTGGCTCATCATGGCAATTGATGGTTCGTGGGAGGAAGCCGCGTAGGTTTCTACGTGAAAGCAATGAAATTGATGGAGGCCTTCGACAAACTTACACTTTTCAAACAAGGGGCGGGAAGCGGCGTGTGATGAGAGAATTAGAGTGATGAATGAATGGAGTGAAATGGTGCTAAGCTCATGAATTAGCTGTTGCCTTGCTAACTCCGGCTTCTTGATGGGTGCGATGTGGTTCAACAAAAACAAGCTCTTTTTTATGCAACGGCATAGCGGCGTTGTTGTGTAGACGGATCGGTTCGATCGCCGTCTGTAAAAGCCACGTAGCATTTGTACCGAGAAAATCATCCAGATTTCGAGTGAAAATGATTTCTTTCCCAAGAGCATGACTGGGTGTACTTCGAAATGACGTTTTTCAGTCGAGACCGTCTTTTGTCCAATCAAAAGACACCAAGACATCAAACAAAGAATGCAATTCGGTTTTTCGTCTCTCGATCTACTTTTTAGCTATAGACAGAGCGAATTTTAGAACCAAAAACGATACTATACACTCGTAATGTAGTTTACCTCCGAAAGGTAATGCGACAAGGTGGACAAAAAGTGACGAAACTCCACTATCACTTGTTTAGTGCTGATGTCATTTTTTGCCACATACCCTCAAAACAATGGCCCAGAATGTGGCACAGTGGAGAAACTGATCCCCCTGGATATCGTGGTCCAATCAAAATTAACCACGATCACGATTATGTACACGTCACTAATTCCTTCCTCATCATCCAGGGAGAATTGCCTCGCCTTCTGACCAGAACGAGTTGCCGCTATGAAGAAGATGAAACGATGAAACTGCACCCGTTTCAACCGCTACTTCAACATTCGGTGTCTGACTCACCTTCCCCTTCCCACTTCCCATTGTATTTCAATCCAACCCCCATCTCTATCCTTATTTCGTTAACTCTTTGTTCAACCTTGCACTGAAAGACGATTTGTGAATAGGTAGGTCTCGTAGAAAGTTGTACCAGCGTTGTAGAAGGTTCATGTTTTAAAGTTGTAGTTCTCGTTTTGTCGGGACAGAAATCTTCAATAACAACTAGACTCGGCTCAATCTAGAAATTAGAGGTATCAAGGAATTAGAGTTGACGATGATCTCGTTCTCGACTGAGAAGCAAACCAAAATAGACAGCAGACGAGAGAACGGGCAGCTTGCTGCTTGTCAGAACAATACGTAAGACAGGGCAGAACCGAGAGAAAGTCAGTCAAAGACTCGCTAGAGAGAAGAAATCGTTTATCAGCTATAAAGGAATGGGACTTAATTAAGTACCGAACAGAGCTTCCTCGAGCCTCTTCACCCAAATACTCTCCACTTTCTGATTGATCCAGCAATTGCAAAAATTTCCTGATTCGTCGACAAACAGGTTTTCTTGGTGAATAGTATCATTGAATATCGTTGACTCCGGACAAGCTCGACCCACTGCGCAGCCACGATGCTGCTTGCCACCTCGGCAGTTCGCACTTCTAGTCATCGTTTCATAAGGTAGAACAGATTTAGTATGCACCAGCACACCCTCATTCAGTTCATCCAAGAATCTGTCACCCCATTCGTAATCATGAACGCGACGAGAAAATGGCCGGTCACTGCCGTAGACCCAGTCTTTGTGGTAGCGGGCAATATCTTTCGTTATGGTCGAATAATGGACAAAGTGACTGAGCACAAACGACGGCTGGTAAATCTGCTTCATAGCTCTAGCGAATCTATCAGGACGCGGAGGCTTAATGTAATCGCAGTTGTACACACGTAAAAAAGTTTCATTTCTTCTGGGAACAAGGCATGGATCAAGAGGATCTTTCCGTTTTCTTTGCGGTTCGATTCCGCAATCATTTTGGTCCGCCAATTCTTCCATCAAATCTTCGCGTGGACGACCTCTGCTGCTTTTCATTTTCAACACTTTTGTTTGTGGAGATGATTGCATGATATTAGTTAGAAGATCTTTCCAGGTGCCGTTTATCATGGGAACAAGGTACTCGTCTGTATCGATGAACGCCATCCAATGTGTGGAAGGTCCATATCGCTCCCGGCAGCTGCTTTCAGCCGCATACTAAAGAGAACGCATTACAACCTGTAATGAGGACGATGTATAATGAAGCTAGAACAAATAACGGAGCATCACAGCACTCACCTGGGAACTACGCTCACCCGGATTCTTATTGTTTGGACGGTTATTGTTGCATACTTTGAAGGGCCATGGGTTATACGTCACAAAATCGGGAAATGAGCTCGTGATTTGCTTCAAGGATGCATGAACTTCATCGTCTTCGACAGAAATCTGACTGTTGTCGTAGATGACAATGTGATCAACTCCAGCCAGTTTATGGAACATGATCCATTCTCGCAATCGTGTTGGTGCGTCAGTCACCGCAATTCGATCACCGCGCCGGTGGTAAGAAGCAGCAGTCCACGTACAGAGAACAAGTGTATGCTTTTTACCCACAATCTTGTCATGTTCATTTCTGGCGATTTCATGGCTCGATGGAATAGATGCGTCGGAGGGACAAATCGGTAGATTGGCGATTCGTCCTGAATCAGCCGGATCTGGCAGAAAGTGACTATCACCGAACGCTTTTAGTGTGTCAAAAGGTTTGAGATTTTGAAATTCATCATGGCCTACATGCAACTCTCCAAGAAGGCGCTCTCCGTGGCGTGCCAGAGTTCGAATGGGAATCAAGTCCATCCAGAAATGAATTCGATAATTATGCACTTTCATAGAGTTTCGAAACGCTACGGGCACGGGGCACGAGAACAACAACTGCGAGAATTCGAACAATCCGACATCCGGACCCTCGAAAGAAAACATACTTTGTTCTCGATGCTTTCGCCAATTGATGTATTCGTAATTGAACGGGTATTCCGAGAAGGAGACTTCTGAATTGCCTTTGTCGTCGTGGAATCGACAAATGAAACGGGTTTCCCGCACAGTAGCTTCCTCCAAAGAGGACAATCGATATTCATTGTTTCCTACAATTTGAATGGGCAAGGGTTGAAACAACGCCATTTGTGGTTCCCAAAACTTCATTTCCGATTCTTTCCCTTGCCCCGTATCGCACCTCCGTCGATTTTGCGCCACAAACTTCACCGACCAGCTTTTATTACCAACACTCGTATCCACAAAATAGTCGTGAATCCAAGGTAAGAAAGGATCCGACTCGGGAAATTCGTCAGTGGGAAACTGTATCAAAAAGCCGTTGGTGCAATTAACGCGTGCCTGCGGGAATTCTATTTTCTGCAAAATATCCGCACTCGTTTGTCGCATCGGAAGAGGCTTTGTGTCGCTCATGGTGCTGGGCGGCTCTAAATAAAATGTGAGGACTTTCTTGTTGCTTAAATTCGAAGGATGTTCTACTTTCGCTTGTGCACTATTCGTCGTTACCCCTTGGACCTCCATTTTGTGGACGATCATGTTCCTTTTGCTCTCCCGACGGCCATTGTCAAAATGTCCCTTATCTGCGGGAACGTGCTCTTCCGGTTTTTGATAGTGTATCAGTGTAACGTTGAGATTCATCCATGCCAAAAAGCAGACCAGAAAAACGCCACCCGTACATCTTCTCAAACAGAAACGAAGACAGGCCGTCCTCCGCAAGAGTCCTTGTCGTGCTTTCTGAGCAGGTAAAACCATACTGCATGATTGTGAAAACTATATGCTCGAGAATAGGACAGCAAGATATATAAATAGGAGATGAACAGGAAATATTAGATTGATGAAAGAAAATGGACAAAGTTTCATTAAAATGAGAGCTGTGCTGCGAGGCGAATGATAATCCTGGGGATCGGCGCGACCACAGAAAAGCTGGGAATGTGGTGTTTTCACATCACCAGAAAATCTGGGTTGTTATGTCGTCACGTTCCCAGAAAATTTGGGTGACTGGTATTTTCACGTTTCCGGAAAATCTGGGGATTTGATTTTTCACATAGGCGAGTGGTGTTTTGATGTCCCCAGAAATCTGGGAGTGGGTTTTTCAAATCCCAAGAAAATCTGGGGGTGTATTTTACACGTGCCAAGAAAAAATGGGCAAGTTGTAAAATCTGGGGGTGTGACGTTTTCACGGCGAAGAAAACTTGGGCGAGTGCGTGTTTTTACGTCCCCAGAAAATCAGAGAGTGTGATGTTTTCACGTGCCCATTACCCGGAAGATGCGGGAATTATGCCCTAAAATTGTCAGAATCTAATCTTGACATTCGACTGAATTTTCCACTTTTCATTCACATATATTTCAGTCTGACACTTCAATGAGTAAGCTTTGGTTCTAACTCCCTAGCCTTAGTGCGCTAGTAGAGGGCCAGTCCCGAGCCCGTTTCCCAATGAGGGGGATTCCGTTTTGGCATTCCTTCTCTTGGATTTCGCAGAAGCATACTAACTGACCTGACCAGGGAAAGACTCATGCGCGCCCGGATGAAGCCACAGATCTCGGAGTATGGCTTGTTCCACTTCCGCTGAAGTTTTCTTGCAAGCTGTCTCGATGCTGAAATAGCCTGTTGTCCCATCATTCCGTCAATGGAAAAGACCAGGGGAGTGAAGTCTCGTCTGCGTTCGTGGCAAGGGGGTCCGTACATGCTACGCTTTTCACGCTCTTGAGAAGCCAGAACCTTAATCGGGTCACGGTTTCTGTATGACGGTGCGTCGGTATCAGTAACTCGGACATCGAAAATGGTCGTTCGTCTCTCATTCCAAAAGCCATAGGCCGAAACATCTCCTCGAAGCTCTTGAACCTGTGTACTGTTGTTGCTGTTGCCAAATGTGTGAATGGTAGGCTCATTGCGAACAGATTTGGGTCCAAAGGCTTGCGTGCAAAGAGACATGAATTCCGCTTTTCAGATCGTCGTGTCTCTGGATAACAAGTCCACCGTTTTTGCATTGTTGTGCATGTTCGACTGTAAACGGTTTATTGCATCCATCACACTTCTTGGGGAGATCAAGAATTGGGAGTCCTGAGCGAATTCGTAGACTGTCACGGAATTCGTCTTTTGAGAGTTCGGTGTCCGTGAATGTCTGTGGACGCACCGAGAGCCAAATTCCTGTCAATTTTGCTCGAAGAAGTCTTCGCCTTTCATCTGGTCTTCCAATACAGATTTTGTCAAGCGTTTGAATTTCGTTTTGAAATCGGATTTTTGCGGCACTGTTTTTCTCTACTGTGGCATGTGAAAGATGCTCTCCAACGTTTAATTCTGTGTTGCTGTATAAACTGTTTGAGATGAGTTTCGTGATTTCTTGTGAGGTAGAGAAGTTGTGTTCGCATGTCTTTACCGGGTTCCAAATGCCAATCCCCGCTGCTTTTGTGCTGAGAGAGAGAATTTCCCGCAAGTCACCCGTGATCGGCTGATCTTCGCCAAGTAGTGCCGGGAGGAATTTCTTCTGGATGCATTTCTCAAGGGGTGCAAAGAGATGAGATATTCCAGGAATGACTCGTTGGACGTATTGCCATTCCATTTGGAGTGACCGACAAAAATCCTGAATAGGGCGGCTTGGGGGTATCTTTTGGCGACTTCGGAAAGTGTCGTCAGAGTGCTTACCCATTCGTTGATTTTTGCCGTAACCCACTTGTCGCGTTCGACTGATGAGCCAATAAATCCTCCCAAGTATCGATGTCCGCGTGTACTGAAACCCATATTTCTCGAGAATGAGCTTGCAGCTTTGTTCGTTGGATTTACGGCATACAACAATACTCTTTTCGGGTTCTGGGAAGTAACCGCGATCTGGACCAAGTTGCATAAGAATTTGCATTGCCTTGTCAATACTGGACGCTTTACCTGCAAATGCTGCATCGTCGGGCGTGAAAGGTGATACAATGTCATCGACTTCGGTGCGAATGGTTTGGGTAATTGGAGCAAGAGCTAGTCCATAAAGGATCATGCTCAAGGGGTCTCCTTGAGCAACTCCTTCTCTGCTTTGGATCGTCATGGCAAATTCATTTTGTTTCCGAATGAAGAGAGTTGAAGCATGGCGATAGCAATTGAATGCAAATCGAGATCCTTGTGGCCAAAGATGGCGGACAGTCCAGAGAAGTGAAAGTCGGCTGATTTCATTAAATGCATTTCGTGCATCAACCAAAAGCATTAATTCGGGGGTCGGATACAAATTCTTCAATTAGATCGTCATCAAGGAAATCATCATAATCATAAATCTCTTCTGTATCTTCAACTTCCATTTGAACTTCTAGTGCTGTAGGGTATATATCGTGGCCTTCCAAGTGAGTGATTTGTTTTTCTGCTGTTGCTTGGCGCGCCTTGATGTATTTCTGGTGCCTTGCATGAACCGCCTTCCATTCCGGACGGTAACCCCACGCAAAGATTAAGATTTCCACAAACAACGGTCGCGGTGTATCCTGTGACTTTAAGAACCGTTTACCCATAAGTCTTTGGAAGATTTCGCCAACCGCAACAGGCCGAATTCCTGGCTTTTTGTCTAGAGCAATCAATCTAGCATTCATCAGAGCCCGAATAGCTGCATATGGTGGATTACCATTAGAAATCCATTCCGTCCATTCTGCCATTTCTTTTCTGAGAGCGTAGGATGCTTTGCCATGAGCAAGAAGCCAATTCTTGAATGTGACAGAATCAATCCCGCTTGGTCCTCCACTTCCGTGTAGCTTGGTAGCCGTTGTTTCAATGGCATCTGATGAGATTCGGCCGGTATCACTGGTGGGAGGTTGTCATGGTGTTCAAAAGCACTGTGCCCCCCGGGTCGATCAAGGTCAGGGACTCGCATCTCAGGGTGTTTTTCTTCTAACACGTCTATGACTTTGCGTCCTGTTTTTCATCGATTTCATCAGGGTCAAGTACACCGCCTTTTTGATGGGTAGTTTTGAGCTGTTGCATTGCTTCTTTTGTTCTTCCTGACTTTAATGTGAGGTCGAATTGTCGTGCCAGCTCTTCCATCGATTCTTTGCGCTTCCGGGAAGCGCGATGCGCCTTGTGTACAAATTTATTTATGTATCGTGTGTAGGCACTCCAGGGAACGGCGTTAAAATTCTGCCTCTTCGTAGACGCTACGTAGAATCTTGTACTGGGAGGCAGAATTTTAACGTCCTTCCCTACCAGGTACATTACAATTTTACTAGTAGTGGTAACCTTCACCCTCGAGGACCTCTCAACCACGATGATGAAGCCGCAACACGCTCTGTTTGGCAACTGATCACTCGTGTGCTACGAACCTACGTAGTACCTGATGGTTGTTTATCACTCTTCAGGGTGTCGTGTGCTATTCAAACAAACAAAGTTTAGTAACGAATTTAAGCAGAAGTTATTTCCAGAATGGCTTACAGACGAAAAGGCGTCGGCGTAGGTCGCTTCAGTGCTGACAGGTAAGTTGCGTTCTCGTTGCTTTTGACTTTTGACTGGATATGGCAGCAGCAGCCGGGTTCTGATTCTTCGCTCACCGCACACTTGACTCTTATAGACAATTGCAGCAAAAAGCTGATGAGATGAAAGCAGTTTCACTACAATCTGCGATAGACACATGTGAGAAGTTAGAGATCAAGCTTACGGAGTTTGCGAAAACGCATCGGAACGATATTCGCAACGACCCCGTGTTTCGACAACGCTTTCTCGAAATGTGTGCCCCATTGGGAGTAGATCCCCTGTCATCGGACAAAAGCTTTTGGGGAAGTGTCTTGGGCATGGGCGACTTTTATCACGAACTGGCGGTCAAAGTGGCGGAAGTCTGTTCGGCGAGTCGCTCAACGAACGGCGGTATCATGAGTGTGAAAGAAGTGCAAGCGATTTTGGCCAAACGAAAGACGCGACTCGGTACGGCCAGCGCTGCGGCGACAGTCAGTGCTTCCGACATTGAAGTGGCAATCAAGAAACTGGGCAAATTGGGAGGAGGATTTCGAACTATTAAAGTTGGAAAATCGACAATGATTGTGTCGGTGCCCAATGAATTAGACGGAGATATCATGCGAGTCATGGCGGTGGGAAATGAAATTTCCCATGGGATCACAGTTGATGATATGATCGTTGCGACGCAATGGTCTCGTGAGCGAGTCGAGCGTGCCGTTCAGCTGCTGCTTCAAGAAGGCATGGCGTGGTTGGATACACATCAAGGAGAAGATTACTACTGGTTCCCATCATCATGGCAAGAAGAGCGTGCGAAATTAAAAGAACAAGCTACTTAGAATGAATTCATGAATATAGTGCTTGTCACTCTACAGTATCTAAATGGATTTGCAATCAGAGTCATCTGAATGACTTTTAAGGTCTAGGGCGCGAGAAATGGACTCGGATGACGTTTCCGCCGTGATATTCACTTGCGCATCTTCCTCATGCACGAAAGGGACGTTCGAAAGACTTGTAATGCTAACGTAAACCTCGGCGGGAATGTTGTCAGCGTGCGAAAACAAATGAGAACTTTTCGACATGACTGGAATTCGGCTAGAAGATTGATCAACGGCAGACTTCTTACTGATCTGATGTTTGTTTGTTCCAGGAGGAGGCAGCTGCTTTGCATCAGAGAAGACGGGATTGCTAGACATTTCGCGTGTCTTGTTAAGCAACAGGAGACTTCGCGGAGTTCTAGGTTGTTTCTTAGGCGTCACAGGAATAGATGATTTGCCTCTCGTCGACAAGGACACATCCGGGGAAAAGGTGTACTCGGACATTAGTTTTGTCTCGAGATTCTTCAGTTTCTGCTCGCGTTCTTGCAAACGAAGGACTGAACGTTCATAGATTGAAAGGTTTGGGTCGTGCTTACGTTGCGTCGAAGCGTTCTTATTGGGGGTAACTCTCATGGTGGTCTTCATCGTCCTTTCGTTCGGCTGCTCGTCGTCAAGAAGTATCGACGACTCTGAAAATTATGAAGAATTGACTTCTCTAGCAATCACATTTGCTCGACTGTCGAAACACGTCAATCCTCGTGGGACTCGCCGTGATCATTGAAAACACGGTGCGAAAATCAACCCCGCGTGAACGTGGTAAGAAAGGTGCGCTGCACTGTTTTTCGTAAATGACTTAATCCTAATATACAGCCATTGGTGAGCAAAAATACTTGTTTGAACTCTATTGCTACGAAAATGGTGTGTTTTTGCTTATATCGGCAGCTTCAATGTCGTCGCTCACAAAACCGAACGTTACTTCGCAATCCATTTCATGGAGACAAGCGGTCACGGCATCATGCGTTGAAGCGAATATGTTATCCCTGCCTATTTTATCAGCCAAACCGCATATCACCAACATTCGCATCACATTTTGGTTCGGGTTGGTAATAACGATGCGCTGTCCACGGGATCTGAGATTGTTGTACATATCCTCCAAATTGTAAAGCGCGCTTGTATCAATATGCGCGACCGGGCTAAAGTCTAAAACGAGATATCTGCTTTGAGTTTCCGATTCGATGTAGCCCTCCCGCAAATATTGCATTATTTTCTCTCTGACATACTCGATGTTTGCGAAATAAAGACTTCCTTCGATGCGAATAAGTACAACACCATTGTAATGGTCTGCTTCCGGGTATTGTTTGATGTTGATGTAAGCACAAGTACCGGGTAGACGACCCAAGACTGCAATGTGTGGATACGCGGAGTGATAGATCACGACAAGCAGTGAAACTGCCACTGCGATCGCAAGGCCAAGTTCTACTCCAATGAATAGCGTGCCAAAGCATGCGGCTATCCAGACATTGAAGTCGGAACGGTGGACAGTCCATAGGTGCAGAGCTTCTTCAAAATCGACAAGACTCATTACACCAGAAATAACAATTGAAGCAAGAATACAGAGCGGCATCTTTTCAAACAGTCTCGTCAAAAATAGAAGCACGAGGCTGACCAACGTTGCCGACACAATGCCACTCATGCCACTTTGCGCACCGCTATCACTGTTCACAGCGGATCGCGAAAAAGACCCCGTTACCGGATACGAACTAAACATGCTACCCATTAGGTTCTGAATCATAAAAATAAGTTGGTTAAATCACTCTGGTAGCAAAAGACGCTCTTAGCTCTGTAACATCACGTACCGACATTCCCAATCCGATTAGTTCTTGCGATGAATCAATTTCGTAGTTGTGCTTAGATGCAAGCCGTTTCGCGATGGCAATGCTTTCCATAAACCCCACAAGCGTGATGGAACTGATAAGAGGAATGAGTTTGCTGGCTTCTTTCACAGGTGTCCAATAGGAGATGGTGAAAGGTGGCAAACCGCCGGGAATTTGACCAACGACAGGAATGGCCTTATTTTCGAGATCAAATGCAAACGTTAAAATGATAGCGATTGTAGAGGCAATCAGAGGACCAACAGCACGCAATTGCTGAAACCTAGGCGACTTTGTGCTAGCTGTCTTGGCAAATAAAAGAAAACAGATACTGATCGATCCGAAAAGAAATGTCCGCCAATTGAAGTTATCGATGTTCTTTAACATGTTGAAAATCAGTTCATGAAATCGATCGGTACGCTCTACATTGTACCCTAAAAGATATTTGACTTGTGACATGCCGATAATGACAGCGGCCCCGGTCGTAAAACCCGATATTACTGCGCGGCTGAGAAATTTTGTGACAAATCCCATGCGACAGATTCCCAACATAATATAGGTGATGCCCACCAAGAACGATATTTGAACAGCCATCTGATTGTATGTAGCTTGATATTCCGGGGTACCGGGGCTCAAGTTTGGATAATCTTCCAGAAGGCTCGATAGACCCGTGGAGAGGAGAAGTGATATTATGGCTACGGGTCCCACTGCCAACTGCCGACTACTCCCGAAGCAAGCGTAAGCGTAAATCGGGAAAACAGCTGAATACAGACCATACTCTACTGGTAAACCAGCAAGCTTCGCGTAGCTCATACTCTGGGGGATGATCATGATACCGACGGTAAGTCCAGCTATCAGATCAGTGATGAAATTGGATCGAAAGTCGTACGATTTCAACCACGAGACGATCGGCGTAACAGTCTCACACCAGTCCGCTACAGAGCAATTCTTTCCACTACTAAAGAAATCCCCAATCACTCGGCGCAGACTCCGACGTTCCGTTTGCAGGTCGAATTGCATGTGCGGCACCGCGTGACGACGGTTGGTCAACGCATCGGTCCGGATGAATTCGAGCGCACGACGGTGACTCGACACCACTGGCCGCTTGCGCAAACTATCGGGTGATACCGAAGCAACCGCAAGTAGCCCCACCGTAGAGGAATAAGAATCATCTTCGTCCATGTGAATATTTCGCGTGGTTCGGCCGTGAAGACTGGACGACAATGACAGAGAATCACGCGGACGAGATTTGCGTGTTTTCGTCTCCGCGGGTCCTTCTTCGTTAACGAGGAGGTCGTACATCGTTTTGACAATGCAGTCGCTTTGTTGTTGAGCGCTGTAGTGTTTATTGTTGCATCACAACGATATTCTTATGTAATAGAGATGTCAACTTGTGATGCACAACTCCCCCGACTCAAAAAGCAGGCCAAAGACGGAGAATGTTTGCGAGTCTCATTGGCAACGGAAAGAAATCAGTCGTGGCGAAGTCCGGCCATACTTGGGCCTACTATGCACTGGGACAGTTAGTCTAAAAAGGACTGACAAAGCGTGGCGAAGTCTGGCCTTTACTTGGGCTTGCAAATGATGATGTTGAAAATAATAGCTGTATGGTGTTGAAGACAATTTCAAAATAATAAAGCGAGCAGAGTGGAGGAAAGCTAGAATGAGCATGGCTTCATAGTTTATAATTTGGCTATTCAAAATTTTCAGTTCGTGACTGGATAGCAGTCGTGGATTTGTTGATACTACACTTTACAGTATAGTAATCGGGAAAACCGGCGTTATCCAAGCATATATCATGACAAAGCCCAAACATTCAATCCAAATGTTCCGGAAAGTAGCATCGTGTTAACGACAAATAAAGCTACCATTATGATGGTGCAAACGGAGACTAAGCAGCAGTCAGAATCCACCAATCATGATTCATGACTGAAATGCAGTCGTGGCACAGTTCCGTCAACATTTCGGTTGTATAGTGATTCGGAAGACTGAGTTCTGCAACCAAGACTTGGATTGTAATAGCTGCTGATTTCATGTGGATAAAGCGAATGAAGCTCATCTTAGAACAAACGGAAGTTCAATAGCAGCCTGGTTGTGCAAAATGATGAATCTTGACTGAAGTTCAGTCGTAGCGAAGTAACGGCTGCATCCTTGGTTACATGATCGATTTGCAGCCAATCAAACGACGGGAACGACCGGCAGGATTTTTGCCGCTACTCCATTTTACTCTAGCGTGCGCTTTGAGCACCATGCATCACTTGTGCTGTACTGACTACATCATCCAGACAGCTTTTAAGTGACAAAGAAAAGTTCTCTTCTTTCAAACGAGCAATGCAACGATCGGCGTTGTTTCCGCAAATAATTGCTGTTTCTGCTGCCACGTGCAAAACAATCAAACGTTTCTCTTTCTCAATGTTATCAGTGGATTCTTTTTCTTCCTGTGAAGACAAGTATACGAGGCAAGCAACTAGCTCACAAATCAGTTTGTTGGCGTGTTTATGCATGATAGGATGAGCAGCCACGAGAAGATTAGAAAGAGCCACCACTGCTAAGAGAGGTACTTGATGCCCGTGAACACTGAATTCACTTGTATCCGTCAAACGGACAACGGCGAGCAAGGCAGACAGCCCCAGACGCCCAATTTCCATCGCATCGGCGTTCTCCTGCTGCACATGATCGTACAAAAACGGAATCACAACAACCAAAAGACCCCACACCAGCTTTTCATCTGACGTACGGTGTCGGGCAGTATCTAAGATGGTAAACCACTGCTGTGTTGCTTGACGTCTGCGCATTTGCACGTCGGAGCGTTTGCTCTGCAAAAGTCGTAACAAATGGCGCTGTGCACTGCCAACCATTACGAGCGTGCGTCCATCCCGACAAGTCTTCGCTACAATGTCAAGTGCCGTAAACAGATTTTCTGCCTGTTCTATCAGTGTTCTGGGGCAATCTCCAGCATTGAAATGAACTTCAGTCATGAAAAGTAAGTGCAGCAACACGATTGATCCTTTGCCGATCGAGACATCATTGCTTGCTCCCAGAAGCTCGTAACAAATAGGAATGAACTCGGCAATGGTAGACCGTAGGGCTTTGGCGTCGCCTGAATCCTTTACTAGAGCCAGAAAGGTCAGCACAGCATGCAAGCGGGACGGAATCTTTTCGTAAGGTTTGCTGTTCATTGTATTTTTCTCCCTTTCTTCTTGCTGTTTAGCCGTGGAAATGGCTTCGAAGTGTCCAAGATTAAGTTCGTAGCGCGGGGATCGCACTATCTGTTCATTTTTGAAATCGACCATGTCACGTCCAAAAAAGTGAGCGCGCAGAGCTTTGACGATCTCAACGTATCCTAAATTCAACAAAACCATCGTTTGAATCTTAGCATCTCCCAACTGGTCTACGGCTTCTTCTTGCATGGTACCTCCGGCGCAGGTCAACAGTAGATACGTCCAAATAGAGGGTATGATTGCCGTCTCCGATTGAGAGTCCATCCAAACACTCCCCGATGATCGGTACACGGCAAAGTCCATTGGCTCCGCGGCATAATGATCTTCTAAAAACTTCCGGTGGGTGGTGGGGGGTGGCACCAGTATTGAGAAATACGGAAAAGTGTTTCGGGTAGTCGAGGTTCAATGTCCTGGGGATCGACCAAACATTTCGTGCAGCCAAGTAGTGTACACACCAGTCGACGCATCACTTTTGTCGATAGACGCCCTGGTGAAAGACTGCACAGTTTGATTAAACTTTGAATAAAACGCCACATAGTTTTCAATGCCTTGTTTGCCAAAGATTTTTGACCCGTCGATTCTCCCTCTTCGCCATGAAACAGAGAAGCGGTAAGAGCTGTAATATCGCTTACCATCAATTCAAGAGAATCTGAGAGATCAGCTTTGTTAATTAGCTTTAACAGTAAGTCATTTTCAGTAAACCCACTGACGTAGCAACGAAATAATACTTCAAAATGGGTAAGAACCGGAACTCCCGTTGATTTAACACGAAAAGATCCCAAGTCAGATTCACTCAAGTACTCGGAACGTATTATCTTTTCGTAGGAATAAATCATTTCAGTAAGCATTGCACATGAGGCTTCAACATCACTCGAGTTTTCCAAAAGCGCACCTAAAAGGTGCTGAACAACAGGCGGTAAAACCAGTTCCTCTGCTGATTGATCCAACACATCGTAGTCTCGTTCTTCTTCATCCTGGTGAACGGGCTGTCTGTAATGCTCCACAAGCTGTGTGATTATACTTTCTAACATTATTCGTCTTCAACCTTCGAAGAGATCATCTTGTTAAGTGACTTACTCTGGTCTTCTTTTGTTACTACGTTCAAAGTATTGTTTCATTTTTTTGGCGTTGCACGGTACCGCTATGACACTATCCCAAACACAGTAACGAAAGTACTAGTACTTTAGTATTGAGGTCCGCTGTCTAAAGTCTAAACTGAGTATGTAAAAACTGTCTGGCGTTACGAATTTCGCTCCCGAAACGGTACTGGCAAGAAAAAGATCGCGAGGTGCAGATTCACAAGAGCGCAAAAGCGGAAAAAGATCGTTTTCTTCTCCGACTGGCACAACTTCATTGGCCTTCAATCTCGTTCGTTCCAACTGTCAGGATTCGTGAAATAATTATCATCTAATTCATCGGAATGGGATTCCTAAGCCGCGCCCTCAAGGAGACTTTCGAGCAGGAAAAGCCCCAGCAATTGCGAGGGGATATCCGCATGATCTCCGGATGTTTGGATTCACAGACGAGCGCCGACGTTTCCAACGTCCAGTCCTTTCAACTCCCTGATCCTGCTGGTGAAGCGGGCGGTGCCTGTACCAGTGCTTTATTGAACATTGTGTACAAGGATCATCACAACACGTCGGCGGATCTTTCGTTCACCGAAGTTCTAAATCAAATGCGATCCATGTTGAAGGCAAAGAGATACTCTCAGGTTCCTCAGGTAAGATGCCTTTGAAGAGGATCGGAGGTCGATTTTACAATCAAATGTATTGATTGCATTTCTCTCTCTCCCTCTCTCTCTCTCTTTAAGATGTCGGCTTCTCGAGAAATTGATGTCAACACCAAGTTCGACTTGGTTCCAGAGAACGCCACAGGAACAAAACGAGCTGTGCTAGTGGGTATCAATTACATCGGTCACTCACAAGGCGTTCTGAGTGGATGTCACAACGACGTTAAGAACATGGTGGACTATATCAAGGACGTACACGGCTTTGAGGAGCAAAATATTACGGTCATAATGGACGACGGCGAGCACCCGGAACCGACGAAAGCCAATATTGTTGCTGCGTACAAGAAACTGGTAGAGGAGAGCCAGCCTGGTGACTGCCTCTTCTGTCACTATTCTGGTCACGGTGCCAAGATCAAGGACGATGAACAAGGCGAAGAGAAAGATGGTTATGATGAAGTGTTAGTACCTGTCGATTACGAGCAGGCTGGCATGATCCGCGACGACGATCTGTTTGATATTCTTATCCGACCCATGCAAGAAGGTGTTTCCTTGTTCTGTTTGATGGACTGCTGCCATTCCGGAACAGTCATGGATCTCCCTTACATTTTCAAAGCAGACGGTATATTCGAGAACATGGAAATCGATGAGAACTTTGATTTTGAAAAGTTGTTCAAAAAGGTCGGTGAGGTGGCCGTCCGTGAGCTTGGAAATTATGTCAAAAGAAGTACTTGAAGGACATCTTGTAAGTTTGCAAAGTTGAGTTCACCAGCAGGTGGCTTCGGAAGCTTGTTTTGACGTCATCGAAGTTCGTTCGCTGTTAATAGCGATAGTAGAGAATGTTTCTGTTGCCTCTATCTTTTTCGGGATTACGAAGCTAACAAACCTCTTAGGTAGTTATCTGGCTCGTTCTATACTACTGGTATGTCTCTCGTGGCTCATCCCTCGTCCCTAGCCGATTAGCGAGGCCACTTCATATCCGAGATTCTGAATCAGGTGCGATTTCACTTTCTACGTGATAGTCCGACTGTCATCGTCAGTCCTTGCGACTTCTCCTTTTCGTTTGTCATCACCATCCGCCACATCCGAAGAAAAATTTGCGGCCATGATTATTTTTCTATTGTTGCGGCGAAAAGATGTCAAGGTTTCCATCGCAATAAGCACCTTCAAAACGCGAAAATAAACCAAGATGAACTCTTCACCAAAAACTATTTGCTGCCGAAGACTCGGCGGCTTGCTTTCTTTGATTGTTACATTAGCAGCCCTTTCGGACGTTCATTCTTTTCTACATACATGTCGTGTTCTACAATATCCGCAACGAAGCCAAGCCTTTAATCGGCAATGCGTGTTATTACCGTCTACTTCGATGGATGAAGCCTCTGCTTTTGAGCTAGACTACTACAATCCGAATGAAATTCACCCAAAGACAAAATCACTAGGAAGAAGTGCCATCTTTTTTGGCGAAACGGTGCTACAAATGATTTCCGAAAGTCGCAGCAAACGAAAGTACCGTAAATTGAAAAGAGTTTAGAAAAAGCGAAAGGAAAGAAAGAGCAAATATCATGGAGAGATCGGTTAAGAGAACTAGACGAACAACGACGGAATCTGGTTACCTTGGCAGACTATACTGCTTCCATTGTCGTGCCTTCATTTTCCTTTTTAATACTGGGAGCTTTCATGATGAGTGTGATACCTCACTTCGAAGCACGATGCGTGTCGTTAGTTGCCACAATGGACCCCAGCAGGCCGAAATTGATCAAAGCACTGATGGGTTTGGGAGTCAGCACGACTCTCTGTGCCTATTTCACTGGAATGCGCGGTACTCTATTTTGGATTGCCGGTACACGCGTCAATTATAATGTTCGCGTGAAACTGCATCGTAATTTGTTGCTTCAAGAAGCTGCTTTTTATGACTCCAATGAGACGGGATATTTGTTGAGTCGTCTCAACAACGACGTCAACAAGATTGGGAATGTGGTATCATATCACGTTAATGTCGTCTTCCGCCAATTGGCTCAATTCATTTTTGGAAGCATTTATTTGCTCAAAATAGCTCCTCGACTTGCTCTTTACGCATTTGGAGGTATCGCACTCGTTGGTTGGATTTCGATGATTTACGGTAAATTCAACCGTTACCTAAGGTGAGTTTAAAGGAGAGGATTCCGTGGTTTTCTGTTCAAACGCGTTCTAATCGCCTGCAATAGTCAAAAAGTACAAGATAGTTTTGCTGACGGTACAGCTGTAGCAGAAACATCTTTCTCAATGTCGGAGACCATTCGCGCCTTTGATGGGGTTGCAGTTGAATCAGAGAAATATGAGAATGCGCAACACAAGGCTCTTGAGCTAGAAGAGGTGCAAGCATGGGGTTACGGGACGCATAAATTTATCAGTGACGGTCTACAATATGCCTTGAAGACACTGTTATTGTTTGCTTGCTGGAGAGCTGGGCTAAACGGTAACTTGCCTGCGTCGCAGCTCACTGCGTTTTTGTTTTATACCGATTTCGTTCTGGAATCGTCGAATGAAGTTGGCGACCAATGGGCAAAGATTCAGGGTGCATTTGGAGCGAGTACAAGTGTCTTTGAACTGATTCGTCGCATTCCGGCAGTGCGTGATCCACCACGAGCACGGGGGCTGATTCTGCCGCTAGCGGATTGCTAGTAAATGGTGCAACAGCATCCAAACCGATCGTAACCCTCGACGACGTGACATTGAAATATGAGGCAATGGAGTCCCCTGCTCTCACTCATGTAAATCTAGGCATTCATGCGGGTGACCGCGTTGCCATTGTTGGAAGGAGCGGCAGTGGGAAATCAAGCATTCTTCGCAGTATACTCCGCTTTTACGATCCCAATGAGGGAAAAATTGAAATTGGGGGTAAGAACCTTAAGGATATGTCCCGAAAGGAGTTGGCGTCATTACTTGCGCTTGTTTCGCAAGAACCTGATCTTTTCCCTATGACTTTAATGGAGAATGTATTATACGGTATGGATAAAGATGCGACCGACTCGGTCACCGGCGAACAATGTTATAGCGACGACCTTCGAAAGAGAACAGAGCAATGTTTGCTGCTGTCGGGGCTACCAGTCGGGCCTGGCAACGATCTGAATTTGACGCTGGACACCCGAGTCGGAGAAGGTGGCCGCGGACTGTCTGGTGGCCAAAGACAGCGAGTTGCTATCGCTCGTGCATTGATAAGATCTCCCACAGTACTTCTTCTGGATGAACCCACTTCGGCGTTAGATTCTCAATCGGAAAAATGCGTGCTGACTGCTTTACAGACTGCTCTAGAAAACTGCAAATGCATGGTAATGGTGACACATCGTCTCGGGGCGGTGCGTTCACTAGGTGTCAATCGTGTGATCGTGATGGAGAAGGGTGCTATTGTAGAATCTGGACATCCCGAACAGCTTCTTCGAGACAAGGATAGCCTATACACTTTGCTAGCGCGAGAGCAAGGAATTGTGGCCCAGAGTATCGAAACATAAGATAACAGCTTTGATTTTGCCTGTAACGAAATAGAGCTGTAAGTAGAAGTTGTTTGTGCTTCGAAACGTTTTGGCATTTGAGCGAGCAGTGGGCAATATTGTGAGCTTGCATTCGCGTCACAAACAAGAAACTCCGCCGACTATCAACTATATTGATCATTTAATGTAATGACTGTGGCTTGGATTTTTGAAAATATTTTTTTAGAAAAAGATCTCCTTGCATCAGTTTGAGCGTCGAAAACTTTTTGACCTTAGTTTTATTATGGTGAGCGAGCGTGGCTTTGCCGCTCAGTTGAGAGCAAGATTTCTGGTTTCACGTTTCGCATCTATTCCATTAAAGTTTTGTATATGCAGTGCTCAATGTAGACGTCAGCATTTTCCGTTTCTGCAAAGCTGCACGCTTCGTCCGCATGAGAAGTGAGAACGGCACACACAACACAAAAATGCCTCTGTCCGCTTCTATTCTTTCTTCCTCCAATAAATTCCGATCGAACCCTTTTCTTGCAGATAATAATAAACATTGAAAGGAAGAGAACGCGAGCAGTTATCACTCGCCTTGTTAATTAGAAGGGATGGAATTAGTGAAGTTGAGCGTTTTTGCGCTAACTACTTGGTTGATTTCTCATCTCGGCCCATCTGTCTCGGCATTCTCGTTCCGGCCCCTATACTCTCGCCATCGACCCGTTTGGTCGACGAGGACAACCGATGTCGAGGATCCTCATTTAACGGCAGAAAGATTATTTGAGTCAGCAGAATTTTTGGAAGTTGTTCTTTCGGAGCACAAGCCGCTTGGTTGCACCGTGGAAGAGAGCTTAGCTGCGGCCATCATTGAATTAGGCGACAAGACACAAATGAAACTCGACTACGTGTTTTTAAGTGCAGTAAAACCGGGAGGAAACGCGGAGAAGGCTGGATTGCTCGTCGGTGATGTTGTGGTGGGTGTTACTGGAATTTTCGGACTTTTGGAAAACGTTGTGGGGCTTGGCATTGACAAAGTGTAAGAAACGCTGTGTAGTTTCGTCATGGTTTTCTTGTAACTCTCATTTCCAAGTTATTATCTAATATACAGAAGAGGTCTAGTAGCGGCACGTTCCGAAGATCAGCCGCTTACAATACGGGTGGCTCGAGGAACCTCGGTTTTGAATGACCATGAACGAGCACTAGTTGACTTATGCAGCGACCCAACTCTGGATGGCAAAGAAACCGAGGAATGTATTGTATCCTTCTTAAAGCAAGGGTATGAAACAGATAATGAGACAGGTGATGATAATAACTCGGAGGTTGAGATAGGCGAGGTACAAAATTTCGTCAATGGTGCTAATGATGGATCCTTGAACGGATCGAATCAGGTAGAAGAGGAAGACTTGATCGGAAACATGCTCAACATGTGGGCTGAAGATGTGGATTTACCCGTATCAAAGACTGTAGATTCTACATTACCAGCAAAGGAAGAGATTGCCGCCAAACCCAAGCCATGGAGTTCACGCTCGTCCCCGTCCGGGACATTTGTCCGTGATCCCAGGACGGGCGAAATGCGCAACATCGATTCATAACCGACAAGAGCATCCGTCGATTCACTAATGGACAAATATGATCATAGATGCAATGACTAACTTTGCGAAAAATGTTTTAGAAATTAAACCTTGTCGAAAAAGTGCGCCCATTTCGCGAGTTTTTCCTTTAGTTTAGGGACGAAAAATTCTTCGACTTTCTGGTTCACATAACAGTTGTAGGCCCAACCATCGTCAGTAGCGTTGTTTGTGTTCTGTTGTGATGTGTCTTCAGGCCATGGTATACCCAGTCGACAAAGCCCTTGCTTCCTTTTCGGAAGCTTTTGGCTCTCAATACTGCAGGCACGTTCCCATCCTGCCGTGTCTTGTCTGGCGACTGCTTTCGTGTGGATCATCAAACCCTCTTCTTTTCGTTGGCAAAACGTTGTCGAGGATCTGGGAAGGCGCGATTTTTCCATCGGAAACCTTCCTTGATGTACTCTGTTCTGTTTTTCTCCGACAGCTGCGTCACTGCCGAGTAATGGACAAAGTGCTGGAGCACGTAATCTGACGTGTACAGTTGCTTTTCGGCCGGCATGGTTGATGTCTTTTCACCAGGCTTCTGTCGGTCACAGTTGTACGCTTGTAACATGGTATTCGAAAGAGGAACTCTGAGATCAAAACAAGGTTCGTTACTCCAACATACTTCTTTGTCGTTAATCGGCTCCGGTGTTTCCACAAACTTCCATCGAGGCCAAGCGCGCCAGGAACCAAAGGAAACGATTTTTGTTCCCTCCTCTTCTAACTCGTCCAACAATGAGGTAACGTTATTGTGCTTCCCCATGGGCACCAAATACTCGTCAATGTCAAATTGACCGATCCAGTCCACATGCGGGCCGAATCGCAAACGACAAGACGACTCGGCCGCATACTGCGATGAACGCTCCCCGACACTATCCACATTGTTTGGATTGTTGTTGCAGATCTTGGCTGGCCAAGGAATATAAGTTATTTTGCCCGGAAACAGATCCACAATAGGCTTTAAGGACGATTCGGCACTGAATGCTCCGGAATTGTCATAAACATAAAAGTGATCAAATCCCAGGATTGAATTGTAACTGATCCATTCCAACAATCTCCTTTGACCATCATTGATAGCGAAGCGATTACCGCGCGTCGCATACCCCGAGGAAGCCCACAGACACGATACTAAACGGTGCTTTTTCAAAGGCTCGTCGGGCGACACAACCGCATTTTCCGTGTCCTCATTTTCATTGTAGGGTCCGTAGGTCATGAGCGACGGCTTACAAATGGGAATATTTTCCCAGCGACCAGAATCTTCGATGCGGGGTAAAATATGTTCCTTCCCCCAGACTTGATCGGGATCAAAACGGACCGCGGGATTTTTGTCGTTAAATTCGTCGTATTGTGGCACCAAATACTGGTTCGGGGGTCCCCAACGAGGGCCAGTGCGGATAGGAATCAGATCCACAAATAACGAAGCCCAATCATCCTGCACTGTTTCACCGGTACGGATCTGTTCTTGCAGTGATTCGGGCACGGGACAGCGAAAGATCAATTGAGTCGTGTGAATTTGTTTGATGCCACCATCGTCTTCGGCAAAACTGACTTTGTAGTGTTTACGATATGACGCCCAGTCATAATCAAAATTGTACACACTCAAAGTTTCCTCCATCGATGGTTTGAAGCGACAAATAAAGCGCGTCGCCATGGCATCAGGATCCGCGTCATCGTGCGAGGCCAATCGGTAACGACCCTCCTCCATCCGTTTCACCGACACGTGCTGAAATAAGGACGCCTGTGGAGCCATGTGTGCCAAAATATCCTTCTCTTTCGATCCCGTCCGACAACGACGTTTGTTTTGGGTCACGAATTGAATGTATTTTCCGTCGGCTGTGGGAAAGACATCATGAATCCACGGCAAAAGGGATCTTCGTCCGTCGGCGGATCGTCCATGGGCCATTGTTGCGTCAGTTTCGAACAAGAAGACAGCCGCGTGTACGAAACCTTCTTGAGTCGATCGGCTTTGGCGGTTCGTCGAAGCGGCAGAGGTTGTACTTTCCAGTCGTCGTAGTTGAGAGGTTCTAAATAAGCCTGCAAGACGTTTTCCGGTGCTGGATGTTGTTGAATGGGTGGATCATCCATATACAAAATGGGGGCATCTTTCGGGTCAAGTTCTACCAAGTGATCCGGTTCAACTCCGGCACCAAATTCTAATTCGAGATGATGTCGTCGTACCGGGTCTTTTTGTTTTTCACAGAATCCTGTGTGGTCGTGCGCAGCGATATCGGTGAATTCTGTTTCTCGTTGGCTTCTTGCTGTGATGAGGACAAACTCGAACGGGCCACGTAAAGAATCATGATTAAATATCCCATACCGAGGCACAGTAAGATGACGCCAATGAACACTGCTCGCATCCCCCGCTTCTTACGTCTCCGCAACGCCATAGATCGATTCGTCGCGACGCCCACCATAAATGAAATCAAGTGCTATACACTAAAAATAAAAAAAAGATATTTCGGAGAGCAAATACTTGTAAACTGCTCTGAGAACAAGCCATCGAAAAGCGACCTTCGAGGCGGTCATTTTGTTGTTGATCATCAAAGTCTTTCTTGTGTTGAGTCCTGCTAACCGAAATAAGGTTAGGGCTCAAAGGCAATGCGGTCGAGCGGTCGCGGGTCGATCAATGCCAGGACTGATTTTTATTTCAGTCGGAGAAAAGTCAAGCCTACATTTCGAGAGATACTCAAATTGACGTGGATTTCAACGAATTGCAAAACAACGGCAAAAAAGTCGTACATTATTTCATCAACAGTAGCATGATACTCAAAACATGACTTCTTTGCGTTAAGACTGCAATAAGACTTGGAACTAACATCCATAACGAATAATCCTGCCTTGCACTCCTGGAAATTAAAGTCGTAAAATTATACCATAGTTCCCAAGTGTATCCTGTTTTTCTCCAAGACTGACCTCCTGTCGTGAGTCACGAATATTGTAGGTTCGGTTCGTCATGTTTTTCTTCTCGAAAGAAATATAATGGTTTCTACAATCTACCGGTACTTATGACTTATGATTCTATTTGAAAAGAGCGTAAGCCAAGCGAACTGGATAGGAAGAGAGGATCCGTTGTCCAACAGTTCTCTGTAGAACCACTGCACAACTTTATCCGCAAACGGAAATTAAAGGCTTAATGAATGAATCGTTGTTGTGATTACAAAGATAAGAGCTGATAATTCGGATGAATGCTTGGGTATTACTGATGGATTTTTTGTTCGTTTGTTGGATCGTTGGATGCGCGAATACATGACACGTGACTTGCATTTCGTGACTACGGAAAATGGACCTCACCTTAACCTTACTTGGGCTTCCAAACGACCACCAGCACCAGCACCTTCACGTGTTTTCTTGACGTCAGCGAGAAGAGATGAAGTTCTGGATGTCTACTTAATTGTCTATACTCGTTGCAGATCTTCACGCTGACTCACTGATTTGGATATTATGCAGATGACACTTTTCGGCATAGTCAGCTTTGGATCGATCCTTCTTGTTTTTATGCAGCAAACGAGGGTCGACCTTCATTCAACTTCTGCGTTGGTCATTCGGATGATCACGTCTCTCGCTCCAGAAACGACACCAGCCTTATTCCATTGTGATACAGTTTGCATTCGTGTTGACGATCGAATCATTGTGCCGAGTCAACAAAGAGGAAGACATTGATTACTTTCTCTCTCACTCTTCAGTCATAATTAACAACAACATCCTACCAACAATTATAAACTACAACCATGAAATTTTCTCTTGCCGTCGTATCCGGTCTCTTCTTCGCCGACCACGCGCTCGCATTTGTGAATCCTTCTTCACCACTCCATGTCAAGAGTCGATTGCACATGGCCGCCGATATGCCGCCGGCCAACAATAACTTGCCGGTCGTGCAAGCCAATCCGTACGGACAGCCTTCGGATGTACGATATTCGGACTTTCTTCGTCTCGTCAATGGCGACCGCATTGAGAAGGTGACCTTCAGTTCCGATGGCACTCAACTTTTGGGTGTCGATGTAGACGGTGTTCGTCTGAAGATTGAAGCTCTTCCCAACGATCCGGATCTTCTCACGCAACTCACAGCGCACAAGGTAAGCCTTTGTGGTGTGTGTGTGTGATTATGGGTTCTCGTTCGTGGAAAAGAATTGCATCCAATTACTCACCTCACTTTGCTTCATATTCCTTTACATTTATAGGTCGATGTGACAGTCCTTCCGACACAAGAAGCTAGTGGTCTCGGTGAACTCGCACAGAGTCTCATTTTCCCGGCCATTCTTTTGCCGGTCTCTTTTTTCCTCAGCCGCCGTTCCGGCGGGGTCGGTGGTATGGGCGGCCCCGGAAATCCCATGGGATTCGGAAAGAGCAAGGCACAGATTCAAATGGTTCCCGATACGGGGGTTACCTTTGATGATGTCGCCGGTTGTGACGGGGCCAAGTTGGAACTGGCCGAAGTTGTGGACTTTTGAAACAGCCGGAAGCCTACACCAAGAATGGATGCCGCATCCCCCGTGGTGTCATCTTGGATGGACCGCCCGGTACGGGTAAGACTCTTCTCGCCAAGGCGGTCGCGGGAGAAGCGGGTGTTCCCTTCATTAGTATCTCGGGTTCCGAGTTTGTGGAAATGTTCGTCGGTGTCGGTGCGTCTCGTGTTCGTGACATTTTCTCTCAGGCCCGAAAGAATGCTCCCTGCATAATCTTTATTGATGAGATTGATGCCGTCGGTCGCCAGCGTGGTGCCGGATATGCTGGGGGTAATGATGAGCGTGAGCAGACGGTGAACCAAATTCTCGTCGAAATGGATGGTTTCGACGGAAACCCGGGTATCATCACCATTGCTGCTACCAACCGCGTGGATATCTTGGATCAAGCCTTACTGCGACCGGGCCGTTTTGATCGCAAGGTCACGGTTGATCTTCCTGATTTCAAGGGCCGCACTCGCATCTTGGGCGTTCATTCCCGAGGCAAGCCTCTCGAACCCGATGTCGATTTGGAAGCCATCTCCCGTCGTACGCCCGGTTTTTCGGGTGCCCAATTGGAGAACTTGATGAATGAGGCGGCCATTGCTGCGGCACGTGCCAACAAGTCAACGATTGGCTGGGAACAGATTGATGGTGCCGTCGACCGTATCATGGTCGGACTGGAGAAGAAGGGTGGCAACCCCCAGTTGAAGCAGAAAGAGTTGGTAGCATATCACGAGGCCGGTCACGCCATTGTGGGTGCCTTGGTTCCCGATTACGATCAAGTGCAAAGATTAGCATCATCCCGCGTTCCAACGGTGCGGGTGGTTTGACCTTCTTTGCCCCTCAAGAGTCTCGTTTGGAATCGGGTATGTACAGTCGCCAGTATTTGGAATCCCAGTTGGCGGTTGCTTTAGGAGGTCGCTTGGCGGAAGAATTAATTTACGGAGAAGACATGGTCACCACGGGTGCCTCGAATGACATTCAACAGGTGGCCAACATTGCTAAGCGCATGGTACGTTAGACATGTTCAAGAAAGGAATGATTCATTTTAGTCAACCTTTTCTCATCCAATCTTTTTGAAATTTTGTCACAGGTCAAGGAGTGGGGAATGAGTGACAAGGTCGGTCGCATCGCCCTTTCTGATCCATCGGGCCGTGGCCCTTTCATGGGACTTCGTATGATGCGAAGACAAACTATGTGGGGAAACAAGATCATGGGCACTGTTGAGGAAGAAGTCGAACGTCTGGTTAACAACTCTTACTTGATTGCTAAGAAGATCTTGTCCGAGAACAAGGAGCTCTTGGAGCACTTGAAGAACGAATTGATGGAGCGTGAAGTTGTCTCTGCTGAAGAATTCCAGATGATGCTTGTTCAGTTCAAGGCCCGCACCATTGACTACGCCATTGTAGGCGCCGATAGGAACCGCGATCAGCTTCCTTTCCAGTCGATGCCGGCTTCTGTTTAAAAGAAGGAAAGAGCATTTTTTCTCTTTGTCCTTTTACTTGATCCTGACATTCTCTTTAGTTAGATGTCGATGCACTTTATGCAGACTAAATTACTCTATAAAAAATCTTGTCGATAATTTATCTTTGTTTCACAATCAGTGTGGATGAAAATGCTATCAAACCATGTTTTTTTTCAAACAATCGAATGAGATAAGGGGATGTAAGAACGAAAACGGCTCTCATGTTTTATTACAGTCAGAAAATCAAGGGATGACAAACCGACTCTATATTCTTATCCATTAACAATTTTGTTGATGTCTGAGAAGCATGTTCTCCATTCCAACGAGATGTAAGTGTGCGTGAGTTCTTCATCCTTCTCAATATCCCGCTCGGCGTAGATTTCGAAGCGATTTTCGTCAAAGAATCGCACCATTTTAGTATTGGCTTTTCCCGTCTTGTCGGTGTTGTAGTACGCCGAGCAACCCGAGCCCATTCCCCACGTCTTGTTGGGGCGCTCCGTGGACCAGGTGAACACATAAGGGCATTCATTGCCATCAAAACCGTCGGGAAGAATTCTCATGAGACCTTTTTCCACAAGCTCGCCTAATCAATGGGAACAAATGCGATTCAAATGTAAGGGATAAAGGTCTCAATAGAGAAAGAAAAGCCATTTCTATTATAGTGAATGTGAAAAAATGACACGTACCTTTCTTGATGGGCACAGCGGCAAAGGCTCCGTCAAATTCCCCCGTTTCCTCATTGGAAAAGGTTGATTTCTTGACGTAAACTTTTGTGCAGTCAATCTTTGTGTCGGGATGAGAAGCCATCGTTGCTACTGTGATAAAATAATGCAAAAGGCTGTTTCAAAACAAAGCTGATGAGTATGCGGCGTTTATCGGTGCACCAAAATTATTAGGCGCAAAATCCTCCCTGCATCTTTCCGCTCTCCGCTCACCTCCACCACACAAAATTGAATCCGTTCACGAGCTACATTCCGTGCCGACGAGGGTTCTCGGATTCCTTTTGACGGACGACGAACACGCCTTCGCGGTTCGCTTTGAGGGCATTTTCAGTCTTGGCTAACAATTTACTGTAAAGAATAGAGGTGCCTTAAAGTTCGCAGCGGTACCGAAGCGATACCTTCTGTACTCTCCACTATCGCAGAGGAGACGGATTGTAGGAATGACGCGTGATTGAATATACCTCTCAACAAGATAGTGAGAAGTGTGCGAACCAGTAGCACGTATCAGTAGCTGGTCTCTTTATCAGTGGTTACAGTTATGATGTAAAAAGTAGAATCATCATCACAACGCGCTGCCAAATTTGGAAAACAACTTGTTTTGGTGATAAAGAAAAGCGAGGAAGCACGTTCAAGACTTCAAGGGCGCTGCTTCTCTGTCTGTAACCAGGTGACGAGCAACAAGGTGGAGTCATTATTCGTCGTCGCTCTGATTGCAATAAAAAGAAAGGTGTTCCATTGAGGTGGGTAAGGAAACAGCCATCCCTTAAACGGCAGCGTATTACGTATTTTATCGACAAGTAGAGAAAGGAGAAAACAAGCTATGAGCAGCATCAACGCGAAACCAGATTATCATTCACCGCAACGTTTGAGAGCAAAACTGAATCATTTCCTGGATGACAGCGGGCGTCAACAGCCGAAAACTAATATTGCAGATGCATCGGCTCTGGCGCTGTTTACGGTAGATGAATCAGACACATCCGTGCAAATGGAGGATATGTTTCCGATCGGCGAAATAAAGAGAGTATCGCCTTCCTCGCCACATAAGTATTCGGGCTTGTCACATTACTTGACCAAGGCGCAACTCACTCCCAATCGCAAGTCACGAATGTCAGGAGACAACTCCTTGCAATCCGTCTCCTTAGATTCCTCCTTCTCTTCTTCCTTTTATGAATGTGATGATGACTCGTCTTCGAATTTAGACAGAAGTAGCCAATCACCGGATTCGACTCGACGAAGGAAACGGGCGTCTCTGCGACAAGACGCTTACCGGCAAATTCCTACATTTACTTGGAGACGAGAATCGGTGATTCACAACGGGCGTCGCAAATTTAATTTTGTTCCAGTGGAGGATGATGGTATCGATCATGACATTAATTTGAACGATTTGCGCAAGCACCGATTGCTCGGCGAAGGACTTTTCGGGCAAGTATGGCTTGCTTCGAGCAAAAGCCGGCCTTATGCCGTCAAAGTTCAATCGAAATACGAATTGGCGGAGGGTGCCAAAATCGAGTTTGCGGTTCGTGAAAAGAAATCATGTCACGCATGAAACATCCGTTTATCATTCGTCTGGTCAAGGCATATCAAGACCACCAGTTCATCTATCTGATTATGGATTTTGTGAAAGGCGGAGAGCTCTGGAGTTTGTTACACCCTTGTACGGACAATGTGGATACGGTGGCGTTGCCCGAGAGGCAATCCAAATTTTACACTTTGTGTCTTGCCGATGCCGTTGTTTACATTCACAAACGCAAATATATTTTCAGGGATTTGAAGCCAGGTGCGTAAAGATTTGTATGAGAACAAGTGAAAATTGTGTGTTCTTATTTTGAAAGCTCAACTCAATTGTTTCTATTGGTGTTCTTAGAGAATATACTGATTGATGCTGCTGGGTACCCTGTGCTGGTGGATTTTGGATTGGCAAAACGACTAGAGCGCGGAGAAAAAACGTACACAACGGTCGGCACCCCAGCGTATTGCTCTCCCGAAATAATTAATGGCGATGGTCACACCCGATGCACAGACTACTGGAGCTTGGGAATTATTGCGTATGAGATGTTGATGGGAGGAAATCCTTTTTCGTTTGAAGGAATTGATCAGTTCTCACTTTATCGGGCTATTTCTGAAGATGATTATCCGCCAATTAAGAATGTTACCGAGGACGCCGTCGACTTTATCCGACGAATGTTAATCAAGGACCCCATCAAACGACTCGGCGCTCGCAGTCCCAAAGATGTTTTGAACCACGAGTGGTTCGACGATTTCGATTTAACAGCTATCCGACGCCGGAAAATTAAAGCTCCGTGGGTGCCAGAACTTAGTGATCCTTTGGATTCATCGCACTTTGATGACTGGAGTGATTTAGACGATAAGTCCACTCACACATTTCCTGAGATCGACCACAAAGACGAGACGCTATTTGACTCCTTCCCTTTGACTTCCCAGTCCTTTCATTAAAGAAGATATATTGTAGTTAAAACAATATAATCGGTGAGCGCTAAGAAGCGGTCCAAGCTAGAGACGTCTAAGTCTAAGGATGTAGACTCGTCGTCCACTGTTGATTTCAGTATCTTGACCATGACTAAAATTCAGTCGTGGCGGCGTCCTGTACTCAAACTAAAAGCAAGTGAAAGATAACTTTACCCTTAGGGGGAAACTCGACGCCAGCACACGTGGAGGGTGGAGGTTTGGTGATGATTTTTATTTGCGATTTGCGAGGGCCAAGGAAATACGGAGTAAAAATTTTCGACCAAAGAATGATGAAGCACAAAGTGCTATCAACGCTTGTCGTTTCCCCCTACATTGAGCACAAAATACATATTACCGGCACAATCGTCTTTCCGATGAGTCGTCTCTCGATCACTACATCGCGTAAAGCTTTCGCGGTTCTTTTCTATGCGAGCTGTTTATTGACGAAATCATGGGTTTGCCATGCCGACACGGCTGAGTCAATAACATCCATCCATCTGGAATCGCTGTATTACAGAGTATTCCCTCGTCGCACTCATGAAGAAGCTGCTGTCATTGAGTGGGGTCATTCAGCAATTATTTCCGCCTTGGATGTCTCTGTCGCACATTTTGGTCCCCAAACATCACAGGCTGCCTTATTCGAAGTCGAAACGATGCCGATATTAGCATCCCCCATCAACGGTGTCATGTTTGCAGAAAACAAGGAGGGACCTGTAATTCGAGCTCTCGATAATGCGGAAGATGTAGAGGGTAATGTGGTGGTCATGACGAATGCTGGAAATTCACTTTCGGGAGTGCAAATGGCGCAAATCGCGCAAAAATCTGGCGCGGCGGCTCTGGTTGTCGTCAACATGAATGAAAAACATCCCGATGATATCTATCGCCTTGTGGGTGATGACACTACTATTGATATTCCCGTTGTTATGATGTCTTACAATTCGGCGACTGTTTTTACAAGCGCGACGGTTACTCCTGATATGAATCCTGAAGACATTGTCAACCATGGGATGCCCGAACGGTGAGTTATTTTCACGGGCTTCACAACACATTGCAATCGGCTCTCACGTTATACTGGCTGTTTTTAGTATCCGTCTCTACGCCGGTGGAGATCGACCATTTTTGAAGACGTGGTTGCGTCAGAACCACCGGTGTATCTCATCCACAACCTTCTGACGGCTGAAGAATGTGAGGCGTTAATACAGAAAGCAGCGCCTTTGGTACAACCTGTCGGAAACGAAGAAGATCCTCTTCAACTACTGCAATCACCAGCTGATTATGTCAACTCGCATCGTGCTTTCCTTTGGCAAGGCTTGTGGCAGACGGCTGGTGCAAAAGCTATTGAAGAAAGAATTGAGCAGGCTACAGGTTTCCCTCCTGGACATCTGACTGACTTTGTAGTAGATCGTATTGATCCCTCCACTTACTGGAAACTACATTACGATAAGTTGGATGCTGCTGCCGGGGGACTTCCCATGGCTACGATTACTATTTTCTTGACAGAAACGGAAGGTAACGGCGCGTCTATCGTGTATCCTAATGCCAAAGGCGGTCCTGTAAAGATTCAACCACAACAGGGACTCGCCGTCATCCATCATAATGTGAATGAACGTCACCAATTTGAAAGCAAAGCCATTCACGCCTTGATGCAATCTTCGGAAACGATTTATGTCGCGCGGAAGTATGTCTTGTCGGAGCCCATCTCGAAAGCAAGGCGCGTTGCTTTGCCGCTATTTGCAATTCTTGCCGGAGGACGTCTACCCGGTTTCTTCACATCAATATACAAGTTGTTCGCGGAGCAATTTGGTCACGAAACAGGCGGAATGTACTTTGACAAACTCTGTGTTTTCGTTCCAGTCCTCATCATTTTGCTTGTCGTTCAAGTGATCGGTGAGAAGGTAGTACAAAGTTTCCGATCCAGCTCGGAGACGAAGTCTCCAGCGTCAGAAGAGAAAAGTCGATCGACAAGAAGAAGTAAAACAGAGAAGAACGAATAAACAAGAATTGTGGTACATACTCAGAAAAGAACCAACCATGGCTAACACTTTCAATTGGGCATATTCTGTAGTCAGATGTCACCAGAGGAATATATGCTAAATCATACTTATTTGGTCATCATCATTTAGAGGTCAACAATCTAGAGTAGTATGAACTGGAATTGTCATAGAAATAGACAACAACTACAACTTCGAGAAAAAGGGAAAAATAACAAAGCGATAATCATTCCTCTCCTAAAGCTGAATCGGATCATTGAGACAGTTTTTCCGGTGAGTGAAAGCCAAGAGCATCGTCAAGTACCGTGATGGCCGTACTCAAGCGGTCGAATCCATCCAACAATTCATCTTCGGTAATTACCAAAGGTGGCGAACAATGCACGTGGGGGTAGCGATGAAGTCCTACCAATCCAGCTTCGTGATATGCTTGCTTGTATTTATGAAATGCATCGTGTGCAGGTTCGTGCTGCAGCTTTGGAATAGCCCCTGTCAAATCCTGTACGTCAAAGCATCCAAAAAGACCAATGGCGCGGTATTGCTTGATACACGGATGCTGATCTGCCAGACGCTGCATGTTCGCTTCAAAGATAGGTGCCAAGTGTTGCACGTGGCCCACAATGTCATTCTGAATTAGGAATTTGACAGCTTCGTAGGCAGTAGCAAGGGCGACAGGATGCGCTTGATACGTCGAGCCCCAACCCAGCGGCTTGTCTTCGAAGAAAGTCATAATCTCTTCGGAACACGCGGTCATGGAAAGGGGGATGGCGGCACCCGAAATGCCTTTGGCAGCCGAAACAATATCGGGCATAACACCATCATAATGCTGAAAACCAAATAACTTTCCAGTGCGTCCAAAGCCCACCATTACTTCATCGACATGCATGAGAATTCCGTATTTATCACAAATAGCTCGAATCCCTTGCATATAACCCGTTGGCATAATCAGACAACCACCTGCACCCACGATGCTTTCCATCATGATGGAAGCGACATTATCTGGTCCTTCATTCAAAATCTGCTCTTCCAGCATGTTAAGAGCACTCTGCACTCGTTCCTCTTCGGTTGCTCCATTCCCGCCGTGGTTGAAGAAGAGAGGAAAAGGATTGAACGCTTTGACAAAGCCCGGGTTGTTGTCACTCCCATACCATCGTCGAAAGTCGCCCGTGGCGGCCCGGCGGCCGCCGTGGCTCCATGATAGGATCGGTACCAGCTGATGATTTTTTGGCGCCCCGTGAAGCGACGCGCCATCATAATCCCTGCCTCATTGGCCTCGGCACCACTGGATGGAAAGACGGCGGCTCTCAAGTTGCCGGGAAGTATTTCCGCCATGAGTTGATTCATCCGCGTACGAACTTCCGTCATCCCGATGCCTCCGTAGGTAAAGGGTAGTTGAGTCATTTGATACGCGGCGGCTTCGACGAGACTCTTTGGAACGGAATGTCCTAAATTGGCACAAACTGCTTGGGATGTCCAGTCGAGATATTTGTTGCCCTCATCGTCGTACAAGTACACGCCTTCTCCATGCGTCATATTGGGAATGTTGTCGCGTGCCTGGCCGGGTACCCACGTCATCATGAAAGGATTCTCGGCTCTCGACTGATGGAGCTTTTCGGATGTCCAGGTCCCCAATGGCTGAAAGTGTGCCGGATCGACAGCGGGGACCTTGGTCTGAGCATTGTTTTTCGCCTGCCGTATCGCGCCAAAGAGCGGAAGAAGTGAGTGAAGAAGCGTATAATGATTGACGTTTTTCAGGGTGTGTATCAGCAACATCGAAGAACATATCGAATAGGTTGGTTGTAATTTTGCAGAGACACCATCCACATTGAAGAAGAAGATGTCAAGAACGTTCTTTCAGGTGAGATTTGGCGGATAACCCAACCCAGTTCGGGCGTTTTTTTGGACGGATAACCTCTTGAATCCGAAAATCATCCGACCTCTCGGTCCGGGGAAGACCTGGCGGCAATAGCAAACGACCATTTACCAGCTTGTATTCATTCGAGAACCATTCCAATTTCTTTGAAAAATTTTATTTTGATCAATATTAAAAGGCTTTTTCAATGCCAGGATTCTCATTATCGAGCCTTGGATCGGAATTTGCATCCGTGATTGAGCACCAAAACCTTCAACGATGTCTTACCTCCAACGAAGGAAGCGCACGTGACCACGATCGGGCACTTTTGGGCACCTTCCGGTGAATGACTGCAGAAGCATTGGCCAGGGCGTGGTATTTGGCGCTCATTGTGTCAAACAATGCTCGGAACGGTTAAAATTCTGTGTTTAAAAAAAATACTTCGTAATAAAAATGATGGCTGTGAAATTCTCATCCGAAGCAGAAGAGACTTTTGTCTTTGCAACGTGCAAATCAGAAAGGGTTGAGACTACTTTCTCATAGTACACGATCTACGTTCATATTTAGGTATGTAGAATGTCAGTATGTATTTGTCGTTCAATGCGAGGTCGGCTTTCCCTTGCCTCGCAACAATCGAGATACGACTCCTCAAATCGAATTCTCACTCTAAGCTGAACAGTACCTTGCCCCCACAACGTGGGCCATCTGCTGGATTGCGAGCTATTTGCTATTTCTTTGACAGGTTCGCCATTTTCCGTCTGTTCGCGCGAGACAGCGTTTCCACCGTACAAGTACCTGGTACGTTCTACGTGATGCATCATCGTGGAGCGTCTTCTTTTTCTCGGAATGCCATGTACTGTTTATCGTATAGATAGATAGCTTATTGGTTCTGGGTTCTAAATCAATCTTGTTCAGTAGAACTTCGAGTCTTGTCTGGTGGTCTGGTGATGACTACGCCGTTCATGAGGGCGAGTTTCAGAAATTGAGCAATTGTCGTTCATTGGACTCTAGACGCTGCGCTGGAACGTCCATCCGTTTTGTTCGTTTTTGTAATCTATATGTGTCAACATTACAATGAAGCTACTAGAGGCATTGCAACGCGCCACAATGATGATGATTCATTCGCTCCGTCGAAAATCTCCTGTATACACATTCTTGCGATCCAATGTTCTTGCATCTTCGTTCGTTTTGCTGACTTTTGGTTAGCTGAATGTGTGGTGATATCAGGAGGCATATGTTTCTATGTGCAATGCACCAAGATTCTTTCCGTAGACGGAAATTTGGACGATAAAGTGCGGTTCATGGAGCTTTTACAAAATGTGAAGTGGAGTGTTGAACAATTTGCTTTGATTGATAGACTTTCAACACACCTTCCTGAATTCAAAATTTATATAATTTGGGAATTAAATTTACGTTATGTACGTCATGCGTGTGAAAATGCTCACTTTTTCCTTTTTCGCCTCGCGGCCGACATTTCCCCTATTTTTACCACGACTGGATTACAGTCACGAGACGTCGACGAGGACAGACCACCTCATCATCATCGAAATAAAATGAACTTCGCCTCGACGATCGACGACTCTCGACAAATGAGCAAGTTTTTGTTCATCATACGAGTGCCATCCCTTCCAAGCATCAACGCTTTGGTAGAAGACGATAGAGTATTCAAATGCTATCCTCTATTTCCCGAACTCGACTGCTGAGCGTGCGGGCTGCTGGTATCCAGCGTCCAGCGCCAAAACTCGCCCGATGGAGTAGTAGTAATGCGGGCGGGGCACCCAACATGAAGGGCCCCGTCAGCTGGCGTTCTTTATTTCTGGCGGGTGTTGCCGCGGCAACGGCAGTCGCTTATTATCAAGTCGAACGAGAGAGACGTTTAGAGCAAGCCATGGGAAAAATTGTATCGAGTGAGTCGGAAGGGTGGACACCGCGTCCGGATTATTTGGCCAAACGGAAATTCGTTCCCACCAAATGGGGCTGGTTCCCCGAGAAGGATGGATTTGGAGCGCGTGAGTGTCGGTTTCGCTACGAATACATCCTTGGAACAAAAATTATTCGGCTGTGATATCAGTTGGATCTTTATTCTTGACTGACATTTGCTTTTGTCTTTGCATCTACAGCGGGTAAGCCTGCCATCGGTGGGCCCTGGTCTTTAGTCGATCTCAAGGGAAACTTGGTGACAAACAAATCATTTGAAGGAAAGTGGCTCTTACTATATTTTGGATTTGCAAGATGTCCCGATATTTGTCCTTCCGAAATGGTGAAAGTAGGCAAGGTGATGGATACTCTCAAAGAAAAACATCCAGAACTGTACAAAAGGTCGTCCCCGTCTTCGTTTCGGTGGATCCAGCTCGTGACTCATTAACAGCATTAAGAGCTTATGCGCAAGATTTTCACCCAGATTATGTCTTTTTAACTGGTTCCCCAACGCAGGTGCAGCAAATGGCGAAGCTATTTCGTGTTTATGTGAGTAAGGCAGATGAAACAGAAGATGGCGACTATTTAGTGGATCATTCCATTGTTATCTATTTTCATAATGATAAGGGGGATCTGGAGGATTGCTTCACTCAGTCAATGCGTCATACCGATGTCACGGAAAAGATCGTAAGTTGGAACTTGCCCTTTGTGTTTGTCGCGACACCTTTGTCTCTCATTTGCTTTTGCTTTTGCTCAGGTCGAACTCATGACGGCGAAGAAAATGCCCGTTATATCATAATCCTTTGCTGGAGCCATCAGACAGTGCATGTTACCCTGTGGTTGCTCGCTGCAATTGGTTTCATACGTCGTTGCTATCGACGTCCCTTTCTTCTCGTAGTATTTCTTCGTAGGAATCCGAACTATTTTGCCGTTTCGATCTTCGTAGTTCTACTTTCGATTTCTCTAGTCTATTGATGCGTGGCCCTGCTGATTCTGTCGAAGATTCGTACGGATCTGCAATCTCCTCTCCGGACTCGCTTGCTTCTACCTGTTCATACCGACCCGCGCCCTCTTGTTTCTTTTCCAGATGGAAAACCAGTTTGTACATTAAAACTCCTCCAAATATGATGAGGCACGCCACTATTCTTCTGGGAGTTATTCTGTCACCAAAAATTAGAACTCCTAAGAAGATTGTGAAAATCTCCTTCAAAACCCCTCCGATCATAAGAATGATGGCGCTGGCATGCATGATTAAATAGAATTCACAGAGTATCATAACAATCGCCAAAAATGCTCCAAGTCCTCCCAGCGCCAAAGACGACATGATGAATTCTCCAGAACGGTTTGCCAACTGAGTCCACGGTCGTTCAATGATGATGGAGAGCATCAACAAACTCCAAAACATACTCGGTGCCAGCAAACGCATCGTTGCTATTGTTGTCTTGATCGGAGGTTCCATGGTTTGTAGCTTGAGCTGTACGAGTGTCCACCGTGCCCCACTTAGCATACTCGCGGTGATACAGAGTAAAAAACCGGCCCACTGAAATTCCTTGTGACTTTCGTCACTCTCGTCATTTTCGCTAATGGTCAGTAATTCTCCTGCAACTATCACAATCACCACACCAATCAAAGGCCAAGTAATTTTCTCGATACCTAACGCATAGGCCCACCCCAGCACAAAGACGGGCGTCGATGCCTTGGCCATGGTATAAATCGTCAACGAAATAGAAACCATCGCCAAATTCGAAAAACCAACGTCACCGGAAGTCACCATTCCGCAGGGAATACTGATCAAAGCCCATTCTTTCCAAGTCATTGTCGTGACCCGTTCCCCGCCCAACGATTTGAAGCAACGACAAGCCACGACACTAAATATCCATTGCATCAAGAAGTGGACTGTGGTCATCAGCAAAGGGCAAGGAAACGCACGTTCGTCCTTTCCGAACACTTTTTGTTGTAAATGGAAAGTAACGACGAAAATAAAAACCAGCCGGCCATCTTGCATTAATAGAAAGTGAGACTAAATGAAGGCTGGAAGCGATGTTACGGCGATCACTGCAGTCGAAACGTACCGCCGGTAAATATGTGCAGTGTTGCTCGTAAACGGAATGAAGGGGTATAGAAGGCGGCATGTCAGATTTATTATTGAGGTTCTAGAGAAAAGGAAGCGAATGAAAACTTGAATAGTTGCCATGGATAGGCGAAGATAGATGACAACAAAGACTGCGTAACAATTGGGCTCAATGAAGAAACACGCTTTGACAAAAAGAAGTCATCTTGTTACTCTAGTATTTTTGATTGTTGCGGAAAAGACCTAAAACGGATGGGAAAGACTCTCTTGTATAAGTTGTACCCAACTGGTACTTGAACTCCTATCAATAAGTGACCGACTGGTACTAAATGCCTTAATTAAAATGTGTCACAAGTAAAAGTTCAACGGAAAGTTGACTAGGAGCTCAACATGGCATTAAGACACAGTGTGACAAAATAACTACGGATAAGTCTTCCTCACCGCTTTGCAGACTTGGGTGTTGTTTCTAAGCCGCTTTCGTCTCTCTATTTATTCAGCGTTCGCACTGAGTTTGCATATCGTCTCCTTAGGTTGGTTTCGGAAATTTTTTGACCGTATTGCCGTAGCTACTTTCCTCGTTCAATAACGAAAAACAAAGCTGAAAATCTACTCTATCAACAACCATGTGTTCCGTACTTCAACACACGTTTGTCGTAAAAGCCCGGAAGGATGGTTCATTGCAGCTCCAAGAATGGATACCACGGGACCTTTGACTTCTTTCACTATACGATGAATTCCAGCTAAACTCGCCACGGTTTGTATCGTTTGAAGAGCAAGTAACTTGCACGATAGAGATCCGAATTCATCTGCTTTGACAAATGCTCGCATCGCACCAACCACAATTCGGTATTCCAGCCCGTTGACACTGCTTGATGCAAACGATAGCAGTTTCACAATAGCGGCCAGCGTAACTTTCATCACGGTCGGTGCATGAGGACCCGATTGATCGAGCATGTCCAAGGACAGTCCCCGAACGAGAACACGAGCAAAAACCTGCATTTGTGGGGAAAGAATTGTTCGAAGGTCGGCAAGACATAATAAGTTTCCAACCGCTGCAAGCTCTCCAACGGAAAAATCGGATGCTTCTTGGAAGTTAGTGTAAAGGTGTTTCGAAGCTAAATGAATCAGCCGTTGCTTCCAAAGTTGCGCGGGCTTATCTGTATTGAAAATAGATCCAAGTGATGAAGCAGCTGTTACGCGGATAGTGAGCGCCATATCCGCGTATTGGATTGTCCTTAGATCAAGTTCGTCGGTGCTTGCTGAAGGAGCGCAAAGAATACCATCGCATGCAACACTCAAAACCAACTGGAGCACTCTGTCCGCTGTCTTCGATGACAAGCCACCTTTGAGTGCAGCAGCTGATCCAAGGACTCCAAGAAGAGATATACAATCGCATACCTCCGCTGTTGAAAACCTAATGCCCTCTAGCCTCAACTCCGACCCCTCTTGAAATGCGCCGATGAAAGTTTCGATTTTCTTCCCGACTGTTTCAAGAATAAGGGATTGTATTGGGCAATTTGTTGAATCAGGAGAAAATTTCCAGGCCACGCAATGAAGGCATTGGGCTGCATAGGATCGAGCGTTCGCTGGATACTGTTTTGACAATGCAAATTCTGCTAGGGCAAATCGCATTCCCCATAGTTTACTTTCCGCGCTGGAGCCTAAAAGTAATCCATCGTGACAAAGAGCGGAGGATAGAAATACTGTCCCGATTACGTTCTTCAAAATTTCTTTTGATTCACAAGCTTGTATAGAAGAGTGAAAAATAGTTTGTATCAAGGCTTCCACATGTTCGGCGACGGCTACACGCTTGTATGCAGCAGCTAAGAATGACGCGATCGGAAGAACCTTGTTTAATCCTGTCTCCAAGTCCGCCATGCACGCCAAGTCTTTGCTGTAGCAAACGGCGAGCTTATCCAGTAGCTCGACTGCGGTACAACCCGGTGTGTCGAGTTTCTGAAATGCACGAGCACTGAACGAGCCGTTCTCGATAAAGATCAAAGAAAGAAGTCGTGCACATTGCTCCACTTCACCAAGCTTATGTTCGCCCAGAGCACCCATCATTTTACCTGCCACGCGATGGACAACAGACGAAGCCGAGGACAAGCTTGACGTAGTGGCTAGACCGAGTGCAGATTGATCGTTTCTTTCATCGATCCTTGGCAAACAAGAAGAAGATACGAGTCGCGACAATGCTTCGCTTTTGAAAAATAATGGTGTCGACATGCTTTGTAAGGCTTCTGTGTCACTCAAAGCTTTACCGAGCATCCGCCCGGTTACCTCTGCGCAGGCCTGAGTCCAGCTCAATGGACCAGCCATCTCTCCATCATCACATACAACTTGAAGGAGAGATTGAAGAAAACTATCAATGTGTTCCGAGTGATCTTCAAGAGAACCTGGCGGCGAATTGATGAGAATTGATTCGATTGTGCGTATAGCAGCAATGCGTACTCCAGTCCATGATTCAGCCGGCGGAAGCGCGTTCAACAGCGAAAGGACTTTATCTAAAGCAGTGGCGCTATACGGAGCTAGGGGATGCGGAACAATAGCTACTCCCTGTTCCTTTGCCTTTTCCAATGCTACCACGGTCGAAGAAAAGAACGCTCCAACTCCGTACAAAGAACTAGCGACGTCAGCTTCTTCACTTGGGGCAGAATCCAATTGTTGTAATAGTAATTCCAAGAAATCTTCCAGCGTTTGGCGAAGGGTTTGAGGTCCTCCGCAAGAACACAGACATGCTGCGTATGCAATGGCAACTCTTTTTGCGAAGGAGATTGCATTTTCGAGCACATTGTTTTTAGTGTGTCTCCCACAAAAGCGGACCAGTGATCACGAGAAACTCGTTCCGCATGAGCAGCGATCCTCGAGATCAAGTCGCGGCACTGGTCCGCCAGGACGTGGTTCGTATCTTGCGATTCTTTACCACCAGCGGCGCTTGACGTCTGATCATGAACGATTACGAGAGCATCGGAAAGATCCCGCAACTGTGCTGGTGCTAAAAGACCGATCCGGCTCCTATCGCTTCCGCTATCGAAGAGCATAGACTCGAGGTCTTCTAATCCCTCACGGAGCTCTTTCGTCGTGGGCGGTCCATCTCCTGGAGGTGGTACGAGTACTTCGAGGACAAGACCTAGACTTAGTCGAATCATGCTATCCTCTCCGGCTTGGACAAGTGCGTCGTCGTAGTCGAAATTTCGTAAAATAGACGATAAAGCGCCTCGTAGGCCCTCCCGGGTAATTCCATGGGTATCGTTTGGCGGTGGTGTGAATTGAATCGGGTAGTATGGTGCCACCACCTCAAAAATTTCGCCGATCGGCATTGTGCTGACAAGTGGACGGAATGCCACAAGCATTGTGTTCAAAACTTGTAGTAACTGCATGAGACAACGTGGGTCCGATTCGCCTTGCAAGCAGCGGGCAGCGAAAGTGGCAAAGCGCTGTAGTTCTTGTTGTGTTGCTAAAGTAAGTTGAGACGTCGATGACTTATGGTATTGTTCGGCAATTGAGTCAATAGCAGCACGTAAGAGCTGAAAACAGAGTGAGCGGCGAGTTCTGGGAAGTACAGATAGACCCGAAAGATTGTTTGATTTGTATTGATCCCATTCGTTGTCCTCGGGCACCGCACATCGTCGTTGAATCGAAATCAATGTATATTGTAAACGAATTTGCACGAATTCATCAAACAAGTCAACATTCGGATCCATTGGTAAACGAACAAGAGCATGCAATCCTTCCATGGCCTCGTCACGTATTTGTTCATCGCGATCCTCCTCTGGATCCGGTTCCACCGGACCGCAGTGCTCTTGATAAAAGTTTCCCAGTAGTCGTGTGGTCGTCAACGATAGTGGCATACGCTGACAGGCTTCTAGCGCTCCACGTAAGCACGCCAGTGCCACCAGGCGCGCACTCAAACTTCCCGAAAAGGCCGGACCTAATTGTTGGATTAAAAGTGCTAGCAACTCTTCGTGAGACGACTTTGTCGACAAACTGAAGCCCTCATCCGTCACGACGCGGGTTCCTTTCAAAATGGAGCGAAAGAAGTTCCTGGATTCTTCGCGTTGGGCGTTCGCATTCGTAGAAGATGCCAAACACGCATCCTTTGAATTGTATGAGATGGGATTGTCAGAAAGATGAAGAGATTATGTGATGATTCGTCGGAGCTTGCGATTCGGACAGAATTACGCACCTTCCAAATGCGAAAGAGCTCTTCGGTTGTCCCCGATAGCGCCGTCGATATTTGTGTAGCTTCACTCACAACCGACATGATACTATAACTTGATAAATGATGGCCTGAAATACGATTGAGAATGGATTTATTCTATCTTAATCTATCTGTTACTTCATTATTTTTGGTGGCAAAAAGATGCGCCGCCACGAAATAGATTGTGCACAGTGCGCCGCCCGTTTTCCTCCAATTTGTGGGAATGACTTGTTGTGACTCAACTCGATGGCAGTCCCGGGACTTGTCAACCCGATGATTCACTTATCAAATAAAACTCCCTCGGTACAGTATGCTATTGTTGAACATTTGGTCGTGCTTCTACTTCACGATATTATATCCAAGGTTTTTCAAAAAGTCCATCAGTCATTCTTGTCCAGCGACGATCGACGATAGGCTTGCAACTCTCTTTCGAAAATTCCATTTCAGAATGTACTATCATCTCAAGTGTAAGCGACCTTTCGCCACGACTGTATTTCAGTCATGAGTCTTCATCAGCCACTCTGCTTTCTCTAGGAGTAACATTTTAACACCCACGTTCACAACAACAAGCGAAGATGATACCACTTGCTTTTTCTATTACCCATGATCATGAGGAACAATGAAGAGGTGCACAGCACGTGAGACCACTTTATTAGCACTGGGTCTGGGTATCGTTCTTGTTTCTTTGCGCAGCTTCATCTCGGTTTTCAAACACCTCCGTTTCCTCCTTCGACACTTCTTCATTCCACGTCGCAATCCTACAAAGCGAGTTATTCCAGGGCGGAAACTACTCCCACAAATCTTTCTGCTCATGGAGGAGGATTTGTTCACGTAGGAAAGACTGGCGGAAGCACTCTTTCGTTACTCTTACGAAACGGCTGTCACTCCTTTATGAGACATCCGTGTTACAATATTTCAAACGAATCCCCGGCGAGCCGACTCATTGAAAAATACTATCATGTTCCCGATTTTGGGCTGTTGCGACAATCCCATCATGACTTTTATGTCATTACGGCTCGTGATCCTTTGGATCGAGCGGTTTCGGCCTTTGTCTACGACCATATTCGCAATCGAGACGCACGGAACGAAACCATGGACCCGATGCAACGCGAGCGCTATGAGGCAGCTTACGTCTGCTTTCCTACATTGGAGGTATTTGCGGCCTATTTGAAAGGAAATTCGTCAGATTTTCATTATCCGTATCATCGGAAGGAAATTCACCCAGAATCTTGCCGCGATTTAGCGCGAGCAGCCTTTCATGGTCGTGTTCGAATCTACAGTCACTTGTATTTTAGCTTGGAAAAGATCCGCTCCTTTATTCCGGGAATAGAGAACCGCGTAGTCTTTCTCATTCGTCAAGAAAGACTCTGGGATGACTGGATCCAAACGAATCGTATTTTGGAGGACACGTACGGGTTGTCGTCGCAGGATTCCTCGTATGATGTCCCAGTGGAAGCAAGGGAAGACCGTCGCAATTCGACCACTTTGGAAATTAACAATCGACTACCTGTGGGCAAGACCCTGTCGTCACTTGCAACACAATCTCTTTGTCGGGCCCTAGAGACAGAGTACACGGTTTTCTTCTGGTTCCTGCTGACAGCAAAGAATATTGACAACGAAGAATTTAAGTTCAGCTTGAGCAAGGCCAAGGAATCATGCGGACGCTATTTGAATATGGATGAAATGATAAGGAAGGAGTCTTTAAGCGGAGGAGAAGTCGTCGAACACGGAGTTCGTGTCAAGAAGTAGTCGCTACAAAAAAATTACAATTTTGATGTTGTTCATATTTACAAGCAAGTTTGCAGCTTTTGTCAATGGATCTTACTGGTTCAGCGGCTTGTCTGGCTGAGTGGATCCGATTCTCCGTAATTCGGTTCGAATACCTTCAATGTTTGCCAAGGCGAGAAGTAATCCTTGTCTTCGGTTGAACGAAACAGCGAAAGACGAGACCATTAAACCGTATCGAGCCATTTTATCGGACAAAATAGGGTCCTGAGACGATTTTGCCATTTCAAGACATATTTCAGCAATGATTGAATCGCCACAACGACCCAAACGTCCGAGAAATATATTAACTTCAGATCCGAACTTGGATACGGCTCGATTATTTACATAAGCTCCCATCTCGTTATATCGGTTGTCGTTAATTGGTGCCCTGCTGGTCAATTCAAGAAGGACTGACATAGCTTCCACGACTTCACCGTAGTAAGGCTGCTTGTCAACGTACTGGCGAGCAGCCCCGAAAGGGCGTAATAGTTTCATTTCCAATATCTCTTTCGCTTGCACAGAGTATCCTCCGTATTTCAAAACAAAAAGCAACGGATACAGAACAAGAAATGCCTCACTAGGTCCAGAGTCAATGATCGGAATGACTCTTTTCAAAATACTTCGACAGATAGACTGGGCTTGTCTCCGATTACCCAACATTTCATGATAAAATGAGCACAGAGAAAAGCTGGCTGCCCCAGTGTCAAAACCGTATGCTTTCCGCAAGTGTGTTGTGTGCTTGATTGGCTTGTACATTGTCCTGATAACACTCTGCGCCGCGACGGCTTTTTCCAGCTCGCCTATACGAGCAAAGAGAATCATTTGAAGAAACAATGAATGAATGTGGTGCACCCTTCTGCCGTGTCTCCGCGTTTCTTCGAGGAGCCTGTACAGCATTGCCTGCTCGTAGCACCGTTTCGAATCTTGCTCAATTTTGCCGTCCGCGAATGCACGCGAAAGTCCCATGTACGCGGGAAAGATAATGGATCGGTCCTTAATATCCTGTGCGTTTCTTGCCCTGTCCATTACGCGGATAGCATTTGCAAAAGTAATGTAGCTGCTGTGTCGTAAATCGCAGGCCTCTTGGCTCAGGCCTAAACCAACACTTAGTCGAATGATATCACCAATGTCTTCGGCGGCCAATACCGAAAGAATATCCGATGAAAACCCACAGTTCTCTTCAAGATCATTGTTTTGCCAACCGAACATTCCAAGTGAACTTTCAAATACCTTGATGGATTCAATGGCTTCTGGGGTCTCTTCTACTAGCGATCCGATCGACAAAGCCACTTTTGCGGCATTGTGCGTAGAACCCGACGATTTCCAGTGTACGAAAAGTTTGAGCCAATCTTGAAGTGAGGAATCAGCTGACAGCCGCAATTCCATATTTTCAGCAGTTTTTCGGTGCACGTCTCGTTGGCGAGATCCTAGCATCAATCCAAGAATAGTGGTGCGCCACGTTGATTTAAAAAACGAGAACGTTGTCGAGTCGGAGTTCGCGTCGAAGTCGGCTTGTTTTCCTTTCAGCACATTGTCTCTGTCGTCGTGTAAGACTAAAATCCCCTCTAAAACAGCAACCTTAAGTGAGCTTGCCACCTTTTTGCGTACATCTTTCTCCTGTGAATCTGCACCGGCCATCAATACTCTGACAATGTCTCCAAGTGCAAATTTGTCACCCAGTACCGCTGCAATGTTCAGCGTTGAGCGAACTTCTACGTCAAGAGCGTCCACCCGGTGCAAGATTATGTCAGACGTTAACTTTTGTTTTGTATCACCACGTGTGCTCTCATCGTTCGCTGTTGCATCGACCATCAGGGTTAGCACGTTCATCGCAAATTGCGGCATGCCTCCCGATTCTAACATTACTTCATGCAGCAGATCAGGAGAAACAAGTTCAACTTTCACGCCTAGCTTCTTGGAAATAAGAAGACGAACTTCGTCTTCCGTCAGCGGCCCCAAATGAATTTCGAGAAATCTGCCACTGAAAGCGTAATGCTTTTCCATAATATCCCAGAAATAATCGCCTACTCGAAACATGCTTTTCTCCACTGGTGAAGTGCCGATCAGGATAACATTGTTTGCATAATCCAAAATCCTCTTCAAAATCACCCATGTTAGTTCGTCAGTGAAATGTACATCATCAATAGCGATGACCACGAGTCCCACATCTTCAATGCAGCGTAAGAAGGCGTTGGCGAGAAAAGCCGCAACTGCCTTCTTGGGTGGACTTTTCCTGGTGGCCAAATCAGCATTTGATTCGAGTAAATATCGAGTCGCGAACTTGACAAGATCAGGCGGAGCTTGGATGTCGCGACCGACGCCACGAATAGACTCGATCAATTTTGACTGAGAATCTTCAGGTTCACAAGCATCAGACGAGTGGGACTCACTATCCTCGTCTATGATATTATTGGACGAATCATCTGAAGAAAAAGCGTATAGCCTCATGATTCTTGCGAAAATCGTCTGGAACGTGGAAAAATGGACCAGCATTTCACTATCGAGACATATGTGATTTATGAAAACAACTCTCCCGTGCTTCTGAGCGTTTGGCTCCAGTTGTTGTCGGATTGATTCAAGGGTATGGACCAGGAAGCTGGTCTTTCCCATACCAGAAACTCCATCCGCGAGAATAAACTTGGATTCAGATTGAGACGAAATTAGTGTTTCGTGTGCCAATTGAACCACCTCGCGGATTTCATTTTCCCTGCCAACAAAATTCGGCTCAAAACTCCCCCAAGTTCGTTTGGACACACTTATTGGAACAAATATAGGCACAGGCTCGCTGTATCCTTTGGCTTTGATTGCTGGCAAAGCCTCGAAGGCGTACGAGCGTGAAGCCACTTGACGAACTCGGTTATCAACAAGCACCCCTGGGTTATCAGGTGAGTGCATCAAGCGTGCCGCTAAATTGACGCTGGGTCCCATGACAGCGTACTCGTGTCTCATCGAACCACCCACGGCACCGCAATAAACGTCACCAAAAGTAGCTCCGATCTTTGCCTTAACACCGAACTTGACTTCTAGCGCTTTTTGTATCAGCATTGTGGCTGGTAAAGCTCGCTCTGTAACAAGATTGGGGAATGTGGAGCCGCGGAGACCAAAAGTAGCTATCATAATAAATCCCTTATCGTCCACAATGAACTGGCGCAAATGGCCGCTGTAGTGTTTCAATTTGTTGGTGACTAAGTTCATAACATCATTGAGAAGATGAATCACCTCGGTGTCTTGCTCTAGATCTCCTGATAGATTGATTGGCAAATGCAACTCTATGAACATCACGTAAACACTGCGTAGTTCAGCCTCCTCCTTCTGCTTGTCATTAGCAGAACCACCTAGACCAGCGCTTTCAAAATCATTTGCTGCGGCAATATCATTGGAAACAACAACGGGATGGACATATAACGACATCAAGCGCCGGTACTCAATCAGGTCATCGGCTTCTAAACCATCAACCTCTTCAGTCACACCACGAGACTTCGCATTGCGGACCTTTGTACTGTATCTTGATGTGTCGAAGAAACTTCCCGACCGATCTGCAACCAGTAAGGTGTTATTCGGATCTAATTTCTGGCGGCCGCATTGTTGGCTTATTATACTAATAAATTCCTCGGAGCCAACGGCTTCTCCAAGCTTGGCTCTATCACAGGCCGTCGTTGCTTGGTCAATGGCATCACCGATGTATAGATATTCGCGTCTATTGCGATTATCCCCAACATGAATTCCATTCATATGCCCAAATCCTAGCCCCAAGTGAATATTTAGGCAATCGACTGTTGACCCTATCAATTCTTGGGCACTAACCAACGATAAGACAGGAAAATCAGTACACTCTGAGATCAATGATGCTGCACATGCTGATGCTTCGGCTATACATTGCTCCTTTGACCTTTTATCAGTAACTCTCCACTCTGCAAAAGAGCGTCACCTGCAAACTTCTGAATATCACCAGAATACTGATAGATCATTTCTACAATTTTTTGAAAGTAAGAGTTGATCACTTTTGACAGTTTTTCGGGGTCAAGCACCGTACTAAGCTTTGTAAACCCGGAAATGTCGACAAACATCAATGCACCTTCAAATGTAGCAATTGCTGGAAGTACGCCCCCGTCGTCATCATCACTGCTCGATTGTGCAGACCATGACATTGAAGAAGAAAATGAAGATCGTCGTGAAAGGCGCTTGTTTGCGCCTAAGAAGTCATCCAATGAAAAACAGCTGCTTCCTCCAGAGTCTGGTGTAGAGACGGACACTGACGCTGACTCGTCAGAGGCCGAGTCGAGGGAATCTGAAGATATCCGTCTTACCAAACGCCTTCTTGGTCCTCTGTCTTCTGATCGGTTTTGATCACTGAATGAAGAGTCGACACTGTCGGCATCACTCGAGCTTGCTGCACTATCCGCATTTGATGACACGTCGGCCATTCCATTTATCCGTCTCCGGTTTGGTCGAGAAGCCTCGAACTTGGATTTCGCCTCCTTGTTTAGTAACTGATCTCTTATTTCTTGCCCCAAATGGCTGATCACGCAGGCAGGAATATTGCTTGCAAGATTGTTGATTGAAGCTAAAATATGCGCTCGTCTCACGAATTTCTCTCCTTCCTTGTTGAAAGCAATCATCGTACCGACTTTCTGCAACTCCGTTCTGAGGTTGGCTAGCATTGATAGATCCAACCCTTCCCCGCCTCCAGATGGCATTTCGGGAAATGCTAAATACGGTGGTGCCGATTCTTGCACAGGGACACGCGAAGGGTTTTCTCTTGACCTCCCTAAGGCAATTGGCATAGATGATATCAAGTCATCATATTCGTCATCACTCAAATCGTCTTCGCTGTCGCCATCGGACGATCCGTATGATATTCCTTCACTGCTGTCTGTATATTCACTATCGTCACTGGAATCAGAAAAGTCGTCGCAGTCTTGCAATAACTGATCAAGATTCATTGGATTGGCCGGCAGATTGGGTGTTTGAAGATAGCCATTGGGAAGAAAAGCATCGTCATCAGCATTGAATTCATCATCTTCTTCAGTTTCTTCTTCCTCAAGATCACTATCACTGTCGATATCCTCCTCGTCATTATCTGCTTCCGCGCCCTCAGTTTTCATTTCCACATTTGAGGACACTGACGCGGCATCCGTATGTTCGTCATTTTCTTTCATCATCCGCTTGCTTTCATTCTTCGTTTCTGGCGCACTAAATTCTGCCTCACATATATCTAGAGCAGAAATTTCTACAAGATCGCTCGTCTCAGTGTTGCAGCCCTCGTCGTCGACGCCCGATGATGATTCATCCTCGTCGCTTTCGGTTGTCTCCTCAGAATCTCTAGAACTTTCGGACTGCTTAGAATCTGCCTCAGCTATACTTTCTTGGTCCGGATCCCTTTTTACAAAGTTGTCACCGTGGTTTGATTCTTTTTGATAGCGGCTTTCAACTGGTTGCAAATCTTCTAGACCACCAAGATCCTTACTTTGTAGCGAAAAGGTCAGTGCGCCAGTGTAAATTTCGTCCAGGCCATCTACTTTCAAGTGATCGCTGTGCTTCAACGGTTGGGTTTGAGGTTGATTTTTGAAGCTGGGCAGTTCGCCACAGTTGATTTCGATGTCGTTCGCTAAAGTTGCATCCCGAGAATAGCTATCGTTAGGTTTGTTTTTGAAGTAAAGCTTTTTGAAAAAGAGTCATTGAGCTCAACCATTGTGTGATTTTCAATTGGAGTTACCGTCGTCTGCGCCGTTACGACAGTCTCGTCGTCGGCGCCGGCGCCGATTTTCTGAGCTGTATACTTTTCCACTAGCTGTATTTGTGCTGGGCTGTGCGTAATCAGACTTTGTAGTCTCGTGATGACTGCTCGTACTTCCTGAGACGCTTCTGATGAATCTGCTTTGCGAGGAGCGGCGACAACAGTTTGGCACTCACTGCGGATAGACGGCATATCACCTATCCGTTGCAAAAGAGCCCTCAAGTCATCCACATTACTACTCCCTGTTGTACAACGTTGAGTAGCTTCATCTATAGCGATCGTTTGTATGCCATTCATCGGTTGATCCTTCTTTAACACATCGGACGCCTGCACCTCACCGACTGACGTTTCGGATCGCCACAATGAGCCGTTATCACTGGCCATCAAATCAACACCGAGCGAATTTCCATACTTCGTTAGCCCATCCAGTAGACTCTCTTCTACAAAATAACGATCGTAATCTAGCGTCGAGATGCTGCGCCCAGTCGTTTCGTCGACGCTGCTGGAATTGGCGTGGCTTTCACTGTGGTCGACATCGTCGTCTCCGTTACCGTTTCCGATAGTATCCATTTGAGAATCCGCCGTCATCGATGGCCTCGTCGCTTGTCGAAGAATCTAGGATTCGACCAACCAGAAGTAATGTTCTTTTCAAAGTGAAACGGCCTCAAGCTCCCTACCCGGTACGTTTCATGTTTCATTTGCGGATGAATTTCTCATGTCTCATGACTCATGCCATGCATTTCTATCATTATACAGGTCTTTTGGGGCAAAATCACTTGTGACCAGAAGAAGAACTATGCAAAAACTAGTAAGTTTGATTCATTGTGCCATTGTGCCAAAATGTGCCTATCCTTCACAAAAAATGTAGTATGAACTAAAAAGTACAAACTGGCAATTTCAACACTGACGAAGGCGTTCTTTCTTTTGAAAAGACATAAGACCTCCACATACCATTTTCTACAATGACTTTCTACTCCCTATCTAAGGGCTAAGACAACCGGACTCAAGACACGAGACTCCTCTTCGAATGGTTCGACTAACGTTTTACACATCGTCATCACCACTACCATTATTCTATAGTCTCTCTACGTAGATAGCATCTTTTTCGAGATCCGACGTCTCAGGAATCTCTGGCGCTTCGATTTGACATCGCGTCGCTGTCCTTCCTTAGTCGTCCTTTTTGGTTTGACCGAATCTTTCACACCACTCTTCAAATACAGGTCTCCAAAAGCATGTTCACGGCGATTTTCGAAGACATCCGCAATCAACGAGTTGATGAGCTGTAAATCATGTGTGGGGACTTCCTGAAAGATAGCTTGATCCTTCAACAAATAAGTCATTCGAAGTATGGGGCCTCGATCGGCACCATCCACCCAACAACCACGAATCAGCGATAATAGTTTCATGATATACATTTCCTCATTCATTTCAGAGGCTAAAGGGTGTTTTCGCCAATAGAAAAAATGATCTCCATAGAAAAGATTAACCTCGTCATCTTCCGACTGTTCATCCGATACTCTAGATCGCAACAACTCGGCAAGCTCACCACTCCTTCTTATGATCCTCTCAACGCAGAACATTATTTGTTCATCATTGACAGCCTGGCTATCTTCTGATCTTTGCTTGCGTAAAAGGTGGAGAATGTCAACAACTAAGGCATTTACGTGATGTCCTTGTGAAATGAGATAATCCAGCTGTAAGAAATGGGCATCGTTACCAGCATTTCTTGTAACTTGCAGTACCTTCTCAAACTTGAGATAGGTTTCCCAAACTCTTTCCACGCACAAAGAAAACAACTCACTCGTATCTTCTTCATCAATAATATCGATCACGTTCCGCCACGATTGCAGACAATGCACAAATGTGGATGTCTCAATAAACACTTTTCTGTCGCTTCCATGTACGAACGACTGCTCGAACCGGTCACAGAGCTCCTCCAGTTTTTCAAAACATGTGTCGGCAGCAAAGCGCATATTCTCAACGACCGACGGATCGCGAAACTCATTGCGGTCTCCAGTGAGAATTTTCGACTGTTTTTGTACATATGTAGCAAGAAGAGCATCGATCATTCTACCGTCGGGCATCAAATCAGGATGCAGCTCTCCGGCCTCACTCAGATCGTGCAACAGCTTCGACAAGACAGCAGAAGCCTCGTCATGGCCGGAATGGAGCCAAGCTGCGACGATAGGGTGAAATGTAAGCAAACGTGCGCCGGCCTTTGTCGGATCTTTTAAGAGTTTATCTGCGACTTCTAAGGCTTTTTGAAAGCCCGCATAGCTCCTTGTCCTAATATGTGCCTGGATCAAGGCCTCGTAGGTCTCAATCGTGGCCATTCCTTTGCTCTCTATTTCTTGCACCCATTGCTCCACTGGAATCACCTGATTGTCATCGAAAGAGGGAACCAGTCTATCGTATCTATCAAATTGAACGTATCGACCATATGGCCTAACCACCTGTGTTAGTGGACCACCGCTCCACCGTAAGGGTGCGTTGTATTCACTCGGGCCAGGGACTAGAGATTGCTCACTGGAACCTTCTTCCTCCAACACTTCCATCCGGCTTAAGCATTTGCGTAAAAATTCCAAATCCAGATCGTCTTTTTCAAATAAGAAGACGACGAAAGAAGCGAAAGAAAGCTCTCACGATCAGGTTCAAAGCCGTCAAATGTCCTATTGTAGCGCCCCGCCTTGCCGCCTTGCTGGGCCCATACTTGAATCAAACTGTTTATTACCAACGTATTCGGCTTGGGCAGAACTCGCCCTTGATCATCTGGAGTTCCATTTTTCATGGCAAGAACGATGTTTTCCGCCGCTTTTGCCACCGACGCCACGTCGTTTCCTTCAAGACACTTTAAGTAGTACGCATAGGCATCAGCATCAGGCCGAAGACCTCTGGTCCGCCACAAAACATTCAAAACGGCTTCCGCTGTTGGTTGTACCCCTCTCTTACGACGTGAGAATAGTACGCCTTGATAGGCTTGCGCCAGTTGATACAAGATCGCTTTCCCAGTCTGAAGAGTCCGCTCGGTGCCTTCCTCTTTATCGCCTGGCAGCATCGTAACATGGGGACTATTATCATTCGTGTGCGTTGTCCGACTCTTTTCATTCATAGCTTCAACCCAACTATAAGCAGCTTTTCTGGCAGCATTGAGGCGAACGTAGGGAACGAAATTGTATCCCGTAGGTAAGTGCAGGGCCGACCGATCCACGTCCCATTGATACGGCATTGGTGAAGTCGTCAGGGCTTCCAGCAACGCTTTGTACGGACTCTGTCGCTTCAATGGATTCAAAGTTGTCACAATGTACTTTTCTTCATCGCTTTGTTCCTCAACGTGTAAAGCATTCTCAATTGCATCGTAACCGACGAGTAGCTCATCATCCTCAAAACCGACCAACTCCGAATCCACCGACTCAATCGCTTGGTTTTTCTTATCAATAACAAAATCTTCTAGTGCTAATGATGAAAATTTGTGCGCGAGGTCTTGTTGCGTCATCGAATTGGACCCCGGATCTTCCTCGCAAAGCAATCGATCTCTCGACGAATGGTATTGAAACTGATCGAGTGCCCGGGCCGCAGCGGCATGCGTCGCCAATTTCTTTGTCTTGTAATATACTTCGGGTGAATCCGCCACGGGTTCGATTTTGTCTTTGATGTTGCGCAAGGTTCCCGAAAGAAACAATTGCTTCGTCACCGGACACACAAACACGGCCGTCCACACAATGACACCCCCTACGGTAAGAGAAGAAGCATGAAAGTTGCTGGCCACCGACACAATTCCATGTTCTTGTAAGTAGTATTGATTGAGTTTTGCTAGAGGGCTATTTTCTCGTAATTGCTCTGTGGGGATAGGATCTCGTGGGTCTGTCTCATGCCGTGTTCCATCCGATGGCGAGGAAAAGGAGCGAAGAAAGGGGCGCCGTTGACCGTCGAACACAAATGATGAAACAGATTGTGAACTTTTCGAGTAATTTGCGGAAACCACGTTACGGGTCGTCGCACAGGACCCCAGGAATGATGAGTGGGATAGCGTTCGATGAAAAAACAAGATTGATCTCTTTCTACTCTGCCCTCGCAGGGCTTGGGCACTCATTTCGTTCGGTCGTGAGTCGCCACGTGATAAATTTCATTTAGCAGGAATCAGCATGAACATGGACTATATTCATGCGTTATTTAGTCGAACCTATCACGAAGAATGCGGTCGGCTGGTCAGTTTTTTTTTGTTTGTTTGTTGTTCGTTTGCTTCGAATGATTTCCGTCTCGTGAATTTTTCGTGGTGGTGCCTCCATCCTCCATGCGGAATATTTCCACGTTAGTCTGCCTGCGTCGGGAAACGGCGTTAAAATTCTGCCTTGTCGTGGACGCTACGTAGAATCTTGTACTGGGAGGCAGAATTTTAACGTCCCTTCCGGGTTTTAACGACGGAGCAAGTACGAACACCCCGACTACATCATTGCATTGTTACCACTAAGAACAACTCCGACCAACAAAATCGTCTCATGGATATCTCATTAACGCACATCGTGTAGTAAAGAGAGGATGTTATGAAAGAGCAATGAAAGTAAATGATAGTAGAAACAAACGTCCGTGACCGACTCACAATTGAGTCGGATAAGGGTGCCGCATAGTTTTTATACTTTGTACTCGGAGTAGTTTAATTGTGTCTGCTCGGTACTGGTTAGATCCCACATCGAGATGTCGGATCGCGAGTTACGAAAAGAATAATCAAATTAACAATCGAAACAAAACGTTCTACCGCTTAGTAGGATCTCTAGAGATTAGTAATTCATAACATTGCTGTTTGCATCAAGTGACTGACTCTCATGTCTACATTGCTGCTCGGTTCAAGGACCGCTAGGTCAATTTTGGGCTTCACGGGGTTTGCCATAAAACCTTCGTACTTACAGGAACTCCGCTCCTCCCTTCGAGCGTCACGTTCGTTGTCATCCTCTCCAGTCGGACCCTTTCATTTCAACGTCGTGGAAACGCCTCAGTATTCTTCAAACATCGTTTTTCTACACGGTCTATTGGGGAACGGGAAAAATCTACGTACTTTTGCGCGTGAATTGTGCCGCCAACAACAAGCACGCGGGATATTGGTCGATTTACCCGGACATGGCTCTTCCAAACACTGCCTGGCCGCCACGACGAGTATATCCAATTGTCTTTTGGGATTACATCAGACATTGCAAGCTGCTGGCATCGGTAATGATGATGATGATGATGATGATAATGTTTCGTGGTCACTGGTTGGACATTCGATGGGAGGACGGATCGCCCTGCAGTACGCCAATCACTCGGACTCATTTCCGCAGCCCCAACGGCTCGTTTTATTAGATACTGTCCCGGGAGGACTGAACGCTTCGGTGATGCATGTCATGAGAGTCGCTGAAACATTTTTACCCGTTGTCGCACAAACGAACTTGACTCGGAAGGAACTCGTTCACAAGTTGACGCAGGAGCACGGAATCGATCTCGCCACCGCGCAATGGCTGGGAGGTTCCTATGATACACAAACGCGAGAATTTTCCTTTTCCTTGGAGGGCGCTAGGAATTTAGTGCATTGCTTTTTTGAACGTAACGATCCAACGGGCCTATCCTCGTTCGTCGAAACGATCGAACATGTTTTGAGGCATAATGTCAAAATAGAACGCGTCGATATTGTTCGCGGAGGAAAGAATCGTTCTTGGGACTCGGTCCAGGATCAAGTATCGCAATTGGAAGCACTGGAACAATTTCCACCAAGCCAATCGCAATTACGAGTGCACCTACTCCCGAATGCCGGTCACTGGGTCCACACGGACGATCTTCCTGGCTTGATCCAAGTTTTAAAATCGTAGCATGTTCTTTCTTTTTGTTAATGAGCTGTAACTTAGACCCTTGTTTCGTTTAGCATAATGTAGCTAGGTTTGAAGTGCGCAATGATCGTTATACCACCTTTGTTAACTCTCCTGGCGTGGTAGCTTAGACACAAACTCCGCAACACAAGTATCTGAATGCTTCTTTTCACAAAAAAACTAGCCTTCTACGAGACGATTGCTACGTCTTCTTCTACCAAATCAAATTGATCACATTTTACTATTAAGAAGTACGATTTTGAATTTAAGCGACCAAAGTACTAGCGGTCGCCGACTCGTACTTCCAGTTGGAAGGAAGCTTACGGGTGGTTCGGTAGTAACGCGCCAAACGGTGAATACGGCTTTCGATAAGAATCAATCGGAACTTGCTGTCCTTATCCTTGCGATTGCGCTCCAAATGCTTGCGCACTTGCACAGCCTTCTTGATCAACATGTACAAGTCCTCGGGAATTTCGGGAGCCAAGCCGTTGGCCTTGAGGATGCGCACAATCTTTTGACCCGTGACGGACTTGACTTGGGCAATACCGTTGGAATCACGGAGAAGAACACCAATTTGACTGGGGGTTAGACCCTTCTTGGCCAACTTGCATACGTGCTCTTCGACATCCGCGGCGGAAGTCTTGAGCCACGAAGGAGGAGAGCGCTTGTACGGAAGGGCTCGTCGGGAGATACCCTTTCCTGGAGCATGCATACGACCCATGACTTACTAAAATAAAGAAGAAAGAATGAAAGGAATATCGTGAGAGCTGAATTTGTTCACGAAGGTGGTGATGATAAGTCAGGAACATTCAAAACGGCCCCCGTCAAATGTCGCCAGACGATCGTCGCCCCTCGATACTTTGTTCACTGATGACTAATATTGATGATTCTTCATTCGACTTACAGTTGATTTATTTACTGATGAAGGAAAGAAACAACAACGACAACAACAAAGAGTCAATTACAGAGCTAGATGTGCGCTTGGTGATGTGCAACGAGACGGCCGGAGTAGTTGCATTTACCCCTTTACTAAAAAAAACTTGCCGGACGAAGACAGACCATAGTACATGTTTCGTACAAAAACCACGTACACCGCCGCCCGTTAAGTTTCCTCCATCGCGCTATTCATTCGGTCTCTTGTTATTGCAGAGCCCACTGGAATCAATTAAGCAAACTAACAACAAACTTTCAAAATGTAAGGAAGCGAATATCATTGCAAAGAAATTAAGGGTTTTCAATAGTTCCGTACGAAGAGGAGAATGTATTTTTCAATCGTAGTGTTTTTGTCTAGATGAGAAAAACGTCTCGCTGGTTGTTGTATTATTTCGGGCGTCCCTCTCTCACACACACGTCCTTCTTCTACAGGCCTCGTGGACCGAAAAAGCACTTGAAGCGCTTGAATGCGCCCAAACACTGGAACTTGGCCAAGATGGGGGTGTTTTCGCCCCCCGACCTTCGGCAGGTCCCCATAAGCTACGTGAATGTGTGCCCGTAGCCATCATCCTTCGTGAACGTCTCAAGTACGCCTTGACCGGAAAGGAATGCAGTCAGATCTGTATGGAACGTAATGTCAAGATTGATGGTAAGGTCCGAACGGACTGCAACTTCCCTTGCGGCTTCATGGACGTTATCGAGTTGGAGAAGGCCGGTGATCTATTCCGTGTCATGTTCGACACGAAAGGGCGATTCGTTATGCATAAAATCAAGAAGGACGAAGCGCAATACAAGCTCTGCCGTGTCAACAACGTTATGGTTACCGCCAAGAAGATCCCGGTCGCCGTGACTCACGATGGACGCACCATTCGATACCCCGACCCGGATGTCAAGGTCAACGACACCGTCAAGGTGAATATTGCCACCGGAAAAATGTCCGACATCTTGAAGTTCGAGCTCGGTGCCATGGTTACCATCACCAAGGGACGTAACACGGGTCGAGTCGGTCAAATCATGCACGTGGAACACCACGACAACTCGTTCGACATTGTCTCGGTCAAGGACTCCAAGGGACACACATTCGCCACTCGTATGTCCAACGTCTTTGTAATTGGATCGGGATCCACCCCACAAGTGACCCTCCCAAAGGACGCGGTATCAAGAAGACCATTATTGAGGAGCGTGCGGAAGCACAAGCTGCCGGACGTCTTTAACTATGCCGTAACAGCCATTGATAAGATTAAAGTAACACTTAGCTTGATGACCACAGAAATTCCTAATTTTTTTAAAGAATTCAAGCAATTGTCTCGTTTGGATGGAGGGTGTTTACGGCTTCGAAGGAAGTACTTCCTGTAGACCAATACAAGTACCCAGTCGGAGGGGTGTAAGTTCCGGGACTGGCATCCAGTTGAGGAGTCGTCGTCGGGAGAAAAAGGAACCTACATTGTGACGTCACAGGGTTCGTTCCCGTCACGTCACACTGGTAAGGTGCCGGTACCGATAGCTGGACGGCTGGACGCACCGTATCATTTCTATGAAGCCACAACAAACAACAAACCTATTCTTCAGCAATCATCAACCAAAAAAAAAAACGAAAGAAAACTGGATTATGGTCGCTACTACTACTGCAGAGAAGAAAACAACCAAGGGGCGCAAATCGGCTTCGTTGAAAGTCGACATTAAGACCGATACCGGAAATGAATCGTCAACATCATCGACGGCGGGTCCATTGACACCTCGATCCGCCCCATCTCCGGCTCAAGATTTACATCCTTATGCGCGTGGAGCTGTTATTGAAGTTTGGTATATTCCGAAAAAGACTACAGGAGAAGAAGAGGAATGGTGGTGGACCGAATCTTCCGAAGAAGAAGACGACGACGACGAACAAAAATCGAGTTCGACCAAGTCACTGCGCCTCTGTGACATTATTGATCGAGCACCAGTACCCAATAAACCCGATGAGTGGCGGTATTACGTCCATTATCGTGATTTCAACCGTCGTATGGACGAATGGATCAACACCGACCGTATTGTGTCTCCGCCTTCGATTGGAAACGCCAAGGCAAAACTGTTAAAGAAAGAAGAAGAGAAAAAAACACCGAAAACGGAAACAACCGGCGGAAGAAGTACTGGATGTTTTGGGACCCCGACAAAGTAGACGCCGGTCGGTGGGGCAAGTCGATGGGACGCATGAATCGTCGGAAGCATCGCGAACACGGTTGTCACGGAAAAAGTCCATGGACGACGATGCTACCATCGTGGCGTCCAACACGGCCGATGACGACGAAGAAGATCTGGAGAAAGGACGCGGTGCCAAGACAAAATCGAGTGGAGTTCAACAGGCCGTACCGCACGGCGAAACCAACAACACCAACAAAAAAGAGATTGTGGCGTTATCGGCAGAAGCTGTCACAACTCACACGGTCGATGGTCACGTGGTAGCTACCTTCAATGCGGTGGAGTTGGATGAACACGAAGGACTCGACGAACAAAGCTTGCGCGAGCACGAAGAAGTTACTAAAGTAAAGAATGTTGCCTTTCTCGAGTTGGGACAATTTCAAATGGAAACCTGGTATTTTTCGCCGCTTCCCAAGGAACTCTTGGGACCTTCTGGTTTTCTAGAAGTGCTTTACGTCTGTGAATTCACATTGCGCATGTTTTCGCGAAAATCAGAGTTGTTGCGCTTTCAGAAACGTCTGCCGACCGAGAATCGTCATCCTCCAGGAGATGAAATCTATCGCAAGGGTAATCTTTCCATGTTTGAAGTCGATGCCCAACAAGAAGAAATATATTGTCAGAACTTGAGTTACATCGCAAAGCTATTTCTGGATCACAAAACACTTTATTTCTCGGTGTCGCCGTTTCTATTTTACGTGCTCTGCGAAGTTGACGAACGTGGGTATCACCCGGTGGGGTATTTCAGCAAGGAGAAGTATAGTGACGTTGGCTATAACTTGGCCTGTATTTTGACTTTCCCATCCCACCAGCGCAAAGGTTACGGCCGTTTCTTGATCGCCTTTTCGTACGAGTTGTCCAAGAAAGAAGAAAAAGTGGGATCGCCTGAAAAGCCAATGTCTGATCTTGGCCAACAGGCATACAAGCCGTATTGGACATCCACTATCATAGATTTTCTTTTGAACCAATCGGATGAGTCGGAGTTAAGCATCATGGTATGTACGACATGGATACGATTTTTATTATTATCGAGAATGTGACTAAACTGTGCTATTTCATGTTAGGATATATCGAAAAGGACTTCCATCATGGCGGAAGACATAGTATTCACGTTGAACCAACTAGGTCTACTCAAATTCATTAACGGAGTTTACTTCATTACGGCCGAAAGAACGTTACTAATGAATCTGGCGAAGAAATATCCTGTCAAGGAACCAAGGGTAGATTCATCGCGGCTGCACTGGACTCCGTTTCTTACTGACATTAAACGGGACAAATTCAGCATCCACTCCAAGAAATCAAGCGTCTCCGAAGAGGGAAAGGCGAAGTAATACCTCCTTGCAAAGTCATTGAGTGGAAAGGTTGCCATTAGCCTTCACACGAGCTGCAAGCTCGTCGACAACTGTGCTCCTTCGAAGGCGTTGACGTTCCGGCAGCTCGCACTTGTCATTGCGCTCGTTTGAAACACCATCCAAACTGCCTACCAGGGACTCCGTTAAGAACGAACTCCCAACTACACCGTCGATGTCGTAATAGCATCGATCACAGACGCGGACCGGAACAGTAAGTCCCATCGACGGAAGCGGCACTCGATTCTGAGCACATTGATCACAAACTAAAGTCCCGCAACTGCGACAGTTGTGTTTATCTCGTGCTTCCTGGGCTTCATTGTTGAATGTACTCGCCCATGTAAATCGACTTGCGCAACACGAACTAAAGACAGGTTGAGTGACCTCTCTGCTTTTACAAATCAAGATAGAGTAGGAAACGTACCATGTGTCATCCTCGTCATACGCTGTCCAACGAGGAGGAGCTTCCTGTGCTCGACGAACAGTGCGAACCTCCAGTAGAGCTTCGTAATAGTTTTTGCATTTATGGTCTGAGAGCATGTTCCCCGCTAGACTAACGCTGCGCAATTCGCGAAAATCTCGTGGTACATAGACTGCTTTATAAACCCCTCTGTGCGCATAAATGTGGGCGATTTTCCCAGGAACGAACATCCGAGGCAACGGACTTTCTTCTAGTATGACGGGCTCTTGATCGTCTTTTTCATTCTGGCCTGAATCGTCACATGCCGAATTGCTCTTGGTGGACGTACTTTCGCCAGATATATCCTGATCGAGTGCGTCATTGAATTCCTCATCGTCACTATCCTCTAAAAGTTTTTCGTCTGGGTCGTAGTATTCATCGTCATCAATAACAAGACTACGAGGCGCCGATCGCGAATCCAAACCGCACATGTAGTCCACCGCTAAGGCAACGGGGACATCATCTGCCCCTGTTTCCCCATCTGGGGATGCTCTTGTGTTCACTTCCCACCCTTGACTTTCCCATGTGGTGATGTCTTCACTTACATTTCCACCCACAATATTTTCCTCTTTGACTAGTATGTCTTTAACAGATAGCAACCTCTGCTTGCTAGCAATGATCTGACTTTTGCAATACCTTTTCAGTTGCTTTGAAGAAGCAGAAAGAGTAAATCCTTCGCGCCATCTGAAAAGAGAGTGGCATCTGGTTAGGGCACGATTCAAATCAAGGTCAAAAACAAAGAAATAGTATTGAATTACCTAGGCGCCCATACTGACTTAGCTCGATCTGTGATCGCCAGAATATCATCAGGCAAATGTTCTTTGACCCAGGTTTCTCGAATATGCAGAAGAAACTTTAACAGTTCTCTGCAGCTAACGAGGGTAAGGCGCGGAACCGCGTCGTCATGCAGAACCGCTGTTGTAACGAACGAGCCAACAAAGTCTGACAGTCTGACGTCAATGCAAGGCGGCGTTCCATACGCATACACCCTTAATATGCTCTGTTCCGCCAAGGAGGAAAAAGAAGGAAATTGTTCCGGCAACTCCTTTTTAAGATCTCTCAACACCAGGACCCCCAACAAAGTCGCTACTGCTCCACCGAGTGAATGCCCAGTCAGTCGAATACGAAATCCTCGTTTTGCGTAGTCAACCAGCGCGTCAATGTGCTCCCGGTGCAGATTTATCGCAGCGTTAGCCATACCACAAACAGCCAACCCTTGACCCTCTTGCACTTCTGTCCAGTCGTCGTTATTCTGTTGTGTCGCTGATTCCGTTCCCGATCCAACACAAAGATCCGGAAAAGGAAGTGGAGCTTGACGAATGTCTGTGACAACATCCTGTATTGAAGATGTTCCGCGAATGGATAAACAAGCAATTTTGTGCTCATCGTGGACAAAAAGAGCTGAGGCAGGCAAATCATATCCCAACTCCGAGTCTTGCAAATGCAAATGAGCGTAGACCAAACGCCAACCTTGTTGCGCTGCGAGGAGCTGCATGTCCACCTCTTTTTCCGCGTAAATGAAATTGAGTGCTATAGGAGCATAAAAAATGAGGGACTTGAAACCAAGAAACAGTCCGCGTGAGACAAAAACGTTTTTAAGGTTGATAGTACAACGACATACCTCTAGTGCTGCATCTGGTAGCCTGTCGCATACCGCATTAGGTTCTTCCAACTCGCCTTCACTTGCGTCACAGGGAGTCATATCTTTCTGTTTAGCCTTTTCCGTTTGAGCCATTAAAAGCTTTTCACTCTTACTCTGTCCTCCTTTTTCGTGATCATCTGCTACACGAACAGCATGAATTTTATGCTCATGGTCCGGGTTTAGCCCTCTCATCGCTCGATGCTGTGCCAGCGCGTAGAAAATCGCCGCGCTGAGCTCATGGACGCTTAAAGGCCAGGAATTCCGATTTATATTGAGCGTCTTTTGCAAAAGATCCGCTGCCGCCAGGAATTCTTTGCGTAACATAATTGTATATATCCCATTCAATCCATACTTCCGCAAGACATCAGCAGTCTCTACGGCAACAGCTGCTTGAGCCCCCAGCGGTATCTTCTTTGCCATTGTGATTGCCGCTTCCGCTATCCGAACTGCCACTTCTTCCAGGCTGTCAACCCCTGTATCAAAGTACGGTCTTAAATTCCCTTCTTTATGATCACGACAGCGAGCTAGTCTCCATGCCACCCTTTCTGCCAAATTGTGCTCCAGTAATTGGATTTTGCAGTTGTCACAAACTCGTTCAGGTACATCCTGATGGTATCCTAAATGAGGCAGCCGATGACTGCACGAGCTATGCGCATGACAAAAGCTCTTGCCACACATTCGACAATGGTGGCGCAACCGCGTGGGTCCAAACGTTTTGTGACAAGTGAAACAGCTCTCGGCTTTTTGCCACGGCGGCCTTCGCATGGGGGTTGGCACCAGTGTACGAGCGCGGTGAAAATCAGCATCTTCGTTGGCAAAGTCATCCTCCATGGGTGAATCGAGTAATGTGCCACCGTCCACTTTCTCCTCCTCTTCCGGCAAATACGTCCTCCATTCTTTTACTAGCTGTCGTTCGATCCACACCAAAGTGCTAAACGGGGGAAGTTCCAGAGCTTCCGCAGCGGGTCGAAAATAACCCGTTGCAGTATTGCCCAGTTCACTGTATTGCCGTTTCCACCGCCCTTTACAGTACGCGAACCGAGCGGTGCGATGAATTCGAATCATCGTCGAAGTCAAGAGCTCTCGCGCGGCCATGGGGATGACTTCTTTGGAAATTTCTCTCCACGATGGAGCCGGTAGTGGAGCACTAATTGTGCCGCCAGAAATGGTATGGACATCATTCCTGCACACTGGGTCGAGCCTCGCGTTAACATCCCAATCGTGATCGGTGCGGTTTGACGATGCGTATGGATAAATATCATTGGGTAAAGCTACCCCCTCATTTGTCTCTACAGGCGAGTCATCCACTTCAATATCATAATTGTCACATTCTTCGAACCATGATTGGGGTGCAGGAAGAAGATCATCATCGTTTTCCTTGATGGATGATTCGACGCTCTCGGTATCGCTGGCAATCGTGTCCTGATTTGAATAAGACGGCCGAGGAGTCTCTCGCGCGGCAATCACCGACGTCATGATATGCTTTGCCTTTGGAAAACAAGTAATGCAAGCCGAAAAGAAAAATAACAAACAAGAGAAGGACTAAATAGGTAACAAAGTGATTCTCATTACCGATCATGGCCGTCACCGCGTCACGCCAGAAAAACGAAAAAAGAACATGAAAAATAAACCCGCGACGTATCCGTTCTCGGTATCATTAGAGCTAGTGTTTATGGACTCGATGAAATGAACCATCGTATCCCCAGCACCACAACTTATTCAAATACAAAGTATTCAGAGCCAATACACACCACCGATCAGGACAACAGAGAGGTCTTTGTCACAATCCATCCACTTAGGATGATTGAATTTCTTTCTTTGGTCCCTGGAACCGTGGTTTCTGATGGAAAATATTGACTATTGGTAAACTCGTGACGCATGCTTGGCAACATCCCGTCGGAAATAATTCTCTCTCTAGCAAAATTAAGGTGAATGATCGAAGGCATTCTACTAAACAAAGCCATACACTTATTTTGTATCAAAAGTACTTGACACTTAGATTAAACATTACCTATTAGATAAACACGTAAAGACGATGGTTTGATAGCGAAGATCGGTGGTTTGAGGTCACTCACATAGATCCATCTTCGATGTCTGTTGAACGAGACTTTTCTCGTTTCTTATTCCTTTGTGATTCTCCACCGGTATCAGAAGTAGCTTCAGTTTGATTCGGACGGCTCTTCTTTATCGGTGATTCATCAGCGGAGGGAGTCTCTGCTTTTGTTCTTGATTTCTTCGTTCCGTCAGTTGCCTTGGTTTTGGTGGAACCAGATGATTCGGTTTTCTTGGCAGCGCCTTTCTTCGGAGAAGCTTCTGTGCTCTTTTTGGGGGATTTACCGGATGTGGTCTTGGATTGCTTCGCTCCATTCGCTGACTCGGAGGAAGCAGCTGATTCTGTTTTGTTCTCCGCTGCTTTCTTCGGAGCAACTTCCTTGCTTTTTTCGGGACGACTCTTACTAGGTGATTCAAAGGTTGGTGTCTCTGAGTTTGCCATAGATTTGTCCGCTGACTTTGTCGTCGTTGAAGCAGATTTCTTTGCTGTCGCTTTTGATGCAGCCTTTTCCGGTGCTTTAGCCTTGGATTGTTTTGCTCCGTCCGCTGACTCGCCGGAAGTAGATTCTGTTTTGTTCTTTACCACTTTCTTCTTGGGCGATTCATCTGCAGGAGTCTCTACTTTCAATTTCTCCGTTGACTTGGACGAGGCGGACGTAGCTGCTGTTTTTTTCACCGCTGTCTTCTTCGGAGCAGCCTCCTTGACTTTTGTGGGCGCTTTTTCAGCAGGTGTCTCTGCTGCCGCCTTTGTCTGCTCCACTCCGGCGGAAGCAGATTCTGATTTCTTTGCCACGGCTTTCTTCGGAGCAGCCTCTTTGTTCTTCTCCTCGTCGCCCTTTTTCGCAGTTTTAGTAGTGGTCTTTATCTTTTTGGACGGTGGATTAGCTTCGCCCTCTGTTTGTGTACTCGTTTTCGTAGAGTTCTTAGAGCCTACTGGCCGTCCTCGTTTCTTCGGATCGCCGGGTACTTCCACTTTATCCGCAGGCTTAGCGATTTCGTCTAACACATTCTTCTTGCTATCGTCGCTCTTGCCGGCAGTTGAGGGAGCGGGTTTGGCGGTCGTTGGTATTTTGGTTGGCGAAGGGGCCGGTGGGGTTTCTGCGGTCGGAGTAGAAATCTTCTTAGCTAATGAAGATGTTGATGATTTCTTCTCCGTCTCTAAAGAAGTCGTAGCTTTAGCTGCAGATGTCTTCGTTTGTGTCGTAGACGGCTTTTTGACTGCAACAAGTTGTGTCGAAGGAGGTGTTGGATCTAAAGACTTCGACACGACCATTTTGGACAAGTCAAGGTCTTGCGTGTGATCAAATCGAGTTGCCTCGTCGATATTTTCGGCATGAGTCCAAATGCGAATTACCTTTACGCGGTCATTGATTCCCTCGATCGCTCCAAACGGCGCTACACTGTCCGAAAGAACAGCCACCAAGTCAGCGGCAGCAGGAGGCCCCCGAAAGGTAGATGCCATAGCATTGACATGGTCCCAGACTCCATCACTGTAGCTGGCTATTGGTAGATTTTCTTTGCCGAGACGAACTTCCTCACTCTTGGTCGAGATCGCTGTAGAAACACTGATCCGCGGCACTTTGGAAATATCGTTGGGAACTTTGGCCCCTCGAGCAACACTAGCAAGTCGTAACCGCCACCGAAACAAAGAAAGACGCTGCTTTTCGTTCTTTTCGCATCAACGCGTGTCTACGTACTAATTTCAGAATCCAATCCGGTGCGCAATCGGTCAGCAAGGATCTCCCGAATTCCGCCACCGTTTTGGATTCCATGTCGGAGGGCTTTTTGACAATGGTGACGACGGAGAGATCTGTGTTGCAATCGGGATATGTTTTCGAGTTTACGAGGTTCACTTCTATTCGAATAGAAGGAAAGGGATTGGGCATGAATGGAGGATGCGGGAAATGAAATCCTGCATGTGGTGGCATGAAGCCCGGCATCGGTGGTTGCCCATAGTTCGTCGGCAATGAAGGAGAAAGACCTTGGCGATCCATATTATTGTGATTCTTGCGTAAATAGACTTAGCAACTGTTTTATTTGGACGGTAGTAGAAATGCCAGTTTACTTTTCCACGCAATTTTTTGTGTCAAAGAGGGAACGCAAAGCGAAGCGTGTCGAGAAGTACTGGTACCAGGTATGGTATATCCAAGGTGCTTTCGTCTTGGCCTTTTTCTTTTTTTGTCCCATCTAAATAATCCTTTACAAACTCTTACAACGCATTTTCACTTAGAGGGCTCTTTCCTAAGTAAAATCTCACACTATGATAATAAAGTGGACCTTTGGGCAGTGACCAAAGAAAAGGGAACAATCTCGTCGTCTGTTTTCACCTCACTCAACTCTCTTCCTAAATAATTCTTCTCGCTGTCCGCATCCACGCAACCGAAAAAGCTTGGGGGCGTGTTTCTGTCAAAGGAAGACAGCGCGGATCACAGCAAAAGGAATCAAACCAATTAGAACTAGCAAAAACCATATTGAGAGATTTCAATGATTGTGAAATTTTCATATCTACTCCTTTTTTTGGCTGTTTCACAAATCCGACAAGGACACGCGTTCGTATCGATTCAAGTCTACACTATCAATAAGAAACACTGGCGAGGATGCCGGAATCATCTATCGAAACAAAACCTAAGTAGTGATCAAGTCCGAGATTCCATAGGTGATTCCAGAGAACATTTACTTTCACTAGATCCGGATTCGGAAGAAGCCCAGCAAATTGTCCTCGACGATTTACAACAAAGTGAGGAAACACTATCCAAGTTACGGAAGCTCAGTTACTTGGTCACAGAATGGAACGATCGAATCAATCTTGTGAGTCGACAGGATTGTTCCACGTCGACTGTATTTGGTCGCCATGTGCTTCCTTCTGCTGCTGTCACTCAATTGAAGGGCGACGACGGGGAACCTTTTTTACGTAAAGCCAAACGTGTCGTGGATGTCGGGACAGGTGGTGGATTTCCAGGACTACCACTGGCAATTTTGTATCCAGAAACCAATTTTGTGTTATTGGACAGTGTCGGCAAAAAACTGACGGCGTGTACGGATATGGCCGAACGTCTGGGTCTGTTAAACGTTAAGACACACCACGGAAGGTCGGAGGAGCTGATCGACAGTAAGTTTGATATCGTGACAGGACGTAGCGTAACGTCGGTTCCACAATTCTGCGCGTGGGTACAGCATCTGCTGACGGACGATGGTCACCTGCTGTATTGGATTGGAGGTGGAGATATTCCCCAGAACGCGTTAGAGGTAGTCCAGCAAGATGTTCCTCTTTCCGAGCTGGTGCCAGTGCTGCAGTCGTCCGATAAGCGCATTCTAGTTTTCCCAGCCACGGCTGTTCGGCAGATTGCCAAAGAAAGTGGATTACTACCCAAACGAAAAGCAGTAAAGAATTCAACAACCAACAAAACGAAAAACAAACCGCAGCGGATACCAAAAACGAAAGGCGAGTGGCGTAAAAAAGCGAGCGACGAACCGAAGCAACGAGGCTATGAATCTTTCAAACGATATTCATCATCTCCGCGCAATAGATCAAGTAGTGGTGATTAAGGCATAAATATCTACGAAAACGTGTTCTGTTATCATTTATGATTAGCCCAATGAAGCTGAAATCGCATGGAAGGTGCCTCTTTTGAGAAAGCACCAAACGAATATCTGCCGTTGAATCGACCCAAGAATAACGCAAGGGTTTGTCTGCAAAACAAATCATGGGTCCCTCGCAACGATGCATAGAATTCCGAGCGATAGGCTCGCTCTCACTTTTAATGCATGCGGGTAAAAGAAGTGCGTGAGAGCGATATCTTCAGTGAGGTTAAAACACGTGATGCTTTCGATCATGGAATCATTGAATCCAAATAACATCATAGTTGTTCAGACCTATTGATCCCATTTCATCGGTGTATTATCAGCTTCCGTGGCGAAACACAAAATCGTGGATAGAAGCACATACCCTATTGCAGAAGTACTACTACGTTTCTTCAGAATCTAAGCGACAAGTTGGCTCCATTACGAGAATTCCAAAGACGGGTCCTTGTATCCGTAGTCGGATCCGTCCAGTGGTACATGACCATGATCATTGAAATGAAAGCAGACATTCAGAGGAAAACGAAGGACACGTACGAAATGTCCCACCATGGAAACGGTCCATCGACATAGAGATGAATAAGCGCCATCGGGGTTGTCCGCTACTTGCCACGCGGTGAATATACTGACGCACACCGCCAGCCAGATACAAAAAGGAGTCCATGCGACCCCTGAAAAATTTTCATGGTTGATGTCCCTTCTCGTATGATAGTGCTGATATCCTCAACCTCGAGCTCTGTGAATGTATTTTCGTTGCTTGAAGACTCTGTATCCAAAGGATTGCTAGATTCATTGGTGCCGTGTTCATTCGATACTCTTGATGGGTTATTGATACCCTTCTCTCCCTGATTTATACTATGAGTATCTTGATTTGTTGCCTCGGCAGTTTCCTCTTTAGTAATGGGGTTCATTTTAGCCTCCGATGCAGCAGTATCGGAAAGTGTCGCTGTCTCGTCATTTTTCAGTTTGTTGTTTTTTAATGAATGGTTCTCCAACAAAATACGCCTATCAGATCCTGAAACCGTGTGTGAATGAGTGTGGTGTGCTGAAACGGGAGTCGTCTTCTCAGCCATGGTCCGGACAAGATGAGGAAGAGATTCGCCCAAACGATACGCGACTACATGAGCTCCGAAACAAATGCCAACGAGCAACAGTAGAAGCGTCATTGATGTCGCTTGGTAATAAACGCGAAAATGAAGCTCTTTTTGCTCTTTATCATCCTTTTAAATGTCATGTTTTATTTTATGTAAAAGAGATGTCGATAACAAGGTTTGTTGTTGGTTGTTGCGTATCTTTTGCAGAAAAAATGTGTCCAAGTTTCGTTTTTGATTTTGGGCCGCCGGATGTGAACGCCTGCAAGCCGGGGTCCGTCTATTTCTTTCACTGGCCTGCGCGATTTTCCGTTTTCTACATAATATTTAGTTTAGGTACTATAAACTTGAATGTAGTTTCTCCAACGCCTTAAAGTTGAATCACGCAGAGACACTCCCAAGTTACTCCGAAACGGGCAGCACACACTGGGAAACGGTGACGCGGGAATGTAACTCCGAGCGCACGACAATACCTCAAAGAGTACCTGGTAATAAAGCACAAGCCGAAAAAATAGACAGATTGACGTTAGGAACTCCAACCAAAAACAAGACAAGAAAACCTCGTGCTTCATCACAACAACACAACAACACAACGGTCATTATCGTACAAAACAGGCACCATGGTGCGATATTCTCTTGCTTTCTCTCTGATCGCATCATGCTTTACAACTGCCTTGCAATGTTCCGCTGTGAGGGCTATTTCGTCGTCAACTTCCATGTCGGCTTTGCCCGAAGTCGGCGAACTGTTTGAAGAAACGGGCTTTTATCAGTCCATCCGGTTGTTCGACGAGCCGCCGTTGTTTACCAAGCAAAGTGCATTTCAACGTATTGAAGTCGTGCGTAGTCCGTATTACGGCAAAGTTTTGGTATTAGATGGAGTACTGCAATTAACGGAGAGAGATGCGAATGCTTACAATGAAATGATGGCCCACTTGCCCATGTTTCAACATCGATTACCGAAGCGTGTTTTGGTTATCGGTGGAGGCGACGGTTACGTATTATCGGAAGTGCTCAAGCACGAGTCTGTTCTTTCGGTAGATCACGTTGACTTGGACGTCGAAGTCATTGAAACATGTCGGAAGTTCTTTTCGTGGGGCGATGCTTGGAAGGACCCTCGCGTGACACTGCACATTGCCGATGGAGCCGAATTTGTAAGAAATGCCCCCACGGGATACTATGATGTGATTGTACAAGATTCATCCGATCCATGGGGATGGGATGAAAGTGGTAATATGGTAGAGTTGCCCTCGAAGGTCCTCTATGCCAGAGAACATTTTGAGAATTTGTATCGAATACTGGGTCAAGATGGCATTTTGAACATTCAAGCAGAGACGTTGCAAATTCCCTCCGATTTTGCTGGTGCCACGGAATGGAGGCAAACGCTGTTAGATGTTGGATTCAGTTCCTCTCGGTATGGATCCATTCTCATCAGTTCCTATCCCACAGGCCAGATTGGATTCCTCATGTCCGAAAAGAATCCGGACGTATCCACATCACCTAGAGATATTCAACAACGGTTTACTGCACTGAAAATGGTTGGTAAGCCCACATCTTACTATCATCCTAGATTGCAAGTCGGTGCATTCGATCTGCCCTACTGGGCCGAGCAACAAATGTACGGTGACGAAACGATCAAGTCAGTGTGTGACAATCCTAGTCACCAACACGATGAAATCGCCGACCAGTAACAATTTAGAAGAAATTATCATAATAGAGACGAATTATTTTCGCTAAGTGGATCTTCAATGATTATCACTTGTACTCTAGTGTAATGGAGCATTTTATGAAACTATGAAAATCTTGAGTGAAACACGCAGATACGTTAGACGAACATAGTATTCAATTATTATAATTCAATACCAAACAACTTGAAGACTTGATTGGCAATTAGGAAGTACGACATGAGGCCACTGACATCCACAAAACTGGTCATCGCGGGAGCAGCAATGACCGAGGGGTCTAAGCCCAAAGCGACACAAGCAAAAGGAATGATGGATCCCAATGTCGCCGCAATCGCCGACACGAGAGGAATGGTCAATGCTATTACTGTAGATACATGTTTCGATATTCCCATACCGAAATGCGCCACAGGACCCACCCACATGCCGAGAATCGTCCCAGCCATAAGTCCCGATAGGGCTTCTTTCGTTACGACGACGGGTGCATTCCTTACGGAGATAGACCCAGCCGATAATGCCGAAAGGACGGTTCCGACGGTTTGTCCTCCTGTGTTGCCTCCATGACCCGCCAGGAGTGGAACAAAATACGCCAATTCTATTTGGCGTTCCAGGGTGTGCTCAAAGCCATTCATAATCACGGCTGTGAAGGATAAAGAGACCAGGAAAATACTCAACCACCCGACACGTTTGAAAGCAATTGCGTAAAATGGTTTTTTCAAATAGGTAGCGATATCTTCAATCGATTCTTCTCCTCCTCCTCCGTGTGCTCCGTGCGATGGAGTCGATGCGCGTTTGGTTCCCTTGAGCTGGCTTTTGAGATTGCTGATTTCCTCCTTTTGTCGATTTATTGTTTCTTTGAGTTCCCGAAGAACGGATGCATCATTCTTTGTCATTATTATTGACTCAATATTCTTGAGAGCCAAAGATGGATTGTTGGAAACGAGAAACGCAAAAGCGGAAAGGATCTTGACGAATCGCAGCATGCGACGAAAAAATGTGCTCTGATACGAAAACGTAGCCAGCGTTTGACTTGTAGATGTAGGTGGTGAACGTTCAGATTGCTGTTTGCGAAGTGCTTGTAAAGATGAAGAATAGACTCCAACGTTAGAGGATATGCCGACCGGAGTTTTTAAAAATAATAATGTTGTTGTGGGTTGTGGGTGTTGTTGTGTTGTTGCGGTTTTGGTACTGTACCAGGTACAAGTTTCCACTTCTTTCGATCCGATTGGCGGCGTCACGTACGTCACCAAACGTGAATCACCGATCACGACATTTACGAACTAAGGTTATACAGCGTAAAACAAGAGAAACTGTCCATCCCAACATTGACAAGAATAGAAAACATATTCATTCATTTTATACAGACATCATTCGTTTACCAATTAATCAATAAACAACTGATTTCATTCATTCATATATAGAATTATGCGAGCGATAAATCGTGGTCATAATCATCAAAACCGTCGGTAGAAACCAACGTGTGCGTATGATGCGCTTTACTGCGACTACCACAACACAAGAGGCAAGGATAACACAGCGTACGAAAGAACGCCACCGACCATCGACACAATCGGGCACAGAATCCGTCGGGATTTTCGACCATTTGTTGCGCGACCAATATCAAGAGTGTCACGCACACTACGGCAAAGACCAACGTCGCGATGCGAACGTACGGATCTTCTACAAACTCTTCGGCCTCTTTTTCCAATGCGTGATTCTTCGAGTCAGAAGATGATTTGGATACTTTTTTTAGTGAAGTGGTCGGACTGGCCGTGGCGTGATGAGAAAATGTATCATCCTTGCCCCACATATCATATTCGTCTGGTTTAGAGCCGTCTCTACCATCGAAAGTAGGTCGTTCGGTACGGGGGTGTTTTTTTCTTGATGGGTGACTGTGTGGGACTTTGCGACGGGGACGGAGTTTGGTGTTTTCTCTGAATGGGTGATTGCGTGGGACTGTGTGATGGAGACGGTGTTTCCAGAATTCTCGTCATTGTTGGCGCCGGAGAAGGACGCGCTGTTGCGACAATCCATGATTTTGTGGGTCTCAATGTGGGAGAAGCGGTTTCTGTCACAATTGATTGTATGGGCGTCGGTGAGGGAGGAGACGTTTCAACTACATTTTGTTGTGTCGGGGTGTGGGTCGGTGGAGATGTCTCAGCTACAGGTGACTGCGTTGGTGCCGGCGTGGACTCGAACGTTTCATCGATAAATGACTTCGTGGGAGCCGGTGTGGGAGGCACTGGTGCTTCCACGGGTCCGGGAGTTGGGGGATACTCTTCTATGATCAAATCATCACCGAAAAAGGAATCATCTTCTTCAACTAAGTTGTCGTCTGTGGCGTTTAATGAGTCCTCTTCGAACAATTTTGCCGGATCATCCTCTTCATAAATAGTTTCCGGATCTACGTCTTGTTCATTCGCGTAAGATAATTCTCCACTTTCTGTGTCTAACGGTGTATCTAAGACGAGCTGCACTTGCCGTAGATTTTGACTGATCCGCCTCCGATCGGAATAACCGTAAGCATAAATGGCATTACTCGAAATCAGAGCGATCAGAAATGTTATTAACGCTTGCAATCGTTTCATGATTATATTGCTGTGAAGATAATCGATACGAAGTAGCACAAAAAAATGATTACTTGTATCTCTGTTGGGTCGACATTTGCAGTTGTGACTTTGGCTATGGTTGTTTGGCGTTTGGCAACCGTGTTTTTTTTTCGTCCGTGGTTTTGCCGGACAGGAAAATTCGAACGAAGCGTGCCAGCCTTGTACTGTTGAAGGCAGAGTCATCTTTGAATGGCTATGGTCATGGAGGTGACGTCATAAATCGTCTTTGCTACTTGCTTAGCCTTGAGAAAAAAATGCTATGGAAGTATAGCGTGTATAACTGGTCAAACGAGAGAAATGAGAGATTGATCACAAAAACTAAGCTTTCGCAAACCTAAGGAACAGTATTTTCGAAGGAAGAAGAAGCCTCACTCATGTCAACCAAACAAATGCTTAGCGATACAGTGACTGGACTAGGACGCGATTCTAGAAATTCTTGGCATCAGAGTTTTTGGTTTATCATTTTTAGTTTCCAGTAGTCATCAATTTGAATTGCTTCACCACAACACTGCTATCTTTCAAAAAACCCTTGACTTTTGGGTTCGATTCCTCGATCATATGGGCTTGCTCCAAAAGACAAAATTGCTCGTAATACTTGTGCAGCCGACCATTCACAATCTTCTCCAGAATCTCGGGTGGCTTGTCCGAGTCACCCATTTGGTTGCGTAAGATATCTTTTTCTTTGGTAAGCTCGTCCTGGGGAATATCATCACTGCTCAAATAGGTGGGACGAGCTGCCACAACATGCATCGCCAAACGCTTGCCGATTTCTTGTAGCTTTTCCCGCGAAACGCTTCCGGGCTTACTGGGCGCCACTTCGACAACAGCCGCCGCGAACCCAGCATCTTTCCCATCAACACGGTTGTGAACATATCCAACAAATATTCCTTCCGCTTCGGTCGCTTCGAACTTGATGGCCTGTTTGACCGAAATATTCTCTCGGATGGCCACGACCGCTTCGTCCAGCAATCGCTTGACACTTTCACCCCCACTTTCGGCTTCGAACATATCTTCGGAAGAGGCACCGATGGACAGTGTTCCCGTGGCATCGGCCACTTTGGTCACAAAATCGACAAACCGAGCGGAAAGGGCCGCAAAATCGGTTTCACACGCCACTTGCACCAACGATGCGGATTTTCCATCCGGAGCTACTTGCAACCCAATCAGTCCTTGTGTCGTCTCTCTTCCTTGTACTTTCGAAGTAGCTTTGGCGGCTCCGTGCTCACGCAACCAATCCAGGGCCGATGGCACCTGGCCATCGGTGCTTTGCAAGGCCTTTTGCATTCCACAATCGGGGCACCCGTTAAGGTCCTTAACTCTTTCAGTGCTTCCATCGAGAAACCGGCCGAAAAGTTACAACGCTGTTGAAATCGATACAGCGATTTAGTTCGTGATGCGTAGCGTAGGAGGATAGACGAACATCGTTGCGTGGTTGACATGTTTTCCCTGTGAAGTTCCACGTAAAATGAGCAGCTATCAAATAACACTTGTTGTTGTGGCTCGGGTTTTCGCCGTGCAAGAAAAAAGGCAACTGATGTGAATAAGAAGACGAAGGAATGAATCGACGATGCGTGATGATGACGAGGAACGAGGGATTTTTGTGGCTCTCGCGCCTTTTGCGACGCAAACGGTCGCCTCGTGACTAAAATACAGTCATGAAGGGATTCGGTATACATTTTGAGGTATAGTTCAAAGACCAACGGTCATCAACGGCGAAAACCTTGCTCTAGTACCGATCCGTTGAAGAGTGGGACTATGGTAGAAGCTTCTCCAGTCGATCGCTACTCTCTAGTTAGAGAGAGAGGAGTGAGAGATGACAGGGGCAACTTTCCTCAAACGACAAAACGACCATCATTCCTTATCACAACAAACTTGAAGTAATACATCACAACAATCAATCCAAAGCCGGCGTCGATTCATCGCGTTGCACACTTAGTAAACGTCTGCCGCAAGCGAAATGGAGGAAGCCCGGAAGAATGCTGTCCATTTGGACCGTTCTATCAAAAAGCTTGGTGGCCTTCCGAAGGAGCTTCCCAATGATGCACTGCAAATACCCGATGAAGAATTGGCGTTTTATTATCATTCGAGTACCGAGCACGGTGACGACAACATTTGGGGACTACTCAGTGGCGTGGGTGGCAACATTTACGAATGGTAAGTTTTGCCTTGGATGATTTCCACAATCCTAGAAGCGAGTGATGTTCGAAACAATGCTTGATAGTAATTCCATAGCATGCCGTGTGTGTGCCATGCCGAAAAATTTGGAAAATGTTTGTGACGCTTTCGTTTGTTAAATCTGCCTATTTGAGAATGATAAAAACCGAGAGTCTTACCTGGGGAGTCTTTTTTGGGCAGGTATGACTTTGCAGTATTTGGACTTTTAGCACCCGAAATCGGGTCAGCCTTCTTCCCAGAATCGTCCAAGAAGTTGCAATTAATAAGCTCATTCAGTGTTTATCTCGCTGCTTTCTTAATGAGACCCGCTGGAGCTATTTTGTTTGGTGAAATGGGAGACCGCATTGTCGGTCGAAGGCACGCTCTCATCTTTTCGATTCTGTTGATTACCATTCCTTCCATATTAATGGGTTGTTTGCCCACTTACGAGACGTGGGGAGCTTTTGCGGCTTTTCTACTCATTATTCTGCGTATGCTCCAAGGCTTGAGTGTTGGTGGACAGCTAGCGGGGAGCTATGTTTTGAGTATTGAGCAGAGCTCAGCGAAAACGAGAGGGTTTCGCGGAAGTATTTGCGACGCAAGTTCGGTACGTATTTTATCTTGACAATCACTTTCAGTTTTAATGGCGCCTCACATTTAATGTTAGGTTGGAGGATTTCTTTTGGCTTCAGCTGTCACAACTGTAACGCGATCCGTATTAACAGAGGATCAAGTGAATCGATGGGGTTGGCGGGTGCCATTTTTGTTTTCTCTTTACTTGCCCCTCTATTATACGCGACCGTCAGTAGGGCCGAGGAATCAAAGTTGTGGTCCGAACGAATCGAACAGAAAAGTACAGTGGCTACCGTACCCGAAAAGGAACAGACTCCTGCTGTAGTGGACTTATTCAGCTCGCCTTTTCGTCGGAGACAGCTTGCAGGAATGATTGGCGTCCTGAGTGCTGTCACCAGCTCATTTTACACTATCTTTCTTTGGACTCCTGTCTATCTGTCCGAACTCAGGGGCGTGATGAAGGAACAAGCGGCTGACCTAATCAACTTCTGCGTGGTGTCCCTTTACATTTGTTTTCTTCTCGCTGCGGGAAAGCTTTCCGACAAGTTTCCTCATCGCATGGATCTTATTCGAATCGGTCTTCCAGCTTTAATTGTCACTGCACCTACTATGTTTGGTGTGTTTGAATGCGAAAGCTGGGTCGGATATCTTTGGCGCAGCTTCAATTTTGTTTCTGCTTGTCACTGATACAAGGCTCCATGGCTGCTTGGGAGGTCGAGCTGTGGATGTCGGACCCAACTCTATCTTTTACTGGTGTTGCGATTGGTCATAACATAGCAGCGACACTATTTGGTGGAACCATGCCCCTTGTAGCTACGTTTCTTTATTACGTCGGCGAGGATATCCTAGACTCAAGTTCGGATGATGTGGTATGGCCCAGGATGCTTCCTGGTCTCTATATTTCAGTTTTGGGCTGCATTTCCTTCTACTGCATCAGTTATGTTGTACGGCATCCTCATGATTTACGAGGTGATTCGAAACTTCAAGAGGCTGTCAAGAGGAAAATGGACGAAGCGCAAATAGAGAAAAAACGAACAGAGGCACGAGCTTGGAGACAGCTCCTGCTCCAATACAAACAATTATCTTCCTCCTATCATTTGAGTATGTTTCGCACATGCCAAACTTCTATGACTACACGGAAAACTTTTGCGAGATTGAGATTGGTTATGCACTCTTACTCATCTTTGCGAGCGCGAATCGGATAACTTATCACTTATCAGTTTCATAATTTACAAATCAAATAACAATTGCAGCTAACCCCTTAAATTGATCTCATACCTTAGATGTTCAAATACCAACTACGCATTATTTCCGGTGGGGGAGGGTCTGCAGAAGCAAATGGACCTTGAGATGGCCAGCCATTACCCTCAGAGTACATATTTTCAAGCTCATTTGCCGGGTCGAACAGCTGAGCAAAGTCCAGGTCCATATCATCTGCATTTGCACCTGCGTCCATCATACTCCAATTGATACTGTCCAATTCAATAGTAGCCGAAGTCTGTGGAGCGTCCGCAGAAACGAGAGGAGGAGGTGGATGCAGTCCTTGCGACAAACGACCGGCAACCGTAGCACTTTCTGCAACCATGCCAGCAGCAGCTAGGGAGCTCGCTTGACGATCTCGTTCGGATAGGTCCTCGGGTGGACGGTAAAGACCAGGCATCGCCGACAAAGCTGAAGTGGATTTCGACTGAGGTGCTGAACTCCCCATCAGCATCGACAACCCCGTCGGAGGTGCAATATTAGAACTTCTTTGGTTAGTAGACATTGATCGAAAATCCGTGTGCAAATCAGCAGGTGGCTCACTTATGGACGCAGGTCTGTCGAAATCGGTCAGAAGAGAAAGTAATTAAAGGAAATAAATGACAAACTCGGTACTAACCTTCCAAGTAATGATGGCATTCTCGTCGGTGCACTTTGAGATAACACTGGGCCATCCAAGGAAAAACTACCGGGACTAGACTCAGGATTTAAAAGAGGGGATGAGATGGAACCACTTCGCCCACGCATTTGAGGCGAGGCACCCTTTGCTTTGTTCGCTTCATTTGTAAACATCGATCAGGATGATCGCGATGAAATAGCTCGTGTCGGTAAGCTCCTGCGTCTTGCCCTTTGTTATCCTTCGAAATCCATACCTGCAAAACAAGACACGATGTGAGGCCGATTACTCGAACCACGGAACAACACATGCCGAAAACAAGTAATTGTCGGGTCTTACAAATTGAGCTGCCTCTGAAAGGATGTCAGCTTGGTATGTCTAAAGTACCGCTGCAGGATATCATTCACAAAGCGCTCCGGATCGCGAACAACGAAGCCATCACCGCTGGGCAAAAATGCTACCACGCTTTGATCTTCTTTGTTGAGCATGTCCATGAGCTTACGTGGAAAAGGATTTGACCCGGAACTACCCAGAGCCGGAGAAGAGGTCGTCGAGTTGGTTGGGGAATCTTGGTATGTGCTGGCAGAAGAGGATGCTCGACGAAGTCTCCGCGTTACCGGAGAATTTTCCACTAAAGAGCCCTCACTGTTTCTACTTCTCAAAAGAGACGCATTCGGCAAGACTCCTGTGATCGGGTTAAGAGCAATTACACCAGCAGCACCACTGCCCGCTGGAAGCATGACAGCCCCCTGTGTTTGAACTGAAGTCACTACTGGCTGCATCGGTTGCTCACGGTGTTTCTCTTCATCGTTATTATGGTTGTTAGCCATTTCAAAATTTTTCCTCAGTGAAGATTGTTGTCTTGCCTTTTCCTGAGCAGCGCGGAAACCCGCCAAGTACATAGCTCGTAATTGCGCCTCTCTATCCGCATCACCCGCTGGAACTGCCCCAGATGTCACTCTCGATTCTGACTGAATGGAAGCGAGCGCGGCATCCATTGAATCACGTAGAGCCGAGAAATCCATCGTGTCATTTGGTGAGGACGCTAAATTGTCGGTATCATCCACAGATTGATCCGAATTTGACCTTGCTGTCGGGTCTGGCACAGAAAATTGCCCGGTCACAGGTCTGGTTGCATCATTGTTTCCATTGCTGTAAGTGATGCTCGAATGTTGATGATTCATTTTGCCTGTTCAACGAACTTGGAAGCTCCCCGAGACAAAAAGACCCTTGCTTTGCGTGCAGAAAAATTAAAGATGTAGATTGATGAGCAGCGGTAGAACAATAATCACCTAGCTCAAATATGAAAGCGAGAAGCCGTCTTTGTTTTTTGTGCCGTAACTCCCGTAAAATTTTCCCTATGAACGTTTCTTTTCGCTAATTGTTTACCCGACACCGTAAATCGACGCTTATGAAGAGTGAACTTGCTTTTTGTTGATACGAATTTAATTGACAGGACTGATGGACTTGACGCTGGAAGATGTCATCGTTGTTAACGCACAACAAAACAAAAAAACCATTGCTCCGTAGCCGCAGTACAAATTGCTACGGCGCAATGGTTCGACAAAGCGGACGACAAACGACAAAGGGGGGAAAGGTGCGTTTAGTTTTTTCGCTACAATTGGAGCGATAGTGGAAGCGCAATCACACGCCGGCCTAGTAGCTCTACAATGTTATGTACTTGCTTTTCCGTTGATGCACTTAAAAAGGCGGGAATCGGATACGCTGGCGTGCATTTTGTACGTTGCGCGGTCATTTCTAAGAAAATGTCATCATTTTTGTTTACTATCTCGTAGAGTGTTTTGTCTATTCCGTCCTCAAGAGGCATTGAAAGTTGACGACATGTTAGTGAATGAATCATCATTAATCACCGTAACGAGTGCTTTACTCAATACCACTGTACTAAACGAAACCTCTCCGTCGGCCGCTTGTCCGCTTTTTCACCGTTTGTTTCTCGCATTCGAAGAACCCACGCAATTGCTTGGTGTGAGAGTCAATTCATTTGCTAATTGAAATTCATTGAAACATCGTAACACATCAACATGTCTGAGGAAGAAGTCGCTGCCGCCCCCGAGGTTGTCGAAGAAGTCGAATTGAGCGTTTTGGATGCACTCAAGCAGGTAAGAAAGATATGATACAGTGACTCCCGACAGGGGGGATGACCTGCTATCGTTTACTCACGTACATCATTCCTTCATTAATTAGGTCCTTCAAAAGTCCATGATCCATGGTGGATTGAAGAAGGGTCTTCACGAGTGCGCCAAAGCCCTCGACCGTCGTGCCGCCCGTCTCTGCTGCTTGGCCAAGGACTGCGAAAACGACGAGTACAAGAAGTTGATCAAGGCATTGTGTGCCGAGGGCGAGGTCCACGTTATCATGGTTGAAAGTGGCAAAGACTTGGGCGCTTACTGCGGTCTTGCTAAACTCAACGAAGACGGCACTATCAAGAAGGCTGTACGAACGTCGTGCGCTGTTGTCACCGATTTCGGTGAAGAGACACGCGCCTTGAGCGTCCTTTTGGACTTCTTGCAAAAGCACGCCGACGGTGCTGAGATCTAAAATGTAATGATAGATACACTACGTTTTATCTTTTCGTAGCAAGTTTCTTACTGAAACTCTTTCGCTTGGTATATCTCTGAATTCAATCTAAGGTTAGCATATGTACAAGTTTAGCAGCCAAGGATTGATTTGTAATACGTTAGATTCCATCTTCACTAGTTCCGGTAATCGGGTAAGCTACAGCAGAATGTAGCGGGGGATCCGACGCGTGGAAAGGGCCTGGCTGTGAAATCGAAATCGGCAATTCGTACCCGTTTCTTCGGAGCGACAACTGAACATAAGAAGACAAGGTTCCTGGCCGAGTTGGAATACCTACAAGGTCCAATTCCGCGTTTTCGGGGAGCGGCCCTTCCGTTCTGCCACTAATGATCCAGTCGCTTGCATCACTGGTAACTTTATAACATACTTCTTGTCCACTTAATCCGGAAGCATCAACATTGCACTTGATGTGCACAGGGCGACCAACTGTACCTTGTATAGCCGAGGGCATTAAGTTGACTGAAACCGGTGGCATCTCAGCTAAGGGTAACGGCATCTTTGGACAAGCTTGGCGAAGTATATGGGATTCTTCGAAAGCTACTCCCTCCTCATTATCAAAGACCAGTACAACCGTAGCTTTCACGGTATTCGGCACATCCCCAGTCACGCGACATTCAAAGTTCAGCATGATCGTTTCACCGCAGCATACATCTGTATTGGCCAAGGTTTCGTTTAAATCCGCAGTAAGTTTGAGATAAGCAGGTAACTCAATTTTCCATTTTCTGACCAAAAACGATTTTGGAGCATGACACTCGAAAGCAGCATGAAGCACGAGCCGGTCCGATCTGTACGGGATAACAGTAACCTCCTCTATGACAAAGCCAGTCTGACCGAGTGCTGGAACCGCTATATCCAGCTGTGCCTCGAACTCTTCACCTTGATCACGGCAAAATCGTGTGTTTGTTTGTACCTTCAACACACCACCACCACCGTTATCGGCGCATTGCACCCTAATTGGAATGGAAACGATGCTATCCGCTGATGTAGAATCCAGATCGATCTCCAGAGCGGATAGCAATGTATCATCGTCTTGTTTCCCAACGAAAATGCCCGGGGATCCCACAAGCTGAGATTTGCCTTGTATGATGGTGTCCTTTCCGCTGTTGAATTTCAGTAACAAATTCTGTGTGTGCCCAGGAATCAGGTAATCTGGTGCAATCGTTAGCGTTTGTGAATGCTCGCAAGGAATTACATCCACGCGAATGGTGGGTTGTTTTCTTTTCTTCGGATTATAAGTAAATATGATATTGTTCCAACTCATTGAGATGGTCGAAAGAATAAATTGCCCAGACCGATTCGGGACCCATTTGTACTGATACTCATTCCTCCCAGGCTTAACAGTGACGTCGCTCAGCTGCAGCTCGATAAACACTTCAGATTCTTTCACTTCGATGCTGTCTTCCATTGCCGCAACGTAAGATTGAAAAGGAACAAGCGAAATCGAAAGTGACCCGACTTTCACATCCTCTGGCAATTGACTCGTCACAATGATTTTAACAGTAACTGTATCGCCAATTGTGTAAACTCGTTTAAAGAGCTTGCGCTCAGTACCATTAGCAGCACTCAATTCAAATTCATCAAGCGATACGATCGTCTGGAAGAGTGGCGCGCCCGACAATATTGTTGTAGTGTCACATCCTGATATGACCGCAAGCAAATCTCTGAACACAACATCTTTGGCTTTAGGAGGTGCATGTGGGGCACCGAAACAGCAGACAAGGGTTTCGAGATATTTCGTGCCTGATTCGAACTGACGCTCTAATTGACAAAGGCGAAATAGTAAGAAAAAATAACAACTCTTCCATTCCTCGCATTCCTGAGCCACTTTAAACATTTCTTGTGCAGCAGTTCTTAAGCGATTCTGCTTGATGGCAATGTCGATTGCTTCTAGGCGTAAGCAAGAAGCAAGGCGCTTCTTTCCTGAGGCTTCTTGATTTGCAGCTAATAACTTAGTCAGACTCATGTAAATCCACTCAAACCCTTCTTTAGTCGAAAGAGCATCCGCGACAACATTTGCATTGTTGCGCAAGCTCGCTTCTTCAGGATCTTCGCGAGAACTGTTGGTGGGTTCGCTCCATGGTGTCCATTCAACATTTGTCTTCAAATCGTCTGGAAAATCCTGTCCGCCAAGATTAGGAGTAACAGGAATCTCCATCAGTTTGCCCATTCTTAGCAACCTCAAGCGCGTGAAACCCATTAGTTCACAAAGCGTTGCCGAGAACGCCTGGTCCTCAAAGTTTGGATTTTCCGTGTATGAATACGTCGCCTCCTTCACGACCCAACCGAATTCCAGACCCCATTTGTTGACTTCGATCAATCGATTAGTGTCATTTCCCGCCCGACCTTCTTGTACTTGCCACATCTTTCGGGCAAAACCTAAACAGCGCTGCAGAACGGCATTCGCGTCTTTCATTGCGAACAAGTATTTTGTTTCTCGCACGAGGAAGTAATATTCCAATTCGTAGGCGACCTCAGTAACACTAGCCGCTGCACGAGCATATTGTCGAAAAGCAAGAGGATCGCCCTGTAGTGCAATTTGCAAAGAGGTATAGTTTATAGCCAATCCTCGTTTCGCACTCTGCTTGTCCCAATTCGGAAGCATGGCCCGCAACTCTTCATATTGCACCAGTGCATCCGCATATAATTGACACTGCTCATACGAAAAAGCCATGCTCTCTTTCACCAAAAAATATTGGCGATGATCGGCAGATACTTTCTTCAACACCTCTTTATAGTTGCGACACTTGTCTTGTAAATTATCGACAATGGTGGCCCCGAGTGCCGAAAGAAAGCTTTCCCATTCCAGGAAAGGCGGTGTTTCATCTCTCGCAAACGAAGCCAACGCACACACTCGGGCACTGGGAAAATCGGCATGCATTTTGCGCAACAAATCTCGTTCGAGTTTGGTTTTGTGACGAATGGGTGAATCTGCTACAATGACATCCATTTCATCGTCCGAACTGTTGTTGCCACCACCACCGCCACCCAGTTCTTCGGCACTTCCGGCCGTCCCACTGATGCGGTGGCGTGCGGCCGCGACGCGACTGGCAAAGGCGGCGACGCGGGATTTTGCGCCGGACGATGTGCTTTCACCGACCGAAGACGAATTGGATATGGTGCTGGCATCGTCCGAGATGGATTGATAATTGGGGACCACGACAATGAGGAAGTTCGGTAACGTTTCGTTGTTTTTAAATTCAGGATTGGCTTGTAATTGACTGACAAAGATTTGAATGGAAGGCTTGACTTTGAGCCGATAATGCTCGAGACTGTGACATTCCGCCAGGTAAACGTAAGTCATGGGATTCTGGTGCCATTCTGATGCATCTTCGGCTCGATCAACCATGAGAATACCCCCATGACTCACGGTCGGCTGCAGTGAAAATTCGGGGATGGTAATGGACTCTCCGGTACGGACGTTCTTGTACGGTATGTCTTTCAGTGTGTTTTTATATTCGCGCGACAAGATCTTGGTGATCTTTTGATAGAGCTCTAAATGGCGCGATGCATCGGCGGTTCGGGGTGATTGAATTCTTCCCGAAGCAGCAGAGGTCGGATCGAGAAAATGAACGGATATTTTTGACCGGGGTACATCATTGTCAGTGTCCGTTGACTTGTCGTTGAGGTAAGCGAAGCCGCTACTCAAGTGTTCGAGAAATAAGTTTTCTTGATCAAAGTAGGTAGCCGACGCGGTAGGTGGATCTGCAGGCATATTTGTGAGTCAGTTCTAAGTAATGAGACGAAAGACGATGAAAGGAAAAGCAAGAATCGTCCTTTCAAGCGTCAAAGTGTCGGCGTATCATGGTCGCAAGAAGTCGTCGGACGAAGGGTAGCAGTAGCAACATCATGTGGTGAGATGTCGCAGTGGGCTCTCGAGCTAGGTCTGTGCAAACAGCCACAACGATTACAAAAGAAAACATACCGTAGAAGACGAGCCGCTTAGAACTTGGAATGCGTACTCAATTCACAATTTTCATTATCTCGAACATCAACACCGCGATTGCAGAGGTTCAAGGGCTCAACGGAATCGAGCCGCGACTGCAATTCAAAAAATATTCGGGGCCAGATTGCTACGTAACATTCGCTCGTTCGCCTAACTTGGTAAGATAAAATTGTCTTTGACACAAGTCAACTTCCTTCAGCATGCCATACAAGCCTCGATGATTCATGATGTCGAAAAGCATAGGATAGAGTTGACTTTGTTATGTACTATAGACCCAAAGTGTTGTTCGTTTTTCACCACGACTGCATTTCAGTCATGAAGCATGAATCTTTTCAAGCCATACATTACTTTTAAGCTCAGCTGGTTCTTCTAACTTTCTCACATACATTTCTCATTATCACAGTCCAACTTCATCAAAACATTTTCATTTTACCCCTCGAGTCATGATGTCGAAAAAGTCTTGGGTCTAAGGTCCTATTGGAATGCGTCCCTATAAAACAGTAACATGTCGCAGTGAGTTATTTATGTACGACTGCGCTGACAAAAGAAAAAACAAACACGATGATGAACGAGGAAAACAGAAATACCAGGTGAGGTCGAAACATTCAATACATTTTGTCTCCATTACCATCAGTCACTATTACCCAGGAGGAAGCGCATTAGGAATCGAGGGTTTCACGTCGTCGATCGGCTACACATTCCAGTTTATTTTGAAAGCTCCGCACTATCAAACGACCATGGCGGCGGACCATTCAGATACACGCGAAAAATCCAAAGAGTTAGAAACACTCTATGCTACTGTCCTCGTGTTCGGTGCACTGACAGCATTGATTTTTACATTTTTCATACGACCCATGTTTCGTCATATTCCTGCCACTACTGCTACGAGCGAAGGGGCTACCAGCGCGACGACGACAACTCCACGCACCCCGACAAACAACTCCTTCGGAACGATCGTTAGCCAACAGTTAATGGCTCGTCAACCCAGTCATGTCTCTTCCCTATTTCAAGGTGATCCTTCTTCGTTACTGAATACCGAAAGCTGGATGATTTCGTGGCAACATTGTCGTGTCTCGCAATTGACTCCCGACGAAGTAACTCGGAAGGAACGGGCCCGACTATTGTCACGGCTGTTACACGACCATCCCCCCTCTCAAAGGGAGCACAGTGATTCTCGGGGTTCCTTCAAACGATATCGAATGTCTTTTGCTGAAACGGGCGGTTTATTTGTTGGCCACATATTACAATTTAGTTCTTTTGGTAGCGACGGAACGCGAGGATCGTACAACATTGCTGTTGCGATTGCGAGGGGAAAACGTTGTGTCGGAAGATGTATTACCGGATCATCGTGTAGTAAGGACAGGGAGTCCCTCGGGACGAGTGGCATTTTGTCGACAAGTACAACGTGTTGATTGGGTCTTGGATTTTGAGCAGGAAGTACAAGATCAGTTAGTACGATTTGGTTATAAGGTTGTGTTGTATGGGACCGAACCAGCAGTAGAAGGTATCTCAAAGCTTGGACAAGTCCTACGATCATAAAATACTTGAAGATTGGAAGAGAATCGTTTAAAATGCTAAGTTAATCATGAAATACCGTTGCAGCTTTCATTCATATGTTCCTCGCAGGGTTAGATCAGTCTCAACTCCCACCATCATTTCCAACACGAAGAGAAAAGCAGCTAGCTGCCAGCTCAAAAGTAGAAAGCGACCTTTAACTATAATTTATTGAAGCTTATTAATCTATCATAAAATGATAAAAGCCATGTCGTTCGTCAAAGATCAGAAAAGCGTGTTTCGAATACGGGTTACTCCTCTTTCGGCTCCTCTTTTTCTTCCGAAGTGGAAAGTCCAGCTAATGCTGCAGCGGCTTCATCGGCAACACCTTCTGCATCCTCGGCGTCTTTTCCTCCCAACAATTTTTCCATTTCACTCTGGCACTCGAGAAATTTGTCGCGAAACTCATTGGCTATGTCCGAGTCGCCAAAACGAATCGCGAAAATGGTTTCCTTGAGTTCTCCTTCCGCAAAATCAAAGGCAGACCAAACCCACGATCGATCACTGCCTACATTGGGTTCCAATTTGATTTTGGGGTCTACTACATGGTTGGCGATCACCTTCATTGTCTTTTTCTTGACGCATCAACAATCGGATTTTTTGATGCTCCCGATGTTTCAACAATCGTACTTCACCAATGCCTCGTTCGCGCCACGTCTTGTTGCCCGTTCCTTGGTCAAGCAAAGTCTCGCCGTAAATGAAGAGCTTGGATCGTTTCGTGTAAAGTACTTCCTATAATGATAGTCAGAACGAGAGTATTTGAGATGAGTCGGGGCGCCTCAACATCAAATAAATATCACAACAAAAATGAACTTACCTCTTCTTCTTCACCTGATTTGACGTCTACTTCCTCTAGTTTTACCTGAAAATAAACAGAAATGATACACAAGAATGCAAAGTATTTAGGACAAAGGTATGCATTTCAATAAGATGGACAGGGAAAAGACTCACCACCGGTTCGAACGTTGCGGTACTCTCTTCCTCCTTGGCAGGGACATCATCACCTTCTTCCTCTTCACCTTCCGCAGGAGCTGTTTTTGGTTCGTCTTCTGCGCTCATGATTGTTTTGTTGGCTGTTGTTGTTGTTGTTGTTTACGAAAAAGCTTATATCCACAGTGATGGGCGGGCTCGTTTTGTTTATGTGGCCCATCGTGATCGCCATGTGCCCGTGCGTGCCCTGCGTCCCGTCGAGGGTATTTTCGCTGGACGTGAAAACTCTACGGAACGTTCGTACGGCGTACGGTCAACCAGTCAGGAGAATCCGGAATTTAGAATGTAATTGTAATTTTCTAAACAAATCAGTGCGAAAAAAACTCTCGTTCCGACACGGCCCATTTTGATTCCGCGCCACATTTTGGCATTCTTTGGCTTTTTTGGATTATTTTTACACACCAAAGAGGGGAGTTGATAATATCATACAATGGAAGCATGGCCTGTACGAGGCATTGCGAATCCTAACGGAACGTCTTGTCACGTCGGTAGCGCTCTCCTACTCCTCAAATATTGCCTGGAGCCACTCGCGTCTCAAATTGTGGCCGACGCAGCCGCAAATGCTGTGAACGATGACGTTGTTCACGTCGTGGGGCAGTTTGTCCGGCATCACGATACGAATGTGAAGCTACTGTTCGATACGTTACGAAGTGCGGTAGAAATTGAAGCGAGAGATCTGGGCGATGTTATTACTACCTTTATGAAATTGATCAATTATTTTTGTCAGCTCACCAAGGGAGACGACGACGACGAACACCGCGACACAAAATCCAACCTAGCATCGATTTGGAATCAATGTTGCAACGCAGGAAAAGTCCATTCGGTACTGCTGGGAAACGTCAAAGGAGAGGACGGAGGCAATGCTGCAACTCATCGTAAGGAAACGAAACCCAGGTGTATGCCAGTTCCATTCCGAGTAAATGTGTCAAGTCGGAAACAACTTTCCCTCATCGATATGATCCGCGATACTCTTCAACCACAAGTGGTCAAGGATTATGTGTGGGAAAATCAAAGCAACTCGTGTGTAGAAATACAGACATCCAGGACATTAGTTATCGACAATCTGCCTCCGGTGTGGCTTCTTCATATCGATTGGTTTGCACCATCACCCGACGGAGAAAATGATTTTGGCACACTGTGCGTACCATCGAAACTCATGACACATAGAATACTCGATACCAAGGATACCAGTAGTTACTATGAACTCATTGGCGGAGTATTGTTGTCTCAAGTACATGATGAGGAAATTACGGACGAACGCGATCGGCGACACTATATTCCACTCATTAGCAAAGACAGCGTTTGGTATATGCTGGACGATGATGAAGAACCGCAAGAAGTGTCTGAAGAGCGCTGTCTCGAATTATTTGGCGGTGTCTCGCACGGTGAGGAATCGCCGTTTCGAGACAATGGCGAAACGGTCTCGGTTCGTGGATATTTGTTGGTATACCGTGACCCATCGCAATGTGAAAAACTGAGTTTCGTTCCCGATCAAGTCCAGAATCCGACCTGCATCGATTGGACCCTTCCTGTGACATTCGTGGGACGTCGATTGCGCGTCCAATGGGCCAAAGGAAAACGTTATGATGGTGTTGTCACCTCCTACAATGAGACGACGGGCAAACATCAGATTCGATATGACGATGGCGACGTCAAAGAGTACGTCCTTTGGAAAAAAACAATCGAATGGCTTTAACAGTTGTTTGTTATATGAAATTAATGTTTACAGGGATCATTCTTTCTGTGCAGGCTCGACGGGTAGTATTCCGGCACCCGTAATCTTCACGGCCACGGATGGTCGTCCCGATGAACTTCCACAATCTTCAATCTTCTTGACGACATCCCACCCTTCTTGCACGCTACCAAATACGACGTGGCGTCCATCCAAATGCGGAGTACGAGCTGTGGTAATGAAGAATTGTGTAGTGTTGGTGTTGCGACCCGCGTTGGCCATGGACAAAACGCCCGGTCCTACGTGTTCCAGGATAAAATTTTCGTCGTCAAACCTCATATTGCTTGAAGTGGGCACAATTTGTCCACCTTGGATCATAAATCCCTTGTAATTTTGCGCTCCGTATCAGATATTACTCGCAAATACTGACAACATACATACAATTTTTTTACAACGTACCGGAATAATCCGATGGAAAAGAGTTCCGGAATAACCCTGATGACAATATTTTTGAAAATTAGCCACTGTTTTGGGAACAACATCACCATACAGTCCCAGAACGATGCGTCCCGCCGGCTGTTGATCAATCGAAACATCCAAATACGCTTGCGACGTGACTTGTGCGAGTGGGGCCACCGGTCCCGCATTCGTTTCCCTCATATCGCCACGACTTGTCATTCAAATAATTCCCTACTACAGCAAATGTGGTACCGACTGTAGCAAACGTGGCTAATTTCCACAGCAACGAACTCGTTTTGGGGTTGGTGGAAGAAAAGGATCGCACGGCTTTCACGCCGCATGACGGTTTCATTCGTAAGTAGATGGCTCGTGGCGTCCTTATCATGGTACCGTAGTTACAAGAAAAAGCTGTGGAATGTTCGATGATGATGACAGTTAAAGCTTGATACTACGAAGTATGGTATTGTTTATGACGAGGGTACCACGGTACGAAAGAGATGTCATGTCATTACTACGTACTCCGTATTCATTACCAGGTAATGCACCTGAACTGGAACTGGAATGTGCGAGGTTCGAGATGCGACAGGGATTGGGATAATACCCCCTCATTTCTACGACTGAGCGGTTCATCAGTCCCGGAAAGGATGAAAAGCTCATTACCTCAAGACATTCTCCTCCACCAAACGTCAAAAAAATTGTTGTTTCTTTTCTTTAGTTTACGCCAAACGAGAAAACATCGGATGGCCATATTCTCTTCAAAGCAATGAAATTAGAAGAACGACAATAGAAGCACAGTGAAACAGTCGAGTCTTAATAAGCGAAAAAAGAAAGAAAGCGAGAAAGGAGTGAAAAACAGCCATGCCGGGACACCATCACCGCGCGGGCGGTTTGCGTCAAAGCAACAAAAAGAACAAACGTAACAAATCCTCCAAACGGAGCGTCGCTCGTGCGGCCGGAGGAAAAGTCATGGGTAGGACGAGTGCCTTGCATGGCATTGCGCAACAAAGCAAAGCCGATCGTCGCAATCATCTACAACAACGACGGGATGCCAAACGTACCGAGCTTTTGCGCAAACGTCGGGGAATCGATGGTCAACCGGCTCCTCCCCGTGTCGTCGGTATTATTGCCTTGGGAAAAGAACCATCGGTGATTGAAGAACGAGTGCGCGATGTTTTGATTAAAGATGCGGACAAGATTGTTCGACCGCATGATGCGGAACAAGCCACTGTGTCGTGTCGCTACGAAGTGCACAAGAAACAAGGAAATTTGACGGTTCTGACGTGTGGAACGGCGTTTGCACATTACGGCAAGGTGATAACGCTGCCGTCTTAGCTGCTCTAGACTTGGCGCGAGTTTGTGATTTGATTGTTTTCGTTTTGGATGGGAATGCTACGAAGCTGGAGACTGACATTTCGGAGATTCATATTGGAAATAGTCACATGGATTCTTCTTCCCAAAAGGGATCGTCTGTCTCGGCAAACGAATGGGATCATTTAATTAGCGAACGTGGTGACCGCATTTTGACATCACTAAAAGCTCAGGGACTTCCATCGCTACTCACTTTGTTACTCAACACGGATTTCGCCTTGGACGATGCTATGACAATGCAAAGCACAAAAAGTCTACGCAGATCCAAAGTAAAACGAAATCTCGATCTCAAAGATATGCCAGTCGCTTTGCAACGACCGAATTTGGAACCGGAAATGACAAAGTTATTGAGATTGACTTGGACCAAAAGAGTGATGACGAAATGATGGACGAAGATGTCGATACGTTTTCTGTGACGGATAAACTGAAAACGCAGTCCATTGCTAACTTTATTCGCGCGGTGTGCTCCATGTCCGCATCACCGTCCAAGTGGGTCGAAGCATCTCCACGGCCCTATGTACTCTCAGATTCTTACAGATACGACCATGCCACCAAGGAGCTCCACCTGACCGGATTCGTTCGCGGACCGGTTCCATTGAATGTGAATGCCTTGTTCCACATTCCTGGAGTCGGAACACATTTGTGCAAATGTATAAAAGAAAATGCGGCGCCGTTGTCGCGAAGGAAAGAGACGAGCAAACCCACCATAGAGTCTGATCCAGATCAACAGGAAAGTTTGGATATGTTTGCTTCTCCCGACGCTTTGGAAGGTGAACAGAATCTTATTGGTTTCGATGAGGAGGAAGAAGAAGACATGGAAAATGAGGCTGATGGTGATAGATTTGCTCGACCTGCTGGTTGGTCGGATTATCAATCTGCTTGGTTAGACGCCGTAGACGAAGACGCTGTAAGTGAGCATGAAGATAATGGCGAGCTAGCGGACGAGTTAAATGCCAAGTTTCACGAATCATCGAAGCAAGCGGACATGGATTTAGAAGATTCAAATATTATTTCACCGGAAGAACGTCACATGCTGCACGAACAGCGTAGAAAGGAAAACACGGAGCACCAGGAATTCCCGGATGAGGTTCAAGTTGACGAAAATGTGAACGCCAGAGACCGCTTTGCCAGATACCGATCCTTGAAAAGTTTCCGCAAATCACCTTGGGATCCGAAGGAGAATCTTCCCGATGATTACGCTTCAATTTTTCACATATCAAACTTCAAAACAACGCAGCGCTCAGTGATGAACTATATGAAAGACGTTGCCAAAGAAGCCGATTTTACTGAATCTAAATTTTGGGGATCTTCTTTAAAAGACTCACAAATGGCCGACGATGAAAGCGAAGACGATGATCTTCTGCAAGGCCATGTACCGAGCGGTGCTTACATTACTTTGACCATGGACAATGTCGAGCCAGACGCTTTTGAGAACGTTTCCTCGGGATCACTATTAGTAGCAGTAGGACTTTTGGAACACGAAAATAAGGTTTCAGTATTGCACATGGGACTTACGAAGAATGCCGAAGTTGAGGGCCCAGAAAATCTCCCAATAAAGAGCAAAGATACTCTCATTTTTCGTTGTGGTTGGAGGACTTGGAAAGCCAGGCCAGTTTTTAGTCAGCACAACTTGAATTGTGACAAGCACAAGTTTGAGCGCTATGCTCCTCCGGCCGGAGCTTTCTTTGCCGCCAGTGTGTTCGGCCCTGTTACCTATTCACCTTGTCCTGTGCTAGTTTTTCGCAAAGACAACTATGACGAGGTGTCTCCGGATTCTGCCGGACAACGACTCGTCGCCTCAGGAAGTGTGATCGGCGCAGATGCCGAACGCATTGTTGTAAAAAGAGTCATTTTGACTGGTTACCCCGTGAGGGTCCACAAGCGCTTCGCTACCGTAAAGTACATGTTCTACAACCCAGAAGACGTGAAGTGGTTCAAACCGGCCTCGTTGTACACCAAACATGGTCTTCAGGGAAATATTTTAGAAAGCGTTGGTGACCACGGGACAATGAAATGCTTATTCAATGCGCCCATTAAGCAGCACGACACCGTGTGCTTGCCTCTCTTTAAAAGAGTGTTCCCGAAGTTTGCGGAGTGCGACGCTGCAAGGAATCAAGGAGCACCCGTGCTTAAGATTTGGTAATTCTAAAGCAACGGTCAAATAGATGCATTAACTTAAGTTTGCAGAAGTTATTATTTATTCCTCATTCCCAACCTTTGTATCAAAATTATTGAAAAATTCTTCCACCATGTTCTCGTCGGAAACAATCAAAGGGTAGCCAGCCGAGAGACGGCCAGCTTCAGAGATGTCGCAAAATACTCTTTCTCTGTTTTCGAGGCAGTCTCGAAAATCCATGAATTTTCCAGAGTGTTAACCTGGACACATCTCTCTCGTTTTGCGAATGGAAACAAATTGCGATCGATGAATGTCACATCCAGGATCCGTTTGATATCTAAAAGATTGATCGATTCCAGCATGTCGTTGTGCTGTACAGAACTCCAACTCGTTCGTTGGCGCTTCTTACACCAAACAAGTCGGGGAGCAAGCATGTCACTGTGAAGAAATTGACCCCGCTCGATCCATAACGACACAGCTCGAGATTCCCTTTTGTCGATTCATGAAGAACAAAGTTATGTCTTGCGTTTAGAAAGGTTTGAACGACCCATCTAGCATTATGAACTGTTCTTTCACACATTTCAGGTATTGCATGAACCTGAATGGCTTTTAAGGTGCTTACAGTTGTTCTATTTTTGGCGAAATCTTCGGGGTCACTATCATACTCTTCCATATCACGTCTATAGCGCACGACCGCTGGTGACTGCCGGGTGTTGCTTTCATTCAAAATGTGGTCGCAATCCAAAGAAGCCAGCCAGCCATTTTGCTTGCTTGGTGTATTTGTTATAGTAAAGTTGCCACTTTGAACAGCGGAAAAGGAACGTGTTCTTTTGAAGGAGATCCCTTCCTTCCCTTCCGATTCTTCGAAAGGATGGAGTTCGTGTCGCAATGATTCTAGCCTTTCATTTCGAGCCGAAACGTTCAAGTTTCTATGACGAATTGTTGACTGGTATTGATTTTGTTTTGTCATGTTTGGTGGGGAGTCATTGCAACCCGGTTTGTCTTTTTGTGTGAGAGGCAAATTCAAACACTTGCCAAGCACCACACAACGCATCGAGGTTCACAGTCAAGCCCCATAAGGAGGTTATGTGATTATCATGCAAAGCAGTTAATTGACACTCATTCGAACTATCCTTCTCTTCCACATTCGAGTCTATGGAAACACCACAAAAAGACAGTCGTTGTGACAGATTTCCAAACGGACTTTCTGGATCGAGGTCCGCTTTTGTGGGAGACAGGTCGTCGTCCGGCAGAGCATTCTCATTGAGATATACTAGATAATCATTGTTGGACGCAGGACTGTGCCAGGTCACTTCCGCCTCATCGTCACCCATAAATATGGTGGTGGTGGAGATGGGTGACACTTCATGAGAGACTTTCGATTGTCGACTGTTTTTGCCGAGGACAGGAGTAGAAGCATTGCCACGCGATGACGGTGAGCGCCGTCTACTCAATCTCATCTCGATAAGGAAATACTACAGAGGTTCTTTGTCATCAAACTGAAGTAGGAGTAAATTTTCATCATGAACGTCTCCCATTTTCTTTGTGAAGCGGATGATGTCAAAAGAAAACCGAACGCACCTCTGAACCCTGAAATGGCTGTTTCAAGTTTCAAATTTGGTCATTAAACTTATACAGCATGAATATTGAATATAAACACAAGACTACTTACCGTCAAGTAGTAAAACTGGAGCTATCAAAAAATGTACTTTAGGGATCGTTCCTGTGTGACCTTTTGAAATCAGTATATAATAGAGAGTAGGTATCGATGTTTTCACGTTTTAGGTAATTAAGCGGGGCTCGATATGAATCAATCACGATGCCACCAGAATTCTCTTTTCTTCTTCGACACAAACGCACGGCCAAAAATTGGAAGGAACTGGCTACTACAACACTACAACAACATCATACCTTTCCACAAGTTTCTAATTGCGAGCCGAACATGAAGAAGAATTTTATCGAGAAACTAGTACAGAATCGATTTCAATCCAAGGCAAAAATTCGTCGTATCTTAGACGAGGCGAAATCGTCTAGCGCTCAGAAACCACTGCCTCGCTATATTACAGGCACTCGCAATGGAGTATTTTATCGCATCAAAGTTCCTCCCCCGAAAAGTATCTTGCCCGATATTCCCAAGCTTCCATCTTCTCGGCCGGCTCCCAAGAGTTTCAAGCAAGTGAAAGCTGAACCCGAGGCGAAAAACGAGCATGTGAGCGATGTCATCGCCCAATTGACTTTATGGCTGAAAAAGAATTGGTCCGTTTTACTCTTCAATTGTGGCTCCGTCTGCACTCTGATAGGTTACACACGGTCCGATGTCTTGGAGCTTCGAATGTTCGCAATTGCTGGCACTTTGAGTGGTCTCATTTACAGTATTGTGGAAATTCGGAAATTTCCCCCCATGCTATGGGGCTGCTTGTTTGCTGGAATCAACGGATACAAAATCTTTGAAATTTTGCGAGAACGCAATGCAAGCGTGCATCTTTCGGCGAGCCAGGAAGAAGTCTATGTCAAACACTTTCTTCCGCATGGTGTTACTCCCAAACAATTTGAAGCAATCGACCAGGCTGCAACGACAATGAAATTCAAAGAAGGAGAAATAATCGTCAAACAAGGCGAAAAACATCGCTATGTTTACTTGGTTGTAACAGGAAGTACAAAAGCTAGTGCATTGGGTCGGTATATGACAGCCGCGTCGGTGAAACCGGAGCATCATGAAAAGGAGGGTGGAGCAAGTGGGGCATGGATCGGTGAAATGGCAATGCTAGAGTTTTTGTGGAGGAAACAAGGAGGCGGAAAGGACGAGGATTCTGCGGAACAAACCGAACAGCTTGATGCAGACGATAAGGATAGAAGGCTGCCGAAGCCTGCTCCACTGAAATCGGATCGCAATATGTTCACCATCATTGCAAAAGAGGACTGTACTCTTCTCCGATGGACTTTTTGACGAAATGGAACATCTGATGGAGCGCTCAACCGATATGAGATCCGCCTTGACAAGGGCGATGGCATCTGCCATTGTCGGCAAAGTAATAAACTTTACGGTTAGCCGTTCGCGGCGACATCCCTGGTCGGCATGGTTGGGCGACTGGAACAATACTGATGGAGCTAGAGTGTTTGTTGACGAGTCGGATTCATCGGCTGACGAGGATACATCCCCAACAGAACAATTGCCATCTCCCGTTATTAAGAAATTCGCTTGATCTACTGTTTAAAATTTCTTTTCTATCTCTTACAAATGTACAATTAATTTCTTTGACAACACTCACATGCCACCCCGACATCAAAATCAGCCCATTTTCCTTCACGTTGAGTTCGAAGCGTTTCACGTAAATCTACAATCTCTTTGGAGCAGCACTTGGTTCCCTTGAGTTCCAGGCATTTGATAAGACCAACCAGCGCCCATGGATTTTTCGGATGTAGCTTTAAATCATCACGAAATACACGTTCGGACTCGTCGATATGACCTTGCTCTAAAAGCAACCCGCCAAGGGCATGGCGTATCGGCTGCATCTTGCCCCATGGTTCGTCGTAGTTCAACTTATCTTGCATGTCCACTGCTCTCCGCAATTGGTTGAACGCGATTTCGTAATGCCCTTCTCGGTAGGCTATTTCGCCGCGCAACATGACGGAATCCACAGCCAAAAGGTCTTTGACTGTATTGTTGTGAAGAATACGGAACTCAGCGTCGGGGTCCTTACGGAGTTCGTCAAAGTGCTCTGCCTCGGTTTTCGCCTCCTCCACGGAACCCAAAGCAGCCAAAGCAAGACCGCGTGCAAAGCGAATAGAGGCTGCCCGAAAGAGCATCAGTCGCGGATCTTTCGGCAGTTCTACCTCGAGCAGTTCTCTCCAACGACCAAATCGAATCATGACATGAATTTCCAGAGCAGAATACGTCTCCAGGTAGGACGTAAGATATGGAAATTCCCCGAACATCTCTTCATTAACCAATATATTCAATTCTTTCGCCACCTCCATGCCTTTCCCCTCCATTCCTCCAAGAATAGCTCCATAGACGGCCATGTGATAATCATGAACGACATATCCAAAATAGAAACTCTCCTTCCCCGCAGTGGAAGGACTGATTTTCATAGCAAACTGGTCGGCCTGGATTGCGAGACAATTGTATTCTACACAGGACTCATAGTCTCCCACCAAGACATCAATGTGTGTTGGCATATGTATCAGGTGCCCAGCGTGGGGGAAATCCGCTCGCAAATGACTACAAGCTTCCAAAGCTAAAGCAGGATGGGCCGACATCTCCGACAGATGAACATACATATGACACAAGCCAGCGTGCTGTGGGTGAATTTTTAGAGCCCGTTCTAGTACGGCACGGACTTCCACAGTATCTGGACTGTAGGGCTTGCCTGATGGAAATTCATATAGGTTCCACGCATTCAGCACCATCAAAGATTCCGCAAGACAATATGCTATTTCAGGGTCCTCCGGATACTTCTCGTACACTTTTCTCATTGCATTTGCATAGGGTCGTCCTACGATGTCTTCACTCAGACCAGAGTCAACACCCGGAACACACGTTAGTACCCGAATGGCTGTCAATAGTTGCGCTTCGGCATCCGATACCAATGTTGGTCGCTCATCATCGTCATCGCGCTTACTCTTTTCTTCTTCCTTACTTGTTGTCCCTGTTTTCTTTCCCTTTTTTCCTTTACCTTTCTTTCCACCTCCGGTACTTTTCCCACGATGTAACTTTCTTAATTCTTCAATCTTTTCCACCGCTAACCTACTGTGGCGATCCGCAACTTGTTGACTCGGAAACATGCACAACAAATCATGCTGAGTGATGTCTTCCAAATGATTTGTTGACTCGTAATAGGCTTCGCCTTTAAAATTATAATTCGGAGAGTGACACAGGGCGATAAAGCCATGCGCCAAAACACAGTAGGGACTCAAAGCCAAACAGGACAGGAACGCTTTTGATGCCATCTCGTGTTGATAACTCAACATTAATCTCAATCCCAAATCAAAGTATGCCCGCGCTTCCGCATTATGATCGAGATTGGAAACATTCCGTCGCTGATACGTTCCTAAATTGAACGCCTCTCGCGCCTCTTGCCGAATGGTTGAGAGTATGTTGTCTCCTTCCAGTTGCTGATGTTGCGACGGTTCTACGCCCTGCTTGATGGTCATCATAGATGATGAGAAAAATACCCCTATTTTTCCCCTTGCTCCAAATATATCATTGTAGATCTTACCTGATAATGCCAAATTGGCAATTTGTGCTCCGGATTACGATGATTCGTAAATTCCGAAGAGACTTCTTCGATCATCTTTGATTCTTTCTTGTGCTTGTGTTCAGCTGAGATGACGTACGACTGCGTTCCTGAACACGACGCTCTGATTCCTTTGAACTAATCCTCTTTTGATGAAATCAATCTATCTATCAATCTCAATTGATGAGAAAGTGTTTCCAAAAATAGACACAAATGGTAAATCGAACGATTATTTATGCAACAAAAAAACGCCAACTCTTTTATTGCTGCGGCTGCGGCATTTTCGATGAAACGACAGATACCCGGACAGATGAGCAGACAGCAGACGACAATGAGTCCCGTGTTTTTCTGGACTGGAAAATGCGATGCGCCGCAGCACAACAACAACAAAACGCATTAAACATTATTTGCCGGCTGGGCAACAGTAAAATAGCAAGAGCCTTTCAGCATTATAATATTACTGACGACTTTTTTTCTGCGGGTTTCATAAACACGCATAAAAGGGCACATATGACAAACGAGGAGACGAGCCCCACAAAAGAGGAAGAATCATCATCTCCTCCGGCGACACTCCCCTCGAAACGGTTCAGTCCGTGGCGACAGCCGAAAGATGCACGCGATCCAGAATCCGCCGCCTCGCTCAATTGGTCCAGCCGTCCCACGAACAATCCCACGAAATCAACCAAAGAAAAGTCTACACGCAAACTGTTTCAAGAATCCATCTTTATACAAATTCCCCTCAATGTCACGGCCGATTTGGGTGTCGCCATCCGCAAGACCCGCGAGAAACGTATCCAGGGATTGTTGAAAAACTTTCCTCAACTGAATCAAAAAGCAACAACCGAAGATACGCCAATGGAAGATGGGGTCAAGGGGGATTTGACGCAAGACAAGAGTGAAGACGAAAGTAACAGCAAGGCGCAAAAGAACAAGAAGAAAAAGAAAAAGAGAAATCAACCGCAGCCGGGGGATTTTGGAAATATTGTGGATTATTTAGAAGCAAAGTATGTGCAAGGTGTCATGGTAGACGATTCCGGATCCGAGGACGACCATGATGAAGGTCAGGGGTCTGTCTATTCCGAGACGAGCTTTCTCGACGATACCGACCTGCAGCGAACTGTCGCCGAGCAGGTCCTAGCACAAACGACAACGACCAAGCTAGAACTCCGTGATGACGACGAATTCTTTGTCAATGTTGGTGAGCTGGAGGTTGAAGAAACCGATCTAACCAAAGATGAATATGATCCATTACAAGATACCAAGACGAAGTCTCCGAAACGAAAACGCAATGACACTGAGAAAGACAAGGATGACGACGCAAAGAAGAAACAGAAAGTCAAGCCTGAACTTGCGGATAAAAAAGGAAAAGCGGTGCTTTCGTCTACCAAGAGCGTCAAAGCTAGTACTTCCGAGGAGTCGCAGAAGACCGACACGGCAAAGACGGGGTCATCGAAGGATACTCAAAAGAAAAGCAAGGAGTGCAAGAAAATATACGAAAATCTGTACCAAAAACTGGTTGAAATGATCAAGAAAGCCTCGCCGCAAGAATTGCCCAAACGAAAGACCAAAGATAAGGTCTCCATCAAGTGTCCCGAAGATAAAAAGCCAGGAGACACTGTTATTTTCGCCAACCCCCATGTGCGAGGTCAGAAATTAAAAGTCAAAATTCCGGACAATTGCAAACCGGGCGGCTCGTTCAAAGTCACAGTGCCAATTCCGATAGACGAAGATGACGAAACAGATTACAACAAGTTGAGTCGGGACTTCTACTACGTTCTCGAGCATTATTCTCGAGCGTTTGATGAGTGGTGTGAAGCCGAAGGTGATTATCGCAAAGCAATCGACGACACCGACTTCACGGCGCACTTTGAAAAGCGAAAGAAGTTTGACAAGTTGGTGAACGAATTTCCGAAAGATTTGAAGACTCCTGTGGACAAGTCTTACCTTCAGAAAATTTTGAGACGAGCACGACAAAGTAAAAGCAGGAAAGAGGCCGGGCACGACAAGAGCGATTTATCCGTAGCGAGTGAAAGTTTTGTGCCCACCACGAAGGCTTTCGTGCCGGTAGCGTCTAAGAAATTCACTCAAGTCGAGTTTAATATGGACGACTTTAAGTTATCAGATTAAGAACGACTAGCGTCTAGGTTTTAACTAAGTAAACTAGGACGTTATTTCTAGCGAGAATATCTGCACATTTCCACCCTCTCCGCCTGTGATCATACGAGAAATTCCTTTCGGGCACTGCTGAATACACCAAATTGGATCATCGCTCTGAAAGGAGTGAACCGGCTGATACATCTGTCCAACATCCCAAACATGGATTTTGCGGTCTGCCCCCGCCGTCGCGAAACGCTTCCCGTCGTTCAGTTCGGCGATACCCATAATCCAAGTCTGATGAGCGCCCAACACATGCTGTACAAGTGTGGGTGTTTTTCTCTGTACATCCCAAATGGACAAGAAACCATCATCACTGCCACTGATCAACAAGCTTCCGTCGCTCGTGAACGAGATGGCTCGTACGGGCGCTTTGTGCAAGGGTAGACGATGCTGTCCTTTGTTCATGTGCGGCTCTGGTGCTGCATTTAATATATCAATGGAACCATCTTCTCTTCCTACAGCCAAGGTAGGCACATCGACGGGCTTGGGGTTGCACGACAAGCAGAGAGCCGTTGAAGCCGTGCTGCCCTTGGATGATACAATCGTACCAGCTTTCGTCGGATCTTTTGTTGCTTTCGGCGTGATGATGCCAGTTGCCACCAATGCAATGGTCCCGTCCAAGCAACCCACCGCCACTAACACGTCTCCAACTCCGGTCAAGCGCGGCGGCAGAATTTCCAAAACGACCCCAGAAGCATTCTCTACAGAAAAAGTCGCAACCGGCTCCACCTGTTGTATTTCTGTAAGCCGTATTTCGTTGTCGAGATCCTCTGAAAACGTCCATAATTGAATTTTGCCACACAATTGAAGTGACGATACTACGAGATCGCCCGCACGATCGTCATCGCCCACATAATTTCGTGCCGTGGCAACCCGACTACATCCCAGCGGTGACAGCTTTCCGAGCTGGTGTGTACAAAAAAGACGCAAAGCCGATGCATCGAGTGTCTTTTCTTCGTTCAAGGATTCGTTGACGACCCAGGATCGGACCGCGCCGTCGGCGTCGGCGCTCCACAACCTCCAACCTGTACGTTGTTTTCCTAACAGTTCCGTGGCTTTCAAGCTCCAGAGAGAGGCCGATCCCAGTTTATCCCGATGTATACAGCGATATCCGCTCATAGTGGAAGACGACTTAGGTTACTACAAAGTATGGATCTGAATCATCAATGATAAAAGAAATCACTTCTCAGCACGATGAGCCAAATGTTATTACCGTGTATTAAGCTTTCTATTATTTTAAATCCATCAAATTGCCGGTAACCAGTACCTGGTATAGACTCCAGTGTAGCATAAAAGCTCACGACTGAATGCAGTCACGAAGAAATAGAATGGCAATATAATCCGATTAACTTTTATTCCGTAGAAGATAACGCTTTGCTAGTAGATTCGATGTGTCTCTACCCAATAAAAATCGTCTATCATTCAGACTCGCTACCTTTTACTCTTTCGTTGAGGCCAGCAACTTGAGCAGACACACAGGAATAAGACGAGTAGAACAATCACCAGCCCAGCTGCCCAACCCCAGGATGCTGTGGTCCACGCATCAGGATGGTCCACAAATACAGCGAGCAAAGGATCAAACATATTTTCCTCCAAGTTGTTGAAAAGACCGGTCGAGTCCAAGAGGAAGTCTCCATCCGGAACAAGTGAGTCCGAGCATCCAGGTGATTTGTCGGTTTCGTCGAAGCATTCGCACACGGGTCGGATCGTGCCATTCACAGTATTGGTATAGTTGCATATTCCCCGTCCTGCGCAATTGAATGGACAGAAGAGATCGGGACAGGCTTGAGCGAGACGTGGACAGATGAGGGTCGTCTCGAGTAGCCCCTGCCCGACACGAACCGAATGCCTTTGAAAGTCATATTCACAGACAATCCACCCACCCAACACATTAATCCAAAGCTTCATTTCCTCTTTGACACATGCTGTTTGATAACAGAGCGCTTCGCCGGCCGTGGAAGGGATGCATTGACTTTTTTCTCCGTACACCTCACTATAAGGGAAAAATTCGCTGTCAGAAAATTTGTTCAAAGTGAGATGAAATAATGTGAGGACGTGGGTCGCTTACCTGTAAATGTTGAAAATGGGTGCATTGTTCTGATCCGAACAATCCATACCACCAGCTTTTATGCTGTCGTAGGTGCTGCCATAAACAGGACAATAATCGGCTTGTCGTGGTCCACCTTTACCAGGTTCATCTGGAAAGTACTGATATTGTTGCTCGGGCAGTTCCTGCGGAACATTGTAGTTGTAATCAACCACGGTACAGGCCATCTTGTGGGTGTGTTCCGACGAGCAACCCTTTTCGTCCGCTGAAGTGCAGAAATATCCTTCGCCATAGGCAGGCACTTCCGTATCACCACTCGATCCTTGTACCAGACAAGGTTCGTTCACAAACGCGCATCCCACCGACAGGCCCCACGGATTGCTTCTACTGTTTGTATAATTCGCCCTGTACCAGCCGCTGTCTTCCATTAGCGCCAACGTCAAGGAACTTAAAATATTCGTCGTCGGCGAAATCACCGCCGTGAGGGCTTCCGGATAAAACATACGCTCATCCCAATGATCCCCCGCACACGACTCGGCTCGGGTGGGCTGGTTTTCTAACCGTGCTCCTTCCAAGGACGGGCAATTGAATTGATTCCTCGCAATGGTCCGGACTTTCGGAGTGACAATACTAGCAAACCGTCCGCCATTGGGATGCTCACCAAATACCATGGTATTCTCATCCGGCAAAATGAGCGATCGATCGATCCCATCGACACACGTTACCGTTCGAGTTTGAAAGGGGCGACTTGTGCGCGGCTGACCCGTTTCCGGATCCCAAAAGAATCGGTAACTGTTCGACGAATGACCGAGAACATGTCCTACTTCATGGATCGTCACATCGACATAATCCTTTTCGACTTCGGGACTGGCCGTTCCGTCCTCTTTTAAGACAATGTTGTCCAGACATACATTGATAGCTCCGGCCGTAGGTCGATCGAACTGATCGAAATTGCACGGGACGGCCACCGCCAGCGTCCGATCCGGACAGAAGCGATCCGAATTGGAGCCACTGACGTACAATATCAGATCCGCCCCTTCGACACCTTCACTTTTGTGACTACTGGGAATTTCGGTAAATTCCGTGTCCCCACAATGACTGTAACCATTCAATTCGGTGCTGGATATGCGCAAGGGACCGCTGACCGGAATCACGGACAACGTACTGCTCCAAAATTGGGCGGTTTGGGGCAGAATGATATTTTGTACCAATCAATCTTCGCGGCGTTGCTACTGTCGCGCATTTCATCCAAGGCGTCTGCGACAAACACAATGCGGATGGGTTCAAAGGCGTTGTTTTCTTCCCCAGTCGTTGCATTGTTGGTGTTCTCCTGCAAATTCCTTTCTCTGTTTAGTTCAAATGGATGATTCTTATACGGAACAATGTGATGAGGATCCGGTGGTAATCCTATTTGATATCGTTCCATCTGTTCTTCGAGACGACTGATTTCTCGACGCACATTGGCATTTTCTTCTCCGTACAAACGTCGAATAACATGCATACTTTCCCACATCGCTTCCGATCGGAGACGCTTCGTTGACTCTGCTGCTTGTGTCAGAACAACGAGTAGTAGCCAGATGGTCATGCCCAAGGACGATCGCTCATATTCGAGTACATTTCTCATTTTTTTTCAATTTGCGCAACTGATTGAATACGCCGGCTACCGAGATTCCGTGAACGTCTCCGCCTCACGACAACTATCAATTTGAAAATAAACAATCCCCCCTAATCAAAGTTGTTGACATCCGCACCACTCGGATTAAGTGTTCAAGTTTGGTTTGAACGAAGACTTCAAGAAAGGAGGTGGAGATATGCTAATGAATAAATATACAATGGTGCATGAAAAGGATAGATCCGGCGTGCTGTGGGCTTTTTCTCCGATCGTGTACAAGTATGAAGTATGTTCTTTTTTACAATGGAGGGAGATTTCGGTTGGTGCAGAGATTGGCGAAACGTGGACGCCGGCACGCCGACCACCGTCTCCAATAAAATAATAGACACTCAATCAGAGTGTCAAACGTAGGGCGACTTGACTCAACTCCAGTTTAAGTCCCGGAATTGTGTTGGTTTCTTTTTTTGCAAAACACTGGCAAAAGCAGATGATTCTTCCACCCTAAGTGAATAATCAAATAAACATCTAAACAAATTCATTGTAAAGGTTACATTGACGCTTTTTTTTAACGTGATATCGATGGATGGCATCGCGTGTGTTGCATCGAAGGAATCAATGGTGCTGCACTATCTGATAAAGTGTAGGAGTGACATTTCCCGACTCCACTCATGGCAGTCCCGGCATGCATGTGCTTTTTTCCGCTTCGCATTTCGACAACACATTTTTTCGTTTTCCTTCTCGAAATTCATCTTCTTACAAATTTTTCGCAAGTGTTGCTCCTTTCTCTTAACTCCCTATTTCAAATATCATGATCATTGACAATAAACTTTTACAATGCGGAATTTGCCGTGTCGCCGTGGTCGACGATGGAATCGATTGGTTGGATTGGGCGTCGAAACTGTCGAAACCCACACTCGACAGTTTGACATTTGAAGGAGACAGTCACTATGCCTTTTATCGAAATATCATGGATGAACCAAGTTTTCCTTTTCCCATTATTCTAAATCATGTTGCGGCAGCAGTACAGAAATACTTTGACGTGAATAGCATGGAGGAGATGCGATTGGACGACGCTTTTTGCGTGCATTACAACACATCGCAGAAGGATTCGTCGGGGGCGAAACATACCGATCCGAGTGATATTACAATCAACATGTGTCTGGAAGTATCCGATAATATCGAAGGAAGTCAAGTGAAGTTTTACGGGACAAAGAACTTACACGATGTGTTGCCTCTCAAGGACGACGACTCTGCTTCAGCGTTTTTGGTAGAACAGCAACCAGGATACGCCACAATTCACTGGGGTGATCATCCCCATGAAACTTTACCGATTGAACATGGAAGACGAACAAACGTTATCATGACGTTGATGTTCAAGGACAAATCCAGGAGCCAAGCGGCAAACCGGACGTGCTACTACTAGTCTAGAGCAAGTTTTCAACGGGAGGGACAATCTAGGCTGGCGTTCTTTTGTAAGTTTATAGATTCAAGCTGATCTGGAACAATGGGACTTTTTATCATCATCTGGTTGTTGGAGCTCCAAAGTTTTGCAGCGGGGGGATTAGGGATCAGGGGAAAGTCCCGTACGTCCGTATGCCGTCATCGACGCTCGCAACAATGATTCTGAAAAATGAGTGCCGATTGCCAATTTTGACTTTAGCTTTCGATGCAAAAAAAACAAAACGACAAGCTAAACCTGTTACACCATAGATAACTTAACCAGTACCGTTGTTGCTTGTTCTATTTTACAATTGACCAGGATGTTGACTTGTAGGCGGCGTTTCGTGCTCGTGCTCTTCTGCCTTTTCGCCGTTTTGTCAACTGGCCGTGCCAACGACGATGACTATATGCGAGAGGTCCTTGAAGAAGCTCAAGAATACATGGAAGATGAGATGACTGACGATAACTACTTGGAAAGAAACCGACTTCAAATGGAGGAAGAACTGAAACGACGGCAAGAGCAGCAAAAACACGACGAGCAACAACGCCTGGCCGAACAGCAACGGCACGAAAATGAACGAATACAAGGAGAACGGGAGGCGGCCTTTGAAGCCGAATTACAACGAATGAGTGAAGATTTGAAAAAAGAAGCGATTCGACGAAAGAAACAAGATGGGAAGGTAGTACGGAATGTTTTGAAAGCTGCAGAACGAGGCGATCATTATGGTACTTTGGGGATTCGTAACTTTGAATTTCAACTTCCTCCAGTCTCTTTGAAACTTGGAAAGTGGAGTCTTCAGTTACCCACCTTTACATTGTTTCGGATTTCGAGTAAAACCATTCGGAGGGCCTATCGAAATATGGCTCTTGTGGTGCACCCTGATAAGAACCGGGATGGCCGAGCTGTACAGGCTTTTGTTGCCGTCGAGAATGCTGCCTCGATATTAGGCGACGAAGAAACGAGAGAGAAGTACGATACCGATCGATTGCTTTTGAGAAAAGAACGGACGGAAGCGGTGAGGCTCTTGATACGAACGTCTGTTTCTCGCGTCATGAAAGCGACCAATCGATCAATATCGACGTTTCGAAGAGTGCTTGGGCCCTTTGCTTTTCCGGTGGCTATTATTGGTATTTTAATAGTCTAGCCAGTTGTGAGGCATGGCTTCTCCTTTTCCAAATGGGAACAAAATGCTTTCGTGCAACCAGGGAGGGTTAATCTTTGATAACATCTACCGGTTCTGTGATGCTAATGTAAATCTCGGGCTCGGTTCTGCTACTGCTCTTGAACATCTCCGAGTTGATCTTTGTGCTTACTAGGTTTAGGGTGTTATCTATTCTAGCTTTTGGTCCCTAGATTCATTCCATGTAGTCTTGCAGAAAGAAAGACTTGCGCTGCGACCGATCTTTCAAAAATTTACTATATCTTGATATGTACCTACCTTGTTCCGATCTTAACTAGATTTATGCAACAACTGAAGCGGCAAATCTCCCGCCAACGCGCGCCTGACTTTCGCGCTTTGGCGGGGCGGACTTTTAAAATCAGCACAACACAATGAGCTTTGGCGACCCTTTCCTCATTATAATATTATGATCTCGTCTTATCCTTCGATCAAACACTGCATATTCTTCCCTTTAGCACATTAACAGGAGCATGGATGTCTCTTTTCTGATCGATCATTTCTGCTTCATCAAGCTCGATGACGGAAAAGAATACCACTGTCTCAAGTTTGACGACCTCGAACATTGTGATAATGTCCTCAGGGCAGCTGGTATGATGACAGAGGACTTGGTCGGCACGTTCTTTGCCTTTTCTATTATGTACGTCCACGACGATCTCAAGAATGGACTTGTCTTTCTGCTGGATGACGATGCGCCGATGAAGGTGTTGGCTGTGACAAACGAAGAAATGACAACTTGGAGGTCGAGGGGATACCTTTCCTACTCTGAGAAGACGAAGAACGTCTTGACATATCTCCGGCAGCATCTTACCTCATCTTCTTATGTACGCTCGAAGCCTCCTGCTTGCTCAGAACCGAATCAAGTTGTTGCCATAGAGGGGGTAGAAACGACAAAGAAGCGTAACGACGCAACCCAACCTGCTTCTGAGCCCATTCTGGCATCTACGTCGGACCGCAAACCCCAGACAGACCCGAACGGATCTCAAACAAACAGTGATGACACCAACGGGTCGCACGAAGCAGCAGAAGCCGAATCTGAAAACAGAATGGAGGTTGATTCCGATGAAGCAAATACCAAGCAGTGTGTCACTGAACCGACACTGACGTCGGAAGACCAACCGGAGACAGACCGAAGCACTTTCCATCAAACAGCAGAAAACGACTGGGAAGGCAGCATGGATGTTGATTCGAAGACTACCGATCAACCAGCAAGCGACGCGTCGACTTCCAAGAAAACTGCCGGGCAACCGAAGAATGGATCATCAAACAAAAGAACGCCCTCAAGCCAGCAGCTAGAAAGAGCCCCTCTTCGGCATCCATTGCATCTAGGACGACGGATGATTTGATCTGTTGCGTCACGGAAGAGGAGGGTCAAGAATCCCAAAAGACAAGCCCGCCCAATCAGGAAACATCGAAGAAAGCGGCGAGCCGTTCTTCTCAATCCAATAAAAAAAGCACCAGCAAAAATGATCTTATCACACCTCTTGTCAGAAATAGCACGAAATCGTCCAAGAAGGATTCACAAGAAAGTGCAGCGGAGAAAGAAGACGTGATATGGGACGATCCCATTACATTTAGCGATCTCAAGAAAGATTTCGAGCGGGCTGGCTTTTGTTTTATCGCAAAGGTCTACGCTTTGCCGAACAAGCACCCTTCTGTTAACAAGGATGCCACGCTCGGACGTGACTATTTCACAACTGTTTCTGACTTTCGTAAGCATCTGTGCGCTTTTGGAATGGACGATTGCAAGGATTGGGATGCCGAGACTCGTGAAAACATTCATGTCTGGGTACGCTATCACATTGTCGATCGTAAAGGCAAACTTCCTCGATCAGTACCTACGAAGAGTAATCTCTGGAAGACTTTGATGCAGATTGGATTTGTTTATCGTGACACATCACTCTTTGGGCCTCGCTATTGTTTGCCTGGGGAAGGTGGGCTCGAATTTGACTCCGAAGCAGCATGTGTCGAGCATATTTCAAGATATGGCTTCCCCGATAATTGTGATTTCAGTTCCATGACAGACATTGAAAAGACTCGCTTACAAATGACGGTCGCCGAAGCCGTTCGTGTCAACACTTTGTAAGTTTACAGTGACTTGGATATGCGATAATGTTTCTCAACTCGTCTAACATCACCTTTTTCTGCAGTGAACCGATTGATCCGGACTGGGACTTGAATGTTAGCACTTTTGGCAAAAGGACATCTACTTTGAAAAGAAGACACGCGCCGGGTCCGCAAGAAGGAATTCACTCGGTCACCAAGAAGCTCGAATACAGCAACAGCGCAAAACGAACCAAACGACAAGGTGCTGCTGCTCCTTTGAAAGCCCCTAAAACTCCGCCGCAGACAATGGAGACGTCGCAATCAAGTAATCCCCCTATTCACATCCCAACGACCGTCACTTTGTCTCCCGAACCTTCGTTTGCATTACCCGAATTTGGTGGTACTGATAAAGAAAGGTTGCGAGCATGCTTGGATGCTTTGAAGCTCCATCACTCCATCGGACTATTGCGTTTCGATCCGGACGGGACGTCCAGGTTGCGGGCAAACCTGGCTCGCGTGGAAAACTTTCTGACAGGTGTTTTCAAGAAGAGAAGTCAAGATTTTTATCTACCTGACGATGAAGACGACACGTCATCTTCTGCTTTATACGTATGCGGCGAACCAGGTGTTGGCAAAACAACGGGGGTCATGTATTGCTGTGATAAGTTGAAGGAGGAGGAGGCAATGCATGGTTTCGACATCCGAGTTATCAAGGTCACTGCAAACGACTTGAAGGACAGCAAAGATCTTTACGAGGCGATGGCATCCGCCCTCAAGACGACTGCAACCAAAAAGACTATCATCTCTAAACTAAAGGTCAGGCAACTGGTGGGAAAGAATAAGCCACTTTTCTTGGTTTTATTACTGGATGAAATTGATATGATGCTTTCAGCGAGCGACAGCGTTCATCCGCGCCGAAAGTCCGAATCGGTTGTTAAAGAACTTCTCGAGTTTGCGAACAACCTGGAACTCAATTTCGCTCTCATCGGACTAGCGAACTCGACTGGTAATGATAAGTACGCAAAGCTTCATCAGCTTGGAAAGGTATGTTGAGAAGTGCTCAGTACAACATGACGCTGCATATCCCACTTTCGCTGATTTCTGACACAGCTACATCTCCTCGTTCACACAATTAAGTTTCAAGAGGTGGTAACGTTTAGTCCATACTCGGCCGTGGATCTTAAGCGCATTTTGGAAGTCCGGGTTGGTCATTCCGTGATCCCCGAGTCGGTGCTAGAGACAATTGCCATGAAAGTACAAAGCTCGAGCGGAGATGCCCGAAAAGCCTTGGACATAGCTGCCCGAGCGGTGACCGCTTGTCTTCATCGAACGACGGACGATGCGGTGACTTACGGAACGCTCGTCAAAAGCGTAGATGTCATAAAAGTATTTCAGTCCTTCGACAAGAACTACAAGCAAATCATGGAAGGTCAACCGATGGCTGGTAAAGTCGTTATGTGCATCGCTTCAGTATTTGCCGAAAAGAACCGAACTGTGACTCTCGATGAACTTTACGAGATCACCAACGAAGTGCTGTCCGCTACCGGCCGGGTAGACGATATGCTACAATCCGAAGACTTTAACATTACGGTCAGCATTCTAGTTGACAATGGCTTATTGAAAATTGGCTCGGCACTGAAAAAGCGAGGAAAAAAGAAGAATAATGAAATTGACGCAAAGGCCAGCTCGCTCGTCAACTTGGAAATGCCGGTGGGAGACATATGTTCTCTTCTCGGTGCAGAAATGAATATTGCTTTCTTCAAATTAATTCGTGAGCGAGCAGAAAAAAGAGTGAAATAGTTTCCTGCGGGTGGTTTTTATTCAAGAGAATCCATTGGCGGTTGTTTGTTTTATGTTATTAGTTTTTGAAATCTTTCATTTTATATGAAGTGGGTCCGTTTATTCAAGGCGCTCATTATTTGGGCTCGTAACTCGAGGCATTGTTCGTAGGAGCAGGGCGTTGCTCCAGGAAATGCTTCTATCAGTGCTATCTTCTGGTCATCTTCTCGTATCCGTAAACAAAGTACACTTTCTACCGCATGAACCCGTATGTGTTCCACGACGATGCAATCCAAAATGTCGCTCGCCGGCCAAAAACGGGGCACCGACGCGTTGCATCCGTGCTCGTCGCGTGTTACCTGTTGCAGGCCTAGGGGATATGCCACAATGACTACATCCTTTTGCTGTCGCTTCGGCGACAAAGCCGGCTTGCTTAGGAAAGAGCATAGTATCAGAAGAGGGAGTAAAACAGGAACATTAATTCTATCTCGATCGGATGAATGAAAGAAGATTGCGAGGATGAGGACAGCAATGATCCAGACGATTCCTCCGCCCGAAGCATAGTTCGTAGAGGAGGCCGCTGGGACCTTTATTTCGTGGGGCATGAGAGGTTTTGAAATGACAAATGAATAGCAAAGAATAAATAATGTTCAACACTGGGTCTTTTAAAATATTGCAGATTGGGGCTGTCCTTTGTTGATGCTTCTGCTTGCGCGAAGTGCGAAAAAATGAGGAGGAATGCATTCGTGTCTCAATCCAGTCATGAGAAAGTGCATGATAATAATCCGTACCTGGTACCAGGTATTGTGGGGATAAAGGCTGGTGCCTGTGAGGCGAAAATCTCATAATGGCATGATTAACAGCAGCAACACCGATACATTGAAGCGTATGGTCATTAAATGTACCAGGTAGCATGGCCATTTTTATTTTTAATTTTTTATAACGTTATAAATACCGTAATATTGTTGGCAACGAGTCCGGGACTGCTCTTAAGTTGGGTCACGCATTTGTAGAATTACACCGTTTAGTTGATTTTGAAGGGAATCAAAACAGGCAGCTTACGTAAAATAACGCCACAACACATCCGATTGTGAAGCACATGCAAGCACGGCGTCCTAAATGCGCTAAACGACTTGTTGAGAGTTGTAGCCTGACATTTGTGTTGCAGTATGACAATAGTTCCCGGGACTGGAGTTATTATGAATCACGTGTTTGTCACTTCTTCAACAGCAAAGAGCGCTTACACTCCAAAGGAGTGTAACTCCTTGTGCACTCTACAAAGTAGAATTACCTGGTATTACAGAAAATGTTTGTCGTGAAAGGCGGCGGTGCAAGAAAGTCCTTCAAGACGACCGACATAACAACAGCAACAACAGCAACTAGAGAGTGAATATCGAGTGCGAATACAACACAGAATACCCAGCATAGCTCATAATACTGAAGTCATCAAGAATGAGCGACGAGAACACAAAAAGTGAACCGCTGCTGTTGAAGAGTATGACTGGCTGGTTTTCCTCGCACCTCAGTCTATTGGAGTTTATGCAGGAATTGGAGCTAAAATCGCCGGACGGAAGACACCTCATGAATTACGATGTCGCGGAACGCGTTGCTTCCTTCTTACCGTACCTAAAGTAGATCTGAATCAAATTCAAGTCGTCGGTTGTTCCTCGAGTGACGGCTCGCATCCCATTTCCGATTGTCTTTCACCGAGTGAAGATACGTGGTGGATTTCTGGCGCCGAATCGATGCCCGGAGGGAAAGGATCCGAATTTGTGGAATTCCAATTACATCCCACCAACATACGACGCTTGTCCCGTGTCGGCATTCATATACCACCATTGCCTCAGGGACCGCTGTCGGTACGCGATTTTGTCATTCAAGCGTTCGATGGGGGCGTGTGGGAGACCATTTCTCCCACATGGCGGTGTGAGAATGTTCCGGAGATGCAGTATTTTGTCTTTGATCCGCCCGAGTCGATGCGCAACTGGTGCGCGTGGTCTGTCTTTCCAATCAACTCCATGAATTTTACAACAATCGTTTGGTGACCTTTAATTTCAATCGAGTGGGATTTTATTCCGTGGCGTTTGAGTAATGATAATTTTTCCTGTAACCATATCAGATGATCTTGACCTAATTTTCACAATTTAGAACTACTGCGTATTTGGTAATCTCCTTTTCTTATTATTTCGCCATTTCCTCCGAGAGCGCAAACAGTCTACCCTTTCGAACGGGACAAATTACATATTCATCCACAAACGGATCTTCTTCTCGCTGGGCATTCACTTCGTGCAGTATTACAATGGCATCTCCTTGGATGTCTTTGGGCAAGAATGTCGTCCCTGTTTTGGTAAAGAAAATTTCTCCGCCCTCGTCCGGTGTTTCACACAACACCAGAACACTCGCCAATACGTTGTCTTCGTTCGCCAGAGTGACGCGTATCATGGAATCATCACTTTCTAGTAGGTCAGCAGTAGTGTGGCACGTCGTAGAACCATCCGCATCAATGCTGCAATCTTCTTGTTTCTGGGTAGGCTCCATCCAACGCACTTGCATCAACGGATCTTTGTCGATGTTGGCGGTCATTTCCGTAGCATACGATACCAGTTGTTCTACTTTCTCCATAAACAGTCCCACCAGTTTATTCGAAGACTTGGCTTTGCGAGGTAGAGCATCGTGTGTCACAGCTTGTCGCAAGGCATGACACTCGGAGCCCGTGACAAATTGTTGCACACGCTGAATTTTACTATAATCCGATTCAAACAACTTTTGCGTTTTGAATTTTTGTTTTTGTCCCCGTGCCGGTTGAAAGGTCCAAGTGGAATTGACTATTGAAGTGGTGGTGGTCGTATTCATCGTATCCCGACACGCGTACGTACTCCACGAACGTCCCATTTGTTTGCGCAATTGACTCTGAAATTGAATTTCGTCCGCCGTTTCTTGCATCGATAATGCCAATTGTTGTTCCATACAATCGGCGAGTCGGTCTATTTTTTCCGTGTCACTCAACGAAGTGTCATTTTGCACGGATTGTTGACATTCTTCGAGGGCTTCTTTGGCTTTTCTCCGGGCCCGTGTTTTATGATCTTCGACTGTCACAACAAAGTTCTCGTCCACAATGAAAACTGAATAACAAAGAGATTCAGTGAATGAGTACGTGATAGAAAATATTATGATTGTAATGACTCCGCATGTAAGACTTACTTTGATCCTCATTCGCACTGACAGTGAAATAGGCTTTGCGACATTCTTCTTGCTTGCAAGTTCCGGTCTTTTGCTGGGCAATTCTTGCACTTCAAACGAATGCGTCACATACGAATTAATGGAACTATCCCCTCCATTAACTAATCCGCCATCGGTATTGGAACCCGCCAATTCTTTCGTTTGCGGATGAATCCAGAAAAAGTCAATTTTACAACCCGCTCGATTTTGTACGACAATGTTGCGCGACGAAGGATTCCCGTCTTTGCGGTATCGTGCCGTGCCAAGGGAGAAACGACTTAAGAATAAGATAGTGGTGAAAAGAAAAGAATTGAATCGATTCATCATGGTTAGTGGTGGTTGTTTTTATGACCTTTTGGTTCGAGCGTTTGCGCTGAGCGACGCGATGCGATGATAGAGATGGCAATGCGAACAGTGACTTTTTTTGAAACGGTCTGGCTTTTCTTTTTACGCTACGTAAGAGTAGCCTTACCGGTATTCAGGTTAGCTGATTGTAAACCAACTTCGCACGTCTCAACGTCGTATGGTTATAACCCGTACGTTAATGAAGTGAAAAGACTTGCAATCTCTACGACCTCTTTTCTTGTACTGTACCAGGTACGAGACCACGTCTCCTCGCTCCTCGCTCCTCGCTCTTCACACATCTGAATCAACAATCGACACGGCCATTATTTTGGATTCCTTCCTTTCTCAAACTTTATCGCTGTCATTGTCGCAATCGCGTCTGGATCTGCTTTTCTACTATACTACAACAACTACTTCTTCTTCTTCTTTTTTAGAATGACAAAAGGAGATTCATTTCCGTACGAATTCGGTGGCCCCATCGGTACCGCCTTGAATATATTCTTCCTTCCGATCCTCATTTTGTGTTTGACACAGTGGAGTGCGGTCGGATCGGTCGATTTGGCAACGCTACAAATTCCCACCAATGTCGATACTTTGGCGAAATGTATCGTGGGACTCGTGACATGGTTTCTCTTTCAAGTTTTATTAGAACGTATGTTGCCTTGTAAACTCGTACAGGGAACGCCCTTACAAGGTGTCTTTGTTTGGAAATCGATTTCCACCAAAGAATGCCTCGAATATCGCATCAATGGTCATTTGGCTTTTTGGGTCACGTTTTTAGTTTTACAAACGGGCTGGATCGTAAAACACGAAGAAAGTGGGACCTGGCAATTCACTTCCTTTCCTCTCAGTGGTCTTTACGATGTCACCGCTGAATTGGCAGTGGGGACATCTATACTGTGTTTTGGATTGAGTCTCTATCTTTATCTGTCGTCATTTATCGGAAACAGACGATTGGCTGTTCCCGGGACGTCGGGGAATGTTGTTTACGATTTCTGGATGGGACGGGAACTCAATCCCCGCATTGGGAGTTTCGATTGGAAAGAATTTTGTGAATTGCGACCGGGTCTCATGGGATGGATGATTCTCAATCTAGCCTATTGTCAAAAACAAAAAGAAGTACAGGGATATGTTTCTATGAGTATGATGTTGTTGCAATGTTTTCAAGGACTCTACGTATGGGATGCCTTGTATCAAGAGGAAGCGATCCTCACGACGATGGATATCACCACGGATGGCTTTGGTTATATGCTCGCATTTGGAGACCTGGCGTGGGTGCCCTTTACGTACACGTTACAAGCTCGTTATTTGGTACTGCACGACCCACAATTGAGTGTCACGGCGCTGACAGCGATTCTCGCTCTTCATATCGTGGGGTATGTAACGTTTCGCGGAGCAAATGGACAGAAAGATATCTTTCGAAGAAATCCCGAAGATCCCGCTGTGGCTCACTTGACTTACTTGAAAACGAAACGCGGTACAAAACTGTTGACGAGTGGCTGGTGGGGTATGGCTCGGAAAATCAACTATACGGGCGATTGGATCATGGGCCTTACATGGTGTATGGTATGTGGATTCAACAGCATCGTACCTTACTTCTACGCCATTTATTTCTTGATTCTTTTAATCCATCGATCGATTCGCGATGATCATGCTTGTCAGGAAAAGTACGGCAGCGATTGGGATGAATACAAACGAAAAGTTCCGTATCGATTCATTCCCGGTCTAATTTAACCAAATAAGAAAGTCTCTTGTAGCGCTGGTGTTGTTATGAATTATTACAAAGTTTCTGCTAGTTTCATTATGCGATTTTTCCATGCGTCCACGGTGACTCTGCTTGTTGGAGGAGCCAACGATAATTCATCGAAAGGGCTTTCTCGGGCAATTCGGATCATCGATGCAAGAACTCCCGGATGACGTGCAACGCATCTTTGATTACCGGGATTATTGGAGAGAACCCATAGGATCTGTATTACTGGAGCGTGCAAAGTTTGCCACGTAGTCGCCCGAACGATGACTGACAAGAAATGCGGCTCGCGTGTCAGCCGCGACCATAAACATTCATCGTGGCTGTTGGAAATGACCATCTGGCGGAATGCAAAATCATACTCTTCACTATGTGAAGCGAAGGTGACGGGTGCACAGATATGACTTGCGACATGCAGTCGATCAATCCAACAAAGTCATGGATAACTTCGCAATGCGCTTGTGCTATTTGCACGAGGAGACGGGAACTCATTTCGATTGTTCGATCCACGACTTCGTCGTCGTGAGGGATGACTAATAGTGACTTGCAGATTGCTATCAAATCATCGCGGGATATCATCGCCGTATTTTCGTGCGTCAGCAAAACGAACAATATCGGTAGGAGAACACGAGAGGCCTCTCGGCTGGTGTGCACGGTGCCAGCTAACGAAGTTACGTCGTAATCGTCCTTCGGTTTACCGATTAAAGGAGAACATACGAGAATCTTTCGCATAAGCAATGAAATCAAGTCTTGGAGCTCTGTTTTGCTTTTGACTGAGGTGAGCATCTGCTGTATTTCTTTAGTTCCATTTGTTTCGGCTCCAACGTCGGATGACCAAAACAAATTTAGGGCGGGAAATGTCAAGCCAAAAGATTGCTCTAGAACTGCACTGATATCAATGTAGCAATGGCCAATCTCACTAGGAAAATCCTTTCCATTACACGATTCTCTCTTTCTCGATAGCATTTCTGTTAAAGCCATTGGTTCTTGTGAATGGATCACATTAGCTTTGGATGAGTGTCTAGAAAGCCTTTGTTCAAGCTGGACTAGCAGCTTTTGTGCACTAGATTTGGTTTCGATGTCTTCATGACTGACACAGGTCAAGTTTTTGATGACAAATGAGATATACGCACTTGAAATCTGACGTTGTAAAATGCACTTCTTAGCGGTCGATCCGGTAGGTTTCAAGATCGACGTAGCCATTTTCATGAGAGGACATCCCAGTTCGTTCCAACACCGCCGAGGCCATCGTTCGAGACTGTACTCCGAAGCTTCATCTATGTTCTGTGTGTTAATTGAACTCAATCGTAGGATTAATGGCAAAAGAAGACTCAGCATCTCTTCCTGTTCTTCAATCGATAGAAATTGGACGTCGAACTGCTTGTGTACTGAAACCAGCGTGTTTGTCATATCCCTCACCAGCAAGTAACCTGTTTCAACTTCATTTTTTCGAACAAGATTTTGGTGGGCGTTGCTCGAATATATGGCATTAAAATGGGAAAAATTATCGAGCAAAATTCGGCAATGATACGAAATCGACAGTAAGAGCAGGTTAATTAGGACCTTCGCGGAATATTGGAAATCCGACCGCTGCAATGGATTTGACGCTTGTTTGAAAGTGTTGACAACACGAAGAAGCACATTTGCCCGCTTTAGCACTTCGTGGAAGTCTTCTTTTCTACGAGACCCCTCAAAGATCGCTACGGGCAGATCACGGCTCAAGTCGGTCACATTGTAATACAAGTCCTCCGCTAAGATTCTATCCTGCTGAATGCAGTTTGTTACTCGAAGCGGCTGGCTGTACGAAGCCATCGTTCATTATAATTGGTAAGCAATGTTCCATTTAAACTCGCTGGATGAATGGTTTTCATTCGCAGATTGTCTTCACAATTTGCTTTGTATTTATCCTTCCGTCACACATAAACTCCACATAGCCATTTCGGCGGAGTGGGCGACCTTGTCTTCGCCGATTTCGAGTTCGTAGCGGTTTATTGCACTATCTCTTTGTGTATAATTCCAGTACCGGTTGAATTGGCTGTTCCGGGAATGCAATCAGAGTGATTTAGTCACGAATTCCTAAGGTGGTCCTGTATGTCCGTGCGTCCACCTACGACATTCGTCATACGTCGCAGCATTTCGCTACTCTGTAGTCTATTACGGCCCACTAGAGTATTCTTTGCCCATTCTTCATGATTGTGAACGTTCGGTGGATCATGATCCTCGAATGGGGAGGTGTGATTTCGAATTTGAAACAAAAGCTGACGTTAAGGTTGGGGCGCCCGTCGGCTCTTTGGTTTGAAAAACAAATGGCTTATGTCTTACCTGGTACAGTATAGTAGTACCTGGTAGTGTCATGTCGTGCGAAACCATACTGGTGATGATTCAACGGATAAGGTTTGAGTTACTCGGTGAGCTTTTCGCATTTTTCTGCCTTGTGATTACTCGGCAGAGCGGACCATCTTTCTTTCATTTTAAGCCGACTTTATACACACATGATCCCTTTAACTGAGACTTTGATGTATGGTGTAACAGAATCTGGCTATCCTACGCTTACCGCTCATTATGACCGTCTATAATAGGCGACTATCGTCGCGTTATACATGGATACCAGTACCTGGTAAATCCTTCTCCGTATTCCCTCGACTCGGCTGTCCAATACGGTCACGTCTTTCCGAGAAACGTAAGGCGTGATGAGAAAGTTCTACCACGACACAAACGTTTGAGCGTCAGAGTACCCCAACAGCTCTGAAAAGGAGAATCAGTTGAGCTTGCAAAAACGAGTTTTTTCGCTAATAACTGCATAGGACTTTATCCGTCAACCATTTGTATGCGTTCCTGTTGTGACACCAGAAGAAACATTCTCGAATTCCTGATAGCACAAAAGTCTACCGTTGATCGAATTTGATTGTTCTTCTTGCATTTCAAAGCCGTCGTAAATCGTGTATCTACAAACCAGCATTTCCTTCTTCACTATCGTTATTTCACAGTATTCACTCGCCAAGGATATCCAGTTTAATATCAATCATCTGGTAAAGCATCTGGCGAAGCGCCACTCCATTCCGATGCTCAATCATTTTGTTGAACGCGCTAGTGCTCGAACATGTTCGCAAACGCAGTCAATAAAACCTTCTGCATAGCATTTCTCTAGTCTCGCTTGAAGAGCAAGTGGGACCTGGTCGTCCATATCCGAAGGAAGGTCATCTCCCAGATCAAGTAATCGGGAAGGCTGAAGAAATGAATTAGGGACAGTGCTGCCGCCATTGGCAGCGGACAGAATTTGATTGGGCACAGATGAGTTTAGAGTTACGCCGTCGTCTTTCTCTCGGTGATCGGAGTCAGTGATCAACTTTGTTTCTGAGACGCCAGCGGTATCTTTGCTAGTAGTAGTAGCATCATCTTGGAACACATCTGCAACGCCGTTTTGGGAGGAGATGGTACACGTCGGCGTAACACCGACACCCAAACACACTGAAGACGAAATCGAAATGGAGTCCCCATTTGCATTGCGTCGTTGTTCTCTACAGCAAGGAACACCTGTTTTGACGAAAACAAGCCAAGCGCGTATCCAAAATTAGAGAGAGTCTTTCACGTTGCCGTTTCATTAATTCTAACTTACCGTACCCCCCTTCTAAGATGCTAACGACTCTTCCGCTGCAAAACTTCGCAGCGAGAGAGCATATAACGTCTGTTATGTGGCCAAAATCAGCTGCAGATAATCCACCTAGTCCCATCGGATCGCATTTGTGGGCGTCAAAACCGGCGGAAATAATGACCATATCGGGTAAGAACGTTGACACTTTTGGGACAACCTTGCTGATAAGAGCCAGGCCGATATCGTGAGATAAAACCTTTTCACCAAGCGGAATGTTTAAAACGCCTTCGTGGGGCGATGTGTCACCGCACCGACCTGGATAGATACCTTGCTTGGCACTGCCGGCTAGGACGTGCAACTGGTGATCAGGGTCATCTTCCATTGTAACCCCGTTCACATGAGCACCGCCTGCGTGCATTGACACGTACAAGAATCGAGGATCGTACGTCGAGCAGAGAATATCTTGTGTCCCGTTGCCGTGGTGGACATCAAAGTCGATAACACAGACTTTGCTCAAACCAAGTCCCCCTTCTGACACCGGCGCGACGGCATAGAGCGCTGCACAAGCAGCCGCGTTCAATATACAGAAGCCGTTTGAAACAGCTTTCATTGGATGGAGCATCTTTCCTGCATGATGACCGGGTGGCCTCGTCGCACAGAATGCAGTAGAAGCTTCTGCATAAATGATTTTGTCTACCGCCGACACAACAGTCGCCACTGCAGCGACGGCTGCATCCCATGTACCTTTCGATCCCCCTAGGAAAAGTGATTAGCAGTACTTTCCGCAGTTACAGTCCAAAGCTGGAATCCACTTACTTGTGTCTGCCCCTCCATCACCAGAGCTGTCATCTGTGAGTATGAGTCCTCTATCGCTATCTCTTGCCAAAGCGCAGCGCATTCTCATCCGTTCAAGATATGATTTTGCATGAGCCATCGGCAAAACCTTTTTCAAAACAAAATCAATGTAGACGTCATTAACCGATGGCACAATACTGTGGTATGGATTAGTGCCAGCACCTGCTAGCTTTGCTCCCTTCAATGCTGCTGGTAGCCGCACAGCCCGCTCAAAGCATCCGTCAGAAGTCCTGTGTCCGTTGCAACGATAATCACTCATGACAAGAGACACACGCTTGCAATGGCTCTCTCCAGCAACGGTATGAAGAATCTGTTTGTAAACTCGTTCGATGAAAAGATTCCACTCTGCTAAGACTTCATGTCTCTCGCCACCATACATTGTTAAAGTTTCTATGCCGATGCGTTTCACCATTATCCAGTATTTGATAGTTGATTTTTGCTTTTTCCGATTCTCGGCGGGTGAGTTACATTTTAACATTTCACTTAACAGCGCAAATAGCTCGCCAACTGACGTCCGAAGCAGAGTCACACTTGGAGCAACCTGTTTATCGTTGAAAATGCTTTTCAGAATCGATAGCCCAGTTACCATCGTCTGAAACAAATCATTAGTAGGACCCGAGTTCTTGTCCCCTTCAGCGAACAAGGTGGCCGGTGGTAGGCAACTTGTGTCACTCTTTAAATCAACGCTTTGAAATGGGGACAAAGCCGGTGGTGCACCATATGTGACGGCTTGAGTTGTTCCTTCCGCCGAATGAAATCCCCAACATCCTGGAGGCTCCATCACCTTTACGATTTCGTGCAATTGAAGGGGTTGCTCCTCTTCCGACATAAGCCGCTTGCCATCATTGACTCGATTTAACTGGTCAAGAATGTAAGCAAATGGTAGTTCTAGTATGACTCGGGGAAAATGCGGTGCTTGAATTGACATGACATGCGTCTCAAACAGACCAGCACTTGCTCGATCCGTTGGCGTCATTTTTGCGTGGAGATGATTCTTCGCGTACAGTTTCAGTGCCATTGCCAAGCGGTGGCCGTCTACATATCGCTGAAAAACTTGTTTGGGTAATCCAGTAAATTGAAATGACATGCGCAACTCGTTCATGTCAAGTTTACCGTTCGCACCAAACGTGTATTCCTTGATCATTTCATCAGTCGCTTCCACCGATTCGAGAAGAAACAAAGGCACTGATGCAAAAGCCGAGACTGGCGCTTCCGACATTCCGTCCGGCTTACGAGATCGGGCTGCACTGTGATCGGCTTGCCAATAGGGAGCCAAGAATATCAGGTCCACCTTTTGTTTGGCACTGTTTCTTTTTCCCACTTGAGTAGTTCCCACCGCTTCGGACACGTGCATAACTCTTGCTGGCCAATAGACACCCGGTCTTGCTCCTTTGCCGAAACTAGCCGCTAATACAATCCCGTAATGAATTCCTGGAACGATGTAATCGGCGTTTCCTCCGTATCGAGCGGACTTGCGATTGTTGTCGGTCTGTAAAGAACTGATGTATTTGCGTTCCCACTTCCGTTTCGCCTTGAGCACCTCTTCGTATTCCAAATCAAAGCATGTCTTCTCATCGATCCACAATGCTTTCCACAAATCACCAATTTCTGCATCATGTACGTAAGCGATGATGACAGCATCACTTTCCATCCAACGGATTTTGGCAGCAATGTGATAGGCTCCACCCGTAGCGCCCACCGGTGTGAGGACTCGTTTGGTGACCCAACCATCTTCACGAAGCACATCCGGATCGTAACTCATTCTCCGTACGGCTTCTTCCATCGCTTGGACATTGGACGCGTCCACGGACCGGATCATGGCTCTGGCCGATGAGGGTGTACCATCCTTATGATAAACGTAGCGTAGCAGATTGTATACCCACGTTGCCGCACCGGGGATATTCTGGGCCCAAGTAATGAAGGGCTGTTTGAACGACGACTTCTTTTCTTTGACTGGCACTTTCGGGTTGGTGACTTCCTTATCCAAGTAGGCGATATTTCCGCTCCAATCGGGTCGCCACTCGTCTTGTTCGGGAGGCACATGGAATTGAAGAACGCGTTCCAGTTCCTTGATTTCGAAATCTGACAAAGGAAGGACTGTTCGGATATTAACGTTTCGGTTGGGGTGGTCCTTTTCCAAATCGACAAAGGCACGTACAACTTCATCATCGAGGCTCACAAACGGATCCGTGGGTAATGAGGTATCGGCAAATGGATTCGATGGTCCTTTTTCTTTTCAAGTTCATCGGTCTTCAATTGCTTTCCGCTCTTTACATCATTATCTTGAGAAACAAAGGAGGTACTTCTCTTTCGACTCCCCGCCGCGGTGCTCATCTCTTCGTACTTTCACTGTTGCGAGAGTGGCACGCACTTGCAAGTATTGCAATGAGAATACTGATATGCAATTACTTTCACTGCAAGAACAACCCTTAAAAAACTCCGCACTTGATTGGTTGGAAACAACTCTTTCGTGCACTTTAGTTTTACGACCATTCGGCTGGGAACGCCAATGCTTTCGCCATCATTTGCCGCCATTACGCGCGCGCGGCGGAGGACGAGGACGATTATTATAGGGAGGGGGTTTTCAATACCGTATCGCAACGGCATGCGGTACACGACTTTGCAGGTAAAAAGTGAAAAAGTCGTTTGAACGCGGAAAGACATTTCCTGCGTTCCTTTAACACATTGAGCACTTTTCATCACTACCACTAAATACGTACTGGTATCACAACAATTACCAAGCACAATAGGAGCGCATAATTCTTTTACATAAATTGAACCTTTCACTCCTGGTTATACGGACCTACTGGTGCCTCTATTCACACAATGGAAGCCATTCATCAAATTGCTTCGACAATCAACAACGGTCTCAAGTACCTTCAAGATAATTCACTCGTGATCTTCACTGGCGTGGCGGTGTTATGGGTCATCCGCGGGCGGTTTATGCAATGGCTCGATCCGTCCAAGCAAGGTGTCACTCTAACATCATCATCATCATCATCATCATCATCATCATCATCACCATCACCATCATCACTGGGTACAAACCAAGACGAACGCTTGAATGATATGTTGCGTGTGCGCCAGAAACAGCAAGAAGAAGCGGAACGAAAATCCAAACTAGCCGCACAAGAGCGAAAAGTAAAAGAAGCGGAAGAAAAGAAACGACGGAACGAACTCAATTTGAAAAAGAAGAAAACTGAAACCAAAGGAAATACTTTGGGGAGCAGTGGAGGCGGCTATAATCCTTTACAACCATGGTCTTCTGGTTCGGGTGGAAGTTATAAGTAAGTGCAACGCGTTTCGCGTCTCTCTTGAAGATGATCCACTTTCACTCACAAATGGCAATGTCTTTTTAGAGCCCAACGGCGTACTGTTAACCGCGGCTGACGTTAGTTGTCCGACTTTGATCAACCAAGCATGACTTTGGGAAAAAGTCGGAAACTACAACAAAACCATATTCGATTAATGTGTGCTCGCACTAAACTTATACGGCAAACTTGAATGACATCAGTACATGGCTGCTGATTGAACAGTAGTTTGCTGAGCTGAGCTGAGCTGAGCTGAGCTGTATCTTACTTTGTTTTCAACTATGAATTTCATAATCTTTTGCCAAGCCGTTTCCACAGAAATTCTTAATTAATAAATAGAGCTTTGTAACACTTTCACATGGATAATTCATTAGGCGAATGTAAGCAAACCTCCTTTTCGAGTTTCACTATCTGATCAATGTCTAGACGACCTTTTTCACGGAATTCCAGTCTTATGAGCTGGAGCCAGGCTCTAGAAATTATAGGTCACGCTGCGACTGCGTTTCCTACCCGCATTAACAATGCGCAGCATTTTATCGCATTACCAGTATTACACCTCAACCTCAACAATTACCGTACCGCACCGTACCGTACCGTACCAGGTACCCATGTAAACAGTTCGTCATGAAATAAATAATGATCCGCATGTTACAGCCCATAATGAACGAAACACTTCAACAATGCCGACAAAGTTCGCCTACCCGGACGCCAGATAATGATCGTATTCTAGCAGGGCTTTGCGATGCCGCACGAAATAACGACGCTAGCTCGGTTGCAAAATCTTTGGGTCTTCGAAGACGATCGTCCCCTTCGGTTCATTCCCTCTTCTGCTTCAGGATCAAACAGTGATCCTTCACGTGGAAAATTTGATCTTTACGGATTCTTTTCACTTGATTTTCAAAGCTCTTTTAATGGCACCAACGGCTTACGATACGCCTTGGCATGCTGCGTTGAGAGTGGTCTCCAATTTACAAAAATCAAACCACCAACCCGGCATCCCAGAGCTCATACAGATGGCTGCTTTAGAAATTCAAACCTTTCTTCAACAAAATGTTGCTTTCTGGTTGAATGAGGACAGAAAACAGTCGCTGTCTACCAATTCGTCTCCGCGACAGCCGTCTGCTTCGGACGAAAGTATATCAACGCCTGGTGATTGGATGATTCAATTGGCGAATTGCGTCATGATGCCTTTACGAAATCAAGGCGATCAATCACAGAAGAATGCTTCTTCAGCAGAGAGTGACTGGGAACCAGCATTGGGAATTGTCTCATGTCTTGTCGTCCTGACAGAGCACTTAGACTTGAGGCTGCATCATGCTCTCCTTGACGTGGTGGCCAAGCCGATTGATGCAAACTGTTTGATGCCCTTTGTTCGACTCGTGGTTGATATTCGCTGTTTCTTTCGGGAACAGGATTGGAGGTTTCTATTTGCTCAATTGCAAGGGTCGCTAGCGGATCCATTCTCAAACAACGCCTTACCCTTTCTTATGGAATGTGTCTTAAAACTGAACACTGAGCTGCTTTACAAATTCGACATTTCATTTGCTTCTTTATGGCGTGTCATCGTTTTCCAAATCATGATGTTGGCGTCTGGAAATGCATCGACTTTTGGCTCCGTCGAACGTACGATATCGACTTATGTATCGTCGCTTTCCGGCGTGACACAGTGCCAACTGATTTCCGCTTTGCGAAAGGGCGATCATCCTGAAGAAGACAAGCATCCCCGCTGGCTAGAGGCATGCATGCTGCTTCAACTCACCGACGCAACATCTCGGTCTAAGTCCGAATTAGTGTCCCACATGTTGAAGAGGTCGTTTCCTCAAAGTTCGAGAATCAAGTCAAGACGTGATTCGAATTTAGGATCAAATCTGCTTGAAGATATCTTTGCTTTGACCGACTGTGGGGCTTCACTGGATCTGGTCGAGAACGATTGGCTTTCACTTTTTCGAGATCTGAAGTACGAAGGGAAAGGACAGTTTGTTGGGGAAAATAGTCCTCAATCTGCGCTAGTAAATGCCTGTGGATCTCTCGTATGGGAAACTATTTGTCTCGGTGGTTCTAGCTTTGGCAACTGCGCTGAAACAAGAAGAATTGAGGCTTGGATCAACTGTTGTGTTCAAGTATTAGGCGATTCTAATTCTTCCCACCGAAGACTTTTTACGGCGCTCGCCGCTTTGACGACAATATTTTGTGAGTTACCAGACTTTCAATCAAAGCTAAAAGATCTCATAGTTCACTGTTTCGACCAAATAGATGGCTGTGAGGAGTCAACAACAGAACGCGCGGTTCTTTACTGCTTGCTGTTGTCCAAGTTGTCACAAAGTGACCCTATAAACCACCTTAAAGCCATGCAAGGCGTCGAGAGCATCGTATCCACTCCCATGACATTCAACTTGTTTATGGATGTTGTTGATGCCATAGTCGATCGACCTTACGGCCGCGAAAAGCTGCTGTTTGTGTCACGCTCTTATTTGGATGGTCTCTCTTCCGATGACGCGTACGCTTCGTTCCAAGCGAACGTATCGGCCTCAAACTTATTGAAGTGCGGTCTACATGGACTCCTTGCTTTAATCTCTGTTCCTGATTGGAATGACCTTGAGGAGGATGCATGGGGTATTCTATCAAATTTTATCGTCGAAAACCAACCCAGGTATACTGCTACACACCGTACTTGGTTCTATGAGCACGTTCGTCGACATATCCAAAGCCACTCCTTGCCTTCTTTGTCTGCAGAACACCTGCTACGCAGCAGCATCGCTCGTCTCCTTGTGTTTTATGTTTCACCAGATGACAAAACGTTATACCTGGCACCTGAACGCGTTTTTTATTTCAACAAGGTGAATACTGACGAAGTCAATATGGTCGAAGATGTAATTAGTCTTGTCGGACTCGCGATGGATCTTCTACACTTTCTCGCGGTTGAGATGAAACACGTCGAAGTCAGAGATACCATCGGTATAGTTTATCAGGGCTTAATTCGTGAAATCGATTTGAAAGGTGCTGATATGAGCCCGAGCAACATTTGCTCGAGTGTTTTGTCGGCTGTTAAACTCGGGCAGGCTTCCATTTATGCAGTCGCTCTTGTGTGCTTGATTGCCATTGACCTGGAGATGCCACATGCCATTCCTTCCCCTTTGGACCGCATGTCGTGCATTTCTGTTCAAGATTTGATGACGTTGAATGCCGACGAGGAACGTTCAAAATTGAAAAATTTAAACATAAAGTGGGATGAATATACAACGCATAGCAATACGAACATTGCTCCGGAAATGAAGCATGCTGCGATTACGCTACGTATGCAAGTCACTGATGTTCTACTCGATTTTGTTTTTGGTCCTAGGTGGAAAGAGACTAGGGTTTCGTACCAAAGTGAAATTCTTGTTCAGCGACTGAGCGCGATTTTGACATTGAAACGTCAATGGAAAGTTGAAGTACCAAGGAAGCAGTTGAAGACGTCCGCTACGCATAGCGAAGTCGGCATATGTACTTGCGACCACTTGCTCAGCGTAATGCTCCCCTCGATCGATGAGATAATCCAGTTTGATTGCTCACTGGGTAAAATCGATAGTGTTCTCTCGGTAGTGTTGGATATTTGTGAGCTGCTTAAGGGAGCAATTGGAGCAGTCTCTGACAAAAAGTTGCACCTTCTTTGCTTAGAGAGTATCCGCTCTCTTTACCTCATTCTTTGTGCTGAGTCCAAGTGCTGCGAACTTATTGTACGGATCGAGAAAATACTAAGTACCAAAACGACCATGGATGAACACAGACAGCAACTTTTTGTCTCAACTCCGTAAAGCATGAAGACGACATAGATGATTTTGTTCGATATCTTCGCTGTTCAATACTTGGGGTCATTATCAGCGTTTTTGAACCTTCGTTGAATGAACACATTTATACTTCAGCCGTTGTCAGCCCTCACCACAAACTACGCCTTCTGGAAACAATTTATAGCCTTCTAGATGCATTCTGCAATGACATGCTCTCTGGTTTGCAAGGTAAAAGCGGTGGATTAACGTACGAACTTTTCGAATTGCTGCTTAATGCTGCCGAGACCGCTGTTTACCAGCTTCAGAGTTTAGAACAGTCTTACTCTATCATGGCTACAAAATCATCCACAAGAGCTATCGATCTAAGCGGAGCGATGAGCGCTTTGGAAGAGATTCTTCAAACGACATCTTTCTCCCAGAGAAATGTTCACAAAAAGATGTTCTCGCTAGCAGCTGAGACTCTTCCTCGTTTTTACCGTTCTATCTCGCGATTTTACATATGCTGCAAACCGGTTGTGCTTATGGCTGGTCCCCTTCTCAAACACAAACTTTTAAATGGAGCTGCTGCTTTTATACAAGCAATTGGTTTTCAGCTCGACACTCTTCAAGTGCATTCTTTGTGGAAAGACGATTTTTTGTTGACATGGAAGACGATTGTTCGACATGTTCGGGAAAGCCCAGAGACTACTGCTCTAAGAGTGGAAGAGAAAACGTTGATACAGCAAGTCCAAGCACTAAGACAATTCCAGCCGAATGTCCAGCAGCATCTAGGGAATTAGTAGTGCAGATTTTTGATTCGAAATCTTGGACATGGACAATGAGTTCGTCTCTACATGCTATCCTCGTTTTCATGGAAGATTTTCGCGCATCACTTGATATGAAAACGCGGGTTCATAAAGGTCCAAGTATCAGGCAATTCATAAGAGCACGAACGGTTGAGATGAATGGTATCTTTGTGGCTTTGAACTGCGTTCTAGATTTGTCTGACACAGGACCTAAAGCAAGCGGAGATACACATACAATCAAAGCGATGGTTCTCCCTTCCAATCTCAAAATGAAAATCTGCTGTGTTCTCGATTGTGTTGCCTCTACTTCGATGAAGTCTTTGAAACTGATTCAGGATCTGGCACGTGATGTCTTAAATGAAAACACACAAGCAATGTCTTTGGCGGTGACAGAGGCTTTGAGCTTTATAGTCAGCTGGCTCTCTTATTCTCGATCGGAAACGCTAGATATCTATCACAAAGCTCGACGCTGGCGTCATCTAGAGACTCTTCATTGTAACGAAGATGCTAGACAAAATGGGCTCGCTTCGGATAATAGCGTCACTCTCAGGTTACGTAAAACAGAAATGCGCATGGATGAGTCCGAGGGGATGTTACACAAAGTGCTGGCATTCATGCAAAATTGTAAAGAGAAGCGAAGTTGCAATCGAGACGAATTCCAGTTATTTTTAATGGAATACATCGATTGTGACTTGGTTGAGTTATTGGAACACAAGTCCACTCAACTCACACAAGGCCATGCTGTTATTGAACATCAGTTCGGTCCAGCAGAATGTGAAGAAATTAAGAAAAAGCGAAAGATAACCGAGAACATGAAACGACGCCTGAACAAAGAACGCCGTCGGCGAACTCTTCGAAGCCGAAACGAAGTAGTGGACAAGTGGCTACAAATTGACCGCGTCACGGGCGACGAAATGGTGGAAGACGATGCATTTGCCGATCTCGAAGACTTTTTGGTAGACGGTTAAACACCTCATGTACAAGACAGCGGCAATTAAATTTTGTAATAAAAGTCTAATAAAGTACGCATTATAGACCCTCCATCGTTTGTCCTATTTTCAATCTAATGATGTCCGTTCAAATTAGTCAACTATGATGTTTTATTGTCTGGCATGGTCAAAGCTTTTGTCGCGTTCCCGGAGTCAGCAACAGCCTTCATCGCGGTTGCTGCTTGCGCCAAGAGTGAGTTCATATCCGCAGGTCGATCATTGAATAAAATAGTATTGCTTTGCTTGCCCATTTCGCCATACATGGCAACATAATCTCGGGCCAGCGCCAGTTGGGCAGCTTCCTGACCACCTGGCTTTAATAGTTCCGCTGATATCTTTCTCAAGGCGTCCGCTTGAGCACTAGCGATCAATTGAATGGCAGCCGCTTGACCTTCTGCCTCCAATAATCGTTTCGTCTTTTCTGCTTGCGCTTCATTCGAAATTTTGATCAAGTTACCCTCTGATTCGTTCGTTAGACTAATTTTGACACCTTCCGACTCAAGCTCTGCACGTCGCTTTTCTCCCTCAGCTCGGAGGACTTGTTCTCTTCGGGCACGTTCGGCAGCCGCCTGCTTGTCCATGGCCACACGAATCTGCTGATCCGGCGTAATCTCGGTAATTTCGTACCTTCGGATTTCGATTCCCCAAGGCTCCGCCGCTTCTTGCAAACTTCCCTTAATCAATGCATTGAGCCGAGCCCTGCCGTGCAAAATTTCGTCCAATTCCATTTCTCCGATAGCGGAACGCATCGCCGATTGGGCGTGCTGTGTGACCGAATACAACGGATTAAAGGCACCGTACGCCGCCTTTTGTGGATCCAGGAATCGTAAAAACAAATTACCGGATACTTCAACGGAAACGTTATCCCGCGTAATCGCGGCTTGCGGAACAATATCGAGCGCTCGTTCACGAACATCTACCACATACGCAATTCGATCAATCAAGGGAATGGCCCAGAAAAATCCCGAATCATGAATGGCGTGTAGTTTCCCGAGACGTTCGACGACGTATTGATGTCCTTGCGGCACGATATTGAATACAGTATTCGTCTTGGTGACAGGCCAGTTCCAAATGGAATCACTTCCGAGATTTCTTCCACCAAAACCTTCCAGTTGGTAGGAAGAGAAGGCACGAAACGAGGAAGGATGAGATTGTAGTTTGCGAATGAGAGTAGTGGTAGTTGCGGTGCGCATTTTTATCATTTTTCAAACTTTGCGGCTGGATCCAGCTATTCGATTGATTCACGACAACAAATATATAGTAGAATTTATAGTTGATTCTCTCACTTTGTTGCAAATGCGATGATTATGATTGTTTGATGTTGTTTGCTTTCATCATTATTATTTCCTCTCGACGATGTTCTCAACGAGCGGATGGTGAGTCAGGACGTCATGCCCTTGTCACTGTAGCCACGAAAGTGAGTTTGGGTTACCGTTCCGACTTAAAGTAGCAACATCTCAACTATTCAACGGTACTGAAACTTGCAGACACCCCACGAAAGATCTCCGCTTCCTTTGGTGGGACTGTATGCAACGCGATGAAGCTTTCTCATTATACTTGTACTTCTAATCAATCTTTGTGACGCTTTTCTACTCTCTTCATTTTCCTGTTTCACGTGAATTAGGCTTTTTTCATGTCGCGATGCGAGCTGAAAGAATGCTCAAGAAGATTAGTTTCGTTCTAGTTCTTCTTGTGCAGGTGCTTCACATCGACGGTTTTGCTTCAACTCGTCTTCTTCGGCATAACAAGCGATGCTCTATACGTTCTTCTTGCCAACAATTTCTCTCCATCGACGATCTAAAAATAACAGAATCAGTTACCGATTCTCTTTCGTTTCTGACGGCGAACCCTTCTGTTGTTGCCAGCAGTCTCGCCCTGACCGGCAGCTTACTGTACGCTACGACACGGCCACCCCAACGACTAATTGACGACAACACTTTACAGGCAATTCTAGAAAACACTTACATGGAAAAGCAACAACAGAAAGGCACACTGCAGTGTCTTTATAAAGCAACACGTGATGGTTGGAAGGCGAATGCATTTCATGGCAAAGTCGACTTTGCTGGATCCGGAGTTGTGGTAGTGCAGGCACAAGGAAAAGTGTTCGGAGGCTATAATCCCAACGGCTGGCGATCGACGGACGACTATACCACGTCCACGACGGCGTTTTTGTTCCGGGTCGTAAGCTCGGGACGGGTCGAAAAGTATAAAGTGCAGGCGAATGGGCCCGCACTTTTTGATTACGCGAGTGCCGGTCCATGTTTTGGAACCACCGATTTGTTGATCGGCCCACCACAAGCGGCCGTTTTGGGGGGTTTCGCGGGGCCGAATATGGAAAATGAACCACCCGGCAGTCTGCAAGTGGCTACTATCTTGCCGGGACAAACGTACGATACCGACGCTCGATGGAATGTGCGGGGTTACAAGATTCGCTTGCAAGAAGTGGAAGTGTATTGTTCAGTAGAGAGATGAAGTTGTTTGGAGTTTGGAATAGAATAACATTCAGCTAAATTCAAGACATAAACTCACATGGGTATACTATAACATGTAATATTCTAACTACTACTAACAAGTAGCTGTATGTTCACAACACCAAACTTGGAAATGTCGTAGCAGTAGTAAGTATTCACATTTAAAAACGTATCCGGTACCCGTTTACGTAATGTGAAACCTGATAAACGGAGTGGACTCGACCGTACGGGCGAGGACGATTTTGTCGTTATCGTTATGATGTACTTCTTTGACAATTGCTTGCCTTGATTGCGAGTTTTGCGTGTTTCAGCGAATATCTTTTTATCTCATGGGAAACTCACAGCAATAAAGGGTGGGAGATACACGAAATGTCAGACATATGAGGTCTATCCGAAAGAGTTGACGGTAGACATCAAAGGTTATTGATTTGCGGTTTGCATCTTTCGTCGCCCTGTAGCTAATTTGCAGCAAAGATGTTTGCTCGTGCAAGTCGCCATTTTCGACAGTTACAAAGAACACGGTGTCGATGGAACCAATCAGAAGCATTATCGTCGGAAAGCAAAACGTATCTGCACATCGGACCGTCCGGAGATTGCTGGACTGGCCCCAGCCTCTTTGCTGCAAAGCATTTGACACCCGATTATGTGAAAAGCATATCTTTAGTTACATTGGACGAGGATGCAATCACACGACTCTTAGATCTATTGCATGAGGAACCGGAATGGTGCTCCAAAATGTACGACTCCCAACAATTGCCGGATGAAGTCTTGTCGCGCGTCACAAGCAAGATTGTGGAAAAGACGAAATAAATACGCTATCATAGCAGTTTGAACAGCTGTGCAAGTTGGTCGAATGCCTGAATGAAAGAAGCGAATATCGTTACTGATGGTCTGGCAATTAGAGAAATACGGTGTAGCAAAACTGCAGAGACCTTGACCCATGAAAAAGTTGAAGAAAAGCAACGAAATTTGCCCGCGCCTGTATTACGTACTAAATTAAAATTCCGAATGTTTCTGGTGCTAGAGCTAGTCTGCTAATCAATTACCAGCAATCACATGAATAATCATCAAGTCGGCAAACCAGTTTGGAGCTCGTATTCTATTAATTCATGACTGAAAAGCAGTCGTGGTTGCTGAGAACGAATACTAGGAGCCCTAATAAAACGGTAAAAGACCGGTTTGGCAACATTTCAACCATGAATAAACGATGCCATTGTGCGAGTAACCTTCAAAATGTTTATGCACATACGGCTATAATTCGGCGGAAGTTAAGGAGCATGGACTTGCTTAATTTCCCCTTTGATTTAATTCATGACTGAAAGGCAGTCGTACTTGAGTGTCGCCTACACCGTAGGTTATAGTAACAAAGAGAGACCTCATCCTTATTGGATTTGCAACGCATTTGCGCCGCGCATTCGAAAAAGACCGTTGCCGTTATTATTGTTTGGTATTCGTTGTTCTTGAAAGGAAAGCCATTTGATCATCTCTACAGAATATTTTCTCTTTTATCACATCTCATAACGACAAAGCTATTGTGGGTGAAGACACTTGAGATTCAGCGTGTTGTACTTTTTTGGAATTACCGTTTTGCGAACGAACGCAAACCACGATTATATTGATAGTCACTGAACGCCATTCACGCACGCATGCACAAGTTGATCTCATTTTACAGTCAATGTGAGAGTCATGTCATTAAAAGCTTCTATCGGGTCGAGCAGTCCCTTTCGCTTGGCTTCCAATAACAATACACGCCTAGCCGTGAATGCCCCGACCCAAATTTCTTCATCATCGTTCTCCGAACAAAAATACCAGCATTTATACGTATTACCGGTATTGCTCTTGGAGTTTCTCGCCATTGCTCTCACACGAGCCATTCTACCGGGTCTACTGCTACAAAAATACGGAGATAGTGTCTATTTGGTCATGGGGTGTACAGAGTGCGTGCGAGGTCTGTTAGCATTTCTGGCCTGTCCCTTCTTTGGGAAGCTTTCGGATGTCATTGGGCGAAAAGTGTGTCTGTTTGTCACGGTCCTGGGGACATGTGCTCCCGTTTGCGTCCTAGCATTCTTTTCTTGGGATACGCAGCAACAACAAACGGAAGAAAGTAACATGTCCACGAGCACCGACGACAACTTTTGGTCGTCTCTCTTGGACCCAGCCGCCAACGAAGTCGCGATGAGCGCTTTTCATCCCAATGCTGTCACTGTCTTTGTTATTCTCCTCGCACTCTCCGGTATTTTTTCGTCCACATTCACACTGGTCTTTGCTTACATATCCGATACGGTGCATCGGCAAGACGAGCGAGTCTCTGCCTATGGACTCGCACTCGCCACCTTTGGATTGAGCTTCACCATGGGACCCATCGTCGGTGGTTACTTAGCTCAGCAGAACAAACAATACGTCTTTTTGACTTCGCTACTCCTGACGGTCGTTGATCTTGCTTACATATATTTCATTCTTCCCGAATCTCGGTCCATCGACGTTCCATCGAGTGCAGCAAGTACAATATCGCTCATGACGTTAGATCACAACTTTTCTTCGTCCTGGAAGCCATGGGATTCCTTGCGACTGATTGCGACGGATCCATTTTTACGGAAAGTAGGAGAAGTTGCTTTCTTATACTACATTGGGCTGTGGGCCATAATCTCGACCCTATCTGTTTACGCTGTCAAACGATTTCATCTCACACCCGAGCGATTGGGTGAACTCATGTCCGCGCTAGGATTGTCGACAATGCTAGCGGAAGCCGTTCTGGTTCGCTTTATGGTGCCGTGGCTTGGCGAAAAGAAGGCCATGAAAGTAGGTCTCGTGTCGTTTGGCCTTCAATGCGTCGTTTTGGGATTTGCCACCGAAGGATGGCATCTCTTTGTATGCGCTATGTTTTCTTTGTTGGGAAACCTGGTTTACCCGTCACTTTCTTCTCTAGTTAGTGGAAGCGTAGAACCTGACGCCGTTGGAGAAGCACTGGGTGCCATTAACGGAATCAAAGCACTCACCGAGGGCATAGGGCCACTAGTCTTCGGAAGCCTAATGACATTATCCGAAGCATCCCCATTGCCTGGATGGCCATATTTGCTAGCTTCACTTCTTGTGTTTGCTGCTTACCGAGTTGCGGACGAATTACCGGATCTGGAGGAAGATGACTATATTCATGAGCTGGAACGAAAACAAAAGGAGGATTCGAACTCTTTGCTCTCGGGCGCCACCGTCAAAACGATGATGAAGTAGAAGGTCTGTTGAGCGAAATTGATGAGTATTCAGATCACGAGGAGACCAGTACACTTTAATCAGTTGCAATACTTGCCGTAAAATGCAACTGCCTACTATACCGGGCAACGATTTTTGCCTAAACTAAAGGAAGCATCAGAGTCTGGTGACAAGAGTTAAAGATAGAATCATAAGGCTCAAAGTATCTATTGATAGTTTTGTTCTAATGTAAAAGCCCATCATGATTGTTGAAACTAACAAATCAATCCAATGCAGTCGTCGATCATCATTACCTTTTTGTCAGTAGCTGCACGGTTCATTCTAAGTTGAAGTCGTACCGCAACTCCAGGACGTAAGAAGAGTGAGACGCGCGCGCGCCACCAAGTGCCCAGTCATTAGCTGACTGACGTATGTCATATCTGCAAAAAAACCAACGTGGACCATGGCGGGCGGACGAAAAGACGCCGTTTGGTTTGCGACGTACCTTTCGTTGCGACCGTGTCGACCACCGATTAACGACATCTATGTTGTTGGTGATAAAAGAATCGAGTCTTCCATAACCTTTCGTCGCATCAAAATAATCAAAAGATACCATGAAGTTCACCACTTTTTCTCTCGCCGCCCTATTTGGCTCTGCATCGGCATTCACCGTGTCCGTAAGTGCCGATGGAATATTGTCGAATTTTCGAAACTTGATTGCCCTCTCACAAAGAATCTTTCTCTCTTGTCTCCATTTTGATTGTATATCCGTCAAACAACAGCAAAACAGCCCTCGTACTTCTACCTCGTTGAATGTCTGGGGAGATAAGGACTATTTAATCGCTCCCTCCATTCTTTCCGCTGACTTTGCCCGTCTTGGTGAGGAAGTCGACAACGTCTTGGCCGCTGGAGCCGATGTCGTTCACTTCGATGTGATGGATAACCACTACGTACCCAACTTGACCATCGGACCCATGGTGTGCAAGGCTCTTCGTGACCATGGTGTTACGGCTCCTATTGATGTTCACTTGATGGTGTCTCCGGTGGACGCTGCTATTACGGACTTTATCGCTGCCGGCGCATCGTACATTACCTTCCACCCGGAAGCCACAAACCACGTCGACCGCTCCCTTCAGTTGATCCGAAACGGTGGCTGCAAAGCTGGATTGGTCTTTAACCCGGCTACTTCGTTGGATGCCGCAAAGTATGTCATTGACAAGTTAGACATTATCTTGCTCATGTCGGTAAACCCAGGCTTTGGTGGCCAAGCCTTTATTCCGGCCGTCCTGGACAAGGCCCGAGAAGCCCGAAAATTGATCGATGAAGCCGGAATTGACTGTCGTTTAGAAATTGACGGAGGTGTCAAGGTCGAAAACATCCGAGAAGTCGCCGAAGCTGGTGTCGACATGATGGTAGCCGGAAGTGCTATTCTGAAGGAACCCCGAACAATGGAGGCTTACAAGAAAACGATTGATGCCATGCGTGCGGAACTAGCCAAAGTAAAGAAGTAAACCACTTCTGTTGGACCGAAATAAAATACATTGCGTAAGAAAATGATAACCTTGGATAGGTAAATGAAAACATCATACAAACGTTAGAAGCAGTAATATATTTAATTAGCCGTAGATCTAGTCACAATCTTTTGGAACATCTACCCCGTAGCATTCGACCGCAGAGTGTGAAAGGCAAGGTGCCTACAGGATCCGATTGTCTCCTCTGGTAAAAAGCGCGTCGGTCATCTACGAGCTACTCGATGTGATCCAGCTTAGACACCTTCCCATACACAATGCCTGAAATCGAGCACATGCAATAAATAGAGGCTTTAAAAGATGTCCCATGGCGGCGAATACGTATTTCAGACCAGCAGCGCCACCGGGCAGAAAACTAATAAGGTACCAAAGTAAAGCAACTAACTGGATTCCCGAGGACAACATGACCATGAAATAACCCGAAATACCTCCATACGAGAAGGTACAGAACAGAGTGAAAAATAATGAACCAAGGTAGATTGTTGTAAAGAGCATACGATCGGGTTGTAACATACTTTTGAAGTGCTCCATCGGCCCTTTCAATATGCCAAACGAACTCATAAACATTAAAGAACCCATAGAGAAGCTTAGGGAGAATTTGTGTGGATGTACGGCCATAGTCGGTAGGCCCACAAAGAATGCCAGTGCGAAAAAGACGGCCGATAAAAGAGCAATCCACAGAATACCTGCGGCAAAGAAACAACACTCAGCATACGAATCGTGCTGCCTTGGAAATTCACTTATCTCGTACCTGAAAGCGTTGTTGGTAACCCATACCCATGATTTTCTTTGGCATTTGTGATTCCATGGCAGATTTCATGCTCGCGAAGCTAAAGTTCGGCATGGATTCCGTGTCAAAGAGGGGTAACATTTGATCCGTACCGAACCAGCTACTGCTGCCGTCTCCACTTTCTCCTGACTTTTGTTCGTCATACCATTGACCGAAGGATGTGCTCATTATGTTAGTTACGTGTGAGACTGTGTCAATTGCAGGCTTTGTTACTACGGAGTATGATTGACGGCTTATTTTGTTGCTTTGTTATAATTTCGGCGACGCGACAAAGGCACGATTAACGAGCACGTTTTGGAACGAGAAACTATGTGCGAAAAACTTGTCTTTAGTACCGTTACGATATAATTATTCAGTACATAAATCACCAAAAGCGCAACGTTTTCGCACATCCTACCTGGTACAGTACCGTACCGGTACCGGTACAAGTACCATCTTTTCGAACTTCATGCCACTACAATCAACCCTTTCTATTCATTCAACATTCGTGAACGAGAACACACCAAAGAGACGCCTACCGCTTGACAAGATTATACGATATAGACGGCAATTAACCGTTTTTACGAATATAACCTCTTCATTGCTTCGGCATTTTTGTGTCCTTGTCATACAAATGCCAACTTTTGGTTCTCCTCCTGTGGGTACCGATAATCCCAATGCTCTTGCATCAAACGACTGATGCGTTCCCGAGCCGGGTACCAGTAATGATGGTATTTTCTGCGTAAAGTGGAGTCCTACAGCGAATATTCTTGTTTCAGGAAAATGGGATGGCGATCTACGATTCTGGCGAGTCCAACAACAACGAGGACAGATCCAGGCCATGCCCACAGCTCAAGCGCAAGAGACGAGGTGTTTCGTTATCAATTTCATATTGCCAAGCTCATTATTTTCGCCTTCTTCTAGTCAACCACCAAAAACAATGCACCTGTTCTGAGTGCGTGTTTCGGTGCGGACGGAACAAAGGTATTTTTGGGAGGTTGTGACAAGGCGGTGCGCATGTATCAGCTAGGACAAGCCCCTCCGAATAACGTCTCTTATCAAGTCGGAGCACATGATCAGTGTTTGGCCATCGCAGCCACAAAATTCTTTGTGACCATATCTAGAAAACACCGATCCCATCAATTAGCATGTGGCGGCCGTGGGACTTCGAAGGTGGAATATCATCATCCCTACAAACTCTTCTAGTCGAATCTCGTTTTCCTATCCGATATTGGTGTCTTGTACTCGGAAACGTCCAGATTGCTAAACCGGATGTTTACATGTGTCTTTAAAAGACGCTGTAAGTACCTTTGGCGTTCCATGCTTGCCCAGAACGGAATTTTGTCAAACTCATAGTAAGGGACGCGAACAACTGTCCAGCCCTGTCTTTTCAAAATTCGGTATTTCAAATTTGTATGACCAAGCGCTCGCGGTAGCACTTTGTTGTGGCAACCCGTCGAACGGGCAAAATGGGTTGGTCCATCAAACTCAACGGCCACTTTCATTCCTGCCGTACCGCACATAACATCTGTTTCGTGCGTCCAAGAGGCCTGGGACTTCAAAATGATAGCAACGTCAATGTCTTCATCATGTTCATTGACGTGAGCGACCCCCATAAGACGAAGCAAATCACTGATTGACTTATGTCGTAAGCTGCTTGTCTTAGAACGAGATTTCTCGGCAAGCCATTTGTCTCGCAAAGCCTCACGGAACCAGGAAGGAACGCTCGAAACACATTCCTGACATTCTCCATCGAGAATGTACAAAGCCTGCCAAAGCTGATGGGCATGTTCCAGCTGAATTGTACCCTCAACCGTGCAGGCGGATGCTGCATCTCTGAAAAAGTCGTTAAGCAACGCCTTCGATTCATGACTTCGATACTCTTCCAATACTGTCAATGACCACACAATATTGGCCTGCTCTTGTGCCCCTATGCCTAAAGATTCCATCGACGCCTTGTTACTAATCGAGTCATAGAGAGTCTTCACCGCCACCTTCGTGAAAAGATCATATTCCTTCGACTGTGCACCTGTCAAGTGCAGCCGAGCTTGCGACCATAGTAAAATACTTAACTCCCACGGTAAGAAAGACATGCGCCTGCCATCCGTGCCCTTCGTGTGAAGAAAGCCAGGAGATAAGCGCTGGCGGGCCTCACGGTACAAATTTTCCAAAAGAAAAGAGTCATCAAGACGGGTATGCGCGAGTGATAAAGCAACCTGAACAATGTCCGCGCAGCTCCAGTCACGAAAAGGACGATTCTTTGTGGCATCCATAAAATCACTGTTCACTGCATTGATAAACTCAATCAATCCATCGGCCAGTCGAAAATTGTCTGCTTGTAGTGTTCCAAGCGACCAAATAAGTTGCGCGACATCTCTACTGAGAGGTTTACCAGCTGTCTTCTGTCGTAATCTTCTTGTTGCTTCGTACGCGATTTGCAACATCAACTCCTGTGAGTACGATGAGCACGACCGCCCATGACTAGCAAATGCCCAAGCGAGATTAGCAAGCTCGTTCCATTTACAGGACTGAAGTCGTAACCCATTATCACGAGCCGTCTCTTGAGTGAAGGGACTCAAAGGCATGGTTAATGTCTGACCAATTCTATCGAATAGTGAATCCGTCGGACTGCATTCATCCATGTCGTCCACTTGCATCACCCCGCTGTCCCAGCTTTCGAAATGTACGAAGTCAAGCGCTTCATTACCTTTCGAAACCATTTCAGACGCATATATTGTAGGAACTGTACCAACTTGAGGTTCATGGCTCCATCCTGGTGGTCTTCGACGTCTTCTAAGAAGACCAAATGCCCAACTCGCCATACACAGCTCACCCTCTTTGGCAGCCCAGCTATCATTCTCGAGTACAGTTGCCAATTGCTCTGCAATTTTATCAATAATGCCATTTAGCTTATAGTCTGGACCCTTTCTGTCATCCTCTCGTAAATCCAATCGTTCGGCTTGGCCTCTGGCCCCTGGCGAGAGGGCGATTTTCTTTGTTTTGGCTGGTAACAGGAGTGGGTCCCTATCATAATGCTTCGCAATAGCCCACGCTACATTACATAATTGTCGAGCGGATAGTTGTTTCCCGATCAGTAGTTGATCTAAAATACCAAACGTTTTTTCGCAACAGCGAACGAAAGGTGTCGTTCGTTTCGCTGCCAATGACTTTGGCACTGAGAGTCAAAGCACAGACGAGATTGGCAGAATTGCATCGTTCCGGAGGAATTGAAAGAAAAGTGGAAAGTACTTGCGTTGCTCGCTCCACCGAAAGATGTTTACCTTTCGACGCGGAGTTCTGTATTCGTTTCTGCGATTTTAAAGAAGTGTGGTAGCCCGCTTGCCACGGCAGTCGCTGTAAAGACGACGCAATGCTCGGCTCCTTTGATTTGACAGAACTGTCATGATGGTGTATTGCGGATGAGTTGGTCGGATTACAGATACTTAATTCGACAGTTTTGGGCCTATTATTGTGTTTGCGACTGACGGTGCCTTTCGAAGATAGTGCGGCTTCTCTGCTAAATGCAGGCACAAAAATGGTTGCCTTTGCCTCTGATATACATTCCTACCGACAGGATTTGCGCTATATAAATCGGAATGGAAGGGACTGGATATGAAAGCCGATGCAAAATTGCAGCCCACAAGAAGTGCGAAGAAGAACGGAAACGCAGAAATTCTCATTCTACAGGTTGCTTCGTTTTTCTTCATTCTCCCCTCAGCGAAATACGTTTCACTTCACTTCACTTTCCCACTTTTATTAGTTTGATGTCAACTAATACAATTTGTGAATTATTCAATAGGACCAAAGACACGTAGAGAACGGAATGAGATCAGAGTCGAGGAATAACGCAACCTCACAACATACCTTTCATCTCGACGTTCGTCCTTTTCCTCGGCGTTCGGCATTCGATCCTTCATCGCACACGACACACGACCATCAATACGGCAAAGATCGGCTTGCGACGATGAGTTCAACCTATTTAAAGTACCTGTACGACATCATTCCTAAGGCTCGTAATGCGGCACTCAAAAGACATTTGCACTATCTTATATTCAGTTGTCTGGAGGAACATGCCTGTTCCACGGAACGGCAGCTGTCGGAAATGTTGAAATGGATCTCACAAATTCATGTAGAGTCAACATATCACTATATCTTTTAAAGTTGAATGATGACGATTTCAGTGGTGGTCCGACTAACTCCTTATCACAAAACATTGGGACCTCTTTCAAGTTCGCTCTTTTCGTGTCTGTCGGAGGAAATGGCAGAAGGCTTGTTTGACATCAACCATCAACGCAACCTTGGGCATACTAAAAGTGTTCCTTCTTACCGGAGAATCGAAACAACAAACATTTGAAAAATAACCGCGAGTCTAACAAAGCGAGCGATCAGCGAGAAAAAGTAGTCTATCGCTTGTGACTTGCATCCGTTCACAACTACTTTGTACACAAGCTGTGCTTTAGCGGTGCCCATCACTGTCCATCGTCTCCCTTTATCTTCGAAACATGGTTTTCCTTCTGAAGCAATTCACTTCCTGGAAGATTTTTCTCTTAATGACAATAACAGCAGTATATTCATTTAGCCCGTCCCCGATCTCATCGACTCGAGTACACAAGCAACATGAGCATATACTTTTTTCAATCTACTCTTCAAAAATTGACTCGAGCACAAGGCAGCGATCAATACAAAGAATGGTATCCACAACAACTCCAGAGTCACTTACACTTTGGGAAGAGCACATGATTGGAAAAATGACAGTATGGTATGACAAAGCTCTTACTTTAAAATGCCCTTTCATTAGGCGGAGGGCATCCGATATTTTGGATAGTTTGGATTACGTGCTACGTTACTATTTTGTGCAAAATCCCTCACTCATGGGACCTCCTTTGGCGTATCGATGTATTGGTGATACCTGTGAGAAGCAATTTGGTATGACTGTCGAAGAGTTGGCGGACGAAATACGAAAAGACTGGCGGGAAGACACACGGAAGGGCTACTATATCACCGGGAAGGTAAACACCGCCATCTATCGTGATGACTGCATGTTCAATGGCCCAGATCCAGATATGCCGATTCGAGGCCTACGGAAGTATTTGAACGCCGCGTCACAGTTGTTCGATCCCAGCAAAAGCGTTTCGGAGTTGTTGTCATTAAAGGTAGAAGGCCAGGTCGTAGTGGCGAAATGGCGCATGAACGGCAGGTTACGACTACCCTGGAAGCCGTGGATGCCCGAAGTTACGGGGACGACGACTTATTATACGGATATGAACGGTCTGATCTGTCTACACGAAGAGGAGTGGGATATATCTGTATTCAGAGCTTTTCTTCAAACGTTGTGGCCACAGGCCGGAGAACTGATATGGGGCAAGAAAACAGGCACTTAACCGCCGCGTGGCTTGACTTTCCATCTTCTTATTGCACAGTACCAGAATCACGTTGACCTATTATAACTATTGCACTCGAGAAAGGGTGAACGCAAAAAATAATGTAATCATTTTTTAGAGCACGTCTACTTTGTTTGCTACGAGGAAGATCTGCGACTCGAAAACTGGGATTTCGTAGTGCCAATCAGAATATGAAGCAGTTGTCTATAGACAGGCTCTCTAGCTATTGATGGGATACGAATGTGAAACCTAAACCGCTAAACAGGTAAACAGGATCGGATCTTCAACGTTCGATCGTCACTCGTCCGTCGCAAACGGGGTGATAATGACGCCAAATTCGTGACAAGGATTCCCATTTGAAATTTGGTCGTTTTGCGTTTGTCCTTTGTCGGTGTCCGTCGGTGAGACATGCACCGCACAATCGCCCCGACGACTTTCAAAAAAAAGTTCAACGATTTTGTGTTGCTTCTATTCGTGGAATGATTGCCCACCATTTTATCAAAATATCTCCCCCATATGCCAGCAGAGCATGATATAGGTGCAAAAAGATTATTTATAGGCCTAGAAACATTTCTGGTGAATTACATGACGACTGAAAATATTGTCGGCTTCGTCGAACTGCCCAGTGCCACTGACAAGCTGCACTGCTGGAAAGTTCGAAATGGTTCATCGGTGCGAGTAGGGGAAACAATAGGTCTTATCAGTAAAAATGCAAATGAGTCCGGTGCGGGTGCGAACACGAGCAACTTGGAAGTCAGCGTAGTCAAGTCGCACAAACGTCCTAAGCGACGGATGCGACCCGGAGACACGGTCGTCGCGACTTTCGAGGTGACGACGACAGCAGACAGCATAACAACAAACAGTGCCGTAGAGAGCGCATCGGCCAGTGAGCCCAAGCAAGATTTGTGCCCGCTCATTTGCAGTACCGACGGAATTTTACGAATAGGAAGGCCCCCTAGCACGACTGAAGGACAGAATTCTGCTACCATCATAGGATACATTGTCAAATGTTTGCATCCGACGGTGATCGAGGGATTGTGTGCCGTTTGCGGGAATTCTATGGAGCTGCTGACATCAAACAAACAAGCTTACTCACCGGAGAAAGTCGACGACTCTGTCAACATGTCGCGTGTGACTGTTGCGGGGGTGACGGTCACCATTAGCGAATCCGAAGGACAGCGGATGGCAGAGGAAGATGCCGAACGACTACGGAGTCAAAGGAAGCTTTCGCTGGTATTGGATCTCGATCATACACTGGTGCATGCGACGAACGATGTTCGCGCTCAACAGTACTTGCACCGCGAAGACGTTCGAAATTTGGTGCTGCCCATGATAACAGTTTCGGAAAGTGGACACGAGCAGGCAATGCTGAAAAATAATTTTTGGATGCAGCAGCACTTTGTTAAACTGAGGCCTCATGTGAAAGAATTCTTGGAGATGGCCCTGGCTTTGTACGAAGTTGGAGTTTACACTGCTGGAACGAGGGAATATGCCGAACAAATAACAATTATGTTGGCTCGGCATTTAGTGGGAGCGACGAGAGACCAACCCGATCTCGAACATTTGCGCTACCAGGTACAATCTGCCGAAAGTGAATTTGCACGACACGAAGCAAAGAGTGGCGGAAACACTGATCAAGCACATGATGCCGACCACGCTGATGAGCAAGGAAACCAAGCAGCTGAAACTACAGATGGTAAGAGCAGAAAGCGAAAGCGAGTGACATTTACAGCTTCAAAGATGGATGAAAAGACGGATGGTGTAACGGCTGGAAAGATGGCTGAAATGAAACAAGAGCTAGAAGGGGTGGAGCGATTGGAAGCCGAGGCACAAGAAATGAGGCAAAAGCTTTTCGGCAGCCGCGTAGTATCGAGAACAGATGTCGGAGATCTAGGTAGAGACGTAAAAAGTTTGAAGCGTGTTTTCCCCTGCGGAGGAACGATGGCGGTAGTCGTTGATGATCGCGAAGATGTCTGGGCAAATGCTGGCGAGGTGGCAGCATCAACTCGCAAAGGTGAACCTCCTGAGAATTTGCTTTTGGTGCGACCTTACCACTGGCATAGATTTGTTGGATATGCCGACGTAAATAATGCAGCTGGTTTCGATTTGACTAGATCCCAAAATGAAGGCGATGACGAGTCTGATGAACAACTTCTCTGGACGTCTGACATTCTGAAACGACTGCACACTCGTTTCTATGCCAAAAATACTGAAGACAAAGACAAAACAGTCGCTGATGTTCTACGAAGCATGCGTCAAGAAGTGTTGCTAGGTGGTTCTCTTGTTTTATCTGGCTTAATACCTCTACATAAACAAAAAGGCGAATCCAATGGACCACGTCCTGCAGTCATCCGATACGCCGAAAGTCTTGGTGCAAAAGTGCTTCCGAACGTCACCAGCCATACCACTCACGTCGTGGCAGCCAAAGATGGTACCGACAAAATTCTCGCTGCGCGGCAAATCCCCGGATGTTTTGTCGTGAAAGCGTCATGGCTCATGGAATGCATATGGACTTTGAAAAGAAGCGATGAAGGAAAGCACTTGTTGGGTCCTCCACCGCAAAAGAAGCTTGCGGATTTGCCCGCTAATGATAGCGACGACGACGACGACGATGATTTGGTAGCAGAACTGGAGAACGAGTTGTTAAACGAGGATTGACGAGCTCAGAGCTCGGAATGGTGGCTTTTCCCGGTGTGGTCGTGCTCTTCGATGTAGGAAACCATGTATAGAAACGCGATTCCTGTCACGAAACTTGCTAGTTGCATTGCCCGGAATGAACCAGGGTGCTCTTCTTCCAACACTTCCGGGAGCAGAGTCGTTGCAGCTAGGTAGAGAAATCCGCCAGCCGTTACGAGCAGCAAGATATCAACATCCCACTCTTCCGATAGATACAAAGCCGAAGCCGTTCCGAGAAAAGCCGCCACGGCCGTAACAAACTGTGCCGCAATAGCTTGGTTTCGACTATAACCCGCTCGCACCAGCGTACAAAAATCTCCCAATTCGTGCGGAACTTCATGAAACAATACCGACACGGAGGCGAGCCCTCCTCGGCTCCGTAATAACTCCCCAATGGATAACGTAGACGCTGCTTTGCCGTAGACTGCATAACTCGCTCCGATCGCGAGACCGTCGGTAAAATTATGAAGGGCATCGGCAGCCAAGTTCAACAGAACCGTAGATTGATGTAGTTCTCTGTGACCATGCTTTTGATTATCACTGTGATCGTGATGATGTTTTCCTGGATCCAATGCGCGAATGAGCATATCCGCCGCCAAAAATACAGTAAAACCGCACAACACCCACAGACCGGCCTCGCCGTGCGATGATGATGATTCTTCATGCCGATGTTGATGCTCGTGATGCTGATGATGATCATGATCATGACCTAATGTGTGAAGAAAAACATCTCCCAGCAAACCTCCCGCACTCATAGCTTGTCCCAGGGAGAGATATTTGGACTGACCGCCTTCGCCGGCCCCGTAACTCGGAAACAACAGCAATATTACATTCGGAACGAGACTAATGAATCCTGTGGAAAGCAGCGCAGCTGCTGCGATGCTGGAATTTATCATTTATATAAAGTCTTTTATAGATGCAAATAATAAGATTTTGATTTGATGCCTATGGTCTTCGAGAAAATAGTCTTTTTGCAGTCGAGGCTGGTGTTTTTTCGAGCAGCATCGCAATAAAAAAAAAGTGTTGAGTGTTCCTCAACGGTCTTTTCTTGGGTGCAGAGCGCAGACAATGGATCCTTGGATCCTTAAAACCGGTACGATCTTTGTAGGCCCGTTAAGCACCTAAACCTTACAGTACTATTTTTTTCAAATCACTTATCACATGCACTATGCACTGTGAAAGGTGCGAGAAATTGTGTACTTCCACGTAGGCCCCCGTAAAGAAATGTACCAAGCAGAGGTACGTTCCCGTGTCTCCCTGTTCGTTTCACGAGTGTGGTCCGAGTACCGTAGGGAGAAACCCACGGTTTTCTTTCATAATTATTTTATTTTCAAACAATTCCGCCTCGTGGCTCGTGGCCATCGCGATGATTACAAAATCATCGACGATGAGTTACTTCTTACATCTAATATTGGCCTGGATATTCTTATCAATTGTACAAGCGGGCGAGCCATGCTCGGAAAAGGGATGTTTCACGCGCGAGACCATCCAGGTTTTCAAAACATTCATCGGGAATCGCCTTTTTAACGGTCGCCGCTTGTTTACTCGGATGGAAGCTTGTTTCGAAAAGCACGTGGCCGATGGTATTGACATGATGACTGTATCCGATACGTATTGGAGTAAGCTTGTTGCTTACGGAGTGCAAAAAGGGATTGAAGGCGATTCGTGGCCCGGATTCATCGGCTTTATTGAAGACAAGCCAACGCCACTGATCGCCAAACGAAATCTCAAAAAGTTTCCCAGCTACCCTCCAGAATCGGCGAATATCACAGTTCTCGAGCCTTGTAATACTGTTTCTAACTGGGCATTTCATCAGGCTATGCTCGAATTGTGCGAAAGCACTTTGTGGTCTTCCGAAAACGAAAAAGTATGGTTTACCGGATTGATTCGAGCGTTCCATTTCATGGGGCCAGGAAGTATCTTCATGCATGCCTCCGGAACGCAAATCGGCGGAGTAGCGGACAACGAAAGTATACGACAACTGGCGTTTTGGTATTTGCAATATGGCCTGCAAGAGTTGCCCTATGATCCCGTCATTCACGATCTTCGTGAGGACCCCGCTCCGCAAACAGCTCTAGAAGTGATTCAGAATTTGAACGAAATGTTTTTGAGTGAGCCGGTGACTACTTGGCAGCAGACAATTTTAGATTATGGTACACCTGCGTAAGTACAAACAATTATTCTTTCTATGATCTAGCGACATTCAAGTTACTAATGACTTTGGCCGTTACGGAAAGGTATGAGAGCACATTCTCGGCCACGGCTATTGCCATCCTTCACACAATTTTTTATCGTTCTCAAACAGTTGAAAAGCTGACGGACATTTTGGTTGGGTTACTCGTCGCTGGAGAAGACCTTGCTTTTATTAAAGAGCGCTTCAGTCCGACTGTACGCGAAGCCATTTTGCACCAAAATACCAATATAAGTCCTCTCGATCGACTTCAGCTCCTTTTACAGTTTACAGGATTGATGACAAAAATGGTAAGTGCGAGACCAGCCACTTCGACGTTCGAGAATTTTCGTGACTAAAAGCATTTCTGCTTAATAAACCAGATTTGGGCATTTTACTGGCAGGAAGACACCATTGTTGGTGGCCACTTGACTCGACGCTGGGACAATATCCTGGGTTCGGCGGTCACACCCTTGGTCAATGCTCTATCAAATGCCATGACTGGATTCGATCGAAGCAAAGGTCTTGCTCTGCAACTATCTCAGAATGCATACCCAGGCGATATTCGTTGCAACCGACGCCAACCACACAGCAAGTGGCACGAAATTGCTGCGAATGGACTGGTAGATATTGCGTTTGCAGCAAACAACATGAACCGCATTCTTACAGGGCGTACTCTCAATCGTTTGCTGCCAACATCGGTGAATGCTGTCGTGCAGTGCTTCGAACGTGGCTGGTCGGCTCAAAGCAACAATCCGACCGACGACGCTCTATTCTCTTCCTCTTCTCAAGACGCTCTCCTTGGAGGAATTCTTGAAGAGTGCGCCGCTCCAAATATGTTTGATTTGGGCCAATTCCTCTCATGTCTGACCGGCAAAGTCGTCCAGCTCAGCAAAACCACTAAGGAATCGACTCCTCAATTAGAGCAGTGCCTCGTCGATCACAGCTGCATCATGCTCGACGGTACAGATCTTAATACAACTCGATTTCATGACTGTTTGTTTGGTGAAGACAACGCTCCTTGCAAATCGTTTGTGTCACCGTCAGCGACAGCGAACCAAGAACAATGTTTGACGAGATGCAGCACTGACTATCTTTGCGCGATGACTTGTCTTCAGGTTGACTTCTCACCGTGGTTGAGTCAGACAATAAGTTGTGCTAACGTTCTCTCCATGTCCAATCCAGCCGGCGCAGCGGTTGCTGATTGCCAAAAACAATATCGAGGTGACACGAATACAGCAGCTGCTTTGTTGACAATGCTGAAACGATTTGCTTCCGTCTCTCAGAATTCATGTTGGAAGGAACACGAAATCGTACTGAGAAAGTTCGCAACAGCCAAGGCGTGTTTTGGCGGATGCCGCAAAGCCGATGACGAAATACCGGTAGATTTTCCTTGCGTCATTCAATGCATAGCGCTCTCTTAAGTGTAACTGTGCCTGTTTGGTCCTGACTTCGATTCTGTATAAAGTCAAGGCTGTTATGTGATTCCCATCCCGACCGTATTATCAGCGACAAATAGCAAGAAGCAGGAGTGCCGGGGCTACTTTCATTGCATTGACGCAAATGCTAATGGTCGTCCGATTGAAACTGAACCCCCATCTCCTTCATAATATCTTCTAAATGTCTTTCAATCCGTTTTGCTTCTAGTATATCCCCCTTGGTGACTGCTGCATTCAAATCGAGCCGAAGCCGTTCCAAAGTATCTTCTGGTTTTGTTTGCCCAGCCACTTCTACGAAATCCAATGTAGGTAGCTTCAGCCACGGGAGAGGATCCGTTTGAACAGCTCGATCCGAGTCCTGCATAGAGAAACCGGAGCGATTGTATCCAGACCCATCTTTTAGAAAAGCACCCAGCCCCGACTTCTTTTCTTTCCCATTCAATAGCTGGCTAATCCATCCGTTCGCGGCAAAAGCAAGAAACAAGGCCACTATCAACACCAACGGGACGAACCCATCCGGTACAAGTAAAGGATCCTCTACAGACGAACTTGGTAATGCAGGAGCAATTCTCTGATTGGGCGCTAACCTAGCGGCCGTTCTCCGCGGCGGAGAATGGGTAAACTGGAAATCGGGCCTTGTTGAATATGTCCCTTGGTGAAAGCTAATCCAGGCAGCGGTGGTCTCGGCATTCAGAGTCACCCCAACGATCAACAACCACAACGAAACACCAGTGAATCGCAGCAGCTTCGTCATTATTATTATATGCTTAAAGCGTACGGAATAGTTGATTATTGAAGAGTAAAACTAATACTCCGTAATACAGTAATAATAATATTGCCGCTTGATTGCAGCATGGCAACCTTTGGACCACCATTGTCACACCGTCACACGAATAGGACCGTATGACCGTATGGCTCGAAAAGAATAGACCGTATTTGGTATCGTTACATACGATTTCGATTGCAACATATTATCTATTATAGAGTTGTAACTGTGCTTGACAAACGCTAAATATGTCAAATTGATGTAGTCGTAACTATCTTCAAACTGATTAAGCGACGAGGAGTCACCTTACACTTCAAAGTTCAAACAATTCTTGAGTAGCCTCACAAGACCATCTTTTCCAGAGGCAGATTCACGAAGCCCGAGTCCTTGTTTCAACTCAATGAGCTCTTCCTCCGTCAGATTCTCCAACTGTAACCGCCCCGCCGCTAACTCTTCACTCTTGTGCGTAAACAGAGTCATCCTGACAACCAGCTCACTCTTGGATCCAGTCTGTGATATTCCTGCAGCAGAGCATCTCTGTTGCAATCGCGAAACATCCATGCCTTCGAAAGCAGCAACAATTTCAGCCCCAGATCGCTTCGGAGTATCTTCATCGGAGTATCGAAGATAGGCCAAGGCATTTTGCAAAATAGCCATTCCATGCGCTGGACTTGTCAAAATTGATTCTGGGTGAAATTGGACGGCCGCAAACGGAAGGGTTTTGTGCTTGATACCCATTACAATACCATCATCGCTGAGAGCAGTCACTTCCAGACATGAAGGAAGACGTTCCCTAATACCATGAAGAGAGTGATACCGAGCCACTTCGAACGTATCGGGAAGCCCCGTAAATATGCTTCGAGCCTCTTTTCCGGGGTAAGTTAAACTGACAGGTGAAGGTTTTCCATGCATCGGGTAGCCCAAGACACCCAGTGAGCCACCAAAATGCTCCACCATACCTTGAAGACCAAGACAGACACCAAATGCCGGTATCCTGTGCTTTACTAAAAATTCAATCGTATTCGACAACCCAAAGTCAGACGGATTACCAGGTCCAGGTGACAAGACGACCATGTCGGGCTTCTGTCCCTTAGCAATCAATGACTCCATGGTGGAAAGGGCAGATGCACCGCTGCGAAGTGTTCTTACTGTAGCTCCTGTTTGTCGCAAGTAGTTGCCCAACGTGTGCACGAATGAGTCCTCATGATCGACTAAAATAACCGACTTGCCTTGGCCGGGTCGTTGTCGATCCAACTTGGCGACCTTGGCTTGGGCAGCAGCCTCTGCACTATCTTCGGGGCCGTCTTGAACGATCGCATCAATCATAGCCGACGCTTTCAATTCGGTCTCGAGTTCTTCGGCCACTGGGTTCGAGTCGTACAACAACGTGGCACCCGCACGAACTTCTGCCACGCCGTTCTTCACACGCACCGTTCGTAGCGTAAGACCTGTATTCAATCCTCCGTCGAAACCAACCATGCCCACTGCACCGCCGTACCAGTGGCGGGGTGATCGTTCATTGTCTTCGACAAATTGAATGGCCCAGGTTTTGGGCGCACCCGTCACCGTCACGGCCCACGTATGACACAAAAATGCATCCAGTGCATCAAATTCTGGACGAAGATATCCTTCCACATGATCCACAGTGTGAATCAAACGCGAATACATTTCAATTTGTCGACGTCCAATCACTTGTACTGAACCAGGTTCGCAAATACGAGACTTGTCGTTTCGATCCACATCGGTACACATGGTAAGCTCGCTTTCTTCCTTAGCATTCATCATGAGTGATTTGACACGTTGTGCATCTTCCAAGGCATCCGCGCCACGTGCTACGGTACCAGAAATGGGACATGTTTCGACGCGAATAGCTCCCGGTCGATAGTCATTGTCTTCAGTAGCTTCACAACGGACAAACATTTCCGGACTGGCGCCAACCAAATACTCTTGTTCCCCCAAATTTATCAAAAAAACCGTAAGGGGCTGGATTGCGGGCACGAAGTCGCCGAAACAATTTGGAGGGAGGAGTCTCGGCACCGAGCTTTTCGCGAAAGGTCTGCGACAGGACGGCTTCAAACAAGTTTCCCACGGCAAACTCCCGCTTCGCTTTCTCCACACTTGCCGCAAATTCACTGACCGGTGTATCTCGGGGTGTAAAATTCGGCGTTTTTGTTTCGTCAAACGGTGCAAAGGGGATCGCTTCAGTTGTGCGTGGCAATCCCCGCGTCGATTTCCCATTCACGCTGAAATCGTACGACACCGTCCACGAATCCCGTTTATCTTGATCGACAACAACAATTTTATCGGGTAAATACAACACCAAATCTCGTTGATCGTCGTCGCGCTGTTGCTTCAAGTCGATGGGCTCAAATTGGAAGGTCAGATCATAGCCAAAGGCCCCGTAAAATCCCAATTGTCGACAATCTCCTTTATACGCAAAGAGATCGACCAAAGCACGAACAATCGAAAACAAAGAGGGTTGTCGACTACGATCTTCTTCACTAAATGATCCCACTTCAGGAGGAGGGACTACTTTCGCTTGAATGGTCTTGGCGATGGCCTTTCCGGACCCATTTAAGGGTGCTTCTTCCACAACTTCAATAGCACTCAGTAACCCATCGCGTTTCATTTGCTGCAATGCTTCTTGCACGGCGGGCATGAGCACATCACCACGTTCATTCAACGAACGAATGTGACAATCGGCGCCTCGTCCAGATATTTCCAACGGCGGATCGACGAATCCCAACGACCAACGTGCGTATCTACCGGGGAATTCGTAGCTACTCATGAGTAAAACGCCCTTCTTTTCGTCAAGTTGATCCATGAGTTCTTCCATGACGGTCATACTATTGATTTCATCGTTCACGTTGGTGGTGGTGGTGGTGGTGGTGGTGGTGGTCGTCGTCGTCGTCGTCGCGTACGGCAAAGGCTCGACGGTGGCGGTGATTTGCACACCGCCTTGGCTCGTATACTCTCCTCCCATGGGACGCACCGGAGGTGCCCCCAACGACAAATTGCGTCGTGCGGCATCTTGACTGGCAGTAGCAACACCACGACCTCCCTGTTTTGGAACAATCACGGCTTCGGTAGACGATTGTGCGACGGACGTCTGTAACACTCGTGGTGTGTGATGAGGAATGACAAAGGCGTCCGCGTGAAATGTAAGGAGTGATACGATGGCCCAAAATCGGATCATCTTGTAAACGATAAACGATCAAAATGAGCAGATAGATGAATCAATTAAGATAAAGTCTTATTGCTTATTGTTGCGTCAATCAATGATCAATCGGAAGGTATATATATATAACCAAGAAGCATGTGCGTTTTTTTTATGGGAGACGACGATGATGTCTTTCCGACCGACCGACCGCAAAACCAAAACGACGCTTTCAACTGCCGCCACTCCGAACGGAATAGGGATTTACCCAAAGGGCAGTCCCGTCATAAGTGCAGCATTCGCATTCGGGTTTCCCTCTGTCGATACAATTCCGTACGGGGCCAACGTGGAACTGGCGTAAAAAATTCAACGCGTTGCATCTTTTCCTCTTTTTTGTACTGTACGTTTGATTACAAATTGATGATGATATGCATTTGGGATAAGGTTTCCTTCGTTAAATAAAATAAAATAAAAATTGAGAGTTTAGCGTACTAGTACTTCTGTCCTAGGTTTCCTTCGTTAAGATGAAACTGTAATTTTGGATCGACAAAATGCTGCCTCCAATACGTTCGTTTAGCAGATTGTTGTGAAATAATTTGTCGTTATTGCAGTGAAATAGGCTTTGGCAGCGTTTGTACTACACGCCTTAATTTTTGTAAGTCGAAAAGCCTTGCGAAACGTTGTCTGCGTATTGACTCTATTGACAGTAGTGTTGTCTGTTTTTCGCCACGACTGCAATTCAGTCATGAATAGATATTTTTGGGAGCGACAGTGCTGCCAACCGCCTACCGGTACAATACATTCGCTAACTCTAACCCTTTTATTATTCTCACTATTTTTTAACCTTTTTCATTATGTTTTCATTTTGTTACTTGGTACTTCCTTCAAAAGTCAATTTCATTCGATAACTTACTATTAGATCGATAAATAATTATGTTAACGAGCGAGGAGACTCCGATCGAAGGATATCTCGGCATTGACAATGGCACACAAGGACTGTCGGTCGTCCTCACTGACACCAATCTGCACGTTCTCGCGAAAGGGGAAGCTAAGTATGATTTCGTTCCCAATTTACCCGAAGGCTGTTACGAACAACGTGCAGAAGATTGGGATCATGCTTTATCGACTGCCATGGAACAGGCTCTAGAAAATTTGCAAAAGAAGATGGGTGATAGAATGTCATGGAAGCCCTTGGCCATTGGCATTTCCGGACAAATGCACGGCGAATGTTTGATTGGGGACGATGGATCGATACTGGGACCGGTCCGATTGTGGTGCGATGCACGGAATGCCGATACCGCGGAAGAGCTTACGCAACAGTTTCAAGTCAAAGTACCCAAACGAGTGACTTGTGCACGGTTTTTGTGGACGTGTCGTGAACGACCCGAATTGGCGACTCAGGTAGCCCATATCACCACACCCGCCGGTTGGTGTGCCTTTCGTTTGACTAATGAATTCAAACTAGGAATTGGCGAAGCTTCGGGAATGTTTCCGATGGATATGACCCATTACCATTATCGAACCGATCTTTTTGAACAATACGATGCGGCATTGAGAGACTCTGGCGTGTCGCGTCGCATGGTAGAATTGCTTCCGACACCCGTCCGTGCGGGACAAAATGGAGGATATTTGACGGCAGCTGGTGCGGCGTTACTCAACTTGCCAGAAGAATGGGCGGGGATTCCCGTGGCGCCGGCAGAAGGAGATCAAATTGCTGCCTTGGCGGGGAGTTTGATTGGGAGCGCGGGAACCATCTCATGTTCCTTTGGAACGTCGGTATGTGCTAATGTGGTTGGTGATCGTCCGTTCCAGGGCGTCAGTGCAGCAGTGGATCAATATTGTGCTGCCGATGGAGCACCAGTCAACATGGTATGGTTGCGCAACGGTACGACGTTTCTCAACACGATTGTAGAATCCTACAGCACAGGCAGCAACAAGAATGAAGACGCATTCGCCAATATGATGCCACAAGTGATTGATGCACCAGCCGATTGTGGAGGACTACTGGCACTGCCGTTCATGGATGATGAGCCGGGCCTTCATGTCGAACAAGGTGGTAGTGCTCTGATTGTCGGATGGAATGCCGAAAACGCCAAAGCGGGCAACGTTGCCAAAGCAGCATTACTGTCAACCATGTTCAATCTCAAAATGGGATGTCAGATCTTGGATGCACAAGGTTATCCACGGTCGGAATTGGTGCTGACCGGTGGACTCAGCAAAACACCCGAATGCGGACAAATTCTAGCCGATGTATTTAACACGCCTGTGAAGCTGCTGGCGTCCGCCGACGAAGGTTGTTCTTGGGGAGCAGCGGTATTGGCCAAGTATCGACATTTGTGTCAATCATCAGAATCCTTTTCCTTGGATTGGGCTAGCTATCTACAATCATTGATACCGCCCGACGATGAAACGATACGATTCCAGCCAATTGCGGACCATGTAAGGGAATACAAAGCAATGTTTACACGATATCAAAAACTGATTCAATTGCAATCACAAATTACAGCAGCTACTAGCCTGTAGCAATAGTTATAACTGTGCTATTTCACGTCCATCTCTCTCATTCTAAAGATTAAATGCTACTAAAAATCATCGACATCTCCAAAGGCGTTTACTTTTCAGAAGCAGCAGCTAGCTTGGCTTTAGAGGCAGCCATTTCCTGCAATAACAAGAGAATGATTTGCGGAATAGAAGTGAGTTAGTCAGCCTTTTCCATTCTTGTGTCGTTTCAAGTCTTGCTCGAAATTGCGATACGTACAGCAGCTGTTTTAGTGCGGGGTTTATAGTAATCAGCAGATCGAACGCTTTTACATTTTCCGAGCTATAATGACATTAAACGGAAAAAAGTCAGGGTTTTAGAAGAAGCGCGAGAGATTATAATACGTGAATGCGATCGATTGCTGTATAGCTCGACGGTGACGATGCTTGGCCCGCTTTTAACTCACCTGGGCATCCAATTGTGCAGGTACAGGGAGAACTTCGTCTGCCATGGTTTAACAGTGAAAACTACGTGAGAATATTGATCGAAGGGTAGCGCAAGCAATGCAAGAGTGTTCTTCCATACACAACTAGAGTCCTGTAGCGAATAAACAAAATGCGAGAAAACAAAAACGCGGCATTTTTCTTTTTGCTTGAAATGACGTACGCCGTACACACCTGCAGGAATGGACATGAAATCAGTCACATGCAACGCTACGTTTCGTTTTATGGTTAATCCGCTCGTGTCTTTTGCAATGAAAGAGACCCACAATAAGCATTCTACAACACTACATCAAACAACCAAGAAGTCAAAAAGAGAATCAATGAGTTCCTCGTGCTAATAAGTGGTCATGTAGCCCGGCGAAGAAGAACGCCATTTATTCTTTGACTCGTTCATTATGCTATTAAGAAGAACCCGTAACACTACACCGTCTATTCCTTTCTTTTTCAAAAATCTTCCTCCGAAAGACTCAATGCCTTAGCCAAGGCAACTTCTTCGTCATCGTCATGTATGTATTCATCGTCATAATGAACCTGACGTGAAGCAGATTCATTTGACATGCTCAATGCGATAGCTTTTGCAAATTCAAGTCCTTGGAATCCTCTACCGCCTCGTTTGACGTATTCCTTTGAAACATCCCAAAGAATCCGCGCTTCTTCTTCTTCTTCTTTTTCTCTTGTTCCGTGGGAATCATGGCCAACGTCGTGCGCAATTCCCGAAGTTTCGCTTCGCCGCGGGCACGCATCGCCGGCGTCGCGTGTTGCACTTGGCTCGCTCCCGATGGTGGTTCGTCCCAAACACGCTCACCGGTGCGTCGATTGCGATAATACGATCGCAGCAACAATTTGGGGGCACCGTCTTTGGTCACGCTTTCACAGACCGTCACCCGCTCGCACCAGACATCGCCATCTTGAAGATCGGTAGCAAGATGAGAAAATCGACTCGAGTCTACCGCAGCGGAATTCATGTTACGAGAACAACTTAAGAAATACTCTTTCGCTGAACAAGACTCAACGGTTGGAGACGACTTCTTTTACAAGAATGTGCTTTGGAAATAAAAAAGTCTCTGCGGTGGCCGTTTCTGCACTCTCTTCCCCCCTCAAAAGTAGAAGATGAGAGGATGAAGCTATAATATCGAAGAATGAACAGGACACGAAGCTCGACTTTACGAATCGGAGAGATCAAAAGAAAGAATGATTTTGATGTTGTCGTGGTTTTGAGCGAGAAACACCAAAAATTGTCCGCTCGTTGACCCTAACCCCAACTCTGTTGGAGTCATTGTGTTGTGCTAAGTACATACTCGGTAGTACGCATCGAGTTAATTCCTTATAGGACTTAGTTCTCACTACTTTTGTTGACTATCAACTATATTATCTCAGTTGATCCTAACGGAATAACTTTATTTCGATCAAACAACGCCGTTTGACCCACACGATTCCCTCTGTTGTCGTACACATTCCACAGCAAGCCCTCATTGATCTGAAACAAGTCACCATGTTTGGTCACACGGATAGCTTTTGTGTAAACTTGAAATCCCCGATCCACGGAAGCTTGAATTAAGGCAGCACGATCAACCCGCAGATTCGGTGGAGCCGACTTCCGACTGGGGAGTTGATAAATTTCCTCCGGTTCATATTGGAAGGTTTCCATAGCGGCCCGATTGAAATAATTGTAAATGGGATCCTTCTGTATCCCGTGCGATAAAATAGCGTAGCGTGTGTTTTCGTGCGCCGCTTCCAAGGACGAAACTTCGGTCATGTGCTCCAAGAGTGTTTTGCCCGTGTATTGTCGCAGTGCATTGGACGAAAATAAAAGCCATTCTGTCACATTGGCCACGCGCCCTGCTGGAGTTGTCATTGTATCCGTATTTTGATTCATACAAATAAGTGATGATGATATTTTACTTGGACGAAGAGAAGTGCAACTAAAAATTCTTCGGGGCATCCGAGTTGGCATTCCTGTCCGTTCTCTTCTCTCTACAGAAAATTGGAACGACGCCACCCTTTGCGCGAAAAGCAAAGATAGCGCGCTTAGAAGACACAACGATACCATTATGGACTTTCTCGTTTGTTATTGTATAATCGAACAGGAAGATTAGAATGGCTGATCAACCCCTGATCAATGATCAATCGTCGTTCGTCGCTCGTCATTGTGACAGTTTAGTCCGCCTTTTGACGGTACTCAAAATACTACTTATGAGTGTGTCAAAAAGTACTATAGTAAGAAGTGTTGTATGTTTTTGTCCAAGACTGAAATCTTAGTCATGAGTCATGAGTGTGTTTTGAAGATGGTCCACCACGTCCACGGTCAATCTCTCCCTTCATGCAATTGCATATTCTATTTCGTGTTGCTAATCAAGCTACTTTGGTGATCCGGACATGATGTTAGGAAAGAAGTGTTTCAGCGCGATAAAGGTCTACGTTAGATTACTTTGACGACAAAGAATACTATGGACATTAGGGCGTTTGAGGGACGCCTAATGATTCAGTCCACGGCTTACACCCGATATGCAGTAAGTGACGAATGTTTCAATAACTGGTCTAGTTTATTATTTACTCATAAATCCAAGCACTGGCACACGATTCCCATTCACTGATACCCTCGGGGAACCACAAGGCAATCTCGGCATTGGCCGACTCGACCGAGTCACTGCCGTGACAAATGTTACGACCAACTTCGATGCAGAAATCTCCACGGATGGTTCCCATGGCACTTTCACTGGGCATGGTGGCTCCCAACATCTTGCGCCCCTCCTTGACCACATTTTTGCCTTCCCAGACCATGCAGACGACGGGTCCACTGGTCATGTAAGCAATCAAACCGGGAAAAAACTTTTTGTCCTTGAGATCGACGTAATGCTTTTCCATGTGTTCTGCGCCGGGGGCGGTCAACTTCATGGCGACGAGCTTGTAACCTGTCATTTGGTGGAATGTTCGAAATGAGATGGGAAAGATTGATTCATTCGTCTTACATCAAAGAAGCTACAAGGCACGTACCCTTGGCCTCGAAACGGGCGATGATTTGACCAACGAGTCCTAGAAAAAGGAGAAAAAAAGGAAGTATGAGAACAATTCGAGTCATTCTTAGGAGCTGTTGGCAAATGACTCCTCGGGGATCGCACCTCGCTGGACACCATCGGGTTTGATCTAAAAAAGGACAGCGCGTGTCAGTCTAAAAAAGTCAACAACATTCCCAAAAAAGACAAAGAATCGACGTACCATAATGTAAGTGCGCTCCATTTTGTTCAAGTGATTATGGTTTATTCTTGCAAAACGGCAAAATAAAATTTTTGTGAGAAATATAAAAAAAGCGATCGGTTTTGCGGTTGTTTACGTTCGCGCAAGATGTGGCCGTTGATGAAAGGCGAATGAGCCATTTTTGAAGCGCATGACAGACGAGACGGAGGACCGTTGCCGGCCGGCGCACGATCGCGCGCCATCGCCGATCCGTACCGACCGACAAAGATCTTTCGTGTCTCGTGTCTTCCTCTTCTGGCACGACAACCAAAGCTTTGAAACGAGTTCGACTGTTTGTTATTCTTGTCAATACCTGGTAGTCAGCCGAACAATAACAAGTGTCTTTTACATTAATATTATTCAAAATAGAAAATAACGACAAAAAGAATGAAACCTATACCCGATAACATTAAACAGATCCTTGGGCAGCTCCAAGGACCGCAACAGGTTGCTCTAAAAGCGTATATTGGTACTTTGCGTGCGGAAATGAAAGATTTGGAAGCACAACTGCACGCATTAAAGAATCCGGCGCCGGATCATGGGCATTACCACGGACACGAACTTTGCACTGCGGATCACGGGCATTCCGAGCACGCGCACGGTCACAAGAAGGAACACGAACCTCCTCATCATCATCAACATAAAGAACACGATCATCATGAACATCATCACAAAGAACACGACCATAAACACGATCATCACAAAGAACACGATCACAAGCACAATGAGCATTGCGACCACAAAGATCACGATCATAAACACCATCACAAAGAACATCACGATCATCATGAGCACAAGCACGAACATCATCACGATGAAGTACCGGTCTGGAAGAAAAAGGCCATGGAAAGTGATCCTTCCGCGGCACCCTTTGGTGGAAGCTGGAATGCGGAATCAAATGTGAATGCCAAGCATGGTAAACATTAAAGTTTTTCAGGCATTGTAGTCTTGAGGCGTAAACGTTGATAGTGGGCTGGAACGAAAGTAATAACTTCTCGCACATCGAAATCAACAAAAGAGATGCTAATTCGGTTACTAAAAATGATGTTATTTACCCTACGAGACGAATCGACAAGTAAGACGACTCAAGAAAACCTACGTGTACTACTCCAAATCCGGCAAATCATCCAAATCGTCCACTTCACCAATATCCGGAATGCCATCATCGTCGTAGCCGCCCGTATTGCCGCCGCCACCCATACCAGCCATACCACCAAACTTGGCCATAAGTTTTTTGCATGACAGGGCCGACCTCAGGGTCACTCATGAGCTCTTGCATCTTGGCGGGATCGGGCATTCCTCCTCCCGTCATGAGACCTTGAAAGGCGGACATGACCTTGGGGTTCTGCATTGCCGCCAACAACTCGGGATCCGACATGAGACCTCCCAACATGCTTTGAAAGTCCATATTACCCGTCATACCTCCTGGTACACCCGGTATACCACCCGGAAAGCCGGGCATAGTACGGGGTGTCGAGGATTTCTCCTTGGCTTCTTCTTGCGCCTTTTTGATTTCTTCCGCACGTTTTCGAAGTTTCTCTTCTTCTTTGATGCGATCTTCGGCTTGTTTCTTTTCCATTTCAATATGCTTTTCTGTCAACCATTTCAAATCTTCTACGGTACCTTCATCAAAATCAATCGTCTGGGCTTGACTCCAAATCTTTCAAAGCCTCTTCCCATAATCCCAATTCCTTGCGCGCCTTGCCCCGCATGCGCAACGCTTTCGCGGAATCGGGATTTTCCTGCAACGCCGCATCGCAATCGCGCTCCGCAGCCTTGGCGCGACCCAATTGCAACAAGCAGTAGGCTCGATTCGCGTACACGAGCGCGGAGGGAGGTGCCGCCACAATGGCGGCCGTGTATTCTTCGACGGCCTTGTCCCAGTTTTGGGCGTCCTTGGCATCAGCGGCATTCTGTTTGTGTTCCGCGGCCTTTTCAAAATCTTCTGCGGGGGGTTCATACAGTGGAGGTAAATCCTCGTCCATGGGAGTTGCAGCGTCGTTCATTTCCACGTCGTCGTCGTCAGTGCCTCCGAGTTGTTGAATCTTTTCGCGGAGACTTTGAATATACGTTTCGACCAATTCTAGACGTAGTAAAAGCGGATAAGAAGATTTAATGAATCATAGATTGTTGAAAGTCGCAGGGACAGCTCGGAAACACGACTTACCTCGATCCGAAGAGCCAAGTTTTTCGAGGGCAGCGGTCACAGCTATTGGTGTCATACTTTCGTTTAAAATGCGTCTTTTTGTCGCTAACTAAATAGCTCGATCCCGTCAACGAGAGGAATCGGAATTGCTATGTGGTACCTGGTATAAGTTCTGTTGATAATCACTTACTCAAGCAATAATGATGATGAATGATGTCAACAACATCCTTTTCTGGTCGTATGCGGATCGCTTCGATCTATGGGTTCGCTTACAGAATGACATACCGGTATTCCAAGACCAGTCCAAATGTTACACGTGGCGCTCGTGAACCCTTTCTCGGTCCCGGACTAGGCAGGTATAGGCTACATTGCACGTTGCATGCGAAAACAATGTTAGGCATGAGGAGTGGGTGACAGTTCACATCGAGACGAAACACTTCTTTCTCTTAATAGAAGACAAATCAATATCGGGTTCCTATAAAGGAGTACTGGCTCATTCTTCCGCATACGAAAGAATATTCTATTCAGGTACCGGTACCTGGTACTGTACTCTCTTTTAACAGGTCGTCGCCATAAGAACCTGTGACCAAGTGGGTAAGCGGTCTGTTTGCGCATGCAGCATGCACGTTGTCTACCGCATCCGTGCTACGGTCAATACTGCCTTTTGGTTGTTCATCTTTCCGAATGACGCAGAACAAGCTCTGGTGCGGCAAGTAACATGAACTTTCATGGGATGAAAAGTGCCCTTCGCAGCGTACTTGACCTTGATCTTACAATCTCCATCACCTTCTCAATTAAAGGAACACATCCGATCCTCTTCTCGTCGAACTTACCCGTCACTATAATTCTCAAGCTCGGAATACACCACAGAATACACCGACATTGTAATTGCAGCAGATGGAATTCCTCTTCCGTACGCAACTTGCCATCCGTGAAACAGCCGCTGATTAACACCCCAAAAGCCCTCTTTGTAGAAAATGTCCCGAAGGGTTGACAATGCTGAAAAACGCAGACTCCAGTCAGTGGATGACTGCACCCATGTTTTCACCGTATCCAATGGCAATCCGACCAACCAAAAAGCAAAACCAGCAGCTCCACCCGACGCTAGACTGGTGGCAAACTTTGGTTTTTTCACCCGGAGGGGTTAATATTTCTTGCATCCCATGCATAGTACAGAAGAATAAACCACAGCCTAACCCGTCTCGCCACAAAGCCCAAGATGCTCCTCTCCACAGAGCTCGAACACCTTCCGGTTGTTTCAAAGCGTAACGAACGACATCAGCACTCCCCTGAAACCGCGTGTGTGACAAGGATTGCTGACAGGCCTGCTGTGTATGTTGCGCAATTAATTGATTGCGCACAAATTCTACGGGTGTGACAAAAGTACTGCATTGAACGCCCCACCCATGAATCCGCACACAAACCGATCCCAGTAATTCAATGAAAGCGTGTCGTTGGGTGGCGAAATAGATTTTGTTGATGGTGTGCGAGATGTTTCCGATCCAGTATCCACACCAGTGTCAAATTATTAACAACAAAAACCGTTGACTTGTAAATGACTTGTGCCGCGAGAGGCAAATTAATTCCGGTGTAAAGTGCTGGGATTCCTCCGTGTTGCAAGGTGTGCCGGAGTACGTATAGAGGACCGTGCGATGGTCGAAGGCCCATCGATTGTTGCACCGATGATGCTTGCATTTTGGTGCGCAACACATCCATCGGATACAGGACAATAGTACTAGCGATGCCAGAACAACTACCCGCTACAATTGAATTGCGAACGAGAGATGACCGAGAAGGTTCGAACGACGGGGTAGAGGATTGTTGCGTCGCCATGTCGGTGTGTGTGGGTGTGGGTTATCAAAAACGGACCCGACTCCTCCTCTTTCCAACCACACGAGAATGAACGTGCCCTCTGTCCAATATTATTCGAGGCTTTAAGTTATAAGCGTCTCATGTAGATAGGATGTAGTGAAGTCATCCAACTGAGTACTGGTAATGAATGGCATGAATTGAATGAATTCTTTTTCATTCGTCATTCCCATTTTTTTCGTTGGGTCGAAAAATAATAATACTGTACTCCGGAGTACTACCAGGTACAGTCCTTCGGAGTAAAAAGAAACGCACATTCCGTCCGCCGTCCGCCGTGTGCTACTGTACCAGATACAAGTATAGCCACAAATTGCAAGCGACTTTTCCCCCTGACTAGATTTCAGTCATGAATCGTGATCGATTGCATACAGCATGTTTGTTGAGTCGTCGTCGTCAAGTCCCATTGTTTTCGTCCATATCGACTGATTCAAGCAGTTTTTACTTTGATTTCATGGGTGGTTGAGATGATGATGATGTTGTTGAAATAGTTTGCATTTGTGCGTTTAGTTTTCCCGTGACTGTTGCTCGGTAGGCCAGAGATTGAATGAGGTCTGAGCTTCATCCGTCATCAAGAGCTTCGCCATTCTTTTCGTCGCACCCAGCCTCAATCCTCACACATACTTTGTGAAGTGGTGACTCACACACACCTCGAGTCAACCCCCTTTTAGTTAATTCATTCAATTTCCAAAGGCGCCGATCCTCTCTTGCATAGGGAACGTTGCAAGCAACCGCTATCTATTCTCGTATCTCTGTTCGAGTAGATTTGGACAGAGAAGAATAAGTCGGTTGGTTGGTACTTTTAAATTTTCGAAACCGTCATCATCAGTCGTCGTCGTGTCTTTTCTTACCACCATTGTCTTCAATAAAAAACACAACATGCAGATAGTCATGACTGTACTTGCATCTGTGCTTGCTGTCACATTTCAACGGAGATATCATGTCGCCGCCTTCCAACAAGCAAGCACATTTCGCGGCTTTTCGAATTCACGGCTGTACGCCAGAGGTAAGTTTGTTTGTACTGGGCCCTTTCTTTCTAGCGACAAGACAATTTTCCGCCTCACAGAAGTATCCCGTTTTTTTAATGTTTCTCAACAACACAGAAGAGAAAAAGGAAAAGAATGTATTTGCCTCGACCATTATTTTACCCGATACGCCCTTTTCGCAAAGAGCCAACGCTGTGGTCCGTGAACCAGAATTACAAGCTTACTGGAAAGAATCGGGTTTGTATCACAAACTGTCCAAGCAAAACGCCGCATCAGGACGTTTTGTATTGCACGATGGACCTCCTTATGCAAATGGAGACCTCCATTGCGGTCATGCACTCAATAAGATTCTCAAAGATTTTGTCAACCGAAAACAGCTACTCAATGGCAAGCAAGTGCATTACATCCCCGGCTGGGATTGTCATGGTCTTCCCATTGAATTGAAAGTACTTCAGACCATGTCATCGAAAGAGCGCAGTGGCTTGACACCTGTAACGCTTCGTCAGAAGGCAGCCGCCTTTGCCAAGGAAACGGTAGAAAAGCAATCCGTGGCCTTCCAGCGATTCGGTATCTATGGCGACTTCGACAAGCCATACTTGACACTGCAACCAGAGTTTGAGGCAGCGCAGATTCGGGTTTTTGGTGAAATGTTTAAAAAGGGGTACATCTTTCGCGGACGAAAGCCGGTGCACTGGTCTCCGTCATCAAGGACCGCTTTGGCAGAAGCTGAGTTAGAGTACCCCGACGGGCACGTTTCGAAAAGTATTTACGTGGCCTTCAATGTCGACAAGCCGTCACAGGCTTTGGTAGAACACCATTCGGCGCAAGACCCGCTCAAAGTGGCCATCTGGACCACTACTCCGTGGACCATGCCCGCCAACTTGGCGGTAGCCGTTAATTCGGATTTGAGTTATTCAGTGGTTTTTCACGAGAAAACTGGAAAGTTGCTTGTAGCAACCGACTTGGCCGAGACTCTGGCGAAGAAATTTGCGTTACCAGAAGGAGAAGTGTTTGACGTTAGGGGAACATTTCAGGGATCGGATCTGGTGGGAACCACTTACCAGCATCCTCTCTATGAGCGTAGATCTCCAGTCTTGGCCGGTGGCGACTATATTACAACCGAGTCTGGTACTGGTTTGGTGCACACGGCTCCTGGACACGGTCAGGAGGACTATTTGACAGGATTAAAGAATGGATTAGAAATTCTCAGTCCAGTCGATGATGTTGGAAAGTTCACTGCCGATGCCGGTGAGAAATTTGTCGGGTTAAGTGTATTAGCTGAAGGTAATCAGGCTATTATAGATGCTCTTGCTGAGACAGGTGCGCTCCTGAAAGCAGAAGACTATGGTCACAAATATCCATACGATTGGAGAACGAAGAAACCGACGATCTTCCGGGCGACCGACCAATGGTTTGCAAGTGTGCAGGGCTTTCGAGATTCAGCACTGAAAGCAATCGACACGGTAAGTGTATCATTTTTGTCGACTACTATTTATTGCGTTATCGCGGATGAAGAAAACTTTCATACTATCCTGAGGGTCTGAGCAAATTGCCATGTTGATCCATGTGAAACCGAGCTTTTTAACCCTGACGCATACAGTGTTTTTTGAATCGAGAGAAGACTCTTCGGCTTTTGCTCACATTGCTTGTTGATTTGTTCAGGTTAAGTGGGTTCCGGATGTGGGTAAGAATCGTATTACTGCATTTGTTAGTGGACGTGGCGATTGGTGCATTTCGCGCCAGCGATCGTGGGGAGTCCCTATCCCAGTTTTCTACGACAGGGCAACAGGGAAGGAGGTTTTGTTGAACGAAGACACATTACAACACATTCAAGAGCTCTTTGTAAAACACGGCAGTGACTGTTGGTGGACTATGGACGAAAAAGACTTGCTGCCCGAAAGTTACAAACACGAAGCCGAGAAGTGGGTCAAAGGGACTGATACCATGGATGTTTGGTTCGATTCGGGTTCAAGTTGGGCTGGCGTTGCACAATCACGAAATGAACTGGCTTATCCCGCTGATATGTATTTAGAAGGTAGTGACCAGCACCGTGGATGGTTTTCAAAGCAGTTTGCTGACAAGTGTCGCAAACAATGATCAGGCACCGTACAAGACAGTACTTACACACGGCTTCGTCTTGGATGAGAAAGGCTTCAAAATGTCCAAGTCACTAGGAAATGTTGTCGACCCCATGCAAGTGATCAAGGGAGGTAATAATCAAAAACTGGAACCAGCCTATGGCGCTGACGTCTTGCGCTTGTGGGTCGCAAACTGTGATTATTCAAGTGACGTATCAATAGGACCCAACATCATCAAGCAAACCTTCGAAAGTTATCGCAAACTCCGCAATACTGCTCGCTACATGATTGGAAATCTAGCCGACTTTGTACCAGAAGGTCAACCAGGAAGCAACGCAGTTCCCTACGACGACCTTCCCTCGATGGATAAATGGATGTTAGGTCGCCTCACTGCAGTTTTGAAACTGGTGGACGAAGCAATGAACGAATACCAGTTTCAACGAGCAGTCCAAGAAATTTTGCGATTTGCAACGGCTGATCTCTCAAATTTTTACCTAGATGTCGCCAAAGACCGATTATACATTTCTGGTATTGACGATTTCCGAAGACGAAGTTGCCAGACAGTGATTCAAAAATGTTTAGAAGGTTTTGCCAAGGCAATGTCCCCGCTTTTACCTCACATGGCGGAAGATATCTGGCAAAATCTGCCATACGAGACCAGTCACGACAGCGTTTTTGAAGGTGGCTGGCCAGCCGATTTGGCTGCTTATCCCGAATTCGCCGTAGATGAATGGGATCTTGTTCGCGAATTGCGCGACGACGTCAACAAAGTGCTCGAGGCAGCACGAAACGACAAACTAGTCGGAGCATCTTTAGATGGCGCCGCTTTTGTATATGTAGCTGACGACAGGAAGAGAGCTATTTTGGAGAAACTGGTTGGCGACGAGAATCTGATTTCGCCTCCGGTAAAAACCAACGGCGTGGACGAGTTACGGACTGCGTTGATGCTATCACAGGTTTCTCTTGTCGGCAGTGAAACCGCTCTAAAGGAGGCTTGCGAGGAGAAATACATTTCCGGCAAGGATACAGCAAGCGGATGTATAGTCGGCGTACGAAAGGCTTCCGGTGAGAAATGCGGTCGGTGCTGGTTTTATGACGAGCAAATTGGAAAACACAACCTTCCTCATGGGGACGCTTGTCAAAGATGTAATGAGGCTATTTCCATTTGGGAAAAGAAATCAGGGCAAACGTTCGTGCGTCCAGAAGCAGCTGAGCAACCCGTAGCATAAAAACCATTTTTATATAAGACTATCTTCTCCTATCTGTAAAACGAACCCTCCCCATCTTTGTGTATTATCTTGTTTTTTGCCAGTAACTCGAATGGTGGGGATCATCTCGTCACCATCCTCCGCTTGAAAGGTGCAACTCTCGGGATCGATCGTACCTCTGAGAATGGCAGACCAGACAATGCGACCAAAGACCGACACGCTGATTGTCGTTGTACTGAACACAGCTGCCATGGCGGCAGATGGCTGTCCTCGCAAACCGGGAATTCGTAGTCTCGCGTGGATTTTGTCCATCGTCTCGGTCCATTCGCAGCCGTCGTCTTCAACACCAGGAACGCGACTAGTACTTTCGTATCCCGTCATGGAAAGTCCCGACAACAAACCTGCCGGTAGAGGCTTTTCCAGGTCTTCCATAGTCAAGCCTAAATCACTGACGTCGACGAAAGCGGGGCTTTTATCGGAAGCTCCATTCTTCAACGCCGAAGTGATACCTGTGCGCGTGCTTCTCACACGAAAAGCACCTGCATTTGCAACGAGAAACAGAAAGACTACCAGTATGTTTTGAAAGAGCATTTTCTGTTGTTTGATCAACGTCAAGATTGACGGAGGTGTTACTAAAAACTACCTTACAATAAGCGATGGAAATGCGAAAAAAATGAAAATGTGTCTTTTTGAGAAAATTGAGTCAGTTCGTTTTTGTTCTCCTTTTTCCGTAATTTACGAGAAATAATTTGACGGTCGACGGCTGGGTTTATGGTCGAAAAATCGCGAAATGCACATCACCGATCACAGCAATTATTCTTTTGACACAACAACCTCATCGATCATCGCATAACAACCTTCATTCAAACTCCAGTATTTCATATGAAAAACTAAGTTGATCATTGAAAACGTAATTTCGATTAGCTTATGACATGATCAGAATACTCTCCCGTAAATAAATAAGAACGCGATTGCATATTGTTCAGATAAATCGAATGCCCAGAGGTCGTCCTCTATACCATGAACCTTTCCATCAAGAACGTGATCAGGCTACTGCTTGCCCTGGTGCTCACGTGTCAAATATCTTACGCCTGGGAATGGTCTGATTTTGTAGGAAGTCACATGCCATCGACGGTTGTAGCAACATTGTCATTGGAACAAGTTTCTGACATGCGAGCACGGGATATTAAGCGTCGACTCGCCCGGAATCATGGCTATTCGGCCGAGGAGTTGGCGCGAATACTCGATAAGAAAGAACTCATACATGCACTGGCTTTTGAAGAGGAAAAGATTCGTCTCAAATACGAGGATGAAGTGAAACGCGTTCTATTGAAGCGAGGCATCATCACAGCCATCATCCTGGTTCTAGTCATTATCTGCTGGCCTTTGTTGCAACACGCCTACGAGGTTGCTTCAGTCAACTTTGTTGTATATACCGATCGAAAAAGGCACGAAGTGCACCGGTGTTGGGAATTGAAGTCGTATGCTGGAATGGTAGGGTGTATGATCATGTTTGTTCTCGATTTGATGCAAGCCTGGTTAACGGCATCCATCTTGTTGTCCTGGGTCATGCGCTCCAAATATTTCTTTCCCACACCGTCACTACCACTTCGACCAGGTCAACTGATGGGAGGTGAGATAGCACGCTCTCCCATGGCAAATTATGGACTCAATGTTGGTCCGATGGTTGTGTCTTGGGGCATGCGGTTTGTTTATGGACGAATAGAGAGTTGGACTGGTCGTGAGCTTTCACGAGCTCATCAGACACAGCGCCGCGCGGCCCGTGAAAACGAAAGCGAACAAGAACGAGCCGCTCGAAAGGCCCGTAAACAAGCAAGGCGGGAAGAAAGAGAACGACAAGCCACGATGCACGTTCCCAATAGCAAGCTGCCGCCGGATTGGATGCAACCAAACAATACTGATTTAGATAAACAAGGAGACGGACCAGTTCCATTCTCAACTGCACATAATGATCAGACGATTGGATCCGAAGATAAGATGTATCCCCTGCCCAACAGCAAGGAACATGAAGAATTTCTGGAACAACTCGATTGTCACATCTCCGAGTTTGATGAATTAGACTAAAGTAAGCGATGTTACTTAGATGTTCGAAAAAGACTTGTTTCTTATTATTATCGGTAGCTGCGAACAGTAGCTATAGGTTTTAGCGGGGGGTTGACTAGCGTTGAGCTATAGTCAAAAGCTGTGTACTTGGTATTTTTCGTCTTCCAGAAATGGAGCCATGATGACGAAAATGGTAAAAGGTGCTTAGAGTTCGGGTGAATAAATGCGTCTACGTACTGCATCATTAAAAGTACTGGTACCGGTACCGGTACCTGGTACAGAGGAGGTCGTCGTCACAGAGAAAAACCGGTATTGGAGGGCACAAGGGTCAAGTACCGGACCTTAATCACATAACGTCAATGTCCTTCACAATACGCATTTTTTGTGGACGTCATTGTCGTTAACCGTCCATCGGGTTACAATTTGCTTTACAGTATTTATTTGCGACTTTCCCCTACATTGTTTCGTAGAGTGCTAACCGGAAGACGCCAACGTGTGTCATTGTCATACGGATGATCTAAAATGCTACACTCTAACTCTCCAACCATGTTCCGTCTCCAACGGTTTGGCTTGTACAAAGTGTCCGCGGCCCCAGCGGTTCTTAAATAGTATCACCATTGGTGTTTTTCCATGAAGTGACCGAACGAAAGACCAAAGACCAAACACCGCTTCGCGGCCACAGACTTTGGCAACGGAGCGGTTTGGTGGCAACCCGACACTGCCAGCAGGCGCGTTTTTCGAGTTCGGAGCAAAGTGGATCAGCATCGGTCATCTGGTCTTTTTGCTGTTGCGACCACACGTTCTTGGATTGGTCTTCCGTATTGAACGACTTAACTTACAGCAATAAAAATGGGAGATGAAGGAGGTGATCAGAATGGGGCGCTAATGTCGGACCCCGTAGATGTTATCATCGATAAGCTGTTGAGGTCAGTCAGTGCACGCGGATGGAGCAGCAGCAGAAGTTGTCATGCAAATGCCGACAAATACTTTACTGAGGCTATTGGTTGATTTGTAATCAAACCAGTATTCTATTTGGGTATTTCAAAGGGCATTTTGAATGTGCAATCGTTTGCTGCGGTATTTTACTTTTATTCGTAATTTTGTCTGCCTTGACTGCACAATAAATGCTAACTGTTTTCTCTTACTTCTTGACATCTTCAGCGTCCGAGGAGCCCGCCCAGGTAAACAAGTAGACCTTTCAGAAGCTGAAATCAAGATGCTTTGTCTTCGAGGAAGAGATTTGTTGATCGGACAACCCATGTTGCTCGAGTTAGAGGCACCCATTAAAATTTGCGGAGATGTACACGGACAATACTACGATTTGCTTCGTCTCTTCGAATATGGAGGCTTTCCGCCGGAATCAAACTACGTCTTCCTAGGTGATTACGTGGATCGCGGAAAGCAAAGTCTTGAGACTATTTGCTTGTTGTTGGCGTACAAGATCAAGTATCCGGAAAACTTCTTCATTCTCCGTGGCAATCACGAGTGCGCATCGATTAACCGCATTTATGGTTTTTACGACGAATGTAAGCGAAGATTCGGAATTAAGCTCTGGAAGACATTTACCGACTGCTTCAACTGCTTGCCATGTGCCGCGGTCATTGATGAGAAGATTTTCTGCATGCACGGAGGTCTCAGTCCAGAGCTTACCAGTTTGGATCAGGTAAAGCGAATCGTTCGGCCCACTGACGTTCCTGATACAGGTTTGCTCTGTGATCTTCTTTGGTCGGATCCTGATAAGGAAATTGACGGATGGGGTGAGAACGATCGGGGTGTGTCTTTCACTTTCGGAGAAGACATTGTAGCCCAGTTTCTGCACAAACACGATCTTGATTTAATTTGTCGGGCCCATCAAGTTGTTGAAGATGGATATGAATTCTTCGCTCGTCGGCAACTGGTCACATTGTTTTCCGCACCTAACTACTGTGGGGAATTCGACAATGCCGGGGCCATGATGAGCGTCGACGAAACGCTCATGTGCTCGTTCCAGATTTTAAAACCTGCTGAAAAGCGACAGCGCTTCGCTTTCCAGGGTGGCGCTCAAGGAAGGCCTGGAACCCCCCAGGGAACAGGCAAATAGTCATCCCTGGATGTGTTTCAATTTGGATCGGGTCACATTTTCGAATTGTACATGCCGTTGTATTTCACTCTTTCCGGTGTCCTTTCGATGTAGTTCGGGCACTAGCGATCTTCTGGCTCTGTGGTACCTAAACCCTTGGCTATTAAACTCTTCTTAATTATGTTTACAGACTACTAGTTTCTTATCATCTATTCATTTGAAGCAATGATTATTCTGGAACCGATGAATTGATTTATGATGGCGCGATAGAGATATTGAGATCCCCAAGTACATACATTCTATGAGCCCGGCTAGTTCTTCGATATTGCTAAGGGGGCTAAATTAATGAATGATGAATCCTCATGAATTGCCCGTTAATCTTACATGAAATAATTTTCCGTGACGCTATCCTTAGTTTTTTCATCGAATGTGACACCGAGGTGCGCGCTTCCCGGAAAATTTGGTGCGTTGAGTTTCGAGTCCCATTTAAATAATCGATACCGATTCTGTTACAAGATTCGTGGGGTGCGCGATGCCGAATTCTTCGCTTTCATCGGATCATTTAACGAAAAAAATGACAAGGATGTGGTGCTTGTGTATTCCTGCGCGATCTGCTATTGGCCATGTTGTGGCTGTTGTGTCTGTTTATGGGAGCTTACTTAGTTTGTTTGCACTTGCGTTCACAGCCATACTATTTTGCTTCGCTTACACCGAAGAACTTTTGGTTGCAATGGAAAATGAGATTAGGGAATCAGAGAAAACCGTAGCACTGTCTATGATCGAGCTCTCGGCATTGCAAGACGAAATCCGACAATTACTTTCGCAAAGCAAGGATAAGATTTGAACTACGGATGCCCAACACTACGGAATTGAGCTAGACAAGCCATCAACTGCTCTTAGTTCCGCCTTCTTCTCTCCCCCATACTTCAAGGCGATATATGGTGACTCGACCATAAAAATCGGTAGCATCGTCGAAGGTTAGTTTGATTGCTTTGGTAATCAATTCCTTGGCTTGCAACGTACGCGTCTGCAACTCATGAACATCATCAAACTCAAGGGTATCATTAACAAGAATCCACTCTTCTTTACCGTTTTTGACATAAACCGAACATGTTTCGGCACAAAATCCTGCTTGAAATTGTATCCGTATTTCGTCGGGTTGAACGGCCCTCCCAAAGTCTACAATGAACCAGCATCCTTCATTACGCCCTTTCTGTTCCGCCGTTCCCTCCGAGTTCCAGCAACTAGAGCTATTTTTGGTATCCAGGGCATTTAAAGGACCGTATTGCTTCGTGTTGCGCTGCAATATTGATGACGCCCTGTGCTAGACCGAGTGAGGAAAAGAAAATTATGCGACTGGCTTGTGAAAAAAATTCATTATTATTTACCTTGCTGTTGTTCCCATCGAAGTAAGACTTAATAGGGTTTTTGCACTGTCCATTCTTCTATTATTTTCTTCTTCAAAATGTGATCTTAGTGAAGAATACTCAAATTAGTTTGCAGTGTGCATCGCATTTACCATCTCGGTCTTTTGATCAAGAAGTGAGCTCGACGCGCGTCGCTCGTCGCTCTCGGTGAAAAAATCATGCCTCGTGACTAAATTGCAGTCGTGACGAAGATGAGGCAATGGCTAATTCGGAAAGACGATGCTCCACAAGGATTATGGACATGAAAAACCAAGACATTCATTGTAAATGTTCTTGAAGTCAACTCAACTGTAATAGCAAAAAATGAAGCTTACAAATTGTACGGGGGTTGAATAGTTGTTTGGCTGGGCTCATCGTGACTCATGAATAAATGCAATCGTGACATACGAGAACTAACGGGATTTTCGCCATTTTCGCCATGAAACACCAAGACGTGCATCTCCGACACTGCTAAAGTCAATTGTATCGTCGTCGCTACGAAATGGAGCTACAAAAGCGTAGCTATTCGGTTTTCGTATGCCATACTTTTCTATTATTTTCTACGGAGTACGGTACCGGGCACAAGGTATGTTTTTAAACAATAGAGCATCGACTGGGTACCGGTACGATATCATTTTGTTTAGAGGGAATTTCAGAACTCATCGTTCAACGGAGGCAAGGAACAGAGGACTAGCACGGGTTTTGCTGTCAACTGTCAGATTCAATCTCGTTTCATTATCAAGCAAACCATTGCTTGAGAACTATTTATCAAAAATCTGTCATTTCCTATCTTTAGGAGTATTGTGAGCGACTAATCGACACTATAACACGCTCATCTTTGCCAAGAAGCAACGCAATTCTTTTGTTTCTCGGTCGGATAGCTAAATTGAAAGTCACGATTGAGGAACATGGTGAAACGAACACGAAAGGAACATTACGTCGAAGGGTTTGGCGACGGCTCAGCTCCTGAGATTAAGAAGGATCACCCAGATCAAGATCAAAAACGCGATAGACTTTCACATCACGTTCGCCATGACAAACTAAAGATAACAACTGAACATATTCGCAATGGAAAAGCACAACAACATGCGCAAGATTTTCACGGCTATTATCCACCCGGAGATCGGTGGGACCCATATTTAAATGGCGGACACGAAAGAATTCGCGGATATCATCATTCAATTGGCGTAGTGGATCAGTGGCAATATTCCGTGTTCGCTCTTGTCGCGTCCGTAGTTCTCATGATCGCACTCTGCTTGCATTTGATCTCGGACGGTGCAAATGAACGAAGGAAACATAAATATGCCTCTAGAAGCCGGCGAGAAACGCCAAGTCGTATGCAAAAGAAGACAGATATTTGGATACCCGATGTTGATGAAAAGCGCCAAAAAGAAGAACAGCAGCAACTGGATACTCAAGCAAGTAGGCCATTGCATGCATTTCAAAATCCGTACCCGGCTCGTCTTCAACAAAGAGTTCCCCAGCGTATTGCAACGCCCGATCCTTCTCCAATAGTCGTTAAAGCTGTGACAAATGCTGCTGCACGACCTACAGTATCTGGAGCATCTCATCTTTCCAAAGGAGACCCATTCGCGACGCAAAGTACCTACATGAATCCTTCGGGAGGAGGCATGTTATATCGTGCTCCAGAGTCAATGGTCCGCACTCCAGCTCGAACCAATATGTCTTCTTCGATGCTGCCTTTACCTGGCGAAGCACTGTCCGCACATAAACGCACGCCATCACGCCACGAGCATCATTTCGGTGGTCCTTCGCCTCTCCGGAACCCTCTTGCCAATAGCAACCCGACAACACCGATATATGATAAGCCGCTGAACCAAATGTATGCCACCCAGCGAGCCATTGCACTGGAAAGTCGTGTCTCGTCATTTGGATCATTGGTAGGAACAGATTCTTTAGATGATAGTGGTCCTCTGGATGAAGAAGCGGGGACACCTAGCGGTAACCTACGATACGCAGATCCATTGGACTTTGGGGGTTCCGCTTCGTTTGAATGTTCGCATGGAAGTGATGATGTTGATGAAACTGAGCGAATGACAGGACGCTCGAAGCCTCGACCTTTCCATGGCATGCCGCCAGATTGGACGCAAGAAACGCCTCGTGCCACGAATTCGAAATCTGTCCTACCATCTGGCGCTCTCGATATCATGTCGACGCGTAATAGCGATCCATGGCACAATATTAGTCTACAGCCTCCGTCAGGTGATGGCTCTTTGGCATTCGCCTCTCCTCCAGTTGCGAAGCGTCGACACAACGATGCAGATGAATCTGATTATCGAATACCATTTGTTCCTCACTTGGGTCCAGAGTATCTGCACCTCCGGCATCGATAAACATCAATGCCCTTCGGTTGCATCAAATGGAATCAGGCAGCGTCCCACACTGGGCAGCGGAATCATTTTCAGAAGCTATTCTTGGAAACGAATATTCAGAGGAATCGTCCTCGTCAAGTTCCGCAGTTGATAAGATACCGTCGAACGACCCAAGAGCGGGGATAGATCACAAACGAAAGTCGCTTATCGATTTTACTAACTCAGCCGCTTCTCTCCAAGGAGCCATCGATTTCGATAAATTGGAGTTGATCGAGGTCATCGGCGGTGGCGGCTTTGGGCAAGTTTGGAAGGCTAAGTGGCGCGGAACACCTGTTGCAGTCAAGATACTTACAGGTTCAGCACAAAGTAAGCATGTGCCCAGGGCAGTGCTGGAGGAATTTGCGGCTGAAATCAATCTATTGAAGGGAATGCAACACCCCAATATATGCTTGTACATGGGCGCTTGTGTGGTGCCCCCAAACCGTGCAATCGTAACAGAACTAGCTGCTCACGGATCTTTGTGGGATGCGTTGCGCTTACCTCTGGATTCACCATTTACTGCGTGCGACGGTGTATCACACAATGGTTGGCCGACTTCATTATTTGAGCCCGATCCACGCCATGGTACACCCCCATCACATCGATATCCTAATCAACCTCCAGTTCCGCCAAAGTATCAATGGCCTTGGGTATTGGTAAAGAAAGTTGCAGTTGGAGTCGCTCGTGGTATGGCGTATCTGCACGGTGGTGATCCCCCTATTCTGCATAGGGACCTTAAGTCGGTAAGGCACATCCAGGTTGTTTCACTTGATTGTTTTCGATGAAATAAACTGCTGCTTACTCAATTCCCCGCATGATTTTTTTATTTAGGCCAACATATTGCTGGACGAAAGCTACAATCCGAAAGTATGTGATTTTGGGTTGAGTCGTTTGAAGGCTCAAGAACGTAGCATGACAGGCAATTGCGGAACAGTTCAGTGGATGGCTCCAGAGGTTCTCGCTAATCAATCATACAATGAGAAAGCCGATGTTTTCAGTTTTGGCATTATATGCTGGGAATTACTGACGAGGCAATGTCCGTATGAAGGAATGACGGCAATTCAATGTGCGCTAGCTGTCCTCAATCGTGATAGTAGACCCGAAATGCCAAAATGGTGCCCCCCTTGCTTGTATGCAATCATTCGATCTTGTATCAAAAAGAATCAAGACGAGCGACCAACTTTCGAGCAATTACTGCGAGAATTTGAAGGACTTCCCGACGCCTCACCTGTCAGTGGTCGTATTTAATGTGGCATAACTTTATCGCATTGTTGCTATTATTTTATAAGGATATTCTATCTTTCTTCTGTGATGCGTATCTTCTTGAGCTTATTCTCTTGATTAATAAATGTTCTAGAAAGTTGTAAAGGGCATTATTCACGTAGACGCCATTATAGCACGCTGCTTGCCGTTGTCACGAATTTCATCAAAGGCAGAAACGTTTTGATCAATAGTCGCCTGCCCAAAATCTTCCTCGCATTGCGACATGACAATTTGCAACGGTTGGACAGTAGCGTACGCTATGTCTTGTGTGATAGCTCCTGATTCAGCGAGATTACGAAACCAAGACGGAATCTCTTCTTCCAGAACATTCATCCGCAAACAAACATCTCGCGCAAACGTACAACAATTCTTTCTCAACAAGTCATAATCGACACCCATGTACTCGGGAAGCATTTCTTTTATTATCTGACGTCCATCGATGTACTTCTCAACTTCTATTCGGTCTTCACCGGAATTATCCGGTCGGGGAACTCGTTTCCACTTTCGTCTCGTCACAATGCGCTGCCCCAAATCTATTGTTGTTCGATATTGGTAGCCCAAAGAATGCTTAGGCTTACTGGTGAAGATGCCCGTCCTTCCTGGGATATCAGTGGATCCAAAGGCATATTCGATACCGTTGATGTCTACCCCCACATGATAGGCCCCAGTCCCAAGTTCATGCAATGCCGAGTTTACTTCACTAAAACACTTTCCTATGGCGCACACGCAGCCCCATGGAAGCTCCATTAAAGTGTCGTTCGGTATCAGGTCATAGATATGCAGCATGACTGAGTTTGAATGAACAGGACCAGATGCAACAACGCGGTTTTTTCGGTAGGTTTTACGTGTTGTTCGTGTCGATGAACTTTCAAATGAGTTCTTGTCAAGGCCCAGTAGAGAGTTTGATGATGCTGGACCAAGCGAGAGGCTTTCATCATTAGATGTCACCCCATCGACTGATAGTGAATACGAAAAGCTCGAGGCTGGAGAAGAGAGAGATATGTCAGCATCGCTAGAGCGACCTAACCTTTCGCGCGATTTCATGAATCGACCAAGGGATCTTTCATCTTTATCGAAAGTACTCTCCGACTGGCTTTTATCCGACATGACTTTTTAGAACAATGAGATTCTCCTGCAATTATCTTCCGCTCAAATAAGTGCCTAATGGCTGTTGAATCAAAGCAACTCTTTCACGAAGAATAATGAGATCAGGCATGATCTGCAGACTGCGTACGAAACGAAAATCAGATCCGTTGCATAAATACACAAATATACATAAACCTAAGTAACTATGCAACAGGTCTGTCACTTAGACACATTCGGCACTCAACTGCTATATTTTATAGAGAGAGGTGTGAAAAGGATTTTTCAACCGCCCTTGTAAGGCATCCGTTGCGACAATCTGACTTCCGTTGGCAACAGCTTCCGATTTTTGAGTTTTTGCACCGTTTTCTCGTTATCCTTTTCCTTAATGCTCTGACTGCGCCGTGGAATTGGATCTTTTTTAAATTATTGTGCGCACGTCTTTAATCCTTCGGGTTATCCGGTTTGGTGAGAGAGTTGTTTTGTTCGGAAGACGGCATCAATCATTGACTTCGTGTTCTGTATTCCCAGCAAAAGATCTCTATGGGCTGCTGTTACAGCTCACCACATTCCAAGCGAAAGTACCGTCTCGTCGATTCAGGCGATCTGGACGAGGTAGATGTTCCTCTTCGGTGCGTCTCATCGTAATTTCCGCTGATTTGCAGTTCCCAAACGCCACTTTCTCACATTGATTGTCGGGACCTGCTAGTTATTTCGGTACAAATAGAGCCGGCTCGAATTTAGTGCCTGACGATTGCGGCGCTTTCTATTCAGCCTATCTCGATGATTTTTTGCCTGTAAATGCCGAAGTGGTTCTATATGAAGCAGAAATTGATCACGGCCAGGCATTTCGTTGCTGTAGTGCACTGACACTTCCACTGGAGTTTTTATTCAAAGTGCCTTCGGCTGTTTTTTCGGGATTGATTTCGACCCTCCTCCACTGCTCCTTTGATCAACCGTGGTGTTGGGTCCGTAAGGAGTACAGTACGAGGACATTCTTTCGAGTCTACGGTAACCGTATTGAGATCAATCAGCCGCAATTACGCGTTCCGTTCGGTTTTCTAGGATGCGGCAGCTGGAATAGCGACCAGAGTGTCAACCACGCTTTTGATCGGGGAGCGTTTGGATTTTCAGTTGTTAGAGGCTATTCCAGTGAGCACGCTTGTCTCGTCTTTCCTGTTTTCGGTGGCGTCGTAGCTCGTCATAGATGTCAATGTAACGGGCCCATGTGGAATAGGATGTTTACAGATTGCGGTAAGAGTGCTGTGCACGGTTCCAGATCTATTACTTTGTGTCGCTCATCATTGCTTTGACGATGCTATTTTCGAGTGCAATAGGTGGTTGGTGGTAGGTTGCGCCAATGAATAATTGTTCTGTATGCATATCGATTACTGTCCAGTTGGAGCTTACCATTTCACTTTATAGGTGTGACGAGTGGCTCTGCCTTTATTGTTGCTGTACGTACAAGTATAGGGGCCTAGCTCATCCAGATGAAACCACATTTGCAGCGTCGATCGCTTTGCAAGCGTTTTTCGAGGGGCGGGATCTTTCCAAGAACGACATGGATAAGTGTATCGCATACTGGAGAGATAATATCTCGGAGCAAACAGACCCTTCGAGACGAAAGCGACCGGTATGTTGCGAGCCCTTGTGTGCTCCGTGCTGCACTCTCTCTTGCATTCAGCGCCTAGTACATCCGAAACGCAATATACCATACAAAGAGGATGATGTTTCGGAGGAACTAGGGGAGGTGCGTATGAAATGAATGTGATTTGGAGCTTGCGGTTGTGTATCGCATAGTCTTATTGGCTGACCCTGTACCTTCAGGTATACCGGAGATACAATGCCGAAGCAGAGAGTCAAATACAAAATTACAATTCGTTCTATGCACCTGTCAGACTGTCTACATTTTGCCGTGCCTGGGGATGTCGTCGAGTGTGTGGACGTAAGGGTGTTTTTTTCTGTACGGAAGGATGCAATCATTGCGATCGAAAAGCTGGTGATCCAGCTCCTCCTTTGGATGTCCACGACTTTGATGATGAATGCGATGCTTCTACCGTTCTCATAAAAGTCCTTGGTCCTCCTCCTGCCAATATTTATATCCATCGATGGCGATGGGATCCAGAATTGCAGAAGAATGTATTAGATGAGTATTCCTCGGTTAAACGAGCAAATTTGGAGGTCGCGATTGAAGAATCCGAGAAAGATGTATGATGCTATTTATAACAAGGAGGCGAGATCTTCGTAGCACTTTTTCTGGAAGCTTTGTTGCAACCTATCACTACTTTGATTAAAAATTCTTTGTAAACTTAGACGTTACATTTTACTACGTGAAAGAGGAGCCGAAAGACCTAGTTGGCCCATTGAAACGTACGGTAAGGTTATGAGCTGTGACGTGTTGCGTTCGTCAGTCAGTTTTCGTCCGTGTGTCTGCATCATCGCATCGCATGCATGCGATTTATTGTGATGTGTGCGAGATGCCTGGAAGCAAAAAAAAGAAGTAAGAGAATCATCATCTGCGAAACAAGAAAGCGTGCATGCGACGCTTTCGGTTCCCTTACAAACATATTTCTGCTCGTCTTGACTCGATGAGGCTCCGATACTCTCTTTGCCGGCAGCGCTTGCTGTCTTTCCTCCTCCTCCTTCGATGGGATGGATGCAACTTTCTATTTCAGCATCACGTCAATCATCAACGCTTGCCTCTGCAGTAAGCGTAAAAGCTTTAAAAGCTACAGTGAACACATTAGATGAGCTCGCACCTGCGCTGATGCAGAAAGATGAAACCCCGATTGCACGAGGTACTGTGGTGGCCAATTTTCCGGGAGGTTTTGCAGCGATCAAGCTCGACGACGGCAACGACGAAGCAACATCGACTGCACCCGAAGTGATTGATTTGACGAACAGTGCTGCTGCTGTAGCTGCTGCTAAAGCGGCAGCGAGCGGATCAGGTTGCTCGTATGGCGACTTACAAGGAAAACGTGTGCAGTTCTCTCACGGATCGTCGGGTGTTGTTGTCTGCCATCGTCCTCCGATTGCTTTCGTTCTAGCCGCCGACGAATCATCTGCCGAACATATGGAAAGCGCGCACATTTTTCGAGATATGGCAAATGTTTCCGTCTTCGGCGAGGCTTGTATAGTGGACTGTTTTGGAAAGGCTATCGAGAGCGCGGTGAAAGAAGGATCAATGGAACGTCCTATTTTTGCCCCAATACCTCAAGTAAAAGACATTGCACTCATTAACAGCCCGATGCTGACAGGAACCACCATGATTGATTCCCTAGCTCCCATTGGGCGAGGGCAAAATATGCTCTTTGTTACATCGGATCGGAAGAGTGCGCAAGGATACGCAATGGATCTTGTGCGAACACAATTGAGAAACGGAGGAAGCACAAAGTGTGTGTACGCGATTACAGATGGACAGGAGAACATTCTTCAACAGTTAGAAAAGCATGACATTGCCGACAAAGTCACTGTGATTGTCCCAAATTCGAGAAGCGGCAAGAGCGAAACCGCTCAAGCAGCCGAGGCAGTTACAATGGCCGGCACGGCGTGCGCCATCGGAGAAGCTTTCGCGCTGGAGGAAGGGGCACACTCGCTGGTTATAATTGATACCATTGATCAGCATAAGAAACTGTGGGATGCGACTACTCGGACTTTGGTTGACGTGTTTGGTGTTGAGGCGGTTGTGGAAGGTGACCGAAATGGCGGAGCGTCTTCCGAAATGCGCTCCTTTACTCATCACTTATCCAGCGATCCGCACAATACAAAGCTAGCAGGGGGAGGAGGGAGTGTCACGCTGCTTCTACTGACAACAGTGCCTGAACCAAGTACGGATGAGAATACGGTGTACGACGAGAGTTTGTTTGAAGGAAGCCCAGCAAAAATTTTAGAGCGCATCAATCTACTTACCAAGCGTGGAATCCCTCTAACTGCTGCAAATCTGAGAAAAATTGACATTCCTATACCGTCAACAGCGGAAGGAGCCCGCCGCTTCGCTTTGCAGCATGTAGACGATCTAATAAGTATGTCAGATGGGCAGATATGGATGGATGATCGTCTGAAAGGAAAACAAGAACCCCTTTAGACCCTCAACGTAGCGTCACTAGAATTGGTATTGGAGCTGATACCGATTCAAGAGCAGATGCTCCTGCTTTGAGACGAGTTGTGGAAGGCTTACGCCTTGACCTCTCACAAGCTGCCAATATGGATGGAGCAGAGACAACTGCTGCGTCAAAAAAACAAATACAAAGACAGCAATCACTTATATTAGCAATGTATCAGAAACCTGGTAGCGGTGGACGCAGGCTCTCCGAATCTTGCGTAGCGCTCCTAGCGGCATACAACGGGTTTCTGACCGAATTCATCGAAAAAGGTGCCGTTTCTGGATCGACAGCAGGGCTCCAGTTGATGGAGGATCTTTTGCGGTATGTGGGAACAAAGGAAACTAAGTGCATGGATGAAATTGACCAATCTATGGATTTATCCGAAGAATCCCGCGTTAAGCTTGCAAAAGCAATCGAATCTTTCTTCGATAACAAAATTTGATTAGATGGAAAGTTGAAATTCCATGTATTGGTAGCAAGTAGCAAGTTGATTATTTGCCGTTCGTTTGTTGGAGTATTCATTCTTGCGAAGACATACTCTATGTAAGCTCTAGAAAGCAGCCGGAGCCCGGAGCGCTTGCGCTTGGAACTTGGGACCGACATGAGAAATCAAGCATGGATTCAAACCAAGCTCTAAGAAAATCCAACTCGCGACTAGAGCTAGAGAGACCGCTGGATGATGCTTCGTGTTCGTGCTTCATGCCAAAGTATTGACCATTCTAAATTTGGCTCCGGTCCCCGATCTTGGCCTTATAGTGGCTGTCTTAGAGAGGTCGGTCGTTATGCCCTGAACTTTGGCTTTTGTATGCTCTTCGCTGTGAGCGAGGGCGCGGCAACAAGGCAACATACCCAGACTCGCGAGCGGAGTGCCGGATAACCTTAGCACGTGAACCTTTTAGCTTTTAGCCCAAAGAAATCTACTGAGTAACATCTTATTTCTTATTTAGCCCTTGGCCCCTAAAAAACGGGAATGAATGCATAGTTCGGCCCTTGAAGACTTTTGCAACACTTGGTTCTTGGTTATTGTCTAGCGTAAATTGTGAAAGTTGAAGGTGACGTAGGAATCGACGTTAACTTCTATAAAGCATGGGGCTCATGGCTCATTAGTAAAAGAACGTTCGGTTTGCGGTTTGCGCTTTTAACTTTCAAATTTTCACTGAGGATTGTGAAGTGACATGTGACATTTGACATTTGATAGGCGACATGTGACCCTTTTATGACCCTTTTGTGACCGAAGGATTATTTCTGATTTCCGCTGTATTTTGTACTGGCTGTCGCTTAGTTTATGTTTGATACTTTTACATATTCTACTCCTACCAGCTCCCGCCATTTTGATAATTGATTTTGTGGTCATAAGTACTAGTATGTATTATCAAGTCACATTTGGCGATTAAGTCTTCCGTTGGATACAGCTTAACCGATAGTCCCATTAACAGGTCGTGATTTGTCAGGCGAAGTTAAAAAAATTCGTACAATTTTCTTTATGGTCGCACATGGAGTACATTTACGTTGCTAAAAACAAAGAAGGCGACGCGAAAGGCGCGAAAAGACCTGGTACTTTTGTACGCGTCCAGGCGTTGAATATGTACTGACTGGGGTAGGGTCCAGACTTTTTCGTCGCCAAAGTCGGTAATGCACATCTATGCGAAAAATTTAATGAAAGTAACCTGCTTTAATAAACTTTGAGCTATATTTTTAGATACAGTCGATCTTACCCCAGTTTCCTAATTACATTGAGCAGTATCGACGCTGCCGGCGTTTTAGTCATAAGTCCCCTAAAATTCAGTGAGGAGTTGCTTCGGACACTTACGGAGTTTGCGGTACCGGTACGTTGGGTGTTTCCGGGACGTATCCCACAATGAATATAATTTTTATTCGTCGTTGTTCGAAGAGCGTAGCGACGATGCAAACCATTCGGAACCGCTCTTCACGCTCCGGCGGGCTAAGCACGAATTGCGAACCGTTGTTGCAATCAAAGCCTTCCAATTCAAAGAATAAAGGAACTCTTAGAAAGCGCAGAAGAATATTAAATATCGGCTCTCCGCAAATGATAAACGCAGCAAATACAAAGACGCAAGTAAAGGCGATCGCTCCTCTAGTTGAGTCAAAGGCCCCAGCGATCTCGAGTGAAATTCGGGTCCTTCTGTATACAACATGTTACAATGTCATCGATGGCGTAACTCTAACGATCCGGAAGCTTGAAGAGGAGATCTTGGCGGCTGGTCATCACGTATGTATACTGTCAACTGCCTCTGGTGACCCCGCGAATACAAACATGGACGGAGTACATCCTAATAGGCGCGTTGTATTTATCGATGACTCTGTACCTATTCCCTTCCTGCACGATGAAAACAACCCAGATTTGACGTATCATGTCGGTTTCGCTTTGTCGCGGTCGGTTCGAGCACAGATTGAAGAGTTTGAGCCAAGCATTATTCACATTACTGTTCCAGACTGCACAGGATGCCACTTAATTCAATATGCTCGAGAGAAGGAACTCCCGATCATGGGAACATATCACTCGAACATTCCTGAATATATGGAGCATTACCCAGGTTTATCATGGTTGAAAATCATTCTGGGTCGCTACTTCCGGCATCAATATAACTTCTTGCAGACCCTGTATGTCCCCACTCCTTACATTCAAAAACGTCTCGTTGACTCCTACAAGATGGACAGTGTTACCAATCTCGGCATTTGGGGCCGGGGTGTCGATATCAACAGCTTTCACCCCTACCACCGTTCCCTGAAGTACCGTCACAGCCTTGGCATTCCCGATGATTGCCCTGTGATATGTTGGGTGGGCCGATTAGTCTCGGAAAAGCGCCCCGATATCTTCGCCAACGTTGTTCGCCGTCTCCATTCCACCGGTGTGAACTTTCACGCGCTTGTGATTGGTGCGGGTGCGTGCGAAGACGAGATCAAGCAACTGCCGAACACGACGTTTTGCGGCTGGATGAACATGTCAGAACTGGCGGTTGCGTACGCTTCATCCGATGTATTCTTGTTTCCTTCTGCAGTTGAGACCTTTGGTAACGTCACCCTCGAGGCTGCGTCCAGTGGACTGCCTGTTGTAGTGGAAGAGGGGTGCTCTGGCCATCTAGTTAGTCAAGGAGTCAATGGCTTTGCTTGCCCAGAGGGTGACTCCGATGCGTTTTATGAGGCAACACTCCAGCTCGTTACGGACGCCAAGCTTCGAGACGCATGTAAAATTGCCAGCAGAGAAATCGCTGAGACTATGGAAAAGCGGTCGGTGGTACGGGCCATGTTAGACAACTATGCCCAAGTCACCGATCAGTTCTACATCGAATACGGTGGTTACCATGCCAATCGCGACCGTGTGTATCGCAAGCCAAACTCATTTGTCGCCGGAAACCACCCTAGGCCGCTTATCTTTGTCATGGTGGAGTATCTAACGATCGTGCTGTTTCAAGTCATTTGGAACATGACCAACTTTTTCATGTCCATGCAAGAAATGATGCTTTCGTTCGCAGGTTTTGCCAATGTGAGCCATCATATTCCTCAGCAGCTACCATTTCACAGCGTTTACGTGAGCTCGATCGAAGAAACGGTTGGAATGTCAACTGAAAGCGAAAGAAGTTCAAGCTCAGGGTCGCCAAGGAGTTCTGTTCCGTCTGATAGCCAATCTCATCAGACTGATGGATCAAGTCCTTCCATGTCACGCATCTCTTCAAGTAGTTTAGCCGACTCCACAACAGAATGCAATAACAGCATCAGTGATGACGAGCTATCTGAGACCGAAGAGGGTGTCCTTGGTCACCAGGCGTGTGCTCCCGAGTTCAACTGCGCCCGCGTTGATGGACGCAGGTTCAGTCATGGTGTTGCTTCGGTGTTTGTAACGTTTGTCGAGTTCCAATGTCTAATGGAGAGTCACATCCGCAATGCGGTCAGTGGCTGCTGTATTCCGACTTTCAAACGGGCAGTCAAACGCAAGAACAGTAGTGGCGACCTACAGCATCTAGTTGAAGACTCAACTCACGGAAGACCGCTTCGAAGTCGACTGGATATGTCTGGCTTGATTCAGCCAGATGGCCACCGTTTGCGCCGACAAAATCACCATACCTTGGAAAGTATTACCACGGTATAGTTCATAAATGAGTTGTTTGTATGACTCCGTGAACACCGTGAACACGGGTTGCACTTCAACAATCTAATAGCTAAAACAATCATTTCAAACGACTTTGCTGAGCGTAGCTAATTTTCGACACCAATCAAAAACAGTAGAACTACCGTGCTCCGGCAACATTCGTCTCACCAAAATGAAAGACGCGAGAGAATTAAATCAATGAACCCCTTAACCTGGCAGAGCTAAATCAATCCTGGGTTTGGACGAAGACAAGTTATGCGTTAGATTTTAGCTTCTATTTCTCACACAGAGATATCTTTCGACATCACGACTTGCTGCTAAATAGCGTCTATGTACTGGACATCAGACCCACATGCAGAATACTCTGTTTTAGTCACTTGTGACCTAGCTAGCGAGACCTCGCACATTCTTGACTCAAGCTATCCGGGATTCCCTGGTCGATTGGTAGACACGACGACTACTCGACTCGGAAATCAAGTCTTGTATCAACACCAAAAGGGGCAGTTTTTACTGTGAAGATTAATGAACAATGATTTTCAATGGACGAAAAAACAGGCGGATCATCACGATTTAGCATCAACAAAATAATATGGTGCAAAGACAATTCATAACATTCATTCCTTGTCGGCATCCCTTTTTCTACTGAAGAGAGGTCTAAATCACTGCTCACGCGTTATCTTGTGGGCGACTAGTGGGTGCAGAGATTGGCTAGAAAAATAGTTTAAACATTAATATGGAGACTACCTCGAAGCGACCCGTCGATTGTGAAGGCGAAGCCGCATCCAACAAACGCCCCGCTCTTGCAAATAACCATGCTGTAATTGTGCCTGACGGTGCAGATCGAGATGAGTCGGTTCATCATGTTCCGCTGGGGAGTGATGAAGTGGTAACGACCGCCGATTTGAATCGAACGCCCAAACCAGGAGAGGAGGACGTATCTGCAGAAGACAGAACGAGCAAGGACTATTACTTTGATTCGTATGCTCATCATGCGATTCACGAGGAAATGCTGAAAGACGATGTACGAACAAAAACTTATCAAATGGCTATTATGGACAACAAGCATCTCTTCCAGGATAAGGTGAGGATCTGCGTTTTGTTCGGTTTGGTTTCGACGACTGATAGAAATCTCACTCGTGCCTTGTCACATCAGATCATCCTCGATGTTGGTTGTGGGACGGGTATTTTATCAATGTTTGCTGCTCAGGCTGGTGCCAAACACGTATACGCGGTCGACTGCTCCAGTATAATTGATCAGGCTAGAAAGATTGTCGAACGAAACGGCTTTGCGGATAAGATCACTTTGATCAAAGGAAAGGTCGAGGAAATAGATTTGCCTGTTGATCATGTTGACATTATTGTTTCCGAGTGGATGGGTTACATGCTGCTGTGAGTATAGTTAAAGGAGATTATTGATTTGAAGCATTGCGAAAATCGACTTATTCGAGACTATTCGTTTTCTTCCTTCAGCTACGAATCGATGCTTGACACAGTAATCTATGCCCGTGATCGATGGCTTATACCCAATGGAATCATATTTCCTGACAAAGCAGGTAGGTTTGTGTTGAAGATTATGAAGGTTTTCGATGTCCATTGTTTGACTCAACTAAAGATGACTGTATTTTCCTCCGGTAGTCCTTTTTATGGCAGGCGTCGAAGATGGCAGCGTCAAGCGCGAGAGATTTGATTATTGGCATGATGTTTACGGATTCGATATGACGCCCATCAAAGAAATTGCCATCACGGAGCCGGTCGTCGATGTGATCGACCCCAAGGCGATCGTCACAAACGCGGTACCGATTTTACGTCTTGATATTTTGACATGTAAGAAGGAAGATCTTGAATTTACAGCCAAGTTTCGACTACAAGCCCATCGAGATGACTACATCCATGGTTTTGTCACCTATTTCGGTACGTGCTTGCTTTCAGAGGTCATTGTTGTCGGTACGCCGACTGGCTGTGTCTTACTAACTGCGTTCTACAGAATGTGCCTTTTCACAAATTCATAAGCCTATCGGATTTACTACTGCTCCCTTTGCTCGTTATACGCATTGGAAGCAGACTATTCTTTATCTTGAAGACACGATTACAGTATGCGCAGGCGAGTCTTGCGAAGGGGAGATTTCGTGTCAACCGAATCGGCGCAATCCTCGAGATCTTGATATCGGTCTTAATCTTCGATTCAAAGGACGCTATTCCAATTGCGATAAGTCGATCAAGTTTCGCTTGCGCTAGAGATTTCTTGCTCTAGATGTGAAAAAATTGACGTTTTGTAGCTATTCCCTGCCTATTTTAATGCAAACTACTGGTATCGCTTGTGCCTAGCTTCTCTCTACTAACTACTGAGTGTATTACGTGACCTGATGGTTACGCCTGAGGTCAGACATTGCTTTAGGCTCTACGGAAGTATTAGCTATTGGGGTTTCTAGTACCGGTACCGGTACCGGTACTCGTCCGAAGCAAAGTTAGATGAGCTGAGTCACGTGGGGTCGTGCGCCGGACAGGCGCTCGAATTGTTTCGCGTGGTCGTTTATGTTGACCACAAAATAAAATAAATCGTTTCTTTCTGGAAAGGGAATCGTCGCCTTCGTAATAGTCAAGACAAACCTTTCAACAATGTTTTTCAGATATAAAAACATATTACGCGATCAGTGCTCACAGTTTGCGAAACTGTCGGCGGCAAGGTCTTACCCTTGCGGAATGACGACTACTGCCTCCCAGAGACGACTCAACGGGACAGCGCCATCGCCACGCTTTTGGGTACCCCCAGCTTATCAAGGAGGATTGCGGACTAGTGAGGCGTATGAAAAACGCAGAGGCGGCAAGAAATCACGAGATGTCAAAGGCCGGAATGAAAAAGGTAGACCTTCTAGTTTGAAGGTTAAGAAGAAACGTAATCTGGAGGACGGGGCGGCGTTGTTGACAAACGTTTTTGAAGAGAAAAAGGCGCGGTTTACGGAGACTTGCAGCAATCTTTTACTTTTCTCTCGTCAGTACAAAGATCATCTTGCTCATGGATCCGTGTCTGCGGTAGACACAAAGATTACTATGCCGTCCACATCGACGACGTTTCTTACCAAACAACTGAAGGATGCTTTCCATGATATACATAGCACTGAGACTACGCTCACGTGGAATCATATTATCAGCACCGAGATGATTTTTCGGGAAATATCAGTAGCTCTTCAAGAAGCGATCGTTTTGTGTACCTTCTTAGCGAAAGAAGAAAAGTCACTAGTGAAACGCAAAGAATATGCGGATCTAGCAGAATTCGCCTTGTCTTCGCTGCTTTCCCTTCGATCAGAACGTGCCTTGCTGGTGAAGTCTGTGTACAACTGGAGTTCGAATGTCTCTCCGCCCTATCATCGCAAACAAACAAAGTCATCGTCCATTAAAGCTTGGGTAGCCACTCTGTTTGAAACGGCAGCCAGAGATAATCCCGAAGCGGGGCCTTACACGCAAGCACTTCAGATGTCTGGCTCCTTTGCACACGAAGATCATTCCCTAGGAGTTTCGCAATCCATGTTTCTCGCAGTTATGGAAAGCATTGTTTCGACTATTCCGAGCTTTAGACTGGATAGTATGACATTGGATCCGCTGATCTCGCTTGAGAATGGTAATGAAACTGTACACCGCCTTGTGAATTTGTTGGACAAGATTCCTTCTCCAGATTTGGAGCACAGTGAATTGTTTGCGTTTACAATGTCAATCTTTGCCAGCGTGGGAACACTGGAGAGTGCCCGAAACAGTTTTGACTATTATCGACGGTATAATCACATTATACCATTTTCTTTGGTCTTGAATGCATATTGCGAAGCAGCGAGACGAGAAGAAGATCATGACCTTTCTAATTTGATCGCGGATGAGTGTTTTAATCTCGTTCAGCAGGAATGGGACGAAAGCTTACCAGAAGAGCCAGTAGATGGGGTGAATCATCTTTGCTTGTCGCTGGAATGTGTTTTCTTGGCGAGAGGGGGAACAGAACTTGACATGTGTGACCGTGTTGAAACACTAGTGAGGCGCGTTTTAACAAATGAAGAGTATGACAGCATTTTGAGCGATGCAAAAACTCAGAATGTGGTGTTACCGCCGGAAGGTCCTACCATCCATCTTCTGGACTGTCTAATCAAAGTGTTAGGAAGTTGCCAGGAAGAGCAACGCATCAGACGCGCGCAAAAATTGCTGGATTACTTGCTGTATTATACAGGGTGGGGAGGAGCGACGCCATTGTTTCCGAGCACTGGTGCATGCAACCAGCTACTAGATGGTTTGTGTTGGCTACATCGAGGTCAGCCACAGGCCGTACATGAGGAAATAAAAGGAATGACTTGGAATACGCTTTGTCGCTCCTAAACTTCATGCAGACAACAGGTAAAAGGTGTTGCTGGCCGACCGACTCCACTTTCCAGTCCATTTTTAGGCTGTTGTCGAGTGTGGCTCCCGACGACCTTGGCGAACAATCGGAGTATGTGCTTTCAAACATGGAAATGAGAAATCCAATTTCTTCTGATCCCATTCACATATCCCTAGCAATGTATCATAGAGTGATTGGTTGTTGGGTGGAGGTGGCGAACAAAAAGAGAACAACTGGCAAAGCTTTTGAAAGATGCATGTTTCTTCTCGAACAAATGGAGATCCAGTCGATGCCCCTACTTTTAACGGAAAAGAAATACGTACCGCAAGCGTCAAAGGTCTTTATCACACTGAGTTACAGCCGACGGTGCGAACATACAAGCTTATTTTTGGCATTTTTCAAACAGAAGCAAGTAATGTTGGCGGTGAACTAAGCGAGAACTCGGAGCGGCTCTTTTTGCTCTTGTCGATAGTATCAACTTGCGTGGTATACTAGCGAGCGAACCTTCGCTAAGGAGGCGTGTCAGGAATTGTGTACAACTTATAGCGCGCGAATCGGAGGAGAAGCGTCGCATCCAAACATTACTTGAAGATTTGAAATAAAGACCATAAATGTCACTGAAACGCAGTCGACTAAATTAAGAACCTATTCAATTCAGTACTATGAAAGTGCGCCTTGGCACGGGTCTGGTATTTCATCGAAAGGACAAGAACGGTACTTGTCGCCATTTCTTTTCACTACACTTCGAACTTCGTGCTCTAGGCTGAGAATAGGCCCTGCTTCTGGTTGGTAAGGGTCGACGATATCAAGAATGCGAAACATGCAATCATCTATCGCCTGATCGAGTGTGTATGCCTGTCGTTTGAAGCGTGGGTTGACGTACACCAACTTCAGTGCATCGGCTTTTCTATAGCTCTCGCTAAAGTCGGCCAGATAAATCGAAATGTGTGGACCGTAGTTTGAGGGAAAGCTAGAATAGCCCGATGCCAGCTCTTGTTGTTCGTCACGCAAGTCAACATGTAAAACAACAGAATCGTCCGTCGGGTTAGGCGCAAAAGTAAGCGTTTGAAAAGGCCCGACGGAGACCACCACCGATTGTGAAGAACATTGGAGAATCGGAGCCCCCATGATCTCTTCATAAAAGCGAGCAATTCCCTGCATGCTACAACCCGGAGGCGTATGAATGGTCAAATCACGTAGAGCTAAGCCATCTTTTCCTTGGATCCTGGCTGCAATCCTCGTGAATCCATTTCAGCGTTGTCACCTTGCACGATTCGAAAAACATTGCCCCATGGATCGTCCACCGAAAGGCTTTCGTCGTCCTCGACTCGCACAGCAAACTTGGTCTCTTGAAGCAAATGCTTAACTTTGTCATAACGATGCAAGACCGTGGATAGATTGGGATACGATAATGTAATGACGCCATTCAAAACTTGTGCATCGGGTTTTCCTTCCGGCAAGTGAAACTGATTTGCACCAATGTTGGCCCATAGTGTTTTTCGACCTTGAACTATATTTTCTTGTTTCCGCGGATCAACGGCACAATTCAAAAAATCAAAGTAGAATGCTTTCAACCAATCGTGTCGGCCTTTCTCGTGATTGATATTGAGATGATCTAGAATGAGAATGTTGCCTACAGGTTGCTGTGTTCTTGGTAGATGTTTGGATGATTGACTCGCCGAAAGAGCGTACGTGTGCGATACCACAGCTGCTAAGAACACCAGAAACATTGAAGAGACCATTATTGGTTGAAAGAGGGTGCCGAGACTTTGTTGATGGTCTCAACAACTAGTACCTTTGGTTTTTGACAAATACAACAACGCGGTCGTGATCTTTCCGGGACTGTAAATTAATTGAGTCAAGGACGGTCGCTTCCTGCTTGCAATGCCTATGGAAAGAAGCAAGTCTTTCTGTCTTTCTCTCTCTAATCAACAAATTACTTGTAAGGCACCCCGAGCTTTTTTGTTGTTTTCTTAGTGCTAGCAGAGTTCCTTACCTCATGACTAAAAAATGCAGTTCTGGTAAAAACGAACAACACATTGGACCATAGTAATTGTTAGATGAAATTCGACATTACTTTCTACGTCGACTATCGAAGGGTAGATCGACGAGGCAGCAAGCATCTATACTTTGCAACTCTAGATAAATAAGTATATCATGTCCAGGTGAAAAAGGTTGATCATCGCTTTTGTAGGAACACTAAACGGTATTAACACTTTACCAAGCTCATGACTGAATAGGAAATACCTTTGCACTCTGTCCGTCTGTCCTTCTGGGCGTCGCCGTTTGAATTCGGACGAGCTGCATTTTTCGCATTGTGGTTTTTCGTGCCAAAAACCTTTCCCCGCTTTTGTCTCTATTTTATACTTTCGTGTTGTATTTCGGAGTTGGACCTTGTATCATGAGATTTTATTTGTTTCAACAGGAAGAAAAACGAAGTTGCTGCGCGTGAACGATTGAAAGTAACAGAAAAGTGGAATGAAAGCGGTCTGGAGTTGCATTGGTTCTGGCTTTCTGTTCTTGCCCGCAATGATACGAGGCGTCGGCAGTTTTCGAGGCCATTGTGCTGCGCTCGCCAGGCCTTTACAAGAGAATACAAGAGTTATTTCTATACTTGTACGTGCCTCTTCAACGTATTCGAATGACGATGAAGATGAATTGCTGACTATTCAGCGACGCATTGCACAGTTAAATGGTGGAAATAAAGTTAATTTGAAAAGCCCCAAGCAAGTTTCTCATGCCATTTTCGGGGATAAACGGAGTACCGAAAAGAAAGTGTTGGAACTTGCTGCGAAAGGGATGATCGCTGGATTGGATACATCTCGGCAGGAACTGGCTAGGCTCGTATTACGATATCGGGAGTTGATCAGCACTACTTCCTTGGTTGCCAGAGTCGACAATTTTCAACGACGGAGCATGTCGACTGCTGTTTATAATAGTGTTTCCGGTAGTGATGCTTTCGAAAGCGGGTCGGATACGATCGCTGAAAATTCACCGTTAATACCGAATGAACATTATTCTACCGATCCCCTCGATCAACGATCTCCTTTCGAGTTGGCTGTGCACAACTTGTTTCTGAATAAGAAATCAAAGGTATCTCATCAGTGGCGAGAACCACTATTGCAACTCAGGCGGCCTTCTTCTAAGGCGCTCGTGTTGCAATTGGATTCGGGACAGTGTCCGATGGGGTTTGATCCTTTAGCACAACCATTCGATTCTCTTCGGGGAAGCATGGATACTTTGGAAGAAGAAGCGACTAGGACTACTACAGCGGGCAAAAGGGCTCGTTCCTGGGTTTCTGTCGAGAGCAGAAAGAGAAATACCCAGACTGTGTGCTGTTGACAAGATGCGGTGATTTTTACGAAGCGTTCGGAATTGATGCCATTATGCTCGTCGAACACTGTGGACTGAATTCTATGGCTGGTAAAGCAAGAGCTGGATGTCCGATACGGAACGTTCAAGGAACAATAGACGGTCTTACGAACCAAGGATTCCGTGTTGCTGTGTATGAGGAAGGGACTGACACGGACGCATCATCTGGGGCTGGAGCTTCAGCGGGTGCAAAGTCGCGGATCAAGCATCGCTTCCTCTCTCAAATTGTATCTCCTGCTTCGCCGACGTATCTTTATGACTTGGTGCTGTCTGGAACAGCTGACACCTTGGCTATGGCAGCTCCCTCTCGCCCATACGTCGGTGTACTTTCGCTGGCGTCGGGATACACTCTGGTCGAAGTCTCTACCGAGGAAAGGAGCGTAAGAGTATCAGAACGGCTGACGGCCGAAGCTGTGGCCTGTAGGATTGCGGCATACCCTCCTACAGATCCGTTGATGTATATGCCTACTCTCACTGAATATGCTGCAAAGCGATCAGGTTACTCGCTTCCATTTCTACCGACCAGGCGGCATGGCGAATTTGACTCGGGCTTGCGGCTGCGCATGCAAATAATTCCACCAATGCTATATCCTGAAGCTCGGCCTGGCGTTACCGACGTTGAGCGTGCCAAGGATATCGTTTTAACAACCCTTCTCCGTGCGACCGGAAGTCGAGATGACACTGACAACCAGCAAGGTAATGTTGCAATAGCTGATTACACCCTTTTCGAGTCGTCGGATACTCTTGGGATGGAAAAAGTTACGTACACGAATCCGTTGTACGTAGAAACTGCAACTCAGCTGGGATTGATGAATGACCCTACGATACCATCCCTGATTGCCTCTGTTTTGCCGCACTCGGCCCCTGCCTCAACGCGCCGTTTTCTTCGGCGTCTGCTTCTGAACCCGCCGCCTCCGACGGTATCCGACTCATTGCGGAATTTGGTTCGCTTCTTAAAGAAAGACTTTCATAACTCTCTCCCTCCACTTACAGTGTAAGCCAAATGATCCGTTTTGTATGTCTTGTCCATTGCCTTACCTGTGTGCGTCTTGCGTTTTTCAGACCTCCACTAGGAAAGATGTTGTCGCTTTTGAGGGCTGGACAAGCAAGTGCGCAAGTTTTTGGTGAACTGCTAAATGTTTTGCATGGAACAATTACTGCGCTTGACTTCTTTGAACGAGAGCCCCAAGTCCTAGACTCGTTCCTTACGCTGATTCAGTATGAAAGTGGTTTAGCAGCTGATGCACCGTCACTACGTAAACGCTGCGCTGATGCAATTGAATCCATACAGAATGTGCTTAGCCCACTTCATCATAGGAGGTCATCTCCGTCCGTCATGCTGGGAAAAGCTGATATGTTCAGTGATTCCTGGAAGGTAATTCCTCAATCCTTCTTCGAAAGAAATGAAGCTTCTTGGCGAGGTCGTGTGCACGAAGAGGCCGTTGCAGAGGCGTATCACGCTGTCAGTGAATGTTCGAAAAAGTTGGCCGAAGTGGTTGCCGAAGATTTCTGGGGCTCAAGTATCCAAAGCCTCAGTAAACTGGAGAACATTCGCAATCCTGTTGTGCAAGATATCTTCAACAATCTGATTGCTCTTAAGGAGATCCCGAAGTTTTGTTCTGGCAGCGACAAAAGCAGGTATTTCCATCCAAGAGATCGAAACGGAAAACTATTGAAGACTCGCTATACTACTGAGGCTGTGCAATTGGCCCTGGCGGACTATATCGCTGCTTGCGACGCAGCCTGTAGCGAGGTTTCTTCTGTACTCGTGCAATTGAGTAGAACGCTCCATGATGGAGGTCATCTTCCTGCGATCGTTCAAGCATCCCATGCCAATCTTGTTCTTTCGTGTGCATACTTTCACGCATGTCAGGCCAACAGGTTGGGATGGAATGTCGCCGAAACATTTGAACCCACTCCCAAGAAAGAATTCGCTCTTTCGTTGAAGGGCATGTGGCCCTACTGGATTGATAAATCGAATGCAGTTGCCAACTCTTTCGATTTATCAGGGATCTATATATTAACTGCACCAAACATGAGCGGTAAGAGTACGCTAATGCGATCGGCCGCTGCCGGTGCGCTCCTAACAGCCTGCGGCCTTTGTGCCCCGGTTGAATGTGGATCGGAAATACGGCGTTTCGACAACATTTTTGTGCGTGGAGCATCTTCTGATATTCCGACTGAACAAAAATCTGCATTTGGAGCTGAAATGGGCGACATCGCGGCCATGCTTCGTTGTTGTGGCCCAAAGTCCCTCGTATTTGTGGACGAGCTTGGGCGGGGGACATCCCCCGAGAGGGAACTCGTCTTGCTGGAGCAATAGTCGAATCGATGGCAAACGCAGGTATAAGTGGAATATTTGCAACGCATTTGCATGATATCCTTCAGTTACCTTTGAATTGTTGGAATACCGTGGCCCTCAAACGTATGGCCGTCGACGAAAGACAATCATCCTCTGCTAGATGGACGTTTAAATTGGAAGATGGTGTTTGTACGAATTCAATGGCACTTGAGACTGCTGCACACTTTGGTTTGCCGTCATCCATCATTCAGCGGGCTCAAGAGCTCTCCTACTTCGACATTCCTTCTGATAATGCTGGGTCAACTAAAAATTATGATATCGAACAAGGCTCCGTCTCAACGCTACAGGATGTTGTGCCCGTTGCAGAGAGTATAACTCAGCAATCGAGCATCATTATTCCTCCAGCATATCATCCGCCTGCTTCCTTGGATGGGCGGTCTACTGTTTATATATTGGAGCTCGATTCGACCCCTCGAAAGTATTACGTTGGTGAAACAGATGATGTTAGATCGAGATTATTGCAGCATCGTAGAAAAGGAGGAATGTGGTCTAATATGACTGCTATCGTCTTGCCAGCTCCAGGGGGCAAATCTCAGGCACGTGTTTGGGAGAGTCGTCTCACCCAGTCACTGGCGAGCAAAGGATTCTTTTAGTGAGTGTTAGCGACGGAAGGTCCATCAGATCTAGTAACATAAATGGAAGCTACTTAGAAGCAAACTAAAAATATCGGTCGCAAGTTCACTACCAAAAAAATCGGACTATTTCTGTGCCTGAAGACGCCGGCGCTGATGACTGAGCAGTTGCTTGAGCATGCCACGCATATCCTTGCGGTACGTGTCTCTGGAACCAGCAGGAACACTCATGCGGTAACGCAACTCATCAGTAGTCAGACACTCCCCCAGCTCCAAAAGCGCACCAAGAACCGTCGATATGTGATTTGGGGCTACCTTATCCGACCGCATGGTCAAATAATACCATTCTCCAGTCTCAGGGTCAAAGCCCACCTCGGCAATATGATCACCGGACTCGACCCTGTCGGCTTCAAGACGCATACGTTCACTCAGCGGCAATAGAATGTGTCTTGTCATATCGACCCTTGTCTGCTCTTCTCCTAAGCACCCCATTCGCAATGTATTGTCATCGTCATTGTGTAGCAGTGAAAGCAACTCAACATCAATGGTTACAGTGTCCAGATATTTCCATTTCAAGAGGTTTACATCTGTTCCGCACACGTACGGTCGGTTGGGCTGAAAGATTATACCATCGGTCAGATGAAAATGTAAATCGCCTTTATGGTAGCATCGCATACCCCGTTCCTCGACCACATTGGACAGCAATTCGTCCACTTCTGTTCGCTTGACAAAGTTCTTTCGCACAAGAGGTAGTGGGATAGTAGGATCTGCAACATATCTGGGATCGAACATATCCCGATTCGCCGTTGGTGTTCGAAATGATGCCTTTCGTAAGTGATCAAGTCGGCGATCAAACGGCAGTTGCAAGACAGGTTCTGTTGAGGATATCGACATGACGTCAAACACAATAAAAATGGGCCGCGGCTTACGACCTCGCCGATTCATCACGACTTCTCCATCAAATACAGTTCCGGGCTTGATAAGGTCAATGATGTGACTGAAAGGATCTTGGTCGGCTTTCGTAGGTATCGGTTGTTTCGCCTTCATGGCCCGATCAACGAGCACCGCAGTTTTCCCAGTAAATACTAAAAAGTGACGAACACCGTCAGTCTTTTCACTTATATAGTAGGCATCATTGGCACCTCTTTGTATTTCATCAATGTTGTGGCGAGAAAAGTTTACCGGCATGCATCCAGGAAACTTGATATTCGAAAGAGCAGCCGGTGGAACATCATTGGGCCGCTCAATGGGTGATTCAAACCTGCTGGTGCCACGAGCATCTATGAATTTTTTGAGCGCCCCACATTGTGCCAACGCCAACTGTACCGCGTATTTATCCGGATGATCGCGCAACGTTTCTTCCACATTCAAAGCGTCTACTAAGGGATTGATCTGACTCATGATCCACCACAACTGCTGTGCCAACTGATGAGTCATTTTCTTTAAATTTTCTTCGTTCTCTTCATTAATAAGCTGCAGCAAAACTTTCTCTTGCAATTCGACTTCAATTTCAAAGTCTACTTCGGTTGTGGTTGGTGTCGAGCGAGAAGTTGTGGTCACTTCTGTGACATCAATTTGCCACGCAATGGATCTATCTCGACGTGTGTAGGACCGTCGTCGCTTGATTCGCATCACACTCCAACCCGGCGGTGGATCATTCGGGACAGCTGGATCTACAATGGTTTCAGAAGCCAACGCAATGCGCAAATCATAATTCGCAGCGGGTATCGTCAAGTCCATCGTAACGAGTTTCTCCTTCGATTCCATTTTCCCAACCAGTGACTTGTGCGACGACCCATGCAATCCAGGATAACAAACACGCCGATCATTTGGATACCCCGAATACACCGTTTCCACGTATTCTTTTTCTTCCAAATCCTGTTTCAGATCACCTCGTTCCGAGGTGACGCCCAAAAGCGTGGGCCAAGGGCGACAATTCACTCAGACCCGACGCCGTCCATTTCGAAAAATGCGCACGGCTTACTCCCGAAACCATTTGACAGCGGGGATTTTGATGACTGCATTCAAAAGCCTTGACTAAATTTCCCTGAACGTGCTTGGCTCCCGTCGATGTGAGCCCGCCGGGGCGGGACGGAATGCGGTACTTTGAGGATACCGAGACGCGCTTCGACTTCGCAGAATGGCTTGAAAATGGGAAGAGTCTGTGCGGGGTTGTATTTTCTCGCCGCATTACGAACTTGTGTCAAAAATATTTGCAGTGTTTGTTCGGGATGTACAGGAGTTGAGAGATAGATGTTGTTGGGTGCGTTGCTGTGTTGTGGTGCTGTCGATGTTTTCTCGTCGAGTTTGGCTTTTTTTGTTATGAAAGCGTTGATATCGAAATTAGGACGTTTACTCATGGTGCATGAGAGAGGATGTTAGCAAGCAATGCCAGTATAAGCCACAATTGATAAAATTTAATAAAGACAAATAATAATGTCTCAAATGGAAAAAATAATAATGAAATGAATTGAGGCAACAGCGAAAAATAGGAAGGCCGGGTCTCTAACCTTTTACAAGTCTCACAGAAAATGTGGGCGTGTGGTGTTTTCGCTTACCCAGAAAAATTGGGCGTGTGGTGTTTCCACATCCCCAGAAAATCTGGTAGCTTAGTGTTTTCACGTACCCAGGAAATGTGGGAATGTGGTGTTTTTAACCAACAGAAAATCTGGTGGTCTTTTCACTTTACCCAGAAAATTTGGGCGTGTTTTGTTTTCCCGTCCACAGAAAATTCGGGGGTGTGGTATTTTCACCTAGCCAGAAAATGTGGGTATGTGGTGTTTCGATTGCACAGAAAATCTGGGAATGAGTTCTTTTGACGTACCCAGAAAATTTGGCCGTGTCGTAGGCGCAGAAAACGAGCCAGCAGCAAAATGCCAGCAAAATACTGAACGCGGATGCGTGACACATCGTTTTCAACAAAAAAATTGCGTCAACAATACGTCCCTGAACGATAACAACAAGATAAATGAAATCATTTGCTCCTTTACGACACTAGCAAGAAGAATGGTGGAGGAATTCTATGTACAAACTGGTGAAGGGGCGAGTTTGTCGACCGTGAGAGCCACCAGTGGCGAGACCCTGACGATTGTACTTCAACAACTGATGAACGAGGACGAAACGATTCTCTGTGGTCCTTCTGAGGTACATTTGATACGCAGTAGTGACGAAAAGGAAACTTCCGAAGAAGTCGTCGGTAAACTTTTGATTACAACAATGAGAATTTTGTTTTGGGTTACCGACAAGGCTTGCATCGACCATGACCTTGTTGTGCCTGCTGTGTGCATTGACTTGCATGCCATGACGGAGGATCCTGTGTCAATTTATATACAAGTCAGGCCTTCCTCCATGTCATTCGACGAGACTTCTATAGAACTTACGATTCTTTCTTCAGAGGAAGAGAAAAATGAAAGAATCTTTGCTGCATTGTGTAAACTCGTTTCTCTGCATCCGGTCGATGATGGGGAGGACGATGATGAGGGGTTCGGACAAGATGATGAGATGATAGTTAGGTCTTCCACGCCCCCACCAGCAACAGAACAAGACCGGGAATCGATGCTGGAATACTTGGATAGTGTCTTGGTGGTTCCTCCTGAATTGGAAATACAAGAGCAGCAAATTGCCTCGGGGCAGTTTGACGATGCTGATGATGACGATGACGCTATTTTATAGCTTTCTGCGTAAATATTAGCAGTTCTCACTTCTAGAGTAGTCAATGATCAAACTTGACGACGAAACAACGTTAACAAGCAAGGCCAACTAAGACTACTAATGACGACGGCGACGTCATGGTAATTTTCCGATGATTTAATATTGTTACCTGGTACAACGAATTTTTGGGTCCAATGAAACCTCTATGAACAACAGTTTCATCTATTTAAAGATGTATGGCCTGATATGGAACATAGGTTCAACCAATTACCAAAAATAATAGTATGCTACATAGCAAAATGATGTTGTCGTCACAATTGTCGGGACTGGATTATGATTAGGAGTCGTAGGAAAAGGTCGTCTACACTTTGTGAGATACTGGTAGGTGCCTGACGACGGTCTGACGATCCTTTCAACAAGAGGCAGCAGCATGCAGCAGGAACAAAGAACCGGATCGGATCATGCTAAGTATTCATAGACTCTACGACAACATGTAGTCAATCCCTTTTCTCGAAAATATTAGTACTTTTGACGAATGGCATTTCAGCTAAATAATGCTTTGATATTCTACAAATAGTACTCAATCCTGAGTGATGGGAACCGTTGCAGCAAGCGCGGCATTACAAGCGACAGAGGTGCAAATGCGCTTGTGCATCGCCGTTTTTTCTTCAATCCTCATCACTTGATGCTGTTCTTGTTGTGCATTGAACCCCCTTTACGGCTAGAGATCATTTTTCTGAAAGAGTATCGCTAACACGCTTCTCTCGTAAGCGCGCCGCTTTTCTGCTTTGATACCGGTGTCCCCAGTTCCCCAAATAGCTGGAAAGGTCACAATGCAGGGAAATACTCCGCAACCCTCGGCGTCGTCGTCCTACTCGTTTGATAACATTGAAAGCATGGAAACATCCCTCCACGAACATCCTATGGGATCTAAATACGATCTTCCTGTGACGTCGTCGGACGTTGTGGATACCGACGCTGCTGTCGGTCCTGACATTGAAAGTTTCGAGGTCGACGGAGACACCAATCGCATCAACCCTTTTGCTCTACGAGACAGCCGCACGCTAACATGGAGAAATGTGCACTTGACTTTGGTAAGATTGTATCTACTTCCCGTTTCTTTCACTTACAAGTCTCACATCTAATACTTTTGAAAGGTCGGCACAAAGTATAGAGAAGAAAAGAAAATTCTCGATAGCGTTTGCGGTGAAATTCCAGAGCGAAAGACAACAGCAATAATGGGAGCCAGTGGAGCCGGAAAAACGAGTTTGTTGAATGTATTAGCGGGTCGATTACAGTCGAGTCGAGAATTACGCGTTGAAGGAGAAATTCGCATCAACAATGAGTTGGTTGAGCCCACCGATATCAATGTCCGCCGTCAGATTGCCTTTGTTGCACAAGATGATAGTTTGCAAGTCACGGCCACTCCCCGAGAGGCGATTCGGTTCTCGGCGCGATTGCGTTTGTCCAGAGACGTGTCCAAGATAGAAATTGATCAATTGACGGAAAGGATGTTGCTGGAACTTGGATTGACGGATTGTGCGGATACTATCGTAGGAGGTGCTTTGATCAAGGGCATTTCGGGCGGAGAGCGCAAACGCACTAGTGTTGGTGTAGAGCTAGTGACGAGGCCGGGGTTGTATTCCTGGATGAGCCAACATCTGGGTTGGATTCGTACTCATCTCTGCAGTGTTGCAATGTGCTTCGCAAAGTGGCACAAGCTGGCGCCAGTGTATTGTTTACAATTCATCAACCCTCCTCTGAGATATTTGAGTCAATCGATCAACTCATCTTGATGAATAAGGGGCGGGTCATGTTTCAGGGAGCAGTAAAGGATATGCCTGCCGCCTTTGGGAAACTTGGCTATCCTATACCCAACAACTACAACCCAGCCGACTTTGTCATTGTAAGTCTGACCTACCATTAGATTGTTGATACGGTGCACTACATGTTTTCTCACAAATCGAATTCAATGTCTCAGGATCTTGCGCAAACTGTCTCTATCACCGAACTGGAGAAAGCTGGTTTCTTTCAAAGTGAATCATTGGATGGAAACAAAGACGACGGCTTATGTCGCAACAGTTTGAGCACAGAAACTAGTGTCGTCGACGCACCACCACCCGGAATCGCAACACAGAGCCGTTTGCTTTTTCTGCGTGAGCTTCACCACATGCATAGGGACTGGACAGTCACTTTTCCAGAGTTGTTGTTAGCTCGGTTGTCGGATTGTTCCTCGGCATGCTTTTTCTCGATGTTGGAGATACAGATAGGAGTGATAGAATTCTTCTGCAAAGCTACCTAGGAGGAGTTATGATCATCCTTTGTGCCATGATGATCGTCCAGATGCAGGTTTCTATGTTTGTCATTCCCGACGAACGACCCATCTTCTTGCGCGAGTTTAGCACTAATCACTATGCTGTACTCTCGTACATGGTATCGCATCTTTTAGCGGAGGCTGTGCTGACGGCAGTGCAAGTCTTTATCTTGCTTTCCTTGGTGTATTGGACGATGGGATTGAGTGGCAGGTTTGTCGTCCACTTCTTGTCTACATTTGCATTTTCGCTTGTGACGGCAGCCCAGGCTGTTCTTGTTGGATGCCTCGCTGGTAACAACGTGAAATTGGCGATTCAGATGCAGCCTCTGTTGATCGTTCCACAGATGCTCTTTTCCGGCTTCTTCCTACCTACAGACATGATGCCTAGCTGGCTTTCGTGGCTACAACACCTTGCACTATGGTATACTCGGCGCGAATCATGGTCGTGGAGGAATTTGAACACTGCAGCGATATTCCAGCGGAACAAGCAAACTGCGACGACATGATAAGGGCCACAGCTGCAGATCCCAACGATGTTTGGTGGTACTGGCTCGTGCTCGTCATGATGTATGTTGTGTATCGAACACTTGCAATAGTCGTTCTTCGGAAGTCAGCCTTAAGGTTCTACTAGGGTGTTAATTAGGTACGACTAGGTTTCAAGCACGTTTCGACGTGCTCGGCTGCTTTTCTTGTAAAGGAAATTAAACACCTCAGCCACTTCCTAGGTAACCTCTAGGTAAATTTTTCATGCGTCAAGGTTTGCTTTGTCCCTAGTTGGTATCACGTGTCACGTGTCACGGCACGGTCATTACTTTATATAAAAGGACATGCATCATTGCATCATGCACACGTGGAAACTATCACTCTGATACTTCAATCTATAGAAGTCTAGAGCACGGAATATGGGATGTGTGATGTGTGCTTTTATTCGAGCATTCGTATAGAAAGTACCTAACGTTTTGGTCTCTTCCTAAGAAATACTGCAATGCGTCATTCTTGGCTCCTGACGTCAGTTAAGTTTCAGAAACCGTCGCAAAACGGCCATTCCACGTCAAGGAGCAATAAGATAAGTCACACAAAGTCCCGACTCCCGACACGCAAAATGTCCCCTATATGTTTTCGCCTACCAAGTCAAAATCTCCGTTTCGATCAACGCAGAGCACAAATTGTAAATTAACGTGTATCGAGCCCCAAGCATCTTTCATTCTACTCTTCTGGAGCATTGCGGTCTAGAAAGCGTGTGCATCTTGGATTTGAAATAGAACGTTGAAAAGGAGAAGCGACTGCATGGAGGCCCCAAGCTACAATGAGACTACGTGACTTTGAGGAATTCGACGAAAACATTTTGCTAGACAAGCCGCACTATGATAATGATGAAAACTCGTCGCATTCTTCCAGGAAAGTCGAGATGGCCATGAACTTTGATGATCAGGTTACAAAACATGCCGACGTGTCCCTCCTCATTGATGTCTCGTCCAATGACAAAATCCAAATAAAAACTGATACTATAGACCCGTTTGCAATCAGACAGGGCAGTACCCTTTCGTGGGAAAATATGAGTATGACCGTGGTAAGTGCTATCGCTCATACGCAATTCGATTTTCTCGTCCTTTTCCCACCCCCAGTCGCAGAATGCATCGGGAAGGAAAGTTCTTGATAATTGCTCAGGCAAGGTTCCGAAGCGGCACATGACTGCTTTAATGGGAATGTCAGGGACCGGTAAGTCCTCCATATTGAACATATTGTCTGGCCGGCAACGATCGACACGGCATGTTGCAATTCAAGCACACGTCTTTCTTGATGACTACAAAATAGATCCGACCAACATGATGGTTCGCCGTTCTATTGCGTTTGTTGCACAGGACGACTCACTGTTGGCAACGTCAACACCACGTGAGGCAATCAGGTTTTCCGCCAAAATGCGACTTCCTCGAGGGACTATGTGTGAGGAACTAGATGAATTGACGGATCGCATGCTGGAAGAGCTGGGTTTGAATAGTTGTGCAGACTCTTTTGTGGGTGGTCCTCTAATCAAGGGCATTTCTGGAGGAGAGAGAAAGCGTACCAGCATTGGTATTGAGCTGGTGACAATGCCTTCAATCGTTTGTCTTGACGAACCCACCTCTGGGTTAGACGCGTTCTCTGCACTTCAATGTTGCGAAGTATTGAGAAAAGTTGCCAACGCCGGAGCTAGTGTTTTGTTCACCATTCATCAGCCTTCTTCCGAAATATTTGAAAGCTTGGATCATCTTATTTTAATGAACGGTGGACGCGTAATGTATCAGGGCTCGGTGAAGAACGTTTCACCGTTCTTTGGCGCCCGAGGTCACCCAGTTCCGAAAAATTATAACCCAGCGGATTGGCTTATCGTAAGTTGCTTGCTTGCATTCAATTTGCAATTTAATGTGTATTGTCTCACAGTTGATGTGCAGGATGTTGCTCAAGGTGTATCCATGGAGGAGTTGAGCGAAGCTGGGTACTTCAATTCTGAGCAAAGAGTTAGAAGCTACAGAAAGTCCGTTTGTTGTCTTAAAGATAACGATTCAATAAGTCTTTGTGAAGAAGTAGTAAATCTCTTTCGAAGAGAGCTGCTGAACCTAAGACGTGATTGGACGGCGCCTTTTAACAGAGTGTTTGTGATGGGAGCCTTGTCACTCTTCATCGGGATGATCTTCCTTGACGTTGGGAATGGAGACAAGCTCGATCCTTTCACCCTTCAAAGTCAGTTCGGTGCCATGATGATCGTGTTAATCACATGTATGATGAGTGCCGTGCAGTTGACAATGTTTGTTTACCCTGAACAACGACCGATATTCCTTCGCGAATATAGTACAAATCATTATTCAGCCTTTTCCTACCTCATGGCTCATCTAACCGCTGAAGCAATCTTAGTTGCCGTGAAAGTGTTCATTGTCGTCACACCTATCTACTTCATGGTTGGTTTATCGGGAAGTTATCTCATCTACATTCTGCTTACATTTACGCTATCAATGGCCATTACCGCGCAAGCGACTTGTGCGGCGTGTCTCGGTGGCGACAATGTGAAGCTGGTGACTCAGTTAACGCCTCTGATTTTTCAACCGCAGCTACTTTTCGCTGGCTTCTTCCTAAGCCCAGAGTTGATGCCAAACTGGATTCGTCCTATCCAGTTAGTTTGTACTATGACATATGCAACTCGAATATTGGTTGTGGAGGAGTTTCACGAGTGCAGCAGCGATGCCAGGGAGAGCAACGCTTGCCAAAAAATGCTAGCGAGTACTAGGTCCGACCCGGATGACGTCTGGTGGAATTGGCTTATTTTAGCTGGTATTTTTGTTTTCTTCAGACTGTTGGCTATCTTCTTGCTGCAGCGATCAGCTAACGAATTTTACTAGGCAGTTATACCTGAAAGACGAATTTACATCATGAGTACTTGTGCCGTTTGCGTTCTGTTTCTGATGGTCCTCCTGATTGTCGTCTCATTGTAGCTACAACCCCAACTTTCAAGCCTTCATCTTGACTGGTTGAAAAGATACTTTTCTCCTTAATTTTCCTTTTCTTTTGAAATGATTGCCAGGACTTCTGCTTCTTCTCCGACTCGATCTCCTTCATCTCTTGACGGTGTTTGCTTTTTAATGTTTTTATCGCTCGACGCTTACGATTTTTCTCAGCTTCTGTATCATTATCGCGCGGAATCAAATGATCGGGTATCTGAAACTCCTTGACTTTTTTCGAGGCCTTTATGGGTTCTGCTGGCTCACCTTCGGCTCGAGGGATTGGAAGAGCATGGGTGTCCTGTTCGCCGAGCTGTGTCCCAGATAGATCTGTTTGCCCAACAGAGGTCTCAACTGCGGCTTCTAAAGCCTTTTCAAGAATATCCGGCTCAAATTTTGTTGTCGATCTCTTTTCGCTCTCTAATGATTGTTTAGTAATAGAGAGAAGTTCTAAAAGGTCTGATTTCAGGGAGAGCAACGCCTCGTCGGTCGGAGATGCCCCCAACAGCTGCTCTACATCGGCCAGCTGGTTCTGATATTCTCGAATTTGCTCTGCAATCTCGTCGGCCATAGCTTTGTAATGCTCAGTGCGCTTTCAATGAATAATTACCTCGTGTTATTGCTTAGCTCTTGTTTTTCGCACCCAACTCGCGTCTCGGTTCGGCGTTTCCTGAAAACTGAAACGCACCTATCACAGACGACGGTCAGAACCTGACATGCTATGTCTGCGTTTCATATCATAAAATCCGTACTATTTTAGCCATTTTTTACATGATTGATGTTCAGATGTAGCTATTTCACGCAAATTACTCTCAAACACCAAGCACTCATTATCTAAAGTCTCTGTGACGCGTCTAAATCGCACCACCAACGAAATGGCTCGACCTAGCTATTCAAAGATTATCAGTACAAACTCCATTTACAGCGTCCGGGATAATAGGCTTTGGCCTTCTCTAGACCTCAGACCAAAGCTAGAAACCAGATGAGCATGGGGGGATTTATGTCGACACAGTACTCTCTGCTTGCCTGCTTCTGTAGAAGCAAGTTATAGAGCTAACACGGAGCTCGATTTGGCTCCCCCTGTTCGTCCGCACAGCTCCTTTATCAGCCTTGCTAAAAAGGAGCCTCTTCCAAAGAGCCAATTTTTAGTTTTCGCTGCCAAACCTGTTCCTACTTTGGTGGCCACAAGCGACGTTCCGCAATCGTCGATGAAAATTTTTGGAAAGAACAATTTGCGCGCTGTGTCAAGCCAAAGGACAGTTGAGCTGAGCATTGCAATATAAATGATATCTTCGATGCTGATTGCTTCCGTTTGAAATACCTGCTGAAATGGAGGCGCAAAGACAATTAAAAACTGCCCCACCATGCTCAAACCAACTGCCCAAATGAAAGCCATGTTCTTCAGTTTTGCAAGAAGGACAACGTTAGGTACCACAGGACGTTAAACCTCCTCAAAATATCTTAAAATGATACTGGAAATACTTACTCCAGAGACTGAAATTTCGTAAAAACACTTATTGGCCGATCGACATACGTACGCATTGAAAAGATCGCAGTTGACAAACGTCATGAATGTCATCGTCGTGTCTCGCTTCGAAACGTTGCCGTCTTCCAATTCATGCGAGAAAACTGGCAAAAGAATCAATGTTGGTGAGACGTGTGGGTAGGATGATCGCTTCCTGTTTAGCATCGTTTGCGAAAATTTACCTTTTAATGTCAGAAACAGAATAAGGACTGAACTTGTTATGGCACGCAATAGTAAGGCTCTCGTTACAATAGGGTCATTAGAGCGCCTCGGTTTCGCCTCTAAAATGGCGTCAGAGACGGGTTCAACTCCAAGGCTTTGTGCAGGAGGACCATCCATGACAACATTGATCCACAGAATTTGCATGGCATTCAAAGGCGGTGGCAAACCCAGCGCGGTAGCCATGCCAGCCAGGGATAGTGCCGCGAAGGATGTGCTTAATTGGAAAGCAAGGAAGCAGCGTATATTGAAAAATATCCCTTTCCCCTCTCTGATGGCAGTCGTTATGGTGCTGAAATTGTCATCGGCAAGTACCACGTCGGCAGCTTCTTTAGCAACATCAGTGCCCTTTCCCATAGCTATTCCTACATCCGAAGCCTTTAGCGAGAGAGCGTCGTTTACTCCGTCGCCGGTCATTGCTACGATTTCGCCACTCCTTTGCACTTTTTTAAACAAGGTAAGAGAATGGTCGAACTCAATGGTTCACACGAGTTGCATCACTACGTACGTGCTCGAACAATGGCGAGTTTGTGCCGTGGAACTACACGGTAGAAAACTCGCACATTTAAAATACTAAATGGCAGATTCTCGGGTGGTATCGCATCGAGCTCAGCCCCACTCAGCGACTCCGTGACGCCATTCTCGACATCGTTAGACGACAAAAGTAGATCACTAAGGCCATCTACTAAGAACTCAGGGTCGATGTCTCCAATGATGCCACACCGCTTAGCAATTGCAATGGCTGTTTCCTTCGAGTCGCCGGTCACCATCATCACTTTTACGCCTCCCGCCCGTAATTTCCGGATAGACTCAGAGACGCCCTCGCGTGGAGGGTCCTCCATTCCCATGAGTCCAGCAAATGTCAAGTGTCCCAATGTTCGGCCAAATGCGAAAGCAAGAACCCGAAGTCCACTTGCGGCCATACGCCGAGACTGAGAAAGCACAAGTGCTCTGTCGTCTTCGGCAAGATTGTCCGATGCGCCATTTGGGAGAACAAAGGACACACACTCGCCCAACACCTTCTCAGGCATTCCCTTGACAAAATAAAGACTCCCATCAGCAGACAACCGACTCCCTCGTTTTGGAGGTGTTTGCACGGAACACGCGTCTGTAAATGTTTCGCAAACATGCATTCCGTTCACCGGCCTAGCCCTAACTTCCATGCATTTCCTATCACTCGTAAACGGCACTTCCTGAAGTCGATGATACTGAGGCCTAGGATCAGGAACACCAGTCTTAGCCGCCGCTACTAATAGCGCCAGTTCTGTAGGTTGACCAGAAAGCGTACCACCCGTGTGACCTTCGGCCTCAGCGTCAATGCATTCAACAAGCGTTGCATTATTACAAAGACAAGCAGTGTTCAAAAGAGCATGCAGCGCCTTAAATTCGGCAAAGTCAACTTGTTGTGCTTTATAGGAAGCCACTCGCTGCTCGCCCGAAGGACTTAACCATGTCAGCTTCCCAGAATGAACCCCATAGCCGACACCTGTATAAGTGAAGTTGGTCTGAGGCCATGCAAGAGTGAACATACTTCGAACCGTCATCTCGTTTTGCGTGAGAGTTCCCGTTTTATCTGACGCTACAGATGTTATGCAACCTAGTGACTCCACAACTGGAAGCTTCTTTACAATCGCTTTGTAGCGCGCCATTCTCAACACACCCAAGGCCAATGTAACAGTGACACAAATCGGAAGACCTTCTGGTATAGCAGCAACCGCAAGACTAACAGCCACCGTGAGCGTTTCTAACAATGGTCGACCCTTACGCCATCCCCATAGGCCAATCACAACAATGGCAAGTGAACTGAAGAACGCGAGTCTTTGTCCTAGCTCGTCGATTTTAACTTGAAGAGGTGACTTTCGACTGGCTACTTGACCCAACTCCATCGAAATCTTGCCAAACTCAGTCGAACAGCCGACAGCAAGAACGATTGCTCTGGCGCGACCAGATATCACCATGGTTCCAGCAAAGGCGACGTTCTCCTGTTGGGTCAACAGAGGATTTGGCGGTAAGCGAAGTCCTTCACCGGTTTTGCCGACAGGGTGGTTTTCACCTGTTAGCGACGACTCGTCCACCATGAGCTCCACCGAGTCTACTATTCTACAATCGGCGGGGACCCGACTAATGCGCGTTGAGATACAGACAGAACATTTGTAAGCAATCGCCAAACAAACTTACTCTCCAGTGGATAAAATGACAAGGTCTCCAATCACAAGGTCAACGGCCAGAAAGTCGTCCATTACTTTTCCATCCCTTACCACTGTACATTCATGCGGAACCAAATGAGCCAGTTTTTCTAGGGCTACGTCAGATCGATACTCTTGAATAGCAGCCACCAAGCTCACAATCATCAAAGCAATAGAAATGCTAACAGCATCTGCCACGTTTCCAAGAATTACAGAGATACCAGCCGAACCCAGCAGCATCAATATTAGAGGCTCTTTAAATTGCGACATTACTCCCTCCAGTATGGGCTGTATTTTAGAGAACAAGCGCCCGCGTAAACCTCGAGTCGTCTCATTGTCTCCCTCGCTACTAACATCACCCTTCATTCGATTCGCACCGAAACGACGGCGCAACAAAGATATTTGTCGCGACGGCCAGCCATGGCTGAGCAGTTGCGAAGTATTACTTGTTTCCTTGCTAGAGGCAAGTGCTGCTATATGTCGTGCAACGTCTTCCGGCTGCCAGGAGCATTCTTCGGACCTTGTGTAGGGATACTCTTCTTCCGTTGCGAGTGCCCTTTTACTGTTTGTTGTTATCATTTCCGTCGCACCAAAGATTAATACAGTAACGGAGTCTAATGAGAAGAAGGAGAATGCTGAATTGAAAGATGCTTTGATTATTGAAGGTTTCCCTTCTGAAATGACGTCCACAGGCAACTTGCGATGAGGGTGTGAGAAACGTAACTCGGGACCCATTGCGATGTCACAGTCACGCACAAATTTCGACATTGCTCAAGAACTAAGTCGAAATTTTTAGAAGTACACAAGTTGAGTTATTCAAAAAGCTTAAAGGCTAAAGGGTTCACTCATCTGTTTCCTCTTTCTTTCTTGCTTTGAATCTTTCAGCGCCTTCCAAAGCTTCTGCGGCTTGCTGAAGAGCATTGCGGACTTCCTCATCGAGTGAGGACAAATCGCGACGTGTTGAGGGAGCTTTCTTGTCGACCTTGTCAACTATAGCCTGTTTCGGCGGAAAAGGGGGTGCTTTCAATGAAGACTTCTTGACATTTTCCGATGCATCGGGCTGAGTCTTGGGTGGCTTAGGAGGCGCTAATGGCTTGTTCGTGGCTACAGGTGAGGATCGTGGAGTTGGTTTCTGCAGAGCCGCTGTGGGACTTTTCACTTGTACCGACTGTTTTGCTTTTACTTTCATTGCTTGCTCGGCCGCGTTAGAACTCGTTTGATGCTTCGTTCCTGCTTTATTCGAGTCCAATCTCTCTACCACGGCATTGTAAGCAGCAGTTCCGATCGCTTTCGCAAGCCACCACGTTGCTTTCCCCGTCGTTTTCAATACGAATCCCGTCACTTTGAAAACAACATCGCTCGCTTTTGGAGGACTCGGAGGAGGTATTGACGGCGGCTTTGGTTTTGGCTTTTCCAGTCCTACCAACACTTTCACACTTGTGGCACCATCGTTCACTGTTTCAATGACTTTCGTGAACGTTTGCTTTGTTTCGTCGGCTTTTCGTTGTACAGTATTTGGTAGATCTCGGACATCCGCAACGAACTGCTTTGTAGTCGACACAGTGCTTTCAACCTTGTTTTGGATGTCCTCTACAGTCTCTTTCGCCTTGACAGGTATAGCCTGCATGGTTTCAACTGCATCTTCTACCGTCTCAGGAATCGTGGCTGCAAAGCGGGCGGTCGATTCGGCGGCTTTTTGAATTTCCCTAGGCATCGATAGCATAAAATTAACAAACGATTTGATGCTATCAGCTACCGCATATACAAAATCTTTCACTTCCTCCACCTTCTTTTGAGTTTCTAGTCTTTGCAAGCGGATTCTTTCTTTGCCTTCTAGTTGAACTAATTCCACCTGGGCTGCCAGCCGATTGAATATATTTCCTGACCGCAAGCGAGGCTCTAACTCAGCCAATACTTGGGGACTCAGCAAGCTACCCTTACTGCTCACTTCGGCTACCGATAGAACTGGTAAAGAGTTGACCCGTTTCATTCGAACTTCGGCTGACGCCTCGGGCTTGTTTGTGATAGCCTTTCCGGCGATGTCCAGTGTTCCATAAAACACGTCTTTTACCTGATCAAACGGAGAATCCTTACTCAACTGAAATTTGTCTTCAGTGGCAAACAAAGAGACTGTAGAAGAAGGTTCAGCCTTTCCCAGTAGCGCTGCTTTCCGTTCCGAATAACCATCGATCACTTTACTCTCTGCGGCGGCTTTTCCTTTAGCCAAGTTTTGAAGTGTATCAACACCGGTGTAGATAGTTTTCTTAAACTGATCAAATTCATTTATGCTCTTTTCTTTCCTTATTGTTTGTTGCAATGCTCGTTGAGCCGGAGTCAGGTTCCGTTTATCATTGTTTTCGACAGCAAACCGTTTCCATTTGAAGTTGCCGGACAGGCTCTGCTGATTTTGTTTACAGCTTGGAAAAGCCTTCGAAAATACCACAGTTGCAGCAAAAACGAATAGCCGAAACAGTTTGAACCGAGGTCGATTTAGCATGATCTTTATTCACTATGTGATTTATGCGCGGCGGGAGTTTTCGCAACAGACCAAAGAAATTGCAACGTCCAACTTTCAAAATCACTTGAACTAGAAACAGGTTCGTTAATACAGACTCTAATCCAAGTATTGCCTCACGAGAAGCTCGTTGCTTGTCGCGTTTCGGAACTCGGAACGCTTTTGTTTTTTCGTGGCCGCTTTTCCCATTGTGAGCGAAGATTTTGCCGGATCTTTCCTTCAAGAAAGGACGGGTTCTTGCATTACTTGTACGACATTTACCATGACTGAATCCAGTCATGGCAAAGTGCTGCCTACACTCTGGGATTATAGTTAAACTTGAATAGGCTATAAAATCTAGGCGCAAATTGCAACCGTGGTTTACAGTCGATAGCATGACATTCTATCCTACTGGCTAATGATTATTGCTACTACCGATCGATATATGGACTAACGATCAAACGTCGTAAGGTTGTTCATTGCCTTGTCGGAGAAACACACCGACGAACATCAATCAATTGATACCAACCATATCAAGGAAAACCAGTTACAAAAACTGTCTCGTGCAGAATGTAAAACTATAATGTTGATTGCTTACGTTTCTTGTGAGCTTTCCTTGAACATTTTGGATAAAGCAGATTGGATTCGTGAGATCTAGCAAAGAGTAGGGCGAGTAGCTCAGGAGGGACAGATCCCATCGTTCCGTTGCCGCCCGATTGATCCGACAACACAACGTGAAAGCACCGTTTTCGCGGATCGAAGTTAGTCATCAATGTGACCTGAAAAGAAATAATATGAGAAAATACCTACCTAGTACATGCGACAACCTGAAGTGCCTCCTTTTCTTACTCACCGTCATGACAAGCGGGAAAGAAACATTCTCATCATTTCTTTTTCTTGGAAAACTGACGCATGGTAATGTTAGGGTCAATTTTCCACTCAATCGCTTCATGCTTCCTTCCTGCGACGGAGAAGACGATCTTAAAGCCTTTGCAACGAAATCGAAAAGTTTTGCGAGCTCTCGTGAAGGCACTAAACTGAAGATTGTCAATCTCTGTAATTCCTTGGGCTCAAGACCAGTGATTACCAAGAAGAACGCATTCCCTGTTACAAGACAGTGAGTAAGATATAGAATGCACACATCGATACCCAATCAAACCACACTGATCACTTACATGCAACAATCTTTCCCGAGTCGGTTGCTAACAACTGAGGAATACTAGACTTGATAAATACGTCCTGAAAATTCAGATCGAAGTCTCCAGTAGCAACATTCAAAGAGTTGATTCTCCTTGGTCGAGTGTTTCCATTTAAGCCCATAATCCCACATGGTAACGACGTTGTAGATTCTGTTATAGCCGTTCTTGCCTCATTTTCTACACCGCTGGACCCTGCAGATGATAGGGTAGACTGATGTGAAACTATTAAACGTTGTGCTTTTCGCCCTTTTGAAGAATCTCTTATAGCACCACCTACTCCAGTGACGGCTTTAGGTGGCATTTTGGCTGACATGGACGAATCGGTAAGATCAGATAAAGTGCTTTCTGGCTCGGAACGCTCTTGTTGTACCAATTCATCTTCTACTACTCGTAAACGTCTGACCTCCAACTGATTCTTTACATCTTGTAGAGCTTTTTCTTTGAGCTCATTTGCATTTTTCATGTGCTTAAGATATCGAGCACACCTTGAGTGAGATTGGAGGCCTAATAGTTAGTGCGTGTTGCTGTAAAGCTAGTCATCCGGAACTTAACTTACGAGGATAAAGTGTGGAACTTGCTGTTCACTTCAATCTTCCAACCATCCTTTTCCATTTTGACGCGCAACTGTTCAATTAAATTAGTTATTTGTTGAGCCCGCTTCTGCTCCTTTGCATTCTTGACTCCTTTACTCTCAACAGTACACGCCATTGCCCCAGGCAACCTGTTGTTATGTTCGTGGGTGGCTACGAATTCCGGCATGGGGACACCAAATGGAAAATCGTCAAGACTCTGAGGCGTCTTTTGCGACGCAAGGAAGTTTGCATACAATTCCGCGGAACTACTCGAAATCATAGAGGTACTCTTCTCTTTGTTAAAGTAGGAATGTGAAGAGGTGTCTTCAGCGTTCTTCATCTGCTCAGCCTCTACTGCCGTATGAAATAGAAAAGGGCTCGCACCCCAGGCCGCTGCAAGATTATTGAACGCTGCTTGTGCCATATTCAAAGCGTCATATGGCGGACACGCAGCTGATGACTGTATACCTTGAGGATGCAATTGGGTAGTTGTTTCCGGTCTGAATACATGCCCCGATGAATAATCACCGGTATGATCGATTTCATTGTAACTGCTGTTTGTGAATTCCAACGGTTCGTTCGATGACACAATTTCTACTGGTTGTTGCGTCAAACCTTTTAACTTTTCGTTCTCATGTAGGTGGTCAACTGTACTCATTCTACTCTCGCCTTGCTGATCGGATGGGATTGAAGATGTTGAACTCCTCGAGGTTAATCTTGTATTCGTCCCGGGCTTTCCGTCTGTTTCGATCCCGTCACCATCATCGCCATAATCTGTCATCAACGTGTATTCGAGATTATTGCTGTTCGTTAATTCCCTCCAAACTGGGGCCCTATCTCGCCTTGAGCTCAAGAACCCCGTTTCGTCTCCCTCGAGCTTGTCGTTGCACTCGCCGTCCAATAACGAACAGAAATCGAGGTCCATCAGGTCCATTTTTCGATCATCATCTAAATCGTTCGATGCTTCCGATGGGGTCATCTCTCGTTTAACTTAAGAATAATGACTTATCTTTTCTCTTCTTGTTCGACGTAGCTATTGTATCTCATTGACTTTTATTGCTTTGCGACGACCGCCTTGTGCTTCACGATTTCAAGATCAGAGATGCGCAGCGATTGCCATCTGTCGAAAACTCCTTGGCAACCGGCCCTTCGGTTTCAAAACTGGAAACTGGAAGTACTAACAAGTTTTATACTAGAAAAATTAGTACTGATTGTTACCAGTTGTCATCTGTCGCGGATGTCACTTTCCCACATTTTTCTAAAGAATTCAGAAGACCCAGTTGAAGTTTCAATTACTGTTTGTGGACGGGTGGTGGACAGGGAACGAACAAGCACGATTAAGGACAAGGGCACATCATAATACAACTACTAATCTAGCTTTTCACCTTTCACCGTTCCCTAAAATTCATGAAGTAACTCTCTATTGAACAAGCACATGGGTCGATTGCGGCAGAACTCTTAGAAACGAGAATCCATTTGGTATCGTTTTCCACAATTCAATAATATATTCGTATGTCTAATGTAAAGGTCCAGCACTATGCCAAATGCAATGTATCAAGAGCGTGCAACAAAACATGCTGGTTGGTTTCTTAACACAGGCTACCTAACTCTAGACAACCAGAGACGGCTCCTCTTCGTCGCCGGAAGAGTCATTTTCAACGTAAGCTTCCATGCCAGGCCCAAACGAGACGAGTAGCAGGTCACTTTGAGCCGCAATTGGAGGAGGAAACGTTACAACAAATGTAGTAGAGCCGTCATCACTTGCGCTTTCCCAAGTAGTCGTCGTACCAAGAAACGGCAATTCGATGCGCTGTCGTAGAGCTTCGGGGATAGATAGTTCATCGTTCAAATGTATGCTTTCAGCGAACAAACCACTCTGACTCGTAAATTTCTCAGAGCTCAAAGGAAAGGGTTCTTTGGCGGTATCGCTTATAAGATGTTGTCTAATAGAGTGCGGCAAACGTTCAACGCCAACCGGTTTACACTCCATATCCCAGATATTGACGAGAAAGGTCACTCGAATGTTCGAGTAGCTTCTATTGTCGCCAACGCCAGGTCGCCGTAGTGAATGGTTCGCTGGTGCCCCATGAAGAAGTCGGCCATCAAAGACAAGATGATTTCCTTGTCGAGGGTAACTCAAGAGCATCTCGGAGATAGTCTCATCTTCAGGCTGATCATAACGCTTAGAAAATACGACAGTTGGGGGAGCATCACCGGAGTCCGTCAGATACGTGACAGTCGATATCAATGGGAAAACACCAATTCCAAACTTCTCAGCGATGGTCTCATCTTTATCATAGTGTAGATCAACCGCTTCAGAGGCATTGTCTAGCGTTCGGACTTCCCCACTCGCTCTTTGCGATGAAACATTTTTGACTTGCACCCACCATTCGGCTCCATATCCTTTCAAACTATACCTTTGACAGTGACCATCCAAGATAGTATAGGCAAGTAATTCAAGTTCACTTAATTCTAGTGGATCAAGCGATGGATCTACCCAAAACGTTTCCTTGGAATGCTTCACTAGCGTTTGCGTCTGAAGCTGTAATCTGTCAGCGAGTTCCTTTCCTTCAATCAGTGAAAAAAGGCGACTGTCTTTGACAGAAGTCAGTGGTCTATTGGTCGATGGTTTCTGGCTTAGGCAGGGTCTGCCGTTCAGTAATCGCTTCGCCTCTCGATCTGACTCAGTTTCGATCCTGCAGCCGACCAGGATCTGTCTACAATCACAATAGCACGGGCCCATACCCACATACTCTAACCCATCATGATCGGCGTGACAATGGTCAGCACAAGCTTGGCAAAGGCAGAGCAGCTGGCCGTCTTCGGGCGTACATGAGTGACACACAAAGATCGACTGAAAAACTGACTTGGATTGCGTCAAAGGGAAAGTGCAGTACTGGCACCTTTCATCAATTGCAGAGCCTTGCTGATCCGTCATAGCAAGGTGTCTTTGCTTAATTTGTAGTCTTGCTGAATCCTAAAGGAAACATCATGATGTGATGCTACGGAAGAAAATGTTCTCGGAACACATCACGCATCGGAGGGAAACGGAAGAAAAAGTCGCAAATGTGACGGGTGGCGAAGCGAAGATTGTGACGCCATACGTAATACGTACTTCGTAAGTAAGAAAGTAAGATCTTGACGGTTTTTATTTACATAATACTTTGATGCTAAGACTGTGAAGACGGACGCTGTGATGAGAACTGAGACAATAAAAAGTCCCGCATATTTAAGTCACGTGTTAGGTGTTAGGCATTCCGAAAATCCATCTCAAGGCAATAACCAAGACATAAACTTTAAAAATGTGTTGCATCGGTTTCAATCAAGTCAACAAGCTCGTTCAAATGCAGCATCGATTCACTTATAGGACAAGCATCGCTTCCATACAGTACCAACAACAGACATAAAGTCAAATCAGAGCGTAGTATATTGTGTTTATGAGCATAACAACTAATCAATCAAGCTGCCAGCACTTGATAGTTTGATCGACGCTCGCAGAAACGAGCACAGGGAATTTGTGATGCATGTCAATCGAAGAAATAAAATGATCGTGTGCTTTTTCTATGGTCCGCAGACATCTTTCAGCCTTGATGTCAAACACTCGTATCGTTTTATCGTCAGAGCAGCTTATTAGATAATTGCCATTCGGATGAATGAGGACACTTTGAACCCAGTTTTCGTGCGCTTTGAAGACTGCTAGGCAAGACCCTTCCGATACTTTCCACAAACGTACGGTGCGATCTCTTGATGCTGATGCTAAATAGTCGCGAATCGATTCTGTGTGTTTGTTTTCTCTCGCCACGACTTTCAGAGGTTCCTCTGTAACAAAGGCCAGAGACTCGATAACGTGTTCGTGCCCTCGCAATTCGACCGAAAGCGTTTTCAATCCATCGTACACACAAATGACCTGATCGTTTCCAGCGGATGCCCAAAGAGCTCCATCCGATTGCCGAACTGCTAAACAACGAACCCAGTTTGTATGGTTCGAAAAAGTGTGATCGCAAAATCCGGTTTCAACATCCCACACTTTGACCGTATTATCTCGAGACGCAGAAATTAAATGCTTGCATCCCGCCATCGTGGCTTCGATACCTGTGGTTGTACTAGAAGGTGATCCTCCTGCTGCAGTCAAGTCGAGTGATGGCAAAAACCTTACACAAGAAATGGTATGGTCGTGTCCTCGCAGGGTCCGTAAGCAGGCGTGCGTTGTAAAATCCCAGAGTTTGATCGATAAATCTGTCGAACATGATGCCAAATGACTACCCTTAGGAGTAAAGCATACAGAATTGACAGTATTCGTATGTCCTTTCAACGTCTTCATGTATTCACCACTTTCATGATCCCAAATCTACGTTTCCAAGGTGAGACGGAAGATATCAAAATGTGACACAAAACGACCTGTTCCCCATTTACCTTGATGGTTCCGTCTTCGGATCCGCTGACTACGACGGTATAATCTGGATGTAAGGCGATTGCCGTGACACCCATCGAATGCCCCTTCAATGTATGAGTGGGGGAAATCGCGGCAATAGACGACGCTGCCCCCCTCCGGCGTCGGTCACGACGCGATGCGCATGAATTTTCACCGATTCGGCCGCCTGTCGCTCCAACTCCAGTACTTTCTTCTGTAGCCGCGGAATAGCAATCCATTTCTTTTCCAACAGCGGTATTTTGCCGGTGGACGACCCGTTGGTTTTGCCACAGGCTTCGGGGTCACCCTCCGCGAGTGCGTCGGCCGCTTTTTGAAGGCTTCGCCGGATCTGCTCCTTAAGTATTCGTAGATTCCGGCGTGTAGATCTGTTCTTTGTCGATCTGTCAAAACCATCGCTCTTTTTAATTGTCAACAAGAGCTAAACGGAGTTTGTTCTTGTCCTTATTAGGTCTTATAATGATTATACTCATTCATGACGGTCTCATGGTCACGCACATTGGCGCAAGAAGGGCTGCGCGTTGCTCAGCGCGCAGTCATTCGCAATATGGAACAATCAGTGGCATTTTCTCCTCCATCTTGCACTTCGAAAGTTCCAACCGAAGCTTTAGCCGTTGAGAATTTTTATGTGCACAGTAAATTGGCCGATGTACACCGAAGTTCCATGTCATGAAACAAGTAGCCTTAGGGGAGTTTGAACTGCTGCGATCATGGCTTTGAATAGTAAAAACCAACAAATCAAACGATCCTTCTGTTGCACTGTAACACGACAAATCATCAAATGAAAGCATCAACAAACGTCTTTATTCCCCTATCCCTTCTATAATAGCTACTCTTTCACGTTAAAGACATCTAATATGCGTCACCGGTTCTTAATAGCTTTACTTTCTATTATATTGACGGCTTCTGCTGAAGACGAATGCGGCCTGTATCTCGCCATTTCGTCAACCGCTACAGCGGAAGAAAATACTTGGGGAGTCTACGCAGGGCGCGATATTCCTGCCCACAGCACCATAGGATTTCCTGAGATTGGTATCAACATGCCTCACTTGAAAGCAAATACGTATTTTGCGGAAGACGGCGATGAAGAAGACGAGGAATACCTGGGGCAGATTGTTGATTTCCTCGAATCGAACATTTGGGTGCCCGGACCGGCGGGAGCCTTGTTCGAGCTGGCCAAGGGACGAAGTACTTCAGCAATTCCCGGTGCAGGTGCTCTAGCGGCTTTCAATACGAAATTGACCAATATAGAGTGGAATGCTACGGCTGCCTACATGAAGCCCTATTGGGGAGAGGAAATGGAAAAGACGCATTCCAATCGAGGTGCGATCTCTCCATTCTATCATGTCATGGTGCAAAGTAAGGTGGATATACCGGCTGGTTCGGAACTTTTTATGGATTGTGAGTCACCCGATTGCGTACTGTGATTTTAATTCGAGACAAAATCCTTATTTCTTTTCGACACTCACATCGTTGTCGTACTTTCAGACGGTGAAAACTGGGCCAATGACGAAGAAGAAGCCGATCTTCACGGCGAAGACTGGGACAAACTTGATCAAACTATTGACGACATGATACAATTCTTTGACAAACACAAAGAGAAACTTGATGCTGACGCCAAGCTTCAAGTTTACAACTTTTGCTCAAGGATGTGATGAATGCCGCGGTTGGAGTCGACAAGGCGCATCGCATTACGAGTATCCTTCCCCCCTCAACCGGACGATCTCTACCAGGTAAAAGAAGCTGGAGGTGCTCTCAAATACAGTGAACCCGACGTTTATCGCAAAATCGAGTGGCTGAAACAATACGGTCGTTGTATGGATAACATTAAACCAGGTCCATCTACGATCCCCAGTGCGGGTCGAGGAGCTTTTGCGAACCGCAATATTCCACAAGGAGGTCTCGTTGCGCCTGTCCCCTTGGTCCACATTCCGGATTCTATCATTTTCGATATCCATGATCTTACCCTTTCGGAGGACGGCGATTACATGCGCGAGTCGGACGATGTTGTGCATCGCCAACTACTTTTGAACTATGTGTACGGGCACCCAGAATCCAGTATGGTGTTCTATCCAACCGGATCGACCGTTTCATTTATAAATCATGGTGATGAACCGAATGCGAAACTGGTATGGTCCGATCACCCTAGCAATTCCAAAGTTTGGTTTGAAACGGAACCCGAAGAACTTATCTCCGAAGAACACCAACATATTGGCCTTTTGATGGAAATCGTTGCTATCAGGGAAATTAAGGAAGGTGAGGAAATATTCATTGATTACGGAAAGGAATGGAAAGAGGCATGGCAGGAGCACAACAAAAAATTTGACCAGTTGCTAAAAGAGGGTCAGATTCCTAAGAAATGGCCTGTTCGAGCCGTGGATATGAACAATAAGTACCAGTCGGTCGGATACAGGACGAAAGAGGAACTCGAGAACGATCCTTACCCGGAAAACGTCCGCCTGGCTGCGTTCATCGTTTTAAAGGGAGGTAAACAGACTGGTATGACGAAAGAGAATGCTTACGAATGGGGCTTCCAGGAAGAAGAGAGTAGCTTTCACCATGATCAACTTCGTACTGTTGAAATAGTGCAGCGTCGATCAGTGGAGGAATCGAAGTCAGCGGTTCCCTACGTGTACCTCGTCAAATCGATCAGTAACAAGAAGAGAGAAGTTTTCATTGACAATGTTCCCCATGAAGCAATTGTTTTCGTCGACGCTCCTGGTACAAGCGATCAATTCTTCAACGATAGTTTTCGTCACTACATCGGAATTCCTGACGAAATATTCCCTCAAGGCTGGCGGAATGCAATTAAATAGGATTAATACTCAACTTTAAAGACGCATGGTTAATATTTGTCACCGTCTATTGACAATAACATTCTTTTATTTATCGCTAAAGCACCGGTGACGCTAACATGAAAGAAAAAGACAATAAAGAGAAACCTCAAAGTCTAAAGTAGTGCTTCTATTGGGTATCAATTGATGGGAAATCACAGAGTAAAGATGATTATCTATCGTGTTGTAATCATAGAGACCATAGCTGGCCATAGCATCGTTGTGGGAGGTGCGCCTGTCAGCCGTCAATCTCTTGCACACGTCATCACGACGAAGCCTGATTTTCGTGAACATCTCGCCGTCCTGTTGCATTTTTTGAAAACAACAGCACACCTGTTATTATTAAGCCATCGATTATCCAATAGGTTCACGCTCATTTAGCGGGTGTCAGCTTCTTTCATTCGCCGCATTTAGTTCGTCGAAAGAAGGAACAGTTAGGCAGCAATGCAATCCGCAACATCCGTGTCCTCTTCATCAGCCCGCATCGCTGCCGAGAATTGCTCTCGGCGATTACGCAATGTATTATTTCTTTCTCTTGTTTTAATCAATCTACTCTCGGAATGTCCTTGCAACGCTTTCATTCTCAGCGGGAGACACTTTCGTCGCAACCGAGCGTTATCATTGTCAATGGCAGTGGGAAAAACAGGTAGCAAAGTTATCGAATCACCCGATCAATATGCCGAGATGGTGTCAACATCTAGCAAAACACGTCCCGTTCTTATTTTTTGGACTGCACCTTGGTGGTAAGTTAGAAGGGGACTCAATACATCTAGATGGCGTACAAAGGGTTCTCATACTGCGTCTCTCTTTGTTGTAGCGGTCCCTGTCGTCTTAGTGCACCCGTTGTTAAAGAGGTCATGAAACAATTCTCCGGAGACATCGAGGTTGCGGAAGTATGTACAGATGATTTACCAGAAGTTGCCTCAGATGCCGGTATCGTTAGTATACCAACGATACAGCTGTGGTATGAGGGAAAGCTTCGAGATACGATCATTGGGTGTGTTGCAAAGAGTGTGTTGGCTACCGCAGTTGAGAAAGTACTGGAAGACACGACCCAGCAAAAGAAAAGCCTTTGATAATCTTTTAAAGCTACAAGTAAAACAATTCTAGCATGGCCAATCCATTCGTCTGATTGCTTAAGAAACGCTAATTGTCGCTTGATCTTGCAATCACGGCCGGAGATCTCGCCATGCTTGTGGGAACATTTCATCCGGAATTTCAATCCAATGTCGGAACGCTCCAAATGTGTGCATATCTGACATGTACGGCTTTTCTAGTAGAATAATTGCGGAATGGGGCACTCCTTTGACTTCAACAATGTCGTTGCTTCCTTTAAACCTGGTCAAAACGGTGTAGGTATACCCCGATATTTCATCGCCTTGAGAGCTCTGCAAATCACACACCATTAAACTCTGACCCTCGAAGTCTTCGTAACTTCTGGGTCCGATCCACTGAAAAATCTCTTGGCCGTCGGCGTTATCTTTGGGCTCTCCATCCGCTACGGCATCTGTTTCGAGAAAGCATGCCGTAAACGAACTTGGTGGGTACGGGATTTGCTTCCTTTCAAATCCGTCGGGTACGGTTTGGTTTTGAATTCTACTCGAGCGTCTTCCGATCGTCGTGGCCATACGTCGCCGGTTGTATCCAAGTATTCATCAAATCGTATGAGATGTTCTTGCCATGAATTTTCCCAGCTAGGTCCGTAGTCGATGAAGATCTCTTCTCCTTCTTGAATGTCTCGGTCAGCAATCAAGAGGAAAACGAGCTGGGGATCTACTTCCGCCATGTTCCATTCACGGAAGTCTATATCGTGTATACCATGATCAAAGCCTACATGGTCATGAGATGACCACAGAAGGCGTGCGTTCGGATGCTGCGCATGATTAATCAAATTCACCATGGGACTTGTGGGTACCATGAGAAGACTAGATTCTGCGTGTCCGAAAGCATAATTCAGTAACAACTGCTGCCCTATTGGTCGTTCACGGTCGTAGGTGATTCCTACCTGGCCATTTTCATCGGTGTAGTCTGTGATCATGAACATGTCGAGAATGTCTTCGGCCAGGATAGGTATCATCGGCATGGGGGCGATCACTTCACCTTCCTTGAAAGAGCGACTCGCAAATGCTCCCCGACCAGCATGTGGAATGGTACTTGTTCCGCTGCGTAGATAGTCTACACAGAGTCCATGTGTTTCCAGCCACTCAATCGATTTGACTAAATCCTGATTGCGGTACATGAATGCGCCGCCAGCTTCAATGGCTTTTCTCACTTTAGCTGGTGTTTGCGGAAGTAGCGACCTCAGGACCTTACCACGTTTCCCTCCCACTTCTTCGACCATTGTATCGAGAATGAAATCCAAGACATCTTGTTGAAAGCTTCCTTTCATTTCTTTCTCGTATTTGTTCCTAAAGGTTGCAATCTTCGCCAGAATATCTTCAGCCTCGTTATAGTCTAAGCGAGTGATGCGATCCTGATACAAGTCTTCACGGTCGTCATCGAAAACGTCGCCTAAATTTGCAAAAAGTTCCATTCCCGCTGGAATATTTTGAACCGCCCGCATCGTAAGATTGTAATAGTTGGTAAAGGCGCCTCTCCCCGGCGATGCCTTGCCCTCTTCGACGACGCCATCTTGACGCTCACGGAGCAGAACTCCGGCTTGAAACCAGTCAATATTGTAGTATCCAGAATGATGATTCGCGATGGTAGCGACTCCCGGACTGAATAGTGTTGTCGTGTGATTCCCTTCCCATTGCATGCCCGCAAACGACGACATCCAAACCTTTCCCTCTAGGAACTGGATGATGGCATTGTACAGCTCAAAGTTCTCCTGATCCACGTAATTGCCTATCGCTATATCCACTAGTGGTATTCCGATCTCTGGGTTGGGAAGAGTCTCGTTTTGTCGAAAGTCAACACCCGCAAAGAGCCCGAATTTCGGATTGTCGTCTCGGTAGAAATGCGATTTAGCAATGTAGAGGCGGCATGTTTCTGCGACAGCAACGGGAAGGAGCAGCAGTCCCGCGGCTCGGAAAAGCAGCATTTTCGTTTAGTGATAAGTAATTTTACTTTTGTTTTCTATTCAGTGACTTCTTGCTGCATCAAGATCATTATTATTTGACGTCAAGATCATTATCGCTGGATCGATTTTTTGAACCGTTCGAAAAGCGACCGTTGATTGGTTTTTGCAATTTGCAACCCTCGCAGTCCCGAGATATTTGGTTCCCGAATAGACGTATGTACTGGCAGACGTTGCTCTTTCCGTCTTCGGCTTCTTTCTCCCTTATCTGCGTCATCGGATGGCCCACTCTTTATTATTGCCGTCAAATTTCCTTTGGTGCTTCAACATTCTTTTTCTTTTAGTCGAACCTCTTTTTCATTCGCCTTTACGAGTATATTAGTTGTAATTATCATGAAGTCTTCGTCCATCGCCATCTGTGTTGCTGTTTGCGCCATGGCCCAGGCTTTCTCTGCCCCGCCCGCGTTTGTACGAACTGCTTTGACCACGCAACTCTTTTCGGAGCCCAACAATAACAGTGAAGAAGAGGAAGGTGGCTTGGATTTGGATCTTGGAGAAATGTTTGAAATGTTCGAAGCGGCTGCCAAGGAGGAAAAATTCGATGATGCTATCAAGAAAGTCAAGAAGGGGGACAAGTAAATTAACAGGATATTATATAAAACTGATGAGTCGACGAGTGATATAATTACTGCTTTCAGATTTGTCTGATAAGAAATAAGCGGGCTATTTTATCGTAGCTTTCATCCGAGTACATTTATTTGTGTATAGCATAGTGAGTTCGCCTGAGTTTTGTCTAGTTCATTTCAACCGGTGGCAGCATATCGGCCGGAATGAATTCACGAGAAATCATGAATGGAATCAGAAATAGAACCGGTAGTAAGGAAATGAGTGTGTAAAGAATAACCCGCGCTTGTTTGGGATCCGATAGATCCGGATTGAGCACTCCTTCAGCCAATTCTTCACCTTGACTGATGAACGGCGCGACGACTTTTTTGGTTTTGGTTTCGTCTTCCCCTGTATCGTCTCCCAATTCCACCACAGCTTCTTCTTTGTCACTCATAAAGATTGGTGAAAGCCGGAAATGTTTGCTTTGTGATCGTTGTATAAATGAGAGCTGTGAATCCGAGCGCCCATTCGTGAAGCCAACTACAGAATGTTCTGCAATCAGACATAGGAAGGCTGCCACTAAAACGGATAGCAGCTGCATTGTTCTGTGTTGGAAATATAATGTTACTAAATAATACTAAAGGACAATATCTATTATCTTTCGTGTGCTGGAAAAGTCAGCACATCGCCGTCAATCATAAGATGTCCAGCTTTACATCACCCAAAAATCGTGTTTGGTTTTCAATTTTCCTTCCATGCGAATGACGTACGAAACAGTCAAGAGCTCACTATCCCTGGCCCTAATAATCTACCAGGTAGTCGATTACATTGTTATCATAAACTATATTTTCCTTGTCGAATCAACTAGAGACTAGAGACCGCCATCGATCGATATCTAAAGGCTTACCCACCGCATTTTTTTTCTACAATGCTACCTGTTCGAGCATCTAGAACAGCTAAATGAGGGATCCCTTTGACACGAATGTATGACATGAGTTCTTCCCGCGCGTCCTCCTCGTGAGCAACGGCTAGCCACGGCATGTGACTGTAATAGCTTTTAAAGCTATTCGCATCGTGATCAGCCGATAAAAAGACGACTTCAACAGTTTTGTTCGGACCAAGCGAATTGTACCACTTGGACAGCATCGGTGTGAACTGTCGACAAGGACCACACCAAGACGCTGATGCATACAGCAAGACAAATTCTTTTCCTCCGAGTGCATCGACCAGAGGAAGACCAGACGAACTCGAAGAATGTTTTAGCAACGTCCCTTTCTCCAGAGAGCGAAACAAGCGCTTGATACCGTCCGAAAGTCCAATGGCTGTGACCGGAGTGGACGGAACGGAAAAGGGCAATGGTGATCCCACCAAATTTGGCCGAACACGAAACTGATAGCCGGCCGGGTTACTTAAATTATTCTTTTCACTTGCGTATTGGAAAAGTTACTCGCAATAGTGACCCATTCACTACCACCGATGTTTTCTCTCATTTGAAGGGCATAATCCGTAGCACCGTCATGGGGTTTCCAGGAAATAATCAAAGCATCATTCGCACCTGCAAGAGTTACACTGGGTGGAAGAGGTCGGGATTTTTGAGCATCACTGGTTAGCAATTCGAAAGCATTCGCGTGAGTGATCCACGTTGTGGGAAGGGATGAACTATCGGATCCATTGAGACGAGCGCCAACCCGGAAGAAATACCGACCCGGAGTTTCGTCCTCTCCCGATGTCAAGTTTTTTCTTTTTGGCTTGCGTTGAAGTGAGCTTATCACTCAAAGTTTCAAAATCAGAGTTCGTATTGTTATCGCTGCCTGCTCTGCAATACTGCAACACGTAACGGTCAGCATCCTTCACGGCAGTCCATGAGATCGTCATTGAGTCATCAGTTGCGTCAACAAGTATAATTGTCATCTTTGCTTTCAGCTAATCTTCAAAAATTGGATTATTCGTAAAATGACGTGGGAAAGGTGAGCGATACAAGTACCATCAAGAAAAGAGAGCATAAGATTGTGAATGAAGAATGAAGAATGAAAATACGATTGAGAAAGATGGCGGCGGGAGGAAAAAATTATCGCATCAAGCTCCTGTAAGGTTAGCTTTTCATGACTGAAATGCAGTCATGGTAAAGTTTATACTACACTGGAGTAGACCCAGATATGATTTTATTTTGCTTAGCCCGTGTTCGTGACAAACCTTCACAATTCACAAGAGGGACTGGGAACTGGGGGCATAATAAATGACGTTTTCCACTGTCGTCTACCTCTACTATCAACAAGAATCAAGAATGTCTTGCAGAAGTTGACGCCCAACGAGAATTTAGAATTTTGCCCCCGGAATTTCGGAAAGAACAGTCTTAGTCACAAAGTCACACAGCAAGGAATGTTAATGTCGCAGTCATGATAAATTCAGACGTCACAAAACCGTTAGGAACTCCGTTCACCGTTAAGTCTATATAGATTGGAAAACGGCAGTCACTATACGTTTTATTATTTGATTACCGTAAAGTGACTTAACACGATTTACAAATATTGTTTTCTCGCTTCGACCTTCGAATAGAAAGGAAGTTCCGCGTCGCGTGTTTGAGGGTTTTGCCTTGACACCAAAGAGTCTTTGTTCGCTCAGCCGAGTTTGTTCTCATTCTTCACATTCGCATAAATTCGTGTTAATAACCACAACAACCCCCAAATATAAAAAGACGGACCTTGTTGAAAACATCAACCGCGTCAACCAGAAAGCCCTATCGAAAGATAAATTCTTGAAAATTACGACTCCATCGAATAATCACAAAACCTCTCACTCTGACACCATGCACTCCACGATTGAAAGACATGCACTCACTTCTGAAGAACCTACCTTTATCATCAACCCACAACGCAAGCAAACTGTCTGGAGTGGTCGATACAGTCCGGGTGTTACAGGTAGTCCACCAATGTCATCTTGCAGTGACGTGATGAAGATTTACGAGGCGTGCAAGTTAGACTCGACCGAAAGCATGTGCAAGTCCGCGGCGAGCTACTTCCGCATTTGCGCGAATGGTTTGATAGATGAATAAGTTGATGAGGGGGGGAGTTTGTGTGCCACTGGTCCGGCTAGGATTGTGACGCCGCCCGCATTCTTGACACTTGCACAGTTTTTCAAGCCAGCTCATGCTATCATTAGATCCACTTAAACTTATAATCATCGACCCTTGTTGCAGTTACCACACCTTTTGATAGATTATGTGGGTCTTAGGTAACGTTCCCCTCCTATGGTCCTCTTTAAGTTGGTCCAAATCTATTGTTGCTCTCTCGTGTTGCGTGGAGTGCCAAATGCCAACAATTTGCTTGACTGACGTCACAATTGGAAGTCGTTCGGAATGCTATTCCAGAATTTCTTTCGGGAAAAAACCTCGTCCGCACAAACAATGAACTCGGTCGGCATTTGTGATGGTTGGAGCGTGATGTCGGTTACCAACTGTCTTTTTTACAACTGACAACAAGTTGAAAAACGCGACCTAAACAAAACGCATTCGACTTGCATTGTCACGAGAAACAACTTCTGACGGATTGGGAGGGACTTTTCATATCGCCTCGATGGGGAAGCCCTGGACACTTGTTCTTCTTTTGCTAAAACTCTTTGCAGAGGCACAATCGTTTCGTGGGCCCTGTAACTACCGACGCCATGAACCCCTTCCGTCGAATGAATTATTTGTGTCAATTTCAGCGAATAGAGAAGTCTCAAGAGATATACTGGCAGAGGAATACGACACAATCATACATCTTTCGGAAACAGCACTTTTAAATCCAGGACAACCAAGTTGTTTGCGAGCGTTGGAAACTCTTAGCCAGTTGTGTCGTCAACGCAAACCGTACCGTTTCGAACAAAGCAATCATCGTCGCGAAGGAAGTCTTCTCGAGAAAATCGAGGGGCTGATTCCTACTGAATCGACAGAGAAAATATTTCAAATAGTGACAGAAATGCAAGAGAATGGATGGCTCAGCACGAATCCAGACTCTGTCGACGGTCTCCCTAGCTTTCATCTCAATCTCATTAGCTCAGGAAAGAAGATTGTCGACGACGAAACCTCACAAACATGCGACACAGTACCATCATTCGAAGATGATGTTGACGCATTAATACGGCTTGTTTCGCCATATGTCTACGAACAACTTCTACCTCTGGTACAGCAACGACTGGCTACCAAAGATATCCAGGTCTCTGATGTTTTTCTTCGTCGATACGGGGACGATATAATTGACGGTCAGTCTCGCCACGGAATTTCGGCGCATTACGACGTCTTTTCTAGAGCCACTTGTGTGATAGCCTTGGATGATACAGTGAAGGATGGAAGAAACGGGCTTTACACAACACAAGAATCTTGTCGTGGTGATAGGACGTGTTCTAATCATCGCTCGTTACGACGGTTTTTCCCCTTGTCATCTGGCGATGCCGTTTTTCACACTTGGGACGTACTTCATGGTGTTGATGTCGAGCCAGGCGTCGACAGAACTAGTTTGATTGTCTGGTTTACCTCCAAAGAAAAAACAGAAAATCAGAGTGCGGTACCATGGCTCACCAATCGGAATGATTTAAAGACAAATCATGTTGCTCAGTTTGTTTTAGCGAGCAGCCTTGAAAGCAGCGAAGATAATCTTTTGGGTGTAAAGGCTCATGAGTTATACCTTCAAAGTGCTACACGCGGCAACCTTTTTGCAATGACCAGACTAGGAAGTCTTTGTGAGAACGATGAACTAGCTGGCGATGAACGAGATCGGATTAGTATGCTGTTGACAGCTTTAGAGAAGAGACATAAGTCTCTCCCAGAGCAGTTTCTTTCAAAGGAACGAGATTCACACCTAGATTTGGCGAAACGCCTTTGGTGGCAAGCATCGATGCGTGGCAATCCGATAGCTCAAGTTGCACTTGCAGATGAGTTGATGGCAACCGCTATGTCTCAAGAATGTGATGTTGAAAAATATTTTGAAATGGCAAGTGTTCTCTTTGCCTTAGCCGCTCAGCAGGGTAACGATCATGCAATTGAATCGTTGCATCGCATACAAGCTTTGGAGGCCGCTTTTCGGTGAAACCAATATGCTGCAGAACTCAATCTACTCATCACACGATCAGTAACAAAGTCGGCATTAGTAGTTTCGAACAAGTAAGATTCTAATACTCCGTATTAAGTAGTCTTAACGTTTGTATCCTGCAGCTTTTTTGTTTTTCTGACGGATTTCATCGTCTTGCACATTGTGAATAAAAATCTCGTTACCTGGTTGTACATTAGTGCTGCCTTTGCTCCAATCATAGCTGCTAGCATATGCAAACAGATTTCCTTGTGCGTTGAACGCGGCGCAAGGTATCGTACGTTGCGTTGCATTGAAGCCTTTAAGTCTTTGCTTGTTGTCTTTGTCCCAAAAGTTCACTACGCCATCACTTCCAACAGTCGCAAATGTTCCATGTCCCGGGTGAAACGCGATACCATTTACGGAATAAACAGATGAATCTTGGCGATGACATTTGAACGCAAAGCTTTCTTTTCCGGCGACTTTTTGTAGATAGTGGATGCCAACGCGTCCCTCGATACTTCCGACGGCGAATCCTGTAGAATCGGGGAAGCAAGAGATGCAACGAGATTGATACTTAAGAGGCGACTCTCTGCGGGAATGCTCCCGGGGTTGACCCGAGCAATCGTACGCGATGATGTGTCGACCAGCCGTTGCAACTACCAAAAGGTTCTCATGGACGTCAAGATCGTACACTCGTTCGGGCAAATCAAACACTCCCACCGGTTGCTGTTGTCGCTGGTCCCAGAATTTCAGTTTCGAGTCCCAACCTCCGCTAACGACTAAATTGGATGACCGAATGTATCCTACACCTTTGACAGGCTGATCATGTGCTCCAATTTGATTGGGGACATTATTTGGGGGTGCTTGTCCTAGCTGATACATGCGCACCGCCTTGTCACAACCCCCCGAAAATACCTTTGTTCCGTCCGCACTGAAACACGCACTCAGAACAGGTGCATTGTTTTGGTGATTGACTAAAAGAAGGCGAAAAAAATGAGTTCGGCAGTGTGAAGTGAATATCAAAACACCTCGTTTTCTTACCTTGAGCTGCAGGCATGGCCTGGATCTGTCCTCCTTGTTCTTGGACTTGCCAGCAGCGAAGACCACCGTCCCAATTTCCTGAAACAAGAATATTCGCTGTAGGACTCCACTTCAAACAGGAAATACCATCATTACCCGGCTGGGGCACGCAGCAGTCACTCGGCGTTAGAGCATTCGGATTACCCGCAGGAGGAGCACCAAACGTTGACATGTTTGCGGAGCTAGGAGGCTTCTGACCTTTTAATAAAGACTATTCGATAACTCTGGAGAAGTCTGGAGGAGAAAGAAGCGATAAATTGGTTTTGAAATATTATCGTCGTCACCCAAAAGATCTCATTAACGTTATGGACCAGGTATGCTGCAAAAGGAGACGAGTGTTTGGTGTGAAGTGTGCTGCAAAAATTTACCCCTTCTGTGCTTAGCGTACGTACGGCGTACGTCATTTTCTCCATCTTGCAGTTTATCCTACAGCGTACAGTATCATCTACAGGGCACGGCGTTAAAAATTCCCCGCCTTGCCGTCGCAGCGTGTTAGGAAAGACCTTTTCGATTAGGGTTTTTCATGACTCCATCGCACAGTCTCTCACTCTCTCAGCGTGCAGAATTTTGTAGCGGCTGTGTTAGTGCGTAAAAAGACCTCGTACTTCGTCCCCGACGCCGTTTTACTCATTCATCTATATAAATTGTAAGGCATTTCACATAATGTCTATGAAATTCCCTATAGAGTTTAATGTAGTCTTTAACCACATTTTTGCTTATAGTCGCTCACGTTTGTGTTTCAACGGCTCGCCAACGGATTTCATGTGGCACTCGCTAATACGGCAGTTCAGCGGTCTTTCAAAATCTACGTTTATTGAGAGGCCCGATAACGCAAACTACGTTTTGGTCTCAAGCATGTGCAACTTCCCGCCATTCCCCAACTTTCCCCGCCATTCCCCAACTTTCCCCGCCATTCCCCAACTTTCCCCGCCATTCCCCAACTTTCCCCGCCATTCCCCGTACTTCCCCAGATTTCTCGTTAGCCCAGAATTTCCTGGAATAAATTCGTGAATTACCAATCACGAGTTGCGCATTCTGATCTACCAGGTACCTTGAAAATGACAAGTAAACTTATTGATGGCTGAGACAATTAACGAATTTTAAAAGTAAATAGAATTTTTATGAATTGAACTGATGCTCTACAGTAGTCTTTCACGACCTTGGTCGATTGTCTAACTCTTGGCCACGTGCTACACGATCAGTTGCTCCTAGCGCTGGGCCCGTCGTCGAGTCCATTCCAGTCCGTCTGCTGCACCAAGCATTTCTGCCAGTGCTGTTCCGAAAGCGGAAGACCGCGAGTGAGGTGCCCAGCCAGCTCGTCTCCCACGGATAGTCCTGCACCCTCTAGTAGAGCGGAGCTCCAACGCCTTTTCCAGTATCAGGTATGCTCTATTTTCGTGATGTACAAGTACTACGCACGTAGTCTGTACATTTTCGATTCGCTCAAATTTGAGACTTTGAAAGAGAGCTCTTTGTTCGCGTAGGACAAGGGTAAGAACGCTCTGACATGTCTTTTATACTTCCCCGGATATCCCCGATAATCCCCGGGATTCTCGGGGATTCTCGGGGATTCTCGGGATTCCCCGAGATTCCCGGGGATTCTCGGGGATTCCCGGGGATTCCCCAACTTTCCCCAACATTCCCCATCTTTCCCCGAAATTCTGGAATTGAGCGAAACGTAATTTACACCGGGGTAAATTCACGTAAACATAGTTTTTGCGATGCGACAGGCAAAATGCGTTTTTGTCAACGAGTACCAGATGCAATCCGTTGGCGAGTCTTCGAAACACCAACTGGAGCGACTATTGAACAAGATGGTGTCTTAAGACTACATAAAAACTTAGAGACAAAGAATAATTGATATAATGTGAAACGCCTTACCATTTTATATAGGCTATTTAAGTGGGGCCCGTTGGAGATGAAATACGAGGTCTTTTTTTACGTAGTAACACAGCCTTTACAAAATTCCGCACGGTGAGAGAGTGAGAGACTGTGCGATGGAGTCATGAAAAACCCTAATCGAAAAGGTCTTTCCCGACAAGCAGCGACAAAAAGGCGGGGAATTTTTAACGCCGTGCCCAGCAAATCAATCTAAAACTTTTTTCTCTAGTCTAGTCGAATCTATACATCTGTCTAGCCTAGTCTGATGTAAACAAGGAATAGAAGAATCGCTGCGGCTACTCGGTTGACTCTACTGGAAATGCGCGCGAAATATTCGTGCAAAGAGATTTGACTATTAAAAGAGCAACGCAAGCAAAGGGATGGAAAAACAAATAGCCGCTTTTTTTGGAGAGCATTCAACTATTCATTGTTTGACTGTCGACAAAAAGCTACTTTGTAGGAGCTGTCTCCTCGTCCGAGTCATCCAAATGAGGTGGTATGTATTTCTTCTTCCACGAGCTGTAATGAGATGTCTTCTTCCACATGTAGTAAAATTCTATCACTTCTTTGGTTGTTTTGCTGCCAATTTCACTTTGCACTTTTTCAAATTGCTTGCCGTGTTGTATTAAGGCAGCTTCGAAAACGGCGATTTCGTACGGGGACCATTTCTCGATCACGAGGGACCGACGCATCGGGCTTTTCAAATATCCTAGTGCGGAAACGGCTTCTAAGGGGAACTGGAGTTTGCTGGGGTCGTAACCGTACGATCCGAGTTCGGAAATGGGCGTTAGCATTAGGTTGCTCGCAAAATCTACATATTCTTCTGTCAGACGATGGACTTGTGCGGGGGGTAAGGATGCGACTGTTAGCATTTTCTTATCGAAATTGTACTTCTGTTACAAAAGTGTGCGAGAAATTACCTTTCCACCGCGTACGTTCAACAGGTGTAGTGGTATCTGTTGATTCATCGGATCTCATTCGTTTTTGGTCAATTCCTTGTTCGTCACTTCCTTGGGTACGACTGCGTTTGTTCGTATCGTGTTCTTCCAAAGTAACTCCTTTTTTATTATCAGAGGATGGCATAATTCTCGTTACTTCGTAGATAGCTTTATGCACGTGGATGTTTATGGTTGAAGCGGGCAACTTGTAATGTTGTTTCCTCCTACGCAGTATCGCTTTTCTTTTCGTTTTATGACCTGATTGACTTTGTTCTTCGTTGTCATTGAAGGTTCGAGGTCAGCCAAAAAGGAGGAGGAGGAATCGATAACGCCGGACGAGCTAAAGAGGGTTTCCATCTAGATGCTTTTAGTCGTGACAACTTTGTTCACGGTACATAAAATTTGATTTACTACCGGTCCTTCGGAGTTACAATTATTGTTAAAAGTATCATGCCAATCCTCCACCCCGCAACACTTACCTGGTAACAGTAACTCGAACCGAAAGTGAACATGGAACGACAACAAAAAAAAATAATCAAAGCAACTTTGCATTAATTCTGACCATACCAAGTTGGCTTGCTCTTTTCCTTATTTTCATGACTTTTGTGTATAAAGATGACGACACTGGTAAGTCCGCCGAGCTTACTTGATTACTTCAAAGCGTTTTGTCGGTCGACTTATTGAGGCGAATAGTTGCGGTAATATTGATTTTCCGCCATCGTGAAAAATAATGGAAACATGGTTTATCAGCGTAGTTGGTGGTCAATCCGACATTTGATCGGGGGGAATAGTTATCGATGCTTCCAACGAAAATGACGTCTCTCTCGTTGGGAAAGCAGGGAATGGGAGAAGAGCGATACTTGCTGCCATTTTCTCGTTTCGTTCGACTAAACGTGATAACTACTGCAAGTACTGTCTTATTGATCTTGTTTGCGTTGAATATTCCCGTTCATTTCCTTTTCCTGATACTCTTTTGTCGCTTCTATTATTCATTGTCAAATTTTTGTTTTGGCTCACTTTATGTTTAACCTGATTGATATACAACATCACGCAGATGTCTGGAGATAAATCGTCTGACTTGATCATACAAAATCTTCTGGGCGAAGGGTCTTTTGGTGCCGTGTACAAGTCGATTCACAAAGCCACGGGAGCGGTTGTTGCTGTGAAAATCATCCCCAACTCCACCATCGAGGATGAAAAGATCAAGGGTGAAATAGACATTCTGAGCCGCTGTGATTCGCCTTACATTGTAGGGTATTTTGAATGTATCATTCGTCCCCCAACAGATAAGCCGGGTGAACTATGGATTGTGATGGAATATTGCGAAGGCGGCAGTATGACGGATCTGTTGGAAGCGAGTAATGGATATCCATTGCCTGAGGATTCTATACGAGTTGTCTGCGCTTCGGTTGTGCTGGGACTTGAATATTTGCATGGAGTAGCAAATGTTTGTCATCGCGATATCAAATGGTAAGAGTTTGACGTTGTTTATTGTATGATGGCCTGACTTTGACTCAATTGTTTGCCTTCTACACTCAGCGGTAATGTTCTGCTGACCGAGGATGCGCATGTCAAACTCGCTGATTTTGGTGTTTCGGCGGAATTGAGCAATACATTGAACAAAAGAAAGACAGTCGTGGGTTCGCCGTATTGGATGGCGCCAGAAGTCATCCGAGAATCGCATTACGATGGTCGTGCGGATGTTTGGAGTCTCGGTATTACAGTAATTGAAATGGCCGAGGGTGCACCACCGCATGCAAACCTGCATCCACTTCGAGCTATCTTTGTGATTCCGACTAAACCTGCCCCTACTCTAGCTGATCCCGATATTTGGTCGCCAGAAATGTTGGATTTCGTTCGCTGCTGTTGTCGGAAGGAACCAAGTCAGCGATATGATTCCGCTCTTCTTAGTTCGCATCCTTTCATTAAGCAAGAAGTTATTGCACTTCGGGAAATGTATCGTATCGAGAATGAGCATTCTACTGCAAATGGAGACGCAAGGGCAAAGTACACACGAATGGCAGAAGCTCATCAGCGACCACCTGGTCTGCCGGCACTTCGACGTGTCTGTGAGGCATTGACAAAGCGAATGAGCGCAGTGAAAGATAAGAGAGGTAAAGACAAAAGCGATTCTGCAAAGGATCCTGACTTTTCAGTAACGCCCAAGTCACTTGGTACCAATCCGGATTTAAAAAACCAAAGCGCAGCAAGCGGAGAACCTCAAACGCCTATAGAAGATGGAACATTTCATGTTGGACAGTCCGGGCAGCCAGCCTCGGTCTCAGGGACGCATCGATCGGCTCAGTTCGATGGGTTAGAGTCGGATACTTTTCTTTTCTCTGCCCTGAATATTGACGACGACCCAAGCCTAGCAAATGATTCAAAACTACGAGAGGATCTCAATACATTATCTGAGGCGTTTCAAGCTCGTAAAAATGCTTTGTTGATTGCCTTTAAGATGGCACAGCAGCAGCTGATAGTTGAGTCACAAGGGCGAAACATGTTACCAGTTGATGTGGGAGAACTCATGTCAGCTGCTGCGTCCCATCATCAACTCAATCAGCAGGCAGTTGTGGCGATGGAAGAAGCAGCGAAGCTTCCAGCAGTAGCAGACATCATTAGCAAAGTAGAGGACAAAGCATTTCCGGATTCACTGGCTGATGAGATAGCCGAATTTACCGCTATGGAGCAGAACCATTCAAAAATGAGAGTCAAAATGGCGTATCGGTAGAAACTGCGAAATATGGACTCACTGAATTAATGTTGGCGCCCATTGAGGAAAGTGAAAACCAACAACCTCTGGAGGCATCATGAATTTTATTACAATAGTATCCAAGTATTGCGGTTCTCCTGGTCTTGGCGGCTTTGAGGACCGCGAATGCACTTTATGGATACTGTAAGTAATAACATGTTGGTCACACGGAAAACGTAGGTAATGCATAATAGGAGACGGTAAATCTTTCGTTTGATCTGCACTTTTCGTTCAATCATCATTGAAGTAAACCAATCTATTGACCTCTTACGTGAAGAAGGCATCGATCCGCTAGGATTTGCGACACAAAGAATCGAAGCGTGCATCAACAATGCTGCTGGAGGGACTGCATCAATTTAAGAGAATAGTCCGAGTGTCTTTTATCAAGCTAGCCGAATATTTGGAGCTAGATACCAGTAGCAAGGTTAGGCTCGGAAGAAAATGTATCCATGACTGAAATGCGAGTCGTGTCGAAAAAGTCGCCTTCAATTTGGGGCTATAGTAAATAGAGAAGACCACTACTCGCTAGGCTTTTCGTCATTACAAGTACCAGGTACCTGGTATGGTACATCCATCCGTGCATTGAAAATGTTGTCCAAAGGTAGTTTTATCGCGACAGCGACCTGTGCAGCTCAACAACAAAAACATTCTGGAATGAACGGACAGTGACTCATGACTGAATTGCAGTCTTGGTAAAGTTGATACAACTTGGGACTGTACTGTATGTAGTGTAAGTCCAAGCTTGGGGCGTTCTCGGAAAAATAATACGTTCATTCGAATGAATGGATCCATGATGTATATTTGATTCAATAACAATGGACAGTTCAGATAGGCTAAAGTATGAAGTTCACATCGATGGATCTACTTTAGAGGGCGGTGGACAAATCTTGCGGAACGCGATCTCCTATGCCAATCTGTTGCGCAAAAGCCTCAGAATCGACAAAATTCGATTTGACCGCCCCCGACCTGGTTTGGCGGCACAACATGCCGTGTCTCTTCAAATAGCGACCAGCATTTGCGGAGGAAAACTTTCTGGTGATTCGATTGGGTCTACTAAGATATCATATGAACCTCAGCGTTTTGTAGGTAACGGCTTGGCGGCCGAAGAAAAAGAAGTTGTTGGGGATACCGGTACTGCTGGATCCATTTGTTTACTGCTACAAGCTGCCCTTCCCTGTGCACTTTTCAATCAGAGCCCCGTAAAGCTTATTTTGAAAGGAGGAACGAATGCTACCATGGCTCCTCAATTTGATTACTGGGAAAGAGTATTTTGGCCGACTATGCGATATAGATGTCAGTTAGATCCAAGCCAAGTCGAAGCAAATGTCATCCGGAGAGGCTACTATCCCTGTGGTGGCGGTGAAGTCCATGTGCAAGTGAAACCACTGAAACAAAAATTGGGTCCTATTCGAATAACAGAACGAGGCGAAATCAAAATCGTACGGTTACGATGTTTTCATGCCGGAAGGGTACCACGATATCTCGCAGAGAAAATGCTTCAGGCGGCGAAAGCAGAGTTATTTCAGAGCAGTTTGGGTTTGAAAATGGAGCAAATGGAGGCTGTGGTGGTGAAAGAAAACAATGCAGTTGGTAATGGTCTTGGCTTGATGATAACAGCTGAAACGACTACAGGTTGTTTCTTTGGAGGATCAGCTTTGTGTGCTCCAAAAAACGATGCAAGGTCGGTGGCAAGGGATTCTGCTCAAGAGCTTATTGCATCTTTGGAAGGGGGAGCTTGTGTTGATCAGTGGTTACAAGATCAACTTATTCTTTACATGGCCCTTGCGGATGGAATATCGGAAATCATAACTAGTTCATTGACGCAACACACACAAACTGCTATTTGGGTGGCCGAATCTTTAACGGATGCTCGCTTTGAAGTCACGACTTTGGACAATGGTAATTTGCAACATTCTGCGTTAGTTGATCGAAACTATGGATCGGAAGGTCAGATATTGGGAAAGCATCGAATTCGTTGTGAAGGAATAGGCTTTGAACCACAAATAAACTGAAACTCATGAATTGTTTTGAATAAAAAAGTTTTTGGTTTTCAACTACTCCATAGTCATTATTTGCAGGTACCGGTACCGTACCAGTATCGTTACCTCAAATAACGACGACCCTTCTCCTCGTGTTTTAACGACGGGAATGAACGCCTTCAGATGATTCACGAACGTACCGTACGCCGTACGTCAATACAAAGTAGATACGTCAGTTTTCTCCCTCCATCCGGGTTAAAAAATGAGACCACGTCCACGTGCGTTTATACTCTGACGGCAAAGCAAAGAATAAAAACCACGAAGCCACCGACATCAACATTGCTGTCTTATTTCGCTAGATGTAAAACAGTGTGATTGTTTCTCTCTTCGTCATACTACCTAGAAGTATATTGCAATATGATGAAACTCTTCCTACTTCCTCTTTTGTTCGGGTCTGCGACTTCGTTTGCACCCACACGGCCATCCCTCTGGACACCCACCAAACTCGCGAGCACCATCGCGGATGCGACGTTTACCTCCGATGGAGCCAAAAGTCAAATCGGCAACAACTCTTTCTTGAATGAAGATTTGATGGCGCGAGCACAGAAAGGACCGGGCAAGAAAAATAAAGAGAAACTAAAGATCGGGATTGTCGGCGCCGGTTTGGCTGGAATGGTGGCCGCGATGGATTTGGCGGATGCTGGTCATGACATTGAAATGTTTGAAGTACGACCTTATGTCGGTGGAAAAGTAAGCTCCTGGAAGGATAAGGACGGAAATCACATTGAGATGGGTCTTCACGTTTTCTTTGGCTGCTACTACAATTTATTCGGTATCATGAAACGCACCGGTTCCTTCGATACAGCGCTGCGCATCAAAGAACACACTCACACATTCGTCAACTCTGGAGGAAGACTTGGTGCGCTCGATTTCCGCTTTCCCATTGGTGCTCCGGTCAGTGGTCTGCAGGCGTTTGCTCGTACAGAGCAGCTCGATTTGGCAGATAAGGCTGACAATGCCCTTCGTTTAGCGATTTCCCCATTGTTCGAGCACTTGTTGATTTTGACGGGGGTATGGACATGGTTCGAGAGCTGGATGATATCACATTTACGGAATGGTTCACTGCTTTGGGAGGAAAGCGAGGAAGTCTCGATCGGATGTGGGATGCCATTGCTTACGCTCTCGGCTTTTTGGACTGTGACAGTATCAGCGCACGATGCATGTTGACAATTTTCATGCTCTTTGCTATCCGAACGGAAGCCAGTGTTTTGAGAATGCTGGATGGCAGTCCCCAAACTGGTCTGCATGATCCCATCATCAAATATTTGGAGGACCGCAATGTGAAGATTAACTTGAGTACTCCTGTGCGAGATGTTGTTCACGATCTTGATCCGAAAACGGGTTTACCCACCCGTGTGCGAGGAATCAAAGTAGGACCCAGTGAAACCTTCCGAGAGTTCGATGTCGTAATTGCTGCCACCGATGTTCCGGGTATCAAAAGCTTCTTCCTGCAACCTTCCGACAGTACGAATTCTTCGACAAAATTTACAACTTGGATACGGTCCCGATTGCTACAGTCCAAGTTCGTTTCGATGGGTGGGTGACGGAGCTGCAAGACGAGAAACGTATGATGGACGTTTCCGGTGATCAGAGCGATGGACGTGGAGCAGGAATTGACAATTTGCTGTACAGTGTGGACACTGAATTCTCGTGCTTTGCCGATTTGGCTCTCACAAGTCCTGGGGAGTACTACAAGCCGGAAGAGGGCAGTCTCATTCAAGCTGTTTTCGATGAACGCGCATTCAAGCGCTCCAATGAACAGTTAGTAGAGGACTGCATCAAGCAATTGAACGACATCTTCCCTTCGTCACGCAAATTAAAGTGCACTTGGAGTTCCGTTGTCAAACTCGGGCAGAGTTTGTATCGTGAGAAGCCTGGTCAGGATAAATTCCGCCCGAAACAAGCCACTCCCATCCCGAACTTTTTCATGGCTGGCTCTTATACCTACCAGGATTATCTTGACTCGATGGAAGGCGCGACCCGCTCTGGACTCATGGTGGCCAACGAAATAATCGACCGAGCTGATGGTCCTGATGGATTAAAAGCACTGTCCGCAAAAGCCAAAGAAACGGATCTATTCTTCGTTAGCTAACTAAAACACCTAAATACATATTTCATCACGGAGTATTACTTTCCCTCAGTAGTGCACGATTTACTATCTCAAAAAAGTCCATATCATATACGCGTGGTTTTCCCGTTTCTTACCGCCAATGATAATAGAGAGCTTTTTTATTTGATTTACGGACTTGCTATAAGTTTTCTGGTTGTCGGACGAATTGCTTGATATAATGAAAGAAGAATGAAAACAGAAATGCTCCGAGCCGACACTTGTCTTCACAATTCCACTTGCAAAATGTCACGGATTGTACTCGTGAGAGTGGGACACTTTTTATCAGATTATATTTAGCAATCTAAAACCATAGTGACAGTATTAAATATGTGTACCTTGAAAACTATAATCGAAATAGATTTTCGCCAGCAAACTTAAGGTTATTCAGTATTTATATAAGATAACCTTAATTTATTCTCGAAGTCGTTGCTCTTTTATGGTTTTCCTTCTTCACATTTCGCGGGAGTGACGAAGCGGCTTCAAACAATTATTGTGTCGAGGTACAAAATATTGTACTCCGTAGTAGATTGTATCCGTGAATTCTGTATTCTGCAAGGCATTATAAGTAAAAAGGAAAAATCCAGCCATTTTTGGATTTCGCTTTCGACGTCAATGCGAGGAGGATGCGAGGAGGTCGTCGCAAGTTTCATAAAAGAAAAAGATACCAGAACGGTGTAACAATAATGAAAACCACGTTTAAGAAGTATGGGTAAGACTAGAAAAGGAAGTGAGGATTCCAGCAAGAAACGAAACAGTCGACAAGACGTTCAAAATGGACCGTCCGCCGATGGAGATCGTGATGAAAAGCCAAAGAAGTTGAGATCACGAAAAACAACCGATCGGAACAGCAAAAACAATATAGATGGAAATGATCCGGTTCTGGAAGATGAAAAAGTAAAATCACTTTTAGACGAGACTTCGGACGCGGAGGCGGCGCAAGATGGAGCAGTTGGTGAGAATGATGGCAATGACAGGGATGATGTCCTTGGGGGTAAAGCACTGCCAGGAAAATGGGACTTTGAAAGTGCTCTAAATTATGTTGTATCTTTGGGAGAGGGATGTAAAGAACCTCTTTCTAAGGATGTGTACCTTTCATTTCGTGTCGGTCAATCGGGCGACTCTTCCGCAATCGAAAACTGCTACCGAACTGCCCAAGCACAGTCATTCAAGGCGTTCGAAAAATCAGAAGTTGAGGAGCAGGACATAAACAAATCAGGCCAGCAGTTAGCAAGCCTGTCAAGCGAGGAGCCGATAGCTCATTTGACCAAGGCGCTAGGCGACGAAGATAATCCTCTGTTCGTATTTGCCTTACTGGCGGAGGTTTCTTCCTCGGTCGATATTAGCGCTCCAAAAAGCATCGCAGCAGCTGCATTACTTTCCAATGAAAGTGTGCTTTCTAAAATTCGTGTAGAATGGATGTATGTTGATCAAAAGCTAGAAGTTGCGGCAATTTTGGAGCGCAGACTTTGGTTGCGATTGTGCGCGCTCTCCGTTCTCATGTCGTGTGATTTCGTGGGTGCAACTCTACCCGAAGATCGACTTTGACAAGACGCAGAAAACGGGGTGAGCAAATGACTAGCTGTACGGTTGTAGACGACGATAGGATAGGTTCGGTTCGGATCGGAGGAAACTGCATTTCCTGTTCTATTGTAGTATAAGGAAGTGAAGGCAGAAGGCGATCCTCTTTTATACGGGAGGAGTCCTGTATTTCTTTCGGGACATGAGAAACACGTCATCAGGATCTTGTTCACCCAACCGCTTGGCGACCCAAGGATTGGGTACAACTCGAATCTCTCGCATACCCTGGTATCTATCTAACTTCACAACGGTTTTGTCGCTTCCGTCGTCGTATTTCCCTATCACAATTCCTGTACGTCCCTTATCCGGACCTTTGATCAATACTACCAAGTCTCGCACCAACGGCACATCTTTTTCTGGATCCGCATACACCAACGTTTCATCGGAAATTCCTTGAAAATACGTTTCCAGCGATATTGTGTTGTCATAATACGTGTAAATCCCTCCCACTCGTATGTAGCGATCAAAATGAAGTGACATTTCGGAATACGCAATATACGCAGCATCCAGTGACCGTCGTTGCACGGCTCCCTTGAACCGTTCGAGCGAAGCGAAAAATCGTCCCACTTCATAGCGTAGGGCCACCCGGAGACCCTTGTCCGTGGGAGCATCCGTCGGAAAAGCGGCATCGGTATAAGTGGTAAATACGGGCACATAGGATCGTAAGACGGCTGGATACTTTTCAACCAAATCCCATCGTTCTTGCATTAAATCTCGTTGTAATTCGTCCTTTTTTTATGAAAAAGTGAGTGAGAGAGACAAAGATTGTTTAGAAAGTGGTAGAAACGGAACATACCAGTACGGTACCAATTGATCTTATTTTCGCGACCAGGCCGGAATTTCGTTTCGTTCGGGGACCGTACGGATCCATGACATTGTTCGTTGTCGTCGATTTGGTGTCGGAGGAAGATACAGCAAGAGCATTCGTACTACCCGCCGATAAAACAAGTCCCATACAAGCCATCTGAGAAAAAAAGAGTCCTCCGGTTAAAAGAAAAATTTGGTAGAAATGGAATGGGCTCACTATCTTTCATTCGTAGATTTAGATCGGCATGAGGACGATGATTCGTCGACGACTCGGCCCAACCGTGCACAGTGGGTACGCCCAGGGTTAATAGTACTGTGGCAACATGTACCACTTGCGATCGATTCATGATAATCACGAGATTGTGTCAACTGATTTACGTATGAATGATGGTCTTCTTTTGTTCTCGAGTCGATTACAAGGGGTGTGCTTGTACAAGGACAAGGATTCTCTATTCAAGGAAGCATGCGAAAGAGTGTGTCAAAGCAAAAAATCCGATCTCTCACTTCTTGATCCACACGATGACGTCATCACGGACGAGCTGACGCGGCCGCGCGATCCAGCCTTTGTTCCAGCTGCGACAGAATTCATTGCGTTTGTCCTTTCTTGTTGCTACAACACGAGGGAAATACGATTTTGCATACCATGAGACATAGTTCGTTGACAATCTACTTCATCACAGTATTGCTTTGTGTCGCTCAATCCGGTGTTATGGCCTGGATCCAACTACGGCGGCCATCGTCGATCCGATCGACTACAAGTATAACCCAATGGATGACTTTCATCGAAACACCCACCACGCTCCCTCCGCGTATCGTTTCACAACGAGTCTTCCAAAACGACCAACGACCCGTCATATTGTTTGACGGCGTGTGCAATCTCTGCAACAATGCCGTCAATTTGGCACTGGACTGGGATCCGCACGGACGTTTGCGCTTCGCCGCCTTGCAAAGTGCGGTGGGTCGATCCTTGTTGCAAACACACGGTCGTCGGGCGGATGATATCAGTAGTATTGTTCTCGTCAATAACGATGGTGCGTACATCAAATCCGATGCCATTCTCAAAATCACCGAAGCACTGTCTCCTCCCTTTCTTCCGACCCGGGAAGTGGCAATGTTGGGTCGATTCTTTGTGCCGGCGATTTTACGGGATTTGATATACGATCAAGTAGCGGATAATCGATATCAACTCATGGGAAAACGGGATGTCTGTCGTTTCGATGCGGATAATGAGTTTGCGGATCGATTTGTTCCGGACAGTCTGGCCTATGAATGAAATGAAATGCAATGAAATGAACTATTGTACAGACGTTTAGTATAGAAAAACTTTACTTGTTGAGAGATGCGAAAAGCATGGGAGCGATTGTGCTCGGACTCATTTGTGTTGATAAGCATAAACTTTTTATACACGAATCGCAAGTCAAAGTGATGATTATTGATGACGAACCTACTCAGTTCATTAAAATGAGGTCATGGTTATTTCATTCTGTCCCCGTGTGTATGGTTGAATAGTACTGCGTTGTCATGATATGCTCGAGAGAGCTATTCGATTGTCAAAAGGAAGCATCTCCTGTAATGTATGCGTCGATTATTCACTGGCAAAATGATGCTAGGACTACGCTGTGCTCTGTAGGTGCTCTGTAGGTTCGGTCATGAATAAAGTTTCCTGAAGACGGAGATTAGTCCTTAGTCACTGACTTCCACCTAGTGTTGTAGCAATGATAGCTCATAATAGTGCGTACTTGTAGTTACCTTTCTCATCATTCGACTATAGGCTGGAATGTCATTTGACGATGATTCCGCGATTGCATTGCAGTCACGAACAAAATCTTTCTCTAGCAAAAAAGATGAGTCTGTGCTCAACTAACTTTCGACCTATTCTTCTAGTATTACTAGCTGCGAATCCTTCTCGTAAAAGCGAAGTTGCAAAGGAACTCAATACGCGAAAAGCCTCCCCGACAACACTGTTTGGGAAAGTACTATAACCTCGAAGTGTTGGTCGTTTTTCGCCATGACTAAAAGATTCAGTCATGAGGCGACGTCAACACCAAACACCGTCGAAGAAGCCGCCGCGTTAAAAAAAAAAAAATCCAGAGCAAAAATTATTGAACTCCTCATTATTGCTGTGAAGCGATGGAGTATTCTCGGACTTACTCGCATCTTTGGCTTGTCTGAGTTTTTATTATCTCACAACGAATTGTTCCCTTAAATAAGAGCCAGTATTGAAGATGCGGTGGGATGTACAATCGGATTTTGCATTGTTGGATGCTGCCCTCTTGACACAGACGACGGATACCGGAGATCGTCAGCGCTTGGGCAGCAAGTCGTCAGTCAAAAATTCTTACGTGTCACCGTTAATTGCCATTCATCAATCTATCCGAAGAAAAAATCCGGTTGCTGCTGCGGCCGCGACGACACCAGTGGTCATAATCAATTATTCATGAACGATGATTTGGGAACGGATGATTTGCCTTCTTCGGATTTATTTGATTCGACCGATCCGTGGGAGTTTACATTGTCGCCGTCGCGCACTCCGAAATACACAATCAAGACTCCAAGTGAAGAGAACATATTGGATTCGGAAAGAATTGGAGACGAAAAATCAATTGAGGAATGTTCTTGTCGATACATCGGTCGTCGGAGTAGTATTCAAGGAGGAACGTCCGATATATGCGCCCATTGTGGGAAACGACGGACGCTGTCGTCGGGTGAACTACGGCGACATCGATCTGTCAGTGTTTCCCAGCAGCTACAAACCCACTTATCGCAACTGCAAAGGAAGCCATGCGACAAGATCCGCAACACACACAGGCCCTGCTCCAGACAACTCCACAACTTCGATTCATATGCGCGGCTTCCACGGATATGCAAGTCGCTGGTCACCTGAGCGACATGAATCTGCTACAACGCTCGTTATTCCCACTGGTTCAGCTGATAGACGGGCAGGCGGATGGTTCGAGTTCGGCCCGAACGCCAGGATCTTCATTGATGCCAGGAATGTCGGAATACAAGGATAGTTTGCTCCGTGACCGCGCGAATCATCAAGCGGCCTCCGAACTCGCGTCTCTTATGTGGGTATTGGCTCACGAAATGAGCCAAGAAGATTTCTTCGCCGTAGAGTCTCAAGTATTTACGGAAGTTTTTGGTTTGGTTCATTCATCAGACAAGCAACTTCGTATGGCTGGATTGGCCGCCTTGGATGCTCTTCTGGCTGCCCCTTCGGCCGATGAAGAGAAAAAATCGATCAAGTGTGCCAATACCTTGTCGGCGGGATTGCGAGCTGCCAATGGTGATTTCGAATACCTTTCGGCGGTTTCGCTTGCTCTCGGGCACATGGCAACACGCACCGCGAACGTCGATTTGGTCGAGTGCGAAGTGTCCCGTGCACTGGAGTGGTTGGGGTCGGAGCGCTCGGATCGAAGGTGAGTTGAGTCATGGGGGCGTGAATTTGTATTATTGGGGTGTTCTTACTTTTTTTCTTGTCGGTCAGACTTGCGGCTTGTCTTTCATTGAAGCAATTGGCGATCAATGCTCCAACGACTTTTCATTCCAAGACAAGTCAGTCTACATTAGGTCAAGGAGGTTCCAACGAATTCTTGGATCAAATTTTCCAGGCCATTCGAGATCCACAGCCTATTGTTCGTGCCTGTGCAGCGGATGCGCTTTCTCAGTGTCTAAAAATCATTGTCGAAAGAAGGCATTTTTCGATGACGGGATTGCTTTGCCAAGTCTATTTTGCTTTAATGGAAGGAATGAATCAAGATGCTTCTGGCAAGAAACGCCCTCGCCAAGCTGTCATGGCTACTGAGGCCTCTCAGCACGGTTCATTATTGGTGGTCTCTACGATGCTTACATTTACAGGCGACTTCATGTTACCCAGGTATGAAGAAGTATGTCGGGTGGTACTCGCGTTTCGCAATCACGACAAAGCGTTGATCCGCCTTGAAGTTATTCGTTTGCTTCCCCGTCTTGCCAACGCAAATCCAAAAGCTTTTGGTAGACGTTTTCTTGAAGATAGCTTGACGTTCTTGATCGAGTCCGCTTCGAAACCAACTGCCCCCCGCGTTGGAGTTGACGTTCGTCCATCGGCGTATAAGGCGATCGGGGAACTTATCCTGGCAATGATGGACGAGGAAACAGGACATGTAATCGGGTCTTTAAACGCACCCACAATAAAGATGATTTCTGATCCGAAAGGTCCGGGTTCGGGGACAATTGTTGAGTTGAAGGCTCAGGGAATAGTGTACGAAAAGTTGGCTGATATTTTCTGTCTCGTCAAGGCTGGACTACAGTCTTCTTGTGATACACCAGTTAGTTCGCAAACGATGAAGAAAGCTGATTCATCAAAGCTTTCTCTGAGCCCAGTGCTTCATTGCGCTGCAAATCTTGTTGCTGCTTTGGGTGATTTGGCCAAGCCTTATGTTCCGGATTTAATTGATGATATGTTCCGAGCAGGGTTGAGCAACGACTTAATTCATTGTTTACAATCCATAGCCCAGTGTGTCCCTGACCAGCAAGAGGTTATTGAGTACAGAATGCTCCAAGAAGTTTCAATTTGCTTAGCTGGCTTAAGGGACGTTTATGACACCCTCTCGTCCACTATCATATCCGGATCAAATATTCCTCTTACTCTACAACCGTCAAATGGGAACAGGGTGAATGCGCCAGGCGACAGAATCGGCAAAATTCGAATTCAGATGTCGGGCGAGCCTGTTGTTGTGCATTCTTTGGTCCTTAGTCTGCAGACACTTGCTTCGTTCGGTGTGACGATTGGTAAGACAAAAGCTTCAGGTAGCGCCGTTTCTCTCCTTCCCTTTGTGGAGAATGTGGCTTCCCGTTATCTTGCTCACCCATCAAGTGAAGTAAGGAGGGCCGCTGCGTTGACTTGCTGCGCTCTGCTGCTACCATATGAATTTGCCTATAACAGCCGACTTGGAGGACATACCGGTGTCATCGTTGATAACGTACTTGACAGTTTGCTCAGGGTGGCTGTGTCGGATCCCTCCGGATCGGTACGAGTATGTGTAGTCCAGGCGCTCGACTCGCGCTATGATTCATTCTTGTGTCAGAGACACCACCTCTCTGAACTCTTCTTACTATTGCAAGACGAAAACCTTGCTGTACGCACGGCGGGTCTCCGCCTCCTTGGACGTCTTGCTGCAATTAATCCTGCTACGATTCTTCCGGTTATGCGCCGTTTCTTGATCGACTCGATCATTGAAATGCAATGTGGAATCTATAACGGTAGAGGACGAGAAGAAGCCACACGTTTATGTGTTGTCTTTTGAAGGCTAAACCGCTGCAGCGACTTGTACAACCTGTGCTGCCGTCGCTGATAGATGCCCTACCATTCCACGACGCCGCTCCGCCGAGATTAGCCGCGGCTTCCTTGGAAGCTCTTGGTGAGTTAGCCCTGGCAAGTGGCGTTGCGCTAAAGCCATGGATAAAAGATCTTGTCCCTCGTGTACTTGAGATTATGGCAGATCAAAGTAGTGCCAGCAAGCAAAGGACTAGTCTAAGGACCTTGGGTCAAATCTCACGTGCCACAGGATACGTTATCAAGCCTTATTTGGATCATCCTGGGCTTTTGCTACAAGCGACAGACATGTTGCCTGCAACAAAGAGAGCCCCTGGTCGCTTCGTCGAGAAGTTATTCGTACACTAGGAATTTGCGGAGCATTGGATCCTGACATGCAGTTAAGCTCTGCTTTAAAGGCGAGAAAAGGAGGAGCTGTTGGAGGGGCTTATTTCGAGGAGGCGGACTTTCGCGACCAAGGACAAATGGATCAGGAGGAAGGATATGATCATTTCGCCCACATCGACTTGGAAGATAAACAACGGATAAATGGATCACAAGAACTTTTCATTGAAAACGACGAGAACCTCCCCCGCGTATCTATTCATGCACGAACAGTATGCCATGTTTGCCCAACCCATGTCGGAGCTAATTCCCGCTAAACGCATATCACCAGCGGATGAAGATTTTTATCCAACAGTTGCTGTGCAAGCTTTGATGAGAATATTCAAAGATCCCAATTTAACTGTACACCACAGCTTGGTGATTCAAGCTGTCATGTATATTTTCAAATCGATGGGACTTGGATGTGTTTCCTACCTTCATAAGGTTGTTCCTCACATGATCTTGTCGATCCGCACATGTGTCTCAAACAGTCTGAGAGAGTCTATATTAAAGCAGCTTGCTAGGCTCAGCCTCATTGTTCGAGAACATCTTAGACCCTACGTATCAGACATCTTTGATGTGGCTGAAAGCCTCTGGTCATCGCGACATCTTGCCACTGTCTTCAACTTAATTTCAAATATCGCAGTAGGAGTTCCGGATGCATTCCATAAATTCATACCCAGGCTAATTCGAAGGTTACTGTCTACTTTTGATGATTTGCAGGTGGCTGACTGGACCGAAAATGAAAAGCGAAACCCATTGAATCGAGGAAGAGAAGGGACCGAACGTCTACATTTGCTCCTTTTCAGTCTCTCAAGTTTGAAGGGGGTGCTTGGCGACTATCTCCACATTCTTATTCCAGCGTTACTCAAGTTAGCCGATGGTTTGGCGTCGCTCGGATTGAATCTCGATGCGGGCATTCCTGAGAAGTCTCTCAGTGATCTTTCCGTCATGGTATTTCGTACTGTATCAATTCTGATTGAGAGCAAGAACGCCGCGAACAACAGGGTACCGTCAACATACGAAGGCCACAGCCAATTTGATTTTAAGTTTCGAGAAAGCTCGGAGAAAGGATTGCCTTCCCGAGTCGTACAGCCGATCACCCGACTTCTCAGAGACAAACCTCCACATAGCATCCCAGTCTGCTTAGTCATGGTTGAAACATTGTGTGTATGTGCGAGACTGATTGGTCTATTAACGTGGTTAAAGCTTTACGATAAGGAAGTACGAAACGCGCTTTGTGAATGGCAAGTTGGCTATCGCATCGCTGCTATGAATCTTGCGACTTTCACCTTGGATGTAGTTGGAGATGATCACCCTCGGTGCCTTCAGGTGTATGACGACTTTTGCAAAGTCTAAAAACGTTGACATTCGATCAACAGAAAATTCCTTTGATTTTGCAACGAGATTTACCCTGACGCCGAACGCAGTATATATTTCAAGTATCGACAACACTCCTGAGGCTTATGAGCAGCAAATAATGCTTCCAAGCCCCGCTGGCGCAACGAAGCACAAAGTGAACCAGCGCAATCTCGAACGAGCATGGGACGTCTCCCAGCGATCATCTCGTGACGATTGGGACGAATGGATGCGTAGGTTTTCCATTCAACTCCTACGTGAAGCACCTGCACCAGCATTGCGAAGTACAGCTAGTTTGGCCCAAGCATATCAACCACTAGCTCGGGAACTCTTCAGTGCTGCGTTCGCTTGTTGTTGGAACGAGCTCAGCAATCCGTTTAAGGCAAATCTTGTACATGCGCTGAAAACAGCTTTCGTTGCTGACGTTTCACCTGAAATTCTACAAGCACTTCTTAACCTGGCTGAATTTATGGAATATGATTCTGCTGGTGGACTTCCGATTGAAATACCGGTTCTTGCAGATTTGTCCTTGAAATGCCGTGCTTATGGCAAGGCACTTCATTACAAAGAACGCGAATTTTCTCTGAATGGAGGTACTTCATGCATCGAATCTCTTATCAGCATCAATAGGAAACTAGACTTACACGGTAAGTTGACTACCAAGCAATTCCTTTCTACTATTTTCAATGCACTCACCGTCACAATGCGACAGAGGCTGCTCTTGGTATTCTTAAGGCGTCGAGTTTGAAAGATGCGCGTCCCGGTGACACACCTTCGTCAAGTTTATCTACGAGATTCTCACGTCATCACGCGCGTGATATGTTCTACTCTGTTATTTGGAGCACTCAAGAACACCAACAGTCGAAGACAGATGCTGCGGACATGACAGCAAAGGAAGAATTGTGGTTAGCCAGGCTTGGTTCATGGACCGATGCTTTAGCTGTGTACGAAAACAAGTTGAGTAGGAATCCAGATGACCCCGAAGCAATTTTAGGATGTATGCGATGCCTAGGAGCAGTTGGTGAATGGAGAAAGGTGCTTGATCTGGCGCACGAGAACTGGGGTATAATGAGTGGAACATATCACAAACTCAGCGACGGTGTTGAGCATGGTCATACGAACCCAAGGTCTAAGCGAAAAGCTTTAAGGATCTGCGCTCAATCTGCCTGGAGACTTGGACAATGGGACAAACTTGAAAAGTTTGCCACGCAACTTGTTGGTAGTTCCAGTCCTCAGCCAAATCAACCAAGTTACTCTTCTGTTGACTTTGATGGTGCCTTCTATAGTGCTGTGTTACACGTGCATCGAAAAGAGTGGGGGCCCGCCGCCGAAGCGATTGATGGGGCTCGAAAAGCTATGGACAGCAGGCTAACTGCCTTAATGGCTGAATCGTATAGTCGCGCCTATCCAAGTATGGTAACAGCTCAAAACCTAGCCGAAATGGAAGAGATAATTGAATTTCATAAGCTCGAGGAACATGCCCTGTCAAGCAACAACCAGCATCCAGCAAATCGTCCGGATGCAGAAAGAGCCCGAGCTCGCTTGTTAGCAGTTTGGAGGGATCGACTCGCTGGATGCCGCATGGATGCGGACGTACATGCGTCTATACTTGCTGTTCGGTCGCTCGTCGTGAAACCGGAGGAGGAAGTTGAGGCTACTCTTACTTTGAGTAATCTCTCGAGGCATGCTCAGCAATTTAAATTTGCCGAAAGAGTGCTTCTAGATTCGCTAGAGGCACTAAAAGCCGACCTCGATGGACCCGTGTTTGGTTTGGGCCTTCCTCCGTCCCTTCGCACCTTGCACGACTTTTCGTCGGTTCCAACAGCTGCGTTACCAAACATCGTCGACAATCTGCTTGCAGGCGACTTTAGAAACATCGTTGCAAGTTACGGGTCGACACACGAACAATGGAGTAAAAGCTACTAGCTGAAGCTGGTGGGCTACAGAGGTGAGTGCGTTACATGTAATTTTTGCTCACATCGTTATCGGTTACTCAGTTGCCACAAAGACTTGATATCCAGCATCGTCTCTATTTCGCTTATGTAAAACACCTTTGGTACACTGAAAGAAAAGATGAAGCCATGTCAAGGCTTTCTTGCTTCTGCGACGTTATGGAGATGATTTCGAGATGTGAGCAAGTTGCCGATTCATCGCTTCGTGTTGCCAGCTGGCTGGAGCTTGGAGAGTGGAAGCTTTCACAAGAAGCGCCGCCTGCCCTTCTAAGCAGTCCACTTCAGCTTGAAACACTGACCATCTTTAGGCGTGCCACGACGCTACACAATTGTGGTTATAAGGCCTGGCACACTTGGGCTCTTTTGAACCTACGAATCGTCCTAGAGCAGCGCGAGCGGGAGAGCTCGGGCAAAATCTCTGTGGCTCATTCAGGAAGAAATTTAAGGAATCACGTTGTTGCCGCAGTCAAAGGATTTGTCAATGCAATTAGTTTAGGGACTAAAAATGGAGTGCATCCGTTCAACAGGATCTGCTGAATGTGCTTACCTGCCTATTTCAGTATGGAAAGCTTGAAGACGTTGCGACTGTGATTAACGAATGTATTGGGAACGTAGCTATCGAAGCTTGGCTAGGTGTCCTTCCACAGCTATTGGCTCGCATCCATATTGTGGAACCTTCGATTAGGGCGGTTCTCCATCCCTTGCTCATTAGGCTTGGCGAGAAACACCCTCAGGCATTGATGTACCCGCTTTCCGTTCTCCTCAACAGTCCCGTCGCCGAAAGGAAAGCATCAGCAGAAAGTCTGATGAATTCGGTAAAAGCTCATTCAAGTGCTTTGGTGGAAGAAGCCCAGATGGTTTCGTCTGAGCTTATACGAGTTGCAATCCTGTGGTTGGAAATGTGGCACGAGGGCTTGGAAGACGCGTCTAGACTCTATTTTGGAGAAGGAAACGTAACAGGAATGCTGGACCTTTTGTTTCCATTACACGAAATGCTTGAAAAGGGAGCAGAGACACGAAAGGAAACAGAATACCTGAGTAACTACGGACAGGATTTGTCAAAAGCGTTCGCTTATATTAAAGAGTACAGTCGCTTGGCAACTATGGATGGAGAAGATTCGTCTCGTCGTGATGGCGGTAATGTCCGAGTAAGCGACGAAGCAGAAACTGCGATGAACAGAGCCTGGTAAGTTTATTGAGCATGTTGGTTGCTTGTATAGCTTAGGCTTCACTGATTAGTTTTCCTTTCTTTGAATTTATTATGACGTAGGGGTAAGTGTGCAATTTTGCGTTTGGTTCACCGGACAATTTGGGTACTCTAACTCGTCTGTTATCAAAGATATCTATTACATTGTCTTTCGCAAGATCAACAAACAGCTTCCTGCTTTAACGAAGCTGGAATTGAATCAGTGCTCACCGTCGCTGAGTAAAGCACGAAATTTAGAGCTCGGTGTACCTGGAACTTACAGGATAGACGGTTCCTACATCAAGATAGATAGAGTGCAATCGGAGGTCGAAGTCATTACAAGTAAGCAGCGACCGCGAAAGATAACGATGAGAGGAAGTGATGGAAAAATTATCTCTTTCTACTTAAGGGACACGAGGACTTGAGACAGGATGAGCGTGTCATGCAATTGTTTGGGCTAGTTAACGCCTTACTGGTCCGTGATTTGCAGACGAAAAACATGATCTGAAGATACAACGTTATGCAATTTCTGCACTCTCTCATAATTGCGGTGTCGTTGGGTGGGTTCCGCATTCCGACACTCTTCACAGTCTCATTAGAGACTACCGTTTAAGCAAAAAGCTACCCTTGAATATGGAAAACCGAGAGATGACCCGCATTGCTCCAGACTATGATTTATTAACCGTGATGCAAAAGTGGAAGTTTTCTCAGAAGCACTGAGAAAGACACCTGGTGGCGGCAACGACTTGGGTGAGATTTTATGGCTGAAAAGTACAAACAGTGAAGAGTGGCTTGATAGAAGGACAAAATTCACAAGAAGTTTGGCTGTCATGTCGATGGTTGGATATATCCTTGGTCTTGGAGATCGCCACCCATCTAATCTCATGTTAGACAAAGTGTCCGGCCGAATCCTACATATTGATTTTGGGGACTGTTTTGAAGTTGCAATGAATCGCGAAAAGTTTCCGGAGAAAGTGCCTTTTCGACTCACAAGGATGCTTATTAAAGCGATGGAAGTGTCCGGAGTGGAGGGAAGTTATCGCTCGACTTGCGAGCGCACCATGTCAGTTCTTCGCGACAGCCGAGATTCTCTGGTCACGATGCTTGAGGCTTTCGTTTATGATCCATTAATTAGTTGGCGTTTGGCAGACTTGTCGAATAGTGGATCTTCGCATAAGCCATCGACTCATCATACTGGGGCCGAGATTGGACCACGATCGCTCAGTGATGATGTTCCGATGGAAATGATCCGTACAGGCAGACCAAGAGTGCAATCAATTCGCGAGCTAGCAGATGAAGACATTGACGATGACGATATTTATGGTATTGACCAACAAGCACGAGGATCCTTTCCAAACGACCCAAGCCAAAGTAACAACGACACGCCGGGCAGAAGTCAAGCTCGATCCATGCAGATGTACGCAAACATTCAAAATTGGGCAGCAAGTTTGACCACGGATGCTAGAATTGCTAGTATTGCTGCAGAGCGATCCGAACAAGCGTCTGTCGAAGGGTCACTTGCTCGCTCTCGAATTGAAAGAAGCATGAAGCAACGCGAATTACTAAGTCTTCTACGTGGAAACGACGGTGTAGCGCTAGAGGAGGCGTTAAATGAAAAGGCTCTGAAAGTTATTCGACGCGTGCAAGACAAGCTGACTGGAACCGATTTTCCGGACTGCGAAGGGGTGCCCCTAGACGTTGCAGACCAAGTGCAAAGGTTGATCGTCCAAGCTACTAGCTGTGAAAATCTATGTCAGCTTTTTATTGGATGGTGTTCGTTTTGGTGATCTTCTTTGCTACCCGAGTCGGGTAACATCCCTGGGGAATGTAGATGGCACGTTGTGTGAAAAGAAAGTAGAATGACAGATTGCCACTTGGAGTCGAGGTGGGACGAGATATCGGTTATGCTTGCAAAACTTCAATTCTGCAATAAAAAGGCAGAGGCATAGACCGGACTAATGAATAAATAGTTGAGTATTGTCGACCAGCTCCACTAAAAGCGTCAATAACTGTAACAATGAACGCCATTTGTGTCGATTTCGATGCTCTAATAAAATAAATACATAAATACTGCACAATGAAGTATCACCAGGAATTCAGCTAATACATCGCCCCCACTTCCGGGGTGTTCGATTAAATTAGTTACCCCCGACATTTGACTAACAAATTCGTTTATGTTGCACATTAAAAGTAATGCCGTCGTCATGGGACTGGGGTCAGTCGTCCTACTCTCTCCCCTCTAGATTTGAGGTCATCCTAAATTACATCTTTATAGGTCTATAGCTTCAATTGTACGCCAGCTGCTTTCATGTCCAAACGGATCCCGGATCATCGACCGAGTGATTTGCAATTTTGCACCCAGAAACCAGACGGTAACACCGGCTGCATTCTACTCTTGGGTCTACACAAGATGATTTGTTTTCTGACTTGCTTACTTATGGATGTTGAGCGACAGATGGCCAAGTCTTTGGAGAGAACACAATGACAAAGGAATGGCGAATGGGATTGGTGTCGTTGTTCGCGTCGGGGTGTCGATCGGCTTTGATGTTTTCCACCTATCGCATTTCGTTTGCAGTCGCGGCGAACAAGAACAAAAGACCGTGCTGTTGATGGTCCAAGGTCCTTGATGGCGTGGTTGCCTTTTTTCTATTCGCAAAGTAATAATTATTCATTCTTTAATGTCTCTGAAAATACTTACTTACAACAATGCAAAACAACAATTCACAATCGAGAGATACAAGGCAATCTTCTGATTGCATGCCCGTGCGAGTGCAGGACAATGATATGAACGTTTCATCAAACGCTGCCCAACCTCAAACATCTCGTGGGCCAATAACGGCTACCTCGCAGAACAGTAGCAGTTGCAGCAATATTCAGGCTCTACAACAGCAGCAACTGCAAATTCTGGCGGCATGTAATGCCGCTACTGCATGTGCAAGCCATCAGCTTCAAACGCAAGGAAGTAACAATGGGACTTTAGTGACATCGAACCTCCCTTCGATTGCACCAAACTCTTCAGTTGCCAGCGCCCCTATCCCTCCTGCATTTATGATGAACTACCTCATGGCTGTATCTGCTATGGGATTTCCTTCTGGCTTGGGAGCGGGAATGAACCCTTCATTTCCCCTTACTGCATTAGCTTCGGCGCATAAACCAAAACCTGTCCCTCACACTCCTGGAGTTTTTCTACATTGCAGTCTTCGAAGTGGTAAATGGATCGAGGAGGAAGAAAAGTACGCTGCCTTGCTCATCGAGCTCTTCGAGAAGGGTAAAATCCCACAATGTGAAAACGGAAGCACCTTACGATCGTTCTTGAGTCAAAAATTACACTGTCCGAAAATGAGAATCAGCAAGAAGTATGCCGGACGTGGCATTGGCAAGCTAGTATACACTGACAAAAGCAAAGTAGTCATGACCTCGGAAGAAGAAACCGAGCACATGAGCCTCGTGGCGAAAGTGTTGGAAGCTCAAGAAAAGTTCCATCAAGCCGCATTGCCTAGTCAGAATGCTTCGACGGTACGTCCAATCGATTGCAAAATTGTTCTTATTGCTTGCAAAGAGGATACCAGGTAGCTCTAACATTATCTTTAATCCGACACTACCAAGGCTACGATGAACGGGTTCGGGTCACTTTCCGCACCTTCTTTGATACCCGGCTTACCGCCGACACCATCGTCAAATCTTGGTACGCCATTCACGCCCATACAACCTTCATTGCCAATCAGTGCACAAAAGAGTTCATTTATAGCCTCACAAGTAAGCAGCGATGCACCGAAGAATACATCACCAACAGCTATTTTCACAGAACAGAAAGACGTCTCGAGTGAAGAAGCAGCTAAGACTTTACTCGAAGAATCGGCAAAATTGTTGCGCCAATCATTCTTGGCGGCTTTCTATCAGTCGGATGCGCCGAACTCGATTTTGAACGCTCAAAATGGTTTGGAAGTAAAATCTGAGGTTCCATGTTCGACTACACTTGAAAGCAGTCAGCCTCTAGTGGCAAAAACGAACGATAGTCAAACTTCATCCAAACCAGGGAAACGAATTGGCCAGTCCTCAGAGTCACTTCACCTTGCGCCCCCTTTCGATCTGAGTGTGTCAAGCACTTCTTTGACGAAACAAAAGGGAGAACAATCGATTCCATCTGCTCTCACGAGCCGATCCTACAATGATTTTCCTTTTATCACTGGAAATAGCCATCTGTTGGCTGGAAATGTTTCCGCGATTGGTGTCTACAACTTGTCATCGCCTGATGCTTCAAAAAGGGCAGCAAGGTCTAACGCAAGTTCAAACCCTCTTTTACGGCGGAGTCCTATGCTATGTTTGCCGTTGAATCAGCTATGGAAGCAAGTCAGCATGACGCTTATCTCCCGTGTTCTAGGATCTATAGTGGAACAGGAGATGACCAACAGTGTCAAATTGTGTTGCGCTCGAATTCTATTGATAACATCGATGGTGTGGTAAATCTTCTTGCCAAACAATCAACTCAAAAACAGCAAGAAGTGCCGTTGGAGAAGGGTGAACTTCGAGACAGCAAAAGTCACGGTGCTTTGTCAACGGAAAGCAGTAGCCACGGGGCAGGTAGTTACGAAGGGAAGACTTCCTACAGCACACTATCCATGCAACGGGATCCAGGATACACTGCAACGTATGAAGCTATGAATTTCAAGCCCGCATACGTTAGCGCCAGTGAGCGTTCCTGTTACCCTAGTACGGAATCAGAATCTTTTTCGGCTTTGGAATCATTGCGTGGTTCGACGAATAGCGAGAATACGGAGTCGAGTCCTTCTGACGGCGGCAGCTCTTCTGAATCGTCTGACTGCGGTCATAGCGTACGGAGAAAGCGAGATCATACAGAAGGCGAACCGAGCACCAAATTACCTATTAGAGACGCGAAGCGAACTCGAAAGGAATTCGCAATGATCAAGTAAGACACCTCTTCGACGTGTTCAAATGACGTGATAACGTCGTCGTAACCTTTTGCTGGCGGGTATACCGAAATCATCACTCCCATGTCATGCTCGACGGGATCTTTTCCCACATTTTTGTGTGCGATGATCTTTTACGCCTGAAGACATAAGTGTTTGCAATAGGCGGTTAAAAATATAGACGAATGAACAAAATTGATTGTCTCGTTAACGATTTATTTAGTTGCTGCACCAAGAGCGGCGAGAGCCCTGCTTCGCTTGGCTACATTCTCGCCTTCGACTACAAAACGAATGTTGTGTCGTGCTCGTTGCTTGTCAGCATAAAGATGTTCTACACCATAGACACCGACAGTTGCGTGTGTCTTGCTATAGTGTTCATGAGCCTTTGCATCATTTTCGTTGTTGTCTTCGACTAGCTTTTCCCTATCATTTGAATCGGGAAGATCTGTGGCTGCTATAACAATATTGCTTTCCAGTAAAGTGAAGCGGTGCGCACCCATATCCCACTTATTTTGGTTGAGTAAAACGATGCGACCGGGGACGCGATAGGATGGATCATGGTCCTCAGTACCAACCATGACAAAAGAAGTCCCATCGGATGCCTTCTGTCGCTCAATAGGATCGTTCCAAGGATTAATTTCTCCTGGACTCAATGGCTCCTGACCGTGGCGCCCTAAGACTCGATTTAGTGTGGATCCTAAAGAGCACGGCCCAGAAGTCCACAGAGTGTCAAAGGCATGTAAGATAGAGAGTTCAGGATCAGGACAGAAGGTAGCATCTACGTCTACAGAAGTGTATCGGTTGCGAACTTGATTGACCACTGTCTCAATGACTTTAGCAAGAATAGGATGACCTGGAGCAACTGCCATCAAACCATTCCATAAACACATTTGGTGATCTACTGGTTTACCCGGCTGTAGAGATAGCACATGAAAGAAAAGATCAGGGTGGGCAGCATAATTTATGAAGCAAATGCCCAAGAACTTACCTCATCTAATGGTACCATAAAACCCACATCATGAGGAATTGAATCGAGAGACGTTTCTAAAAGAATATCAACGTCAGCATAGACTCCGCCATGAATGAGTAGAACGCAATACCGGAAAAGATCAGCTTTGAATGCCCCTGGATTGAGGGCATCGTAAGCCTCGCGTACCGCAGGCGGGAAATGGGCGTCAAGAAACACGACCGAATCCTCGTCACTGTAAAACTTGTACTCCCACCCCGATTTGCGAAACGATTCCGTCAGGCGGCTCATATTTGGATACTTCTCTCTATCGTCTTGAAGCGGTTCAAACCAAGTTTGGTGGACGATTCGAGGAATCAAGCGTCGCGAATCACGGGCATAAACGGGTGGCTTTATATAGTACGTAGTCGTGTCGAATTCTGGTGGTTCGAGAGTGCAGAGCTTCGCACAAAAGCACTTGCAAACGGCTCCACATGATTTGCAATCTGCTCCAGCTTTGTCGCGGAGACACTTGGAACACGCTGTTTCCAGAACTTTGGGTGAGCATTGTTTCTGAAGCTTCTCGTAAATTGTTAAGTCCGATCCCTCTTCAGACGTCTTTTGCGTGTTACCTTGTTTCCAAAGTAGTAATGTAAGGTAATTCGTTTTCTGACCACGAGTTGAAGTTCAGCGGTTTCGGCAAGGAACTGGTTTCAGGAATTCGGACGACGGGTAATAGCGGATATCGAGACACGGAAACCGTTTCCGTCCCGTCGTGAATATAACAGCAGAATCCTGTTCCCATAGGGCAGTCATAAAGTAGTCTATCATTGGAAAGCCCCGTGCTCGTTAATCGATGCATTTTCGGGCAAGAACTTTTTAGAAACGTGCAGGATTGCTCGGTAGCCTCACTCTTCTCCCCATCAATGAACTTAAAAAGCATTTTTGGGATAAGGAGAGGGCTGACCAGCAAAGTATCAAGTGAAGTTTCGAGGAGAACTTTCAACATTTGTTGAGCGATATCACGTTGTTGCCGAAGTACAACCAGGCTCGTTGTGATTGCATCCTTTCCGAACAATTCTTCGTCCGCCCTCACCAGAATACTCGAGTCTACCCGAGCAATAGTATCATGTAGTCGATGGAGTAACGGACTAGCTGCATCCATATACACAGAAAAGTCTGCCTGCGACAATGCACACCACTTGAAAACTTCTACCGCCAAGAACTCTTGATCATGCGAAACGAACTCATTAAAACGGGCCGTCGCTTGGTGGCAGTTTTGTTGAAGAAATGATTGTTGTTGATCCAGAATCAGCGCATGAACTTGAAAACGGACTTTGTCGGTCTCTACGGTCTGTTTGAGCCCATGAATTTGCTTTTTGACAGTGAGAGACGTGCCCTCCGGCAGGTGAATGTAAACTGGAACAGTTTCGATATCATCCAAGAGTCGTCGATGATGTAGTTCAGCGGAATAAATGTCATTGCCGATTGATGGAATGGAGAGTGATTGGAGAAAGAATGCTACCGCATCCCCACTTCTCGTATAATGCAATGCCGCGCTCACTGTCAAAATGGAGATGGAGGTAAACAACAACAAGATTGATTTGGAAGTAAGCCAGTTCCCAGGACTACGTTGCGGCAACGCCTCGTCCATGCTATTGATTCTGTCGTATTAGTTTGAGCTGTCGAGTCGGCTACTGGTATTACTGTTATTATCCTCGTCAATGACACACAGCCACAAGCAAATGACACGAGCAATACTTATAAAATACTGGTACAACGGCTTTCTGTTTGCCCGTACCAGTACCCGCTGCTTTCTCGTCAATAGTACACTAGCACCGTAGCGACTTCATTGAAGTTTCCGGACGGCTGACGGTTGACACAGGTTGGCGTACTGCAGCTGCAGCGAAGCCAATGCATTGCCTCGCGCGATGCTGCGCTGCGCGGCGTTTGGCGTCATTCATGCTCAAGCGACACGCGACATTGCGAAACGACGCGCACGATGAATACCGGTACAAGTACCGTACCGGTACAAGTACCGCTACGGTATTTGCTACTTCATCCAAAGTCCAAAGGAGTATGCTATTACAACACTTTGTGACCGCAAACGGTGTCCCTCTTCTCCTTATCATCTTTCGATCCTTTTCACCAAAGCCTTATTGAACATCAAATCATAGAATAGCATGTTTAGCTGGGCTACAAGTCATTTGGAGAAGCTAGCGAGTACAGTTGCGCCCCAACCCACCGACCCTCCCGGTCGTTTCATTTATGCATGCAAAAATGGAGACGAGCAAGGGGCCATTTCTTTGCTGGCCGAGTTAGCAGGAGTCGAGTACTCGGTCGATACACAAAAGGACAGACACCGTTGCATTTTGCGTGCTTGTACTCGTTGACAACTTTGATGGAGCAGATCCTCTCGATGCTGCTGCAAAGACAGATCGACGGTTTGTCTGTGATGGATGTTGAGGGAAATACCGCTCTTCATTTTGCATCCATGTCGAAAAAAGCAAATGCACTCGACATGGTAAAGATTTTGGTGACAAAGTACGGTGCGTCTGTCTTGGCCAAGAATTCACAAGGTCAAACGGCGTACGATGTTGCATCAATTCCCAGTCTTCGGCAGTATTTACTTCCATTGCAACTTCAGGAAGAAACTCGTATTGCTCTCAACAACGGAGGCGTAGGATTGATTCCAGGAATGGACTTAGGAGGACTGAAAGTAGCAAACTCGCATCTGCCGCCTCCTCCTACAATTCCGGGAAGTTTCCCTCCCCATGAACAGCAATTCGCATCTCCTACGGGTATCACACAGCAACATTCACAGGGCCCGGATTTTACTCCCACCGACACAGCAACGTCGTTTTCTTCACAATATCTACCCCCACCTCCGGTCATGACCTCGATAGCATCGTCTACTTCGCCGGATAGCGGCGCTCCTCCTTCGGGTTCTTCCGCTGGCTCTGTCCCAGCTCCTCCTTCTTCGGCAAATCGTGACTACTCTCTTCGAGGATATTCTTCTGCGGCTCTAGAGATCAAAACAAGTGACGGACGAAGGGTCTTGAAACCGGATGGGTTCCATTCTTCGAGCTCGGATAAACGACTGCAGCAAAAATACGGTCATCAATCGGGAAATCGTTTCGCGAACTTACCGCCTCCACCACGATCCGGAGAACAAGTCACGCCTCCGGTAACGAGTCCGGCGTCCGGTGGGCTTTCCGGTGCTCCTTTGAGCGCCAACAGTAACCCTTTGCGGGAGGACGACAGCAGCTCGTTGGCGTTCGTCCGTCTACTCGATACGTTGCCGTGGACCATGTCACAGGTCAAGCACAGCCAGCACCACCGGCAGTCAGTGGACACCCCACTCCTTACACCACTCCTGTGGCAGCGAGTTATCCCGTGCCTTCCTTCACGACATTTCAAACTAGCCAACTTGCCGGCAACCAACAACCGGTGAATGCCTCCGTGCCGATGGTTCCGCAACCAGCACCGATAGCACCAGTCACCTCGTCGCCCGCCTTTCCACCACCGCCTCAGTTGACACAAGTCTCCAATTCACCCGCTACTGCCGCGGGTCTCTTTGCCACACCATCACCGGTTCGACGATTAGGAGAAGCCGATCAGGACTTCTCTAGCCTGCAACAAAGGATGGATCAAACGCCGTCCGCAACCCTTACGACACCTGGCGCTTACAAGATTTCCCCCGCCCCAAAGAGCGGTGAAAGTCCTTTTTGACTGCTTCACCAACGAGGGCATCCAAAATGTTTTCAGCACCGCCCGAAAATTTACAAACCTTGGCGCCGGCCATTGAGACACCGCAAGAAACACAACAAACAGTCACTACCGTGAAGGCAGAAGCCACGCCAGCAACAAGCGTCGACGATGCTGCCGCAATGTTTGCTTCTGCCGCGACACTATGCGACTCGTCTACGGTTCCGACAGCAGCTGAATCATCGTCAGTCGTTACTTCTCATCTGGAAGGAACGTCAACGAGCAAAGGAAGTCCGTTTGCACAGGCTTTGAGAGATTCCTCCACTGCCTCGGATCTGTTCGCGAGTCCGCCCAGCAATATGGCGGAGGAGTCACTGCAAATCGAAACGATGACTGCTACAAAAGGCGAGCAGCCCCAAGCGTCACCGCAAGCGACGGAAGAAGACGAAGTCTTGGACGAAATTCCTTTATCCCCCACGAAAACATCTACGATGCAGCCAGAAAATGGTAAGGATGGTCTCTACCAGGCGATTGGTATGCCACCGCCACCCTTTTTAAGAAAGTAGAAGAAAACCAGCTGTAATCGTTAACAGGTTAAGCTAATATTCCTATTTTTACATTCAGTGCTCTCGTAGTAGTACATCTACCAGCGAAAGTCTATAGATCAGAGTCCTCTAACCAGCGGACTATGGCAGACACTGTTTCGTCTGCCTCGGTATAGCGCAATCCGTCTTTCGCTGCATCAGCGCCCAAAATATCTTCTATTCGTTTTGCTAGCTCTAGCGGTGGCGCAATAAGAGGCGCAGCATGCCCACCTGGTAAATCGCGCCGTTGTACGTCGATATCTACCATCATAGGCCGCTTCATTACAGCAATTTGCCCGGCTGCTTGTAGCAGCTCTTCTATCTCATTCGACTCATCGATAGGATCGTCGGTGTATTTTATTATCAGTGTTCGTCGCGCCCTGTACGCACGACGTGCTGCCTCTTTACTCGTATCGGTGTCGGGTCAAAGTCCCTGGCCCCTAAAGCGACCTCATCGATCAAGCCGGGAATTTGTTCAAGAGCTTGTAAAACCTCTACAACGAGCGGAACGATCTCGGCATTGGAAAGTGCCGTCGTCGTGGGAGCAGTGAGACGCAAAAACGCATCCCGTACTGCCGGTGGGACGACAAAGCTGTCCTCACGAGTAAAGGGCCCTTGGGAATAAAATGGAGGCGGTACTAGTAATCGCAAAGCTTTGGATAAGAGTTCATCGGACGGAATCTCGCCTTTGGCAGCACTCTGTGCCAGTCGCAGGCCCGTATTGATTACCTCACTGCCGCGAGGACGCGAGGTTTCATTCAAGGCAGCGGCATAGGTGAAAAATGGTACAAATACTTCTTCGAAAAAAGGGACAGCCTCTGTTACGGGTTTGTTATTGAATGAAAGCAAAGCGTTCGCGGCACGCGGTGTGTCGGGAAAGAGGCTGGTGATGAGGACCTGCAACAATGCACCACACGAATGGCCCATACCAATCACAGGTAATGCGCCATAAGTTTGCGCTATTTGACCGGCGATTCGCTCAAAGCGAGAGATAACCATATCACATGTACTCAAGTGATCGAAGGATAGGGTGTAGGGTGTCGCGATGATGAGGAACCCTTGTTCCGCGAGTCGTTCCAAGACGTAACGGTAACTAATATGTGGAGATGCGCCAACCAAAGCGCCTCCTAAAAAGTGAATGACAGCCCTAGGTGGACCTTGTTCGATAGAAGGTCGTAGTATAAAATTGTTTTCGAGCTCTTCCCACTTGCCAATCTTGAATGACGTAGTTACTTTTTCGAATGAATTTGGTGATTCCCCACCTTTCGCCAGAAGGACGGTTTGAGAGGCACAACCCTGTAAGGGATTTCGATTCGGCTTGTTGTTGACTTGAAAGGGTACCGCAAACTGACATAACGCCACAAGAAGAAAGAACCGCAGTCGAAAATTTGAAAGACAAATGAGCGGTGCTGCCCCTCGGCTCATGGTGCGTTTTCTACTCATGGCTCTTCTCAAGGCCAAATATTCGCAGCAACCACAATGCGATTTCAGTTTCGATAATACTCAATGTGTCGCCTTTCTTTTGCCGACTACTCTCCCTCTTAATTCTTTTCCTATTTCTATTGTTACCGATTAGCTTGAAAAGAGTGAGTCAGTGCGCTCGTTGTTGAGCACATCGTTGTTGTCGATTCAACTTTCCGACTGAATTCCAATCACGAGTCTGGCAGTTCTGAAACCTTTACCAGTTACCGACGCGACGCGAACGACCGGTACGGTACCGTATGTACCTGGTACCGGTACTTGTACCGGTACCGGTACCAGTAAACCAACTCCGGGTGTACCTGGTACATCGGTACTATTATCCGGCAACCATACCATGTTGGTGGATGGTGATGGTGGATGGTGATGGTGGATGGTCATGGTGGATGGTGGACTCAATTGGAACGTCCGTCGTAAGGATTACATAGGAAATTATTGAACCGTAGCGACATTTTATCCAAAAGGTCCCTCGTTTCGACCAATCAGATGAGTACTTCTAATCGCTCTAGCCAATCAGATGGCTAGTTCCAATTGCTCTTTCACTTTTCAAAAAACGTATTCATGACTGAAGTGCAGTCGTGGCGAAAAACGGTCAACACCATTGTCTATAGTAAATACGCAGACAACGTTTCGCAAGGCTTTTCGACATACAAATATTAAGGTGTGTAGTACAAAACGCTGCTAAAGTCTATTTCACTACAATAACGACAAATGGTTTCCAAAACAATCTGCTAAACGAACGTACCTGGTATTGTAGGCAGCATTGTCGCTCGAACGAATGTGTATTCATGACTGAAGTGCCGTCGTGGCGAAAAACGGTCAACACCATTGTCTATAGTAAATACGCAGACAACGTTTCGCAAGGCTTTTCGACATACAAATATTAAGGCGTGTAGTACAAACGCTGCTAAAGTCTATTTCACTACAATAACGACAAATGGTTTCAAAACAATCTGCTAAACGAACGTACCTGGTATTGTAGGCAGCATTGTCGCTCGAACGAATGTGTATTCATGACTGAAGTGCCGTCGTGGCGAAAAACGGTCAACACCATTGTCTATAGTAAATACGCAGACAACGTTTCGCAAGGCTTTTCGACATACAAATATTAAGGCGTGTAGTACAAACGCTGCTAAAGTCTATTTCACTACAATAACGACAAATGGTTTCAAAACAATCTGCTAAACGAACGCATTACCTGGTATTGTAGGCAGCATTGTCGCTCGAACGAATGTGTATTCATGACTGAAGTGCAGTCGTGGCGAAAAACGGTCAACACCATTGTCTATAGTAAATACGCAGACAACGTTTCGTCGCTTCGCTCACGACTTTTGCAATTTCCATTATTTGGTCCACCTAAGGTTTATACGTCCTTAGGTCCACCAGCATGGTACCGTACCGGTACGGTACCAGTACACGTATTATGCCTATTATCCTTCAAATTTTGTAAACTTGTCTCCGACTCAACTAAAATCTCTCCCGGATATATAGACAAAAGAATACGAAGTATTCATTTCCGTGCAATCGAATACAATGGGAAGTCGTTTCACCATGAATGTCAATAGCTCGCTTCATTTGATCAAGGTCACACCAGTGTGTTGATCTCGTCCGAAATTTCAAGATTCAAACTCATTATTTGCTCTTCTTAGAATTTTTAATGGAACCTTTGTAGTTGGCTCCTGTTTTACGAGGGAGACTTCCGTTAGGTCTCCAACCAGGGTGAACCTCTTCCGATAGCTCTCCCGTTAGGAGAGACGTTAACTGACTACATTCAACTTTACAGTAGAGTACGCGCCATTGGATGTGGTACTAATTACTTAAAGGCCTTCCATCCATCATTAGTTCTACTTAGGTCACGCACAATAACCGCACAATCGTTCGCGTTGTGCGTTTGTTCCGTTCCGACTGCCGACAAGATGATCAGAACGCTGCATTCCTTATTGTCATAGTTGCCCTTCCGTTCCTACTGTTGCTCTTTTACAACATTAACATGTCGATCATTGAAACGAAGGAGCGACGATCATTCGTCACGATTATGCAAAAATATGGGGCACTTCCTCCAACCGGTCCGTATGATTTTGAAAAGTTTCTCTATGACAAACCGATCCCTGAGGATGATCACGAGGAGCTTCTCCGCAGCATCGCTTTTGTGTAATGCGATCGAAAGCTCTTACGAGATGTCAGCAAGCACGGAGAAAGCCCTTGCTACGTGTGCACTTGCTGCAAAACGTTCTCACTTAAGTTCAAGGAAGAAAACGGCGAACTTCGATTGCTACACGACCATCCTAGTACTAACTTCAGGCACAGTTTGTTTTGCACTCCAACAAACGACCTCCCAAAGGACTGCCGCAGAAAATCAATGATAGTGCAGAACATTCCTGCTGTTCAAGACTTCTTCAAAACATGCTTCCAGGCACCAAACTTCGACAGTCATGCTACTCGCAAGAATCTCAACGCCGTCCTCAGGAAAGAGGGTTTCGACATCGAAGTTGGCCCGACAATGCATTCAAATCTCAAGAAACACTTCCGTGAGGTCTACCCGAAAGGATTTGTTGATGTACAATGAGCTGTTGGCCCAGTATCTTCGGAAATATGTCGAGCTAAATCCAAATGCCTCCGTCAATTTAGAAACTGACCAGAACTCATGCTTTTTTCGGTCAACTGTGTTCATTGAGAATGCCGCGCACTTCTTTAGAAATGCCTGCATTCCTGCAATCTTTTAGACGGAACACACATCCGTATACCCCGAACACGATGGAATTGGAGTCCCGATCATAGGGGTCGATGGAAATGGAAGTAACATTCCACTTGGTTTTGGGTTGATTCCCTCGGAAAACAAGCAAGGGATGATATATATCCTTCTCATGATGTATCAAGCTGGGTTCAATTTCGAAGAGTTTCCAGTATTCACTGACCGAGGACACATTCTCGCCGCTGTCCGAGCGTTGGCAGAACATTATGGACTGGTTGTTTCCGTGAAGTATTGCTTGATTCATATTCTTCAAACATTTACCATCTATTCAATATCAATCAACGATCGCTGAGAGGGCAGAGCGGTCGCTTGGTTTATGCCAGCGAGATGCAAAGCTCCAGATGTTAACGCCTTCTTGGATGCTGCGAAGAAGCTTGTCAAAGCGCTTCCACAAATTGAAGAAAACGAAACTCTTAGTACCGGTGCGCGAATTGTTATCTATGTTCTTGGGACAATTCATCCTACTCATTGGACTGTGTTTGGAAATACACCGAGTCAACATGAATCTATGTGGGAGCCCCTATATTTTACCTATCTAGCTGAAGTGAATGGCTTCACAGAGATAAGTGGAGACGTCGACGAATGGAGGTGGTTGCTCAACGATCACGTGCCAGTTGGAAACAAGTTCCCTTTATATGGTTTCTGTTCAACAAATCATGTCGAATCGGCCCAGCAGTGGCTTCTACATCATGAAGTGAGGACTAATACCCTCCACTAGCCATTTCTAACTTTTTGATGGCGGCTGCCGAATCTCTTCGACAATTTCGAGATGAAATAACAACCAAATCTGCTAGGTTCCTCACCATATACTTTCGAAGCTTGCAAGATACAGGCAATGAAGATCTAGATTTTGTAATAGAGGATGCTGAAGGATGCCCCGATGGCAGTTTGAAATTCAAATTGTACGCTGAAAAGCACAAGAAGACGGAGTATGTTACTTATGAACCCACGAGCACTCCGTCCCTGTACTGCTCCTGCAGTAGAACAGCGATGCGGGAAATCTACTGCGGCCACATCAACCTTGTTTCACGTGACAAGATCCTCAACTTGGCCCTCAATCCCACCCTCTGTGTTTTCGCAATTCTGAAGAGTTTGGAAAAGTTCCGACAAGTGGTGATCGTCAGCTTCCTTACAGAGTTTCTTAACAACTATCCGCTGACTTGACGTCCCGGGATTTGGGGATATCAAGCTTGCTTATCAATCAGAAAACATTTATCCATCACCAACTTACACTGACAAGCTTAACTCGGGGAACAGAATAATCAGTAATGGTGAACCGGGACCACGTAAGTCAAAGAAAAAGAAGCAATCGGCGCTGGAATCAGCACGAATGACAAAGGAGTATGAGCCAAGTTCAAAGAACAAGCTCAGTCGAAATAACGATGCAATAGCAGAAGCGATTGCCGCCGATGGTCTGTTTGATTTTGGGACCAAACCAAAGGCGGAACACATGCAACAGCTAGAATCAACTCTTGGACGCAAACGTAGAGACGGCAAGCCCTTACCTCGGCACTGCTTTCACTGCAGATCACCGAATCACACAATTCGACAGTGTCTGGACTACCTCAAAGATGATCGAAGGTACATGGATCCTGCATTACTTGAAACTGGCGCAATTCTGGTCAACCATTTCCCAACATGCGTCATTGACATGGATGCAGGAATTACTTCTGAAGATTTGGACAACGATGATACCTCCGGGAGGACATGGCCTTCACAATATTGACAAGATTGGCTTAGTAGAAGACTCTGATGCAGCCAATGCCATTGTCCAGTCACGGATTTTAAAGCTTACTGGAGAAGACGCTGCAGAAATTCACGCTGAAGACGACAACGAAAATAACTATCTTCTGGATATGGACCTTGCTCCGTCAGGTAGTAACCGAGATATTGTAGTAATTATTCGTGACAAGGATTACACGGAAAGAAGAAGTCACGAACAAGAATTGACCATGGTTGATGATGTCGAGGGTAGGCATCCATGACGATTCCCGTCTGAACAGTGCACACTCGGGTCATCTGTCGACAATTCTAGAGGATGAAGATGTGGAACCAAGCACCGCACATAATGCTTTTGCCTCAAGTCCCGCGAACAACAGAATATTCAGTAAATGAAATGCCAACAACTAGAACAAAGAGGAGATCCAAACAAGTAACGAATTTAAAAGCATGAAGGCAAGTCCATCTACCGCAAAGTCATCGATATTGAAGACAGCGACCGCATCCAGACCGAATTTGAAACCACCGCCGACCACAACAGCTTGTGCTTCCAGTCCAGCAACAACAGATTTTTCATTAGTCAAAATGGCAACGAGAAGAGGAAACGGCCGAAACAGCCACCAAATCAAAAAGCTGAAGGAACAAGTCCCGCCACAACTGATTCGTCAATCTTTGAGAGGCCGACCATGAAGAGTCAAAATCTGAAGCCACCACCTGATATCAGAGCTCATGCCTTGACTATCGAACAGTCTTCAATGAATGAGAATACAACACAAAAAAGGAAAAGATCGAAACTGACAGCAAATTCCAGAGCCAAAGGCCCGACTCATGCCCGTGAAAAAGAAGTTGAAACCGCCACCGATTGCAGAAGCAAAAGCAGGAAGTCCCGCCACAGCAGTTTCTTCCATAGTTGAGATGCCAACTATGAAGAGGGGTAATCTGAGAGCACTGCCAAGATCTCATTCAAACAGTCCAACAACCTAAGTATCACGATTCCTGAAGATATGATTATAAAGATACCGAAGACAGAACCCACTAATGCAAGTCCCGCCACGCCTGCTAGTGACGATTCATCACATGTATTTAAAAGGCGATTAGACATCCAAAAGAAGAATGCAAGTCCCGCCAAATCCGGTAATCTCAGTGACGATTCGTCGCATTTCCTGAAAATGCCGCTAGATCTGCGAAGAAAGAACTTGGCACAAAATGAAGCGCTCTCAAGTTCATTTTCAGTGGGTATTCCGAAAACCAGAAGAACTCGTAGAGCTATAACAAGTCCCGCTACTGCCACTAGTGGGACCTCATCACAATTCTTGAGAACACCCTTCGACCTGAGACGTAAGATTGTAGATCCCAGAAATGAAAATCAATTTTCATTACGTCGACAACAAGTAAGGCAAATTGGAGTAGCCCCTTTGCAACCCCCCAGTCATTACTGATGAACCATCAAAGATCGTATCCTATTTTTACGACACAGCTTATCCATTTGTGGGAACCATTGAGCAATTAAATTGTTTGGTTCAAGAACACGAGTTTGATATTCCAGAATCATTTACGGAAACGGAAACAAATGATTTAACGATGAAAAGAAGGGCTTCAACCCGAAAACGCAAGGGCGCAAACCAGCGAGGACTTGTGAGTGAGAACAATATTGCAATCCACGCAGCGGAATACTCTTGCAGAGACAGCAAAAGGAAAGAAGTGGAATAGAATCATTTATCACTGTAGGGACAAGAAAGAATGGAAACGATCTGATTTACAACAAAGAAGATGCCAGGGGATCTCTTCGGTCACTCCTTTTTGCAATCCAGTGCAAAGGGCGTTGATAAAGGTCGAGTCGCCACGACCTGAAGAGGGAAAGAAGCATCATATCAAGGTGCTAGTGGTGCCACGGCATCCATAACCAGTGAATGCCTTGAAATTATGAACTCGCAATGTTATTTCAATGACGCGATTGTGAACAGTTTCCTTGAAAGCATAACAAGCAAGACCGTGAACGGATGAGGGAGTTATTGCACACCCGTCGTATGTCATGAGTAATCTGTGGGATTCCGCCAACCAAAATATTAAGAGAGAGGGTAGACTGCAGCTTAGTTCAGCGTTTGTGGCATTGAATTCTATGACAAAATCGAACAATTTGGGCATTCATTTATTCCCTATGTGCAAGGAGAGGCACTGGTGGTTGATGGTGGTTGATGCCGATAATCGAAGTTATTTATTCGCTCGACTCCCTCGAAGATCCGGACGATCACTACTCTAATGCTGTCTGGCTTTCAGGTTTATTTAAATTCGCGTGCGGTGAGGCAGCAATTAGAATGCTGCCAACAAGCGAGCAGCAGGAATCAACATTACCCGATTTCGGCCTCCGTGGGAATACCAAGAAATGCGTCTTCCCAATAAACTATTGCAACATGATGGCCATAGTTGCGGACCATATGTATGTTTTTATGCGGCGACAATTCTGAAACATGGTCGACGTGCCCTCAATGAGAGGACATGGTTCCTTGACTCTATTTCGGAGATTGGAGTCGGAGATGATCTCCGACCTTTTGTATTTGATGTTATGTTTCAATTGGCTGAATGACACGTATAGAGTAATGTGTGATATTAATCAACCAAGTCTAGTTTGAAACTGAAATTGTGTAGATTGGGTTTTGATTATTTACACGAAGTAGTTTTCGACCAAAGCCTTGATCGGTGGAAGGTCACGTAGGCTGGGTTTTTCTTTATTGGAAGGTCGCTCGCTGCATCAGGGTCACGTAGGCTGGTTTTTCTTTATTGACAATTGAGAGCGGTCGCGCTCGCTGACTTTTCTTTATCAAGAGCGGTCGCGCTCGCTGACTATTGTTTATTGAGGATTTGGTTATCTTAGAGGGGTGATTCATGAATCATCCGGGACTGTCATTCATAAGGCTTTGTTACTTTATCGAGCAACCTAAGTAGATTCTAAGTAATTAGTACCACATCCAATGGCGCGTACTCTACTGTAAAGTTGAATGTAGTCAGTTAACGTCTCTCCTAACGGGAGAGCTATCGGAAGAGGTTCACCCTGGTTGGAGACCTAACGGAAGTCTCCCGTTTTACGACTCCAACAAATTTGTAGTCCTAGCTACCAACAAAAGCTTCAAATTCAACTAGGAATTATTTTCGGTACATTGACATTGACGCTTTATTATGCTTCACATGTGCCTATGAGTACGAATAGAGTCAGCGAGAGAAAGGGAAAGGACATGTCATTCGAAATTTGAACCAATCGGCAGTCAGAACTATTGTATCGTCAAAGATTTTGCGGATAAGCAGCGATACTCCATGTACAGTAACGTTGTTCCGTGTCTTATTCTATGTGCAGCACCCTTGAGCAGAGCTTTCGGAGAAGCACCAGGTGGATGTAACATTCGTCCACGATCGCTCCATCACCTTTTTACATGCCCTGTTTCAACAATCCAAGCTCTTTTGATCCCCACTTTTTCACGAACCAAATATTGTTTCTTGTAGGCATCGCATCTAGCCGCTTTATGGTGTCAAAGCCCGAAGTAATAACACCAAAGCAGGGTTCGTCGTCATGAATGTCTCGATTATCCGCCGTGTTTATATAAAATGCCGGGCTACCATCAACCGCAAAGCCGACGGTATTTTTCTTATGAGGATATAAATGACTGTACTCGCGAAACACCACTCCATCGAGACCCGCTTTCGTAAACGCTTCTGCCTTGGCAATGGCCGAGCTGCCATCGTAGGGTATGGGGGCCGCTTTGATGGCATGTTGGGCGTTGAGAATGAATGAACACCCGTTCAAAAGACCCGACGATACCATATCCAAGAACGTCAAGACAGTGTGCGGGAGTAATTCGGCTGGCACGAGTTCAATGATAAAGTGGGTCGGTCCGTCGGCTGCGTCCGGAAATAGCAGTTCCATTCCGACTTTGATGGGATCGTGCCCATATTTTTTCCGCACTTCGATGAGACTAGTGGATTTTATTTTTGAATGAGCTGTGAAACTTGAGCCTTCTCTCTAGTCACTTTAGTTTCCAGTACTTTCATGTCATGCATGGCACGAAAGCTTTTGACGCTGTTGGCGACCCCATTGGAGGGTTCTTCGGGTTGAATGAGTTTCATCAAGGCATCCGCCTCCCGCTGCATCGCATAGAGTTCTTTCGCGGTGTCTCGTACCTTCCCACCGACACGTAACTGCATCTGTTCCATGATATGAACTTGCACGGCCGTATTTATTACAGCTTCTCGCGAAATGTAAATCGAAGCCATGCCCAAAATAACAAAACTCATGAGAATCAGCGGCAACTTGCGTCTCTCACCGGATACCGGAAATATAATGCCTTGTCTCGGAGAAGAGGGAGATGGAACGGAAGAAAGAGATTCGTCATCAAGGAAGGGATCCGCAGGAATGTGTCTTCTGTGCGAAAGAATAGTATGCCGTTTGTCCGGCGAAATACTTCTTGATAGGTGTGCATTTTCACTTAGGTTATTGTTGTTTGTATGATCTGTTGTTCTCTGTCCATGAAAACTACCGCTGGATGACCAATGCATTATTTTCCATTGTCAGAAATGCATTCCTTTACTTTTTGAAGTGATTGCAGATGAGGAAGCTTGCAGATGGACTTTTGACAAAAAGACCTCAAACAAAAAACAGTTCGTTGTTATTATTTATTGTGCGTGTCGCGGTTAGAGTTACTCTTCACCGTGTTGTCGGCACTCACTCACAGTGTGAAAGAGCCATCACGGTGTGACAAGGACAACTCCTCGGGACGACACTCTTGGATGAAGAATGTAAAAGCAAATGCAATCTGAAATCTGAACTAGGTCTTTATAGTCCAGCTTTTAAACATTATTTATTGATCCGAATAGGCACTTGGAATATTGGCAAATTACGCGGAGCGTCCTTCATGTACTCTCAATCATCGTTGTTTCTCATATAGCTAGAGTGACGATATACAGGTCCAGAAAAATGCATATAAATACCAAGCAAACGAAACATTGAAAGTAAGGCATATTCCTTTTGCCAATGGCAGTTCCAGTCCATGGGCATCTAAGAAAAAAGGTGAGAATCGGAAGCTAGAAATGCCAACGAAAAACTTTCTCTTCCTGTAAAAACTCACGTGTGATCAAAGCCTTCCACCACGACTGCACAATCCGGATCGTACTGTGCTCGTTTCGGGCGGTAGGATACCGCTTGATCGGTCCACCTCCATGTACTCTCGTCTTGCGGTGGTGGCTTATGGTATTTGTACAAGATGCCCGGATCTGTGCATGCCGTCAACGCGAGAGATACCATTAAACTGACCGTACATAGCGCCCACATAAGAATTACAACATATGGAGTGTTTCCTTTTATAATCAGCTTGAAGGTATACCATGAAGCGGCGAAAATGAGTGGATAAGTGATCAAAATCAGCATAGGCCAAAAGGGACCCACCACAATTTGAATGACGGGTCGTGTAAAAGTACGGGATATAATTTCTCCTGATTCTTCATCTTCGATGACTTCCTCAACCAATTCTTCCGTTGATTTTAACACACTCATATTCCCAACTCGCTGTGCCCCCAAGCGAGAACAAATCCAAGCCGAACAGCACAAACACCCCGTGTGATCACGTTCCAGTTCCGAATCACCATACGCTCGACTGGGTTTACATGGTTTGCGACTTTCCTCCCACCATGTGCGTTCCGTGAGTCCGACGGCAAATGGGGATTCACGCCATTGTTTTATTCGCATATTGTGTCGTTCCATGTCATACAAGTCATCGACCGACGACGACCGCGGCTCACCACCACTTTCGAGCGATAAACTGACGATTTCTCGGTTCTCCGGCCCCACTTGTTGCCTGTCCTTAGCTACTGCTGCACGTCGTTGTGGCATAGTATATCATCTGTGTTCGTTTGTTTCTGTACAACAATATCCAGTCACTTTTCCAGACACAAGAAACAGAATTAGAAATGCAATAGAAACAGCAGTCTGCTCCAATTCCTTTCGAATATCCGGGTTTTCCTCTGTCGATGAATGTCCCTATTGGCTATGGGGCCTACTTTGTACCTAATTTACGCGTAGAAGACTTCTTTCGAACGCCATGCGCATCTGTAGTCCTCTGTTCGTTGTTTCATTCATTTCGCAACGATGTATCGAATATTGTAATAACCCAATACGAACGAACAATGTTAATGAAGGTAATAAATAATGACATTTTTAAAGTCTAATTGACGCAAGGAACAGTCGGCTCGAATTCCGTCATACTGGTATCGAGACACCTTCTACATCAATCAATTTCCTATCGACTCCTCTTCTCTTTCGTAAGTTTGTTTGACAAAAACACGCGGCAACCGTTGTTCGAGATCACACACTGGTCCATAAACTGGAAGGATTCGGAACCATCATTTATTCGCCATCTTTCGATATAGCGTTGATTGAATTATTTTTTCTGCACCGAAAAGTAGCAGCTTTGATCCACAACGGTGGCTTCACATTCCTCGTCGTCATATATACCGGAATCATCGACGGTGCGGTTTTCAAGTATGTGCTATTTCGAAAGTCGAAACAACGTTGCGCCGCTGTTATTATGGAATACGGCGACTGACTGTGGCTTTCTTCATCAGTAACGAAGGGTTACTGTCATGGGACAAGCTGAAAAACGTGGTCCTCAAGTGGAACGGTTTTTACGACTGCGAGAAAGAGATTTTCGAAAAGATCCGTTGATCTATTGACATTGTTGCTGAAAGTATTCTACCAATTGTAACTGACAGAAAGCGATCGCCGTCAACGCGAAAGAACCAATCGTATTTCAAACAATTAGCCAACCAGGAAAAGAAGCTCTCAAAAAAGAGAATGAAAATGGTCATTTGCAATTCGTGCATCCACCAATTGTAAGATCTTGTCGTTTGATTTGAAGTCTACTAAGTCAGGCACCCAGATTTCGAAAAGTCGTTGCATTCTTTCGAGTGGTCGAAATAAGAATTAGTTTTCCTATACGAAGTTGCTGACAACAGAAAAGCATTCAATCTCCCTTTTGAATCATCGACTGGAACGGCTCTGATATAAAGTTTTAGGTCAATGAGTGCTAGACAAGTGGACTTTTCATACCTTAGATGCATAATGACGAAGAGTCTGATACCAGGTAACCGACTTCATTGATGAAAACACCTCCGGTACTGACACTGTAACGCCTACAGTACTATTCGACACTCTAGGAGTGTCTTATTCGCAACGGGATACGGGAACACGACGCGACGCGACAAAATTATTCCGCAACACACTTGCACCTTCATCCTTCTTTTTCACGCAAGTTGATTGTTTCATTTTTCAAATGAATATCAAGTCCAAATATGGATCTATTATACTACAGTTCAGACGAATCATCGTCGATTGCATCCACGAATCAAGACGGAGCAGCGCCAGAAACGTGACATGAGACTTTCGCTGACGACACAAATTGGATGAAGAAGTACCGACACCTCAAAGCGTTTCACGGAGCGTACGGGCACTGTAATCTTCCCAACTCGCATGAAAACGAAGGACTATCGTCATGGATTGCCGACCAACGATCTTCTTATCGTTCGGGTACGCTGCGCAGGGATCACCAAGAACTCTTGCATGCAATGGGTTTTGTTTGGAGTCCATCAGGCACCGAACCTAGCGATAAAGGGGAAAGGACTGCTGATTCGCGCTGGATGGAACGATACAACCGACTCGTTGCGTATAAAACGAAGAACGGCCACATTAAGGTGAAAGCTTCCGAGGACAAAGACCTAAACACTTGGATATACAACCAAAGAGCTTCATATCACGCTGGTACTCTTCGAAAAGATCGAAAACAACTTCTTAGTGAGCTTGAGTTCGTTTGGAATACATCCAAGAAGGTGCCCCATTCAACAAAGGTGCCCAAGGTCCAGCCGACAATGTGGATGGAATACTACACGCGACTTTTGGCCTTTCACCGAAAGCATGGGCATTTGATAGTCACGACTAAAGATGACAAGGGGCTAAATAAGTGGATATTCAGACAACGATTGTTTCAGAACTTTGGTACTTTGCGTCGCGACCGAAAAGAGCTATTAGATCAGATAGGATTTGATTGGGTCCCACAGAAAGGTTCGAGCACCAAGTCAGGCTTGCCCTCAATTGCTGATCACATGGATTCTAACCTATCGTCAAAGCTAGCTCGCGGTGTCGAGACTCAAAGCGCGAGAATCGATGACAGGGTCTGGAACGCCAACTTACAGCTTCTTTCCGATTACAAGGAGCGACATGGTCATACCGATGTACCCCGGAGGGGAAAGACGAAAGAGCTAGGCCAGTGGCTATTCGTACAGTGCTCTCTCATCGAACGGCGTAAACTTGCAGAAGATAAAGCCACGAGGTTGCTTGATCTGCTGAAAGTGGATACTGTTGTAGAACCACGATCAATGAATCGACCACCGGCAGATGAAGCACCAGGAGGCAGCGCCAAGTCGTCGAATTCAACCATCTCATGGACACACGAGAGCGAGACATTGGAGATCATTCAAAAATTTCCCGTTGGGACCCGGATTGAGAAACAATTTGAGGTAGAAGGCAAATTTGAGTCCTTCGGTGGAGCTGTCGTATCCTTCGACCACTTCGAGGATGATGAAGGTAGTCGTTTTTGGGGATATATGATTCACTACGACGACGGCGATAAGGAGCATATGCTCGAAGCGGACGTAGCCAAACATGCTGATGAAACGAAACGCAAAAAGAGGGGCCGGCCGAAAAAGATGATACGAAGGAAGCAACCATAGCCAAGCCCCTTGCTGTCGATGAAGCGGAACGCAAAGGAGAAGCCGTCGAAGCAACGGCGATCCGAAATCAACTGAACGACAGAAGAAGGAGGAGCTTTTGAAAGGAGAATCCTGTGCGACAACTTATAAGGAGAGAAAGGCGAAAGCGGTGTCAGTTGTAGTGGCTACTGGTGCGTCGGAAAAGAAAGAGTCTAGTGCCCACGCGGAGAAAAAAAGAGACAGCAAACCAATCTTCTATGCCTGCTGAAACAAATGACGAAGTCAGTACTATATTGCAGCAACGATCGAAGCGAAAAGTCACACTAGACGACTTTGATCACAATAACCAAGTCGAGGACTTCGTTGAAGGAGGTGCAGTAATTCAGGTATCAACAGAAAACCGAATATGAATTCCGAGTCGTTGAATAAACGACGTCAGAATCAAACAGAAGTGGAGAATAAGGAAAAGAGTTTCGATGAAGTAGATCACGAGGATGAGCGTCTGGCTAGTGTGGTGTCTCCAGTCACTTCCTCGGCACAAGCTATAGGTCCCAAGTCGTCTACCGTATGCTATCCGAACCAAAAATTTGCAATCGGCACGCCTATTGTCAGAACGTTCTTTGACATGAGTGATAATGAAGAAGAAAAGGCATATTCTGGTAAAGTCGCCGAATATGTTTACGTCGTCGAGGAGAAGCTTGGTTTGTACTTTGTGCAGTATGACGACGGGGATACAGAGTTTTTGGAAGAATGGGAAGTTGCCAAATTCTCTTCTTCGCTAAGCATGTAACCACACTATCAAGAGTCAGCCCTATTCTACTGTCACATTCAGTCATTATTTTTATTTTTTTTTGATCGACCCTTCATCAGTTTGTTACCCCACAGGAATTAGCAAAACTTTTCGATCAAAAACTTTAGCAGAGACAGCGTAAATAAGTAGGTTCTACTCTAGCTTCGGATTCGTAATCAAATAACCAACGCAAGCATATTGCGATTTAACCGAAAACACCCGTCAAAAGAAAGACATCGAGAAGCAAGCAGACAAAAACCATAAACACAAAAACATGGAAAGCACGCAAATTTCGTTTCCCGATAGCAGTTCCTGTCCAAGGACACCTAATGAAGGAAGCCACCGTCAAAATTAGATATCAAGCAGATCCGATTCAGTCTATCAACCTTTCAGGACTTACGTATGGTCGAAATCTTCCACTACCACCGCCGTGTCGGGATCGTAATACGCTCCAGGAGGACGATACGTCTGAGCTTGATCTGACCACCGCCATGTACTATCCGGCAACGTTGCTTGTCTCCGTAAGATTCCAGGGTCACGACAACCCGTAAATGCAAGGGAAACGACGAGAGCGATAGTACAAGTTAACCAAAGAGCTTTCAAGCCTGACGCCACAGGAAGAAAAAAAGAAATCCATGAGAACGACTCTATCCCCGAACCACAATCAGTTTCATCAGCACAAACAGAGACCTACCAAGCGACTTAGGCGCTCCATTCTTAATACCACCCCAGAATGCCCATATTGTGACCACCAAAATAAGTGGATAGGTCACAAACACCAACATTGGCCAATAAGGACCAACAACAATATCTAATGACGTCCTTGAAAGTTTGCGTTTCTCTAGAATGCCCGTCTCCTCATCCAACACCTCTTCTTCTACCCAATGTTGTGATTGCCGAAGAACTGCCATATTTCCAACTCGACCAGCTCCCAGCAAAGGGCAAACCTTTGCCGAACAACACAAGCAACCGGAATGATCGGGTTCTATATCAGAGTCACCGTACGCGTCCGTTGTTTTCAAAGGACGACTTCGTTCATCCATCCAGCTCGATTCTGTGAGACCTACAGCAAAGGGGGACGCTTTCCATAGTTTTACACGAAGATTATGCTTTTCCTTTTACATTCTTCTTCGAGAGAGAGCGGCGCCAGTTCCGACGACTCGTTCTCGTTGGTCTCATCCTCTTGCAAGTGAGGCTTCGATACCGGAGCGCGACGATGAGCCATTTTATACGCCACTGACAATTCTGAGAAGAGGAGTAATGATCTGTTGAGAAGAATAAGAAAGGAAGTGAGATCTATTCATTCCTACGATTTTTCGCTCCAAAAAAAATGAAAAATGCGGACGACTATTATTTCCAATTTCCAAGACTAAAAATTTGCCTCAGTCGGGAGTTTGGGAGACGTAAAACCAACAAATTTGGTCAATGGTAAAGAAAAGCTGAGTTCCTTGTCTTTCAGCCCGTTAAATTATTCATCTACTCTTAGATTCTAATGATGGACATCAAAATAGGCAGTTCACACCCGAATCAGACTTGTCATCGTCGAAACTTGTCCCGGATACATACCTAGATTTTACTATTCCTAGAAGTGTACTCTTGACTCTTCTCCACGACTGCTTTTCAGTCATGGAAGACGATCATCGATGTATTCGTACGAAAATTCTAGACTAAAGTTGTGTTCATTACGACTATCTTTCGATAAATCCAGTCAATAAAGTATACGTAGCTACCTTGCGGGATAAGTAATACACAACTGAATTAGATTCTTTTTTCGATGAAACTCGGCCCGGATGCTTCCGACACAGACCAAAAATTACTCTCTTCACGACACCATGAACTGCTTCAACAAAAAAGCCGCTTCAAAATTAGGTGTTACACTCCCCGTGCGACCAAAACGATTAAAAGACGGCTTCTCTTAGTTCACGGCAGTAGCCTCGGGAATTGATGTGATAATGCCCACACCGCGGACACGTCCATCGCGGAATAACATGCGCATTCCTGGTCGTACGTACTCGGGACGTTGCGCAAACTCAAAACGAACTTTCGCACGACTTCCGGGGCGTAACACAATGTGATTTTCCTCGTTGGATGCATAATGGCTTCGAGTCACTCCGCCGATGCTGTTATTCACGATCTCGATGCTTTTTGCAAAGGCGCTTTGTCTGACGTTCAGAATGTGAACGTACGCTTGATACGACCTTCGAATCGTTGTACCTTCTCCTTTCAACACACAGATTTCGGCATCGAATTCACGTGTAGAAAACGGGTCCTCTTTAACACGACCATTCCACGACGTAGTTTCTTACGCATCTCTTTGTTTAACGCGAAAGCAAGACACGCCGATTGACCTGCGGTGATGTGTGTCGTATTAATGCGAGCAATTTGTGCAGATTTGGCAACAGTCTTCATGAAACTTCCGTCATCGGTAGGCCCCACATACACATTACAGTTCGACCCAACATGCAATTCACCCGCATTCACAAATCCAGAAACAACAGGACCTACACCAGGAACGTTGAAAATATCTTCCGCCAAAAACTCGAACTTGCGATTGATTTTGTTCTCGTGCTTACGTCGCTTAGGTAACGAAAAGAGCATTTTCTGCAACAACGTAATGCCCTGGCCAGTGACGCAAGAAGTCTCAAACATCGGCGCAAGGGTGTGGAGTTTGTCCATCACTGTAACTATATCTTCTTCATTCCGAATCTTGAACGGCTTTTTCCCAATCTCCGGCGACCGCAGCATTTTTGTTACCTCTTTCCGACATGTTTCATATGCGTGTTCGGGACAACCATCAATCTTGGTGAAAACAACGATAACTGGAATACCGAAACTACAACATAAATTCAAATGTTGCTGCGTCATGTGCGTGGGTGGCTGTCTAGCATTCACCATGATCAAAGCGTAATCCGCAAAACCCGAGGACACACCATGAATGCTGCATCATGATGATCAGCGTCAGTCACACAAAAACACGGCTATACGCTCTACAGTTCACTTCGCATCTCGACTTACGTTGTCTTCAAGTATTTCTCGTGCCCTGCAAGGTCCATAAGTGTCACAGTCTTATACGATTCACGAGCCACTTCGTCTTCACTTTTTCGCTTGGCTCGTACCGCATCACGTCCCGTGACAGGTTCTCCAGTAGAACGAAATCCTAACAAATGTGTCGTGGCTGTCGAAGTGCGACCACTTTCAATTTCGTGCCGATGTTTCATAATGGCGGTTCGACTCTTTCCACGACCGTCATCCAATGCTGCTGTAATCAAAGTACCAATGAGAGTCGATTTCCCCGCATCGACATTTCCTACTACGGCCACTCGTATGTTGCGCGCCGACAACGTCTCTCCAATACTGAACGATTCGTCGTTGCTGGCCTCCATGGTACCATTCCCTTGCGATGCGTTCGCCAATTCCGCCACTGATTTCGGCGAAGGATCCAGAAGATGTGTTTCGACGCGATGAATCGACAGTTCTCCTCGTGTCATGACACCCGGCTCTTTACATAGCATGGGATCTTCTTTGACGACAACTTTGTTGCCCGCCGCATCCCCAAAGATGGGTGCTTCGTACACCCGAATGGGCTTTCCGTCCGGTGCAATTCCCAGTTCCCCATTCCGCTCCACGACTTCATTTTGTATCATGATTCGTTCAACCACAATGGCATTGAGTGATCGAGCGATGCACTCAAGAACCCGCGCCGATTCGGCGACCGATGGATAGTCGAGCAGACTGTGACAACCATCATCTTCGACTCCGATATAATAACGACAGGATCCGCCTCCTTCGTCCATGCGAAAAGACATTTGCGTGGCTAATGAACGTAGTCGAGCCGTATTGGCTTGATTGACTTGTCGCTTGTATTCGACGGGTCCTTTCTGTAATACTGAATGAGGAACGGACGACGAAGGAAATGAATCTTGCACTCTGCACCTTCCTTACCTGTTGTTCCGGCGGTACGACAGGAATCGACCGCCGCATATCATCTCTTGGTACCGATTGTTTATTATTATTTAGTGTCATCTTATCGATAGGGTACCCACACTTCGAGGAAGTGTTGGGCCTTCTACTTTTCTTGTACCTTGATGTTGATGTTGATGTTGATTCGGTATGTCGTTGTTGATACAGCGTACAGCGACACTATAATTCTTTCGTAGATTTTTGTACCGGTACCAGGTAACGCGACGCGGGTGCGGGGTTGGCGTTTCGAGATGTTGCGGCGATTTCTCCCGCGCTGACGAGATGGGTCATGGATCATGGATCAAGTTCGATCTTTAGACGGGACTGCATTAGTTTCCATTCCCGAACGAATGAATCCGAACACGCGGATACGCACACGTCAACGCAACGTCACCCATGCATTGGTCCGTCGGTTTCGGCGAGAGGAGGAGGTAGTCGTTGCTCTGGTCAAGCTCGTTTTGTCCTATCTTTACGATACCGCTCAGACGTTTTATACGTAGGGTCGCCGATGACGTACGAAAGCACTGGCGATTGCACTGTATCTTTCTATACAGTCCCCTGTCCCCTTGCTGCTGCTGGCGGCGACCACGCGCACGTCTTTTGTAGCGTGCATGAAGCACGACACCCATTTTTAACTTGAAAAAAAAAAGCGTTCACCCCTATTATTAGAACCTATCCTATACTTGTGTGACTTGTGAATCACTATTCATTCTGTTAGCGATCTCACAAACACGTGCCGCTGAAAGCCCCCATAATCATTATCATGTTGTTCCGATCGACACCAGCATTTCTTAGCGTCCTGTTGCTTGCGCCTTCGGCGACCGCCTTTACCATCCATCAGGCATCCAAATCAACGTTCTCTCGATCGGGAAGACTGACGGCAAAGGACGATAAAGCCGAATCATTTTTCACCGAAGAGAAAGAAGAAGAAAAATCAAAATTCATTACATCGGTCTTTAATAAAGAACTCGCGTTTGATCAAAAGTCGGGACGTTTTTTCGAGACGGGTTTTGGCGAAGGTGACTGCATTCCCGACGAAGAGTTTTGTATGGTCGATGACGCATCCGGAACTCCCGTTCGATTGACCGTAGAAGAGAAGGAACGAATCTTCTTGGATGCCCTTCAGGTGAGTCACAACGTGTCGTCATTCGGTTATTTGTTGAATTCTTGCCCATCCATCGCTCACGTGACTTGTATCCTCAACTACCGATAGTCGTACTATGTGTCAGGTCGACAAATGTTGTCGGATGCGGATTTCGACAGATTGAAAGAAGATTTAGAATGGAACGGATCGCCTTTGGTGGCAATGAATCAAAAGGAAGTCCGATACATGACAGCCATGCAAGAATACATGAAGGGAACGCCCGTCATGAGTGATGCCGAGTTCGATAAGCTGAAGCAGGAATTGAAAGAAGAAGGATCGCAGTTTGCTGTAGACACGGAACCAAAATGCTACATTGATACGGGTATATGCAAAGTGACGTTCCAACAAGACAAATTCCGAAACAATCTTCTCTACTTACCGGCTGGATTAATCTTGTTTTTGGCCTGGCTGTTTTTCAGCTACGAACTCATCAACCCTCTCATTGCTATCAACCCTGTCATCCTTGCGACGGTCGGATTGCCTTTTATCTACAGCGGTTCCAAGGCCGTTACAGAAAACCTCATCTTTGTCGACAACAAGGTCCTCTACGGACCATGCCCGAACTGCAGTTTCGAGAATCGAGTCTACTTTGGCAACATCTTGGGCGTAGAGGGATTTACCGACGTAGCGAAATGCAAGTGCCCCAATTGCAAGACAGAGTTTAGTCTGCTGAAAAATACCATGCGAGCGAGCACTATAGTACCTAAAGCTTAAGAACAATATCCTTCACTTCGCGATTCATACGAATTGCAAGCTGCGACAATAGCGGACGAACGAAATAAATTGTCAATAAAAAGAAAAGAAACATTATATCATTTCTTGTCGTACACAATCTCTAGACTAGAGCCGTAACATGAATCTTGGGCGGTTTGTCGTCGCCCAAGCTAGCTATTACAGTGACGAAGAAAACACGAACACCGGCACAAACAGACGCAAAATAATAGAGAGGACTGCAGATAATATTTATTCTACAGCAATACGATACCCGAGGAGCGCCAAATGACACATCATTGTGATTCAAAACCTTACGTATAAACCACAAGAAGGAGTAGCAACAACATGATTCCAAACAGTACCATAATCGTATAAAGTTCGCCGTTGTTCTTCGTTTGCAAAAACTTGGATAATTTTCCCATAACAAGTCCTAATTGTTGTTCCGCTTCATCGAGATCCGACTCCATTTCTGTCAACATTTTCTTTTGTTGCCCAATTTCATCATGAATACCATCGGCCATGCGTCCCACTCGCGTCACGGCGGCATCCAATTCATCCAAAGTCTCATCCTGATGTTGCATTAACAAAGAGGTCCGCGCCTGGGAATCCAAAATGCGCGTCGTATTTTCTCGTTGCGCCTCATTGGTCGCACCCAAATCCCCCGCCCGCCGCACCGCCTTGGCGCGTTCGTCCTGGAGCAGCTTGGCCTTGACGACTTCGGACGCACTCTCCTGTTTCGCTCGTTGGATGCGTCCCGCACTCGTCTCACACAATGTCCGCCGTTCGTACAGTTCGGAATCATGAATGTGAGGAAACTTGTCGCGATCCTTGTCGACTAATTGTACGGTCATTTGCACGTCTTTCAAGGTCGCTTCCGCATTTTTCAAATGTCGTTTCAGTGTTTTCTTGGAGCTTTTCATTTCATGTGTATTGACGGATGTATCCTACGAGTCAATGAGAAAACGAAACGAAAAAAAAACGAAAAAGACTCACGCCGAGGCGAACACGACGTACCGTTTGATGTACTACGCGCAAAAACTCGGCCAGTGCTTCGTCGACCAACTCCAGTTGCTGCATTAAATCGGCGCGAAATACAAAATACGGATCTTCCGGTGAGTCATTGTGATCTATTCCTGCCGTCAGAGGTTCCGATAGATGATCGTGGGAACGTCTACGAAACGATGCACCCGATGCTACCGACGCGGCCGCGGAACGAAGAGTGCTTTGTCGGAAAGAAGAAGAAGAATCATAATTGGTTTTGCCATTGTTTCCGTTCAGTGATTCGTACGACATTGTTACAAAGAAAAAGATCGATCAGTTGCTTCACAAGACGAGGAATATGTTCGAGGAAGGGTTTTGCAGCAAAATCCAGTGACAACTCTTATTAGTAATAGAGGCCTTCATTATTATTTTTGTGTTTGGGTGTGTTGCATTTTTGGGCGTTGGTGTGTCAAAAAAAGGTCGCCTACTTTTTGGTGGCAGTGGTTCGGAAGCAATAATAACAAAAACGTGTATTGTGTCTATTTTGTCATATCGGTTCACAAGATGCATTGCAACGCAAAGAACAGAGTCCATTTTCCGTTGACACGATCGAAGAGACTCACATAATAATATAACAAAAGACCATGATATCTACCAACAGCGACCAAATCATCAATGAATGGAACCGCGTCGTCGCTGGCATTGAAGAAGGCAGTGAAGTGGCGTCACTGGACGAAAGTATCCAAGAAAACGACGAGATTGCCCGCCATTGGCGGGCGTCACCCTTGCCGTGGGAAAATCCAAAATCACTTGGGCCGACGAAGATGTTGGTTGTACAACGTGCTGTCGTTCATGTTTCACCGGAAAGAAGAGTGTTGTGTTACAATTTAGTGGTCTCATTTGTGGAAAATTACCCGTGGGTCGCGTCGGGAATTTGATTGTTTTGAAACAAAGTACCGAAGCCGTTCTAGATGACGAGCAACAAAAATAGGTGAACGACCACGACTTCAATGCGTGTTGGGTCCCTATTGGCCCATGATGGCTTTTATTACAATACCTGGTCTGGTTTTGTTTTCGTTTTCAACTTGTTACATGCATCAATTATGGAACAATACCTGGCAGTTTGTTATACTATTGTTGGTCAATCTCATTGCCATCGTTTCACTGCTCATGACGGCTTGTTCCGATCCGGGAGTCTTGTATCGACACACAGAACTACCCCCGGGTCACACGACCGAGTCAACCAATTGGATTTGGAGTGATCAAGCCTTGACCTATCGACCACCGGATGCACGATTTGATCCAGAGACGGGTGTGGTAGTGGCCGACTTTGATCATACTTGCCCATGGACCGGAACCGCAATCGGAGAAAACAATATTCTGTGGTTTCGTTTCTTTGTTCCCTTTGCCTTTATCTCGTTGATTACGAATATGGTCATTCTCGTTTGGCCTGATTGATTCAAACAGAGCTTTGGTGAATATAACAACACAACTGTTCAATTTTGAGTAGACAAAAAAAACAGAGCAGTAGCGGTGGCCGTTGTACGTACTTAGAGAGCTTGACATTGTTTCACCTCCAGCCCTTTAACAGGAATAGTTCTAAGGAATAATAGAGCTGTCAAACAAGACTTTGATTTGGAGTGCGTCTCCCAGTCGTGAGCCAACATTTTCAGTCACGAACGTCATGGCGATGCAACTGATGAACATGTTTTGTCGATCATGAGATGATCTTGGGATGTTGTCATTTTCTACACCAAGAAGAAGAAACCGTTTAGCATACACAACAAGAATGACAAAACGAATTGCGGTCATTTTCGATTATGATTTCACTTTGATCGATTGCAATTCGGACACGTACGTCTTTGAACGATTATGGCCGTCGCGCCCCGCCATCGTTCAGGAATTGTATGCCGAACAATTCCAGCAGTGGACGCGTTCGATGGATCAAGCCTTTGCTTTGTATTATCAACATCATCCGAAAAACGCGAGTCGTCAAACGATTCTTTCCACCGTTGCACATGTTCCGGTGCAAGAACAAATGCTGGAGGCCATTCGTTACTCCCACGCCTTGGCGGATCTCTTTATCGTTTCGGATGCGAATACGGATTTTATTCACGCGTTTTTGGAAAAAGAAGGAATCCAACACCTCTTTACGCATGTCATTAGCAACACACCCACAAATACAGATGGTCGGTTCGGTGTGGCGCCGTATTTTGATTTTGTGACACGAGAGCCTCACGGCTGCTCGTTGCAGTGCCCACCGAACATGTGCAAAGGCAAAATCGTACAAGATGAACTACAAATACTGCAAACGTACGAACGGGTCATTTACTTGGGAGACGGCCTGGGAGATTTTTGTCCGTGTCATCGACTGCGGGAGACGGACTATGCCTTGGCCCGAGCGGATTTTCCGCTGGCCAAGCATATACAAGAGAATCCCATTGTCGCGAACGTTCGCTTATGGAAGTCGGGACATGATGTTTATCAGCTACTAGCGACTCTCTTGAAAGAAAATGAGTCAAAGGCTTCTTGAAATGACTAATGCATTGCGTTAGATCGTGAATGTACATGTGGCAGCTCTTGATGATGAGCTTGGCAACACAGATACTACAAGGAATAGTTCCACCAAGACCGCTCTTGGAAGAAATGTTTTGCTGTAGAATGCTGTTATTCTTTCGACAAGAGACAATCTAATGAGAAAAGTCACCCTTGGAATGTTATCTGCTAAGGTTGTTGCAACGCATTTCACGGCGGAGAAGACCATAGAGTGCTATCATGGTGGACGTCGATTGTACTTCGGCTTTTGCTCAACTGCGCTTGTAAATATTGCCAGAAAATTAACGTTTTTATGTGCAGCTTGATATTTCGAAGAATGTCATAATTCTTTTAGCAAAGATCGAGAGATGGGATTACGCCACTTAACAGTCAAAAAACTAATACTAGGCACATAATGACAATCGAATCAAATCAAAACTGTTACACTCTTTTAAAGTAATCATCGATCCTCGGTCGTTTCTTAGGCTTAACATGTCTCAGCTCGGATATTACATCAGGAGGCAGTTGCGATAAAATAAAGGGATCAATTTTATTGTAGTGAAACATAGAAGCCTGCTCGTGAATGGACATCTCTGTTGACGCCCCGTTCAACGCAACTCGTGGTGATCTGGACTTAGCCCTATTCGATTTCCCATGTTCGGTTTTTCTCAACGAACGTCGACAAGTTTGACTGACTTGGTTGCGTAAAACTAGTAGGCGAATCTTTTGGGCGAGCCGACAAGTCCTGGAAACCGGTCGTAGCAATGCTTGCTCTGGTGATGTCAATGGCATCGGACTTGAGCCCGAATGCATGTAGCAGTGGGAGTATTGCCATCCGTAAAAATGAAACTTGTTGAGCGGGATCTCGCAGTTGCATAAAGGCCAATCCATCAAATGAGCTTTGTTTGCTCCGAGTGACAAGGGGCGACGCTTCTCTGAAGCGAGTTTTTCGTCAACGGTCCGAAGGGTCAACCTTATTGTCGTGGGATAGGCAAAATTGGATGAATGCGACCATTCACGTCGCTCCTGCAACAGTCTTGACAAGCGGCGATACAGTTCTTCCATTTCTGCGCAAAGTGCGTCTTTCCTCACCAACGTACCGCGACGAAAAGAATTCTCCACAGACACTGTTTTTGGTGCCCCGCCTTCGTCATCATGAATTTGACCATGATCAATGCCAATGCATCTGTGAAGAATGATATCCGCCTGCACCTCACTTTGCAACGAAAGAGATGAGTTACCATAAATCGCGTCCATGCTGTCTCTTCTTAATCCCACTTACCACGAATGCTTAAAAACAGGAACTTGTTCAAGACAAGAAACGATGTTTTGTTTCGGTACCGACAAAGATCCCTAGCCATCGCGCACCAGAGAGGTGAGACACGATTGCGCAGATGCAGCCCGTCCACCAAACGAAGCAAAGTACTTACTGACAAGTCCAGAAACTTGGTTGCGATGAGACGGCATTCTTTTCTAGACAATGTTGAAGAGCTTTCACAGTTGTCCTACCCACCCCCGGAATCATGCGAAGTGGCATGGAAGCTAGCAGGGATTGACTCCTCCAGGAAAAAGAACATTCACAGTCGCTGGTTTCTTTAACCCACTGGCAATCTTCGCTAACAGAGGATTCACAGACACACCCATAGTGGTCGTGAAGCCTGTACTTTGCAATATCTCTTGGCGAATTTCAAGAGCGATGTGGGAAGCTCGTTGTAGCCTTTCCGAACATGACCGTTCCAACGCACTGAGGGATCGCGCTTGAAACTCTTGGACAATTTTACTGCACGCCCCGGTTTGATCTTCTCTTAATGTGATTGATTCTTTATCGTTCTCGCCATAGATATAAACAGTGCCTTTCGAGTGATTGACACGATCGTCGCCATCAATCCTGATAGCCACAGATAGATCTGCCATCATTTCGTCCATCGATCCTCTTCGCACCGCAATATCCGGATGAACGCGTTTGCACGCGGCTCGGAACGTCTGATAAATTTTCCGAGCATGAATGCGGTAACGCTCCAAGTCACTGCCTTCAATAATCAAAAGCTGCGGACAAGCTTCGTACGCTGCGGTTCGGCTTTGCAATTTCTTCACCCCCATGGCGCGCGCTACATAATTACAAGTGACAATGATATGTTTCTGACCAATGGCAAACGGTTTGTCTTTTGGTATTTGACGATCTTGGATCTCACATTGACAGTAGAAGCAATCGACGTCGACATGCAGAATGCAGCGATGGTCGGAAGCAAGTCCTTCAGTAGATGCTGATTCATGGTCGTCGTCGCTTTCACTACTGGATTCACCGTCGTCGGTGTCACGTACACTATTGTCGGATGATAAATCATAGTAATCCGGCATGTTTTGTGCGACGTAGTTTAGTAACAAATCAATAAAGGGAGAGCGAGTGTTGCTTGTAAGCGAAGAACGACAGATGAGAGATGCGAGCCTGGAATCGATCTGGCCCGTAAAAAAGTGCTAATGCGTCGGACAGGCGGTAGGCGCACCTTTTTCGCGCATCCGCCAATGCCCGAAAACGTACTTATGCCCTTTGATGCGACAGGAACTTGTTTCCTAAACAAATTCAAGTTTACAGTTCTTGCCAATTATCTGCTTACTACTACAAAAATGTAATCCTGACTTTGATAATTTTAAATACGCGGAGTCGTCTGATGGTACAGTATTCTTTAGAGCCACGAGGAGGGCAATATTCTTGAACGGAAACGATTACCTGGTACCAGTACCTACCAATTTTTGGGAACGACGAGATTTGAGATTTTCGCCTTGCATCGCATCGTGCAATGGCGGAAATAATGATGCCGCGATCCTCTCTCCTTCATTATATTCAGGACCGAAATGAAACTAACAACAATAGCATTCTTTGCTTTCTTATCCTTGTGTGTCGTTTCAGCAAGGAGTTTCTCGGGATTTTTCGATTCGGAATTTCGGAAAACGCTTCCATGTTTTGAGCCCGACATCGAGCCCTCAACAGCGCCTTCAGGAGCGCCTTCTGAAACACCCACACAATCACCGGTCGATCCAGCCGAAACATTGGTTATTTATGCGACAGGAGATGTTCCCTACAGTGCCGTTGAAGCGGTGGGACTTACGGGGCAAATGCAAGCCGTTCCCAGTGATGCCGAACTCGTGCTACATGTTGGAGACATTCGTCGTTCGACCACCACCCCGTGTCTAGCCAGTGAGTACGAAGCCGTCCAGGGCATTCTTAATCAATCCACGGCACCGCTCTTGGTGATAGTAGGTGACAATGAATGGAACGATTGCTCGAATACGGATGAAGCTTATTCATTCTTTCATCATTATTTTGCCCGATTCGAAAAGCAATGGTCATCACTCGAAGCGCTCGTTGTTCGGGATCCAGTGTATCCCGAGGTCTTTTCTTTCGTGCAAGAAGGTGTTCTCATTATAGGATTGAATTTGGTGGGAGGACGAGTGCACAACTCCACGGAATGGCAGAATCGATTGACGTATCAATCGAATCAAGTGCAGCAACGCATATTGAGCTATTGGGCCGAAACGGGGGAAACCGCTAAGGTGATTGTTACGGGTCACGCCGATCCTCGTGCGCGACATTCTGATTTCTTCACACCCTTTCAAAATTTCATTGCCAATACACTAAACAATCAAGTCCCGATCATGTATTTGAATGGAGATTCTCATATCTACAAGTACGAACCAAACTTTTGAATCAGTCCAGTTTGTTGCGTGTCATGGTGAGAGGAGGAACGGTGGAAGCGCCGATTCGGATCCAAGTGAATTTAAAGGTCAATGTAACGGATCCCACCGTGGCATTCACGGTTCTTCGCAATGCTTATGTGTGGTGAGAGAGTGACGCCCCATGATTTTTGAATGATTGTAAATGATATTTTATGTGTGTGATAGAATGATAAATGCTCTATAGATTCTAGAGAGAGACAAACGACAAGGTGTCATTATTATTTCGGTTGTGATGACATAGCACTTCAACCCGAACCCTGTCTGCGCCGTGGTCGACGACACAAAAATTTAGGTGAGATTTTCTACTACGTTTTATTTATAGTTTAACAACAGACCGTGTAACATTTCATAATGATGCTCCAACATGCGGAGCAGGAAGCTTGGATTGATATCACTTGTTCGCTTACTCTTATTACTGACAGTGCTGGTGACGATTACACTAAACTGGTGTTTTTACAGCGCAAAGGTCATTGCAAAAACGATGAGCTCGAACACAACCGTATTATAGCGCACACCGAATCATCATCGACGACGACCTTGCCCGTCTGGATGCAAGATTACATGAACTGGCATGCTCTACAATCTCCTGACGATTCATCGGTCGACTACTTGGTCGTTCGCTGTCTCAATCAAGACACGCATTGTGGAGGGACAGCCGATCGATTGATGCCACTCCCGTTATTTGTCATGATGGCAGCACGTATGAAGCGTGTTCTCTTGTTTCATTGGGAACGCCCGTGTCCATTAGAAGAGTTTCTACTTCCATCGACCGATGTCGATTGGAGAATTCCTAAAAATCATGAGTTGTTCCAGTCACTCGATTGGATGTCCACCGTCCGGATCAGTCATCAGCTAAACGTGTTGCAAATTCTCGATCCGGAGTTCGAACCACCCACGCGCCGTCGGAGTAAGCCCTTACCGGCGGTCTTACCGCGCGTGGTGACAACGGCGTATCAATCGCAGTTGCATGGTGCTGATTTGTACGACCAATTTCGAAATCGAACCGATTCATTTCAACGGAAGGATGCCTCGGGTGGAAGCACTGACTCGCATCCAAATGAACCTTCGTTCGAACAAGTCTATTCAGCGTTATGGAAAACATTCTTTCAACCATCACCGAGAGTACAGAACAAAATCGATGCGGCGTTGCTTGACATGCAGTTAGTGCCCAACGACTACGTGGCAGCACACATTCGGGCCTTGTATCAACAAGAGGCCGGACCCAAGAAAACAGCGTTTGTGGCGCGCAATGCCATGCATTGTGCAAGTCAATTTCTGTCGTATGAGGGACAGCCTATTTACGTCGTTTCCGACAGTGTCAATAGTACCAAAATGGCCATGCAGTACGTTCACCAACAGCACTCCGACGAGGCGGTGGTGGTGGTGACCCGACCGGTGACTTCGGTCTTGCATTTAGACCGCGGGACGGCCTTTTTAGAGAAAGATGCCGATCAATGGACAAACAATGAATTTTGTGCGGATTACGATGATACCTTTGTCGATCTGTATTTGCTGATTCTAGCCAAGTGCCGCACGGTTCACTTGGGATCTTTCGCCAAATGGGCACACTTGATACATGGTGGGAACTGCATCAATAGTCATTTTCAGAAACAGTGTCGTTGGAAAAAAGTACTTGATTCGAAACCGGGATGAAGTAAGAGAAGGAATGAAAGTACGTTTTTCTGCTTTTCTTAGACTGGTAATTAAGGTCATCCGACTCGAGGGTTCATTTACACTATAGACTACCGCTCGTCGACGGCACCCAGCTGTCATGCTAATAGCCGAAAGAAATCAACGACTTATACTGTTATTTCAAAGCTGGTCAACAATTATTGTTGTCAAGGAGAGTTGAAGTTAGATTGGTCAGCCGCTGTTTTTACGCCCTCAAACGGAAGCCCTTAAGCGGACAGTGAACCAACGCATTATCGAGATGATGCACTTGATACAAGCAGCCTTGAAGGAAAAGTCCCAGAATATCCGCCATGAGTATGCCTATTCCCTCTGCAACAGAAGTTGTCGCGAGAGCCATTTCCGTCAGAAACGTTCCTTGAAAATCGACAAGAATTCGTTTGTACCCATGGACATAAACGGCACCACCCAAGATACCCGTCCAAATACTCGTAATGTACAACAGCGGTTGACTGTAAAGCCAGGATGTTTGGGGTGACTGAAGAGCGGTTACGGAGAAAAACAACAAATTGAGAACTTGCAGAAAAGGTAGTACCCACAACGTGGTCGGAGAGAGCGTTAAAAATGTGCCGCTCGAGCGACTCACAAACACTCCTGCCTGATAAAGCCAGTTAGATGTTTGATAAAATTGGTTTCGTTTTGTAGCGTCTTCGATAGGAAAGCCCATTGCCGTCCACACACCCGCTTGGCATGCGTACTCAGCAGCATAAACAAGAAATAGCGGAACTGTGTACGGCCACAAACTGAGAATAAAGTGGAATGGACGGATCGTCTCGAATTCGTTTGTTTCAATCGGTTGTCTCGAATCGGATAGGTTGTCTGTGGCGCGCATCTCCTCAATTGAGATCCCCCTTGTGATCAGCGACGTTTGCGATGTCTGTATGCTTTCTCGTTCTGAGCACGCGCTAGATCTTTCGATTGCATCCGCTTCTAATAAATCATTAGTCAGTTCGATATCTTGCGAAAGAGCATACGAAGTAAGACGTTTTTCGTCATCAATATCCCCTAGCACAGTTATATAAATCAACCCGTACATTACAGCGAGAATCAGAGCCGCCAGGATCGTCCATGCAACGCCGAAATCGAGCCAATGTGTACCTGCAACAGTCCATAGATACCCAGTCAGACCAGCCGCACCTGTCCCAGACGACCATGCTGTCAAGCAACGCCCTTTCGCCCCTTGTGAATTGATGCATAGCGAATCACATTTCCCAGCGGCAGCAAGCAGTGTTGCTTCCCCCAGTCCGCATTGTAAAGACACCAAGGCAACTCCGACAAATGGGAGATACGTTAATGAGTCGGAATTATGTGGATACTGTAGCCGTCTCTCGGAGTATCCTGTTATGAAAAATGCCATTGCCATGCACGCCGCCGCTATCGATACTCTTGATTGATAAGTAACCCGATCAAACCAATACGGTGCACTTAGCTTGACCGAAATACCCGGAAGTATATTGGCTATATAAACAAGCCCCGTTCCGCCTTCCGACAAGGACTTGGCAGCAGCCAGCATAATTACGTACGATGTATTGTTCAAGAGTCCAAGACAAAAGAATGCTGCCGCACGTTTTCGGGCTTTCGTTTCGTCAGTTGGGCACGCCTCGAGGGTAATAGGGGGAACCGACGCATCTAGCGATAACGGTTCGTAACTAGCAGATTCACCAGAACTTGCGACCATTTCGTTAAAAAATCCATTCGTATTAACCGGATGGACTTTTTATAATTGAAAGTATGGTAGTCTAAGAACTAGTAACACACAAAAGAAGAAGCGTTGTAACATGAATTCGAAAAACGATGTGGATGACGTCGTATAGCTTTGAAGTGTACATGGTGTAGGACTGGACTGTCAGGAGCTTGTTTGTTAGAATGAATGAATTTTAACAAACCAGGTAGACATTCGAAGAGTTGTGTTTTTGCTTTTTTCGGGCTTTGATGTTCCAAGTAATGTCAATTCTTGTTAAGAGGCTCTACAAATGTATGTTGATGAATGTTTTGAGCTTCGAGGAGATTGCATCCATTTTTAGCAAACGTGTTCCTTAGCTGCCTGCTACACCGTAGCTGCCAGCTGCCGCGCGCAGCCACCATGTCATACCAGTACCAGTAGGAGGCCTACGAGATTTTCAAGTGAAACCTATGCTTTCTGATCAAGTTTTTGCATAAACTTAAAAATACCCATTATTTCATAAACAACAGGGAAACCAAGTTTCAATCTTTATCTTTTAGAAAACTACGGACGAGAATACTCTCTTGCCGTAATCTTTACATTCGGACAACATGCTCTAGTTGCACCTTGCTTTTTGCTGTTCCTGATCCATTTCCTGTTTGTTCAAAGTTTTTGATGAAATGGACGTCATTAAATCTCTGCGAGAAGTGGCCTTGTGTTGAAATAGACTTGACATATGTTGCAAGCGTTTCGCGCCTTCAATATCCAGTGGATCAGATGCTTTCATCTTTTCGCCCCCGAGGCCACTCTTGATCAACATCGATCGTAGAAGGAAATAGTACTTGGCATATTCGCCAGCTGGTACCTTCACTTGATAGTCCAGTGTTGCAAGAAGAGCAATCTCGAGCTCATTGACTCGTTGCAGACTGAACTCTACACCAGTTGGACACGTTTCGCTAAAGTCGACATTCCACATGGATAAGTCATCCCAAACCTTCGATGCGAGAACCATGCAGCTGAACAAAATGGACCTCCAGTTGCTTGTTCGGGGTCGAAGTTTGCCTTCCGTTGTCTTTATGAGTCGCTCAACGTATATTAGCGTAATGATCATGCAATCTGGTTCCATTTTGGCAGCATAAAAAACATCTCGAAAGAACGTGGTGATCTCTTCCAAGGCAGGTGGAGGAGGTTTCACAACAAAAACAGGGGCGCTGAAACCTTTCTTTGAAGTCCTCTTGTGCTGTGATGGCTTTTGTTGCGATTCCAAATCATTAAAAATACGATAATCATGACCATCTTTATCGCAGTCTTTTTCAGAATTCAAAATATGAGCCCGATAGACGCCGCAAATGCATTTTAACGTTGCATCTGAATCAGGCGTCGACATTGTCGACCCAACGTACTGAAGTAATCACAACACAGTTTCTTAGACGAACGGCAAATTCATGACCAGTAAATTTGAAAGAGGACGTACCAAATTCCCACAAGTGTTTCGCCTCTCAAACGATGGTTTCGACAAGAGATTTTTGTAAGAGGATTGATGTTTATATATTCCCTTCAAACGCATGGAGTTCCCTAGCCTCAACAGATCATTTCCTTTTTCAGCATCATGCCACGGTGTTCCTCCTCCTAGCGTTGTCACACCTTCTTGGGTTGCTTCGCCATCCTTTTCTTCTGTTTCTGTAACACTTTCATTCTCGCTCTGTGATCCCTCATGTATATCCCTGAGAAGCATCATTTCTCTATTACTCGTTAAGTCTGCATCGAAATCATGCACTCCCTCATTGCCAATTTTCGCCATTTCCTCGGAAACCATAGCCAGTTCCTCCAGCGCTTTAGTTTCTTCAAAAGTAAGCCTGAAACTAAGCTTCGATTCGTCAAAAGAAGATGCTCCATAGAGGGAGCGCATACTTTTGACACCTTCTTTGGCAATTGTTGGAGCAAAGTTCCCAAGCTAGCTTCTCGATTAAGCGTGTGCCTTTCACTTTTTTCGTCGTCACCGTGGTCTTCAATGTCCAGATCATCGAAATCACGAAGATCCAACTGCATGGCACTGCCATTCAGAGAGTCGAATTCGTCAATTGCATTCAAGGAGCCTTTACTAGACAGTTTCGCATCCATTAGGAGCGACCGCGTGCTACGCTTCGTCGCCTCCAACAAGGAAAGACCAGGAACTACGGTAATATTCTTCGCCACTGGTTCCATTGTAGGGAGATCTTGCGACGAGGGAAGTTTGCGGGTCGTGGTAGGTGTCTTTTCAGCATCTTGTGGTCGAAACACAATCTCTTTGGTGTCGTCGTGTGGTTCGGCAGATCGAAAAACGTTGCGCGTCGAAGGTACGCGGCACACCAAGTCAACCAAAACAGAATCTTCCATGGAGCTTATAGTGCGAATCATCTGTGATCTGCGAGAATTATCCTTGGGTGGGCGACTTCCGGGGTTGTGTCGAAGAGTAGGCACGACTATCTCTTGATTCGTCTGGGCAAAGTTCCCCACCGCAATCGAGTTCATAATATTGGCTTCCATCGCCGCGAAAAATTCCCTTTGTTGCCGTTCCTTCTCTTCAATTACCTTTTTCTCTTCATCAGTTGCCAGCTCCAACGGTTTACTCCATTGAGTCTCTCTAGTTTCAGTGTGGTATTAGTAAGTTCGGCCGCTGACAGGGTCTTCGGCCGATTGCCAAAGTGACTCTTTTTTCATGTTGACAAAGAAAGGTGTTACTTCGTGAAACGCGAGCCTTTCTTCGTTCGGAGTCCCTCACTCGTCAAAGCAACAACGATTGAACGATTCAGGAAAACGACGACTCTATATTCGTTGATCTGACGATGATTGAACTATTAAATGAACGTTGAGAAAAAGGACGAAAATGGGAGATGGAGCGCTTTTCCTTCTCTGCTCTCGTCTCTTGTCTCTTCACTCCACGATCCATTTCTTATTCACGGTCAGTCTTGTCGCAGAACTGTTAGTCAGAAAAGAACTCCGATGATGATGATTCAGTACCGGTACTGTACCTGGTACAGGTACAGTCGACAACTTTCTACTACGTACACGGGAACGCACCTCTGCGTGGTACACTCACTCTAGAATGTCTGTCGGACCGATGTGCAAGGGAAATATTTGTGATTACCGTAGAGACAATAATCAAGAAGTGATTGACACTATCGGTAATCAGTACATTTGTATAAAGCAAAAATTTAGTTCGAGGGACTCACTTCTCTCCCGTTGCAGTTTTTTTGTACGTTGGGAGTTGGGAGAGGTCGGGGCATGACTGTTTTTATTGCAAAACTGCTCCGTGTCGCTTTGTGTTTTCTTCTTCGTGATTCGGAAGAGAAGATTATAAAAGCAACGAAATATCACAAGAGAGAAGGGGTTCCATCTTTGCTTTTTTGCTTAGAAGGGAGATTCACGCTTTGCGAGAGATATCAGCTACAGCATAATGGAACAAGTCACCGAGGGGTTCGCGAACTCCGTATCGATTGCGGATGTTGTTGATGCCCAGCTGGGTCAACACCCCGCGCTAGACACGATGTGTGTCATGAATTGTCAGACAAAGCAACGTATTATACCGAATTCGTCCGTTTCGATCTTAGATAATGAAGCATTCACCGGGCAGGTAATGCTGCTCGTCCGTACCCCGGACGTTGACGATCCTCTAGATGGTACCATTCTCAGTGAAACACCGGCTCGTATCAGCAAATTTTTTAGTGATAAGAAACGAAGATTTGAATTTCAATTTCAGATCAAGTTGAAAAAGGTACCAGAGGGTCCTCTTTTTCTCGGCTGTGAGCTAGAGCATCAAATCAAATGCGGAACCATCACCAAAGCAATGGAGAATCTCTTATTGACCATGGTTCGTAGAATTAACCCAGGATTTCACTACTCCTGGGGACCGGAGCCGAGTAAGAAGGATTACGCCTCGGGTACCTACGAGAAGACGCATCTCAGCTTCCCGGTCGAAGCCAGTATGGATCGCATTATCGTCTCAAAACCGGGGGAAACGCCACCCGAACTCGGATACGAATTGTTCGAGTCCAACGAATCAGTCAAACGCCGCCGAAAAATGGGCGCCGGAAGTGTCGTTTGAATTTAGAAGACACATACACCATGTGTCTCTGGAGTGCTTACTGCGATTGGATTTTGTGGAAGTCACTCAACGTACCTGGCATGGCACCCTTTTCGTTGTGCCGTGTGACGGGTCAGCAGCCGATCTACTTGTCCGTCTACGAAGTGACGGGGACAACTCCAGCGGAGTATAGGAAGAAACGACCTCCGCATTACCGAAAAAATCTGAATGTCTACACGCGGTTGGAATTTAGTAACCAGGATCATACGTCCGGGGGATTGGCTGAGACAGTATTGCGTCGATCGAAAGTCATTGCCGGCTTGGAACAGCAATCCTTGCCTGACACGGATTCCGTGGACTCGGATTTCGAAACGGCATCGCGGATCAGTCACATTACGTCGTAAAATGGTGCCCTGCAAAGTGCATCTTTTGTGAAACTGTTAAAAATAATAATGATATCAAATGCAACTTAAATTGAAGAGAAACGTTATGTTTTGCTAATATTGAGCTATTTAATGGCCGTAGATAGTTTTTAGCATTTAGACATATACAACTTCAGCCTATCACTTATCACATTTCTTTCAAGACGTAGTCCTCACTAGTTTGTACAACTGAGTCAAGATGTAGTCTCCGGTTCCTTCCGTAGCCGCTTGGGAACATATTTCTCTTTCTTCGATTGTTTGCCTTGCAATACTTGCTCAGCCCAGGCCAACTCGTCCGCCGTCAAATCTCTCACCTTCCCTTCGGGCAAGTCTCCCAATTGTATCCTGCCCAAACGTTCTCGTCGGAGATCAACCACTTCATGACCACAGTTGGCTAGAATTCGGCGTACCATACGATATTTTCCCTCCTGCACCGTCAATCGCACCGTTGAGAGCTCATTCGCCTCAAAGATCCGCCAATGGCCTTTTTCTTGCAAATCGGTCTGATTGTAATGCGACGGAACGGCTCCTTGTACCTGCTCTAAATAAGGACGGACGGTATCCGTATCCCAGTGTTGAACATCCAACAAGACGGCCGTGTGCACTCCTTCCGATGTTGCGACGCCATCTTGGAGCTGTTGACGCAGTCGTTCGGTATCGACCACACCCGTCACGACGGCGACATATTCTTTTCAATTTCGTGCTTGGGATGCAGCAACTGTTGTGTCAATGTTCCTGCACTACTGAACAATAGTAATCCTGATGTATCGTAATCCAGTCGACCGACCGGATGAAGATTGGGACAAATATGGGCAATACAGGGACGTTGCAGTGGGTCGCTTCGGACGGACAGCATCCATTTCGGTTTGCAATAGACCTGCGCGAGAGGCGGTGGCAACGGAATTTCGTGTGTTCGATCAATAAAGAGGGATGCTTGCATGGGAATTTGTTCGGCGGGTCCTTTTACGACCTGAAAGTTGCCTTCATCGTCTAGTTTTTGCCATACGCGTTTTTCTTTCAGGAGTTGAAAACACTGCGAGCGACTTTGTCCAGTTCGATTGGCTAGAACTCGGTCCGCACGAAAATAATTTCGGGCAGCGAGTGCGGTCGATACATACAGGGCCTTTGGCATTTGGAGGAAAGCTCGCGTCGAGGAAAGACGATGATTCGAAAAGAGGGAAAGTACAAGCATGTTATGAAGTAGGGAAAGAATGACATAAGAATAAGAATGACTCCAGCTTTTCCTCATTTCGCGTCCTTGAAGATCAAGCAAGAAGAATCTATTAGAAGGGAGGACTTGTCTAAGAAGTGATCATTACTTGGGAGTTGGGAGTCTTCGATGCCAGCATGTTGTGTGGTGTTTTTTTTGACGAGCTATGAATTTCTCCCGTGCATTATCCCCTTGAAATTTGACGGATTACCTCAAATTGCATTTAGGGACCTAGACCTTCTCCAACAAACATACAGTAAGGTTATCCAACATTTAACGAAGATAACCTTAATATTCTTTATGGTTTACCACTTGACAAGATAAGGTTCAAGTGTACAGTACCAGGTATGGTGCAATCCGTAAATAAATTATGCAAGGCAATAAATAGCCATGAAAAATCAGCCATGTGTGTCCACGAACGAAAAACGACAATGATGCCCGCCCGCGGTTTGTGCTTTTGTATCAATCATCATAGTATGTTATTAGGGTGCTGTAATCTTCACTGAAACGATAAGCATTCTCCGGCTGACTTCATATCAAGAACCTGAGATATCCCGGGAAGGAAAAGAGCAGGTAATCAGAAAATGTCGCACGGCGCCGCAGCACGTCGAGACTCGGATGAATTTGGTCGTCGCCGAAGTAGTGATAGAGATGACTATTCACAAGAGGACGGTGAACAACGAGAGGAACAGTTACGTCAAAAAATAAGAAATAAGCGTCGCAATGACGATGAAGAGTATCTACGCAACAAATTAATGAAGAAATCCAATCGTCGTCATCGAGACGATCCTTCCCCCTCCGCACGACGATCGCCGTTCTGCTGATTCGTATAGGAATGACTTCTCACGTGATGGTGATCGTCGCCGACGGGAAGATAGTTACTATCACGACGATCGATATCGAGACGAGGACGATGATTCTTATGGAAGAACGTATCGTGGTGATGATCGCGGAAAGCGTCGGCAATACGCAGAAGAGGATCGCTATCGTGACAACGAACGACGATATTGTGATCAACGAGACCGTCATGAAGATAGAACGATCGAACCAGGTCGAGTTGTCCGGGGACGTGTGGTGAGAATTGAATCCTACGGCGCCTTTGTCGAAATCAGGCGTAATGTTACCGGCTTGTTGCATATTTCGCAGTTGGCTCCGTACCGTGTGGAGCGCGTCGAAGATATGGTGCAGTTGCAACAAGATGTTTACTGTCGCATTTTGGATGTTGAGGACCGTGGTCGTATTCGTCTTGGTATGGTGGGCGTTGATCAGCAAACAGGAGAAGCTCTGCCGCAGCAAGGAAATCGGGACGAGCGACGATCTCGTGGACCGCAAAACTTGGAACGACGCGCTCAAGAGCGGCTCCGTTGGTGTCATGGCGATCGTCGTCCTGCGTGGAACGACACGGATGATTCTCATTGTTTGCTGACGAAAAATGCGCGGCTATTGTGGTGTAGCAGTCCTAGTCCTCCTTCGCAGAAACCGGAACGCCAAAGCACGAAACATGATACATCTCCTTCCTCTTCGGCTTCAACAACATCTTCTTCTTCGTCCTCTTCCTCATCGTCATCTTCCGAAAATCGTCGAAAACGGCGACGAAGCAAAACAAAGAGTCGTCTTAGTTCTCGTGACAAACGCAAGTCGAGGTCACGGAGACACAAACGACGTGGTTCGACGTCGTCGTCATCTTCATCGAGCTCGAGTTCGTCCTCGTCAAGCTCGTCGTCCTCATCATCCTCCGAGTCGGCGAGGTATAAGAAGAAGCGCGCCAAAGTTAGCGTCCAGCCACCGGAAGAGATCCTAACCTTACCCGAGAATGCAAATGTTGACTTGAATCCGGAAGTTCGTGATTTCAAGAAAGCTGTCCAAGGGGATGCGAACGACAGCGACGATGATGACATTGGCCCACGTCCTTTACCCCAATCTAATGCTGCTTTAGCCATGGACCCCAGACAAGCCCAAAAGTCGTTCGGAAAAGCTTTGCTTCCTGGAGAAGGCCAAGCGATTGCGCAATATGTACAGCAGAACTTGCGCGTTCCACGTCGTGGTGAAATTGGATACGGGTCGGAAGAAATCGATAAGTATGAAAGCAGTGGATACGTCATGTCAGGCTCCCGTCACGCTCGAATGAACGCGATTCGATTACGAAAAGAGAATCAAGTCTATTCGGCAGAAGAACAGCGTGCGTTGGCATTGATCACCATGGAGGAGAAACAGCAGAAGGAGGCTGCGTTGGTCGAAGACTTCCGAAGAATGTTGAAAGACAAACAGCGAAAGCGGGATACATAAAGTCGATCTTGTAGCAGTTGTTGTAGGAAGTGAGACTTTTAGGTTGTCGATCGGCATCCCGGTTCTAGCAGTTACACTGTTTGGTCGAACCAGGACTCTGTCGACTTTGCATCGCTAGCAACTTATTACACCAGCTACATTTGACAACATAATTTAGATTACCCGCGACTGAGTCGTTGACGCCAGGGACACGAAGCAATAGCCCATTTTAAGTTGTAGTTGTGCCAAACCCCTAATAGACGGAAAAGCGCAGATTGGCATGGGGATATCGATGTATGTCAGTAACATTTGACCGTTATTGAAAAGGCAATGCATTGTAGCTGATAGACTAGTCAATAGCAACTCGACTGAAACCATTTTACCATTGCGTCCTGTAAAACAGTTTGCTCATTCTGACCGGAAATCAATCATATAACTGATAGGACGTCCCACGCAGTCCAAGATGGCTTAACTCGAATGACTGCTTGGTTGGGGATTATTATTTGTATGTTGATATGGAAGTGAACGATACGCAAGATAATCGACATGTTGAATCGATCCCTAAATTGCAAAACTAGCTAACGGTAATTGGACCGTGGCGACAAATGAGACTGAACAAAATTGTAGAATGAACGAAGGTTTGGTAGCAGTTTTGCTGGGGAGACTTGAGAAGTAATACGGAGTACAGTAGTTGTTAGTCATGACTCATGACTGAAATGCAATCGTTGTTAATTTGATGGACACTTTGTGCAATAATAAATACGGCAAAACACAATCCATTTAGTTTTTCAACATGATAAACCCAACATTGCGGCTTACATTGCAAATGTTGCTTGAGGAAATACCTAACTCAACTCTTAACATGCTTTTGGACGAACAAAGGTCTTGGCCTATTATTTCTTTCGGCCTAGTGCCGACTCCTCGTGACTCGTGACTCTTGAGTTTTTCGAGCCCGTTTTTTACTTAGTCTATCGAATACCGTTCTGTTATTTGTCACCCAATCCAGGCATCTAGGATGGCGTTCCATCCTAACTTAGACGAAAACACCATGAAAAGTGAAAAGCCAATGCGCATCATTACTTCGATCCTTAACTGCCATCAATTTGTCTTTTGTAAGTTTGTAATGGGAATATCGGGTCTATTAGTCGGTTTGAAGTCAACAGCCTGCGTTACGGGTCACATACGCGACTTTGCCGGTCAAGCAGTTGCCGTGGATGCAAGCTCATGGTTGCACAAATCCGTTTACTCGATTGCCGACCACTACGTGGAGTGTGTTGAGAATCATAAGACTGTCGATCGAAGGTGTATCGAGGCGGCATCAAATTATATCATCAGACGCTGCCAGGAACTTTCCTGTGCCGGCATTGTTCGAGTTTTTCTTGTCATGGATGGCCAGCGATGCCCTTTGAAGGCACAAACAAATCAAGACAGAGAAAAACGCCGTTTACAGAATCTCCACCAAGCTCGCGAGTACAAACAGCTGGGAAAGTACGACAGAATGTATGAAAAGTACAAGACTTGCATCAAAGTACATCCAAAGCTTGGTCAGGAAGTTGTCAAAGAAGTTCAACGAAAGCTCAAAGACTCCAGGATTCAAATTCAAACGGTTTGGGCACCCTACGAAGCTGACCCCCAGCTTATTCAACTTTGCGTCGAGGGCCTTGCGCAAGCAGTGATAACCGAAGATTCCGATGTTCTGGTTTATTCTGCGACAACTTACACTCCGGTCCCTGTCATTTTCAAACTGGACGGTCAATCAGGAACGTGCGATATCATCTCTATGAATTGGCTCTTCGATGCTAAAAATACTTCCTTTCAGGTCGACGAACAGAAGAAAAAGAAAGCTTCAGGAATAGAGGCGTTTCTTCAGACATTTTCCACGAGAGAGGAAAGAGTGAAAGGGCTGGGAGTACGCTTGTTTGTCCAGGCGTGTGTGTTTGCCGGTTGTGATTATGCCCCCAATGAGCTTGGTGGCATCGGAACTGTTACGTCTTTTAAGCATATACGGAACAATATTCATCGTAACGCAGAAGACCGCTTTCGTTCGATCTTACAACAATGCGGTAAACAGGGGACGCCAGAGTACGAAGTCTTGCTCCGTAAAAGTGAAACAGTATTTTATTACCACCCCGTTCTCGACGTAGGGACTGGTCAAGTGAAATACCTGAACGACCCATACAACGCCACAGAACATCAACCAAAACTCGAACGCTTCGGATCCGATTGGTCGCATTTTTTGGGAGATGTCGAAATTTCAGTCAAACCTGGATCTGTGTCTGCGTCCCGTGAAAACCAACAGCCAAATGTTCCCAAGCTGTTCTCCGCCGCTGCATTCGCAAAACGAAAAGACGTTGCAATTTCAAATCCTTACGTCAGGACGGGTAAGCGCCCGCGTGATGGTGACACGGAAAGCAAGACTTTGCCTTTACGAACGATTAGCTCGAATACGAGCGACGCGGATCGGGAGTCGTTGGCGGCTAAATGCAATCCATTTTCTAACTTTTCTCTAGAAAATCCTAACTCCTGTTTGAAAGCGGAGACTCTACAAAGAAAGAAAGATGCACTTGCTTCATTTTACGGAGATAACGAAGATGTCAGGGGTGTGAAACGTATTTTTCCCAAAGATGGTACTCGAGTCACTCTGAAACAGAAGCCCATAGATCTGCCGAAATGTTTGCCGGTGTATCCTTTATCAGATCAAATCGAAACATTGATAGCGGATGATGACGATGTCGAAGAAGAGGTTCATAAACAGAGCGACAGCCAGATTATTACAGCCGAAAACGAGAGAGTTACGAGCCGCTTCTTTACCACTGGAGAGCGCATCACCTCGCGACGCGTAAGCTACGAGCCCGAATCCGTTAATTGCAGCAAAAGTGAGGCACAAGATTGTCCACAGCAACATACCTTGCACAACACATTTGAAGATGACGACGTTTGGTCCCCTAAGAAGGCACTGTATGATGCCCAGCCACTAAACGAAGACGCTATTGTAGAGTCGTCCCCCAAATTCGCTTCCCGACTTCCATCTTTGCATAAGCCGTTTGCTAATCAACCTATTTGCTTTCAAGTTGGACCGCTCAGTCTGCCGTCGACGCGTCCAAAAGCTCTTCAAGGCCGGTCCAACAGTAATGCAATGCGAGGGCGTGGTGACAAACAAACAACCCTCCTCAAGCATTTCAATGTTAAAGCTGAACACAATTCCGACTAGCAGATTGTAATGCAGAGACATCAATAAATTACGTTGGAGTAGAAAGCAATTACAGAACTCTCTAATTAGATTGCAGACCGTCGTCGATTTACTCTACGACGCGGCGTCTGTTCACCGTTGGCCCTGGCTTCATTGATAGCTTGCCGGAAAGCCTGCATCTCTAGGAACTCGTGTGCTTCCTCTCCAGACAAAACAATTTCATCGACTACTGTGTTGAATGATTGGCAGTTGTTGCACTGGACACCTAAAAAGTGCCACGCTAGTGCATGAGCATTGATTTCGCAATCGTTGCATGTTATATTCACAACGCGGGCTAGCTCAGGAGGGACTGGCTGCAGAGCAACACTCTGCGCCATGGCCGTCCACGTTGGCATCATTCTCTCACGTGTTTCCGCGGTCTTCTTACAGACCGGACAACGACTGTCGTGTGCTGCAAGCTGGCGGAAACATTCCCAATGGATCGCATGGCCACATGGCATTTCATGCGATGCTGATCGCGAACTGAATAAATACTCTTGACAAACAGGACAATTCGACTTGTACTTGCCTGCCTTGCAATTGTGTGTGTTGTACAGCGATCGATCAATGCACATGCCGCAATCATTACAATGCTGGAAATTCTCAGCACCGCCAACTCGGCAAAAGCCGCATTCAGCGCAATGATACGGCTGTTCATCCGCAGACATCCATAAATTGCATATGTTACAATGATACTCTCCAAAAGGCATCTCGCAGTTGATGCAAAAATTGCTGCACGCGAAATTGTCAAAAATATGGTCAGTCAAGATGTTCGTGAAACGACAACAATTTTACGCTTTCAACTTACGTTTTACTGGATTGCCTTGTGAAGCATTCACGGCAAATAACCTCCTTGATTGCAAATCGATCAATTTGGTGATGATTATCTTCCGGGATGTGTTGAGCCGGCATGCTGGTGAAGCTGCTTGGCAGCGATGCGGTACGGTGAACGCGACGACTAGAAGGAGTTCGTTCAATCTTTGGGGGAAGTACTGGGCAATCATCATGACAAATTCGACAACCGAATGCAGCCCCGCAACAAGGTGCAATGATCGTACAGTTTCGTTCATAATGTGAGCAATGAGGGCGGCTAATTTCCAGCCTTCTTGTTTCTTCATCGCTTCGGGGCCGTATTTCCTCAGTCTCTGCTTTAATAACTCCGTTTGTATCACCATAACCCATGTCTTCGTACCCCATTGAGTTACCACCTAAACTTCCTACACTACCAGTACTGCTGTGCTGGCTTCCAGCTCCAATACTAGAGCGTCGACCATCCATCAAATGTTGAATTGAGCGCCGTTTTTCCATCGGACCTAAGGACGGGTCGGCCATGATGGCTTTGATACTTGCTCTCCTTTCTTTCTCTTCTGCGACCGTCATGCTACCTCTTCGCCCTGAGGGTGTAGCATCACCGTATCCCATGTCGACCGGTTCCTCCCGCTGAATAGGGACCGCATAGCCGTATCCCATGTCAACTATTTGCTGCGCTGGAGTGGAAACATGGGAAGAATCGTCGTACTCGTACTCCATACTGTCGTCGGTCATTCTAGAAAGCTTAGCCAGCGCCAATATCAATGATCAACAAGGTCTTTTAGAGCAGTAACCTCTTGCTTTCTTAATGGATTATGCAATACCCCCAAACTTGAGTCGGCTCATCGCGATTTCTGAGATGGCGTAGAAGCGCATGCAGTGATTTTGTGGCACAAGAAAGGAATGACCGCGAGGATGACCGATGACCGCTCACACAGCACACCCCATTCGCATTTCGCAGTACCGGGTGTGTTCCACCAACTTGTAGTCTGACCGCTAGAATTCACTGAGGACCCAAGCCATACAAGACTGAGATTCCTGGCACCCTAGGCCAAAGACGCGTTGAAACCTATAGCAACTAGATGTACCAACGTGTGGATTGTTTAGACAATGAGGAATAAGCTAATGAGATCGAAAATCTAAAGTCAAATGAACTAGCAAAATGCGACTCCGGTCTTTTGTGTCGGGCTGTTGTCCTCTGCCCTTGCTTTATTCTGACCGACAATATGCATTCTTACGAGTACGGGGTTCGGAGCACCGACACTCTCTATGCAACGTCATTACTTTCGCGCCAAGTCCATTGCTTCGGATATGCTTCTGGATTCATCACATGCAGATTGGGATTTTTTGACTGTTTGTGTGCTTGCTACGCAGTAGACCCCATTCTCCGTTTTCTTTAGTTTAAACAACTTCAGGTTCAAAACAAAAACAAACAGTGATCTAACTAGTTTACAATGTGGCGATATGTTAGAAATTGAATCAAGCTGCAGGGGCTAGCACCGGTGTTCGATTAACTGTGAGAAGGATGTTCATGTAGAAAAAGACGTATTCTTCCTTGGACAAGATGCGCTTGTTGCCGATCATAAAGAAAACTGTGAAGAGTGCTTCAATGCATAGACGTGTCTCCTCCAGACGGATAAAGTGAGAGTGAATATGTCCCATGTTGTTGCAAAGTGCAAGTAGTAATACATCACAGACTTCGGGATGATACATACCCAAACTGGCATGGTAGATAAGCTGTGAGTGGGCAGCACTGTAGTTCTCGAGTGCTCGCTCGTACTTGGCATCACAATTCTCTCGAAAAGCAATCTTATGCCACGCCAAGCCGCTGTTGTACAGCAATATTGCGGGGATGTGACTAGAATACCTTTCCCACTTAAACGATGAGATGTCGGCGATTTCAATGACACGATTGTAAATCGTGAAGAAATTACTGGGTGATGCTGCTTCCACCAACTTATCCGGAAGCTGCAAGTCTGGGCTAGCACTGAATGGATCGTCAGCATTTCTTGTGAAAACTATCGGGTCGCCTTCGGAGAAGGCACTCGACCTCATCGTCGAAGGCATCGACTCATCATCCAAAACACTACTCGATGAGAGCAAGCTTCCGGCGGCCGGAGCACTTAATGCATTTCCAAGTAAATTGATAGCTTCTTCGTTTTTCCCTTGGCTAATTAAAGCAAGAGCTGTATTGTTCAAGGCGGCTACGATTACATTCGCAGACGGATGCGTGCTGCTTTTGGTTGCGCTTTTAGAGACGTCGGTGTGATTGAGAGCTGTGCAGTTCATTGTGGGGGTGTGATGCGATGCGATGTTTTGTGAATGATAAGGATTTTATGACATCGTTTATTGTTTCCATGATAAGTGCCTCCATTCCAATTTGCGGGGATGAATTTCTTGAGAGAACAAAGCAATCTGCTTTTCAGTTCGGATGATGACTGTAGACAGATGCAATCCAACAGAAAAGCACCTGCTTCTACTGTTTCATACATTGTGAAAATAGGCGACCCGATCGTAGAGGTAAAACATGTTCCATGTTCCATTCATCTGTTTTGTTCTCCAGGCCATCTGCTGCATCTGGTTGTAAGTACACAAGTCGGAAAGGGCTTCACTTGGCCTACGTACGAAAAGAAGAGACATTAGACATTCAGTACACTTCAAACGGTGCGTCAGATGTCTGATTTTCTTGTTTCTTTTCAAAGAGATTTAGCTTTAACTCTAACCTTCTCAACAAGTCTATTTCTTTTGTTGGTTAACCGACCTACTAATCAAAAGTCGTGCGAAGGTCTTGATATCATGTTTCTCTAGATAACTTTATCAGTTGAAACTGAAGTCAATTCAAACATCTACGGCACGATCGCCAAGTCGCACAGAAGACTAACATGATCACTTGGGGCGTTTGCGTTCGGCATGAAAGACAGCATGTCTTGGCTTGGCATATTGGCATGATTAAGCGGAACAAGACTGTTACTGATCACGATATGGTCCAAATTGGCACTAAAACCAGGAATCAAATGAGTGAAAGCGGGAGCGGGGATGATAGCAGAATTCATTTGCTGGAAATTGTCCCGTACAGATAATTCGGGAAAATCGTCGTCGCTTGTTGCGGTCTCGAAGCGGCGGCCTCGCTCACCCCATTGGAAGGCGTTTAAGTGGTTCTTCAGATCTCTATGGTTTGTTGGCACCACGCCTTCAATAAGAAGTTTTCCACAGCTGTTTATTAGCGAGCTGTTGAAGTCTCCGCAAAGAATGATACATTGATCTGTTGATGACGCCTTGGCTTGTGCTAACAGGCGCAAGATCGACCACATTTGCAGCGTGCGAATATGGCTTGCATTAGGATGAAAGAACAAATGCGTATTGCCGACAAGTATCTCGGTACCTGTCGTTTTCTCTCGTACTTGCGCAAGCTGGAGAATGTGGCCCAGCTTGCACAGAATAATTTCCTCCAAATCTGGCCTTTTCTTTAGTAACTTGTAAATGTCATCACTGGATCCCCAGCGATCATGTCCCGGTCCATCGGTCGGTAAAACAGATTTGAGTTCGTGGGAATCGCAACTGATCCATTCTAGTCGTTTCGAATTAATGAACATCCCGCACCCTTCCATTTGCCCATCTGTTTTCTTGCTAGAATAGTAACCTGCATAGCCATATGCATCAAGTACTGGTTGAAGGAGTCTTTGAAATATGTGTTCGTCGACCTCTTGCAAGCAGATAATGTCCGCATGATATGACAAAATCTCGTGAACAATGAGCGGAAAGCGCCGTTGTTTGAGCAGAATTGCCTCGTCGCAATAGGGATGCCACGAAGGAGTGCAATTCTGATCGGCCAGAATGTTATACGTCAACACTCGGAAGTTTTTATCCGTGGAAAGTCGTGGCTTGGTCCACTCCGGTCTGATTGCTAGCAAGGTGTTTTCTGGATACGGTTCAACTCTCTTTGTAAAAGCATAAGCTTCTAGACAGCCTTCTCCATCGTGTTCGTCTGTTCGATACGGGCGAATGCAAACAATCACTTCTTTCCCAATGTCATTGTTTGTGGGCACATAAATTGGACTGTCATTCTGCACAAGAACGCCGTCGGCATACCAATCTATAACCACGCCAGTGGCGAAAAGACAGCCCACCTGCACATGAACCGGTATTTTGGCAAAGACGTTGGCCTGAAGATTGTCAAAGGAGCTCACACTGGTAATGGTCGGTGGATTCGCTTCAATGAGTAAGCGCAATGGTTCATCACAACCGATCACAGGAATCCGAAGTTGGATTTGATTATTGCAATATTCCTTCAATAGCGCGCCGCAAGAGATATCGGAAATATTCATTTCGACCGCACAAGACCCTTCCTGTTTCCACACCGACGGCAACTCTGCGACGTCGCTTTTACTGTTGTTCTTACTCCTTTTGCAATTCGATCCCATTTTTTCGAAAGGGAGATCTGAATGCGTTTCAAAGTGTTCGCAAATGGCTCATCCGCGCTTCTAAATAGTTGCACGATTTTGCTTTCGCTGGCTCCATCGTAGAGGTAGAGTGACAGTTCACATGTCTTGCCGGTGAATTCCTCGCTGTCTAGCGTGACGCAGGGACGAGAGCGAGATAAACGAAAAGATGAAGGCGGACTGAAATTAGGGACAGGAAATGAAATGCGACGTTGCACGGGCTTATCGCATTGATCGTAATTGGGATCGAAGCCGATCGGAAGAGTTCGAGCGAACAGATGGCCATCGCATCTCTTTTCTTGTACAGCGTTAAAGTCATTCATCGTGCAAAACTGGTTGCGGCTTCTTCGGCACGCGACTCTTTGATAGTCTAGGGTACGAACTCGACAAAGAATTGATTTTTATTATGAGATAGCATGAAAAAATTGAGGAGCATGACCTGCCGACTAAAATGAAGCGAGATAACTTAGAGGTGCGTGACAGGACTGAAAAGGAACCGACAAGAAAGGCTTCGATTTGTCGTATTGGCAATCCGATTGATGATGGTTTATCTATAGGCCAATAGGAATAGGATCCCCTAAAACCTAAAACCTAAAACCCTTTCCTCACAATTGTCTTCTAGTAATACGTAATGATATACGATTAAAAGTAGATCAAGATTCGTTGTGACAAGATAACCTCGCTATAAAGAGTAACTTTTCTACAGTTTATTGCTATAACTATTGGATTACATAGGGGAGGAAACTCGCTAACATAAATGCTCCACAATTTATAAACAATAGGTCAACGAACAAAGATCCATCGATTTACCTCAAAATGAACAAATGAATTGAGAGAAAAAGCAGACGAAAAATTGAGATCATTGTTTGCTATCGAAGAATGGGGTCACAGGTCGATGCGACAGCAGCAAGAGATACCTCGATAGAGATTCTTAAGAAGAATGGAGATGCCAAGATGACCACCGATCAAAAACGCTTGTTTATCGTCTTTACCAAGGTCTTACTGCGGTACTTGCAGGAAAAGGATCCGGTCACATATTTACTTGCCCGACAAACAATAAGAGAGGCTGTGGATCATGAGCGACGTTCAACAGTGGGTAACACGTGTCCCGTAAGTCGTATGAAAAAGAGGTTGGAGCTGCTCGTTCCCAGGGAACACTGGAAGAAAGCAGAGGAATACCTTTTACAAAAACTAAGAACCACCCAACCATTAGAAGAGAACAGTGACGACTCGATAGAGGTCTATGAAGGTATTCTTGATTCATCGTGTATATTCAACAGTGTGTGTTCTTAATCGATGGGCTTGCTTGCGAATTGCGACATGTAAAGATAGATCACGCCAATGATCATGAGCACAATAAAGCTGCTTGAATTCTCACAAAGAATTATTATTACAACATGAATTAGATTGATAGAATCCGAAAAAGAGCTATATTAGTAAGTCAGATTTATCCGTAGCAACGAATGGTGGTATCATCTCCTTTTCTCGCACTCTGTCCGCCTTTGAGTAAATATTGCTGATGATAGTCTTCAGCAAGCCAAAATTTTCCGGCGGGTAAACATTCGGTGACACAGTCTTCTCCAAAGTCTCCAATAATGGCTTCGGCAATTTGTTTTTGTTCTGGTGTGTGATAGTAAACACCGTGTCGATATTGCGTTCCTCGGTCATTCCCAACTTGATTTTTTTAAATATTTGTTTTCTCCCAGTCGATCCATTGCTAAATGAACTAAACGTTGGTAAGATACGACATCCGGATCGTACGTTACGGCAATGGCTTCCGTGTGCCCGGTGGTTCCCGAACAAACGTCCTCATAGGTGGGAGCAACACGTTGTCCTTGTGTATAACCGACCGCTGTCGCCACCACACCAGGCTCTCGCATGTACGTTAGTTCTCCACCCCAGAAGCATCCCAGAGCAAAGGTCGCCACTTGAAACCTCGACGTTTGTGTTTCTCCAAAGACTGTCATACTGGGTCCATCCTCAACACGTATCAGGTGCACAGACGCCTCGTACGTGGCGCCAGCCAACGGCGGATTGGCATCAATGGTAAAATCCTTTTCTGTGACTTTAGTGACAACACACTTGAGTCCATTGGCTAACATCAATTCCACTCCCGATTGAATCTGCGAGGGATCATCGATAGCGGCTTGTGCGAATTCAATGGTAGCGACAAGATCTGATCTCCGTTCGCCCCAACCGGCATCAAGACTGACGCCATTCACTGATTCGCCTACTTGTAAGCCTTGTACGAGATCGTGCAGACCGGGCAAGTAATTGCCGCGGCCGAGCGCAAACGTCAGACGTGCGGGGGGACTTTCATCATGCAAGACGACGCCGTCAATCAACGGTTCCGGCACATATTCGCCTTCCGGTTTCAAACGGCAGTCGATAGTAACAATGGATCCTTCTTTTATGCGAATTGCGGGCTTTTCTTCATCTGAGAAGGTTTCGGTCGAAGCGAAACGAGGTGTACTAGCCGAAGGCGTCTTGGGAAAAGATCCAAGCTTTGCCTTTCGTAATGAAAAGGAGAATCGACAACGAATACAACTTCAAAGCAAACATTGCTGCCTTAGTCGAGTGACCAACGAGCTGATAAACTGGCGTTCAATGTAAAAGGGATTTTTTCGATTCAAATATGAAAGTGCTTGTATTTTTATCTTCACAACGAAAGTGTCTTTTTGTGCGTATGCGATGCCGAACGAGAAAAATTGACCGTCTTTCGCGCTAAGGTTCGAGGTCACCTTCCGATTCTTTTATTATACCAGTACAGCCACAGAGGAGTCACAGAGTGAAGTGAGTTTTTGCCCCGACTGGATTTTGAGCCAGTCATGCTTTTGTGGTTTTCAATGTTGTTGTTGATCGTCACTATTACTCGGGGTACCGCACCTGGTATTTTCATTAGCAGGTACAAGGTACAAGTAGTTACTTATCCTTTTACATTTTGTAAAACAAGGTTCGTCGTAATCACAGCATAACCCTGAAGCTTTGATAGAATCGCTGAAATGAAAAACGATGCCGATTACGACAAAGATTTTTCGTCGACTGTTTGAAGAGAAAGAATGAGGCAGCACAAAGGATTTTGGCTGCTTATGGCAATTCTTGTCTACAGTTTCCTGTGGATGACTATGTCGGTGCAACAACTAGATTTTCGGTTGAAACCTTCTATCGTTAGCGTTCTTGCTCACTTTTCGACCATCGATACAAAGAGGGACGACAATTCACTTGAAGGAAAATTTGTGCAAGATATTCTTTGTCGCTCTTGTCGACACGCCTTCGCCACAGAAACAATGCGGTGCGGTGCCTCAATCCCTGAAATCACTTTTCATACAGATACTCACATTGCGGAAAGAATCCGGCAAAGTGGCATCGACGTTTCACGCGAATATCCACAGACGTGTGCACATTGTCATCCCGATCGTTGTCTGCCAACCGACAAGCGCTTTTGGAGGTACGATCGCGTTGCCATGGCAGATCGACACGCCGTTCACGTAGAACTGAATGCTGTGCCGTCTCAGTATCGATTGCCTCCGCAGGCAATCAAGAATGTAACAGAATATCTTCTCATGAATTATCCCGAACGAATCTATCCGGCAACAGAATATTTCTTTGATTACAATCCATCTATTATTCAGTTACCGAACCCAGTTGGTAAAACGCGCTACCTAGCTTCCTTCCGTGTATCCAATCAACATTATTGTTTACATCCCGACGAACGAAAGCTCATGAATGGTATCATGAGAGTCGATGGATCACTCGACAACGAAAAGTCTCCACCACCTGCAAAAAAATTGGCTAGGTTTGGCTTGGTTGGACGAACAACTTCAGATCATTCAAGATTCAGTATTGGACGTGCGTCCGGTAGGATTCCCCGCGGCCGAAGATTTTCGATTGGTTCGTCTGGGAAAGGAAATCTATTTGACCAGTTACGACCAGATTGTGCCTATGTATTTTCAAGAAAGAAACGATTCTGTTCGTATTCCACAAGTGTTTCCTACGATACCTGCCCCAGCTGTGTATCTTAGAAATTTTGCTTCGTGTGCACCGTGTCGCCGGACCTCGAAACGTGGTTTCTGCGGAAAAAATTTCAATTATGTTGGCGTTACGCCGGATCGGGCAATCGTAGAGATATGGCCTTCTCCACCGCATCTCGTGCGAACCGTCAATTTGACACAAGTTTGCAATCGCAGTGCGGAACCGGAAGATTTTGTTGATGTCGCTGCATCTCTACATCCGTCTTTTGCTACTGTAGAAGAAATTCTGTTTCCTTACTTGCCGTCCGAGGCGTCGCTGTTGACTAGGGGTCGCGGCGGCGCGTGTTGTATTCCCTGGGTTGACCCACGCACCCAGCAGCCCGTTTGGGTGGGAGTCCTTCATACAAAAACACCGTCACAAAGCAATCGACAACGCGTTACCAATGTAACGGCCAATCACTACTTGTCTCAGTTCTATGCGTTCGAACAAACCCGTCCTTTCAATTTGGTAGCGCTGTCGGGCTTCTTTTGTTTAGGTTTCCAGGACGGTGCAATCCGTGCTCATGACCTAGCCCACCTCTCTTCGTGGCGTCGACTTGAGCTTGGTATGACTTTTGATTGCCCTCGCATCCATTTTGTAAGTGGAATCACGCTCAAAGCGGGAGATCCCTCGACAATCATTTTAGGCTTAGGCGTGAATGACTGTTATTCACTATTCTTGGAAGTGCCGATGCGCTCGATTGGTGATTTGCTATTCAAAGGGCTTCCTGCATAATTTTAACCCGCTTTTGGTCTTGCTTATGTTTTGTTCTGTCACGGCGCTGCCTTGAGTGCTTCTAGCACTACTTGCAGCGGAGGTGTAAGAAACAGAAGATGGTCACCGTGGGGTCTCGTCTCAACAATGCCTTTGTAAGCCGTTCGGGGAATCATCGCCTTTTCATCATCCATCAGCTTTAAAGCCCGTGCTAACCGTTGGAATTCTTTGAAACTTTGGTATTCAATCCGAGTGTCCCGTTGTTTGACGATTTGGAGAGCTTTATCGATCGAGGTCTCCAAGTGAGCTGCTTGTACGAGTGCTGCATAGTTTGCATTGTATCGTGGTAACTCGAGACTTTTCATGATATCTTCGCCAAAATGCTTCCAATCCACGGGCGTTTGGTCTAAGAGGACATTACTTAATCGGGATCCGAATTGATTCATACTGGCTCCTCCCTTGACCCCAAAATGAAAAGTGCGACTAATTTCCGGTCGCAAAATGTGTCTATTTTGACGCTGCGCCGGCTCTCGCAACCAATCATCCCAATAACCCTGAGGCCACTTGTGTTGGAGTTCCTCCTCCCACAGTTTGCGCGTCAACATCCAACCCAAACCCGGAAAGAAATCGGATCGCAACACCCGATCCGGTTGCAATACCTTTCCTTCGTAACCATTGTCATTAAACGCCGAAACCGCCAGCAATGTAAAATCTCTATCTAAAATGGGAGCCATCGCCGCAAAGTAGTCGAAGAAATCCTCGGCCGTGTGCAAATCTTCTTCCAGAATGATGACTCGTTTTGGCGAAATACTCTTTCCCGGCGCTTGTGCTCGATTGCTGAATACTTGCGTGAGGCCCCATCCGTAATGTACCGCCAATTCAATGTAAGGCTTGCCCCGAATATTGTTGTGATGCTGTAGATGGACGACAGGAATACCAATTTCGGCAAATTGTTTCGTAAAATTATGGATGACATTGATGACGGCGGGGTTATTGCCATCTTGGGAAAGCACAATCGGACAACCAACACTGCAATCACGGGGGATATTCTTGAGTATATCTGTCAGAGTGTCTCTTAGATAATTGTCGCGTTGGTAGGTGAAAATGATCAAGGGCGATTCATAGGGCAGTAGATTATTTTTGGGTGTCGTTTCTGTTGTCTTGCTAGGCAATCCTTGTCCTTCTCGGTACACGTGAAGGAAATTGAATACACTGTTAACGTCATTGTTATGTGGAACGAAACGGTGTGAAAAATAACCATGATAAAACAATACTCCCACGAGAACAAAGACCCATCCCCAAGCAAGTAACAATAATAGCACGACGGCCAATCGTTCAAAGGCACACAAAGAAGCTGTATAACTTCGTTTAACTCTCCTTGTGAGTCGCACCATCTCCTATACTTTGTCTCTTTTAAAGTCAAATCAACAAAGATATTTAGAGAAAACGATATCACAAGGATGTAACGGTAAAGGGTGATGTCATTATTTTGATGTGCGATGTGCGATGTGTCGTGACTGAATCTGAAATGCCGTCGTGAAAAAGGTCGCTTACACTTTGGTCTATAGCACGAGCGGAAAATATCATATTGTAAAACTTTTCGACGTAATGAGCCGAGGCCTGTATTACAAATGTTACTGCAACTGATATAAACAACGTTAAGAGACAACAAATGCAGCTTACGAAATGAGCAGAAGAAAGGGAGGGTTAAAAGCAATCTGGCGTCTGAGAATTCTGGTTCATGACTGAAATGCAGTCTTGTGAAAGTCGATTCCAGACTCCGGAGCTATACCAGTAGTAGAATTCCGGCAACAACTACAAAGATTATAGAAGTAATCACAAATGCTACTAAAGATACTTGGGACATAGTAACGAGACAATTGAAGGCCGTCAAATTAGCAAAAGAAGCGGACGTTCGACAGCAGGCGCGCCGAAGAATATCTATTTTACTGATGTTCAAGAATTCGGATTTTTGAATGCCGTGCTGATTCCAAACGTTCACCTTTCAAATATTATGCATTTTTTTCGGTTGAATAGGAGAGAAACGATGATTTGCAAGGACTTCAACGTCAGGATGAATAATCGTGGCCAAATCGGAGTCACGATAGTCGTCGATGAATCTCCTCTATCTTTGCAACAAGGTGCAGGTTAAATCGACAGTTGAGGAGTCAGTCGACGAGATTTTCGCGGACATCCAACTGCAAGTTGCGCGCACGGATCTTGGGGAGACTTCTATTCACAATAGTCTATAGTCTCGAGAACCGGTCACTCCTGTTTCTCGGCTTTCTATTGGCTTAGAGCGAAAACACGAGTAAAGGTTCCGATTTCTCGATACGAAAGTGTATTATTGTTTTCGATGGCGTAAAAAGGTACGTAGTACAGTACGTAGTAGCAACGGACTCTCCGCTTGAGAGCATCGCATCGGGTCGTTTTTGTTGCGAGGCAAAAAACAAGAGATTTGTTATTATTGCGTTGAATGAATGCCTAATCTGGGGTATTCTTTTATTCATTCTTGAATCGTTGACACACGTGTTACGTCCCTCTCTCTTCCACCTGTAAATATATAGTATTGAACAATCAATTCCGTGAATTTATTTTTCCGCAAAGCAACAATATGACAATAGCCAACGAAGAAAACGTCGGATTGGCGTTCGGTTTGGTAATTGGAGCAGGCTTGGCGACCGCGTTGGGCGCCTCAGTTGTCTTTGTTCCGTCTTTAATTCATCTGGCGAGTCGACGCACACTAGCGGGGGCTTTGGGATTTTCGGCAGGGGTTATGACTTACGTTAGTTTTGTGGAAATTTTCAACAAGAGCAGAATTTCGTTTCAGGATTCTGGATTGGAAGACGAAAAGGCGTATGCGTATGCTACGGCTTGCTTCTTTGGAGGAGTCGCTTTCATGGTGGTAAGTCTTTCCAGTGTAGGTAAATGATTGTGATTTTTTGCGCTGTCTCACGTATTCCTATTCAAGGCGTTGAATCACTTGGTAACTGCTTTATTAGGGGGACATCATCACCATAGTCATGACGATCCAATCAGTAGAGACACACGAAACGAAAGTCGAGATTCGTCTGCTGACGGAAGATCGGCGCATGTCGAACCAGTTGTTGAAGTGCCGCGTCCTTGTCCGTGCTGTTCCGAGGATCCGGTGGCTGATTTACAAACAATTCAACACATGGCGGCCGAGATGGAACATGGCGAACATTCCGACACGCACAGCAGTCAAAATGGACACTCACACGACGAAGAAGATCATGCGGTGGAAAATACTCTGCAGGTGAGAAAAGACGAAGACGCAAAGCATCTAATGCTCATGAGTGTAAATACAGCCATAGCAATTGGACTCCATAACTTCCCAGAAGGTCTGGCGACCTTTGTGGCGACTCTGAATGATCCGGGTGTCGGACTCGTGCTCGCCGTAGCCATTGCTATTCACAATATCCCCGAGGGATTGTGCGTCGCCATGCCTATATATTATGCTACCGGCAACCGATGGAAAGCTTTTGGTTGGGCCTTGTTTTCAGGACTGGCGGAACCCGTGGCGGCTCTGCTGGGATGGTTGGTATTGGCGAACTCCTTTTCTGATCAACTCTACGCCGTCTTGTTTGGTATGGTGGCGGGTATGATGGTCATCATTAGTGCCCGAGAGCTATTGCCCACAGCGCATCGATATGATCCGGAAGATACGGTTGTCACATATTCCTTCATGACGGGTATGGTTGTGATTGCACTTTCTTTGGTTTTGTTTGTGCTATGATCTTGACCTAGTGCATGACCTTGCTTATGAGATGTAGCATTTCTCCACAGTTTTTTTGGCTTCTTCGAATGCTGCTCCTTTTATAAGCACTTGTTAACTATTTGCCATGTTCATTATTCGACCTAGACAAATGAGTTACGACTACGACGACTAGTAGAAACGATTTCGATCTTATTCTTTCTAAGGTCTTGTGAATTTCCTTTACACTGAGCCAAATAAATAGTTCTATAACGGCACACAAAAGAATAGCAAAGATGCCCCGCTAACTTGTGGGCTCAACTTTAGAAAGTATCGCGCGGCACTCGTGGAGTATTCAACACTCATCTTTGTTTTGATGAAAACTGTGAAGGTTGTAAATGAGAATTGAGTTACAAACGGGGCGCTTGACCGAAATTTGAAAAAGGAGAAAGGCATAGTATAATTTGGAACTTTTTGTTATATTTTCAAAGATTAAAAAGGCCCGTTAGCGTACAGCGGGGACTGATTCCACTCGCAATTAATGGATATACACAGGCTCAGTTCGTAACGACACTGCGAGGAGAAATGGAACGAGATACATGTCCCGGAAATTGCTCTTCGTAATAAGACCAAAGATGGTTGAAAATTGGGAGAATATCAAACTCATCGTATCCAGTCCGACGAACTAGTTCCGGTCGCCACTTTGGTTCTATCTGCAAGGCAACCCGAGAGGCCATGACGGCTGCCGCTGCCAGAATCGAAGGGCGGTACTGCTGAAAGGAATAATCCTGAAGAGCTAGGTTGCAAAAGAACTCAGCATACTTCTTGAGATATCTAGGAATCTTAGGAATCAAGTGGCGGCCCTGCCATGCGTCATCGACAAAGCATGCACCCTTGGCTAAGATGTATCCGACAACGTGCAGGGCCGGAAAGGCGCGCAATTGCCAACCGAGACGCTTCAAAATCTCTACTTCGCCATCTCGAAACGCCAACGAATCATAACCCGATTGAGATAGCTTTGTGAATCTCAAAAGCTCTGGAATGTGTGGACAGTGCTCCTCCGCTTCTTCGTACTTTGCCGCCACCGTAATGCACGCTGTAGCAAAAAGTTGCCATAGACTTCGGGGGATATGATCCGATCGAAGAATTTTATCCATGTACAAGACACTCACATGAATCGTGGTGTTGTGCAAGCGATAATGCTCTCCAACATCGCTCATCCAGTCTACCAGGAATCTGCGGTAGGTCAGATACGAGGCCGTCGGGTTATACGAAGAGGGTGAAACAAAGTCACATTCTCGTTCCAGCATATCACGGTACAGATCTTCCGTACATACATTTAGCGCTCGATCCACATCCATCTGTTGAAAACAATTCAAGACAAGATACATGCATCGTTAGACTTTTAGTAGACACTATCTTTGAAACTAGTCCATGTCAGGACTCACCTCAATACCGTACGCGGGTGACTCCATGAACTCTTCGGTTGCTCTTTTGTAGCCGCTGTCCATTGCATTTTGCGAAGCACTTCTCTCCCATGGCTGGAAATAATAAAGAAGAAAAGAGAGGGTGAGATTCAGCACTTGGTGGTAAACCACCAATTGAAAATCCGAAGAATCATCGGTAGAGGGATTCCCTGTATCCTTCATGTGGTTGGTCGCAAGCGTTCATTAGAATCCTCTTACCTGAATCGGTTTAAAGGTGAAGTCATCTGCCATTCCTGTACTTCTCTCAAAAATATGACGCTGCATGCTTGATGATGAGGGAAACACTAACAGAGTTACAACGATCGATCCAGGAAAAGTGGCGGAGGCGAGCGGGTGATAACTGATGAAAAGAATTAGATCAAATCAGTTACATGAGAAATTCAACGGTATCAGTCTTGGAACGCCGCTGGCGAAAAGTTATGTGTTGGCTTCACCGTCGTTCAATGAATGAATAAATAATGGAGGGTGTATGTGTGCGTGCAGCAGATTTCGTCGTTGACGCTTTGATGCCGTCTTTGGCCTCTGCAATTCCGGACGAGATCTTGCGTCCGGTACTCGTCTTTGGGCGGAATCCTTTCCGTTGAAGAAACGTCTTCCACTCTATGTAGGAGCGTCACGGCATTTCGCGCTTTCGTATTGCTTGGTACTTATCACATGCCGTTGGCCATTTAAATCGAAAACGGCATTCGCGATGCACAAAAGTACTTTCCCATGTTCCACCGAAATTTAAAAATAGTTGACTATAAGAGCGAATGTTGTCGGAATGCCTCCGACCTCCGATTGAACTGGAAGTCAGTCCCGACAATCCTAACGCCATCTCTCAACTATTTTTCTTGTAGCATTTATCGAAACCAATAATACTGGATGAAAAAGTGAGTCTTATTAATGCTGCTGTCGTGTTATTCGTCAATATTGCCGGAATAATCGTCGATGCCTAGTTCTCGAATTCATAAAAACACTTTCGTTAAATGCGGATACCTTGGTAAGGTGAGGTTACTGACCACTGACCAGGTAGATCCGCAAGCCGCCATTTGTTGTGTTTGAAAGAAAAGAGAAGGTGGGAGAAAGATGCAGGCCTTTGACTTAACTGTTGCTCTTTGTCATTTGTCATGGGGAATGACGCGACACGCGACGGTCGGTGGACGAACACAAACATAAAATAATATGACACGGTGAGATCTGATATCTGATTTTGATGGATCACTTGTGTTCACAACAACAAAGCAACGAAAAAGTAATCTTCGAAAGGTTATCAATCGCCAGTTCCCGTCAACAACTGCTAGTGTGTCGTTTACGTATTCGATAATCATAATTGGAACTTTCCGCGTATCGCGATCAATTCACAATGATTCACAAAAGATTCATTCTCGTCCTCCGATTGGTGATTTTGGTGCTATCGTCAGTGCGATGGTGCGCCGCTTCCTCCAACTTATGGAAATTACCGCCGGAAACAATGGCCTGTGTGACGGGAGGCACCAAGGGAATTGGTAGAGCGATTGTAGAAGAGCTGGCTGGGACACACGGAATACAAGTCTTCACCTGTGCCCGCAATGATAAGGAGCTCTACCTTTGTTTAAAGGAATGGCGACAAGAAGGAATGATCTGCGACGGAATAGTGGCCGACGTAGCGACAAAGAAAGGTAGAGAAACTTTTATCAAGGGACTGAAACGGTGGTTGAACGGTAGAGCGTTGGATATTCTGATTAACAACGTCGGCACCAACATTCGCAAGCCGTCGGTCGAATACACGGAAGACGATTACAACTTTATATGGAACACGAATCACAAGTCCATGTATGCTCTCACTTGTGCTTGTCACGAATTGTTGAAACGCCCCAATGCCCGTGGGGCATTGTCTTGTAGCAGTATTGTGCACATTGGAAGCGTTGCTGGTGTCACCTGTATGAAAAGTGGAACACTTTATGCAGCCACCAAGGCCGCCATGAACCAATTAACGGGAAACTGGGCCTGTGAATGGGGTCTGGACGGAATTCGCGTGAACTGTGTGGCACCTTGGTATATCAACACCGAATTGGCACAGCAGGTTCTGAAAGATCCTGCTTATCGAAGGACGGTGATAGAGCGAACACCTTTGGGCCGCGTCGGAGAACCAGAAGAAGTGGCGGCACTTGTGGCTTTCCTTTGTATGCCCGCGGCAGGTTACATCACAGGACAAGTAATATCGGTGGATGGTGGCTTTACACGCAATGGATACTATGATAGCTTTTACCGATCTTAGTGTGTCGGTACTTTAACCCATTTCTTCTCTCCAGCTGCAAATCTGTTTGCCGAAAATTAATATCAAAGACGCCTCCTACCGACAAGATATCCTACCGCAAAGCTAGTGACTAGAGCAAGTAAGATAGTAAATGCACCAGCGACGGGTAATCCTACTGGCACGACGATATCTTTCGTGTGAGGGCTCAATGGTTCGGAGACTTTGTAGTGTAGAAATCGCCCTCCCTGGCTACCCGTCCACGATGCTTCAACAATCTTTCGATACGGTTTATAGAACCATGCATGAAAGGGCCCGTCCCACCACTCCGCCAGTATAGTATCTTCGAGAAAATGAAACACGTGCGGAACAAATGGAGGGATGCGAATATACTGGTTTTCCCTATAAACTTGTTTCTTTGTTGAGCCATCTTTTCCAGATGCCAGACTTCCACTGCACCTGAAAAGACAAAATCGTGTTGGTAGTCTCTATGGATATCACCTGACCGCATGACGCCGGATTTCGTGTGTAGGAGGTTCAGGCGTCGGCCTCCGATTTTAAAGTTATGAATTTCACCGCGTTCGTCTATATAGACAGAGGGTGTCGCCACCGCCGCATTCACACGAGCAGGAGCTTCTTGCACTTCATTTAAGTGCAGTATGTTCTTACTTCCTACCCAGTCCATTGCAAGGAATGTTCTCTCTCAATTATTTAACGCTTTGAGAAAAACAAGACTGCTTATTAGAAAGCCACATCCGGGTGCTCCCTACATCGATAAATTTCTTACGGGGCCACCGTGTTTTCACGTAGGATTCAGAGGCTTAGCATCTTTCTTCTTTTCGTTGTTATGATCTCGCAAAGACGTCTTCTGTCGTTATCCAACAAGCACGAACAATGTTGGTAAATGCGAAAAAAATACAAACGAGCCAAATTGACACAAGGAACGGTCTGCTCAAATTTCTCATTAATATCCGGGTACCCATTTTGTCGATTAACTCCCCTACGGGGCCTACGTATATCTCACGTAGAATTTCTATGCGTTTTACTTTCGCTTTTTCGATGATCTGAGTTCAAATAGTATACTTCAATAGCATGAAAAATACATCCTGGTGAAAGCTATGTTGACAGTCGTGGTAAACGAATCCGTGAAGTGGGGAGGGCGAAATGCATAGTTTATTATCCGGGTGAGCAAGTCGAAAGTGTAATGACTTTTAACGCTAATGGAGGAACGCCCGAGGATTTTGTTCGTGAAAGATTGGTCGGGTTGATCGATCCAAAGGATCGATGGTCATCGAAACGCAACGCATTCGCTGCAGGGTCAAACCTTATGATTAAAACAGAACTTTAAGACAGTACATTGGTTAAGAAACAAAATATTAGCTGAAGATTCCTTTAAGATTCTGGCTCATTAGTATTAAGCCAGTAGAGTTTGCTTGCATTACATCGAGTCGTCAGGTTTAAATAAATTCAACAATGTCTGCTTTGGCAAAAAGTCAAAAGGCCAAGGCGGAAACCTTTGTGCAGCAAGCCGAAGCCACCTTGAACAAGAAAAGCTGGTTCAGCAGCAGTAAGGAGCGCAACCAAGAAGATGCTGCGGAGACGTACTTACAGGCGGCAAATGCCTACAAAGTTGGAGGCTGGCAACATGAAGCCGGAGACATTTATTGCAAAGCGGGGGAGATTTATCGAGATATGTTGAAAAATCCGAACGAAGCTGCCAAGGCTTACAGCAACGCAGGTGAGTACATGACCGGATTTTCATTCAATTATCTTATTTTCTTCGGCGTGGTTGTGTCTCTAATCATTGCGTATTAAAGGGTCTTGCTACAAAAAGAGCCACCCGGCTGATGCTGTCTCTGCGTATCAGTCGTCGATATCCCTTCTCACGGATGCTGGTAGGTTGTCGCAAGCTGCCAAACTGTGCAAAGAATGTGCGGAACTGTACGAATCGGAAGAAGTTGGAGGGGACGCGAACAAGTCATCGGTAGTTTACGCGATCGACATGTACGAACAAGCCGCCGAACTATTCACCTTGGAAGATGCGAAAAGCTCCGTCAATCAATGCAACGCTAAAATCGCCGAGCTGTGCAGTGCCGCTTTGGATCCCCCCGATTTGTTGCGAGCATCCCAGTTATACGAAGACTTGGGTCGCAACTGTTTGGATTCCAATCTGCTCAAGTTCAATGCGAAAGGATACTTTCTGCAGGCGGTTTTGTGTCATCTTGCGAATAATGATGCCGTTGGCGGTCGTGAAGCTCTGTCTCGTTTTGAAGGATTAGACTACACCTTTTCCGACTCGCGTGAAGGAAAGTTTGCCACGCAGTTGGTGGATTGTGTCGAAGGTATGGATGCCGAAACGCTCGCGACAGCCTGTTTTGAATATGATCGCATATCCAAACTAGATCCATGGAAAACTTCGATGCTTGTTAAAGTCAAGCGTAGCATTGAAGGTGATGATGGAGGCAATGACGACGATGATTTTGACTTGACTTAAATAACCGGCGTTTGCGATTCTTTCTATATAATGAACATTAATTAATATCCATGTGAAAAAAGCTTTTATCGTCTGCGACGACGGAACGGAGGCAAAGTTCCTTACAATTCAGGACCCGTGAAAGACGTCAATTATGGTCAAACCAGCTTGCCCAACTAAATGACGACATGGTAATTCCACGCAAACAATTTCGAGTCCTGAAACGCCAATCAGCGTTGACTACATATGATGAAAACGTTTACTTTACTTTTTTGCCCGATAGAAATTGAGATACGACATGTGCCAGTCTCCTCCGCCCTTTAGTTTCAAGACATCCTCGGTCTTACACGGACTCACTTCATCGTCATCGTACACATACCAATCTTCATTGTCTACGTCCGTATCGGCAATCTTCTCAACCTTCCCGCCGCTTGATTTGTTGTCGGCTTTAACCCAAGCCATGTAATGACCTCCGTCTGCATCGCGCCCCTTGTGTGTAACAACGGCGAAAAGCTCGTAGATGCCCTGAAAGTTATCAGGCAAACCAGGACCCACAGGGGCCAAAGATTCTTCCATACTCATAGCCAAAGCAGACTTGAGCTCGTCATCCATTTCAACCTCTTCTCCTTTGGTTTTCTCTTCCACTTCCATTGCGTCGGCATCATTATTTACTAACTGGCCCTTTAACTTTCGGTTGATTCTATCTTCTTCCTCCACCAACGCTTTGTCGCGAGAGACTTTCAGAATCTTTTGAATTTCTTCCGTGCAGAAATCGTAAACATCCAAGGTGGAAGAGAAAGCCACCGGCTTCATGATTTTGCATTTGACTTGGAAAAGGAATGTTAGCAAGACTATATCCATCGATGCATTCAACAATACTTGTTTCTACGTACCACCAGCATGGTCTTGAGAATCAGGCGTCGCCTTCCAATAAAAGCGACCAAATTGCACAGCAATTACGCGCGGAAGACGAGCAATGCGCTGGCGCCGTGTCCACATAGCGTTACGGCCCAGAACATCCGAGTGCTTTTCGATCTTTCCTTCGAGCGCCAATTGAATACCTTCCGCGATGTGTGATACATTCAAATTTGACTGCATGTCGCTTCCACCTTGGATGTTACATACCAGCTTACGGTGCAAATCGTAAGAAATGACGGGTGGCTCGGCGTCAGAGGTAGGAAGCTCGTCGCATGTGAGTGTTTCCTTCATTTTCAAGCCAAACAAGGCATCGATCAAGTTATCTGCACCAGATAGCTCGGATTCTGTTACTCCATTTTCAAATCCTGCTTTGATGATTTCTGGTTTGTTCAACACGGACGACGCGGTTGTCAATACTCCCGAGAAGAATTCTTCGGCATCTTGTTGCATCGGCTGACCCTGGGGACCTCGTTGCGCAAACTGAGGGAAGACGACACGCGTAGCTTGCAACAACGAGGCAGGATGAACAGCTGTAGCTTGTGAATCCAACCGTTGCAGAGTTTCTCGCAACGACGTAACCATCAGCGCACTCTGTGCCTGACTAGGATTCGAGCCGAGCGACGAGTTCACCTGAAATTGTTGCAACGATCGTCGAAGCGGGGAAACAGCACGCAAGCATTGTACGACGGAGTTCAGGTAGCACGTATTTCCCAAATTAACTAGACCAGAGGGATCTTCAACGGCTGCAGCTTGTTCTGGGGGAAGATCCTCAAGAAACACTGTTTTGTTGGAGGGGGCAACCACTTGCGTAGCACTCCCCATCAACAAAACTTGAATCGGAGGTTTCAGGCTTTTCCAGTCGACGCTTCCCAAATCAAAATCATCCTTAAGTACACCTTTCCAAAGACCCTTGGTTTTAGCCATCAACTTGACGCGCTCAGCAGGGACGCCGGTAAGGTCCTGAAGCTCCTGTTTCCAATGCTTTACGCCAGCGGCTGGGGCACCGCTGTACTCCAAAGTTTCCTTGCCCCATTTGATTTCCAGCGTTACATTATCCGCAGGCATTCTTCAAAACGATTACTCACGAATGAATAGTTGTGTAGTGTTTCTTTATATAATCCGTAATCCGTTCCAATTCGTAAGTACAAGTATAGGTCGATTGTCGTCGCAGTCGCAACAGTCGCAATAACGGCCTGCTCGGAAACTCATCGATGTGCTGAGAAAACGGGACTCATATTCATCATTTCAGTTAGACACGAGCAGCCCACTTTTTGTATCATTGTATTCATTCAAAATATCTGAAAGAGAAATCAGCTAGTCCACCCCCATCGCTAAAAAGTCAAAAACACCGATACGATTGATTCAATTGAATGAAAGACGCTGTTTCTAGAGAGACTAGCATTCAATTCAGAATTTTACTTCTAACTGTGTTCCATGGCATGGAAAATCAATACATCGACACCAAACAGGACTCGATTCGGACACGAGTAAACCATTACGGAGTATTTCGAAAGAAATTCTCATGCGTGTTCCTGGCAGTCCAACAAATACTTTGCGGCTCGAAGACGAATGATCAAGTGGATGTAAGTCGCCATCTTGCAAATCTTTTTCATGTTTGAATTTATCTCATGAAATCTCCGTTATTGTTTTCTACTGAAGTACAGAACCATGTTTTTGAAAAAAGAACTTCAAGTGCCAGACTTGTCAAATAACACTTACGTAGTAATTCATTTCCATATTTGCCAGGCATATCGATGCGTCAATGTATAAAAACGCACCATGCTTTGAAGTATATGCCGACGACCGCACCGTTGAAAGCCGAATCCGCTCGATGCAAGTATCTTTCTTAAAAAGATAATCTATTATGCTTCATCAAGTTTACTTTTTAATAAAATCCTCTAATCAAACCATCATTTGTCATGTAGAATTATACTGGGTCTGATCATAACTACCCAAAAAATCAGAGGAAAGCTCTAGTGTCCTTTTCGTTCCGCAAGTTGGCACGTACTTGATTGGATTCAATCCATCGTCGCGGTAAATTTTGCAGCAGCGTGTGGTTAACGATGGGACGGCGTGATTTTTTGAAATGATGGTGGGTAGGGGGTTTTAACTGGGGTTTGTTTAGGGGCCTGTTCCAATTGCTGGGCTGGGTATCAAAGTGGAATACTCTTCGACACAGCTCTTCGCCATGGTTGACTAGGTCAACCAATCTTCTCGCGGAGTCCTGCCTAGCTTAGAAATGTCATCACAGGTGATATTGATTTCTTATTTGAGTTAGTCAAATAAGGACAGTACATATATAGAGATTCTATAAAAGTACAGTCATGCCTTTATAATTAAAGTGTTGCCAACGTCGAAGGGACGAGTCTTCAACCAATCAAGCGCAGCACGTAAATTATGTAAAATTATGTCTATTATCCTACAAATTGGTGTGCACTTCAAATGCTTGGTTGCGCGTCTACGTAACAAACAATTTTTTAACGGGCGATGCAAGACAACTGGATTTTGGCAACCTTAGTCCTAAGTCCTAAGCATGACTTAGTAGATGCAGCCCCATGGCTCAAATCTAGCATCTAGCGGCTACCAATAACCACTTATCCATTGACCGGCTGATCAGCTTCATTAGTTCGACATCGACTATCAGCACCTTTGAATTCCTCTCTTCTTATCCGTCAGGTTGATCTTGAATTCACGCTGCTGTTAAAGCAAATCATTTAAATCCTTCCTTCCGATGAGTGGCGGCGAGTGGCAAGTACAGGGTAGGTTCCATGAAATGCCCATAGCTCTAGCTTGAGAGATGATTGTGCAAATTATGAACATTGTGGTATGGTAATGGCAGTGAAGCTAGATAAATTTCTATAATCCAGATTTGCAATAATTTCCTAAAACATCTGACAATCTATGAACAAACCATTTCTCATGTTTATTATCTACGCTTCCAATTAACTAGCATGAACAGCACAGAAGCCATTTCCAGGAATCATAGCTGTTACATATAATCCCTCTGTCATCAACCAGACGTTCCGCACTTTCTTTCTCTTGCTCTGCCTTACGTGTTCGAAGTTCCTCTTGTAGCCAAGCTAAGGCATCCGATATGAATATGGCTTCTAGGTATACGACGGAATCGTGTGTCAAAGCGAGAGGCATCCGCTTGTATTGGCGGGGCCCGCATGTATACTGAGGCTGTAAACCGTCCAAAGGAATCCTTCGTGTTTTCACTAGTCTTCGTTGCTGGCGACGACGCCTTTCATAGAGCTTGACTTCTAATGTTGTAGGCGCTTGAGTACCTCTCAAATTGCCCGTCAAGCGCAAACCACGTTCTGCCGGGACAAAAGCTTTCCCGGACGGTCTTAAAACGAAGTTTTCAAGACAATCCTCGTAGGCCAGTTGAATGATCCAAGTAGAGCGCGGATTCAAGCCAGATGCCGAAGCCACTCTCACCTCTATCGCACTAGCCGCAAAGACTGCTGGAGTGTGTACCAGAAATGGAGGTTGAAGAAGACTAGCTCTGATGCGGTCGCTCTGTCGAGAACCGGTCGATGGTGCCGAGCTTGTCGGATAAGACTGCGGAGAAGAAAGGGCCACTGGCTTGCGAGGAACAAACGAATCGTGACACATCTTCCGCAATACAACCATTGTTATTGTTGCTGTATTGGCTACGTCCCATCTTAAGAGGACGCCATATTGCATCGACAAGAATCCCATGCGCAACTCGACTAGTGAACGCGTTTCAACGAAGGTAGCGTTTCGTTCTGAAACTACAGCATTTCTGCGTTTCACGGAAGCCTTGCTAGTTTCACTAAGTGCATGTTGAGCCAGTAAACGCATCTTGGCACGAAGCTTTTCAAGACATGCCTCCCTCCCGAGTGCGCAAATTTTTGAACCCACCGGTTCGCCCAGCCCTTTGTCTTTTTGCATTCGACACTGGGGGTGAAAATACATTGCAGGGTCATTTAGCTGTTTCGTATCCAGCTCGGCAAAAGACACAGTAAAAACCGAAGCTTCTGTGTTACAAGTCGATATCCGACTGACGCGTGGAGGAGTGCGCCGGCGTGAAAGTTTTATGGGTCTCCTCCGCTTGCGCGAATCATCCTGGCTTTGATCGAAGCTTTCAACAGATTCAAGACCTAGACTTCCACTCGCATCATCTTGAGAATCTCGATCCTTTTGCTGCTGCTTCAGTAGTTGAGACTGTTCGTGAAGGAGCGACTCAATGCAAGCATCATGCAATGATGAAAAATCAACCGAATTCAAATCACCGTTTTGAAAGTCACGAAGATGAAGAGCCGAGCCAAACGCATCCCGTGAGCCTGTTGCGCAACTGTCGTCACAGCCGAGCAGTTCCAAGCCACAGCTATTCTCGATCAGATCTGAAAATAACGAGTTGCAACTGGCAGCGCCTCCGCTGTCCCGTGTTGTTTTTGCCGGCCATATTCGCTTTGGCTTGATAGCCATTTTTCGTAAAGCTTGTGCGCGGGAATTATTCACTGAAATATTCAACACAGATAAAAGAAGGTGCAATGATTAACTTCCAAATCACAATCATATCAGTCTTTTCGATGCTGGCATCCATCCACCCCTGCGTTTAAAAGGCAAACAGCCAACACCGCAACAAGCAAACACGAACGACTGCTCCGTCAGAGTCTTGCTTTTAGTGTAGGGACCTTCCGGCGGCAAGAAAATGTACTTCTCCTGGTGCGGCGACTCTTGAAAATTTGATCCAACGCAAGCTAAATAGATTTGAATCTTCACTAAGTGACAAACACGAAAATAGGTGTCATTATCCGTTGTAGAATTGTTCTTACGCCAAAGACTACTGCGTGACTTCGTTAGGAAATTAGGAATAAATATTAGTATCAATTATTTGTTGAAAAAAAAGAATCACTGTACGATATACTGTAAAAGGGAGAAGGCCATAACCTTTAACCCTGATCATGTCCATGGATATTGACTGTGCTAGAGGGCACGTTCATGCATCCAAAAATCACATCAATTATTTTGGCACGCACACTTTCGCCTCGGCTCGATTTCAGTTCTTTGAAAACCATAGCGCAAAATCTTGAAAAGTTGCTCAAGACTCGGAAAGAATAGCGTCGTCAGCCTTCTGTAATCGCATGCTCGTTATGTACGATAATTCAGGGAATTCTTGCAGTAGATAAGCGTTTCCTTTGTTTACAATCTGCCCTTGGTTTGGTCTCTCGCGATAATTCGAACTGATCTTATCAATATATTCCATTCCTTCTATGACTTCTCCAATGGGAGCAAAGCCCTGTTGGTCGAGGGCTGCATTGTCGTTCAAATTGATAAACAGTTGTGTTGTTCGAGTGTTCTTCCCGGAAGTGGCAAAAGTGAGCGTCCCTCGTTTATTAGATTCTTTCACTGGATCATCTTGTAAAACTTTTGTTTTCCATTCCAACTGTATGCTTGGGTTGCCATTGATTCCAAATTGCACCACAAAATTCGGCAACACCCGAAAGAATCGACAATCGTCATAAAATTGTGCCTCGACGAGTTCCAACAAATGGGCTGCTCCGATCGGAGCCCAATCGGGACGAACTTCAATGATAACATTGTGCGGATCCGACTCACCGGTCAGACCTGCTAAAGTCATAACGAGACGCGGTGGGTGTTTTGTAACGACCGTGTCATCGGTTCCACCCGTGTCGTCTGTCTTTTCAGATGTGTGTCTCAAATGCTGTTCTTGTTGACGAAGTAATAATTTTTCCGGCGTACTGCCGCTTTTGATACGGTACTGTCGTTTCGTACGAAAATGATCCATTTCAAAGAGTAATGCACAGAAAGCGAGCAGAGCCGTCATCCAAGCAATGACTTTTAACAATCGAATGTACGAGCCACCCGTCGCTCGGGATCGCCGTATCCGTCGTTTCATTTGTTGAGGAGGCTTTTGCATTTTGATTATGAATTATTTTGCAAACGGATCTTGTGTATTATAGAGGCACAATGATCGACGAAAGAGGTCTTCTGCGAAAAAGACATGAAAGTGAAAAAAGGTCGGGACAGACACAAACAGCGGTGCGCGCGATGCGGGGGGAACTAAATAAATAATTGCGACAGTCATGACGACGTATTACTCGTGACTGGTTAGTTCATTTTGCTCTTTTCGGTCCCCGTCCCCCTCGACTCAAATACTAAAAAGAGTAAGGTTTTGAAAATACGAAAGGAGATAGCTACAAAAAGAGAACAAGTAATCCTTACCAGTATGCTTGCATTTTGACTTGCTTTAAACCTACGTTCTTCATCCTTCTTAACCCCATGACAACCACACTCTGCTTTCGTCATGGCGCGCAAAAAGGCCAAGGCTAAAGGCCCCGACACGCGGGGATACAATCAACAAAACAACCAGGATCAAGCTCCTCCCAAACGTAGCACACCGTCACATGAAGCCGAATTGTATGACGTCTCGAAACCCCGAATGTACACGCTTCATCTTACCAAAGCCATGGAAACTCAATTGCGAGAATTTCTGGGTGAATTTCCTTTGCCACAAACGGAGGCGCTTCCTTCGGATCGCTTTGGAAAACGGATTACCAACATTTACGATCGACTGATCGATCTCGGTTTTGCCTTCCAAGATATCCAGCAAGCTGTGTTGCAGTTGCGTTATCACATCACTTTAGACCTAGCGCTAGACTGGTTGTGCTGGCATGTCGATGTTCTACCACCTCGATTCACGGACGAACGATTTGATGTATCAACAAACTCGTCCTCGGTCTGGGTGGAGCCGATGACTAAAGCAGTAAGGAGTGCAGAGAACAGTTCAACCGTGGAGACACGTTCTGTCGCTCCATTCGAGTTTGCTTCGCCTGGGACTCCTTACAAGAAAATGCAAGGAGAGGATCGAAGTGATGAAAATGATACTTCCATGTCGGATGCACATAAGCAGTGGCTGCTCTCGCAGTATCAATACGAGGAGGAAGACGAAGAGACAGAAGCTGAAAATGACCTAAGCATGCCGCTAGACGATTCTTTATCGGGCACTATACTACGCGAAGATGATGAATTGCACCGGGATAGATTGAAACTGAAGCAACTCAAGGTGGAATTGGAGCCCCTTGAATCGCAATTGAATGACGAGGCGTCGTGTTATATGATGAGTAAGCACGAACTTAAGGCAATGCGCGGTCGTGTAAAGCCTCTCAAACGTCAAATTAAAGTGCTAGAAGAGAAAATTGCGGGTCGAGAAAGGAAGCTTGCACTCCAAAGTCCCGTTCATGAGCTGTCAGTAGACGAGGATTGCGAAGAGGACAGTCTGCTAGATATTTTTAGTATGAGCATCGAAGACATCAATCCTAGCATTGATAAGTCCATGTCCTCGCAAATGAAACAAGGTGCCGGAGACGAAGACACGCAAACTATTCCTAGAGATTCCGTACCAAAATCGTGGACGGGGATGAAACCCAAAGCTCTTCTCGAAGATTTTTGTCGACGACAAAAGCTTCCTCAGCCATCATTTCAGCGTATGACGAAAACCTCGTGTATACTAAGAATGAAGGGTTCGACGGGTGAAGGAAAAGTGGCAGTGATTCATCAGGATGGCCCAACTCTTGCTGACGCGCAACATTTCGCTGCAGCAAAAGCATTGTTTCAATTAGATTCTAAGGCAAATATTCAACACCTTCTGCCTCCTTTTCATCGCCAAGTTTGGTCAGAATGGAAGAGCTCGGCGAAATTGACGGAAAATAGAATTAAACTAGATGAGGGGGGCGAAACGTAGAAACGAAATCGACCAGCTTTTGAACCAGTTAGCGAAAAATGACGAGATTGGTCGCCAAAAGTATGCCTTCAAGAAGGAAGAACATGGACTAGATGACTTAGTAGATATGAAGGAACAAAGAGAACATTCATGGGAGGAAGTGAAAGAATCGAGCTTGAGCAGTTCAGCTCGTTTATGTCAAGAGAACATTCAGCTTAAGAACGAATTCGAGACCATAGTTAAGTCCGAGAAGTATCAGAGGCATCTAGAACTGAGAGAGAAACTTCCCGTTTACGGTTTTCGAGAATCAATCCTAGAAGCAATCGAGAATAATCCGGTCACGATCATATCCGCAGAGACGGGAGCGGGAAAGACTACTCAGGTTTGTTAATGTATTTTCTGTCCCAGTACGTGTTGTAATTGAGTCTAAGGTCTTTTGCAGGTACCACAGTTTCTCTTATCGACTGCTTTATTGCAAGGAAAAGGTGGTCACACATCAATAATATGCACACAGCCTCGAAGGGTTGCCGCTACATCTGTCGCTGAGCGTGTTGCGGAAGAGGTTGGAGAGCGGTCTGTTGGCGGGTTGGTCGGCTATCAGATTCGAATGGAAAGTTCCAAATCGAGTCGAACAAAGCTTCTCTTTTGTACAACAGGTGTTATCCTGCGTCGACTAATCGAAGACCCTTTGCTGAACGGTGTATCTCACCTGGTAGTTGATGAAGTTCACGAACGCCAGTGGCAAATTGACGTTCTCCTCATGTCGCTTAAAACACTCATGCAAGGGAGACGACCGGATTTGAAAGTAATTTTGGTAAGTTGTTCCAGGCTTTGTCTTCATTGATTATCAACTTAATACTCACAACAACACTAAGATGTCAGCCACACTTGACTCCGGTCTTTTCTCGTCTTACTTTTGGTCTGCCCCTGTGTTGAGCGTCCCAGGGCGGACCTTTCCAGTGAAGAATTACTTCTTGGAAGATCTGCTCGAAAAGACAGGGCACATCATCGAAGAAGATTCTCGATACGCTCAGAGAAGCTTTGCACGAATGGATACGGTTGATTTACGGGTAACGGAACGTAGGGGGCGAAAGAGACGCGATGTCGCCTACGTGCAATCGCAGACAGATATAGAAGTTTCAAATGAGTTTATGGGTTACTCGGTGTCTACGCGAAGGTGAGTTCCTTGAATTTATATTGCGCAATACGTTATCGCTGTACTAACTCGTTTGTTGTCAAGATCGATGGATAGAGTCGATGAGACGATCCTCAACTATGACTTGATTGAAGATGTCTTGGAGCTTCTCTTCTTCCATTCAAACACATTCACAACAACGGAAAATGCCGAAGTAAAAAATGGAGCTGTACTAATTTTTCTTCCTGGCTTGCGAGAAATTCGAACTTTAATGGATCGACTATTAGGAAGTACGATCTGCGGCAAAAACGAGAAGTTAGAGGTGATACCATTGCATTCATCGTTGTCATCAAAAGATCAACGGCGAGCATTCAAGCCAACAAGCAAAGGGTACCGAAAAATCATCATTTCAACAAATATTGCGGAAACTAGCGTTACAATTCCGGACGTAACATGTATCATTGATAGCGGGCTGGTACGAGAAATTCAGCGCGACCAACGGACTGGCACGCAAAAGCTCGTAACGACATGGTGTTCGAAGGCAAATACAAAGCAGAGGTGTGGACGAGCAGGTAGGGTACAACCAGGGATATCGTTAAGACTCTTTTCGTCAAAGACTGATGCTCTGATGAAAGGCGTCACTGAACCAGAATTGAAGCGAATACCCTTGGAAGAAGTTTGTTTAACAATTTTAGCATCAGGTCTGTCAACTTCGTGCAAGTCCTTTCTTGCAAATGCTCCTGAACCTCCTTTGGCATCCGCCATCGAGCTTTCATTAGAAGATTTAAGATGCATTGGTGCTATATCGATTGAAAAACGTGACGGAATTAGCTCCGACGGCCCTCGCGAAGAGTTGACCGCGTTGGGTGAGCACCTTGCAAAGATACCGATCGATGCAAGATTGGGGAAAATGCTTATATATGGAAGCATGTTTCAATGCCTCGATCCAGCGCTAACTCTAGCTGCGTGTCTCTCTGCATCCCAATCACCTTTCGTTTCGTCATTTTTGGAGGGTGATGAGGTTAAGGCTGCGCATTCTTCATTTCTTGATACTTCATCGGACTTCGTTACTTTGCTCAATGTGTGGGAAGCTTTTGTGTCTGCCGGGTCCGCAGCACGCCAATTTTGCCGTGAAAAGTATTTAAATTACGATGCTTTTCTTGAAATTGCAGATGCACGTGACCAATTCTTAGCTCATCTGTGCAAAATCGGGTTTGTCAATCGAAAAGGTTTTGATGACGGCCAAGGAAATTACAACTCTCAGAGCAAATCACCTGATGCGATTCATTTTGTCATATGTGCCGGACTTTATCCAAACGTGGCCATGATAGAATCTGACTTGGGGCTTGTCCACAAGACGGAAAAGGTTGCTATACACAACAGTTCAGTTAACGCGAAATCACTGAAAGATCGTCCATCAGACTGGGTCGCATTCCATGAGAAACTAGGAACGGGGCGCCAGATCGCAATATCAACCACATGCTTTGTACATCCTTTCTCATTATTTCTACTTGGACCAATGGTTCACATTGATCATAATTTAGGAAAAGTCGAGATAGACCATTGGATCAAACTTACTTTGTCTGGAAAAACGGCGGTGCTGTTAAAAGGACTGAAACATCGGCTAGAATGGTCTTTGAAAAATTGCATTCAACAAGTGAACGCTGAAAGCAATGTTTCTGATTTAGACGTGATTGACAAAATCATCTCTATTTTATGTCAAGTCTAGAAAATCATTGCCAAATTGTTTTGCAAGATAGGAATATGAGTGAAGTGTTCAGACCATCAGAAAAGATTCTGCGTTCCGTAGTATGATCGTCTGAATTTACATCGCAGCATTCGGCAGTTTACTACCTCTTTGAGTTTCAATAAGGCTGACAATATTGTCGTAGCCCGCTTTGGACAGCGCCTTCTCTACTTCGTCAAAGAAGCTCGATTCTGGCTTCTCTTGAATTCGTCCCTCATTGTACATGGTCCAAAGATCAAGCAAGATGTGACCGGCTTGGGAAACGGCCCCAATCTTTATTTCTGCTCTCGCCCAAAATTCAAAAGAGGTGCAATTTGGAAACACATTCTTAATACCCCTTGCGTCCAGCGCTTTCATCTCTTCGACAAGTCCTTGTATCCTGGCTGTCGCGTCAACATTATCGGACGTTAAGCACGAATAGATAAGACTGTTGAAAGCATCGGCATCTGGCACCAGCCCAAAGCCTGACATATTTCGAAGTAACGCCTCAACTTTTTCTACTCGACAGTCATCTTCCGAATGAGCGATTTGCCTCATGACTGATTTATACCTTCCGATCCCGGGTACGACGGCTGAACGCTTTCTCAGAAAATCTTCGTGCATTATCAAGAGGAGGTCGTATGCGTAGTCAGCGCGATGCTGGCGTTGGAACAGGTTTAATACCCGATCACACAAAATACCGCTCAAATCAGGCGATTTGCATTGCCTTAGTCGATGTGTTCGCATGCTCGTCACCAAGGAATATGCTCGTTCTACTGCCGTAGGAAGGGACGATCTTGCCCAACAAGAAAGAACGGCGTCATAAATCTGAGCATCTGGAGGAGGAGCAAGACCTGCTCTGTACAAATCTAGCAACATCTGCACGAGTTCGTCAGCTTTCAGCGCAGCGTCGCGTGCATAAGATCTATCCCAAGCGGAGAAGACGAGTCCAAAAAGGTCGATCCGAACTCTTCCTAAATGTTTTTCCTTGGCTAACGTACATAATCTCATTAAGACATCATGCGCAACTTGCGGCTGGTCAGCTTTAGCAAATGCCAATAGAATTGCTTTCAGTTGCATATGCTCGGGCTGCTGCCCAAATGCATTCTCCCGACAAAACTCCATTGCTTCCCATACGAGCTCAGTGGCTCGATGTAATCCATCGTTTTGCAGCAAGAAAATCTGAATAAGCATTGTGTAAGAGTAGAAATCTGGTGGAGATTTCGTGCTCCTCTTCATTTCTTGAAACAAGGAATCGGCTTCCTCTCTAGCATTGACTGCCCTGTTGTTTGCGTAAAACAAAGATGCCAGCATAACGTTGTAGGTTGCCGTATCTGGACCCGAGTCCAGAAATCCGAAATGGTATAGATCCTTTATCCGTTGAAATAACAGGCGTGTTCGGTCTACATTTCCTGCCCTCGACCATGCGTCCATTAAAGTGGTTAAAAGCGTAAGAGAAGGCTTCAAGTCTTTACGACCGTTTATAAACAACGAGTACACCTCGTCAACTAGGTCTTGAGCCTTCTCAGGCTGTGATGCTTTAGCAAAAGCGTTGGTGACAGTAGCATAAGAGAATAGATCAGGTGGAGACTCTAGCTGTCCTCCGCTGTGTAGTTCCTTCATCTCTTGCAGCAAAGTTAGACAACGATCTGCTTGACCAGCTCGAGCCCAGCAAGATAAAACGGTGTTAAATGTTTTAACATCAGCTTGAACAGGCGGAAAGGTCTTTGGGTCATACATGCGTGCTAGGAGAGATTGAACGCGTTCGGCGGCGTTACCGCCGTGTGACCTCGCCCAAGCCGAGATGACAGTGTTCCAACTAACGACGTCCGGCTTGGGTGCACTTCCCTTCCAATCCAGTAACGGATATCCTTCCTGAAGTTGCCATTGCTCACACATGTCTTTCAGCAACTGTTCCGCAGCCTCCCCGTTTCCAACTTTGGCGTAAGCCGCCAACAAGCAATTATAAGACCGAATGTCCAATGGGATGACGTGTTGCGCTCGTTCCAACAGTGCCCGCGCCCGATCCGGTCGTGCACAAGCCGTCCAAGACGACAATACCTTATTTAACGCTTTCGTTCGTGGATGAAACGACCCAAGAGACGATGCATTTGGCTGATTTAATTCGGTCATCCGATCCAGCACTGTCTCGGCAAATGCAGCCTCTGTGACAGATTTCAATCGCTTTGCCCTTCTTGAGGCTACACCCAAGATGACCTGCAAAGAGGAGCCCGAAAGTTCAAGTGTTGGACTTTCATTACACCACCGGTCGACTGTTGCGAGGAGCTGTGCCGGCAAGATGACACGCTCGCCATTGTTTTCTTTGATTGAATCATGCACACTTTCCCAGTTTTCCACAAGACGATCAATGATTTGCCAATCCAGAAAATCTGAGGAAATAGTAGTGTTTCCTATCTTCTGTTCATCTACCAGTCTCGAAAGGAGAAGAATTGACATTTGCACAGATAACGGTGTCTTTTGATAGGTCCACCATTCGAGTTGATCTTCAGCGCTATTCCAGATGCTAGAATCGTTCGTACCCGAAGGAGTCTCTAGCAAGAACCTCTTTGTCCTTTCTAAGATATCACGATCTTCCGTATAGGTTTGTGAAGCGTATGAACGATGTTTCTTCCAGGAAAGTGTAGAAGATCTGGGGGGTTGCAAAAATTGACACGTCCGAGCGGATGGGACTGCAATCGTATTGTAGTGCGCGCATGTCTTCTTTACAATATTCGACGCCGCCAGCCGTTGTCGAAGCATCTTCTTCTTGTATTCTTTACTTGCAACGGAGTTGATTATTGCCGTCAAAATTCATGATCATAATGCTTTCTCTGTCTTATTGCAAATGATGCCCATGGAACCTTTTGCTGGTTGTGGTGGGGCATTTCAGTTTTTTTAGGTCGGCGGAGCATCTGCATCCGGTTTCTGATGCTGTACTCTGCTTTAAATTTGTTCTTAATATGAAAACAAGTGGATGTCGTAGCGTATTGCGTAGAAGGATCGACGCCAGATGAGCCTGAGGTGCTCCAAGCAAGCAAAAAACATCATCGCGCAATCACTTTTTTTGAAAAAACGTTCGACCGTTGGGAAAGAAAAACAAAAGGAAAGTGTTTCTATTATGATCTCACTCTTTCTTATTCAGATTGCATAAGAAGTTGCTTTGCACTTCACCGAAACACTTTTCAATCCTGTAACACACCATTCGTGACAGTTAATCGTTAACAGCAAACATGACCTATCGTGCCATATCGCCACGAAGGGGGTACTGCCCCGAAGTGATTGATGTCAGTGCCCGCGAGGAAAATGCTCGCCTGCATTATCAGGAACATAATCGGGGATACTCTCCTAGAAGAGATCGTCTTGTTGACAGCGCATCGTCGGTCTCTGTGGCTAATTTCGTCGCTAGAGTTCGAAATGATATTCACTCGGAGAAGGTCCGCGTTCGAAGCAAGATCCAAGACATTCGTTACAATCGACTGATTCATGACAAAACCCAAAACGACATTCACAAAATTGTATTCGAACAGCACGATGAAATGCTAGCTAGACTCAGAACACTTGAGGACGAGTTGGAGTTTAACGTCAACGAATGCATTCGTCTTCAGACCGAACTGGATCGCATTCACCGAAAGGAAGAATGGAACAGCCTGCAGTCCGAGTCTCGAAGATCTGTGTCCAAGAACAGGTCCAAACGCTCGCGTATGAAACGCGGCACTCGGAAACTTCCGATCAGTGTTTGAAGTGCAGGCGTCTGTCCGTTTCAACTAATTTCAACAATACATGTTCTACACAAAGTCTTTTACAATAAGAATAACGTTACTAGTCAGATAGTCACATTCAGTTCAAATAGAGTCATCAATGAGCTAATAATTGGCGAATTTCACTCCAGCTGACATCGACGGTCTTCTCCTTTTTGTTTTCTTTCACCGTTTCTTCTAAATCGGTCATCGAACCCATGTTTCTGATCGTTTGTTCCAAAGCCTTTAGAATTTCCTCATCAGCTTTCGTACGTTTTCCCTTTCCTCGTTTCTTTTTTCGGCTTGTCAGTCTCCTCCTTTTCTTTCGTATCGACAACTGGTTGTTCCGATGCGTCGCTGTTATGGTTGTCCGTGTCAGTCTTTTCCGAAATCTCGTACACAACGTTTGTTTCGTTGGCACTAGACATCTTCTCTGAAGTAGAGCAACTGTTATCATCGACAATTGTCTTTTCGGAGGATTCTGTTACTTTTGTTTTGGTCACGCTGACGGGCTTTTCCGAAGTATTACTGCCTTCCATTGTTTCTTCCGTGTTTTCGGTCACCAGAGTGGCGCCATCTTGCTCGTATTCTTCCAAGATGTTGCACACCTCTTTATCATTCAAAAATGCCGATGCATATTCGCGCAAGCAAGCCAGTTTTTCGCATCGCTCAATTTCCTTTGTTAACATTTGTACGTGGGCCGTCATGATGGCATGATCCATTCTGTAGGCGCGGAGTTCCTCAACATGTATCGGTTCGTCGTTTCCTTTGCGATGGGATAAGAAAAAACCTCTTTTGCTCGGACGAATTGCATTGTCAACGTCTTCATGGGAAGGCAAATCTTCATATTGATCGACCGTGTCGTTCAATTGCTCCAAAAAATGAAACCAAGGGAGAGTTTCTTTTTGAAGAGTTTGCACTTTGTCGGCGTACTCTATCTGCTGGGAAAGCTCTACATGAGTAGCCCGCTGCACTCGCTTTTCTGTCCGGATATTTTTTTTGAAACGACTCTTCCGATTTCACCAACGACGTGCGAATAAACTCTCGTTGCTCTCTCAGCTCTCCTTCCAACTTTTCTTTGTACGCCACAATTTCCTTCGCTTCCGCTTGGAGGTTATCGATACAGCATTCTCTCTTTCCTTTCGGTAGCTTTTCAATTGATTGTTGAAATACGTACTCTTTCCATGCTTCTTCAAATTTCTTCAAGAAAGCAACGTTCTCTTCGTTGCCCTTGAATGGCTCATCCAAATCATCAGCGGTGACTGGAGCCGCGATCAGATCGTAAAGCATCGACGGATGCGCGGATTGGGCCTTCACCTGCTCCATGCTGTCACGAATGAATAACAATTTAAGGATTGAGCAAAACTTTGTTGATAAGCCTCCGTCAATGGTCAAGTTGGACTTTCTCGATTGTCTCGCATGAAATTCGTATGCGTTCTTATTCGTGGTAGAATCGCGCCTCGCGTTACCGTCGCCAACAGAAAGTTATACTCCGGTACTATTCATTCTGAATTAGGACGAGGCTGTCATTTCGGTATTGAAACCAAAAGGCAAGTACTAATGTCTTGTGAATTATGGCCTATAGAAAGGCGAAAAAGATACGAAATCATGCACAGAAAGGGGCGCACTATGAATATTTGAGTACTTTCTAGCGAGACGTGCTTCACTTTTTGTCGCCAAACAAGGTCGAAGTTTCCAAATGAGAACAAATAATGCAATCCTTGCTCGATGGAGACCTGAAGGAGCACATCACGTACTTTGCCCCTTCTTTGCTTCCGAAAGACACAGAAATGGGTAACTCACATTCATTTGACGATGACACAACGTACGGAAAGGATAGCCTTTTCGCTGAGACCGACGATAGTTCCTTGCTTGTGAACGAAAACGGTAGTAAAGCTCATCGCTTCCGGAAGAACAAGAACAGTCCGGCTGTTTCGAGAACACCGGTAGTCCCAGGAGTGTTCCGGGGGAGTCGTCATCAAAGCGACTTCGGTCGAGATTACGACTACGAGCGAAGAGAACAGCTAAATAGTGATCATGTTGAAGTGTATTCCCCTGATGAATTAACGGATCGCGACGAGCTAAGCGCGATGACGGATATGGCATGGAAGCACTTGTCAAAGCACATGCGATCGCCATCCGATACTATTGAGTTGATTAACGCTGATGAAGAATTTTCGCTTCGGCAGAGCAGAGACGATGATGGTTGCGACAGAAAAAATGGATTCTCGTCTAGAGTGGGTCATCCGATGATTTCGTCGTCGTTAAGAGAAACGGAAGTCAATGAAATAGTTCTCGGGTCCGAGCAATCGCGCCTTTGGAGGAAAAGTCGACAATCTGGTAGTGTTAGAAAGAATTCTGATCAGGACAAATACAACGTACGCACGAATAGCGCTGAAGAGACCTGTACGAGATCATACAGCAAAGATATCATGATGGAACCCACACCATCACCTGAGAGTTTCTTCGGGCTTGGCGACATATGGAGGAATGATAGCCAGCAATCAACTAAATCTGATCAAAGCCCAGTTTACTCTCCTCGATCCCCTGTTTCTCCCTCATCGCCTCGGAGAAACGGAAGCAAGCATGATGTTGCGATCAGAATGGAAAATATCACGTCGCGTCTTGACGCGATGACAGAAAAGTCAGCAGTCACCGTCAGTCCAGCATGAGAAAGTATGGGAGCACGACACTTTTCAAGAAAGTCTCAATACATTGTTGTTGCAATCTCCTCAGCAAGCCAACGAAGATTGGAATCTCAATGAAATTTACGCTCGTTTGGATGAGTTGAGTAAGAAGGAGTTGGCGGATCATGACGAGACCACCATTAGTCTCACAGAAGCAATTACTCAAGAAACTATTATCCACGACGACGAAATAAATATTGAAAGTGATAGTGTCATTGAGGTCCAGAAAGTCGATAGAAATGCGTTCCCATTCCAAAAGGAGGCGATTAAAAGCGAACCTACGCCAAGGTTGATACAAGCAATAAGTAAGAATGAGGTGCTGACAGTTGAGATCAATACCAACGATCGGGAGAAGATTACCGACTCTCAAGAACAGAGCGACTCCCGTATTGAGACATCCGTTTCGCCGTACCATGTCGTACATAAGCAAGTAAATGATGACAATGTAACAGCGGGTGATGATGCTAGCGCACCTCATGCCAACGTCAATATGGTACCTCAATTCCCCAAAACTGCAGTGGCCAACGATGCGGTTGGCCTTCTTATTACGGAGGACTTCCTTGATCAATGCGGAAACTTTGTTACAAAGTTAGTTGAGACTCCATTGATTAGTCCTTGTAATCGGTGCGCCATTCAAGCTCATGAAACCAGTAGAATCGCGGAGCACAATTGTCATGACACATCGCAGCACATACAGAGTACAACAGCCGAGGACAGTCGTCAAAAGGAAACAGATGGGCTCAACGTGAAGTCGAACAGTATCAAAGCTCGGGATGAGTCTCTTCAAGAGATGCCAACTTCACCTGTTGGCTCTTCTGGTTCACAGTCAGCCATTTCAGATGAAGTGGACGTTGAATTCGTACAAAAGTATGCTAGTTTGTTTGAAGCCTTCCTAACGGAGAACATGGACCTGATGGATCAGAATTCTGATATGATATCTTTCTTGTACGTTGCCAAACTCACCAAGATAATGGCGGCGTCAGAGAAACTGGAGTCCGCTTTCAAGAAACGTATCGTAACGCTTCGGAGCGATAAGGAATCGGTTTTATCCAAGTACAGAGAAGATTTGATCACAGCTGCAAAAGAGAAAGTTGTCAAGGGTATTCAGCACGAACAAGAGTTGAAGACTCTTCAAGAAACAGGTCAAATTATGGAGGGAAAATTGAAATGGAAGCTTCTGATGGAAAATGCACACCGAGCTCGGAGCGAATCAATGCTATTGCAGACTTTGTGGAAGACAACAATGGACATGGATGCACCATTGGAGTCGCTTCCCGCTGGTCAGGAAATAGAAGTTATACGACAAGCAGCTATCGCTGCCTCGTCCACCACTTCACCAGCATCGGAGGACGTTTTGCTGAAAGATATACGACGATTCCAAATGGAAAACAACTTTTTAAACGCTGAGATATCTGTTTTGGAGGGCAAATTGAATCAGCGAAGGCAAACCGCCAACACTCATTTGTGGGTCGACTCAGTCTTTCGCCGTCTTGGAGCCAAACCGAAGAAGCCATTGAAAGATTAGAGGTCAACGTGAATTTTACTGTTTTATTATAATCAAAACTAAACAATTAAAGGGTTGTGTATCGAATTGATAAGAAAGTTAACACTTCAAGGCAGAAATGCAATTGTATTCTAGATAATACTCTTCCCCATCAAAGATGTGATAATTTGAAGAGTTAATTCCGCTGTTTCATCCGCACCTGCGTCATTCGTAAGAGTCGGATTGAATTCTACAATATCCGCACTGGCTAAGTTTCCGGTTTGTGCGATTGCCTCCGCAACAAAGTGAGCTTCACGGAATGTCAAGCCGCCACGAACTGTTGTGCCGGTTGCCGGAGCCAACACTGGATCTACAGCATCAATATCATAGCTCAAATGCAAAGGCCGATTCGGGTCTTTCTCTAGTAAGTGACCGATGGCCATCTCCATAACATTGCCGATGCCATACCGATCGATTTCGTGCATCGTAAAAGCCGAAATTCCTAAATCTCGAATGAGTTCTCGTTCAGCAGGGTCGACATCACGAAGACCAACATAAACGATGGAATCCGGGGGAAGACGGTTACGAAAGGTCTGATACAGCCAATCAAAGCCCGGAACTGGTTCCGAGGGCGCGACCCCTTCCATGAGCAACCCAACCGGCATACCATGCATATTCCCTGACTCTGACATGGCGGGAGTATTCAAATCAGCGTGCGCATCAACCCATATAATACCGGTGTGTGGTCGAGCACTTAACACGCCTGCTAAACTGCCGATTCCGATGGAATGATCACCACCAAGAATCAAAGGGAACCGTCCTTTTTTGATGGTATCTGAAACGAGCTTGGCTAGTTTCTCCGTTCCTTTACCAACAAGCCACGGGTTTCGTACGTTACCGATTCCTGCGGTCGGCTTGTGAGTTGTTGCATCATCGAAATCGAGATCCGGCAAATCTTCGACTCTCCATCCCAGAGCCGTCAACATGGATCGCAAACCACGTTGACGAAGAATCTCGGGTCCGTGATCGGTCCCTACAAATGGCTGACCGTACGTCATGGGAGCTCCAATAACTGTGCAAGTATGAGGATGAGCCACAGGACGATACAATTCCTCCCGCTTGACTGTAGGTAAGATGCGGTTTCGAACAATACCGGGCCCTGTTGTCTTGATGGCCTGGTCGGCGGAGTAGAAACGCACGGATCGGCAGCCGACGCGGCTTTGACGCCAATAGGAGATGGCGGAAGAAATCATTATTACTCTTCAAGCGAATGATAGCTCGGCACGTACTTTGGGAAAAGAAGAAACTGATAAAGACACTTGGCCTTGATTGCGTGTACTGGCGGTGATGGTGATGGAGGTTGGTTTCCAAAAATGGGCAGGTTGCGGCACCACGTACCCAGATTTTCTGGAAGTTTAAATTCTTCGATCTTTTTGACACATCACTCCAGAATTTCCGTCTGCCTAGAAAGAACGATAACTGTCTCGACTACTTGTACCGGTACCGGTACCGGTATACAAAGGACGGAGTAGTCGAAAGTGCATGGTCGACTTTTCCACGACTGCACTTCAGTCATGAATCACTGTTCTTCCGAGCGACAAGGCTGCCTTAACTTTGTTTGTTCCGCTAAATATCTTGAGTTATATTTTTTATTGTTGCAATGCACAAGGCTTTAGCAGCGCTTGCATTACACGTTATTTTATCTTACGTCGAAGAGTCTTGCGCAACGTTGTCTTCCGCATTTACTATGGACCCAAAGTGATGGTTCTGGGAGACCACGACTGCAGTCTGTTCGTCGCCCCATGATAAACAACGGCATCGGAACCTCTACACATTGGCAAATAGTCGGCAGAAAAGTCCCAGCAGCAAACGTTCGGGGGCTGGAGGGGGGTTGTCCTTCCGATCTTTATTATGCCAGCAAAACACAAGAATGAAATCCACCGAGAGAACTCCACAAACACAAAACGAATCATCAAATAATCAACCAATCACCAAAGCGCCGCTGATTCGACTCGAGAGGATGTCTGGTAATAGAGAACGCATCAACACGGGCGGAAGCATGACTTCCCCACATCGGCGTACGCACCGAGAACGCCGACCGCGAACGTTTTCGAACAGCAGCGTCGACAGTGGCATATCCAAGCAACACGCACCCAGCACGACGGACACGAACTTCTCTCTTAGAGAACGAACAAACACCTTAGAGGTTATTGCACTCACAGCGGATCATGAGGATGATCACGACTTGGATTCGCGCGGTGGACAAAAACACAACCATCACCTCACGACTCGGCGGCGAAAAATCGTCAAGTGGATCGAACGTCAAACGGTGCCGATACCGCGACGTCTCAAGAAAAATGCAGAACCCGTTCATTTCATCTCTGGCCTTGAAATGGTTCTCTACGGCCCGTCCGCGGCGGCAGACACAGTTCTACTCATGGGGTTGAAGCCGCCGCGCTATCTGTGGTACATGTGGAGCGGATCGTTTTGCGATGTCATTCAGCTCGGTTTCGATTTTATGCTGCACAAAGTTATGAACGTGCAGGATCCGACGATCTGCTGGACTGTAAGCTTCATTATGAGTGTCGTCTTTCGCCACACATCGCATCGATACATGGTGTTTGGTGACTATGTGGGAGGATACTGGGTTAGTTTACTTCGAATGTATGCTGGATATTCGTTCATTATTGTTTTGAGTACCTTGGTTAATCTGTGTCTTACTCGATTGACCGAACTGAGCCACTATTTGGCTTGGTTCATCACGATCTTTTGGAGTGGCATTGCGAATTACTTTATTCTAAAGCGCCTTTGGGGACTAGGAGGTCCGTCGGTGAACACCACCTCATAATGGGTTAACGTAATCAAGGAAAATTGATTATTATATTCATAAATTTGCTTGATGGCGAAGTGATGCTCTTTCATGATGCCTATTTTGTTCGTTTCGTAGAATACAAGACGCAGAGCGGCTTGTGCATTGCGAGACCAGAGAAAAAGTCGCTTAGTTTGAATAAGTTGAATCACAGAATGCACAGTTCTATGGAATCATTCTATGTTAACCATGGACCGTGGCCTCCTTCGTTCTCCTTAGTTTTCCTAGGAAACGCACATGGAGAAGTCTTGTGTGAATTTCGTTTTGCCGTCATTGAAAAAGGAACTTGGGTCACATTCACATAGGGCGAAAAATTTAACTATTTTAAGTACACAAAATCCTCCAATCAATTAGCGTGACATAAAAAAGTTTCGGCGCGAAGTGGTTTCGTCACCTAAGTAATCTTATTTGATGGTTTGTTACTTAAGCCACTCAATGGCGCGAAGAAAAATATTGTATAAAATGATGATTATACATATGAAGTTTCAAGCGCGCCGCGCCATTCGCCAATATTTGCTCACAAGACATGAGTTCACCACCAAAGACGATTATTTATCATCATCGACGGAAAAAACACACTACATTCGAATTAAAGATGAGCCGAGGAAGACCCCGTCAACCCGTATCTGAGGACAAGCTGATTCGCAAACGCTTGGCTGCTAAGCTGCGCCAACGACGATGCCGTGAACGCAAAAAGGAATTGTAAAGATGGAGACCAACCAAAAGAATGTTTCTCATACAACGACAGATGGTTTGGTTACAAAGGACAACCATTCAGTTCCTCCTTCACCTCCATGTAAATTGAAGATAGTCCATGTTCCTGTGCCAACATATTTCGGTCTTCCCCGTACCAACGTCACCCCATGTACATGCCTCATCCCATCAGCATCCCAGGGAGTCATCATCCCCATCATCACCCCTTGCACCCACGAGCTCATCCTGGATACGCCGTTCATGCTCCTTATTACCATCCGGTCTATCCGATGATGCCATACCCTCACCACTCGACAGTTCGCAGTGGTCCCTATACTGCAGCGTCTACTTCTGCGCAGTCCGACACAATTCCGCGAACAGTTTCAAGATCTTCATCTGACGCTTCAACCGACGATTCTGTCATTACTTCTGATATTCGTCTGAGTAAGCATGAGTTAAAGAAGCAAAAGAAATCTCTTGCATCTGAGGAGAAAACAGCCGTTGATGCCATCTTATCGCTCAAGTCGAATAGCTCCGACGAGGATTCATCCGACGAGACGATATCTACCACCGATGAGGGCCTTTCTCTCTCATCCAATAGTATGGATGAGCATTCAACTATCATTCAAGGCGTTGATAATGCACGGTCAGTATTTCGAGCGGTCTCCGTTTGAGATGACCCACTTGAAACAGAACGAGGAGTCTGGTTATGACTGGCGGCGCTGGGCGAATTCTTCAATAATTTGGCATGTATCTAAACTACTTAAACTGGTTTATGTGCAAAATACAATGATGGACTCTGCTTCGTGTCATGTCATCTTTCGTATAACACGTACAGCGAGGCATAGTGTTTGTTTCTTTAGGAAGTTCGCACTTGACCTTTGACTGACCATTCGAATCCATGAAGCTTTGATTGCTTTTCTCGGAAAATCAATTCCTGACACGCTCCTTCGTTAAAGTATTAAGACTAGGTAGTGGTGTTGGTGTCCGCACTCATCGCCCTAGTTTTCCAATCCTGCCAACGGGCACGCTAGGCGAATTCAACGGAAAAATGAGCGCTACAAATTTTGTATCTGTCGGCTCGAGATTCTCCACTCCGGGTGACACTGAACGTTCGACTTGTCGAAGCGATGTCGTCATCATTCATCATTCGCGGGCTGCGCGGCGCGATAAAAGAAGTTCGAACGAACGACGATTGATTGGTAGGTTCAAGCAAAGACATCTCGAACTTCTAGCTGTGAATGAGAGCGTTCTGAAGCATTCATTACTCGCACTAGAGCTCCAAAAACCAATTTACAAGTCAAGGGACGAGTGTGCGGCAAGTGATAGTTTGTTTATATTACTCGCGTTTGCCATCATCGTCATCGCTTCTGTATCTCAAATTATTCAGCATGCGGAAAGCTTTCTTGGCAGCTGCCTTGCTTCTACGATGGTCTTCCGCTTTTTATCCTTGCCAAATTATTTACCGGGACATAACTTCGACAATCAGATTATCTTCTGCCGCGTCTGATGAGGGAACCGGAGATCTGGAAAAGGAAAACGAATCGTCATCGCGACGAAGCAACAGCAAAAAAGCCATCAAAGCGAAATCGAAATGTGTTATCGCCCGTCAACAATACTGATTTAAAAGAATCGACGGACTCGGTGAACGCTGAGATGCTCAGGAGAATAACACAGCTGGAAGAATTAGTCGCACGACAATCCGTTCTCATAAAGAAATTAGAGAAAGAATGCATCGATCTGACTCATGCTGCCGAGTCGTTCGCAAAGGTGATTGAATTGCTCCGAGAAGCTGGCTTGCAGACCGCTACTGGCAACGAGATCAGACTCATGGGGAAGAATACTTCAAAGGAGGAGGCTTACGAAGTTGTCGAATCGTCCGATGTAGCAGAAATTTTTGGTTCGGCTCCGGCAAATGTAATCGAAGCAGCCGACGCCGCTGGTGCCAGCATTCTAGCCGGACTGCTAGGCGGAAAACAGCGAATGCTAGTTGACGTTCGTGATGCTGATTTGGCGAACGATATCAATACGCTGGTTCAGTTTCTTGAATTAGCTGTTTTACCGGTGGCAGCCGGTCTGGAAGGATTGAAGAGCAAGCGAAATCGTCTGAAGCTAGTCTTTCCAACAGTAGGGCAATTACTCCATTACCGAAAGACTATGGCCCTGGCAGCGCCTGAAGTTGTTGCTCTTTCAACGCTCGGTTTAGACCCGGTCGAAGACCGAGACAACCTGATCGTCATTATTGCGCCGAGTCCTGACGATATTGAAGGGTTAGAAGCCATGAATAACCTTTTGGAGGGAAAAAATTCCCCTCCCATCCCGAAGCCGGTGGTAGTAATAAATCATCACATGATACCCATTTCTGGACCCGCTGCTAAATTTGAAGTGGCGTACCACCTGCGGCTGCTTTCCGTTCAGTACATATCGGGTGACGTACCCAAGGAATTTCTGCCCTCACTAAATAGTACGGCTAGTGCTCAGGATAACACATCCGACGATGATCTACTCGAAGCCGCAGTAAAACACGCACTCGGCAGGGCAACGCATAGCGGAATGACTCGGGCTATGGTGGTTAGAGCATATCCTAGACCGTGGCATGTCTTCGTTGATACATCACCTGATACGGACGCTGATTTTGAGGTGGCCGCCACGTTCGACATAGAACCCGCAATGGATGAAATCAATAAAGCTATAATAGAATGTCTGGAAGGTAGTGAACAAGAAGATGAGCTTGTGGCAAAGCAGATGCAGGAAGCTCTCGAAGCAGGTCAACTGGATAGGGTGAATGACATGCTAGCAAGAATGGGGATCGATATAACGGACGATGATGACGATGAAGACGAAGACGACGAGTGGAAAATTTTCCGAACGGATAGTGTTTAATTGTGCCTTGAGAGGCAGCAAATGGCAAATCCAGCCCCCCAAAACAATGGTCGGCAGTAGCGAGCATCGTTCGGGGTCAACTTTTCCACCTATGTTGACCATTAATCGCCGAAGGTCAACCCAATTAATAATGCGCAGCTTGACTGGCATCCTAGAGGATGTAATGCGTTATCTATGGTAGCTAAACGTTATTTAACGCTAAGTTTTTGGATTTTTTGTTCAAGCTCAGCAACTTGTCGCTTTGCTTGATCGCGTTCATCCTCGAGCGTTTTCTGACGCTCAAGTGCTTTCTGTAGGGCGATCATCATCTGGGCTTCGAGCATAGCGATTCCTTCGGTTATCTCTTTATTCTGCGACTGTAAAATATTGTTTTCAGCTTTTAACAGAAGCAGCTGTTTGTTTTCTTTTTTTAACTTTGCATGCTGCTCGAACACGTCCCGAAAAGGAGTGATGCGCTCCTCGTAATCATGTCGGAACTTTTGCAATCTTGATTTCAACGAAGTGTTTTCAACGGATAGCTGTTCCACTTGATCCCTCAGACGGTTGACTTCATCAAGATGATTCTGAGGTTCTTCGTCGATCGAGTGTAGGACCGTTCTGCCATTCAACTTCACTGGTTCACGATAGGCTTCAGCCAATTGTCGATTTAGTGAATGGTCCTTAAGTTCATCGCTTTCTGACGTATACGACTCATTGTACGAATCTCGGAGCGCGCTGTGGTCAGGTTTAGTTCCATGTTCGGCATCGACTTCTCTATGGTCAATAGCAATAGAACCGGACGGCCAGCCATCTGTAATATGAAGCGTGAAGTGCTCCACAAGCACAGTTTCCTGTTCGGCAACTAGCGAAGTTTGCCACTTTGGAGAAGGATGAACAACTGAATCACATGGTTGACCATCTATTGGTTTTCTCACGTAAAAGGCGGAAGATTCAAGTGGAGTTGATTGTTCAGTCTCTAAATCCTCGTAGGCAGGCGCCAGCTGATTGTTGATGGCTGAACCTTCCTGGCTGAAAGTGAATTCCTCACGGAGCGACGGAATAGGTAAAAGAAGGGTAGGAGAATCATTTCTTCTGCCGCTGTTCATATCTCCTGTCGATCGTCTGGATTTATCCCGCCGCCTTCGCCGACTGTTACATTCGTCAAGGAAGTATGATGGCGTCGCCGTTGGCGCCAAGTCAGTCGAACTTGCACTTTCATTAGTTGACCCCAACGTGTCACACGCTGGGGAAGCGTCATGGTCGGGTGGCGTTAGTGTATTGCGGAGTGACGGAATTGGAAGAAGCAAGCTAAGGGAATCCGTTCTTCGTCGTGCGCGAGGGATAGGAGGTGAAATGTCGCGGATCGTCCACTCTGTGATACAATTTTCCTCGTCAATGTCCATGAGTCGATCAGTTTTGGATTCCGTTGCGCTGTTATGAGAAATGGCGTTATCGCTTTCTGGAGTTCTCAGAGTAGTGAGTCCGTCTGTTCTGGGATCCGTTGCGCTGTTCTCAAAGACAGTGCTATCGCTTTCGGGAGTAGTCAGCGTATTGAGTCGCTCTATTTCAAGATCCGTCGCTTTATTTGTATCAAGATTGCAGTTGCTTTCTGGAGTCGTCAGTGGTTGGAGTTTGCGGTCTAGCGACGTTTCGTGACAAGTCTTTCCAGTAGCCACCACTTTTTGTGCCGAAATGGGGTTCGCAGGCGATACATTTTCCTGATCGTGTCCGATAGCGGGGGAAGTGGTGGATTGGGCCATGTGCTCTCGTAACGATGGGATGGGCAGTAAGAGAGTAGACGAATCGGTCCGTCGACGACGCATGAATTTCGAATTGTCGCGAGATTCGGCGCCGCGAAAACTCGTCGATTGCCCTACGGACCCTTCACCGTAAGGTGACTTTTGGAAAATAGAGGTAAGTGGAGAAACCATGTCACTGTCAAAGGAGAATCAGCGTTTGTCGCTGTTGGGGCTTCAATATCTTGGACCGACAATGTCCGAGTGTGCACTCTTTGGTGTAATTTGGAGGGTTTCGAGTCAAGAGTCCGCGGAGCATTCAAGTTTTGTGTCATAAAAGGGCTTTTTTGTGCATTTTGTGACCGCGTTGCAGGGCCGGCGCCTATCAAAGATTTTCCAGAGGAGGAAGAAAAACAAGGAGACTTTTTTTGGGAGTCCATTTTGGCTTTTCTTCTCCTCCAATTTCTTTTCCTTCCACAACTTAAGCTGCTCTTCGCGCGATAGATTAGACACGTTGCGAGACATCTTAGATAGCTTTTCATGGAAGGATAATGAAGAAGTGAAACACAATGAAATGGATCTCATCGCCTCATTCATTATTTTGCGTGATGGTGCGCGCTCATCGCTAAAAACCACACGTTTCTCACATAAGCAAGTTTGTCCTGCTAAAGCTTGGATTTGGACAAAATAATTGACATAAAGCTATTAAGCGGCATTCATATAAAGTACTATACGAAAAAGTGTTGTTCGTTTTTCCCCACGACTAGCTTTTCAGTCACGAGTGAGTCACAACCAGAAGAAAAAAGCTCATTATTGCGATTGATTGCATGCGTTCATTACAAAGTATCTCGCTTGCTTATCATTGCAAACGCAAAAATAAGCTAAAAGTAGGACTGAAAAGCAGTTTTATTGCTAGCTGAGAGAAAGATATTCATAAAGCCGTATTTTTTGAAATGGCCGCATCCGCACAACAAATTCGACGTCATGTTCTACAAACAATGGCCGGCGGTGCCGCCGTCATGTCCCTTCCCATCGGCGGATGGTGGTACTGGGCCAACAAGGAACGAAGTCGCGTTGCTGAAGCAAACCGGACGAAGATTCGGTTGCCCAATACACAAGATACGTATGATTATCTGATTGCTGAGAAGTGTCAACCAGGGGATGTTTTGCTATTCGATCGACGATGTGAGCATTGTGCGTCGGGACCTTGGGCAGCTTTGGCTTGCCTGGCCAGTAAACTCTTTCTTACAGGAAGCGAAAGTAGTTTCGATCATGCTGGATTGATCGTTCCGGGCTATGTCAAATCCAAAGCTGATTTATACGAAGCGACGAATTTATTACTTCTCGAAGCGACACCTCAAGGAATTGTCGCGCGACCTCTGAAAGATCGTTTGGAGCAATCTTTCTCGAAAACTATAGTCTTACTCCAGCTCAATTGTCCAGGTGAACGACGGAACGAAGAGAGTGATCCGGATGGCGCGCAGCGAGCGAGTGTCGAGCGAACGCGCAAACACGTGGAACGAGCTACGTCTCTTCCGAGACCAATGGGTGGCACTCGGAAGTGGAGACGGTCAAAAGAAGTCCTATTATCCTTGGATACATTCTACTATCAGTTTAGGAGGCGCTTTGCTATACGGAATGGGATTGCAAGATTATTCGTCGGGACCTGTGTCGCCTTCGGCATATCTTGTACTGATGGGACTTATCAAGGCATCTGCCGCACAGAGTATTGACGATAAAGAGAACCGTAGCATCAAGCCCGAAGATCTGATGCGCAACTATCAGCTTTTAAACAAAGATGCTGTTCGATTGAGGCCGGGGTGGAGGTTCCTATCACCCATTACCATCAAAGAGGGACCACGATTGTAGAATTTATTCATTAGTTAGTCGTAGATGCGCCTTTGTAAAGAAAAAGTAATCATGAATCATGACTTACAGGAGACTTCTTCGTTTTTCCCGCACTACGTACCTAGAGGTAAACGATGACTTCCATTGATTACCGTTACGACAAGGATCTTGCTCTACGGCGTCCGTTCGAAAACAATAAAACGGACGCGATAAACGGCACATAGCTCCATTGCTTCCATTGCGTCTTATAAAAATTACTCCGTACAATTTCTTCGTCTTTTTGCAATACATATTTCCAAAAAACGCCGAAAAGGAACTAAGTAGTGATATCATCTGTATTTTTGAGAGCAAACGAGCATGGATATCAAGAAACTGAAAGGTATGCGGAGACGGAGAACGTCGCAAAGTTTTGTCCCTCAATAAAGCGCGAGAAATCTCTTCACTGACCACCTCCTTTTGATGATCGAAAACATTAGTCGCTGAGCTACAGAATGAATTAAAACGAAGAGGATTAGCCACAGATGGTCTAAAGGCGGATTTAGTTAATCGATTACAGACGCGCCTAGATGAGGAAGAGTTCGGGATGGTAGATCCTCCGCCGGACGAGCCTCCTGTGGAGATAGCTCCAACAGCAGCTATAACTACTACTGCTACCGCTCCTTCACCTCCTAAATCTGCCGCTAAAAGCAGCCAGCAAAAAGCTGAGCCGAAAGTGGAAGAGAAGAACGAAAAACCAGCTCCGGCAGCCAAAGTGGAAGGTCCTGTGGTTGAGGTGAAGTCTGTGCCCGCGAAACCCATGCCTTCCGGCCTTTCTTTCGAAGAGCAAAAGAAGCTACGAGCTGCTAGATTCAACATTCCAGTTCTAGAAGTAAAAGAAGAAAAGTCAAAGGAAAAAGGGGGTAAACGAGAGCCAAAAGACAAACGGGGCAAGCGTGACAAGAAGAATGATCCACCGAAGCATAGCAAACGCGCCAAGACAGAGCCAAAAAGGAGCGAAAAAGAGATTTTACCTAAGGAAGAGATCGAAAAGTTACTCGCGCGAGCCGAAAAGTATGGCGGCGACCCCAAGCGGACGGAGGAACTCAGGGTTATGCTTCGTCACTACCGATTTAACCCCTAATGCAACGTAGGACCCAAGATGCAGCCCACTTATATTTTGCATTCTAAAGAGCAGTAGAAATCGAATTGAAACGGCACTAGGACAACAAAGATACAAGCAGATCTCTCTCGTTTCTTCAAAATGTATCTTTCTATCTATCTTATTTCCAACATGGTCGAATTAAACTACAAGGGCCCGTCAACGATAGCAGAATATTTTTCAAAAGGGTATCCAAATCATCTCCGCTGGGTCCGAAATCAAAACCGCGTAAGCTTGTCGCTTTTCGTAGGGCAGCGGAACGACGATTAGAATCTGTTACTCGGGAGACTCCTGGGAGTGGCTCGATCACAGGAAGTGCCACCCTGCCCAGGAAATCTCTTTTGAAAATTTTCGTTCCGACGTAAATGCCTTCCTAGCAAAGTGCAATGACTGCGTCCTTTGTGGAGAGCTTCTGGGTTTCCGTTTGGTGAGCACTGGAGAACGATCGACTCGGGGACTGACTTTGCTTGGGCTTTTGTGGGTTACGTGTACGTCATCGCGGGGAGCCACAGGCCGAGCAGCTTCTCCATTCTGGTCTTTATAACCACCTTGAGTGGAAATGGAGCCTTCTTCAGAATTGGCGATCGAAGTTGTGGGTACAGCTGAGCTCTGAACAAGAGGAAGCGGTCTCATTAGTGCGAGGCTAGAGTTTCTCCGAGTTGGAGAAATCTTCTTCCAAGAAGACAGGAGAGAGCTGGTTCGACTTGGAGATGTGATGTTATCAGTCGTTCGTCGCTCAGTAGTATTTCCAAATTTCTTGCTAGTGGTCTTTTTGAAAGGCGAATGAAATTTGTCTGAAAGAAAAGATCTGGAACGGTTCGGCGAAGCAAAACAATCTGCCTGGTTGGAGCTTCGCTCCTTTGCCTCGCCACTGACCCTCCATCTTCGGCAGACATGGTGTATCGTGCACTTCGAGCTTTCTGTAAGCCTAAGCCTGGACGGGAGGAAGACGTAAGGGTTCTCGTCGAAGCATCTGTCAAAACTTGCGGCCTTGCTTCTCCTCCAGTATCTTCCGCTCCGATGATTTTCTCATAAACAGCTAGGAGGTCCTCGTGCTTTGTATACATTTCACGTGCACTTTCAGCCTTGAGCATGGAAGGACGTGAAGCTGAAGAGTGATCCGATCTCGATAGAGCGCCCATACTACTCTGTCGTTTCTGATAAATATGCTCCGAGCGTGACAAAGAATCATGACATCCGGCAGCAGTCCGATTCGTATTCTGACCCATTAAACATCTTTCCGAACTTGTACCTCGATTCTTCGTTTTCTCCTGATGCACAAAGAAGCCACTGTTGCCTCTCACCACGCGTCTAGGACTCCTTGGACTTAAATCATTGCTAGGACACTTTTCCAGGCCGAGTAACATCATAGCTTCTGCAAGTCTACTCGCCATATCTGCTTCTTGTTGTTTTCCTAGATCTCCGCTTCGTGTCCGTACTACACGCCTTGGATTTGTTGCGCTATTACAGGGACTGGACGAGGGCTTCGAGTCGGGATGCTCGTCCGCCTTATCAGCCTGCCGACCCAAGACCAGAGCTTGACTGTAGGAGCGTTCAGATACGTCTGTTGACCATACACCTCGCTCTCCTGCTTCTATAGATTTATCATCGTCGTCGCTAACATCGTTTGAGTCGGCAAAAGAAATGCACCCAAAGCTGTTCGTACTATTCGAACCCAGCAAGATTGCACCGCTGGATGCTACCTTTTCAACAAGCGACTGGCGCTCTAAAGAATTACGTGCTTGCGAAATATCACCGCTTTCTTCGTTGGGATCAAGATGAATGGGTGCAACAAACTCGTGCGCCGGGTGTTTCTCAATTACTCGCGCTAGAGGCTTGGTTACATGTTTCGGAGACAGCTGTCGTCGCGGAGAGCTAGTACCGTTAAAAAGAGAGTTGATGGGCGGCTGACGAGTACAGTTCGACATGGACAACGCACGTGGTCCACGCATACCAGGTGCACCGAAAGTTCCTTTTCCAGCGAGATTATTCAAGGATTTTTGTTTGTGCGATAAGGAAGTCGCACGACCAGGTTTAATTTCCTGAGTCAAAACGCTATGCGAATCAGAGCTCGTCATTTTGTCGAAAGGCATAGAAGAAGATCGTGTGCGTGCTCTCGTTCCATTCTCTGCCTCGGGCATTGCATCGCCGTATCCATACACGGCACGGTCGCTGGGAGACGCTTCGTCTACGACTTTCAGATTGCTGATGGACATGTCGCTCTCGGATACGTCGATTGCCTTTTCCACTGTAGTCTGCTTGATCGTTACGATCGAATGCGAACTCAACTGCGGGCTTTGATTGAGCGATATAGCGATAGCAACGGGATCTCGTAGCTTGGTCCACCCGGAGGGGCGCCCGTCGATCTCGCCTTTTCCCTTCTTCATTACTGTAGAGGAACTTATGTCAGCAAGTAGTACAACATCTTGCTCGTCAGTCCTCGAGGAACATGTTTGATGATCCGTTTCACTGTTCCCATCCTCCATTTCGGTGTATGTCGGTTTCGCTGTTTCGCCTCGCTTCGTCGATCTCTTATTCTTCGAAATGAGAGCATTCAAGAACGTCATTTTGATCGCAAATCGATATCCAAAAGCGTGTCGAGCTGATTTCCAAATGAATGTAGCACGACTTTGTTTTGTTTGACCTGCTAAGCCACAGGCTCCTTCATTGGATTCCTCTCGAAGTTTGCAGACACTTCACAGTTGCCTTCATCTGTTTGGTGTTTTGTTTTCGGTTCATGCAAGAGGGAGGCGAAATTGATCCTTACGGATCGAGGTTCCCTTCCCAACGGGTCACTAATAATAAGTAATAACCGGATGTATTGTGGAAAGTGTAAATAGGCGTCCGTCTTTCAGCAAAAAAAATCAGTCATTTCGGCTTCCTCGTTCACGATGCCCAGAGAACTACTACTGGAAATGACCGCGTGTGTTCCGCTCTATCCGTTATCCTTCTTCAACGAGAACAGCGACGACTACTGAGGTGAAAGAAATCGCCGATGTCAATGAGTTTTTCGTCAGTATGCCTTGGTCACGGATCGTATTTTTGGCCTCAATTGCGCTTGAAAAGCTCCGTATGACGTCAGCCTTGTAGTACCTTTTTCTCGCTCTATTTCTCACTCTCTCGTTGGAAGTAGGGTGTCGTACTGGTTGATACTTAGCCTGAACAGACTACATAACCCAAATACTCCGTAGTTATCACGTTCAGCTAATTTCAATTTGCTTGGTTATAGAGAGAAACTGTTTGTTTCTAGAGCAATAAAAATCCATTTTGATTGCGTTTTGGCTTAAATAAATGCATCCTGTGCTGAATACAGCTTTTGGTGAGCAAAGAAATCGAAACAATGTGAAATTGTCAGCAACATTTAGCTCGACCAGTTGTAGGTGTTATGAACAACGTAGGTCAAACATCGTAATGAAGTTATCAAGCTGAGTTGCAAAACCGTTGTGGACGTACTGCTGAGGTCTATTCGTTTGTATCAAACATGAGCCTCTCGTACTCTTGCAAAAGTTGGTTGAGCGTATCGTGACATGTGTAGCTTCTTGCAACAGGATTGCAAACATCCAATTCGTGTACCTTTTTTCGTACTGCAGGTTGTTTTTTAACGGATGATCCAGGTCCCAAAGCGGAGGTATGGCGAGTGCTTCTTTGTCCGACGGATGTCGAAATAGGTTGAAATAACGAAGTGGCCCCCGCCTCCGAAATCGCACGCCGGGGTGAACGACGATTACAGCCGACCCCCATCACGGCTTGTTGCGACGTTGGTCTTGTGATTACAGGTCCACGCAAAACGGTACTTTCTTTAAAGAAGGATTCTCTTGGGGATTGCCGACTCTGATCACTAACTAGTAAGGGCGATTTTACGTAGCCTTGTGGTTGAAATGGACAACTCTGGACTGCATGGTCACTTTTTGATAAAAAGAGTGCCCTATCACTCTGTTGCTGACGAGATGACGTTGCATGAGTTGGGAGCCTTTGTTCGGAGGTGTATCGCCTTGCGCCTCGAGTATTTGGCATTGATCGGCAATCCGGTGGAAGATAGCCCATATTTGCCCTTGCAATACCTCTTCGTGATTGAGGTTGAAATATAGAAAAGGCCGTAGGATTGTTTGCGGCAACAAGGGCTATATCTTGCTCAACATTAGTTTCGATCCCCGTAACGCTCGTAGGGGATCCTAATTTGCTCTCAGTATTTTTGTCGTTCACAATTGACTTTCTCAACGCCACATTGCCTTCGTTTTGGCAGATTTGCGAGTTGTAAATGTTGATTGTTTTCCGAATGGACTTAAAGTGTCTGCCAGTGGATTTAATGCCTATTCTTGCAGATTTAGAAGGGCTATCTACAGCAAACATCGATCGACATTCCGATGCCAGTGCCCTTCCATTGAGAGAATTCCATGACTCGTCACATTTCGTGGTAGACTCAGTGATGTCATCGTCGATATGAACTTTGTTTACTTTGCCAATTAGACCGGTAGACACACGAAGCGGGGGCGGCTTCAATATAGGTGTTGGTGACGTCTTCATTGATGTGGATGTCGACTTAGCTCTATGCCGGCTGCCTAAAACTTTATTCAACAAGTTGTAAATGATTTTCTTTCGTTGTAATGAAAGATAGCACCAAGCGCAAACAGCAAGCAGAATAAAAGGAACTAAATACTCCGTAATATTATTAACAAGCAAGGCGCCAAAGCGACAAACGCGACAAATGAGAAGAGCCGAGCGAGATCATTATAGATTTTCGTGTACTTTCGCTCGCATCACATTCGTCGAATGTTCACAGGAACAATTAAGCCAGACATCATATGCCCTACACTTTCTCATTGTTGAAGGGGATGGCTTAAATGAGAAAGGTACATACCATCCTACAAGACACAAGACACCGCCAAAATTCAAGGAGGCATCGGGCATCGATGCTCGGGATCGAATCGATGTGGATAAAGGATTGAGAATTGAGTTCAGTCGTCAGTCAATCGTCAGTCGTCACCTGTCTCGAATTCCGCTAGGGTTTTCAACCGAGAAAATGTTTGTTCCAAGCTCTTTTGCAGATCTACGAATGAAGATATCTACAAATATTCCAGCCAATAGTTCAACACAGAATAAGGAACAGAATGATTCGTTGCATGAGCGAACAAACGACTGGTCTAACTCGTGAAATAAAGCACACTTTTGACTCAGTACCAGGTAGGATAAAGACATATCAACCTGTTTTATAAAATTACAGCACCTAAAGATATCTTTAATCACGGGAACGTCATATTTGTGAGCAAGCCATAGGACGTGGAGATGCATTTCCTGCGTTTCTTCAGTTAACTTCGAGTCCCTCGCCCGATATTTTATTGTATTCATCAATTATTTCCTGCACAGAAAGATCTCTGTGGCTATTTTGCATGAAGTTAGGAGCAACACGAGAAACTACTCGTCGCGGCTGTGCAACGCCGGGAAGATTTATTTCTAACTGGAGCGACCGGCCGCTGCTATGGAGTAGACAAATTTTTCTTGACGGAGTCTGGTTGCAGGCTTTGCCTTGTAAAGATATGCAAGAGCTGGACTTTCTAACTGGTGTAAATGGAGGTTTGTTACTTCCGCTCTCTCCATTCCTTCTAGATCTGCTCGGTGTCGCAGCTCTTTGCTTCAGAGTTTGATTTGTTTCATCATCCGGCAATGTAGTAGAGGAGTCAACGCCCCCAGTCATCCCAAAAAGGAATTCCTACGAACTACCATTCTGCGGCTTCCCTTCGACGGGGTCAGCGGTTGAGTTCGCCCTCCTGAATTGTTCTTGATTACCAACCGGGCACGGACAGTTTTGGATTCATTCTTGTCACGCCCCTCGTGCTTGTCTTGCAATGAGCAAGCTTGGATGGCGTCCTCAATTTGTCCAACCGGAACTCTGAGTGAGCGCGATTTTTGCAGGCGAACGGCCTGTTGCTGCTGCTGCTGCTGCTCCTGTTGATTTGAATCGAGGGTCGAACAACTGCCTTGGAGGCAAAGGCTTTTCTTCGAAGAGTCGTCGACCTTCGCCGTCGACGAAGAATTGTTTGGCATTTGGATCAGTCGCATGGCAATGAAGCAATCAAAGTAACAGAGATCACAGCATAAACAGTTGCTTGATAAGAGAAAGTGAGAGCTGAAAAGATGTCTTCTGTCGTCTTTTCACTGGTTCAATGAGCTGAATCTACTCGTATTTCTTTATTTTAGGAGTGAATAGCCGGGGTAATTATTTTGTCGTAGACATGTTCTTTCGAATTATTTTGTCGCGTCATACGCCGAGCCCTCAACGAGAGACTATATGCTAATGTGTAGTATTCTACGGATAGCGGAGTATCTTTCATCTTTTACTATTGACCATTGACTAAGTAACGGTTTTATACCTTATGTTGTTCGAAAGAGTCTTTGTGTCTTTGTCCAAAAGCCAAAAGCGCCTTAAACCTTAAACCATAAACGTCCGGATGATGTTCTGTGTTCTCCAGTTCTCCACTTCAATGTGATGTGTATTGCTGTATTGCTCATTGCTCGGTTGTCGGTTGTGTCTTCTTCGCATCAAATAGGGTACCTGGTAGGGTAGGGGTAGGGGGTAGGCATACTTCACGCTTCTGCTCTTTACTCTTTACTTCTCTTCCAAGAACGAAGAATATAAAATACGTACACCTTACACAGTGCTGAAGTTCCCGTGACTATACTTCTCTTCCAAGAACGAAGAATATAAAATACGTACACCTTACACAGTGCTGAAGTTCCCGTGACTATAACGTGAGCAAAGATGACTAACCTGTAACCTTGATTAGAGTTGACGATGATTAGTTTGGCGATTGGCGATTGGTGACTGACTGTAAGGCGCACGTTATACCTGGGAGCTTGGCGGAAACTGCTCACTCCGAGCGGTTTCAGAATTTCGACCTTGTATGTCGTACCGTTATACACCCAATTAAAAAGGAACTTCTTTTCGGCGATAATTGTTTACTCTCAGCGCGCGGAACGGTTATATTACTTAGCAGTTGAAACGTGTTAAAAGTTTATTAGCTAGAGAGAGAAATCTCTCTATAGAGAGAGAAATCTCGCTTTAGAGAGATTTTTCTCACTATAGCGAGAGAAATCTCTCTATAGAGAGATTTTTCTCTCTATAGCGAGAAAAAATCTCTCTTCTCGAAATGCACGTGTGTCCAAATAAATATTTCAATTAAGGTTAAACTTGATCCGTCAATTCATTTTTCTCCAATCAAGAATCATCCAATGAACAAACACAAAAACAAAAAGACTTCGGAGTTGTACACACTCTTCTATTTAATGAACTACAATTCGTCCTCGAATATCTACTCATCAATCAACCTCTTCAACAGGCTCATCGGGGCTGAGCTTTGGAAAGACGAATAGCACGTTTGCAGGCCGAGTGCCATTCTTGGCTCTGTGTGCTGGTTTACGACGATCCAATTTCAACTTCACTTTTGTTTTTACTGTTACAGGCCCGCTTTTGATCCGTGGCTCATCTTGGACAAAGTTTGTCGTCTCCATGCTGACTGAAGAGTCTGGCGAGTTTCCGCGGTCTGGGGCTGCTTCGTTTTCCATCAGCAATAATGTGCCGCTATTCTCAACAAGCCCGTCATCGTCTACTGGGGCCATTTCAAGCTGAAGCATCCGATTGCTTGCCCGTTCAAACTGTTGCATGTCATGATCCACTGCGCTCTCGAGCCGCAAGATGGCCTGTTGTTCGTCAGCGAGCTGTGACTGCAGAAGCCGTAATCGTTCACTAATCCAGCCTTGTTTAATCTCCAGTGCATCTCGGTTGCATCTCAGTTCATTGAAAGCGTGCTAGAAACATTCCACTCATACTCGTCCAACATGGCTTTCTCTTCAAGCTTCAGGACCGCATGCTGTTGTCCAGCCGCATGTGCATGAAGCTGCTGCAGTTTTTCCCGGCCTTGTTTCAGCTGCATCTCTAATCCTTTCAGTCGCTCATTCTGCTCAAGAACTCGATTCTTTTGATTGTGAAGCTCGCGTTCATTGTAGTTGACGCTGTCTTGAGGGAGCAACACTGCACCTTGCTTGTCAGTCAGCTGTGCATTGAGAAGCTGCAATTCGCCTTGTTTGTTTGCTTTCTTGATTTCAAGAGCATTGACATCTTCAGTCAACACACGAAGGTGCTCGGCTTTTTCTCGCTTCTTCTGGTTGCTGAGAGTAACAAGTCGCTCGAGCAACATTTTCTCTTGCTCTTTCACTCGAATCTGTTCTTCGACGGCTTGAAGATGCGCTTGATCTAGACGGAGGCTTTCCGTGGATTCAACGGAATATTGCTCGAGCTTGATACGGTCGTGCTCAACCTGCTGAAGGCTTTTCAGAATCTGATCGCGTTTGAGATGGACATCTTTGTCTTGGCACTGAACTTCTTCCAGTTTTGTGAACAAGCCCGACTTTGCCTGCTCCTGTTGTTTGAGGAGATGCCGTGGGTGGTCATCTTCTTCCTTAAGGTCCTGTGTGTTGCTTGCCATGCTTGCCGCGAACGTCAAGAGTAGAAGGCGGATCAATTCGCTTGTATGATCGAATTGATGCTCGATGATAGTATGATAAATCTGTAGTAACATAGACAAGTCAAAATTGAAGAATTAGCTTAGTTGGTAGACATAGTATCATCGCTGCTGTCGTCGTCTGAGTTACCTTCTTCGTCACTCAATTCCAAGTCTAATTCTTGCTCACGTTCCGCGTTCGACTTCAAAGTTTCTTCCGGCAAAGAGCTTCTTGTTCACCCAACAACTGGCCAGTAGTTTCTTCTCCGCCCGACTTGCGTGGCCGAGCGCTTCTTTTGCTTCGGGTCTTTGCTAGTGTTATGGATTTTCATCATACGCTTCATCCGCTCTGCCAATTCATCTAGCTTATCCTTTTTAGCAGGAGTTGAAGTTTTCTCAAAAGAGTCATCAATCTGCACTCGCCACATCACGTAGATAACGGTCCACTTCATCTTCTTGAACTTGGTAGGCAACACGTGCTGAATCGCCGTCAGCTCGCTTCCATGGATCTTACTCTGCCCATCTGAGGAACCGGCGATCATCAAACACACAGCACTTGTGATTCAAATTGAGCTGGACGGTGCGAGTTTGAAGTACGGGGGTTTCACGGCTTTGTGGCAAAGGTCTGTGTCATCGCCATAGCCTCGCCGAAGTACATGTCGGTCGCTTGCCCATACTTGTCCTCGTCCCGTTCAACGTCGGCCATGATATCAGGATTCATGTAGAAATATGCCGGTGCCGTCGGAATGGTAAGGCTAATGCTCATACCATCCGGTGCCAGCCGTGCAGAATACTTCCCAATGTCGTTTGGATCGAGAACAGGCAAGCGCCAAATCAAACGCTTTCGCAACCCCCTTCTTCCGAGTCATGTGCACAAACGGAGTAGCTATCCCGAGGATGCTTTCCGGATACAAGCGGTTTTGGAACACATCGACCTCAATCTCAACTACGTCGTCAAAAAGCAATGACGCCATGTTCTCAGTCGCCTTTGCAAATGATCGAGGCAACGAGCTTGTTTTTCTGCGCTGCAGGTGAAGACTCCAATGCAATCAAAGTGTCTTGATCACTGGAGGAGGATGAAGACTGGCTTGAGGGACTGTCTGGACTGGTGTCTGAATTGTCTCGATCTGTAGAAGGGCGGATACCAGCTTTCTCTAGCACTGACTGGTAATCTTCAATCGAAAGTAATCTCCACTTGGCTGTAATGTGTTAGAAGGAGCTTTGAAAACAAGAAGAATAGTAGGAAACCATACCTTTTGAATTTTGTTTTCCACTTGGCGTTTTCCTCTTTCGCCTCACGCCGTAAAGTCGACTCTTGGACTTGATGAGATTTCCCAACTTGAAGCGGGGCTCTCGGCTCAAATCTTTCGTAAAGCCTCCGGCTTGTTCGATGTCGCGAAGAAGCTCGTTGAGTATTGGCTCTGGAAGTCCGAACGAAGAGAGAGAGCGCTGGCTTGTTTTGTTGATGCAGATCTAGTTGCAGAGGATGATTTCTTCATCTCCGCAAAAATAATGCGTTCTGAGTTCTGAATCTGGTTGATCTGGGCCTCTTTTGGACAACGATGTACGATGTATCATGTATCCTTGATGTTCAGGGTTTTCTGTTCTCTCAAACTTCGCAAGTCGCAAGAATCCTAAAAACGTCCGCTTTATTTTAATTTTGTATTGCCCTAATGCCTAGTTGCGTAAGAACAGAAGCCGCTATCGTATGAAGTGTAGCAAATTCGTTTTCTAGATATGCCAGGTTCCTAATATATCGAGTTACTGTTTCATCCTAAATCACGAATTCCTAAATGAGTGTCTTGGGGCAATAATAATTGCTCGGTAAAAAGTGACAAACGACAACGACAAAACACAAAACACACGTTGATCAAAAACCAAAAACATTATCATTGTTTAAGTTTCCTTCAAGCAACTTTCACTTTTCAGCTTTTGTTGCATTGATTCTGATGATTCTGATCGAAGAAACTTTGAAGGCTGACAATCTGTGTGACTAAATCAACAAAACCTACCCGGGGCCCGCTTTGCTTCTTGTTCTTTCAACGCTCTTTTCTGGCTACAATGGCCTTTCTCTTTACACCCAAGGAGATGATGGTGAAAGGCCTTCTCTTGATACCCAGCTATGATGTCAGTCGCATTAAAAAGCTCTGTCAAAACACCAAGCTGAAAGACTTTAAGCATTGGTATGGAGCAACGCCGGAAGTTAGCAGCGCAATTTGGAAAGATCTCCAAACGTGTGACAATGTCTCGAATCGAATCAATCCACGAAAGGTAAGTTCCTTGCACTCGATCACAATAAAAACACCATACCTCTAAACCTTTACATGGATAGGCTCGTGTGGAATACTTTTTCATGTCTTTACATTTCTTGAGAAAGTATCCCACAGGTGAAGAACAAGCGAAGTTGTTCAACATCAATCGAGAGACGGTGTCGACTTGGACATGGTTCTTTCTCGAAAAGATCGCAGTCTTGGAGAGCCAGAAGATTGTTTGGCCGAAAGAGTGGGAAAAAGAGCGGTACGCTGCTGCAAGGAAGAAAGGGAAAGACCAGCAAGATGTCTATGCTGTTAGCTTCGGATGTTCGGTCGATGGAACTCATGGTCGTATCCACGAACCGTCAGTGGGAGAGCCGCAGTCAAAGAACCCAATCTACTTCTCGCACAAATCTCATGGACCTGCCTTTGCTTACGAATTTGCAATAGATATTTTCCAAGATCGTCTTGTTTGGATGAATGGGCCTTTTCCTGCGTCTACCCCCGATAGAGAAATCTTCAAAAATGGTTTGATGAAAATGATACCCGATGGTATGCGTGTTGTGGCAGATAGCGGATACTCGGGAGAGAAATTGAAGCATATTATTAGTGGCCCAAATCCCCGTGACAGCAAAAAGTTGCGTAAATTCAAGTCGCGAGCAAGGTCGCGTCAGGAAGATTTCAATGCGCGTCTCAAGAACTACAAGATTTGTGCCGAAACGTTTCGCCATGATCGATACCGTAAAAAGAGACACAAGGCATCGTGGACAGCTGTAGCTATTATATGCCAGTATCGAATTGAGCATGAAAAAACGTTTTGGAGTGTTTAAAGAAAGATAGAAGAACTAAAGTTTTCAATGCTGAACATTGAGCAAACCACTATTTATACATTGTATCTACTTCTTAGATTTCTTACTCTTCTTCAACTTCTTTGATTTAAGATAAGCTATGAAGAGCTCGCGACGTTTCTCTTGCCCGATATGCTGGCGAAACGTACTGCGATCGAAAACTTGGTACGCCAAATTGCTCAGGTAAAGCTTCTTAAAACCCAACGATTCGTCAAGCTTGGCTCTCACATCACAACGAAGCAATCGTTGAGCTTCAGATCCATCCCAAACAGGCTTTCCACGCCTATCAATTACTTGCTTGGGGAACACGGTACGATCCCGACGAAGAGCATCTTCGTCCGCGGCCGCAGAGGCATACAGTTCGAGATGCTCCTTCCGAAGTCTTTTGAGGTTGGGAGAGAAGTTCTTGAAAGCAAACTGCTGAAAAAGTTCCCGCCGATCAGAAAGATTGTAGACCTCTTCCGCTGACATTTTGGTTGAGTCAATAGGCACGTGGCCGCTCACAAGATCATTGACAAGCTGCTTCTTCGCTTTGGACTTTATCCAGAGGTTTCCTTCCTTATCCTTTGGTCCCTCCCTTTTGGCCATTTTTCGATGCAGACCTTTTAAAAGAAATTCCGGCTGATATCAAATTACTCTTTGTTGAATGGAAACAATCTTCTTATTTCAATGGACTTGTCAAGAAGAACAAATACGGAGTATAATGTGTTTTGAGTGCGACGAGTTTTCGTCGAGTTCGTTAAACATTGAAAAGCCTTAATTAAAAAGCGTCATATTTTCTGTTGAGGTTCGTGGCGTACTCATTTGCGCTAGAGAGAGAAATCTCACTTTAGAGAGAGAAATCTCACTATAGAGAGAAATCTCTCTATGGCAACAAGCAAAATTACATAGGGAATAAGGTGATTTACTATTATTGTATAAAACGTGAACTAGAACCGGATGCTGGTTGATACAGTTGTGTACTAAATTGATTCTTTTGTGTGATGACATGTCATATAGACTAAAAGTGTAAAGATCTTGTCACGGAGAGACTTCCGACAAGCACCCTGGTACATTTTCATCATTCGATCTTGCTAAAAAACGCTTGTAATTACATTGTATGTTGGAAGGTAATAATTGTTGATTCATAAATAAAAAAATGCAACAAGTTCGATCAAGGCACCGATTTCAATTTGAACAACTGCCTCAGACAGTGTCACCCGCGTCATCGAAACAGCCAACCAGAAGGAGGAAACAGGCATTTTCGTACCAACCATGGCTTTTGGGTGCGACGCGACGGCACAGTGCCGTACTTGCAATGCTTGGGGCCTTCTTTTCCTGCTAGCTATGCTTTCGATGACCAGGGTATTATCAATAAGAAGACAATTGGGCGACGCTAACTACCAATCACGAACGACTATTGTGTTTCCTCTTCTGCAAAATACAAGGGATTTTCACAAGCCCAGTTCAACCATGGATACCCATCGCTCGCCTAATTTCGGCGACGTGAAGGTTAATTTATATACAAGCGACGGTATGGAAAAGATTCGTCGAATTTACAGGGATATTAAAGCAGAAAGAGGAGAATCGCTCGACAGTAAGCACCCAGAAAGCGAGCGCTCGTTCTTTGATTATATTTACAACTTCGATGACGACTATCTCCGAAATCCATTGTGGACATGGGAGGATGATAAGATTCAGGATGAAAAGACATGTCGTCGAAATGCTTGGCATCGAAAAAGTCCCATGGATTGCAACTCCATGCACGAGCTGGACTTGCAAGGTCTATTGACCGAAGGAAAAGTGAAGGCATTGGGGTAAGCAACTATTCTTCGACGTGTTCACAACGCTTTTCGATTTATCACTGATGCCTCGTACGTCCAGCAAAGGAGGTTTCCGGGACGTCTTCTTAGTTCGCCACGGTGATGGCAGAAAGTTCGAAGAAGTTGTTTTCAAACAATACCATTTTGACTCAAATTACGATCATGAAGACTTTGAATACATGCGAATCGACTCTCTAGTGACCGAACTCTTCACGAGCAGCTCCCTCTTTCTAAACATTTATAGGTACGTAATAAAGTTTGTCAGAAGGACTTCCTATCCCGACTTCGACTTACTTTTGTGCGCAGCAATTGCGGTTTATCCACCATGGTAGAGGCTATGGGCGACGGTTGCGTCGAAGATTACGCAGTACCATTACAGAAAGAACGAGGCTATATTGAACTAGACGACAAAGATGATGTGGACCCGAAAAACAATCTGACCATCACGCAAAAGGTCAACTTTGCTCTGGACATGGCCGAGTCGCTCGCTATGATGCACAATTATCCGGGTGGGGTGATCGTTCATGATGACGTGCATCTGGAACAGTTCCTCCTCACAAAAGATCATATGCATGTCAGAATTCAAGATTTTAATCGAGCCGAAATCATGTTGTGGAACAGTGAAGATGAGGAATATTGTCGCTATCGAAATGGACCTGGACACGGCACCGTAAGTACAACAGACGAACCTCCTGACTTATTCATACTAAAGCGTTCTCATACATTTCACAATTTAGTGGAGATCACCCGAGGAGTATAGAGACTTGCCATTGGACGAGAAAATTGACGTATGGAGTTTAGGATCCAATTTATATGCTATGCTAACGGGTCTGAATCCATTTTACGAGATCGAGTCCGGAAAAGCCGTTAAGCAGAAAATAAAGGAAGGAAAGATACCTCCAATCGACCCCCGTTATCGCAAGCGAAGCTTTGGAGAACAAAAGTTGGTGGAAGCTATAGAACACTGCTGGGTAGCTGACCGCAATAAAAGGAGCAACATTTACGACGTGGTAAAAATTCTCCGCGAAGCCGCTACGAATCCAACTGGCAAAGCGACATTATAACAGTTTTAGTAAATGGACATTCATTGAAATACCCGAACGAAGCAGTCGATGCACGCATTAGAATCCGTGAGGCACAACACGAAACACTTAAAAGTTAGAAAAGGCCTCTCCGACATCTTGCATGACATAACTGTAACCTTAATGCTAGAGCACCTCATCATTGCGCTTTCAAAAAGCGCATCATTTTTGCGCAGATTTTGCCTCTGGAGTTCCATGCATCATGTTTATATAGTAACTTTGAATCCGAAACTACAAAACAGGCAGATTGAATCATTTTGTATGCACTTCGTTACCGTACCTTGCAGAAAATGAGTTCTGACGACGATAGCAGCGATGATCGACACCTCTGTTCCGGCGGACTGTCGAAGCTTTCGAGAGATAAGCAAAACGGAACAGTAATCCAACGACCACCTATACGAGCAAAATTAGCGTATGATTCCAGTGACAGCAATAATGAAATTGTGGTGATGCCACCGATGAAGAGTGCGATATCATCAGTTTTAACTTCGGGCCCCAGACTCACTGCTACCGGCTCTAATACCCGCGATCCTGTCAACATGGCAGATGATGAATCGTCGTCATCGTCATCGTCATCGTCTGATGACAGCACTTCTCCGTTTAAATCCACTTTAGCTCAGCGTCTAGCCCGTCGCAACGAGGCAGAAAAACTTACATCGAATGCTGCGCAAAGTAATGTGAAGCTCAAGGATTCGGAAAAGTCAAACCCATCAAACAGAAGCAGCAACCCAGTGCGAAAAGAAAACGCACATTCGTCGCAAGAAACCACCTACTCTATCGAAAACAAAGTAGGTCGCCTTAATATGGCTAACAGTCGACCCGAAAATTTGCCATCGCCCGCAAGTTCTAGCGATGAAAGCATTCGTTTGATGACGATAAGTAATGGTCAGCGAGCCATTGAAAACACTACAAAGTACACCTCACTCAATAGTGATAGTGACAGCGACGACTCATTGCTTGCGTCCTCGCAACTGAGGAATAACAAACCAGCTTCACGAACAGCACCAAGAAAAAATCCCATCCTTGCCAAGAAACCATCTGTGAAAGCCCAACAAAAGGAGTTAGCGAAAGAGATGAGAGAACAAGTCCGTCGGGACAAACAGTTGGCGAAAGAAATGGAAAAAGATCTACGACATCAACAGCGAATAGCCAAACAAGCTGCGGCTCAGGCAGAGAAAGATGATCGGAAGCGTCGACGCATCGAATCGGAACAGACACGTGGAAAACGCGCGATTGACGAACTGGCTATTCTAATGGAGCATTCGCTCTGTCATCACCAAGAGCTTACGCTTCGAAACGATCTGCAGGAAACAGGCTTTCTTGTTGATAGTTATCCCAGCGGCTTGGGGGGTGATGTAGTTCAATTCATTCGATGTGATTACGTCTTTGGTGGAGGAGCACGAGCGGTCGAAATGCTCAAGCAAAGCAAACGAGAAGAGTACCAGCATCTCCCTATTGTTGGCGTTGTATTTCACGATCCGATGAATTTCATTTCGAAGATAGAACGGGATGCACACGACGAAGACGATGATTATCCAAAGCTGGAATCATTTCTGAAAGGTCTTGAAGTCGGATGGCGAGCAGCATGGCGAGTTGGTGCAGAGCAACGTCCACGATTCATTTTCTACCTGAACAACGTACATGCGACGCTGGATCAACTTTGGGTGAAATCTCGGAGAAAGGACCAGTCCATGAAAGCTCCTCCAACTGGCGAAGAGCTTCAAGATGCCTTGATCTGGCTGTCCATTCAGTTCTGTGTCGACTGTATTCACTATCTTTGCCCCGAAGATCTGTCGACACAAATCACCAAAATGGCTGTGTGGTTGGCACGTGAACCGTACCAACGACAAATGACGGACCTGGAATGCGCCAAGAAGACAAAAATGCTGTGTTCTGACATGGATCCGCCTCTGGTTCGGTCGCAAGACTGCTGGAGACGCCAGCTTTGTCAAGTTCCTGGAATTAGCGAAACCATGGCATCATCAGTTGTTAGCTATTTCCCTACCATGCGTTCCTTATATCTCCGTTACCAAGACACTAGTCTGACGGAAGATCAAAAGATTCTTCTTCTTGCCGACTGTTTTGGACGTGAAGGACGGCGAGATGTAAAATGTTCAGATGCTGTCTATCGAATACTGACGAGCAAGAACCCGAACGAGCTGATCTGATTCGACCAAAATGATTAATTTTTTTTCATGCTCAAAAATGCGCGAGGATTCAACCGATGATTTACCTGGTACCGTACGCGATCACATTCTGTTCCCCATACCCTAGTAATAGTAAAAGCGATATTGACATGCTGCGCTTTATCTATTACTTATGTCACTAGAAACTTCTACGTCGTCGTCTTCCCGATCTTGATGAGAAGATGCCTCAACATCCTCCTGCGTTTGTGGTGGCTCTTCGTCATCACTTTCGTGAATTCCTAATCGCTCCTGCTCCCTTTCCACAAACTTGGCCAATCTTGGAGATAGGGCAGTCCCTATGAGGAGCTGCGTCGGATGCCATATGAGCAACGGCAGGGTATACAAGCCGACCGAGGGATTATCTCCGTATATCGAGTTGATCAATGGTATTCCGATCGCTACAGTTTTGTGCGTGCATCCAAACAGTCCGAAGACGCGCAGTTTTGGCTGATTTGGAAAAGCGAACGAGAGAAGAATCCAGGCGCTCGTCATGAGTGTAACGAGCGAAATGAACTGGAAAGTAACTGAAAAAATGGAATAAGATGTCAATACGGCGGAGCTTGAAGCTGAGAACAGGAAGCCCAGACACTTACTCATAAGGAAGATATCGCCGATCGAGCTTTGGGATTCTTTATCAAAGGTTTTGCAGAAGACAGTGTACACAATAAAGACGAGACAGAACTGCTGTAATTTCGCAAAAAACTTTTTTTGTTTCTTGTAGAACTCCACAACGGGTGGTGCCGTCTTTTGCAACAATTGGCCGAAGAGAACGGGCACAACAACTCTCAGCGTCAGTTCATAAAAGACCTTGACCAAATCCACATCACCCGACACTCCCAAGTATCCCAATATCAATAGAGGAGACAAAAGACTCCAATTAAATTGCCGAACGCTGAATTGAATACAGCAGAGGCTTCATCGCCGTTCGATGCCTTTGTTAAAATCTGACACCTGAATAAGGAAAGAAGTTCGTCAGCGACGCTAAAGTGACCAACGAAAGTCAACACAATCCACCAAATGAACGTACATGTTGATTGTCATGGGTAAACTGGCACAAATGACCATCCCATTCGCTAAGTCCTCAGACAGAATCGAAGCAGCCTCTAAACCTCGAGATAGACCATACACCAAGGCAGAACAGACGCCAAAGCTATACAACTGAACCAGCACGTTAAATCGAATTTGTTTGAACGCATTCGAAAATTCACTCGTTTTGAGACCCAATCCTGCCATGACAAAAATGAAAATGACGACGAGCCACGTCGCTGTAATATCGGGGGCCAAGTACGTTGCCCCGATGGGCGGATATGCCCGCGCCAAAAGAATCGCGACAAGAATATGTATCAGAAATTCATTTTCCCAGTAAAAAGCCACAATACGGTCCCACAAAGTGGGTTTGGCTTGGTTTTGTTCTTCTTCTTTCGAGGCATTCTTATTCGAATCGTCGGAAACATCCAGCGAAGAAGGTGTCTCTTGTGGACTCATTCTTATTAGAAAGCGGTTTATTAAGTGCGCAAACAGAGTTAACGAGGACTCCTCCGTAAAGTGACGAGATGCTACTTCTCTCAAGAGCTGGGCTCTTGGTTTGAATGCTTTCCTCGTAAAGACAAGGAGAAAATGAAACGATAGAAAACGAAAATAATACTGCAAAAGCTGACCACAGAATGAAAAGCACGTCATTCACTACAGGTACGGTACGGTACACCGTCTACTGTTTACCAGACTGCTCAAAAAAGAATTTTCAGTCCCACGTCAGACGTGAGGCAATTATTCAAGACTGCATTTCAGTCATGAATCGAAACTGTTCCAAACCGGAATATGATTCCGTACTGTATTTTTCCCTTCTTCGACTAGTTTTGTTCGCTTCAATTACACAATTCGAGATTTCATTGTCATTGAGAACATCTGCAATCCAAGTATGGATTGTTTACGCCGAAACTTACTTGCGAATCGTTCTCTTCCACATTGAGTATAGTTCCAAAGTGTATGCGGATCACCACCACGACTGCTTCTGCATTTCAGTCATGAATAGCACCGCCGGCCTTTCAATGATGAACTTATTCCCCGACGATGATGATGCCGACCGACAATGATGATTGTATAATTCAGCGCAATGGCACTTGTTGTGCTTCAGTTTAGAAGCGGTATTATTTTTACCAATCAAAGTGAATACAATCCACTGCGCACTGCATTGCTATAACTGTTTTGAAAAATCATACCTGCGACACACAATGGCAAAAACATTTCTCCAAAAGTCGGCTTTTGCGATGGTAGTGTTCTGTTTGCCTTCGGCACATGCGTTTCTCCCTCCCATCGGAAATCATCTTAAACACGTCTCTGCGGTTGCACAGTCGAAACAGTTACAACAACTATATTCTACCAGTGAGTGGCAGGAAAAGAGTTCCTCTCCGATGATGTCTCCGAAACTATCAGCTGCCGCACGATCATCGCTCACCAATAAGACGTCCACGGATCGACGAGGATCTCAAATGAAGACATTGCTTCGGGTCGGTGCTCCTAGTCTCATTATCGGTGCCGTCGCCTGTCTGACGTTTCCCGCGCTTTCTATGATGATTGCTTCGCTAATACACGACGCTGGTGCATTTACCGTCCTTTCGCAAGATTCCAGTCAGTTTGTACAAAACTTTCTCAATGTAGCGGGTTTGCTCTTTAGCATTTTAGTGGGACAAACATGTAAGTACTGTTCCGTTCATTCATTCGTCTCAGCACAAAACTCTCATTTTTTGCCTTGCTTTTTTAGACTACTTTCTCTACCCACAGCAGGAAAGCATATTTTACGCTTTGTTTGAAGAAGTGACCGAAGCAAAGTCGTTGCTCGAACAAGTAGCACTGGTATGCCAAGGGCGTTCCATGTACAATCGCTGTCTAGAAGCTATTTCTCGCTATGTTCAACAGGACTTGAAAAAGATTCAATCGGATCCAGCGGTGTTGTTGTCGGCTCGACCGGTGGATGACCCGCTCGAAGCCATCATGTACATGACCTCAGTAGGAGTTCCCGGTTCAGTCTACGATACCGTCAAGTCTCTCCGCGAGGCGCGTGCGAGGCGTTTGGGTGCCCTGCAACGAAAACTCCCTCCCATTCATATGCTCTTGCTGTGGGTATTGGCGGGTGTGCTTTTGGTGAGCTTCCCTCTGCTTGGAGCTGGGACGCAAACCATTGGGGGATTTAAGCTATTGACGGTGGAAGGCACCCTGTTTGGTGTAATGACATCTGGGATTATTTTGACCTTGCGAATTATTGGAGAGCTCTGGAGACCCGCTGGTGGAGCGTACAATGTGGATTCGGTCTTGTCTGTCATGGTCAGTGGCTTAGAGCAAGAACTCAAGGCGCGTCGGGATGGGCAGAAACTGTTCAAATCAAATCGTTTAGCACCATCAGGGCCGAACGAAGACTGGAGACAAGCTAGTCCTAGCAAGAAATCGGACGACATGGAAGGTGAAGACTCGAACAAACCTTCCGTGCAGCAACAAGGGGCAGACATTGCGGTGGCGTTCAAACGAGTGAAAAGATGGGTTAAACGATGGACGCGTTGATTATAAATTGCTAGATTTACTGCTTCAAACGCATGCATCGCGGCATCGACAAGTATTTTCACCATAACGTATTGACATGACTACTCAATGTCCTGAGAAAAACAAAACAAAACTAGCGTTGGTTAAGATCCGCTTCTTTTAGTTTCGCATTATCTTCCGTACCAGTTCGTCTGGTAAGCGGTTGTCTTGCATGAATGATCTCATGTAAAGAATAGACTCGGTTCCCCAATCAATGGCTGGCCGCCCTTGTATAGACTTGCCCTGTAATCTGACAGGTGGCAAATGTTGCTGTAGTTGTGATTGCACCGACGACGATGCAGGAGCTTGCAATACCATTTCTGCAACTTGCATCAAAGAATCTAGACTGTTCATCTTCATGAAAGGACAAGTCGCACACCCTCCAGATGTGCTGCACCCCTCGCCTCCTGAAACACCAGGAACGAGCGGCATGTCCATATCACCCGTGCCAGTCATAGCCGCGGACGCTACCGGGAAAATGATTTCCGCTTCAATGTTTGGATTAGGGGCATCGGCCAGAATGTTCTGTACGGATTGTACGATGGATGTGATCATGCCGGCTTCTGTTCCCAATATGAATTTTAACCTTTTCGGGTCGAGTTTCCTTGAAGCGTCCTTCACCTTGCGCGAAACAAATTTCAGTATATCAGAAGTAGAACCAACCACACCTTCATCGGATAGTGACTTTTCCATAGCCATCTGGAACATTTCTCCAGGAACTTCGAGGTGTGCTGTAATGAAGCAGTCATCGTAATACTTCGATCGAACTGTCTCGACAACTGCATCGCCAAACATGTGGTGAACAATACAGTTACCGGAGGGAAATACTGCGATAGAATCTCGTAAGCCCCGTAACGTTTCTCGATTGTGATTTGGATGTAAATCTTTGGCAATCTTCTGATCGTTCCACGCCGGATCTTGCAGCAGTGCCGTCAGCAAAGTGACAAGATTCTCTCCCATGTAAGTGTCCGGTCCGTACAAAATTTTGATATCCGGAACTTGCGCATATGCTTGCAAAATGGTAGCGAGAACATTGGATGATGTGCATGTAATAGTAGGTACCAGACTACTGCTGATCGCCTTTGTTTCCAAGCTTGTGTTAATGTAGACAACATGCAGTGAATTGGCGGCTGCCGACTCTTTTTCCAACCAAGCTCGATAGACGGCACGTTCCGCCGATTCGGCAAGCGAACATCCGATTTTATTAGCAGTAGCTCGATAGACAGGCACATGTTCAAATCCGTTCTTGTGCAATATCGATTGCACCGATTCTGACATGAAATCAACGCCGAGACAAGCAATTTGTTCTACTCTTCCACTTTGCATCATTTCCACTGCCATATCACCCATTTTGAGCGAATCAGCAATCCCGATAGCTGGATGACTCTTTTGAACGGCTTGCAACACACCTTGTAATTCCACATCCATGTAATAATGTGCAACGACTCCCAATTTAGCTTTTTCTAAAAGTTCCGCCAATTCCTTGACGGCCACCGGATCCGGATCAAGATAGAGAGCTTGCGCCTCTGCGAAAGATCCTACTGGCTGTATCGATCGACCAATAATAAGCGACGGAAACTGATCGACGGACTGCTCAAAGGCTGTCGTAACGGAAGCAAAACATCGAAAGGGAAGAGTCGGCGTTCTGGATAGCTTGGAAAGCAGTGTTCGGTGCATTTTAACGGAGAAATTTCAAGCAAGTTCTTTAATGTTGCAATCCAGTGTTTCTAGTTGTTGAATAACTATCGACTCTGGTTTGTTCGGTCGGTAAAGGCAAAAGCGTTTGCACTTGTTTCTGGATCCGATGATGATGATGATGATGATGATGATGATGATGATGATGATGATGATGATGATGATGATGATAACGATGATGATGGAGCAACGGCATTCGTGCGGCGAAAATGGTGAGTGGTGTGAACGTTGTTGTGCAAGCCCTTCGTCCGCTCTTGGTTGCTTGCCAGACGGCCAGACAGACAACCCATGTCACATGTTGTGGGTCATCCGGTCATCTCAATAAACATCCTAAGACTTCACTTTCATTCTTGAAGTGCAGAATGCGGCATATTTCTTTTGTCAAGAGTCTTTAGATAGTATTCTTGTAGGCCAATGATTTGAGCAATGACTCCTACTACTGCGTTCCGTACGAGAAGCTGACACTAGAAAAGAAAGAAGGAAGATGGCTGACTTTTCGTTTTCTGGAGGATCTGTATAGCCCCTTTCTGTAGAAGGTAAGACTGCTTGCCCGAACGAGTTACGCGAAAACGGCCCATTCCGGCACCGTATTCGGCACCCGCACACGCGGATGAATTTTTTAGGTGAGGTCGATTTGGTGTTGCTCTGTTGTGCTTGGCCTCCATTTTGTTCAAAGCACGACCATCCGTGTCGGCACAAAGATATCGATAGACATCATGACGGTAGCAATCTGCATTCAACAGGAGCCGGAACTGGAAACCATCAAGAGTTCTTCCTCTGTAGGCGGAAGCGAGGGTAGCAAAAGCCTCAGCCTTGGAGGGCGAAAATCGGTCCGGTTTTCTTTGAAACGAAACGAAATATTCATTCTAAGTGATGACTATGAGGGAGTAGAAATCAGCGAGATTTGGTTTGGAGGTGACGAATTTATTCGCATCAAAGCTAAATCGCGGGAAGAATCGAGGCAATGGAGGCGTCTGGGTTATAGCGTCCTCCTCAAGGAGTGCTTTCACCGAAGAGATCTGGATGTGCAGCATCAGCTGAATGCCTTCTGTCAGCTAGAAGATGAATTATGCCGTCGAGGACTCGAGCGGCATCTATCGAAACAGCATGCCGAAGAGCGATCTGACTGCAAAGATATTTCGAGACAGGCTGTACTTTCTACTCAAAAGCGAATGAGAAATAAAGATGCTAACAGCGATGAAACAATCAGAATGGTTTCAGAAGCCTATGAACAGCAAACACGAAGCTCCAAGATGTTCGCACATCGTATGGGACTTGCTGATGAATATACAGTGAAGAAAGGGTGCAATTCGAGCGCGGCAAGTAAATATCTTGAAGAGGAAGAATACGAATGTGGAGGCAGGCGAAGAATGCAACGACGTCTGAGTAATTACTCGGTGGTGTCAACAAATTCAATGGATTCACGCCGCAGATGGCTTGCGACAACAGAACGGCAAAACGCCGACCCACACCCGCTTCACCGGCTTCCGTATCAGATGATTTCTACGCAGCGATTGCGTAGCTTGAACGACTTTTATGTTTCATATTCAGACTAATGGTGCTATGTTTTAGAGGGGACATATTTAAAGAATCATGATAATGATCATTTACGCTAGACTAATACTAAATTCATGCTCGCATGATTATAGTGAGGTGGCTAAATATTACCAGGTAGAAATCATCTAGACTGCTGTCTCTAGTAACTTAAACAAATCTATACAATCACACGAGATCATGGACGAACGATCTACAAGTACAGGCGCCGTATTCTTGGCCAGGCTATTTGCAGTGCACGAATCTCGAAGCTCTACCGTCTTTTGCGTCGACTTCGGAAAGCACAACATGCAATAAATATCCCAAGGATACCGAATGAAAGGAGCACCCACGCCCATGGCTCCACTTTCTTCCCTTCCGATACACCCTTCACTTCAACGACAGGAGGCTTTGTTTCTGTTAGATTGGTATCAGGGCCTTCGCCATCTGCAAAGTCTACGACGTATGACACGTCTACGACGTCGGGGTGAACCGCGTTGAGCAGTCCTTTTTCCATCATTTCTTTTGCCGAGACCACTACAAAAGGTTCAGTCCAGCTCAAAGATAGCGAGTCGTCTTGAGACAATATCGTCAAGGCACCAGATACTACAAAACAGCGTCTTGCGTTTCCCAGTAGTGACGTTCTGCATCTCACTTGAGAAAGAAAGAGCAAATGTGAGCTATAAAGACCTCCATATTGTCTAACTTTAACATTGCAAACAGTACGCCAATCTCACCTCCGTCTACTCCCGGAAGGACTGTATCCTTTGGATCAGATAGGAAACCTGATACAGTCGCCCCATCTATTGGTTGATCCACAGAAATGCGTGTCTCTACGACTGTGATATTCCCGGGCGAGCAGAGTGAGTCCACAAAGACGTTTGTTAGCAATTGCTGAGCGAGAGCTTTCTCCAACAAGAACAAAACCTCTTCTTCCATTCTCACGACGGTTTGATGTAGCGTGGTCTGAACCTGATAAAGAAAGGAAATCTGATGTGACTGCGTCCCTGTTCCGAAGGCACCGTCGTCATCGACATCGCACGACGAAGATGATAACGTAGTGGGTGGTTTAGTTGCTTCGTCTTCCGGGGCAGGATCTTTTGTTGCAGAGGTTTCGTTACCAGTTATCGACGTTGTGGGTGGACTCGTTGCTTCATTTATTGGAGCAGGCATGTTGGTTGCGGAGGTTTCACTACCAGTTGGCGACGTGGTGGGTGCATTGGATGCTTCCACTTCCGTAGCAGGTTCACTGGTTGTAGAGGTTTCGTTTCCAAGCACATCTTGCTCTACCGGTGTGGAACAATATCGAGAATCTAAACACAAGGCGTCCAAATTGAGTTGACGTGAGGGTTTCCGACGAAGCGACCGTCGCCCATTTTTTGTGTCGTCCATGATGATTGCTACAGCGATTCCTTGTGTTTCAATTTACTCTCCCTTGATTGCCGTGCTGTTCTTATTGACAGAAAAGTGAGAATACCGAGTCGTTAAAAGGGATCGGGCGAGCATTCATTATTATTTGGTTTTATTTATGTTGTTTATTGTTGTCATGTTTTGCCAAGCAAGTCCAAGTGCCAATAGAGGCGAGCAGAAAAGAGAAAACGGAAAAAGAGGTGAGAAGAAAAAAGAACCCGCGTTGTGCCATACGATTCATTCTGGAGAGGCCCTTTGCGGTACATCCTTTCTCCAAAAAAGTCATCAGCTACTATGAATTACGAAGTGGCCATATGCTGTTAATTTCAAAATGACCCAAGCGTCTCTCCGCTCTCCGCCTTGCGCCTCCGCCTTGCGCCTCCGACGCCGCGCGTCCACCTCTCTATCTCTGACGCTAATGGAGTTTAGTATGTAAACAGGGCTCATTCTTTCATCATCAATCCCTTGTTCCCTTATTTCATTATTTCTCATAGCAAAAACCAACAGCTCGAGTTCGGCTTAAAGGCTCTCTTGACATCAAAGCCAACGACATCTTGCTCTGTTCAATAATTGGATGAAGGCTATGTCCATATTCTTCGCGACCGCCTTCGTGGCCGCCTCTAAGGCTTTTTTCTTTTCGTTCGTCGCGAACATCATCCTCTCGGTTGTATTTTTCTGTCAGCAAGGTCAGCGCTCCTCCAAGATATAGTGAAAAGGATGTTCAATTGATGAAAAACATCTTATACCGCGTCCGAGCAGTGAATCAAATGCCCGAAGAAGTGCGATCCAGATTAATTGAATTTCACATTGACGGCGTTTGTGTCGGAAAGGTAGATCCATTTATTGCACAACTAGTTTGTTCGGCGGATACTGTTTTTACCAAAAATCAAGACAACATTTTGACGTTGACAGCAGATGCGGGAACAACATTTGCCTCTCGTACACAAGCTGTGGCTAGGGTCATGGAGAAATTACGAGACGATGGAATTGTGCAAGGATGGCGAAATGAGGATTATCCAGTGAGCACCGGCTTCTACGATGAAACCTATTTCGTAATTGAACGGGCTGCTGCTGCCTTTCTTGGGATACTGGAATATGTACGTAGACACCGAACGGGCTAGTGTTGTTAATTGCAATGCGGTCCCACTCATCATTTGTCTTACTACAGGGAGTGCATATTAATGGCTTAGTTAGAAGCGATGACGGATCACAACCTCGTATGTGGATAGGTCGACGATCACCTACCAAATCGAAGTATCCTGGCATGCTAGATCACATTGTAGCTGGTGGACAACCCGCAGGGCTTTCGTTGATGGAAAATGTGGTCAAAGAGTGCGTGGAGGAAGCAGGCATTCCGGAGCATTTGACTTTAGCGGGGTTCGACCCGCCGGAGCTATCAGCTACGAGACCTATTCAACAAAGCATAAAGCAGTCTCTCGTGTCGTTCTCTTCAATTATGATCTCTATCTACCAGCTGATTTTGTTCCAAAGCCGGTCGATGGTGAAGTGGACGAGTTCTTTCTCTGGACTATAGATCAAGTTCTTGAATCGATGGACCCCAATTACCCAGATCCAATCAAGCCGAATTGCTACAGCGTGATCATTGACTATTTGTTACGTGAAGGTCATATCTCTCCAGAAGTTCCCGGCTATCTCGATGTTTTAAAAGAACTCAGGAGCGGAGATTGTAGATAGGTAAGGACAGTTAGAGGGGTATGTTAGAGATTCTTACTCTAGCAAAGACTTCTAGTATTCGCGAGCTCCGCAAGGCTAGATTCTAGAAACCAATGTGAAATAGTAAACAAAGAATTTACTGTTATTAATGGCCAGAAAGGAAGATTTGACTTTATCCACCCCATTTATTAAGATATCATTTTACCATACAACAGTAAATGACAACAACCAGATGAAAAAGAGACTTGATGAGATAATAGAACGCCGACTACTTCATAGAGATGTAGTGGCCAATGAGAGCAGGAATTTATTCTCCCTTCTCATCCGCTGGCTCGGCGTCATCACCCTCGGCTTGATCGCTGGTCCACAGCGTCAAGTTGTCTCGAAGAAGCTGCATGATCAGTGTTGAATCCTTGTATGACTCCTCGTTGAGGGTATCGAGCTCAGCGATGGCATCGTCGAACGCTTGCTTGGCAATCTGGCAAGCCTTATCTGGGGAATTTAGAATCTCGTAGTAGAATACGGAGAAGTTGAGGGCAAGACCCAATCGAATGGGGTGTGTCGGCGGGAGATCGGAGCTCGCGATGCCACTGGCGGCTTGGTAGGCGTCAAGAGCCGCGCTGGCGCTCTCCTTTCGGGTGTCTCCGACCTGGAATTCGGAAAGGTAGCGGTGGTAGTCTCCCTTCATCTTGTAGTAGAAAACCTTGGCCTCCTCAGAAGTAGAGTTGGGGATCAAAGAGTCTTCGATGATGCTGAGAATGTCGTTGCAGATCTCAACCAGCTCGGTTTCAATCTTGGCCTTGTAGTCCTTGATGATGGTCATCTTGTCCGGGTCTCCCTTTTGCTCAATGCTGGTGACAACACGCCACGACGCACGACGAGATCCAATCACGTTCTTGTAGGCAACCGACAGCAAGTTGCGCTCTTCGACGGTGAGTTCTTGCGGTTGACGAGCAACGTCCTTCATGTCCGAGACCATCTCGTCGAAACGCTCGGCTTGCTCAGCGAGCTTGGCCTTGTAAACTAGAGCTTCACGATCCATTGTTATCCTATTTTATTATTGCCGAAGTTAGTTGATTCGAACGCAACTTTTTATGATCTAAATGGTTCTGCACGGTATGGCACTGCGAGAGACCGCATATACCGCTGCCTCACAGCGAATTAATACTTCGGTTCCGACAGCGTTTCGGAATTCCTACATCCTTATTGATAGTTACATGTCCGATGACTGCGACACTTGCAAGGTGACCCTCTTCAAAACGCTATAGTCATCATAGTGCACCACTTTCTGGAAGATACAAGTCGCAGGCCGCTCCGCGCGCCTCCGCGATCGTACGTCGTCGAATTTTGGAAGGCGGAAGACGAAACCCTCGGCAAAAAGAGAAAGAGAAGGATCTGGAGCAACAATCGTATTGACAGACAGACACCTTTCGTCAGGTCGTCGACCGTCGCTACGATTTACGTCCACAAGCCGCACTTCCTTCAAAACTGCGAGGTCGAAGTGCATCCAAGACTGGTCATTGTTCTTGTATAGCTATGTGTGTACTATTTATTCTTGATCTGGGTTGCTGGTTGGCGTGAAAAGTCCGTCCGCTCCGAATTCTGAAGTTGGAGTGGAAGGAGAGGCGCAAAGATCGGACGGTTCAAGTAATCGCGGAAGTGTTCTTGCTTCTTGTTTCACTGTACATAGTCCGACTAAAAAACGGGATAAAAGAGCAAGTGATCTTGTTGGCAATTAAACATCTTATCACGGAATCCAGCTTGAAAATGGATGCCAGATGCCAAATCTCCACCCACCTATTACACGCCCATTTACTTTTCTACAATTTGCGAAGCGGGAAGAACATACATTTTAAAACGTTTTGTCGAGGTCGAATCAAACAAATTGACATATATCATCTAATATTACATCAAAGAATCATAGGAATGTCATCGACAATAATGAATTTCACGGCCGATACCTTCACAGTCGAACAACTATCCTCGACAAAGCCATCAAAAGTCTTGACGATCACAGCTCAGCGACAAGTGTAACAGAAATGGAAAACTCCACCAGCCAAAGTGAAGAATTGGGGTCATCATTGGATCTAGGGAGCGACGCTCGACATTGTAGAGGCTTAGCGGATTCTAGTGACTGGGATGACTCGTTTGCCGGGGAAGATTCTTTTGCTGTACATGAAGGAACTGGGCCGTACCGACCTGTGGCATTTCGCGAGCTAGTGACCGTTGGTGAACATGGAGAAGGAGAAGACGAGGAAGAAGAAGACGACTACAAAAGCAACGGCGACAACAACTCCAGTCCATTACATTCAGAAAGAAAAACGGAAACGAAAATTATTACAACTAACGAACGGCTGTGCTAGCCGAAATCTGACAAAACTGGCGTCAAAACTGACTCTGGAACAATTGCACCTTCTTTAATAACTTTTGCATACCATCCGCGAAGCCCGGGTTTTGAAGCTAATATACTTATAAATCCTTGGCATTCTTTGATACGCTCTTTGGGTGTCTTCGAATCATCATTGATGTATGGTAATTTGCACAGATTAGCGCAAGGAATTACGGGTTCGGTAATCTCCAGAACAACCTCGTTCTCCCTGCATTTCAAACGATACTGCTTACCAGGCTCAAAGAAAGAATAGCTGACTTTATCCAGCAAAATGTTTTCTCCTAGATCACCGTCCATCGCCTGATACCCATACGATCTCAAAAGGTCCATCGTATCGGTTGTCAGCAAAGAAACCGCTCGATCGGGTATTCCCTTCAAGGTAATGGTTCTGTAATGGTTGTAGTCCCCTCGAATGCCCGCTTTGCTAAGCCAGATTCCCTCTTTCTGTTCATCCTTTCGTGTCGTGTAGAATCGACTCGACGGTCGAGAATTCTCGTCATCGAATTTCCGCGCAGCTAGTCGACTAACGTAACCAGTAGGCAATGAATTATCACTGTCCTTTATAGAAGATTTGGACGCCAGCAATTTACTATTGTCCCTTACTCCCATTGAAGCGCAACTGACCCACTCCCCAACGAGCATTACGAGAGGAAGAAAGGTACGCACAGTAAACATGCTGATTGAGAGACTATCCGCCATATATTGATGTAACTTCCATTAATCCACGCGCTTGAGAATTAAAGCGCTCCGAATTTTATGAGAGGGACGTGCGAGACAAAGGAGTATGTGCGAGAATTCAATGAATAATTAACATGACTGATTTCAGTCATGAGCGAAAGAGTAAGTTTTGACTTTTTATTGCAAGCCATAAAAACCGATTTTGCGGATCATAAACTGCTGTTCGTTTTACCAAGTAAAAGATGTTCGTTTGTTCTTAAGACAATACATTGAACATAAGAGCATTCGCGCTATTGATTTTCATTTCGAGAAGAATACATCATGTTTGTGGAACGTTGTCGTCGTAATGGGCCAATCCCACGACTGCAAATCAGTGATGAATGATGATTTTTCCGAGCGTAACTGATAATTCATCTCTGCGTGCTAATGCAAGAATGGTAAGCTTGTATTGACGTTAGCCTTACGTAATATATTTCAGCAGCATTTGGAGTGCAAGTCTTGGGTTTTTCCGTGTCGAAAATAGTCAGGAATATTCGGAAGCCTTAGTATTGAGTATTGAACAAACAAATAGGGATGGTTACAACGAGCTTGGGGCCAAATCCGAGCGCTGCCGGCGTCAATACCGATCAGACGCGAGGGAATATTGACTAAAATCTTATCGGCCAAAGTGTGCCTGAACGATGTCATAACGACTGCACTCCAGTCATGAATCATCATGAATTGTGCCGACGACGATGATTTTATTTATTTTATGAAAAGTTAATTGCTACGCAGTATAACACATTTTATTCGCTTTCTTGGGGCGATACTTTAATCCGTTCTCTCTCCTTGAGTTTGAAGAGACTATAGGAAGATTGGGATCTGGGTTTTATCGTATTTGTCCCACAGCGAAGAAAATTTGTGTTTTTGGGTCCGCGCATTATTGCTGGGTTGCGGGGAACGTAATAATTTCATGTTTCTTAGCTTTCTCAATTAAAGCCGATGGTTTGGAGTATATTATTGATTTGGTTGATAAATAGAGCGGTGAGTTGGAGCATTCCATTTCCGGGAGGAGGAAAAGTGTCCTATCAAGATGGTATACTTCGAATTCAGACTCGAGCAGTTCCGAACGCGACAATACCTCCGCCAGGTTCTTGCGCCTCGTCACAGACGCTGAAATCAATTGAAATTCGAGATACAGGGACGGTGAAAGGGTTCGGTGCGTACTGCCTAATCGATTTACCGCAATTCACATTTTTAGGATTTTATCCGGATGATTGTGTCATCACGGATCTAAAAAACTGTGCAAGCAGTGATTACGTCTTGTCTCTGGACGGGGGAGCCACTTTCTTGGATGGGTATACCAGAGCGCAAAATCGCACCATCTTTTCGCCCGTCCATATGAATCATGCTGATTCAGATACTCTCGAATGCAACTGTTTCCGATTACTTGACAATAGAACGGTAGCCTTCTTTACGTCTCGTGGGATAAGACAAGGTGAAGAGCTGTGTTTTGATTACGGTCCAAACTATTGGCGAGGACGTGAGAATGAGAAAATATAAGTAAAAGTTTGCTCCGTGGGTTGCTCAACCGTGCTTGCTCCACCAGTACTTTCAATTTTTCCCAATCAACCTACGATATTGTGACAAGTAAAGAATATGTATCAATTCGCTGCTTTCTTTTGTGCTATGAGTCGCCTTCCGTATTTACCGTGTCGGAGACATTTCGAATGAGAAAAAAGTCTATCGGCGCACTTTAGAGGGTAATAATATGAGTCAAACTCGCTCACCCGATCCTCGAAAAACCAATCTAGCTGAGAAGTCTACTAAAGTCGGCCGAGGGACGTTGACCATTCGCAATCATAGGATTACGTATTAAGATTCTTTGTCGTTTAACATCTCGTCTATTTCAGCAAAGACAGCTGATGCTCGTGTCATCATGTTCTTTTGCTTGTTTTCTGGTAATTTTGCAAGTATATCCTGTTTCATCAACCAGATATCTCGTAAGATCAAAGTCTCATATTGACCCGTCAACGGGACAAGCACGCGACGAAAAATGACTTCCGCTCCATCAAACATGGGCAGCGCTAAGTACAGCGTAGCAAAGACGCAAAGACTGTAAAACCCGCGAATATGACCGACAAAGTTTTCCAAATAGTCCATCGCAACAAAGAGTAACATGTAGGTTGCCCAATACGTCAACCATTTTGTAACCATCAAGCTCTCGGTAGTAACAGTCGCCAGCTTTCGAGTTTTACCAGCGATATTGTCCGCTTGCATGCCCAAGGCAACAATCGAGGCAGCCAAAGGATATGCTGTTCCGACGGCAATCACAATGAATCTTCGCTGCTCTTCGGGTAACCACGTAAACAAATACCAAACGGTCCAAAGATATGACGTATTGACTAAAGAAAGAAGTAGCTGAATCCAACCCTGCATTTTGATCGCCAGTTTTTGGGCAATTGGTGTCAGATACGGCTTGGTAATCGAGTCGTACACGACAGCTGCTCCATTGGTGAAGGGCAAAACAAGCCACAGAACCGTAAATAGTTCAAATTCATACCAGTGCTCTCCGGCTTGAGGGAGATACACCGTGATATTGTCCATGAACTCGGTCAAGAAGGAAAGACTACCCCAAGTGATCCAATATTGCAACCACACCTCGTCGTCTCTAAAACTGACTGTGCAGAGAGCCACAATACTATTGTATACGGGAAGAATAGTACCAACAAGTAGAACCCCACCAGGAGAGAATAATTCATCTTGAATCCAGTCGGGAATCAGTAAACGACAAATGGCGGCAGTGATAGCTGCGTACACGGGATGAACCCAAAGAGGTGGCTTCCTCCAACGAGGGATGCGTTGTAGAACGACGCTCAATAGCACAATCGTCACAAGCGCCGCGCCATAGAGAGCCCATTTTTCCACAGAGAGTTCCTTCATTGTACACACAATTAATTGAATGGATGGAATAAACACTAAATGAAATATTGCCCAAATAAACTGTTTTCTGTACGGGTGTGAAAGAAAAAAAGAAAAAGATTTGCGTTCACCAAAAGTTCATCTTTGCAAGAACACGTTTCGGGCGGCAGTTCACACCGGTACCAATCACGAACTTTTACAATCAAAGTACGACACGAGACACGATCGTTGAGTTTCCTTCCAAATTTCCGGCTGCAACGCTCATCGGTTTCCGAAGACTATCTCGTAAACTGTAGACGGGACGTTCCGCACCATTTTTTGAAAACAGAAACTGCACCGACTCGCATTTCTTGGCAATCCTTCGGTCAAAGCAGCCCCCTGTAAACCACTAACGGTGAACCAAAGAAACAAACCTATCACTTTGTAAACGAAAGACACCATGAGACAGTCTTGGCCAGAGCAACAGTCTTATTACGACGACCGGGATGGTCTCCACCGAACCGATGGAGGACTAGGACATCCTCCGTCGGCTTTTTCGGACATTCCCTCCCACATGAGCCAAGAGTTTGATCCATCGCCCTACCACGATGATCCCTATATGATGACTTCAACGAGTAGTCGACCTTTGCGCAGTAGACGAAGCATGTTATTGGTAGTCGGTGGAATCCTTCTTGTGGTGATTGTGATTATTATCGGCGTCAGCGCAGCTGGGCACGGACCAGGGGCACTCGCTCCTTTGAAGAGACACCACGAGAAGTCTGGTATGGAAGATCCAGACCAACCGGTGTATGGAACAACAAAGAATGGCCCCAAACCCCCCAAAGTTGAAGTTTCGACAGAGGTGGTAAATGATAACCGTGACGAATTTGGAACGACGCTTGTTTCCCTCTACGACAAGTACGACTTGGATTGGGCTACTCTTTCCGACGCTGAATCCCCTCAAAGCAAATCGCTACTTTCTGTGACTGGTGCAGCGACATACGAAGGTATGGCGACTGCCAAGAAGGTTCAGCGTTACGCTCTGGGTGTTTTCTACTATTCGACATTCATGCGCGCACATGCCGAGTGGACCGACCCTACCGATTGGGTGTCTTCTCATGGGTGGTTGACTTCCGCAGATGAGTGCGAATGGGAGGGTATTGTTTGCGATAGTGCAACTGGAAAAGTCACCGGTATTCTACTGTCCAAACATGCGCTCTCTGGTTATCTTCCTCTCGAGCTTGCTCTTTTGGACCAATTGCAGGAGCTCGATCTCGCAAGTAACTTTATTCATATGACTGAAAGTGAGCACCATGGACTCCGTGTCTTTGGCATGCTCCCGAAGCTTGTCAAACTTCAAATGGACGACAACTACGTAATGACGGAAGGAACTGGTCTCCCCTCTAGCTTTTCGAAATTGACCAATCTGGAGCGCCTGTCTATGTCTTACAATCTTTTACAGGGAAACATCGATGGTGCTGTCGTGTCACAGATGCAAAAGTTGACTCATTTGGAGATTGAATCAAACTATCTTTCGGGAGAAATCCCTGTCGAGCTTGGTCAGCTTCCGAATCTCTTCTACCTTTACTTGCGCCGCAACGCACTCACTATCGACCTGACTGAACTTTTTGTAAACCAGGTCGGTTCGTACAAGGAGATCTTCTCTCTCTGGCTTGATGACAACATCATTTCTGGCACTATTCCACCGGCCATCGGCCGCTTGACCGGACTAGCGAGTTTGAGCATTACGAACACGACACTTGGCGGTTCTATCCCTTCCGAGATCGGGAACCTCTTTGACTTGCAAAGGCTCTGGCTTTATTCGAATGATCTCACAGGCAAGCTTCCGGATACACTTTCAAGCTTGGTGAACCTTCAAGTCCTCGAGATCTATAACAATGAAATAACGGGAAAAGTACCAGAAGCAGTCTGTAATGCCGTTCAAACCGCCGATTACGATTTCCGTTCGATGATGGTGGATTGCAGTATGATCGAGTGCCCCGTGGGTACTTGCTGTACAGAGTGTTACTAAATCGGCTCTGTTTGAAAAGCATATCAAATTTTAGTTTTTCTTTATAAACAATAAACTAATTATCAGGAAACAGCTGCTTGCTTTTGTTAGCTAGCGTGGACAGCTATCTCTTTGTTGCGAGCTAGAAAATGTTGTGTGTTGGTGTATGCAAGAAACGTCTACAACCATGACGCATCTGGTACCGGTACTTCCTCTGGTGGAATCTCTCCGCGCCGCTGACTCTGTCCTCCTTTTGACGCCGAACAATGGGATACAAAATGTCTTTTGCAAATCGCTGTAAAATATACCCGGAAAGACCCCAAACGACATCCGGACCACCCGTAAATATAGGGGCAAATCCATCTCGGTGGATCCACAAAGATCGATCTAATAAATTTGAAAGAGGCACTGTGAATACTTGCGCTACTTCCTCTGCATTTGGCAGTAAATGCTCGGGCAGCTCACCCCAATAGCATACCACCGGAGTGACCTGGAGGTACCATTAAAGTGTGAGAATCGCCTTTTCACACGTTGTTATCTTGTATGACGCACGATTAATACAGCAGTGAATACTCACCGCAATGTTCACAAGATGTTGTATATCGCCCCAGTTACACCGTAAAACACCCAATACATCGACAGGTTCATCCGGTAATCCATTGATTTCTTCTTTCATCTCACGTAGGCACGTACTCACAATACTCGGATCTTGAACATCACACACCATTCCACCCGGCAGAGCAACTTCATCGGGATATGATCGTAAATGCGACGCCCGCTTCTCCAATAAAATACAAGGGACTCCATCAACCGTGCAAAGCGCAATAACCACACCCGCTCGTTTATCATGCGCTTGCGTTACAGTACGCGGCATTCGCATAAGCGCCTTCCGTATCAACTCCAAGTTGTTCCGATGCAGCGATTGTGTAAGATCGAGAATCGGCGGTGATGGTGCCCCTTTGGATGGCGTTTTCGGTCCATATCTTCGCTCTAACACATACCTGGGATGATAAACTCGTAAAAAGTCACGCAAAGCATCCCACTTTTCTTCATCACACAGCATGGCGGCATATTGAAGAGCATCTTCTCTATCACGGAGCGCCGAAGCAATCGCCTTGACGGTATAGTTTTCACACATAATGAGCATATCGGTGGCGGGATCGGCATGTAGCACCCCCAATCGCTGTTGCGGCATACTTCCTTGCAACTCCTGAGCCTCCATTCGCTTGAAAAGACGAGGCAGCTCATCGCCGTCCTTCTTGACATTATCAACAACTCGTTCTTTCCAAAATTCGTAATTTCTTTTGTCTGTAGAGAGATGGGCCAGTTGATCCGGCCACACACCTTTCCATAATCTTTGTGCGGTGGGTGTAGAGTTGGAAACTTCCGGAGGTTTGTCGAGAGAGTGCGGAGTGTAACTGGTCGAAGAAGAACACCGGACGAATCTTGTGACAATTCGTTCCGGCAAAGCAAGCCGCCACATCGCGTGCGAACGTCGCATGAAAGGCATCATGATGACTCAAACTATTTGATTGTGTTTCTTATCTTGTTCCTGACGATTGAGTGTCTATAAAATGTATTCGGTTGATCAACAACAACGCAGCACCATGCAATCAGAAATAAAATAAAATTAGTGCGAGCGCATTATAAAGAAGCCGTTGTGAGTTGTGAGAAAAAGACATGTCTATGTCGTCATCAATCACAATGTACAATGTCGACCCACTCATGACAGATTTATCTAGGAAGGTGCGGGAAAAAGTGTACATTCACGTAGGCCCACGAAGAGAAATGTACCAAGCAGAGGTGCGTTCCCGTGTCTCCCAGTCGTGGGTAAACACTGATCTTTGTTTGTGTTTTGGCTATTCTTCTACACTATTCAAGCTAGCGGTATCCACAAATTATGTGAGAAACGTGCTACTTGGTTCGTGACTCGACTCAAAGCGGAGCACGACCCTTTTCAATAAAAAAAAAAAGCACGAAACATTTTATAATTTGCTGCTTTGATTGCTCTTGTCGTTCAACATTTTTCAGCTTGACTGCGATAGATATACGCAATGACTTTACCTTTCCTTCTTTTTTCTCTCGCATGGATAGCGCCAACGGCGTTGTCGACGTATATGCTGGAACTGACTCCCGGAACGCGAGAATGCTTTTACACCAAGTTACCCGGGAGAGCGACCATTGTTAGGTACGTAAAATGGTTCCCTTTCGCATCGCATCGACGCATAGAGACTCTTTTACTAGATAAAAAGATTGAGACGTGATATGTAATGACGTTCATCCTTACGTCTGCCTGTGTGATATTTTATTACTTTTTTGCAGCGGTAATTACGATATCATCGATGACGACATACCGGGAGATTATTTGAGTGTCACATTGCAAAATACACTGGCCGAAGACGGCAAGCGATTGTGGCACAATGAACCGGGATCGACGGAGGGGATTTTTAGTTTAACGGTCGATCGTGGCCTTCGATTGGCCTTTTGTTTTGAATTTCGAGAAATCAGTGATGATGAAACAGAAACGATCGTCGAACAATTGTTGATTGGATGGAATATTCGAGTGCACGCAATACCAAGAGAGTTACCCGATGGGGAAAGTGGCCCTGATACTGAGCGGGCCCGGCGGTTGTTGGAGAAGGCAGTGAATATTGAAATGGATTGGTCCAACTTGATGGATCATTTTGCCTTTTGAGGAGTCGAGAAGCGGTGCACATGAAACTTACCTCCGACATATTAAATCGCATTATGGGATGGACACTCGTAGAAGCCTTTGTGGTGATGGCCATGGCTTTCTTGCAAGTCATGTACTGGAAAAAGTTCTTCGAGCAGAGGCGGTATCTTTAGATAATGACTCCAAAGAGCAGAAGTATTATCAGTGTCAAACAGTTGGCCAATACAACTAGAATTTATTCTAATGCGCTAATAACATTGTAAAAACTCCTGAATAGTCTCGCCTTCGAACAAAGGGTCGCGATGCACGATCTGCCCCGCGCACATTGGGCTCGAACTCTAGGGAACTCCTAGAGAGCCTTGCCTTGAGAAAGATTCGACACAAGTTAGCAAGGATAACGCCGCTTTTTTTTCAAATAATTTGTCTGTAATGGGTCACGACAATCGCTTATGCATAAAATCTACCTCGTGACTGAATCCAGTCTTGATAAAAAGCGGTCAACACTTTTGGACTATAGTCGAAATTGTAAAGTGCACGAGCTCACGAAGAGGTTTCAGTGTCATTTCACAATTAACAAATGTGGATCTGCAGATTCATAACCAGATACTAATGAAAGGAAAAATCATTTCAGCAGCGAGAAAGACAACGTTAAAATTCTGGAGCAGGATGCTCATGACTCGCCGCTAATCCAGTCTGGAAAAGGTCGCTTACAGACAGAGGCTATAGTGAAAACTGAGGTGTTGCACGGAACATCGCATTATATTACTACGTAGGGAGACTTCCGTTAGGTCTCCAACCAGGGTGAACCTCTTCCGATAGCTCTCCCGTTAGGAGAGACGTTAACTGACTACATTCAACTTTACAGTAGAGTACGCGCCATTGGATGTGGTACTAATTACTTAAAGGCCTTCCATCCATCATTAGTTCTACTTAGGTCACGCACAATAACCGCACAATCGTTCGCGTTGTGCGTTTGTTCCGTTCCGACTGCCGACAAGATGATCAGAACGCTGCATTCCTTATTGTCATAGTTGCCCTTCCGTTCCTACTGTTGCTCTTTTACAACATTAACATGTCGATCATTGAAACGAAGGAGCGACGATCATTCGTCACGATTATGCAAAAATATGGGGCACTTCCTCCAACCGGTCCGTATGATTTTGAAAAGTTTCTCTATGACAAACCGATCCCTGAGGATGATCACGAGGAGCTTCTCCGCAGCATCGCTTTTGTAATGCGATCGAAAGCTCTTACGAGATGTCAGCAAGCACGGAGAAAGCCCTTGCTACGTGTGCACTTGCTGCAAAACGTTCTCACTTAAGTTCAAGGAAGAAAACGGCGAACTTCGATTGCTACACGACCATCCTAGTACTAACTTCAGGCACAGTTTGTTTTGCACTCCAACAAACGACCTCCCAAAGGACTGCCGCAGAAAATCAATGATAGTGCAGAACATTCCTGCTGTTCAAGACTTCTTCAAAACATGCTTCCAGGCACCAAACTTCGACAGTCATGCTACTCGCAAGAATCTCAACGCCGTCCTCAGGAAAGAGGGTTTCGACATCGAAGTTGGCCCGACAATGCATTCAAATCTCAAGAAACACTTCCGTGAGGTCTACCCGAAAGGATTTGTTGATGTACAATGAGCTGTTGGCCCAGTATCTTCGGAAATATGTCGAGCTAAATCCAAATGCCTCCGTCAATTTAGAAACTGACCAGAACTCATGCTTTTTTCGGTCAACTGTGTTCATTGAGAATGCCGCGCACTTCTTTAGAAATGCCTGCATTCCTGCAATCTTTTAGACGGAACACACATCCGTATACCCCGAACACGATGGAATTGGAGTCCCGATCATAGGGGTCGATGGAAATGGAAGTAACATTCCACTTGGTTTTGGGTTGATTCCCTCGGAAAACAAGCAAGGGATGATATATATCCTTCTCATGATGTATCAAGCTGGGTTCAATTTCGAAGAGTTTCCAGTATTCACTGACCGAGGACACATTCTCGCCGCTGTCCGAGCGTTGGCAGAACATTATGGACTGGTTGTTTCCGTGAAGTATTGCTTGATTCATATTCTTCAAACATTTACCATCTATTCAATATCAATCAACGATCGCTGAGAGGGCAGAGCGGTCGCTTGGTTTATGCGCGAGATGCAAAGCTCCAGATGTTAACGCCTTCTTGGATGCTGCGAAGAAGCTTGTCAAAGCGCTTCCACAAATTGAAGAAAACGAAACTCTTAGTACCGGTGCGCGAATTGTTATCTATGTTCTTGGGACAATTCATCCTACTCATTGGACTGTGTTTGGAAATACACCGAGTCAACATGAATCTATGTGGGAGCCCCTATATTTTACCTATCTAGCTGAAGTGAATGGCTTCACAGAGATAAGTGGAGACGTCGGCGAATGGAGGTGGTTGCTCAACGATCACGTGCCAGTTGGAAACAAGTTCCCTTTATATGGTTTCTGTTCAACAAATCATGTCGAATCGGCCCAGCAGTGGCTTCTACATCATGAAGTGAGGACTAATACCCCTCCACTAGCCATTTCTAACTTTTTGATGGCGGCTGCCGAATCTCTTCGACAATTTCGAGATGAAATAACAACCAAATCTGCTAGGTTCCTCACCATATACTTTCGAAGCTTGCAAGATACAGGCAATGAAGATCTAGATTTTGTAATAGAGGATGCTGAAGGATGCCCCGATGGCAGTTTGAAATTCAAATTGTACGCTGAAAAGCACAAGAAGACGGAGTATGTTACTTATGAACCCACGAGCACTCCGTCCCTGTACTGCTCCTGCAGTAGAACAGCGATGCGGGAAATCTACTGCGGCCACATCAACCTTGTTTCACGCATTACAAGATCCTCAACTTGGCCCTCAATCCCACCCTCTGTGTTTTCGCAATTCTACGAAGAGTTTGGAAAAGTTCCGACAAGTGGTGATCGCCGGCTTCCTTACAGAGTTTCTTAACAACTATCCGCTGACTTGACGTCCCGGGATTTGGGGATATCAAGCTTGCTTATCAATCAGAAAACATTTATCCATCACCAACTTACACTGACAAGCTTAACTCGGGGAACAGAATAATCAGTAATGGTGAACCGGGACCACGTAAGTCAAAGAAAAAGAAGCAATCGGGCGCTGGAATCAGCACGAATGACAAAGGAGTATGAGCCAAGTTCAAAGAACAAGCTCAGTCGAAATAACGATGCAATAGCAGAAGCGATTGCCGCCGATGGTCTGTTTGATTTTGGGACCAAACCAAAGGCGGAACACATGCAACAGCTAGAATCAACTCTTGGACGAACGAGACGGCAAGCCCTTACCTCGGCACTGCTTTCACTGCAGATCACCGAATCACACAATTCGACAGTGTCTGGACTACCTCAAAGATGATCGAAGGTACATGGATCCTGCATTACTTGAAACTGGCGCAATTCTGGTCAACCATTTCCCAACATGCGTCATTGACATGGATGCAGGAATTACTTCTGAAGATTTGGACAACGATGATACCTCCGGAGGACATGGCCTTCACAATATTGACAAGATTGGCTTAGTAGAAGACTCTGATGCAGCCAATGCCATTGTCCAGTCACGGATTTTAAAGCTTACTGGAGAAGACGCTGCAGAAATTCACGCTGAAGACGACAACGAAAATAACTATCTTCTGGATATGGACCTTGCTCCGTCAGGTAGTAACCGAGATATTGTAGTAATTATTCGTGACAAGGATTACACGGAAAGAAGAAGTCACGAACAAGAATTGACCATGGTTGATGATGTCGAGGTAGGCATCCATGACGATTCCCGTCTGAACAGTGCACACTCGGGTCATCTGTCGACAATTCTAGAGGATGAAGATGTGGAACCAAGCACCGCACATAATGCTTTTGCCTCAAGTCCCGCGAACAACAGAATATTCAGTAAATGAAATGCCAACAACTAGAACAAAGAGGAGATCCAAACAAGTAACGAATTTAAAAGCGCAGAAGGCAAGTCCATCTACCGCAAAGTCATCGATATTGAAGACAGCGACCGCATCCAGACCGAATTTGAAACCACCGCCGACCACAACAGCTTGTGCTTCCAGTCCAGCAACAACAGATTTTTCATTAGTCAAAATGGCAACGAGAAAGAGGAAAACGGCCGAAACAGCCACCAAATCAAAAAGCTGAAGGAACAAGTCCCGCCACAACTGATTCGTCAATCTTTGAGAGGCCGACCATGAAGAGTCAAAATCTGAAGCCACCACCTGATATCAGAGCTCATGCCTTGACTATCGAGTCTTCAATGAATGAGAATACAACACAAAAAGGAAAAGATCGAAACTGACAGCAAATTCCAGAGCCAAAGGCCCGACTCATGCCCGTGAAAAAGAAGTTGAAACCGCCACCGATTGCAGAAGCAAAAGCAGGAAGTCCCGCCACAGCAGTTTCTTCCATAGTTGAGATGCCAACTATGAAGAGGGGTAATCTGAGAGCACTGCCAAGATCTCATTCAAACAGTCCAACAACCGAAGTATCACGATTCCTGAAGATATGATTATAAAGATACCGAAGACAGAACCCACTAATGCAAGTCCCGCCCACGTCTGCTAGTGACGATTCATCACATGTATTTAAAAGGCGATTAGACATCCAAAAGAAGAATGCAAGTCCCGCCAAATCCGGTAATCTCAGTGACGATTCGTCGCATTTCCTGAAAATGCCGCTAGATCTGCGAAGAAAGAACTTGGCACAAAATGAAGCGCTCTCAAGTTCATTTTCAGTGGGTATTCCGAAAACCAGAAGAACTCAGAGCTATAACAAGTCCCGCTACTGCCACTAGTGGGACCTCATCACAATTCTTGAGAACACCCTTCGACCTGAGACGTAAGATTGTAGATCCCAGAAATGAAAATCAATTTTCATTACGTCGACAACAAGTAAGGCAAATTGGAGTAGCCCCTTTGCAACCCCCAGTCATTACTGATGAACCATCAAAGATCGTATCCTATTTTTACGACACAGCTTATCCATTTGTGGGAACCATTGAGCAATTAAATTGTTTGGTTCAAGAACACGAGTTTGATATTCCAGAATCATTTACGGAAACGGAAACAAATGATTTAACGATGAAAAGAAGGGCTTCAACCCGAAAACGCAAGGGCGCAAACCAGCGAGGACTTGTGAGTGAGAACAATATTGCAATCCACGCAGCGGAATACTCTTGCAGAGACAGCAAAAGGAAAGAAGTGGAATAGAATCATTTATCACTGTAGGGACAAGAAAGAATGGAAACGATCTGATTTACAACAAAGAAGATGCCAGGGGATCTCTTCGGTCACTCCTTTTTGCAATCCAGTGCAAAGGGCGTTGATAAAGGTCGCTGAGTCGTCACGACCTGAAGAGGGAAAGAAGCATCATATCAAGGTGCTAGAGTGGTGCCACGGCATCCATAACCAGTGAATGCCTTGAAATTATGAACTCGCAATGTTATTTCAATGACGATTGTGAACAGTTTCCTTGAAAGCATAACAAGCAAGACCGTGAACGGATGAGGGAGTTATTGCACACCCGTCGTATGTCATGAGTAATCTGTGGGATTCCGCCAACCAAAATATTAAGAGAGAGGGTAGACTGCAGCTTAGTTCAGCGTTTGTGGCATTGAATTCTATGACAAAATCGAACAATTTGGGCATTCATTTATTCCCTATGTGCAAGGAGAGGCACTGGTGGTTGATGGTGGTTGATGCCGATAATCGAGTTATTTATTCGCTCGACTCCCTCGAAGATCCGGACGATCACTACTCTAATGCTGTCTGGCTTTCAGGTTTATTTAAATTGCGTGCGGTGAGGCAGCAATTAGAATGCCGTCAACAAGCGAGCAGCAGGAATCAACATTACCCGATTTAGCTCCGTGGGAATACCAAGAAATGCGTCTTCCCAATAAACTATTGCAACATGATGGCCATAGTTGCGGACCATATGTATGTTTTTATGCGGCGACAATTCTGAAACATGGTCGACGTGCCCTCAATGAGAGGACATGGTTCCTTGACTCTATTTCGGAGATTGGAGTCGGAGATGATCTCCGACCTTTTGTATTTGATGTTATGTTTCAATTGGCTGAATGACACGTATAGAGTAATGTGTGATATTAATCAACCAAGTCTAGTTTGAAACTGAAATTGTGTAGATTGGGTTTTGATTATTTACACGAAGTAGTTTTCGACGAAAGCCTTGATCGGTGGAAGGTCACGTAGGCTGGGTTTTTTCTTTATTGGAAGGTCGCGCTCGCTGCATCAGGGTCACGTAGGCTGGTTTTTCTTTATTGACAATTGAGAGCGGTCGCGCTCGCTGACTTTTTCTTTATCAAGAGCGGTCGCGCTCGCTGACTATTGTTTATTGAGGATTTGGTTATCTTAGAGGGGTGATTCATGAATCATCCGGGACTGTCATTCATAAGGCTTTGTTACTTTATCGAGCAACCTAAGTAGATTCTAAGTAATTAGTACCACATCCAATGGCGCGTACTCTACTGTAAAGTTGAATGTAGTCAGTTAACGTCTCTCCTAACGGGAGAGCTATCGGAAGAGGTTCACCCTGGTTGGAGACCTAACGGAAGTCTCCCTACTACGTATTTGATATGATTCGACGACAACAAAAAGAGCATTATATTATACTTGAAACAGACCATCGCACAAATGGATGATTCGACAACCACCAACGAACCACAGTGGATTCAGCATCTACCAGAAGCTCTGGGCATCCGCAAAGCCGTGCAACAGAGTAAATATCGATGGTGTGTACGAGAATCGGCCATGTGGGGGATTGCCACCGGTACGGCCATGTCGTTGCACCGACTTCGCATGCGATCGCCGTGGGCTATTAACGCCGGCTTTCTCAGTTTCTTTACCGTATATACTGGGTCGTATTATTTTTGTGTGAAACGACGCGACTATAAAGAACAAGTTATTGAAATGATGATGAAATTGAATTCGTTTCAAACTGCAGCGGATATGCCCGAGCCCGTGCCTGTCGATGAGAATCATCCGTTTGTTTCTCCCGAAGGTGATATCCCTGGAGAGCGACAATATGTCGCTAATTTACCGGAGCGAAAGGAATGGCAAAAGCAGCTTCCTACACAAGATGCGGCATCGATATTTGTAGAAGATAAAAGGAAATAGTCGTTAAATGTGAGCGTGCAATCAAAAGGACGCAACAAGGCGAAATCTATTGTACATAAGCATAGTGCTATCCTTTCTTCTTCCATCACCTTGTGTTGGCGACAGCCACATCGAAATCTCGAGCATTCTGTGCGTAGCGTGCTTTTCGTTCCATCCGTCGGGACAAATCGTAACGATAATTGACCATGACACCGAAACTGTTTTGTTGTCCGCGTGTAGAAAGATCCGCTTGTGTCACAATACGAAGGACTTCCGCTCCATTGCTCAAATGAAACCGTGCAACTGGATCCAGTGGCTTGTAGCTTTCGTCTGGCGTCGTTTCGTCAACAATATACTGTGTGGCGAGTTGATGAAGTCGTGTCTCTCGTTCATTCACGATACTCTCTGTAGCTGTACTTTCCTCGTCGTCTATGCTTTGATCGAGCTGTATTGTCAATTCGTGTTCGAAGGCAGGATGCTTCGCCTTGAGCCACTTTCGAAAATGGGGCATGGGGGATAGCGTCACAAATTCTTGCAAGCAAGGAAACTCCCCTCGCAACAAATTGACCGTCTCTGATATTAGCACTTCTCCGAGTCCAATCCCCGCCAAACCGCGTTCCAAGTTGCTTATTGAATAAAAAGCCGCTACCGTGGGTTGCTCGGTGGGTGGTGCCTCATGAATTGCACGCATACTGTTGGGAATGTCGGTCGCTTGGAGCGAGACATGAATGACCACGAGCGGCCGATCGAGCAAAAAGGGATGCACAAGAGCATACACTCGTCGATGTGGACCAAAGCGGTTGTGTAAATCCTTCCAACCTTGTACCGGATGAACTGCTTCTTTTCGTACAATCCGTTCAATGACGGCGGCCGGTGTCTGATCGTAGCGAATGCGTTGCGCAAGCAAGACGGACGGAGAGAACCACATGTTCAGGACGCGTCGCCAGTGTTGATCGAGTCTCGTAATGCGCTCCTGGAGGGTATAGAAATCGCTGTCATTGTTCGACTGTGATCGTTTTAGAAATGCCAAGTACGTTTGCATATCAGCACGGGAAGCCAAAAGAAAGCGTAAGGCATCCGCCGTGGCCGTTTCCAAAAAGCGATCGATCAGATTGGAATAGGGAGGCGCGGAAATTTCACTTTCAAAACTTTCGTTTGCCAAAAATGAATAATCTCCCGTCGTTGACAAATATCATGTATTTGGGACAAGAGTGCCGGCAATTCTGTGTATTGTCGAGTTACGAATGTAATATTGTCCCGCTGATGATCCGAGGGTTTCGACGGATGGTAACGAGAGTCTTCAATTAGCTTCTGAAACGACCGCAAGAGTTGTGTTGACGATGATTCATTCGTCGCACTTTGCCAAGTTTTGTCGTCGTGAGAAGATATGAACCGGAAAAGAGGCTTCGTTCGAACGACTTTGTGGTTGCTACACCTTCGCAAAAGAAAACGTCTAAAACTGGAAATCATTCTCTAGTATGAATCGATGCAATTTTCTATTTGAAAACATCTCAGCATTTTTAAGCCAACAAAGTTTGGCCTAGGTGAAATAATGTGAAATACCGGTAGCCTCGGAATTGTGCGTAATGGTCGCGTTCCAGAAATTCTGGAGATCGCCTCTTTGTTTCCAGAAATCTGGAAAAGGTTTTGTCATCGCACCGACACTGTACTCTATCTAACTTACAGAAAATCTGGACAAAGTGCTTACATCGTACAGAAATGCTGTATAGTTTCCAAAAAATCTGCTGGAAACCGCGATTTCTTCCTGCAGAAATTCTGTTCGAATGGTCCAGATATTCTGGACCAAATACTACGGAGTACATCATATAAAAAGGCGGGAACGCATGAAACATGAATGCAATAAAATAATTACAAACGCAAATACTCTCTTCGTTGTGAATCCTTTTATTTTATTGTTGGTTCATTCGCATCAGAATGAAAATAAGTTACATCTTTCGTTTTTGCATATTCGTTTTTATTGCAGAAACCGCATCTGCTTGGCTTTCCCTGACCACGAGGCAGAAACGTCATTTTCTTGCCTCCTCCACGCCTTCTTCTTCTTCTTCTTCTTCTTCTTCAACTCCCATGTTCCCATCTATTACTAATAACAATAATCCGCTTCCCAATCTACCCATTCCACCGTCCATTTGTTCGACAGAACCAGGTACATGGGCGTATGATACCATGAGTCGTCGAGTCGACGCAGAAATTTTGCAACGGACCTGGGACGACAATCAACATCATTGGAGGCAATGGAGTACGGAGCATATCGATGTCATAAAACGATTTGAGTTATTACGAAATGAGTTGCAGAATGCCGCGACGACTCCTTTACAGCATTTGGAAAAACCCGTAATTACTTCATCCCAACGAGAAAAGGAATATCAGGAATGGCAACAAATCTTGGAGCCCTACGTCTCCAACAAAGATACCTGGCTGACGGCACCGTGGATGGTGACGGAATTTTTGGTCTATCGGAAACTCATGCAGGCCATCGGATACTGGGATCCCCAATCTCCAGGATATCAGCAGGATCCCTTTCGAGCACAGAAACAAGCTGGATTGCATTCGTCCATTGCTTCGGCGGAATCCGTTTTGGCCAAATTGTTTTACCAAACACCGGAAGTGTTCCACGAGGAATCACTAGAAGCTGGTTTGGCACTCGCCACAAGTATTGCTTTATGGGGTAACAAGATGGATTTGTCGTTATGGCCCGCTGACAAAGAACATCGCAACAGTGATATCTTTTCCAAGATACTCGACCAGGCCAGTCAGAATTTATTGCACGATGATACACAAGTCCTCCGTCATCATTGTCAGATGTTAAAGGAACGAGGAGGAGGACAAGTGGATATCATTGTTGACAATGCCGGATTTGAATTGGTGACAGATTTAGCGCTCGCTCATTATTTGATCGAATCGGGAATTGCGACGACGGTTACTTTTCAACTCAAATCGCATCCGACATTTGTGTCGGATGCCTTGGAAAAAAGGATTTGCTGGAAACCCTGGCCTATTACGAACAGTTGGATGCCGCAGAATTTCCGGCTTGTCACGCGGCTGGTCAAAAATGGCGTCATTTTTTGAAAGAGGGACAATGGAAGTGTCACGAAGACAACTTTTGGGCGCAACCCTATGCCATGTGGGATATGACCGAACCGTTGCGATCGGATCTGGTCCAGCGGTGTGATTTAGCGTTTGTCAAGGGCGATGCCAATTATCGTCGTCTTCTGGGGGATCGGATCTGGGATTATACGGCGCCTTTCCAAGATGTAGTGGGCGCGTATTTTCCTTGTCCAGTGTGTGCCTTGCGAACACTCAAAGCCGAAATCGGATGCGGTATGGATGCGGAGCAAGTGAACCGGGCACAAGAATTGGATGATCAGTGGATGGTGAATGGACGATTTGGTGTGGTGCACTTTGGTACGGGCACCCATGAAAGGGAAGAGCATTCTAAGGCGAGAAATAATTAACAGTTAATGAATTACTTTATTGCGATAATAACACAACCCCCAAGCACAGACAGACTTGCTCTTGAGTATAGCAGCAAACGCATCGATATCGATTTCATCGTCCTGATTACCCTTCCAATCCACAAGTTCCTTTGCCGCCGCACATTCGTATTGCTGCAAAGGATACTTTTGCGAGGGAACGGGTAAAATTTGACTATCGGGTACGAGCTGACATGTATCCTGCAAGTAATCGACGATTCGCGTCACATCCTGTAACGTCACGCGCTCGCGTCGTTCCTTGAGAGCTTGATAGAGTATTTGAATACGTTCGGGAGTGGATGAATTCAAAGCAAGCGAAAGTGCCACCCACCAAAATTCAACCGGCATAGCATCCAGTGTAGTACGATTGTGTTTTTGTAAGGCAGCGACGATGACGCGATCGATGAGATGGCCCAGTTCTACGGTAAAAGAGGGTCCTTTCATGCTGGACAAGACACGACGTACGGCTTCGACAAAGGCTAAATAGGTCATTTCTTCGTCGGCGACTTCGGTAATCAATTTCCGAAATACGTCTGGTGTCAATTGTGCATTCGCAAAGCGTAAATCGTCAATTTCTAGAGGATCCAATGCGGCTTGTTTTTCTATTTCGTCACGGACCGCGTTGCGTTTGTTGGTGTTCATGTAAGATCGGACGAGATAGGCAATCAATAAACCGATCGAGGACAAGAAAATAGCACCGAGATTATCGAGAAATACGTTGCTTTTGACGGGTGTTTTGTTGAGTGTCGTGGCTTTGGCTTCTTCGGCGGAACTTGTAGTTGATGCGATGGGTGAAGAAGACGAGCAGCGCACGGCGGAGGCACTAAGAAAGGGTCGGGAGAACGAAAAATGAGGTGCGGCTGCTCTCTCCACCGACAAGCCTACTCGTCTTAACAAATAAAGCTTTGTTTTTGTGAAAAGTAATGGACGAGATGTCATCGTGAAAGTTATGGCTTATTACTAAAGCCCAGCACAATAACGTTCAAAGGCGGCTCGGAGGAAGTTTGACTTTGATTCATGACTGAAATGCAGTCGTGAAAAAGGTCGCCTTCAGTTAAGCCTATAGTTCATACGGAAAACGACAATGTCGCGAGAATTTCTAACACAGAGAACACAAGCGTGCGTTGTAGATGCTACTACTAGTAAAAATCATTGAATAGTATCAATTTTACCAACCTACCTGGTACAAGTAGCACCGACAACAAACTCTTGCTCAAAAGAAGATTGATTCATGACTGAAATACAGTCGTGGATATTTTCGGACTACCCTTTGGGTTTATAGTTATTATTAAAACGATGGTTTCGTAAGGATCGCATTCGCAGAGATTTGAGGCGCGTATTGCAAATGCTGCTAGTAGTAACTTTATGGTTTACCAATCTAGCAGAACGCACTAACCTGTAATAGGAAACTGGCCCGGAAAGATCATAATTCATTCATTTAGGACTCTTGACTGATCGTACTTACTCTCAATTTTATTACTATTACTGATCAGATCATTTCGGAAGAATAAGTGCTTATTTAGGATCCTGGATACATCACGCAACGCAAATAATAAAACACAATACAGCTTTCTAGGATTTGCGATATCACTGTTCAAGCATTACGTGACACTTGTCTCGAATAACTTGGCATCTCTATTCATTCTTTTGTTCTTTGTTGTGCATTACAATTTGAGACTTGTTGAGAATGATTTCGACACGAAATTTGCGTACTATTTGACATGATTGCGCTGGGTGTCCTCATTGTAGATATGAATTCAACATGTAGTAGAATATCTAATCAATTAGTGACCTTATGATAATACTGACACAAATCAATAGCAATCTGGATTACGCAACATGATGACTTCAATCTTGCCGTGCCAAAGCATCACCAATCCGAGCGAAGGCCCATGAAGGCACCATCGACTCACTGGAGTCATCACCGTCGGGACACGCATCTTTCTTGCACGTAGGACACCCTGTCGTAAAGCAATCATCAAAGGAATGAGATCCGGAGAGCCATTGATCAATGCAACCCACATGGAAGCTGTGGCTGCATGGAAGGACTCTCAAGCGATCTCCATCCGCAAACTGCTCCAAGCAGATGACACATACATCGTCATCCTCTGTATAATCCGGCAACCCCTTTTGATAGGATGGGAAGTTACGTGACCGATGCCTCTTGTCCTTGTGCTGAATCTCTTTCGATCCATAACCTCCCTCTTGTACCAGCATCCAGCTCCATTCTTCAGGCTTTCCCGTCGAATCCGAGTGATCATCTTCGTCGTCACTGGACGTTTCCTCCGGAATACGTGTCGCGGTGAGCCGCGACTGGTACGTAATTGTGGGCAGTCGAAAAATACTTTCCACGTCGAGGTGCCGACTGGCACTGCGAGCCATTCGCACAATGTCCATTTGTGAAATATCGTAATCGAGACGCCCAAATCCGCTGGTATCCGACGGACCGGCGGATCGAGAACCCGCAACGGCGTTGTGGACGTAATAGGCTTCGGCTTGGCTACTAAGCATGGCGGAAGAGCCATACAGTGAAGAAGAGTGCCTTTGCATCTGAACGGAACAGGCATCGAATTCATCCACCGAGACCGCCATTGACGGAATGGAGGATGATGAAGAGGAAGAAGAACAAGACGCCGAATCATTTTGACTTGCCGATGCTTCGACAGTAGCGAGTTCTTGACCTTTCTTGTTATTTTTAGCCTCCAAAGTAGCCTCCCATATCTTGCTATGATGCAGCACAACGTCATCGTCCTGGAAAAGCCAGCACGCTAAGATATTCAAGACGCTACCCGAAAACGACGGGCTCTCCTTGTTCTTCAGAAACAACTGAGGACTTCCACCATACAATTGACCCGAGCAGAGCAAGTCCTCGAGTCGATGAGTTCCCGAATGATGCTCTATCGAGCGAAGAATTGCCGGCAAGTCCTGTTGGAGATACTCAGCAAAATGACAGGGCGCCTTTTGGAGAAGAGTGAAATCCATTTTACAGCAAGTGGGCGGTGCGTGACGAAACCAGCCAACATACGGAGATGATTTATTTTGCGGTTCTTGCGGATATGAATGAGCGGTGTATCCGCTGTTCTGTGTACTTGAAGAATGATGGTGCGAAGTCAGCGGAGGTGAGTGACGAAACCAGCCGACGTAGGGATTTGACTTGAGAGAAAGATTAGAGCATTTCCGGTAAGTAACTTTCATCAGTGTCGGCCTAGCTCTGCTAGAAGGCAGAGAGTTGTGGCGACGTAAATTTGAATTGGGATTATCAAGCATTTTCTTTCTCGCGACAACGAGAATTTCGGCAAGGTATTCGCAAAGTAACGATAGTAGCTACTTCTTTAAGATAACAGATAGTTGCTCAACGAGGCAGCGTAATCAAGGATCTTCTTCTTCAAATGACTTTCTGGTGCAAATTCGAATTTCAGAAGTCAATTGTTGTATGCGGCAGATCCTTGCTGCACAACAGTGACACCTCGTCGTTTCAGATCAAAGAACAACTTGCGTCGAATTCGTCCTTTTGCATGCGATCATTCGTCACGTTCTCTCATCTCGGGAATGTCTTTTGCATTTGCAATAAAGCCAAATGGTACTCGCGAACGGTTATTTACTTATTGTGCGGACGCGAGCTCACGGTTTGTATTTATTAACCAGTGTCATAGAAATCGTACAAATATATTGTGTTCTTGTAGAGAGTCCGCAAAAGTAGCGCGTTCGGAACGCACGCACTGCACCCAAACACGCACGGCAGACGTGAGTTCAAACTGCGGGAAGATTTTGACACGTGTCGCATTCAACATTTAAAACGTGCGTACAGTACTCTTTTTGCGATCCACGTCGATTCGAATTTCGTGCCGAAATTCGTGCAATGGCTGACTCGTGACAACTCATGACTTATAATAGTGACGGTAAGATCATCATACTGGAAGGTCTCCTTCGGCATCATCAGGTAAGAAGGAGCTAGGAGGGAAATCACTCAAAACGATTATCGGGGTACTATTACTATCAATGTCTATCAGATGTGGGAGTGGAGGAAGAAAAGCCAAGCTGCATCGCTTTTGTTCTTCGAATTGCTGGTTAAGCTTGAAGCGCTTCGTGTCTTACGGTGTCAAGTGCATCACTTCGACATTGTATCATAAGTTATGATTCGAACGAAATCATAAAGAAGGATTCCGAAATAAATCCGCGATGGGAATTAACTCTGTTCGTCCAAATCCACCTCCAGGAGGATCAGGAGACGTTGGGTCACCGTTTGCGTCGTTCGGGTAGCACCACAACAGCAGTCGCCGTGAGAGTTTGTGAAGTGGCACAAAGCTTGTCTCTGTTTCATCTTTGAAAAGACAAGCGTTTCAGTTCGTTTGTCTTTGATAATGTGGAGTCGGTAGGTGATCATCATATTGTCGGTGAACGCGTAATGAATATCTAACTCCTTCTTCTGTCGTTTCTTGTCTTCTTCCTCTAGACGTTGCAGTTCCAGAGCGGCTTCTTTACGATTGAATCGCTTTCGTTTTTTGAGGATTTCGTTCTTCTCTGCTATTGGGATACCGCCGGGTCCCAAAGGCGGCGGTACTTTCTCATGGTTCAATTCAGCGCGTTTCTGCTCCAATTCATCGTCGAACATTCGCGGAATCACTTTTTCTTCCAGTAGTTTGAGTAGTTCATTAAATTTCGAGTTTCCTGGAGTTTTATCCTCATTGAACCACGAAATATCCGCTCGTCGGATGTGTAAAACAACATCGACGCACTGTTGTTGCCCCACTTTGATTTCCAGAAAAGTACGCGGGTGAGCTATCTTCATGGGTCCCGCTTTTCCGCTGACTAGTGATGGAAAGTCGACTTGATGTCGTTCATGAAACGATTTAGTTTACTTCCTTTTGCTCGTTCTGAAGGTTGAGTTCGTTGGCATTTTGGGAGATGTCGAAAAAATTCTGTTGGCTTGTGGATCAATCCCGCAAACACGTGACTCAAAACATTATTACGAAGTCTAGGTTTAACTTCAACCTCTCATTGGGTTTAACTCCAATTCACACAGCCATAAAATATGCCGAAGTAGCTTAGCGCCACGTTGGTTGCTGAAAACTTTTATCCGTTAGTTGCCAGAAAAAGTACTCAGGTTAAGCTACAAAACCAGTGATGTAACTGGTGAATTTTAATATACAGTACAACTACTTAAAATTTAAACGACGATTACCATTCTGAAGAGACATCTCCTTCAATCACACGTGGCTTACAAAAATGAGGTGAAGCAGATTCAATCTGAGCAAAATCTTTGCTTGTGGATTGCTACTCTGATTGGGTGCCTGGAATTTCTTCGACAGCGCGCGTAGCAATAATGCAAGAGGCGGAGAGATCGGGCAGTTGAGGTAGTGCTTTGATTTCATTTCTTTGCAATTGTTTGGCACTGTGATATGGATCCGTAAGCGAACGCGTCACTACAGAATTTGGGGATTTCCTTCCTCCAGGTGTTATGACAATGGGTCTACCATCGTAGTCATTCGCATATTTGAACCCAGCGGCCACAGCCAAAGGTTTGTTTCGTCTTTTACGCGATCTCTCAGATGAAGAAATCGGTTTAGTGCTTGCAATTGAGGCTACGTCGCCGTATGGATTGACGGAGGAAGATAGGCCCACCAAGTCGGCTCCACCAGGGAAGAAACCCTCCGTACTGCAGCAAGTCACCTAAAGATTCGGGTTGGTGTGAGTGCAATTTTGCAGAAGCGTAATTGCGATTCAAATATACGTACATTATTACACCCATCAGAAAAGGCTGCAAGAAAGAAGTCTCGATAGATGGATACTTCCCCGAACAAGGAGCGAAATGAGTTCCTTGTTCGCTCAGATTCAGTGTATTTATTGTCATCAATTTTCGAATCTTCCATCCCGTCGTAGTCTTCATCATCCATTATCCGATGAATTTCAGCGACACCCCTGACATTGTTCGTTTCCTCGTCACAAAGAATGGACATTTGTTGCAATGCAATGTAGTTGCTCCTTTCACTTCTTGAGAAGTCTTGAGAAGATTTCAAAAAGTGCAAGACCCAAAAAGAAATTTCGCTGAATGCGTTTTGCGAATTGGGGGGAAGAGGGGAGCGATGTCTGGGTTCTAACATCACCAGGTATTATTGATAGGTATTTCTTATTTCAGTTTCCAACGTATAAAGATCACAGTACTAGCTAGTATCCGCGTAAAGAAAGGGGGAAGTGAGATTATTTTGCATTTAATTTTATGACCGTTAATTGGCGTTACACGAAATGGATTTCCTTTAAGTAGAAGCGTTGGCATTAGTTTTGGGGCGTGTCACGAGGATTATTATGACGTTCTACGCTTCTTGAAATCTTAATGCCACGCAGGATTGGAAGGATTTTTGCAAGGTGACCGTAACCTTTAGTTGTAGGAAGCAACAACTTAATTTCGTACAAAGAGAGATGCATCTTTTTAGTATTGCACGTCACACAATGCCAATAACATCAAAACGATGGTAAAGTGTATTTGTCTCAAGCAATCTATGAAAGCAACCATCACTGGTTCAGCAAGTGGAGTAATGAATCCTTCTGATAAAGACCGAGTCGTCCATTTTTTACAACGCCTCTTACCTAGACAATAAAGAAAGAAGCAAGATTATCTTCTGGTTGAACCAATACTTTGTATGCTCATTGCTATAGGATCAGTGAGACTATTACATGACGCTACAGTTCTAGCAAGAGAATCGTAGAAGGAAGATCGAGTTCTCTCACATTCGACGATGTATCTCCATTACCGCTTTCGTGTTGCCATATATCGCCACGTCAATAAAGAGATCACAGCGACTGCTGCGGCAACGTGAGCACCTTTTCTCCAGTTCTCTTCCTTCACGTTTGCAGCTTTGCCACCATGCTCGAAAAGACTTCGCATAGGAGTCAACACTTGCTCCGCCTCTTGAATGAGGGCTTTATCAATATTAAGCTCTTCAAAGGTCCTTCTCAAGTGCTTCATCATCAAATCAAAGTGACTTTCGTTCAGCCCCATTTCGAATAATTTGGCGTGTTTGTTGAGAACAAGATGTTCGACATCCAAGTCTTTCGGCATGGTCGTAAAGGCAATCGACATGAAATTAAACTGATGCCATTTGAGGACCGAAATGTTATTTCCGTGGAAAAAGCGATTTAGTTCCGGATCCTGCAGCAGCCGATCGTAGAATTGATCCACGGCCGCATTCAGAACTTGTTTGCCTCCGAGTTTGGCCAAGAGTTCGTCCTTGCGGGCACTCTGGCTGCTGTGTAAGACTTCGGCACTCGCTAATGTCATGGTGAAGAGTAAGAAAGGAAAAGAGAATGTGACGAGTAATGCAAGTCAACAAAGAAGGCGAAGAAAAAAGGATATTGCGGTTTTAATAAGAAGTGTCATTTCAATGTGACGCGTCGACGCGTCGGAGGAAAAAAAATTACGTGCAGAATTGTGCGCGAAGGGTTCAAACGCGAATTGTTCGCCGTAAAAAAAGCGAACCAGCGAAATGTCGCACCGCGTTGTTGCGATGGAGAGACACACAGCGCAGAAAATTAAACAAAAGAGAGAAAATGAAATCTCTCTTTCTTTCATCTAATCTTCGAAGTATGAAAGACCACTGCTAACACATCTTTACGGCTATCACTAATCATGAGCTGGTTGGTGGGAAGAGCAATCGGAGGCGTGGTGAATCCGGTCGTCAGCAATGTTGATTTCAATGACATTCTATTGCGCATCGACTTGAATGAGGTCATTGATCGCATTGATGTAGACAGAATTATGGAACGTGTTGATATAAATTTTTTGCTCGAAAGAATCAACTTTGATCGAGTCGTCGAACGTCTGCCGATTGAAGAAATTGTCGATCGATCCAACATTGGGGAGATTGTCGCTCGATCCTCTTCGGGTATCTTTTCTCAACTTCTCGACGCTATACGAGCTCAAGCAGCCAAGTATGATTACATCTTTCAAGGAATGGGTCGATGTCGCTGCTACTGGAGAAAACGCTTTGTTGATTGGGAGCTTCCACCGAAGCCTGGAAAATACGATCGGGTTGCTGACGGAAAGATTCGATGTCCTCGAAATGCTGGAGGTCTAGCGTACGCCATGCAAGGACGGAATGCTGGAATCGTGTCGAGGACTTGCTCTTACTGGATCGATGAATTGTTCATCATTCTCTCATTTGCGGGCTGCATCGCCCTCGCTCGACAAGCCTACGGCGTTGTCCAGAACGAAGCGCTCCACACTCCCGAATGGCTTTACGTGCTCATGTATATCTCTTACGGAGTTTCCTACGATTTTCTCTCTTACTACTTGGTTGGAAGAACTCTTGGTATGGCTGTTATGGGTCTCAAACTAGTCAGTCAGAGAAACGGAAAATGGCTAGGCCCTATTCGTTGTTTTGTACGAGCGCTATTTGTGTCGATAAGACTACTGGCTTTACCTAGTCTGATCATCGGTTTGATTCGCAAGGACAGGAGGCATTTTCTGGACTTGGTGTGCGGATCATGTGTCATATATTCCTGGGACGCCCGTCCCCCAAGAAAGTGTGACAGTCATGCGAAGAATTCCATCAGGGACAACGATCCGTACTTCAGACCGTTGGAAGATGACGACGACGATCAAGAGCTTGAGTGCTTTCATGAGCCCTGACTTGACTCTGAAAGTTGATTGGCAAAAAAAAAATTTTGCTAAAGTTTACTCCCAGCGTTTCATCTTTCAGTCACGAATACTTTGTAGTGAGATCGTAAATGACGAGAACAGTCATTTTGGCACCATGACCAATGTACACTTTGTTCGATAGAGTTTGACCTCTACCCCTATGCGTCGTATTCGCGGGCAAAGGGCAGGCACAGCGACTATGGCCCAAAAGGTAGAATGGGACTATCCGATTCGCTAATTTTTGTTCGAGACGTTGCGACGATGATTATTACATTATTTGTTTCTCTTGTCGCGATCAATGAAAAGGAATTAGTTTAATCAAGACCGCGATACTCTAAGACCCACAAACAGCAGAATAATCAAATGAAAGAAGACATGAGTGAGAATAGCTACAGTGAAAGCAGTGAAGAAAGTACGGCCGTGCTTAAGCTTGTTGACGATACACCATCGGACGTTAAAGACGTTGAGACCACTCAAATGACTCATCCAGAGTCGGAAGAGGAGTCTAATCAAGGTTCGGAAGATGATTTAGAAGAGGAATCGGAGGGCGACGCTCAAGCGGCTCAAAAGAAGTACAGTGAGCCATCGGTCGAGTCGGACGACGAGTCCTCCGCCTCGGAGCAGCAGCCAGAGAAAGAAAGCGGAGACGAACCGGCATCAGAGGCCGAATCCGAGAATGAGGCTGATGGCCACGAAGAACAAGTCACTTCTGACCTTTCTGCGACACCCGAAAATGAAGACAAGGAGGATAAGAAGGAAGGTGTGGCGGTTACTGAAGACGATGTACCAGCTATTGTCTCCGAAAACGGCTTGGAACCAGAAGCCGAGGCAAAAGACGAAAAGCAAGTGGATAGTGCAACTGAGATTGACAAAGACGCAGAACCAAAATCCGAGGTAAAGAAAGAAAAGCCTGCAAATACCGCTGCCATTGAAGCGTCGTTTTCTCAGGGAAGCGCAGCGCCTTCCCAGAGTAACGCGAGTGCTGACAGATTCAGAGAGCCGGTACTGAAGGAAAAGATCAAAAATCCTGTTTTGCTAGAGAACGCGGGACAAAAGCACGGAGCGGGCATCGATAAGTTCCATGAACCTGTTCTCAAGACAAAGATCAAGAATCCTGTGTCGTTTAGCGGGCAGAAGCACTCGGCCGGAGCTGCCACTTTTGAAAGCAAGGTCGCCCTCGAGAAAGGTCTCCGAAACCCGACTTTCGGCTATCTCAAGTCCTCCTTTACAGGTATCTCTAAATTCACGGAACCTATTGCTGTTTCAAGCGGCAAAACTGACAGCCTGAAGCGTAGTGAGTGGGGAAAAGGCGGACCGAAGGGCAGCTTCAAATGGGTACAAGTCGGTGGCTCTTGGAAGAAGCAGTACGATGCATAGACATTAAAGGAAGCTTCACATTGAAGCGTTTGCTATCACTTCTGCATACAGATGCATACAATACATACACACATTTCAAACGACGCAACAGTTTGAATAGAATAATAATAAAGAAAAATCTCTCGCATAAGAATGTCTTGGCTTCTCGATGAATAGGCGCATGATTAAACTGTAAACGCATAGAGACGACAGCTGCATTGCGTAGTAAAGAAAAAATTGTTAAAGTTGGGAAAATAAAATCTATCTACGAATCGGTTGGCCTTTGCACCATTCACCGTCATGTCTGATCGAACCGTCAGGCCGGATCTCCTTACCACTACCGTGCATTTCTCCATTCCACCATTCTCCCTCGTACCAACCGCCATCACTCCAACTCATCTTGCCGAGACCACAAAATTCGCCTTCACGGAACTCGCCTTCGTAAATAGAATCATCGGTGAATACGCATTTACCCCTTCCATGGCGCATTCCATCGACCCAACTTCCGGAGTACGTAGAACCGTCTTGATAGGTCATTTTGCCTGCAATCATTTGGCCATTGATGTACTCTCCCTCAAACGTTCGACCGTCTGCAAACTTCATTATTCCGTGTCCATCTGTAAAAACGTTTGAGTCATACTGAAGGCGCAAATAATCATTTGCTGGCCACGATGGACTTACGTTTGTGGTCATTCTTGAGCCCGCCTTCGTAGTAATCGCCATCACCGTTCGATAACCGGCCGTGTCCTGTCCACCGTCCATGCTTCCAATCACCCTCATACCATCTTCCTGCTCGGTCATATTCGAGACGGCCATAGCCATGGGGCATTCCTGTGCTGTTACTGATCGACCCTGTATAAGTTCCTTTTTCACCGTAAGGGTCAGTCACATCCATTGCTGCTACTTCATAGGTTCCACCTCCTGTTCCTGTCGACCTCGCCGATCGTGAGGATCGCTGTGAACTTTCTCCAATGCTCCCTCGACGCGACGGCTTCTTCGTGTTCATGTGGTCTTGCGGACCCACGTCCTGTCTCGACGAATTCCGCTTACTGCTGTGGTAACTTTGCTCGTCGTCGTGGCTCCTCCGGGAAGCCGTACCTCGCGAATGAATGGACATGGATCTGGATTGGCGACTGTGTGCTGCGCTTGCAAAACTGCGGTTGTCAAAAGCCTCTTCTTCAAGCGAGTCGTGACTTTCGCTGTCATCTTCGTCTTCGTCTAGCTCCAGCTCACGGGGAAGCGTCTTGACTGACTTGCTGGCACTGACAATAGAAGCTGCTCCCATTGTAGCTTGCGTACCAGTGCTGTTGCGACGAGATGCCTTGTACGTAACTTGAAAAGTATTTGTCGTTTGTTCATCTTCATCTTCATACTCGTAATGATGCCGCAACTCTTGGCTTCCGTAACCTTCCGATGTTAAGTCTTCACCTTCTTCGCGCCACGTTTCGTGTTCGTCATTTACTGTGCGTCGGTCCGAGTCGTCATCAACGTGATCATCATCATCATCATCGTCGCCAAGATTGATTTCACGTGGAACTCCAGACCGCCCTGAGCGTCCGCTACCTTGTTGTTGTCGATTGCTTGTGGAACGACTTCGATAAGATCGCCCGGATCTCACACTTTGGTGATCACCCGCGACTGTTGTTCCCCCACCGCCCCCAAAGTGCTCCTCTTGCAGTTTACGAACCATATCATGAAGAAATGTGAGTTGCGATTTCATCATTTCTAATTCATCTTTGAGTTTCTTATTTTCTTCTTCTTTCGTCTTGAGCTGTTGTCGTTGATGATATGAGCCACTACGAGTTGTTGAGACGGTCAAACTGTCTTTCTTGTCCCCGATAACTTGCTTGGGAGCATGTTGCGGAGAGTGTGTCACTGGGGCGTGGTGCCTGTTTTTGGGAGCAGGCGGCGGAGGCGGGGCCGGAGCGTCTTCTTCGACAGGTTCACCTCGTAACCTTTGATACTCTGCTTTCACAACCTCCTTTGGAACATTCGGAGTTTGCAAGTAGAGAGGTTCTGCGTTTGGATCGGCATTTGGAAGCTGAAATGTCTCATTCGGATCAACAGAATATAAATACTTCTTTGCACCGTGCACAGAAAACGGCTTTAAAAACGAGAACCCCTTTTGATCCTGAAGGAATTTTTGAATATGTTTCTCCGTGTAATGATGACGCGCAATATAATATCGGATCACGTATTGTCCCTCCTTTCTTCCCGGCTTCCAATCATCCGCCTTGTCTGGTGCCACTCGTAAGACTCTATCAATCGAGTCTTTGAGCGCCTGCGACGCAGGATGATCCTTTACAAACTTCAGTTTAATAACGCCGTCAAACACTGGATGATTCGAATCTCTGAATTGTTTTTGAAAAGTTCTACAATGTCTCCATGAACAAATACATTTCGGAACAGCATTAGTGCCGTGCTGTGAAGAACCGTTCATCATGGTTTCACGGTCATCAACGCTCGTTGAAGCTTTCGGAGGAATGATTGCGAGATTGAACTGCACTGAAGCAGGAGATTTATTCAATCGAGCACTAATTAGCTACAATAGACAAGTTGTTGAGTCTCCAACGATTGCGGCAATTCGCTGCACCTCGATCAACCCCCGCAACTGCTTTTGCTTTCACCGTCCGGCGTCACGCAACCCCGCTCTGCAAACGGGAGTTTGGGACGAGCGAAAACAGCGGGCATTCGTAATTCGTACGAGACAACAAAGAAACCACAACTCTTTCTACTCTCTACTATAATGTCGACTTGGCTCGCTATAACTTTGTCCGACGGCATTCGAAAGAGTACACAGTACACAGCGATACCATCGTGCACAGTTTAGTTGAGAGAGCAATCCATGATCATTATTTATTCGTCGAAAATACTCCGTGTTCAATAAGAAAGCAGTACATTCGTCATTATAGTAAAACGCGATGACGATGACCGATAACTTGTGACCTTTTCCAGTTAAGCCCGATCATTTGGGTCATTCGTCATCTTCATTGTTTGGCGCATTAAAGGTAGGGATAGAGCTTTCTGCTTAACGTCTGTCCTTATGCCGATCACTTGATGGCGACGTACGTATGCCGATTTCCGTGTCACAGCAGGATTTGTGATTGGCAACCACGCAAACGCAAAACGGCAGATTGACGGCTGGGAGCGTTTACGTTCTTCGTCGTCAACTCAGCACGGCCCATCAACTCGAAAGCAAGGTGCCTTAACAGGACTTTTCCTTTCATCCTGGCCTTGTTATTGAAAAGTTTTATCATGAAGTCGTTCATATCTGTCTTTGCTGCATTGCTTAGCTTTTCGGCTAGCTTGCACGTATCTGGTGAGTGATCGCGAGACTTCTTTGTCATAACTGAAAATAATCAACAAGTCGCCTCACTTGTGCTTCTTCTTGCAGACGCTTACGCGTTTGTTCATCGCTCCAATGGCCTTTCTAGCGTCCCTAAATCCTCTTCCTGCCTGAAAATGAAAATTTTCGACTGGAAGCGTAGAACAGCGGACGAATCGCTTTTGAACGATGTTGAAAAGACTGAGTTCACTCTCGACAATCTCAAGCCTGCCCCGGGCAGTCGCCACCGTAAAAGCCGCAAGGGTCGCGGTATCGCAGCTGGTCAAGGAGCATCTTGCGGTTTCGGTATGCGTGGTCAAAAGTCTCGTGCCGGTTCACCTACTCGTCCGGGTTTCGAGGGAGGACAGATTCCTCTCTACCGTCGACTCCCCAAATTCGTAGGCAAGCCAACTGGACCGGGACATGAGAAAACGATCTACAATGTTATTTCCACGGATGCTTTGGAGAAAGCCGCGGCCGGATCGACCGTTACCTTCGACTCTTTGTATGAGAGCAAGATTGTCACCAAGTCGAAATTCGATTTGCACAAGGTTGTGATGGGCAAGGGTACCCCTGCGTCGAACTTGACTGTTCAGGCTCATGCTTTCACCAAGTCCGCACGCCAAGCCATTGAGGCAGCTGGAGGAAAGTGCGAATTGTTGAGCCCCACAACGAACGCAGTCATTTCAGAATAAATTAATTTATGTCTGCGATTTCCTCGTTATTTCTAGATGTTGGAGCGTGGTCGCTGAGTACAGCGACTATTCTATCTATTAGGATTTTTCTCGTTACATAAGCTTTCCCTGCTCTTTCGTAGCTAGAGTCTTTGTTTAGAAATAGAAAGCAAGATGGTCGGCGAATATGAAACAAAATAATTGATGTAAAACTACGCTAGCATTAATATTTCACCACAAAATCATTGCAAGCCGTCAGGATTCATGGTAAAGGATCAGTATCGCTTTCATGCAGCGCGTGCTGACATGATTGTCTTATTTGAGATATTCATAGCATTGAATATTAGCTCATTCATCACCCCGCTGAGAATACATTCACAGTTCTCCCCGCAGGTATTGATAATTGGGACCATTTGGCGCAATTTAACGTAAGCACAGAAGAGGTCACCTAGCTCATAGTGGCAACTGGCCAGATTGTTCATTAACATGATCTGAACAGCGCACGTAGTCGTGTCCGAAAATTCTCGTAACAACACGGTGCAATTCTTATAAAGAAACAGAGCTTTGCGTATCTCTTTCGTTTGCCCCAAAAGACCTTCGCTGTGATGGCATAATGCGATGTTGTAGAGTATGACTACACTGCTCAATGTAATTATGCGTTCACACAATGTATCAGTGTCGGATATATCGATGAGAAGCGGCAGAGGACAAATGAAGCAGTCGCTTTGCACATAGCTCGGAAGGGTGTTGGTCTCTTTGCTCTTATTGCACAGACGAATCACGTTAAGATTCGATTGCGATGAATACTTTGCTCCAGATTGACTAGAGTTCAGTGTGTCTCTGATGAGACTGAGAGCCTGAACGAAGAAGGAGCGTGCCTCCTTGGGCTTGCCAGAGACGAGCTGGAACGCTCCGGCGCTATTGAGACACGATGCTTCCATGATACCGTTCATCGGAGGATGATAATTAGCGTAGACGCCTGCAAAAGGATGTTGTTTGTTGAAAGCTGCAGGCTCTCGCGCGTACGGTAGTAAGATGATTGAGAAAATGATTGATCGCTGAGCGTCGCTGATCAGAGCGGATCTTGATGGATTTCAGATTTATGTTCGATGCAAAGGTTCGGGAAGCAAATTGAGAGGGTGCGTGTGAAATGCGAACCAAATTCTGAGTAGCCCGTGATCTGGGGTGCTTGAATCACCAACAGCATTCTTAGAATTTTGTACTCAACTTCAGAAAGCAAAAAGAAGAGACAATTTACACTTATCGTCCCTGTGCATCATCGTCATCCGCAGCCATACATGTTACTCAGAAACAACAACGCTCAGCAGCATTCTACGCGTGATGCGTCATTCGTCAGTAATTACTACTGGAGCAATGAAGTACGTCATGCAACATGTGTTTTAGCTTATGATTTATTTTTGATCTAATTTCTACACTAATGTCTAATGTCACCTAAGCCTGAAACCTGGTTAAGCTAAGTCATTTGCCATTTGGCAGTTTGCAGTTTGGCAGTAACGAGTAACGAGGATGCGAAGTGCGAAGGTAGTGCGTTAGAGTCTTGGAGTCTCTAAAAAGGGTCTCTAAGGTCTAGGGTGGACAAATCACGAAACCGTACAAAAGCGAAGAACTTCAAGTAAATAGGGCCGTTGCGTCGTTGCAAGTCTTGGAGACACTAAAACAGTCTTTGCTGAGCAGATAGGAAGAAGAACAACGGTAGCAATAGAATGTGCTGTAGTGGCCAACTTTAGACTCTAGATCCTTATTCTCCGACTCTTTGATTGCTCCTCGTTTCGCCGTTTGAAGGACGCGATGTGCAAGCAGATTCTGGATCCCTCTTCCGGCTCCTTTTTGCAGTCTTATTTTCAAATGCTCTTGATCCATCAAGAGAATTTGTCGCTGGCATCAGCGGATCGCTTTCACTAAAAGGACTCCGGTCCTCAGACGACGCGCTTGTACTATCGCTGTAACGGCCTGTCACGTCGGTTTGCTTCATTACAAAGTCATCGTCGTCGTCGATCTCCGCCGCCTCGTCTTGACTGAGATCGCCGAAAATCGATCTATTCAACAAAATGTAGTCGACAGGAGCCCGGCCTCGCTTTCCAACTATTATATTTGACTCGTCTAATTTTCCGATGTCTTCAACTTTGTGCCCAACCGTATTATCGTAGAGGCGCTTGCTCCGAAGTCGCATGCCATTTGCATTGCGCTCGGTGATATCTTTTTCAAAAAACTGATTTTCGTCGGCGCCGTCGGCCTCACCGTCGGAAAGGGCAGCCAGTTCATCTCGATGGATCTCAAGTTCCACACTTGAAATCTCCTCTAGTGTAGCGGCACTACTAACCGTAATGTTTTCGTTCGAAGAATCATTATCTACCCGTTTCGCATTTTGTCGCTCCACTTTCTTTCGCCGTTCATAAGAATTTAGGTCAAACTTTTCATCGTCATCACTGCCGTCTTCATCTCCGCCCGACACTTCGCCGTTCGTGTCTTCCTCAAGGCCGAGAATACGGTTTACAAGTGCGATACTTGCTGCATTCTTTTTTCCTTTGCGAAGCATGATCGCTGCGGGGTAGTCAACTTCAGCATTCGGGAAAACGTCGTTTACATCCGCCCAAGACCGTAATGAAGTGGAATCGTCAATAACGTCAGACGTCTTCTTCTTGCTTTTCCCGGCATTCCTGCCTTCGGCCATAAGTTGACGCTGTATGCGCCTTTGTTCCCACTCGTCGCCCATATACTCGGACTGAACATGATGCAGCAGTTCTGCTTGTCCTGCACAAAGAGGACAAAACCAATCATCTTCTTCATGTTCAGTTAAACGGATAACCGGTTTCACGCAATGCTGGTGATATGCTCTAAAGCAGCCGTTTCCATCGCAGAGGACCAAATCGTTCTCGTCAGTAGCATAACCTTCCAAGCAAATACAACATACTAGCTCATCCAGCGTTATGCCACTATCGTCGTCAGTCTGCTTGTTATTGATTTTCCGTGTTTCTTTCGCTAATTGCACATTATCGTTTACGTCTCCTTTCGATAGCAATGCCTTCTCACTAATGTCGGCTTCATCGAGAATCGACCTTGGAGCTTCCTCTCCATGAAAGCGGTATTCGGGAGTCTTCGGCTCCATTCTCCGAGGGTTCATTCTTCCAAATGGAAACAAGACTCGTTTAACAAACTCAGTATGAAATTGTTCGTGTTTCTGTGTCCATTCCAGCAGAGTTCGCCACATCTTCTCGCCCGGCCATGTCGACCGGCAAGTTTCAATGGCCAACAACCAACCTCGAATTCGATATTCCGCTCCGAACATTTTAATTAGAGTATCATGCAGTTCTTGTGAATTTTGAAAGAAATGAAAGTTGTGAGACGTACTGGTCCACGTTTGCAAACCAGCCTGAGCCAATCGATGGGTGGCGAGTTGCCCCGATATGGCGTTGCGCAGTTGTGAAAATGCGCCATGCCAAGTCGCCGCTTTGAGTAAACGGCTGGCCGCTTCCCATCGACGTTCCCAATCCACGACTTCCGGTATAGGTGGACTCACAAACAACAAGTCTCGATTCGAAGCAGGTTTTGAATTGTTGTTTTTGCTCGCAGTGGACGGTAGAGCAACGTCGGCCGCGTCTAGCTCCATGAAAAAGTCTGGCAACGGGTCCGCAATTCGCTTTTGGTTCCCAGTCACATCTAGGGACTTTTTTGAATTCTTTTTGGATTGAATATGCTTTTGCGAGATGCAGTAGAGGCAATGCCATGCACCTCGTGGGACCGAAAAGATGGGGACGAAATGGCATTTTTGATGAAACATCCGTTCGCAAGAATCGCAATACACCAGTGCATTGTTTGGGTCCCATAGACTTTCTGGTAAATAGGGATCGTTTTTGTTAAAGAAATAGGAAGATTCCGATGATGCGTCTTCTTCTTTCTCCTCTTTGTAATCTTCCTCTCGATCGCTTTGGAAAAAAGCCGCGCGGTCGCTAAAGTCCAACGCGCAATGACATAGACTGCAAGCCCCAATATCTATCGATCCTTCTTCCGTTGCATCATCTTTAACTAACTGATTGTTGTGTCTCGTCGCTTTTTTCGAAACGGAAAGAACGGTAGCGTAAGAGAGAATTTTGCAAATGTCAGATTCCGAAACAAAGCTATATAAATATGCACAAGACAATCGAGGAGAGCATTACCTTCAGAAGATCCGACAGAGGCGCTTTTCTCCGGTGCAGCAGCTACCTTCTTGGCCATGTTGACAAAAAAGCTACTGCTTCCTTCTGGTGAAGAGTGAAAATTAGTATGCAGCCAATCGGAACGACGACACAAAGTAATGCTTCCGAGAAGTACCACAAAGCAACCTCAGTTTCTCCTTTTCTACACTTCGATTCTTTCCTAACGGAAAAAGGGATGATCAAGTTATGAAATTATGTATTGACCAAGAAAGGAAGACGGAAATAACTTCAACAATCCCTTTTGGGAGCGACGCAACGTGTTTTGTGACTTCATCGCCCATTCTGTTTTCGTCGTCCGATGAAGGTGAGGAGAGAAGTTTTACCTGATTTCAAGTACAAGTACCCTTATACAAGTACCCTTGTATACGATAAAAGAGAACGCTTGCCCAAAGTTCGTGGCGCGAAGACGATGCGCGATGTGACATCCGGGATAATTGTGAAAAATACAGTGGGCGACCTTTCTTGACTGCATTTCAGTCATGAATCAAAATTCTCTCAAGCCCGACTGCGATTGAACCTGCGTTCTTTCTGCTAGCTTAATGAGATATATTTTGTCTTTGTTACAAAGGTATTATCTTTTTCAGCATGTGCAATGCGCGCCACGATTCGTCACGTCGAAAATTGTTTTGCCTGTTCACTATACACCAATGTGTTCCACGACTGCATTTCAGTCACGAACATGACATCTAACGACAATGCGAAGTCTTATTAACGTTCATTCTGCTAACTTGGTAAGCTGCATTTTTCTCTGGTAAAATGCAATATCGTCAGCGGTATTGGCATAGCACGCTTCGATTCTTTATAGCCTTGCGAAATGTTGTCTTCCTTACAAAGTATGTATATTGGACGTTATGGACCCGACGACTTTTCATCACGAAACACCAACCATTCTTGTCTATAACGGTACCAGGTGAGGAATAAATTAAAAAATGTCCTATCCACGTTGTAGGGATTTATTCTCGTGACCTAAACCACTAGAAACTGTGTAAGGAATACATGTTCGAAACCTACCCAGTCTTTCTTTACCGATTGGCTGCTGAACTCATTAGTTGTCATCTGCGACAGATGTGCGATACGTATTTCGACTCACATTCAATTATGATACTTGAGCATTAAAGTTCAGCTAAGATACTTGAGCATTTCCCATGCCATTAATTGCTTTCACGAGGCCGCCTGTTGCGCTACATAGAGCTCCTTTGAACACCACCTGCCCGTCACCGTTCGTCTTTAGATCAGGAGCCAGCGTCTCAAATATTTTTTTCTTGGCAATCTTGTTTTCGGGTTCAGGTTCCACGTCGGTTCGACCTGCAAATTTGACTCGCTCTCCCAGCGGCGCCTCGGCCGGAGGAATCACAAGTTCGACAGATCTCTTTTCTCCATCATCTTTACTAGCACACAGAACCATCCCGTGGGAAGGGAAACCCACTAAGTTTCGTTTCTTGAGATTGCACAAAACCAGAACACGCGCATTCAGTAGATCACTGTCTTGATAATACGGACGGAGGCCCGATGCGATTTGTCGTACTTCACCATTTCCTAAATCGATTTCTTCGCAGAAGAGCTTGTCGGCTTCCGGATGGTTCCACACTTTGACAATTTGGCCGACGCGAATATCCAGTGCCGTTATGTCAACCTCGCCTCCGTCTGACGATTCGGTCTGTTTTTCCTTGGCTGTCTTAGTCTCATCTTTCGGTGCCTTGGCGGGTTTCTCCTTGTTTGCATTTGCCTCTTTTGCGACTGTTTTCTTTTCATCTTGTTGTTGAGGTTTTCCTTTGGTAGCTTGTTTTGTCGTGGCTACTTCCTTTGCTGCTAAAATAGTTTCAATCGATTCAGTGCCATCAGCAAACCACCAACCTGACGGAGGAATGGATGCCGAGGCCAACCATGTCTGAAGGCTCGCAGGGACGGGGACTTCCACTTGCGCAGCTTGCTCAATCAAAATGGAAATACAAGCACGCATCCAGCGATCTACAGCCGTCGCTGAAACATCCGCCTTCTGTTCAATCAATGCCACCGCCAAGTCAAAGTCCGCCACGGACGGCACCGAACTCCCCGGCAACAAGAACGAATGTGTGATCAAATGCGACTGCAAAGAATCATCCATTGGTGTTCCCGCACGAATACTCGCCGCTACACTCATCCAGGCGGTCAAAGAGGCGCGTTGCAAAGCCGCCGGTGGATTGGCTCCCGAAATGGTGGCGGCAAACATGCCTCCCGCCAAATAAAGAGGGGCGCGATCGAGGATTCCGTGCAATGCCGTAGTCACTAGCGCTCGTAAAATAGCATTACGCTGCGTAATTGTAACAGCAGGTGTTGCATTTGTTGTTGAGAGTTGCATGACGTTGCTATTCTTCTTCTTGTCGACGGTAAATTTGCAGCAAGATCGCGATTTGAGTGCGGCGGTTTGAGCGATGAGATATAAAACAACATCTTTCTGGAGGATGCTTTCCGCAATAGTCAGCTCGCAAAGAGATGCTCCGGTCATTTATACTAGAGGAATATTCCAAAAGCTATGATAATCTGATAAGAGATACGGAGTATTGTTTATGCTTCAATGATGAGTGCAATACCAGGTACAAGTACTTGTAATGCAAAATGAATCCGCTCATCGTCGATCGTCGTATCAAAAAGCAAAACGAACGAACGGTGAAGAGCAATGCAAGTTTACTATAAATGCAAAATGTTGGCTGTTGGCTCCTTTTCTCACGACTCACCTGATCTTCAGTCCCGTCCAGCACGCATGTTTTTCACTTTATCCATTCGTCGTGTTTGAAGACGCAGAAAGCGACTATTTTCATTGACTCGTTATTATACGACTTTTTCCACCAACCCTTCAAATAAGAAGAAAATGACGACACGAGCGGCGTCTGCTGCATTCAATCTCCAAGCCAAACAGGAACTGGTGAAATTATTATTCGGAAAACAGTACTGTCGAAAAGGCCCCGTGGCCCATCGTATGCTCGATCATTCGATTTACTCGTACGAAGATTTGCGGTCGGCTTATTTGAAGCGTGTACAAGAAATTCATCCCGACAAGCACCATCACCACCACAATGAGAGTCAGAATCGTCTCGAACGGCAACAACAATTTATTCAGTTACAAGATGCTTGGAGTCGTTTTGAAGAATTGGCCAAAGTCATGAGAACAGTCCACCAACATCACCGGGAGAAAACACATCACAATTTTACTCTATTCGGTGTAGGATGTTCTTTTGCCGATTCGGAACAGGAACGCAACCTGAGAAACCACTTTACCGATCAAGCCTGTCGGGGATGGTTTAGTGCGGGGGCACTGAGCCCCGACAATTCGATGGATGATTCGTTAAGAAATAATGACACTGTATCGACTTATGAACCTTTATTTGTGCAGGACGAAGAAGAAACTATAAGAGAAGAAGATATGGAAACTGGCCGGGATACTATCGGTACGGCCAATCACAATGAACAACCACAGGCTGCGATGGAATTTTTGCGTCGATCTCAAAGATAGTATAATTCTTGACAAAACCATAGTTTTAAAGAGGTTAGAGTGACTTGCTTTTGTCGTGTACTGGTAAGGTTGTAAAAAAAATAAACTAGGTCTATGGGTCTGATTATTTTCTCTAGAAGAATCTAGAACGAAATCGTATTAGAGTTAAAGGTGCACATTCGTCGCGACGTGCATTTTCATCTAGTACTACTGCATTTTCATTGAGGGTTAAGGTCAAAAGAAGTTGACGTTGGCTGGAGCTGGAGGTTCCTGACTCCTGACTTCTTGACGTCGCCAGTTTGAAACGAATGGATTTTACACTATTACCGAGAGTAATTTAGTCGTAGTACTGGTGTCTGACGTGGGATGAACTTTCATGTGACGTTTTGAAGTCCAATCTGGGGTCGATCTTTCGTTTGGAACTGGAAACTTCGCTTTTCTCGATGACAAGAAAGAAAGAGGGCCGAGCAACTTCTTGTTCTCTTTTTTTTTACCTCAAGTGGTTTTAGCACAATGGTAACGAGCGATCTTTCACACTCCTCTACTTCTTCTTTTCTCTCTCAGTATACAAGCATGTTGTTTCGATCCGTCACTTCCGCTGTATTCCGTAGCTCAACGATGACGGCGGGTCGCACGAAACTCTCGCAACATGTGCCGCGCGCCAGTTTCTCGGTCATGTCCGATGCCATTCAGTCGTTGAAGGGTGTGCACTTTGTCTCAACGGATCAATTAAGGTGAGTCAAATCTGTTTATCTTCTTTAGGAGAGCTGAATGAGCTGAGGAGCTCGCCGCTAATAACCGACATTTTGCATTCGAATGAACCGTCGCATGTCTGACACTTTTCTCGAATCTTGTCTTCTGATTCTCACAGCAAAGAAGAATTGCAAGGCTTGCTAGATCTTTCTAAATATTACAAAGAAACGTACAAGGCCAAGGGAGGATTAAAACCGAAGCCACTCGAAGGCGATTCGATGGCCATGATCTTTCAAAAGCGTTCGACACGAACCCGTGTTTCGACCGAGACGGGCATCGCCATGATGGGCGGGCACGCTCTATTCTTGGGTCCTTCCGATATTCAGCTCGGAGTCAACGAAAGTATGCGCGATACTGCCTTGGTTCTCTCGCGATTCAACTCCATCATTCTGGCTCGTGTGTACAGTCACAATGATATCGCCGAATTAGCCAAATACGCGACCGTCCCCGTCATCAACGCCCTATCGGATCTGCACCATCCGTTACAGTCGCTGGCCGATCTGATGACTCTACAAGAACACTTTGGAAAGGACTTGTCGGGAAAGACAGTCGCGTGGGTCGGTGACGGTAACAATGTATTGCACGACTTGGCACTCGGTTCGGCGATTCTGGGCATGAATGTCAATATTGCCACTCCGGCGGGCTTTGAATGCAACCCGACAATCTTGGCCAAGGTCAAAGAACTAGCTGCCAAGCACGGAGGAAAAGTCATGACGACTTCGGTGGCTGCCGATGCGGTGGCGAATGCGGATGTCGTAGTGACCGACACGTGGGTCAGCATGGGACAGGAAGCTGAATATGCGGCCCGCTTAAAAGCGTTCGATGGATACCAAGTCAACAAAGAGCTTATGAGCAAGGCCAACCCGAACGCTGTATTCTTGCACTGCCTTCCTCGTCATCCGGAGGAAGTGGCGGATGAAGTCTTTTACTCTCCTCAGTCCTTGGTCTTTGATGAAGCCGAAAACCGAATGTGGACCGTCATGGCGGTGGCGGCGGCTCAGTTGGGTAAAGTCGAATGAAAAAGGAACGATTCTATTCTGTCGACGCCCTTGTAGCTTGTAGAACACTTGTTAGTCATTTCATTAGAACTATAACAACATAAAGGATTCCATATTCTACTTATTATAGTCTCAATAGTGGAATAAGGATTCGACGAGAGACACTCTTACTGCCATTAGGGACTTCTTACAATTAAGACTTTCAAATTTCCAACAAGAGCTTGGCAGGATCACTAATCTTCTCGGCAATGCTTTTCAAGAAAGTGACACCCTCTCGTCCGTCAATTAAACGATGATCGTACGTCAACGCCAGGTACATCATCGGTCTCGCAATAATTTCACCGGTTTTCGGGTCAACCACGGGCCGCATTTTCGTGGCATGCATACCCAAAATGGCCGATTGTGGCGGATTGAGGATCGGCGTTCCCATGAGTGACCCAAAGACACCACCATTGCTGATCGTAAAAGTACCACCCGCCATATCGTCCAAGCTCAATGTTCCGTTCTTGGCTTTTTCCGCGTACATGGCAATGTTGCGTTCAACGTCCGCGAATCCCATGGTTTCAGTATTACGCAAGACGGGAACGACCAAGCCCGCTGGACTGGCAACCGCTACGCTGATATCGACATACTCACGGTAAACAATTTCCTTGTTTTCATCGTCCATGTACGCATTGACAGCCGGCAATTCTTGCAAGGCGGCCGTCGCAGCCTTGACGAACGCACTCATAAAGCCGAGTTTGACATCATGCTTTTTGAAGAACTCATCTTTGTATTTGTTGCGCATTTCCATGAGATTTCCCATGTCACATTCTTGAAAGGTCGTCAACATGGCGGCGGTGTTTTGAGCGTCCTTCAACCGAGCGGCGACACGCTGACGCATTCGACTCATCTTGGTGCGACGTTCCGTGCGCTGTCCCAAAAACAAAGTTTGTTCGGAAATGGGAGCTGCCGGAGGCGACGATTTCGCTGCCGAGGAAGTTTGCTTGGCGGGAGCGGGGGGAGCTGAAGAAGAAGAAGCAGCAGCCGGTGGAGGTTGAGGTGCGGCGGCTGGTGGTGCTGCCTTGGGCGCCGGTGGTGCTTCTTCAATGCTATGAGCAACCTCTTCCGGAACAGGTGGTTGAGAGCTGCTTTCCGGTGCGTCAGCATCTGTATCGATACGGAAGAGAGCGCTACCGACCTCTACGACATCATCTACTTCTCCCAAAACTTCGACCAGTGCACCGGCAACAGGAGCTCGGACATCTACCGAGACTTTATCTGTCTCTAGAACCACAACTACGTCATCCACTTGCAAGAAATCTCCCGGTCCTACAGGGATATCGACAATTGTTCCTTCGGTAATCGAATCTCCCATAGTCGGAACCTGGTTGCATGTCAAACATGAGAAGAAGTTTATCACAGAGTCAATGCAACTATTCACACATTGTGACGTACCTCGATCGTTTTGACGGGCATATTCCAAGCTGCTGTTGGTGATACGAAATGCCTTCGAATGACGGGAAGAACTGCCGTCGTTCGCTGCAGTATTGCTAGCCGATGATTCGACACGATAAATTTTGCTCGTCCCAACATGATAGTGAATGAAATGCTGCGCCAATGTCTTTCAATGCCTCTTATGAACCTTCGCTTATCGATTTTTTGATGCTCGCCTTCTCAGCAGATGGTCCAAGGCTATGGTCAATCTGCAATGATGCTCAGCTAATGTTGAGTTGATGTTAAAAGATGTTACAATGGACGTGAAGGGTGAAAGAGGCGAAAGCGAGAGAAGGCGAACCTCTGCGATCCAAAAAAATCTTCTTCCGGTCTTTCCGTTCGAGTTCGGTAACATTCTACATCATACTAGAGACGATCGTAAGATATCGTACAGTGTCTCAACTAGTGGCTCAGGACTGAAAATCTAGTCGTATACGAGTAAGATATACTCCGATGTTTCCTAAGAGCCGAAGTTAACGCACTCTATCCAGCCCTAATATACAAACTAGATTAAAAAAAGCTAGAGGGGACCCTATTCGATGTTGGGCTACTGGATTATAAACGCGTGTCGAAGAATAGAACAAGCCCGTCATAGAGGGTTATGTTGGTTGCAGGATTTTAATCATACCAAACAACGATCAAAGGATAATAACTTTTGCATCGATTGAACAGATAATGCAGCGGAAGACTTGGACCCTGAAAGTGTCTCAACTGCCATAGTTTTATCGGTTGTGCTTTTGTGAGGCGGTTCTGGCTGTCTGGTCCATGCTCGTCAAAAGATTCTTATCGCATGTTGTAACTGAATTCGGAAACGAGGAAGAGCAGCTATTTTGAAAAAATCTTCATCATCGTTTCGATCACATCCTATCAAATGAGAGCTTTAAGTCGTTTTATTTGTCTCACCGTGTACTACCTGGTACTGACTAATCCCAAATATTGTTGAATCATCACGGTCATTAAGAACGTTAACAAAAAACCTGCTCAACGATCAACGATGTCTCCCATACAAAGTACAGTGGAGTGCAGTGCAGTGGTAAGGTTACGAAATGTGCCAACTGTCCGTCCATCCGTCCTATTGCAGCAAAACGCGACGAAAACCGAACGCGCTGCTTTTTATTCATGTCGATAGTCTCTGTTGCTTTCCATAACGAACTGTTCTATTTGCTTGCAATCATTCCATCCATTATGCTTAATACTAGCAAAGCGTTTGCTCCCCTTGCGCGGGGATCTATGCAACAACGTCGGACATTTATCAATTGGATGACCAACTATCCCGACAAGGTGAGTTTGCTTTTTTAAAAGGACAAAACGCCGTTATCATCGAAATTGAAAACGTCGCATTTTAATTGAGATTTTCAATTATCTATGTAAATAAAACTGACGATTTTCTTGTCTCTTCTGATGCGCAGATTGTGGAACTGAAGCGAGCACACCAAGTCGGTGGTCGATCGACCTTCACTTGGCTCAAGCAACCGCAAGACAAGATGGTCACGGCGGTAGGTGCGACTCTTATGACAATCGGATTTCTTCAGCTCATTCCGGGATATTACCGTTTGGCGTCTGGAAAAGGAAAGCTTGAGTAAGAAGAGAAAGGAGCACCAGAATACTTTTGCCGAAATTGTAGTACAACAGTAGGATAGAGAGAGAGGGTAACGTGTTGCTCGAAAGAACTAACAGTAAACATTTTCTTTTTCTTGGAGTTGAAGCTTTGTTATTTCTGATTATAATAATACCGTGAAATGAATCAAGTGCTGGGAAGTCTGTAAAAATGGAAAAAAATACGGTTACGGATAGAAGAAATCTTCTTATAGCATTCTTTACTCCTTTCGAGCTTCATTATCTCCTTCTCCGAATGTGCGGCTAGCGCGTTTATTCCTTGGGTTTACTGGCAATCTTCTTGTAATCCCACTGGACTCGAACCGGCGGAAACTGTCCTGATCGTATGGCCCGAATCGTTTCGGTGATTTCATCATGTGTATTCAAGACAATAGGACCATGCCAGGAAATAGGTTGACGCAACTTGCGACCAGCAAAGACCATGACATGTGCTCCTTTGGTACTTGCTTTCAATTCAATGTGTCGCTTGTCAGGCATCGACGCGTCCATGAGAATGACAGAACCCCGAGGGATTGCACTCGATTGTGAATGACTACCCGTTTGGTGATTCAAGTGAGTTAATTCTCCGTCATACACATACAAGATGGTTGTATCGAAATCGCCCCCAATGGGAAACGAGACTTCATCTGAGGGCTGTAATTCGAAATCCATCATTTGAACTGGTTGCACCGTATCAAACGGCCCTTTCGTTCCAAATGCTTCTCCTGCCAGTACACGGACCGTGCTCTTTCCTCCATTCAATGGCAAAGCGGGAAGATCAGGAGTCGGAACCGTGCCGTAGCGCGGATCCAATTGTTTTTTATTCGCCGGCACATTGATCCATATTTGAAAGCCTTCCACCTCTTGCCCTGCCGGTGTAGCCCCTCCTTCCGCATGCTCTACACCGGAACCCGTCGAGATCCACTGCATACCCGGCGCCTCAAAAGTTTCACGATTTCCCAGTGAATCCCCGTGGCGTCCGAAACCTTTCTTCAAATAGGAACAAATATCGAAACCCGAGTGGGGATGCCAGTTGATTGGGAAATCGTCCGGATGTTGAGCCACACCCGTGGAAGGTGAATCAAAGTAGTCACACATAAGAAACGGATCCGACTGCTCTGAAGGTATCGGGTTGGGAAAAGCTTGTTTGACCGTCCGTTTATCGCCAAATGGATGTGACACGCCTTGACGTGTGATGATCTGAATGGGCATGAGTGTTGCGAGTGCAGCTTGTGGGTCGGTCATGGTTTATTATGACTGCTCTTTCTAGTTACCAGGTACGGCGTTTTCACTAAAGGATGTATCAATGTTATGATGAAAAGAAACAGATAGTATTGTGACCATTCTTCAACATGATTTGAAAGAATAAAAGGAATGAAACGAATGAAAAAGCTGGTTGACCCGAAGATCGAAGAACTTCCGACGATCGCATCGCGTCACAAGTAAAAAGTCTATTCGTGTCGCACCGGTTTTATTATCATTGTCCGCGCCGCCATCAGAAAGAAGCGTCCGCCGCGAGAAACTGGAAAAACTGCAAAAATGATGCGAAAGTCAGCTCGTACCTTAGCAGGGTGCATTGTATCTCATAATACTCTTTATCATTCAATTACCGCGATAGATTGTCTCATTACTTTCTAAGAACCCATCAGTTTGATAGGAGGACGCGGAATGACGACTAAAACACAACAACATATGGATGATGATTATTTATCAAATGCTTCCCCATCGAAGCGAACTCGCCTCGAACTGTCACCTCTCTACAATCCCGAATTACTTCCCGACGAACTCAAGAATGTTGACTTTACACAACGCATCACGTGGGGAAAATATGCTCCCTATACTGAAGAAGTCTTGCCGCTGAAAGCTCTGGATGCACCCGCGACTCCGCAGCACCGACTGGAATTGCATATACACAATTTGTCGAATCGAGCACGCGCGGGCACCATTCATTTACAGCGACCATCATCACGGCCTATTCCTACACCCATGTTCATGCCGGTGGGTACGAAAGGATGTTTGAAAGGTGTCACTATTGATGAATTGATGCATTGTTTGGATTGTCCCATCATTTTAGGGAATACGTATCATCTCGCCATTCAACCGGGGACAGAACTTATTCGTGAGCAAGGTCAATTGCGAAAGTTTCAAGGAAATGGGAACCACAATCTTCTCACGGATTCGGGAGGGTTTCAAATGGTATCGCTTTCGAAGTTATCGAATGTTACGGAAGAGGGTGTCACCTTTGAGAATCCATTCGCCAAAGGCGAAACGATGTTACTCAAACCAGAAGATTCCATCCGTCATCAGACCAACATTGGGGCAGATATTATTATGGCCCTGGATGATGTTGTCAGCAGTGTGATTGCCGATGATGATCGGTTTCGAGAGGCAACGTACCGTACTTTGCGATGGTACGATCGATGCTTACAGGCCAAGGACGAAGGTGATCCGGATCATCAACAAAATCTCTTTCCCATCGTTCAAGGTGGACTGGATACGGGGTTGGGTGGGTTACGAGAACAATGCCTTGCTGGATTCCGGAACCGCGATCAAGATATAGCTGGATTTGCCATTGGAGGATTGGCCGGAGGCGAGTCCAAGGATGACTTCTGGAGAGTCGTCAATCAGTGTTGCAAGTCACTGCCCGATGACCGACCACGCTATTTGATGGGAGTGGGTTATCCACTCGACTTGGTTGTTTGTACCGCACTCGGTGTTGACATGTACGATTGTGTTTATCCGACGCGCACGGCGCGCTTTGGTGTGGCTTTAATCAATGGTGGAACTTGTAAACTCAAAGCACAAGCGTGCGCGACGGATTTTCGAATCATTCAGGAGAACTGTAAATGTCAAGCCTGTCAACGAGGAATCACTCGATCGCGGTTGCACTTCATGTACAAAACGGGGAATCCGGTTGCGGTGCAGTTGTTGACGCAACACAATCTGGCTTACATGATGCAACTGGTGGGTGATATGCGAAACGCTATACTGGAGAACCGATATCCGGAATATGCACGAGCATTTGTGAAAAACATGTTTGTCGAAGAAGCAATACCTGGTTGGGTGGTGGATGCATTGAATGAAGCTGGCGTTTCGATGCATGAGTGAACGACTGATCGTCGACTTCTTTGTGGAATTACAGCGTTCACCGGATAAGAGCTCATTATAAAAACTAAATGTCTACTGATAGGATTATAGATCAATCTATTGACTTTCGGCTTCGACTGCCTTGTGCGGGCCATCGTATACTGAGAAATCAGTGTATCCTTTGGCTCCAGTTGGCGCATACCAGGTCTCGTAAGCGGCCTCGGGCTCCAAAGGCCAATTGTGCGTGAAACGCTCCACGAGGTCAGGGTTCGAAATGTACAAGCGACCAAACGCGCAGAGATCCGCAGCACCCGAGCGGACCATTCCCTCGGCCGTGTCTTTGTTCAAACCGACGTTGCACATAATGGGGCCGTCGAATACTTTACGAAAGTCGGCGACAGTGACGACCTTGCATTTGTTGTGGAATCCAAAACCGAGTCCATCCATGACGTGCAAGTAGGCCGGCTTGTATTCGTTCATGACCTTGGCGAAATAGGGGAACGCAACATCGTTGTCTTCACTGCCCATGTCTCCAAAGACACCATTGGGCGAAAAGCGGAAACCAATACGGTTGGCTGCGTACGCACCACTTTCCACAATGGCCTCGAAGATTTCCTTCAAGATACGAATTCGGTTGTCAAGACTGCCTCCATAGTTGTCCGTGCGTTTGTTCGTGGAAGACTGAAGGAACGTATCAATAAGGTAACCATTGGCCGCATGAATCTCAATTCCGTCGAAACCGGCTTCTTTCGCGAGCTTGGCGGCATTGACGTAGTCGGCAATCGTCGCCTTGATCTCGTCGACGGTCAACTCCGAAGGGACTTCGGCTTCCGCATCTTCACCATTAATGGTTCGTACCTTGACACCAGACATGGCGATAGGCGAGGGAGCGAAAGTCTTGTTGGTAGACGGATGGTGAGAAGAATGTGACTGACGACCCATATGCCAAAATTGCATAAAGATGATTCCTTCCTTCGCATGAACGGCGTCAACTACCTTCTTCCATCCTTCCACATTCTCCGGAAAACGAATGTGGGGGCGTTGCGCCAGCCACAACCGGCCTCCGAAATGGCCGTAGCTTCGGTGATGAGCAAACCGCCCGAAGCCCGCTGGGTGTAGTATTCGACCATGAGATCATTGGGAGTAGTGCACACAACGTCAAAAGGATCCTCGGTAGGAGTGCATCTGCAAGATTCACAAGATCACGAGCGAGTTAGTTTGATGCAGGCTCCTTCACATAATGGAAACGACTATTCACTTGACCTACCGACCACGAGTCAAAGGAGCAAGAACAACACGGTTCTTGAGCTCAAGATCTCCGATAGTGAATTTGGATAGAAGCTGCATGTCGCAAAGTTCTTTTATTAATATTAGAAAAGAAGAAACGAGAATTAATAGGCAATTGAGTGGTCGATAGAATTTATGTTTCGTGTGATGAGTGATGACGATGATGATGTGGCTGCGATCGGAATGACATACTTCGCCGATCGCCGCCACTCTGTTCTTTTTTCTTCGAATTTGTTCCGATTTTCCGTCGTAATTCGAAAACGTTCAATTTTGTTCATGGTGACGATGCTGTCGGAACGGTATACAAGATGAAGACTGAGTTCTTGTCACGTGTCATCAATGGTCGTTTGATTAATTTACATTGATCACGTTGTGTCTCTCGCATTCGCAGCTTTTTCATCCTAGCCTCTTAATGCAGCAAAAATTACCAATGTTCTTTTGGAATGCGTTATCAATCATTTTCGTCGAAACTCTTCTTGTATTCTGCAATTCAGGACGCATTATAGAAGAAATTTTTGGTTTTACGAAGTCACGACTGGTTCTAGCTACAAGTCATGGAAGATTTTCCATTTACGTAGAGGCTGCCGAGCTGAAGTTGTATTTTTAGCAAAGATGTGCTTTATACATAACTCTCGGAAGGATTACATGATGTAACCACAATACACAGGTCCTCTGGTCTCAAAGTGTTGACGACCGATAGTATCATTAGTATGCAGACTTCAGTTTCTAGTGCTTATGAGTAGGTCTATTTATAACCTCAGTCTGATGGAAACAGTTGAAAGCTTCATGCGATTATGTTGTAATTTCACCGAAGACATGTTTTCAGAGTCAGCACTCACTTCTTCTCATGAAGTTAATCAGATCACGTCCTAATCGTGCTGGCACCTGTCGGAATTGTTTTATCTTGCTTATTCTAATTTCGACACATGTGGTCGAGTCTTTCCGGGGGGTCAATTCAAGTTACTTAGAGGTTCTTGCGTAACAAGTCCAGCTTTCCAGTTCTCACGCGTGTGCATTACTTTCACTAACATACTTTTCTGCATTGCAGCTAGAACCAGTTCGTGTATTCCATACTCCTCGCTGTCAGCACGGATGGGCTGACAGTCTCGGATCTCTTTTTTCTGGAAGTAGCGTTTGTCCTGCTGTTTAATTTCGTGCTCTTCATTGATAGTTGCCGAGAGTTTTGAATGCACAATACTTCCTCCTCAAAGTCTTCCAGGAACGACTTTGAGCGATTGTCACCCGTGATCGATGCTCTCTCCAAAGCGGAAAGTCGACGGACTTGCTTGTCCGCAGCGGTAAGCTTTTCGTAGGTGTCGATGTCGAAAGTCTGTGAATTATTTTTGTTCCAGTCCAACTGAAGAGGCAAGCCACCACTCACGGACGGGTTGTCACCGCAAATGAGATCGTGGTGATGAACCTTTACTGTGGAAAAAGATATGCGGGACGATCGAGTATTTCTTCGACTGGTGTTCGTTGTGCTGCTCGAGTCAGATGAGTTTCTACGCAACTGGATGGCGGATAGTGACGCCGTTAAAGGCTGAATTGACTCGCCGCTGTCAGTCATTTGATGGTAATTCATCGCTGTTAAATTGTAAGAAAATGGTTTCACCTATTTGTGTTGACTGGGCTGCGATGTTTGTTTCGCCTTTCCTTTGACAATGACACAACGAGATACAAGACAAGATGTTTGGCTGGATTATTTTGTTTTTTCCATTTCTCTCCACTCTCCACTTATCGAAGTTCAACCAGAAAGAACACAACTGGTTCCATTATTTTGCATTTTCCATTTCTTTCCACTTAATCGAAGTTCAACCAAAAGAATACAACTGGAGAAGTTGTCTTGGGAAAGCCGCTTACATAGTGGATGATACTCAATCCTCAATTTTGGCATTGATACTGATGAACTGGTGAACTGGTGAACGACAGACCGGAGACCGGACATAAAATTGGCACTTGGCATGATTTTCAATATTACGTAGTAAATTGTGAGAAGTGAGAAGAGAGAAGACCATGTTCTACTTATCCCAATAGACTTGCTCACTTCTCACCACTCCGCCGTAGGCACGGGTTCGGCGAATTTGTTCTCTCCGCACTGTTTCTCCGCCGACCAGTAGTGTACCGGAAACGTCCTTCAATGAAAATGACCATTCGGGATTCTGGATTTTGGATTCTGGACCAATCATTTGACAGTATTCCGCGCCCTTATTGTCCGTCCTCCATCCGTATGATTGTTCTACATGGGACTTCCATCAGTCACGCTTTTAAGATCACAAAAAAAGAGACACAATGCGACCATGGCGGCTCCAAGCGGCGGAGCAACGCTACACACACGACGTCAAGTGATCCTAAAAAGAAATAACCAAGAATGCAACAATGACCGAGCCGAATCCCAAGCGACCCAAAACAACGTCTCAGTCGTCACTATCGTCTTTCTTTACGATAAAATCAACCGTACAAAAGGAGACACAAGCAGACGACAATGACGTATCTTCGTTTCAAAAAATAGATACATCGTCCAATGAACCCATTATCCCACGGACTGTCCCTGCCTCGTTAAAGGCAACATGGAACGTTTATCAGAATTCTTGTATCTACCGAAAAGTGAGAGGAGAGGTGACTGAGAGAACCAAAGTAGCTGCGTTTGATTTAGATGGTACTCTGTTGACGTGGCGAATTGAAGGCTGGCCGAGTAAGTTCGAACACTACGAACTTTGGAATGCTAATGTCATTGACAAGCTTCGTCGATTGTATGATGAAGAAGATTATCGGCTGGTTGTGTTCAGTAATCAAGGATTGATACGACAAGCTTTCACGGGTGTAAAAGCGACATTTGTCAAGTCGTTACTCGAGTGGTTCGCGAACCTGCTCGATCGTCCTCTCTCCGTGGTCTTGTCGACAAGCAAAAGAACGGATTCCATAAGCCTTCTCACAAGATGTGGAATGTTGCGGAACAGTGCTGTTTTGGTGGACGAACTATGGATGTTTCTTCCAGTTTCTTCGTCGGGGACAGTATTGGAGGCGACGATGATCCACAAGGAGGAGTGGACATCGGCTTTGCTCGTGCAGTCGGAGAACACAGAAATGCGAGCTTACGCTTCTACAGTCCGACTGAATTCTTCGGACCGAGTTCGAAGCATATACGCGACAAAGGGAAGGTTGCATTGACGTACGAGATGCCACCAGATGCAGTGCTTAAGGCGAGGGCTGCACTTGTGAGTGGCTATCTAGAAGGGCCGATTATGCTTATTCTATGTGGAGCACAAGGCTCTGGCAAAAGTACATTTTGTGACAAGTTGCTTGGGAAGAATGATGCATGGGTCCATCTATCACAAGACACCATCAACAATGGGAAACCGGGAAAACGAGAAATGGTAGAAGAAGAAGCCGAGAAAGGACTTCGTGAAGGACGTTGTGTTGTTGTGGATCGCATGCATCTGGATGAGGCACAGCGCTCGGTGTTCGTAAACATTGCGAAGCAAGTGGATGTACCGGTTCATGCTTTGGTCCTATCAACTTCAACGAGGATCCTAGCGTCACGAATAAAACTCAGATCAAATCATCCTGCCGGTGTTGAGGGCGAAAAGGGAGTTAAAGTTGCGATGATATCAGCATCCAAAATGGTTTTACCGACGTATGCGGAAGGCTTCGCATTGATTAGCATTACGGCGACAGAGCAAGGTGTAGATCGATTTGTTGACCAATACAGCAAACTTTCATCGGCAAAACCGAATACCACTACAATACTGAAACAGATTGACCTTCAGCAAATGAATATCCCATCCGTTATTTTAGGAACGATGAAATTGGGTAAGAAAACGGCTGCGGACATTGTATCGAAGGCTAAGTAATAGGGATTCGCAGGCGTTGATACTGCGCCAACTTACAACAACGAGATAGAGGTTGGTCGAGGAATGGATGATGATATGTTTTGTGTGGTCAAAGTGCCTAAAAGCGCATTGACCGCTGAGGATGTGAAAAAGAGCTAACCACGAGTCTTTCAAACTTGGGGCGAAAGCAAGGCGACCTTCTTTTACTGCACTGGCCATCAAACCTTGAAACGTTAATATCTGTGTGGCAAGGCATGGAGCTTTGTGTCAAAGAAGGACTTGTCAAAACCCTTGGTGTCTGCAACTTCAGTGCTAGGGCGTTGGCAGGACTGCTACCTTTATGCTCGATTACTCCTTACGTCAACCAAGTAGAGCGCCATCCTTTACTTCCACAATGGGACCTTGTCGATTTTTGTGCACAGAACGACATTTTGCTGCAGGCTCACACACCCCTGGGTCAAGGTAAAAGTGAGCTCTGGGAAGAACCAAGTTTGCAACAAGTGGTGGCATCGACGGGTCTCTCGCCTGCAAAGGTTTTGCTTCTCTGGAATCTTCAACAAGGGGTAGCCGTGGTGCCAAAATGTAGCTCAGAAGAACATTTGGTTGATGTTATGGAACTTTTCAAATCAGCGGCGTTCAGCGAGGCTGTATTACTCGCTGACGATTTGATGGAGTTGAACGGCATTACTCGTACTTGCAGGTTTGTTGCCCCGCCGTTTATGTTCGGTTCTGCGAGTTACTGCTGGGCGTCGAAAGCGAACAAGTAATTGTCTTGTACGTACTCGCGTGGTTCACACAATGCTCTTTGACATGAACCTACTACTTTGATGTGGTGGGTTTCCCGAAATAATATAAGGTATCCAAAAACACAACCAATGGGAATGAGGTTCGATTGATAAAAATTGGACTTTGTGCAGGCGTTGTGTGATAGCACCGAGGTATCTATGTTGATATGGAGTTTTCGAACGACGGATTGGCCGAAACAGCGCGTTATGTCGCGGCAAAGCAAAATCCGGTCACAGCGCTTTAGTATATACATCGACAACGTTTGCAGCGAACTACTTTTTGTTTGAGACAGCTTCGGCGTTTATCGTCGGCAATTTCTACGTGTGGTTCAAATGGCTTTATTTCTGGAGTTAGTTATGGCGCAACACTTTGAATTTTTCCGAATTTAGATGACACAGAAAGCGAAGGATCTTTCATGACCTCAATGACACTCGGACGACGACATCCTGAACGCGTCGATACGATTCGAATAGTCTTGAGAGGTAGTGTGTCTGCTCTGCTGAAGACAAGACAAAGAAGCTTGCAACGTCCTTTACATGCAAAGAGTCATGCTGTTATGCTAACCGATTATCGAGTTACGCGCAAACCGTTTCACCACGTTTTATTTCAACAAGGCAGCATCTCTGATATTTTAATTGAAAGCGAAGCAATTTTCGCAACAAGGAGGCATGTTCAAGCGACCCCTGGCCTAGAATGGATCACAACGCCATGAACTGACGGTGCATTTTTGCAAGTGTATTGTTTTGAAAAAACTCTGCAGCAGTTGCAGTTTTACTTGGTTCCTGCTAGTCGGAGTGTGCGAGCCCTGGAGAGAGCAGTATCATTCAAGCTGTCTTTGATCAACACGCATTCAAACGATCCAACTAACAGTTAGTGGAGGACTGTATTAATCAACTGAACAACATCTTCCCTTCGTCACGCAAATTGATGTGCACTTGGAGCTCCGTCGTCAAACTTGAGAAAAGTTTGTACCGCGAAAAGCATGGTCATGACAAGTTCTGCCAAACAAGCCGTTCCTATCCCGATCTTTTTGCGTTATGGACTCCTATATTATCTTGATTGGGTGGAGGGCGCGACTAGCTCTGGACTCAATGATCACCTGCGTGCTATTAAGCAGTATTCAACAGAATAACGAGTTGTCGCAGATGTTTGGGTAGATTTATTTATTTTATTATCCCCATGACAAGGAAAGATCGACTTGGATCGAGTTCATGTTCCCATTCGGGAGAGCTTGAGACCTCTAGAGCCGACAGAAATGGGTAGTAGGATTGTGTAAAAAAACGAGATTAAGGTATTTGGGTGTGAACGAGTTCCAGGGTAACGTAACGGAGATTTTGTCACAATCGACTTGTAAGTCGAGGTCAGGGAAAGCAAAGTTGGGTCTGCTTTAAAGCCCAGGTGACAAAAGTCATTCAAGCTTCCCTATGGTCTGGATTGTCGCATGTACTTTTGCAGGTCTGCTAGATCAAAACAAAACACATCTTTTTCAACTAAATCAGGCAATTCGAGCAACGACGGCTAAACGGAAGAAAAGCGAGCAAAATTATGAGGTTCGCGCGCAGGTTATAGTCGTCCCAGATACTTGGTCCAAGCTGCTGCATTGGTTAATCAAAATCAATGTTGTTAACGGAAAACATCGCACAATTCACTACTTCGATCCGTAGACGCCGTGTTTGACACTGAAACCACGGTGTTGTGATTAACCAACCTATCGAATCGCCTTATTTTCAATGACGCGAAACGGGCTGTTGATTTGTTATAACCAATTGTTTCGGAAACGGATTATTTAGAATTATCAGGAAGAGTGTTGAAGCAATGCAATAAAAGAACAACCTTGAAGGCGAATGGAAACATAGTGTTTTATTGTAATGCTTTATGAAGTGCTGAAATATTTGCTTTACGTGGCATATTCTTTGCAAAACGATTCGTAGTGCTCTTTAATTTTCTCTACGCACCGTTGCATTTCTTCTTCTGGTGGCAGGAAAGTTGTTCGGAAGCCAAAGCGTCCATCACGTTGACCAAATCCAGATGCCGGAACAACACAGATTCCTGTGGACTTCAATAAGGATACGCAATAAAGAGCATCCGGTGTTGTACCCCTTTCCTTCGCAACTCGAATAGCTCCGGGAGGCATTTCCACACTTGGAAAGCAGTACATGCTACCTTTGCCGGTCGACACGAAAAACCAGGAATGGAATCTAATCCTTGACTCACAATTGTGGAGCGACGCTTTAACGAATCATAAATAGCTTTCTTTTCTACCTCGTGGCTTTCGTAAGATACTTCTCCTGGCGAAGGACCTCGGACCATCAAACTCGTCATAATTTGTCCCGCGACGGTTGCACAGAGAGAAGCCGAGGCCATTTTGTAGAGTTCATCTTGGACCTTCTCATCGATTCCTACCAACTCCATGTAACCACCGCGCCTTCCGCATTCTCCGAAAACGCCTTTCGAAACGGAATGGAACGAAATGAGTTCGATTTGATCCAATAGCCCGCATTCATATGCCGCTCGCTTAGCACTGACAAATTCTCCTTCGTAGACATTCTCTTGGTATACTTCGTCCGCCAACAAAACCAGATTGTGTTTGACACAAAAGCGAACAATATCGTGCAGGTTCTCTCGACTTAGTACTTGACCCGTGGGATTCCCCGGATTAATGAGAACGAACGAGTTTACCTCGATGCCCTCTTCCTGAGCTGTAGCTAAGGCACGCTCGAGTTCTTCCAGATTGAGCGCCCAATCCTTTTCTTCGTTCATATAATATCCCACCCGATGACCGTTCAGTAAATCAATTGTCGCCGAATAAATAGGATACTGAGGAGTCGGGATCATAACACCGGTACGTTCATTGGCAATTAATGCGGTCAAGACCATGTTGATGGCATTCGACGCGCCGTTGGACAAGAAAATAGCTTCCGGATCCGAAGGAATGCCTCCATCTCTCGCGGCAATGAAATCCGCCACATCCTGTCGAAACGCACGTACGCCCTTGGAATGTGTGTAAGCTCCCGATCCGTGTCCCGACAAGGCGTGGTTTTTGATTTCACGTGCGCGATCCACCGCATCTTGCGGAAAGAGCTTGAGCACATCGGGATGATCAATTCCGACTTCGTCCGGGAGGTCCACCAACGCCATGACCTGCCTGGGCCATTTGAGAGGCATCTGTCCGATGGATTGAGGATTGCCAATGTTTGTGTAAACAATGTGGTCAAACGGATATTGTTGAGGATTGGCGGCGAGTTGATCGGCGATCTTATCGGCTTCAATCACGACGGGTCCTCGCACGGCGTATTCCATTTGCGCAGTGACTGCGACATGCTATCTATTGTGAGACGTTTCTTGTGTTCATAAACTGCATAGAAATAGCACAAGTCAGAATGCATTCGCGAAAAAAGAACGCAACAAAATTGACGACGATGACCAAATGGGAACTTACAGGATGTTTCAGCAGCAATTGTTTGCGGTGTCGGGGCGACCGATGCGATACTACATCTCATCCTCATCGTCATGATTGTAAAAAAGTAAGGCTGTGTAGCGGAATAGCATAATCTATTTTTGAAATGTAATTGATTCTCAAATGAAACGGCTCTCTCGATCCGATGGCGATTTTTCAACGCACGTATGCGAGCTGTCCCACGAATGAATCAAACCGGGAGCAAGTGAGTATGATGAAAGACACGAGTCTTCTTCTAGCTGCTAGCAATTGCAACGACTTGATGAAGAAGCCGAACGGACAATAATAAGTTAATGAGTCGCAGTTCCTACTGGTACCAGGATGCCAGGGTATTATTTGATCAAAAAGTCGCGATTGACCGATCGATCGGTCTTCGATGAGAGTTCGACACCTCACGTCTCACGTTCTTCAAGCAGGATCTCACAGTCATTAGTCATACGTCACAACGGCTATTTAAACGTACCAGTACCTGGGACTCCAACGGCCATTTCCACGTGTCACACAAAATTTGCGTCTGTCCGGATACCCGTGTCCGCATTGTTTCGGGGCGCAACAAATCACCGCAACGCGGCTGCATGTGAAGACAATGATGAAGCGAGAAAAAGAAGAGAGATTCATTCGTCTATTCCTTTCCTGTTGACGCATTCATAAGTCCTTATCATCTGAACGAGAATCAGACGGAAAGTAAGGTGGAAGCAGTGACTGAATTGCCGTGATTTGCCTTGCTTTGTCACAAAAATTATACTTTCTGCATCATGGTCGAATTCAACAAAATGTTCGTCATGCTTCCCGTCATGTTTCTGGCGCGGAAGCTTGACGCCGAAGATCCCAACATTGTCTTTTATTTACGCGTAGCGTACGCTTGTATGCAGTTTATCAGTATTCTCGTCGTCATGTATACGTATATTCAAGCATCGGCTGTCAAGGGCGATCAAATTGTCTATGTACCGGCGGCTGCGACGGTAAGAATCAGAATGGAGGAAGTTGAATACAACGAAATAGGCAGACAACAGTCGTGGAAGATCTCACGAATCGTATTTTCCTGCCCTCCATTTTCCTCTCTCTCTTAATTCGCTTCGCCCTTCCTCGTCATTCTCTCTCTCTCTGCTGTGTAGCCATTTGCCGACCCCGGCGCGAAAAAGAAATACACGGAAATTTCCTACGGCGCTCATGTCTATTCGACAGCACGATCGTTACTCGGTTCTACCTTGTTCGGTATTTGCATGACCGTCGGGTTGCATTATTATCGTGGAATGGTCATGGGCCTTGCCATCCAAGCCGTTATGGCCCCTCTCAATTTGATCGAAAACCCGTTGATCAAGGCACTCTTCCTCGGTAACGGATTGTCGGCGGAAGGGCGTATCTTTGGCGAAAAGACGGTTTCCGAGTTGACCGAGAATGATGAAATCGTCGATGAGCAAGGAAATGCGGTCGTGCGTCAGGCGGTGCAAACGGAAAGTGCTGCGACTGCCGCTGCTACGACGAAACGAAGCTTGGAAGATATTCTGTTGGATACATGGGACGCTGGCTCAAAAGCAGATCTAGCACCACTCATGGCGGCACTCAACAAGAAGAACTGCAATTACCAGACCAGGGAAGATAGCTGGACACCGCTCATGATCTTGGCCGGGTTGGGAGCCAAGGGCACGGCGAGTGCTATTCGACAACTTTTGGACGGTCTAGGCGCTAATCCTGCCATTTGTGATAAAGAAGGATGGAATGCTTTACACTGGGCCGCCTTTCACGGAAGTATAGAAGGAGCCAAGGAACTTCGAAAGGAAGTCAAGTTGCTATCCGCCAAAGACAAGGAAGGTCTTACGCCACTGGAGATAGCACGAAAAGAAAACAATGATCTTGTAGCCGATATTTTCGAAGCGGCAGTAGCAACCACTTCTGGGGAAGGAAAGAAAACAAAATAAGGTGCTTTTTTTGTAAATCTTTTTCTCTATGTTCTTTGCCACTTTCGTGTCTGATAATTATGTTGCTTGCTACAATTTGTAAACATAGTTAGAGCCATTACTTTGATGTTTATTGAGACAGAATAACATTCAAAATATCTTTGTTTGGATGTAATGAAACTGTAATGCAACCGCTGACCACCACTATTTTGCGCGCAGTGCCTCATGTCGGTGAGGAGAGAATTTTCGACACCAGCTTGTCATTCCAAATGACGATAATTTTCTTGCCCGTCGTTACATTTCACATTAGCTCTTGTTTGCTGTATTTGATTGCAGTGCCTCGTCCTTGTCAATCTCATTTCGTAACAGGCGAGAAACCCGCGCATCCGCGACATGTCGTTCCGTAAGAAATGCGACCGCCCCGGGAGAATGTTGCATGTATACCTTTCCTGTTTGCACACCAGAGTGCAGTTCTTGTTGAGAGACTCGTAATTCCGCTAAAGAGGGCATATTTGGTCAAAGTTTATGAGATTTATTCTTTCTCGGAGTAAATGAATGATAGGCGACATCGTTTGTGGCCATTGGCGGAAGATGATTCATCGCGATGTCACACGTCTCGGTGCGGTCTCGGAAGGCCGGAGGCCGAACGTCCAAGGAGTATATTATGTTGTCCAAAGGAGCATATACTCCGTTGGAACGTCCGATCACGGATGTGACATTCGAACACGGACTGGGTATAAGCACAGGAGCAACAGTATCATTCCCATTCCGGCGCGCTTCCCTCTCCACGTGGCCTCCACTGCACCGTGGGTTTTGAACGTTGCCTGTGATTGAGTCGTGAGTCGTGATGTTCTCCGCTCTCCGAATAACGGCTGCTCTTTTACTTTATAGTCAAAAGGGACTGCATTACATTTTATTAGTCAGACTGGAATTAAAAACAAAGTACACTGGAAATGAGAGGACACGTACGACTGCTTGGGGGCGGCTAGCGGCGAAAGGTCTTCTCCAGTATGAGACTCGAAGCGATTTACACTGCCCGTTTGTGTACTCCGGCGATTCTGCCTTACCAACGAACAATCAAGTCAGTCATCACGCGAAGTTCGGGCGACCGGACGGGAATGCGATCGGAAAAAAAACGGCCGCGCAAAAAGTTTCGCAGCAAGTGAAATTCACAAAAATCGATCGCGTTCCAAATTGACCAGATAGCCTGTTGTTGTCGTATTCCACCAGCGGGCTTTTTTTGTAGATTGTTTACATATTTACATTATTTGTTTCATCATGAACGATCAATCGCAAACTGCAGCAAACACACCGTCAGAGCCTATTCTCTGCAAAATGGGTTGCGGATTCTTTGTAAGTAGGAGTTATTCGGTGTCGAAAGTACTGCGTGTCTGCGTTGTTGCGTGAAGTGACGGCGTTTGGCGTTGTTGAGGTAGAGAGTTGCTTTTGTTTGATTATTCCTTGTCCACACGCAACAAACGTCGCTGCAAGCGCAAACATTAACGGCGAAAGAAGAAGAAGGTTGACGAAGCAGCGGGCCGTCATGGTGCGAGACGTCATGCGGAACAGATTACTATGGTGTAGAATGTACTAGTTCTTGTTGGCTTGGTCGGAGAAAGTCGTTCTCCGAAAGTCAATTGCATATCTGGCGTGTGTTGCAATCATAGCGACCGCTTTGAATGATTCATGTATCTAACAGCTAGGTTCAATTTGATTTTGAAATACAGGGTAATGGAGCGACAAATGGATGTTGCTCGAAGTGCTGGCGTGACATGCAGAAAAACCAGGCGCCTCCTTCACCATGCAAGCCAGTCGAGCCTGTTGTTGAAGAAGCCCAGCCAATGGAAGTAGAAGTTTCAGCTCCATCACCCGTTACTGAGACTGCCTCAAGGGAGGACGCTGCTGCTGGAGCTACTCCTATTAAGAAGAAGAAAAAAGAAGACGAGTTATAAGAACTTATTGGCTGACATGATGCATGGATCGACCACTCGTGACATTGAAAAGAGAAAGAGTCTCTTCGGAAAGTTACAGGCGGAGGTGTCTTTTCGAAGATCGATAAGATTTAAGCGCTTCGACATTTCCCGAGAAGATGCTTGCTGTATGCCCAGCTCGAAAGTAATCATTCCGGTGTTGTCCGCCGCTACTGTACCATGATCTATAACTAAAAAGTTTTTCCATGAAACGTATAGTGATCTAGTTACTAAAGCATCTTTGCGTCCGCCCTCAAAATGAGCTTAGTTCATTTCTTGCAACTGCTCTTTCATATTCAATTGCCAGGAATGATACGCCTAATACGCAACTGCCGAGTAGATGATAGCAATCTCTCTCGAAAGCAACAGTTGAACACTCTCTTCCACTTTCATTCCATTTTTGTAAAAACAGCGTGCTTGTCACTTTTAGTAGCTTTGCGATATCCAGTACAGTCCATAAAAAAATAGATAGTTTCCACCGTATTGGTAAGTTGTAACATCCAAGAGCTGTGCACTGCAGTCAGGTCACAGTCTGATTCTGCAGAATTAAGTTCGACCATCTCGCTCAACTAGCAACTGTTAATGTGTTTACGGGGATGTTGTCGGAATGAATTCATTTTTAGAAATTTGGTTTGAAACGTTTCCGACTCAACTGATTTTCAGTCACGATATTTATCTATCGCGTTTAAAAATGGCTAGAATTTATTGAACTTTGTCCTTTCCCTACAAGAGAACCGAAACACTAAGACAAGTTAGCGAATCACAACCGATCCAGTGGACGAATATTCATTGAACCGAGTTGCCAGGTCACTGGTGAGCAAGGGGGATCCTGTCTGATTCAGACACGACCGGGGACCACCAATCGTCTCAAGACTCTCTTCTACGGCGCTGAACGCCAAGAACGAACAACCGCCGTTTTCGACGCAAAAACTTCGGACAAAGTATTCAAACTATCAATTATTCGAATATATCGGAGGTTGGAAGAAATAATGTGGTGCTGCTATTGTTTTTGATTATATCGTTGGAGTAAATTGCGTCGGTTGCACGCTGAAAATACCAGGGTATCATCACTTTGAAAGTTTACTGTAGCGTCAAAAGAAGACTTGACAATTTCCGACTCCTCGACTGATTTATCAGCCCCGGGCGTTAGATATTTTGACGTGTCCATAAAATCTGGGCGTTTTATATTTGGACGTGTCCATAAAATCTGGGCGAGTGATATTTTGACGTCTCCATAAAATCTGGGCGTTTGATATTTTTACACCTGCAGAAAATCGGGGCATTTGATATTTTGTCGTCTCCAGAAAATCTGGGCATCTGACATTTTAACTCTTCCAGAAATTCTGGGCGATTTACATTATTTGGACACGTCCATAAAATCTAGTCGATTGCGCACACAAATGCTTGCGAGCATTATTGATGAAGTGCTAAGTCAAACAAAGTAGGGAAAAGAACGCCGAGTTGATCATCGATTTCTCTCTAACCTTGAAAATCACTTCGCTTTTGAAATAACTGGGCAGGTTGATTTTACGTGGGCAAGTAAAGATCCAAAGCTCTGCTGATGCGACGATTTTTACTGCTTTATTCGATTCTGCACGTCTGCATGATCCGTCAAACAATGTCTCTAGCGGCGTCGAAATCACCCAAGAATATTGTTGTCATCGGAGGAGGTATTCAAGGTACATCGGTGGCCTTTGCTCTAGCGGAACGAGACTTAAAAGTAACCGTTCTTGAAGCCGTCCGACCTGCCTCGGCAGCATCTGGCAAGGGAGGAGGATTTATGGCTCGATCGTGGGGCGACGGAGGACCTACTGAGGGATTACATCATGTGGCATTTGATTTGTACGAAACATTAGCTCCGAGTCTAGGCTGCACCTCCTATCGCAAGCTTCCTGTTCTGTCGGTCTCCCCGGGCAAATCTCCCTTAGATTCGGCCACAAAGAAACGCCACGGAAATATGTTACCATCATGGTTGGATGGAAACTTGGGTCGGGTATCCGTCATGGGCAGTGGCGATGATACGGCGCAGATTACACCCTCCGAGTTTGTCGAGAAAATGTTAGAAAAGCATGCCGACCGAATTCATGTTGTCAAAGGTACTTGCACGGGTGTAACTTGCACCGAGCAGAATCAAGTGAGCAGCGTCGAGTATAGCGATGAAAACAATAAAGCATGTACACTGACTGCGGACACAGTCATCGTGAGTGCAGGGCCCTGGTCTTGTGCGGCGGAGGACTGGTTTGATGGTGCGCTGAAACTCCCGATGGAAGGCGTCAAGTCAACCAGTATCGTCTGGAAGAAGCCGGAGTCGATCGAAACTGTGGATGCGACGGCACTCTTCTGTGGCGAAGATAGACGATTTGGAACTCATTGTATGTATGCGTCAAATGTATTGAATATTATTCAAGCAATTTGATATGCTCACTCATTCCTTCATCATCTATTTCAGTGGAAGTGTATCCTCGACCGAATGGGGAAATTTACATTTGTGGTATTGGAGGGTCTGACTACATTTCTACGGAAGAATTGAAACAGGGGGCGTTTCGAAACGAATGCAATGCCAAGAATGCGCGAGTCAAGGCTGCGGTAGCGAGTTTTCAAGAAATGTCTTCCACGTACAGACAAAATGGAGAGTTAGAAAGGCAACAAGCTTGTATGCGACCCTGTCCTCCCGACGCGATGCCCTATATGGGTGTAGTACCTGGATATTCGGGAGCCTACATTAATGCTGGTCATAATTGCTGGTAAGTCGTGCCATGACTACGTCGTGTGTTGCTACTGCCGGTAACTCAATTGGTTGACGGCAGGGGTATTGCCTGGGCACCAGCATGCGGACAAGCGATTGCAGAATTAATCCTTGATGGTGAGAGCAAATGCGTTGACCTTTCTCCTTTTGACCCTGCTAGATTTACACCTGCTGCGCAACGGGGTGAACGAGGACGAAAACGACAAGGGACAAGTGTTGGAGAGCAATGGTAACTACTCGGCTCATGATTCTCTTTCTGATAGTCGCTCTAAACACCATTTCTGAAAGTAGTGAGCTAGTAAAAGTTGCAAAAACTGCTTTTTTTCGATGCATTCTTTTCTTAAACAATACCTCCACCATAGCCACGGTCAGGTGCATAGATATCTGGGTAATCGCGGGAACTGATAGGTCTTCGCTTAATCAAAGACGGTCCTTCCTTTTTCAAGGCGGCTACAGTAGGCGTTCCCAGAAGACCCATCGCTCGATCCAGTTCCTTCTTTAAAATGTCATAAGCCTTGATGACACCTTCTGTGCCTCCTGCGGCAAGACCCCAAAGGTATGGCTTTCCGACACCCACCGAATCAGCGCCCAATGCGATAGCTTTGGCAATATCAGTACCACGCTGAACACCACCGTCTAGAATGATTTCTACATCAGGTCCAACCGCTTCACGGATCGACGGCAATACATCGATGGTGGCAGGAGATGTCTCTAGCTGTCGTGCACCGTGATTCGAAACCCAAATCGTGCTGAATCCGATCTCAATCGCCTTTTTAGCATCCTCCGGTCGTACGACACCCTTTGGAGCCGCCGGGCCATTCCATTCACCCAAAAGCCATTCGGCGTCTTTCCAGCTGAATTCCGGCATAATCTGACTATTCACAAAGGCCGCAAGAGAGTCGGCAGGGACTTCTGTATTGATGCAGGCATACGTGTAGGGTTCGTGAGATAAAAAATCCCAAGTCCAGGCGGGCTTCTTTAAAGCCTCTATCGTCTGTTTCAAGTTGTACTTGGGAGGGATCGAAAAGTCGTTACGAATATCGCGTTCACGGTTTCCATACCAAGTGAAATCAACCGTTAAAGCTAGAGCGTTAAAACCTCCCTCTTTGGCTTTGGCCAACACTTCTTTGACGAGTTCACGATCTTTCCAGACATACAGCTGAAAAACTTTCGGACCATTGTGAATTTTTCCGATTTCTGTAATGCCCGTGGTCGCCAAACTACTCAATCCGTACATAGTACCGTGATGTTCGGCGGCTTTGGCCGCGGCCGTCTCTCCTTCCCAGTGAAACATGCGATTTCCGGCCGTCGGGCAACCGAAGAACGGGAGATTGACATCCTGGCCAAAGATTTTAGTGCGCAAGTCGAGAGGAGGTTTGATTCCAGCAAGAATCTTGTAATGCATCTCCAATTGTGAGTAGGCGTCCTTACCGCGTCGCAAACTGATCTCATCATCGGCACCGGAATCCAAATAATCAAAGACCATCTAAAAATGTGATGTATTGTGAGGCGATGGTGAATTCGACAATTCATTCAAAGCTGCTCTTTCTTTACTTACCTTATGAGCTCGTGATTTGGCAATCAAACGAAGATCCGCAATGTTCACGGCCTTCTTCAGCCGGGCCTTGTAAGGCGCATCAAAGACAGCGCCCAAAGGGATCTTTTGAAGAAACTTGTGAACTCCGTACTTATGAGGATTGAAAATCATCTTGGTAGCAGCAAAAGGTAATCAATGTGAATGTACAAACTGAATAGGAACGAAACAAAGAACTACGGAGTATTTTGTTCTCGTTTATCGTCAAAGACAAGTTGTTTGTGTCCATGCCGTTGGCTTGGCAAGGGGCGAAATTTCTTGATGGAGTGCTTTTGCGACGAGGAAATGCAATGTTTACGTCATCGTACTTTTTATGAGTATCTTCGGTCGCGTGGCTTGGCGATCTTCGTGTTCAATGACGTGGAAAAACGATGACATCAATGACGTCATCATCAGCACTTGTAACTCAAACGCTAGTGCGGCTACCGGTACAGGTAATGTTGGTAAAGTTTGGCTTCTTTACAACATCATTGCAATGCCAAGCATGCCCATGGTTATAAATTACGAATATTATGAAAATTACACAAGTACAAAACACAAAACAAAATGAAGGATTGTCTTTATCGCACGTAAACCGGCATGTCGGCCATTATCTCGGAATAATCTTCACTCTCGGAGTACTCGGAGTCGTACTCGGAATCATCTTCACTGCCCGATGATGATTCATCCTCGTCACAGTTTTCGGTTGATGGATCGGTTACAGCAGTGCCCATGGAGGAGCGCTTGGATAGTTTTGAGACCAATGGCTGAGGAGACGTCTGGACAACGATGGGTTCCGATGGTGGAGGCTTGATTTGACGTTGAGGAGACAAGGGCGGCATCGTCGCTAAACCAGCCAACAATTCGTTCATTTCGTCGGCATCCATGATATCATCATCGGAACTGTACTCCGAATCAGAGTCTTCGTCACTATCCGAGTCTTCTTCGGAGCTTTCGCTCAGAAGCTCGTGCATCCTGGTATGATTACTTTGGCTCATTTTCGCCATGGGTACTTCTTGAATCGGCTCGATTTCTAACTCATGCAGTGTTTCGAGCTCTGCCTTGGTGGGTCCTGCCAGTGTGGCCAAGATATCATCCATATCATTCATATCAAAGGAACGCTCGGTGAGATTCAGCATAGTGGCCGTAAACACTCGTTCGGAGATTTCGCGCTCTGTCTCTTCAACGTCATCTAAGTTTTCGTGGCGCAGCAACAGAGCTTCTTCGGGCTCCATCGTGCCACACACTACCAGCTGGGCAAGTTCAGTTGTCAAAGCATGTTTTGGATTGGCGATTGGACAGGAATTAGCAGGGGATCGAAGAAGTGCCGACTGGGGTCGTACACTGTTCGGCGATCGTTGCGGCCAAAAGATGTCTTTCTTTTTTCGAAGAACTCGATCCATTCCTTCCAGTGCTCTTTGCGAGCACAAGCGAGCGGAGGGTTCTGCCGGCTGTCATTCATGAAAATCATGTCAATGTCTTCTCGCAACAATAGTTCGACGGTGTCAAACGCTGGCTGACTGGCCCAGAAAGCGTCGTGGAGTAAATTTCTCCCCAACATGTCAGCAACCTCAAAGCGGCAGCCATATTTCTTGAACAAGTTCAACATTTCCGTGTCTCCGCGTCTGGCAATCATGTGGATTAGTGATTCTCCTTCTTTGCTGCAAGGATTCGCGCTGATTCCTGCTTTGAGCATGGCTTCAATCTCGTTCAAACGGCGATTACGGACCAAGTTCACGAGATTAACATCGAAGCTGGCAATCTGAAAGGCGGTGGGTTTGTTGAAATACCCACAACTACTTGAATCGTGACGGTTTGTAGAGTATCCACGGGAAGTCAACAACCGATCAAGATACGTCTGCGGCGACTCGGTCTCGAATATCTACGGGAATGAGTCTCGTGAGTTTCTTTTCGAGTATTGAGGGATGATGAGCTATCGAAAAGGCATTCTTACCTGAACAGGAGGCGTCATTACCAGACTTTCTCTTTCGCTACTTTCTTCCTTCATTGCAGTTAAACGACCGATCCTTCGGGTTGCTTTCACTGCCCTGTCGAGCGATACTTGTTCAGTCTTTCCACCAGCCTGACGGTTCTTGAACCATTTGGTGAAAAAGTTTTTGTTGCTTCCTTTTCTCATTGATTCGTTCGAAGGAAGCATCAAAGCAGATTCCAGTGTCTCCGAAATCTCTGGCGGAAGAGTCTCAATAGTAAGCGGGTTCATTGCGGAAGCAAGGCTTGCGTTGCTGCTGCTTATAGTTGCAAAGAATGGTGTTTTTGCGTCTGATTGAAAAGATAATGGCGAGGCAAACGACGATGATAGCCCGACGCTCGATGTCGAATGAATGTCAATGATCAAGACCAAAGCAAATGTGCATGTGGCACACGCTGCCATTCCGACTTACAAATCCTCCGCCTATGATACTTTTCCATACTGGTAATGTGAAATTGCCGAAATGTCCCAACCAGAATTCTCTCTGACGTGTAACACTTTGCCTTCTTCCAAATTGATAAGTTCATACAAAGTGGTGCATGAAACATGAAAATGAAACAGTGTCTGTTCTTTACTCACGAAGTCTACAGAATGAATGCCTGATAGTCATTTCTTTCCAGACATACCCATTAAATAATTATGTGTACTCCCCTTGACATTCCCTATTCCTTCGTTCTTTACCGGTGCAATGCCTTCTTTAAGACTAGGTACTGTAGTTTGAATTGTACTGAAACGAACAGGTCTTGCGCACTTTGAGAAAAATCTGTTGACGTGGCGCAAACACGATCACCATCTTCCATCTTTCCACCGTCCTTCGTGTCTCCGTCGCCTTTCCACCTCTAGGGTCGAAGGCTCCTCCCTTCTAGGGTCTCTAGCTAGTCTCCACTTTTCTTCTAAAAAAGAGCAAAGAAGATTGGTCGTTCGAATGTGTCAGGATGTCGAAGCCTGGGGAATAGTTAGGCGTAGAACTTTGGAAGAGGCAATAAAGCTATGTGCTTTTAAAACAGTGGTCGCAATAAAAATTTTTAATTTATAATGTCCAGCTATGTTGCCCGATTACACGCTTCATCTGGTCGAGCGAACATGATTTGAAAGCTGAAATAGAAGGTCCTCCATCTCATTCATGTCAAAAGTATCGGTTGTGCAACAAGTATCATCACGGTTCTGGTTGTCCGAGGCAAAGCTCTTCGTTTCATCGTCGGTACAAGTACTTTGCTCGTCATCGTCCGGTTCCTCGCTACCGGATTCATCGGAATTTCCATTGTCGTCCTCAAATGAAGCACATCTACTTCTGGGGAGAGCTCTAGCATTTTCTGGGGCGGTTCGTCCAGCAGCCACCATAGCTGCTTGCTGTGGAGACAGAGCGCCAGACGGATCCAAAAGTGGACATGAATTGGTTTCAGACGAGTCAGTGGCGGACACGTTTGTTGTGTAACTCCCGTAGGCCAAAGCACGTTTTTCTTGGCTTTCAAAAACGCAATCCACTGCCTCCAATGATCCTTGCGGACGTATGATAGGGGTGCTGCGCCAAGCCCATCCACCATGTTGATTAAATTGACATCGGCCATCAGGATAAGTTCGATGGTGTCAAAACATGGAACTGCCCAACACTAATGGGATAAAAAAAGAGAAAGTGAGATGATCATTCCCAAGGATATCAGAAACAAATCTATTCATTGTACACTTACCACTTCGTGTAAAGGCGTGCGACCCAAAGAGTCTGATATCTGGATACTTGCTCCATAATCAAGAAAAAGCTTTAGCATCTTGCTGTCTCCTCGTCTGCAAAGGAAATGAATCAATGAATCACCGGCACTACTGCAGGGATTAGGAGATATTCCTGCCTGCAGCATCTTTTCGACTGCTTGGAAGTCTCCATGCTTGACACGCTCCACCAAGAAAGGGTCGTAACTGCTAATTTGGAGAGGAGTAGGCTGGTTGCTATAACCAGTCTGAAGAGCTTTGAAATGCTCCGTTGAAAGTCCCCGCGAACGCAGAAAGACATCTAGATAACCTTGTGGTGACAGCCAGTTTGTCTAAGAGGGATAACATATTTTGTTAGCCCAGACAAGGGTTATAGCATTTGAGACATGTCGCGCTTACCTCTTTGTCTGAGCTCGTCCCGGATGCAGTTGAGTCGAAACTGCGAATCGATTTAGTTGAACGAAGGCTGTGATTCGATGCTGATAAGCAGCTGATCCGGCTGTCCTGGCGACGCATCTTCACGTTGATAGTATATTCTTTAGGGGTAATGACATATTCTTTGGGAGTGATAGTATGTTCTTTCGAAGTAGTTACGCTCTCCTTGCTGAGAGTGCTCGGCGAATGCACTGTTACAGAATCCGGTAAACATTTCGCAGGAAGTGCTATCTCCTGCTGCGAGACCTTCTGCTTTTGCTTTCCAGTCCCACGGCGTTGAAAGAGCCAGTTTCCAAAGAATACTTTGCTCGCGGATTTATCGGGGGCGGTTGATGAACCACATTTCCTCGATTGGATGCCAAGAAGACAGCCTGCAAGCCAAGAGGAATGCGGCTGCTCTTTGCTTCATTGAATTGTCCTCTGCCATGGTGTTTTGATAGCATCAAAGGCTTTGAGCTGGTTTAAGAGGAGCGAGGAGAGAAAATGCGCCAATCCAATCCTTCAACTATGTCGAGGACTCCTTTTATCCTCGTTCTTTCTGTCTTGTCGTCTAGTGTTAGGGATAAAACCTTAGGACCAGAGTACGTCACGATTTTCCCCTTTTCGGCTTCGAGCAAAAACGAGGTCACTCGATCTTCGCCCTGTTCTTGTGACTTGGCAATGGCAAACCCGATTTGATTTGTCACTTTGATAATTATTTCCTCTACTTGATACCAGGTAAAATGAAATCGTATCACGCCATTCTCTTTCTAGCTTCCCTTGCGCATTCCGACGCCTTTTCCGCGTCTAAACCAAAGAGAATATCGGTACGTTCATTATATGTGAACAGTGAGAATCGAAACTGCAACATGGGCTCTCTCTAAGCATTGCTTGTATAATTCAATCACTACAGACTTCTCTTTCAGCTTTCCCCACAGAATTCATCGCAGTGAGTCGCTGTGGTTGTGTCGTAGCCATTTAAATCATCCGTCTCCTCATTGATTTTCGTTCTTTATTCTTGCAGGCTCTTTCTTCACCCGAAGTCCCCGTTGACGTTTTAGCGGTAAGTGTCCTCACTTGATTCGTCACAATATAATTTTGCTTCGAGGTCTTCATTCTCACTTCTGTAAAAGAGCTCGGGCGTTCAGGCAAAAGTTGTCGCCACTGGAGCCGGCGTTGCCGCTGCTTTGGCAGGATTGTTTGGGTTCCGAAAGAGCGACAGCACGCCTTCTCCTAGCCCAGCCCCTCCGATGGCCAAGCCAGAACCCATTGACGTTTCTATTCCCTATGATGCCGCTGCGCGTCTCGATTTCACAGCATGGTTAGCTAGCCATCCAGAGGCTGTGAACGACGATACTACCTTTGCGAAATTCAAACCTCTTTACGAAGCAAAAGCCGTCGCTGACGTGATTGTCAAGAAACAAATGCGGGATTTGCAGTTGGCGCAAGATGCCGCCGCTGCGGCAGCCAAAGCCCTCGACGAGCTTTGAGTTGATCTAGACGACAACTAGTCTTTACGTTGAAATATACTGATGCCATCGATACCTTATAAACTAGCGGTTACATGTTTGTGTGTGTTAAAACTTGCACCTTATGGCAATTCACTGATTCGTTCTTAGCGATAGTTGGCATACAAATCTTGGAAGTTACCCTGGTTGGCCTTTCCCGCCATTGAGTTGTAGGCTTGTGCCTTCTGATTATCACCGCCTCCATACATTTGTTCTCTCTCAGCTTTCTGTGCTTGCAAAGCCATTTGTTGAGCGTATTCCTGGAAGGATACATAACCATCACCTAAAACGTTACAGTGTTAGTGCGTTAGTTAGAATAGTAAGGAAAGTATCGAGCGAGTCGACATTTCACATCACGTACCATCATGATCAAAGTCCTCAAATTTCGGGTAGTCTTTCTCTTGCAGTCCTGGATAGTTTGACAAGTAATCACGCACATACATATTGAATTCAGCTCGACTGATGCGATCGTCGCCGTCGATATCGGGCTGCTTGAATTCGTCATAATCTCGCTGCAAAGCTTCTAATTCGTGTTTCTCCTCTACTTGTAAAAGAGCTTGTTGAAGCTGCTGCACCGCCGACTGCAACTCTTGATTTTGTTCGGTGAGTTTGTAGACGTCATTGTAGTACTGAGAATAAAGCTCTTTTGTTCCTTTTGAAACTTGGTTTTTACTTTTTTAACGGCGCGACTGGAATGATACTTTGCACCCATGAACCATGATGCGCCACAACCAACGAGAAATTTTCCCCATCCCATACCACTAAAATGAAAAAGATTCAGCGGTACATGCCAATACTGTGAGACGCCTTGAACTTTGAATGTTTTTTTTTTTACATGTAAATCAATCAGCTCGACGCGTTTTTCCTTACCCTCCTCCACCGGCAGCTTTGACTTGCTGCCGTTGTGCGTAGTCCGCATACAAATTATCTTGTTGTCCGTAGTCATCTCCGTACTCTTGGTAATCTTGATAGTCGCCATATTCAGCATAATCCCCACTTTGCCCTTCAATTATCGAAGTAGAAGCGAGTAGAACGAGAAGTGATGCAAGTAATTTCATTTTGGAAGTGCAGTCTGGTGATTGATCGATTCAGACGCACTAGTTATACCCAGAGAGACGTGAGCTTGGATAATCTATAACAATCACAATAAAGGGAAGACTACAAGTGCATCAACCGATGATGTTTGGTGGTTGAATTGGCGACCTGTTGAAATTGAAGTGTCGTTATTGTTGGAGAGTTTCACGCACGGTGGCAAAACACGTGGAAGGTGTCCGTCAACCGTTTACTGTTTACTATAGAAATTTGTGCAAATTTGAGAGTCACTCCGTCGTCCGCCGCCATCATCGGCGGCAACAATAACGCAAAGAAATACACGCTGCGATTCCCCGACAGTTGTCATTATACGTCAAGGCAATATCGTTTCTTACCATGTTATCGCGATTCTGTAACCTCTTTTGTTGCGTAGTTCTCCTCCTGTCGGGTGTAAACGTCCTGGCGCAGAGCTCTTATCAAGATTATGATTACGATCAAGGCTACGACCAAGGATACGAACAGCAGCAAAGCTACGAGCAAGACACCCTTTACAGCGATTACGCGGCAAGACAGCAAGAAAAGGAGGTTGCCGGGTGAGTGTCGGACGCGTAGAAGCGTAGTCTGTCTTTCGAAATGACTTGGTCTCACATTATGCTCATCATCCTTTCCGTTACCGCACCGTGACCTTGTGGCTATAATCTGAAAATTGCGTCATCTATTCCTTTCGCCATGTTACCCGTCTTGTCTCAAAACAAAATCTCCATTTTCGTTTCCTTTGATAACTTAGAGCGGCTGGCATGGGATGGGGCAAAATTGCCATGGGCGGCGCCTTGGGTTGGGTTCTGGGCGGAAAGTTTCATTCACGACGCGTGACCAAAAAACTTAATGCAAAACACAAAGAAGAGCAAAAGGCGGTCTATCAGCAATACTACAATGATGTGTACACGCTGCAACAACAAAATGCTGAACTAATCAATGCACTGGAACAGTTTGGTGCTCGTGTTCGGTAAACGCTCTATCGACATTCGTCATTTGAGATAAAAAATCGATAGCTTTTTTTTACCGTCAAACTACCATTGCAAGTCATTGAAATACCGAGAGGTCTATACTTTCTTTTCTAGACGCTGTTGTAGCTATTTGAAAAATGGAAATGCAATATGAAGATTACGTAGAAATAGTTACACTGCTCGTTAAGTGTCTGGTTGACCGAATCACCAAAGATTTCGGCAAAGAACATAAGCAGTAACTAAAAAAACAACAAGAAACAGACGTAATCAAGAAAGGTCCTCAGTAGTCGACAACAGAATGGACCCGCCAGTCGACGGGATTGTCGTCGTGCAAACCCGCCCTTTTGGTGGACTAACAATGTAATGACTGTCGTCAATCTCACTCTTCTCTACGCGTTTACGCTTCCCACCAATTTGCTTCGCCTTTTGGTTGATCTTCTTGCGAAGAGGCTTTTGTTTGATCCCCATGGAGGCCGCCTTTGATGCCTTCTTGGAAGCAAGTTTCGATATCGACGGAGGTGCGTCATCGTCACACAATCCTTTTTCGCTTTCGTCTTCAGAGGGCAAAGACGAAGCATTTGTGTCAACAGTGGCGTCATCTTCATCCTTTTCACCTTTTAGAAACTTGGTTGGGCGCTCTTTCACTTCGAGATCGCTGTCGCTATCTTCACGATAGGTCGTGGCAAATCGACGAGCAGCGTTGCGACGAGGACGACTGCCAGCAACTTTGCCAGTCTCTTGCCACCCTTTTTTCGATTTACGAGCCATGGTGGGACGAAAAGGAGAAACTCAAGTTGTTATTACGAAGCTCCAATTGTATGAGAGAATTCTTGCCCTTGGTTGCGATGATTGGTGGCAATCGATGAGCATTGCTTTTTGATCGAACGTGTGCTTTTATATGATAGTCCACATCGTTGTGCCCTTCGCGCATGTTCTACAAACACATCCTTCTATCTTACCGGTACCACATCCTATAAAAAAAGGTTCTATTGCTATACTTGGTAGCTGGTAGTGTAGAAAATAGAATTTCGAAATCGGAGGGAGTAATTTCTGATCGATGTCACGAGTCACGGTCACGGGTCACGGGTCATGAATTAAAGAACAGAAAATGTCCGCCTCCCAAACAAAACCGAAAATTCGTAACATCCTTGAACCAAGTTGCCATTTCGCACTTCTCCATTCTCCACTCTCCACTTGCCAGCATCCAGCATTGATGGACAAGGATCAAGGATTACTTAAATAGGTACAAAGCTAAGGGCCAAAGCTGACACGTGACATTTAATTAATTGTAGAAAGGAATAAGCTTTAAGCTATCGCTAATAGCTAATAGCTACCAGTGACTAGTGCCTGGTGTCAACTCCAAACGTGATCGATTGCGGATTGCGGCGAACATCGATAGTGCTGTTCTTGTTTCTTAAGCCCGTCAATAACATGGTACGTATTGAATATTGAACTTCAAAGCGTGAGTACCGAACGTGAACCAGGCGGGAAAATCCATAAGGATAAACTTGTCCTGGACATTTTCAACCTCGTCACGATCATGTAGGCTGTAGGTTACATACGAAATACGAAAGGACATTCAATACCAGGTAGTATACATCGACGACCGACAACTGAATACCAGGTACACAAGGGAACAAAGTGTGCCATCTATAATCTAAAACGACTTTATTGAAACCAAGAACGATATTCTCGTCAGTAAAGAATGGGATATTTTCTCCTTCTCGCTTCAAGCCACGCCGTCTTGGATGACGACAAAAGACGCAAAACGCATCGACTTCTTCATAATTCTTGACACCTCACGCAAACGCAAGGGAACAACAAACGTTGGCTTAACGATCGACAAGGAAAACGAGATAATGGAACTCCCCTACTTAGCATCTGCCATTGAAATGAACAACATGGCCATTTCATTGACCGAGCGACATCATTACTCGGAAGCTTTCAAGACATTTAAGCTAGCGTTGCAAGTTCTCCAAGGGAATTTGACGGTATCGGAAGTCGAACATAAACTTTATCGGGCTCAGTTGTACATGCAAACTGAAAGTGATGAGGAGCTATCGTTCGAGCAAGAGCACATCAAAACAATAGAATGCCTCGTAAAAATTCGCACCTTTCACGGGCGCGATCTCCTTTGTCGACCAACAGAGATGGCGGAGGAACCTTCATCCTTTCTCTGCACCTTGATTTATCTCCAGGAATCCGATCTTCCTAAATGTGGTAAATCGGTTGAAGGCTATGCTGCTCTCTTGTCCTGTATACTGCAAAATCAAGCGCAAGTTTGTCACAAACTCTCCCGAGATGAAGAAGATGAAAGAAAGTCCACTGCGTTACGACACAAATCGATTCAGTTAAACACTCTAGCTAAAGCTTTCTCCGACAAAAGTGTCAAAACTTTCTCGGACGGGCTTTGGAAGTCGGCAACCAAATCACTTCCTGAGATGCCCCGCAAAAGCACTCCACCGCGACGTCCCTTGCGTAGGGGCGAGTCAGTCCTTTCTCTTCGAACGAAACACAAATAAGCCGATTGAGAAGCCCTGTATCAGCAGTCGGCAGATACGAACAGCTGTTTCCACTTCTTACAAAAATGTAAAGTCCATGCTTTGACGCATATCATCTTGCATTTTCCGCTTACTTTTATGTTAGGAAGTTGGAGCATCAATTGGTGGTTGGTTTATTGGTGTATTTCGAGCAATGAGATACGTATTTCTCCGTACGTATTTATCACGACAAAAAGCTACTTTCGGTCGATTCCTTTTCTAGAAAAAAGATTTGCATCCGTTGACGACTGGCGACTCTAGCATCGCTCTATAATCGACAAGGACTCGTCTAGGATGCCGTCAACCAGAATAAACGCTTCCATGTTCTGCGGTACGTTTGTGCTGAGTCGCTACTCGTTTCGACTAAGCCAAAACGTCGACAACACGGAAAGTTATTCGTGACTCAACTGTTTCTTGACTCCTCGACGACTTACCGCCGTACTAAAATTTCAACCGCGTTGATTTCTATTGAAGAGGAAGACAATGGCAAGGGGAATTTGATTGCTATTGACGCGACAGTAATCGGTAAGTTCTTTCTGACTGACAACTAACCTTCTTATTAAATGAAGAGTGAGCAAAAGTTGGTGATTTGTGCGTTGATTCATTTTGAAGGTATTAATTCTGACATTGCCGTCCCTATCTCCTGGTGAACTCTCAGAACAATACACAATGTACACAAGCTTAGCAGATCTCTCAGACTCTCAAAAGGAGGAAATGGTTGCCTCTCTGGCGTGCCTTTTGGTTGGTCAGAATGGTAGCGAGGAGGGCATCACAGCTGATTCGCTGAAAGCCGTGGCCGATGCCTCTGGCAACTCGCTTTCACCAGCGATCGCCACTCTTTATAGTTCGGTCGCCGCGCAAGTTCCCAACGGCGTAAAATCGTACATGCTTGCCCCTGGAGGTGGTGGCGGAGGCGGAGGCGGCGGTGCTGCCAGTGGTGGTGCTCCTGCTGCTGCAGCTGCCGCGGCGGCTGAGCCCGAGGAAGAAGAGGCTGAGGCACCAGCTGTTGATATGTTCGGCGGCGGTGGTGGCGGCGGAGGTGATTACTAAGCCAACTCTCATTTAACACTTAAATCACTTTTTATTTGGATTATGCGGCTTAAGGCTGGGGGCGAACGAGAAACGAATGCACCTGAGACAATCACCATGAAATCAACAATTGACTATGTTAATGAGTCAAGCTGTTGTTGCCTGTCGCCGTCTGTGAAGTATATTGATCAGGATATCAGGTTTGTTGACACATAGCTCATCAACTCCCGTATCGAGTACGGCTTCGTAGCATCGATCATCTTCGTTACCTACATCCAAATAGCGTGTTTTTACATCCTCGGCCATACCTACCGGACCACGAAACCACGCCATACTGCGCATACCGGCTTGACGAATCGCATTGATTCGTTCGACTGTGCATGTGTCGTACTGGAGATGGATCTCTGTTGCACCGCAATTATTGGCTATTTCGATGAAATCGTCGGGAAGATCTCTGTCAAAAAGCGCTGCGGTCGGATACATATCACGTTCAGGTCGCAACTGTCGCAGTTTTCGTATTTGCTCATGATCAAAGCAGCTGTAAGCGCATTGGTTTTCCATTCTTAGGCGTTCCACAAGAGCCAGTGTTGGCTCAACTGTCCCATGACCTTTGAGTTCGATCTTCACTTGCAATGCTGTTCCTTTTAAATCCAACAGGACTTCTTCAAGGGTTGGAATGCGGGCCTTTTCAATAAGGTATCTTTGACATGCGAATTCGGGGTGATTTGGATTGAATACAAGTTTCTGTGATTGTTGGTAAGACAAATCGAGAATACTGACACCTTGTTGACCCAAGCAATAGTCCGACAGATCGCCAGGAATCTGATCCGAACCGCCGCCGTGGAATACAACTACAACAGGATCATCTGACTCTTCGTCACGAAGAGCAAAGACATCCAATTCAACTCCATCGCACCCAAGATCAACGCATCTTAGAAAGGCCTCACGAGTGTTTTCCAACGCATCGTATAGCGCCCCACGGTGACCAACAACTCTTTGCTCATTCCTTCTCGAAACAACATTTTCCTGAACCTGTAACGCGTGTCGCAAGCTATACAACTCTGGAATTGTCGGCGTTACAGTAACGTGTGATGCTACATCTCGTGAGCTTTCTGTATTATCATCATTAATAGTGCGCGATCGGTCGCTCGCCGTGACGCTGGTAGCATTCTTCGAATCCGAAATTTGCGGAAGCTTCTCTGCATACAACTGGATAGTGGGGCTGAATGCTGGTCTAGTCAGAAGAAAGGAAGATGATGGGATGACGCATTGAAAACAGATCAGAATACGAGAAATCGACCAAAAGATCGGAAAGGAAAGAATTCCCTTCTTGTTTCGTTCAGAGAAAGGCGCATTTTGGCTATAACTTTCCTTTGATCTGATGGGGGCCATTGAAATGTTTCGTTTGATTGCAACAGGGATTTAATAAATAATTATCTCCTGCATCATCCGCTGCACAATATCTGCTTTCTCCATCGTTCGATATAACGTCAAGGTTCTTTTTTTTTAAATTGCCCGCGAAGCCGCGCGGCGCCATCATTTGCGGGAAATTTTATCCTGATCTTTAACGGTAGTCGGTATCCGGGAACATGTGACGATATTTCGCCTCGCCTGGATTTCAGTCAGGAACAACTTTCAGGTCGTTGCACATGAAGTTGCCTTCCTTGTATAAACAGTGACCAAGCTATGAAACTAATATCGTAACCGCTAGAAGAATTTATATGGCAAGCAACCTAGAGCATCCTCACATTTATTTCATGGCCGTTTTCGTTGTTTTCCCTATTTGATCGTGATTGATTTCCATTCGTGATGACTCGTCGCCTACACCTGCAGTTATAGTGACGTCAGGACCACACTTGGGACTTTTCTTATTCGAAATAATGACACTCGCGACTCGCGACTCGTGACGCAACATCAACAAAAATATTTCAAATGCAGTTTGTGAAACCAAAATAAAATTTAAAATCCAAGATAAAGCATTTTACGAGCCTTTGTTGTCATAATGATCACTCACCTTCGGAATAACACCCTCTTGCTCAAAGTTATCATCTATGATGAGTGCCATCTCAAAGGATTTGGCGACTGACCTTTCCACGTTCTACGAGCGTTCTCTTCATGACGAATTCCGCACGCCCGAGCCGGGGCATTTGAACCAGCGCACCAAGCTTGTGCATGGAACTGTCTACTCCGAGAAGCTTGCTTCGTCTACTCGATTCTCCTATGCTCTTCAGCCGAAACTGGAGAACGGCAAGGGCGCCAAGAAGCCTGTCGTAGTTCTCACTGCGACGAAAGACAACAAGTCGAAAAGTCCTTTCATCATCAAGAACGCGGAAACGGAAAAGGAAGTCGGACGTGTTATGTTGCAATTCAAGACGATGAAATACATTTCTTATGCTGTCTTTCGCGGGGATCTTCAGGTGGCATCTATCGTCTATCATGTGCCGACGATTCGAAACTTTTGAGTCTCGATCCCCCCCGTATGGCTCAAGTCGCGATCCCCGATCCTATCGAGAAGAATCCAACTTGGCTGGCTGACGTCTGCAAAGATAGTATCCTTCAGAAGGGTTCTCTCAATGCTGTCGCCGATGAATCTCCCGGTCTAGTGTTGCTTCAGAACGCCGTCCCATATAAGAAACCGGATGGTAGCTTGGGTTTGAATTTTTACGGTCGTGGGCAGCAAGCTTCGTGCCGCAACATGCAACTCATTGATACCAATGAAACGGTCGTCTGCCAGGTTGCGAAATGGGATACGTGTGTTCACAACGTTGACTTTGCGTCTCCTTTCTCGAGCTTCTTAGCCTTTGCGTTTGCGCTAGCTCAGCTTGACCTTTAATGGATGTCGCGCCAAGCTCATAAAGCAACGAATCATAGACAATAATGACTTCTTTCTATAGAATCGATGACTATTGTTCAGCACTACGCTTCTGTATTACCTGAATAGAAAGTTTTAGGAATCGTTTCTGCCTTCTTTCGTTACGAACGAGAGCGTCCAGCACATTCGCGTGATCGCCACTTGTTGCCTGGCGTATTTCGAGCGAGAAAAAAATACCAAAAATTTTAAAAATCAGTTTGATCGCTCCTATTCAATACTTGTTATCATTCTTTAAACTGATTCATTAATTGCTTCTACCGACTGTATTCCTACCATGGAAAAGAGTCCTTTGTTTCGAACGATAGCATCCAACACGTCGCGACCTTCGACCACTTTGCCAAAACAAATGTCACCATCAATCACTTCCCGTTTTTTCTTCTCCCATGTTAATGTAGAACATGGGACCGCGGCTCGAGAAAGCAACTAGATTTCAGTAAGTAACGAGTCATACAAGCGCACTTGCATTTCAAAGGTCAACCACATCACTTACCGGAGTACTTCTCATTCTTGTAGTGCTCTGGGCGTTCCACGAAAGCCACTTTCGTTAAATTCGCTTTCTGGAACTTGTCATTGTCGGTTGTGCCTATCATAGTCGCGTGAATATCGCCAGATCCAGAGTTGCCGTGTACAAGTGACAGTCCGTCATAAAGTTTAGCTTCCGCTATACGCACGAAATGACTCGCCGCATGCGGTGCTACCTCCACCGGCGCCAACTGAATTACAAAGAAATTTCCAGACGTCAATGTCACTTTCACTTTGACTGTGATCTTGGGATGATAGAGCTGTAAATGACGATACGACGCTGTCTGAATCGCTTCTTCTAACTCTTTAACGCGCGTCAGATATTTGTTCTCCATCTCTTCCGCCTCTTCATAAGCCTGGGAAGCGAAATCAAGGTTGTCACCTTGCCGACGTAAATCAGCCAATAGTTCTTTCTTTGTGGCCTCGATCTTTTCTGTATCAGCCGTGATTGTTTTCAGAGTGGCCTTGGCGTCCTCCAACTCTCGATCTAGCGATTGCTGCTCTCTGTGTAAGGAAGCCACTTTCTGGCGAGTTTGTGTCACTTTTGCGTATAACTTGATCTGATACGCCCACGGAGTAAGTGCAATAAATAGTACGATGGCCAGAGTACGATAAGAGATTGCTAATTGTTGTTTTTCCCGTGATTGCGGGGAAGAACGACGATAAGTGGATGGAAACGATGGCTTGTCGGCTTCTGTCTTCTTTAAAGGAAGTGTCTCCGGAAGAGACGCGCCTAGATTTCGATGTCGTAATGTGGTGGACATGTTGGGCTTGAATCATTCAATGGATACAAAGTGACCAACAATCTTCATTGTTTCAGTTCCGTGTCAACGCGATGAAACAGTATCGGTACGAAGCCCGGCTCGCGTATTCTTGAGGTTCAAAACACGTTCTTTATTATCAGCACCGGAGCTGCCGACGTATGAAAGTTTTTCTGTTTTTTCTGTAAAACAACTCACCGGTACGACAGACACTTTTTCGTTCGTTCGTTCGTTCGTTACTCGTTCCTTCACCGACGTCCTTCCTTCCAGTCCGTCTACCGTTTACCCCCATTACTAAACTAAAAAATGCCGTCCAAATTCCAAATGCGTTTGCCGATCCCTCATCCCAAGGAGATTTGTTGCCATCGCTGTTCAAAAGAGGTTCTTTCTACTTCCTACTTTCCAAACTTTCGGTTAAATCGTTGGACTGTTTTAACACCCTTCGCCCGAAGTTTATATTATCGATTTTATTTATTTACTGAAACATGCCTCTCTCTACCGAACGCAAAGCCGAGTACTTCACCAAACTAAAGGGTCTTTTGAGCGAATTCAACAAGGCTTTCGTTGTCGAAGTTGATAATGTTGGATCCAACCAGTTGCAGGTTGTGCGTCAGGCACTCCGTGGTCGTGCTGAAGTTCTCATGGGCAAAAACACCATGATGCGAAAGTGCATCCGTGAATTCATGGAGGAGAACCCTGACAGCCCTATCGGACAACTCGAGGAGGTTTGCCGTGGAAACATTGGTTTCGTTTTCACCAATGGTGATCTTGGTGCCGTACGTGAGGTCTTAGAATCGCAAGTTCGTCCCGCCCCGGCCCGTGTTGGTTCCGTCGCGCCTTCTAAGGTCGTTGTCCCCAAAGGTCCTACCGGATGTGATCCTGGTCAAACTGCTTTCTTCCAGACCTTGCAGATTGCCACCAAGATTACCAAGGGTCAGATTGAGATGGTGAACGATACCGACCTCATTGAGGCCGGTGAGAAGGTTACTGCTTCGCAAGCTGCTTTGTTGCAGAAGCTCGGCATTGAGCCGTTCACTTATGGTTTGGTCTTGAAGAAGGTCTACGATTCCGGTAGTTTGTTCGATGCCAAGGTGTTGGACATTACTGACGATGTATTGAAGGCCAAGTTTGCCGAGGCTTTGGCGAAAATCGCTTCCATTTCGTTGGCGATTGGCTACCCTACCAAGGCATCCGTCCCCCACACTATCGTCAACGCCTACAAGGCCATGCTTGCCATTACTTTGCAGTTGGAGAACTACACCTTCGATAAGGCCGATATGGTCAAGGAGTACCTTAAGGATCCATCGAAGTTCGCTGGCTCTGGTGGCGGTGGTGGTGGCGGCGCTGCTCCGGTTGCTGCTGCAGCTGCCGCGGCTGAGCCCGAGGAAGAAGAGGCTGAGGCTCCCGCTGTCGACATGTTCGGCGGCGGCGGTGGCGGTGGTGGAGACTATTAAGCGTGTAATGCATTTACTAATTTAGTGTGTCGTTACTATCACTTTCAATTTTATCAACTTTATTAATTCGCGTGTCATGACTGCACAGATAAGATAGGATTGATGAGGTCGACACTACTCAGAAATCTTCTATGGTTCTATGGCGAAATGTTATTCTTTAAGTGCTCGTAACTGCTTTGCCTTGGTCCGAGCAGCTCTTTCACGTGCACCAGAGTCAAGAAGCTTTTTACGAAGACGAACACTGACGGGTGTCACCTCGATCATCTCATCCGGGCTCATGTAAGCAATGAGCTCCTCTACTGACATTCTTTTGGGATTTGAAAGCTGGATCTTCTCGTCCTTCGCCTGCGTCCGCATGTTTGTTTTTTCCTTAGCTTTGATCGGATTCACTTCTAAGTCACCGGGTCGAGAGTTCTCTCCAATCACCATGCCCGAGTAAACTTCCTCACCGGGGCCGACGAACAAAATACCTCGAGCTTCCAAAGTGGACAAAGCAAAAGCAGAAGCTTTTCCCGATGCGTTGCTCACAAGTTTCCCTTTTTCGTGAAGACTGGACTCGGACCCTGTTCGTTCGCGATCCCCGATGAAAATGTGATGGACGATTGCGCTTCCTCGAGTTGCTGTAGCAAGCTCGGATCGGAAACCACCGAGCATTCCTCGACTTGGCATCTCAAACACCAACTGAGTCTTCCCCTCCTCTTGGTTTGACATGTTCTGCAGCACCGCTTGACGCTCTTGACCGGTTAGCAAATTGATGACCGCTCCAGCATATTCCGAATCAACATCTACAACAAGCTCTTCGTACGGCTCAAGTGTTTTCCCAGTGTCATTGCATATCTTTGTGAGGATACGAGGTGGCGATATTAGGAGCTCAAAACCTTCCCGACGCATCTGTTCCACGAGAATACCAAGCTGCAATTCACCACGTGCATAGACCACCGTTTTATCAACATCGCTCTCATTTTCGGTTATTTTAAGAGTCACATTGTTATCAGCTTCTGACATGAGGCGGTCTCTGATTTGTGATGAAGCGATTTTTGATCCTTCTTGGCCAGCCAAGGGCCCATCATTGGCACCAAAGTCCATCGCTAACGTAGGAGGGGCCAGAGGCGGAGTATCGAGCGGCTCGAGTACGGGATTGACAACCCCCGTCAGGGTGTCTCCCACGCATATCGAGTCCGGAACACCTGTCAACGTAACGTAGTCCCCTGCGCATGCTTCTTCTTCTAAAGGGACCCTTCGTATACCTTCGTGGACGAAAATTCCTGATATTGTTGACGGAGGACCTGAGCTATTCGACTGGCCATTTCGCGGTAGTACAACAACATCATCATTCTTTTGAATAGACCCAGACATGATCCTTCCACTACAGGTACGACCCAGGAAGGAATCGTAGCCCACTGACACAGCTGCAAGGCTAAACTTATCATTCATCAGTGAATCAGGTTTCAATGACATTTTCTCGTTCCCTTCAGATACCGACTCGTGGATGAAAATGGTAGGTTCCGGGATTTGTTCGAGTATTAGGTCCAGCAAAGCGCCCATACTTTGTTTATTCGAAAGATCATCATTCCTGCTTACCCACCCTTCTCTGGCAGATGCATAGACCGTGGTATACTCCAGCTGTTCTTCTGTCGCACCAAGCACGTCAAATAAATCCAGTATCTGTGTCTCTGTTTCATCGAGACGAGAAGTTGTTCGATCGCATTTATTCAGAACCACAATTGGCTTGAGCCCTAATGCGAGAGCGCGAGTTAACACATATTTTGTTTGACTCTTGGGCCCTTCAGTAGCATCAACTACAAGAACAAATCCATCCGCAACGCCTAATATTCGATCAACTTCCGCACTAAAGTCGGAGTGTCCTGGACTATATGTGAAGAGTGAGTTTCTTGGAATAAGAACGAAGTGAAATGCTATCGCACAAAGGAACGAACTCACGTGTCCGCCATGTTTATAATCACGTCGCCATATTGAAGACGTGTCACTTTGCTAGTAATTGTGATTCCACGTTCTTTTCCAAGTCTCCTGAATCCATCTAAACGAATAACAAGAAACGGGAGTTAACGCTTCAAAAAGCAAACACCATCAAATATCACCCAGACAGGTTTTAACTCACCAACCGATCGACTGCGTCTGGGTTGTCGGCAGCCACCAATAGCTTATCGACTAAACTTGTCTTTCCATGATCAACGTGTGCAATAACTAAAGGATGTATCACCAACAAAATCTGAGCATATGATGTCGACGAAAGAAGAGAGACAGACGTGAGCACCTACCTGCAATATTTCGCATTCCGTGTCTTCGAGCTGTTGTATATGGTGCAGAAGATGATGTAAACCTTCTTAAAGACTTGTTCCAAGTCGTTCTTAGGAAGTGACCCCGTCCATCTATTGTCTGGGTCGGTGGAAGTCGAGGAACGAATCTTCGTAGTGGTTGTTGACGAACGGAGAAGGTAAAATGACGAAAACTGCTCGGTTTTCGAGCCGATGTCGCCCATCGAGGAGACAAAATGAGATTGCGTATCATATTCTTTGAAGAGTACGGCCAAGCTTGTGAAGAATGTTTGTCGGCGTTTTGTGTTGATCGAAAAATAGCATAATGTGTTTGACGTGGAAAGGAGAAAAAAACAATGAGGGGCCGACGGGGAAAGCGCAAGGAGTGACAGACGACCCCCAGGGGTATTATTTGTAAAAAAATATACTAGTAGTAGACCTCTGTCCGTTCTCCGTTTAACAGGGAATTCCCAACTGGGATCCCAGTTCAATTCCCTTCCTCGTTCATTTTCCCAATTCCCTGTTTAACAGGGAATGAGTGGGTGGACGTCTGACCGGCAATCAGAGACCTTTATTCCTTTGTTTGCGCGGTAAATCAACAGAAAATCTCTAATCTAAAGCGTTAAGGATTAGGGACTGACTACCATATTTCGTAAACGGGACTCATTAATTTGTACAGGGAATGCTCCCAGTTCACTCCTTGTTCGATCAAAATCCCTGTTCACTCCCTCCCTGTTGGAGTGAACTGGGAACGGACAGAGGTCTAACTAGTAGTCAAAACGTTTCTTACGGTTGACTGTAAATAGAAACTTTTATAGCGAGGGGCCCATCTTAATGCGCTGTTCAGCAAATAGCATTCTATTCTAAACACCCAAACAGACATCATACGAGAAACTCGTCGTCATCGAAGCCACCCTTTGAACCGTTATCATCAAGTCGATTGACTATGCTTACGTCGGTGATATCAGGGATACTGATAGCCACAAAATCAGGAACATCAGACTGATGGAGAATTGGCATAGACGGTGATTGCCGTAGAGTGGTGTTGGCATTCCCTTGTGCTGGCGGTAGATTGCCTTGTTCTAAATCAATTCCACCGAATTTTTCAGCCATACGATCCACACTAACAATACGCCTCACGCCCAGTCGGTTAAAGAAGTTTCTTCCCGAAGACGTGCGCTCGGGTGGTTTCCTACCACGCCGGCGTTCATCCTCTGAGTCAACACGGCCTGTGTGATCTTTCACGTCGCTTGACGAACGAAGATGCGAAAAGGGCTGTCCACCAGAAGAAGCGGTCCGCAAAGGAGGTTTCGTCCCACGAGAAGGTCGTTCTCTATTTCGGGGCGTCCCCGTCGCAGTGCTTGACAAACCCGCCGGCGATGCAATTGTTCCGCGGTCGTCCCTGTTATCTGGAGGATTCAAAAGTTTTACAAAATTTTTACCAATAGTATGCTTTATGGCATCCCCGCTGCGGTTAGACGGCCTTGACGAGTATGTACCATCTGAATCGAGCTGACCGCTTGAGAGGGTGCGCTTGCTAAAAGACTTGAAACGATCAGTTGGACCCTGTAAATTGTTATTTCTCGGCTCATCGTCCTTTCTGAAAGATTTGTTATCGCTTGCTGTGCCTTGAGATCTGCGCAAAACTTCACCTTCAACATTCTTCTGCATGCGCATGACTTCGTTTTCTAATTCCATCTGTAGGTCTCGTAATCGTTCTTCCTTTCGCTTACGTTTCACACCGAGCCTTCGTTCTCGTTCTCGATTCCTCTTTTCTTCGATCTCCAATGCTTCTTGCCACTGTTCCCACATTACTTCGCCCAAGTACTCGCGAGGGCTCAAGGCAAGCGACTTTAACAGTCTGCGAAAATGAAAGGCGACTTGCAACGGTGTTGCGTGCAAAGAGAAGCGCAGCGCCGCAAAAACACCCCACTCAGCGTCAAGCAAGTTCTTAATAGAGAGAGACCATTCTTGTGTGAAGAATTCTAATAAAGATGCAAACATATTGTTGCTTCGCTTGTTTGGCTTGACCAATGACACGAGCTTTGAAGAGAAATCTGTTTTTTCGTTCTTGTCATTTTCATCGCTTGCAGTGGTAATTACGAGACCTACGTTCGGTTCGTTCAGCTTCGCGGCCAATAGTAAACAAGCCGCAAAAGATAGTCTGCGGTTGGACTTGTCTACACGACAATCTAGACAGAGTCGCTCGAAATACACGCACGCCAAGGCTACCGTTCCAATTTCTAGGTTTGACATTACAGCAGCCTTCAACGCCTGCTCTTTCACAGACCGAATTTTCGACAATGTCAGTGATGGCGGAATACGTAGAGTAGGTATTTCCTTTAAGCCAGTCGTACTTTCTCCTACAGATTCTGCCGATGTAACGGATGACTGTCGCCTGCGATTGGGCTTTGCATCAGACGAAATGTCCTCGCTGGTATGATTACTATCGGTCGTCATGTCTACAACCACCGATGTTTCGGCTTCAGCAGGATCTTTCAGTAAATACTTTCCTTCTTGTACATTCACATATGCTCCTATGAACTTTCTTGCTGCTTTGGGCGGTTCCCATCCGTCAAACTGCTCTCGAAATTGTTTGTTTAGTTCAGCTTTCAACAACTCTGGTTTCACAAACTGTATTGTCGATGTCACCATAGGACCGATTACATGATCGCCAATCATCACATTGCGATGGCGTCCCAAAACCATTTCTGGGTCGTCCAAAACACCAGGTACATACGGCTCCACCGAGTCATCGTCATCTGAAATGGAATCGTCGTCGCCCAACGACTTTTCATCGTCATTATTGGTATCGTACCCACTGTGGCTCCCGTTTTCTTTCCAATCTCTTGCCGAGTGTTGCGATAAAAACCGATTAAATGCCTTATCATGGTACTGTTGGTTCAGCATTGTATGTCTTGACCGCCGCATCGGCAATAGAGCCCGATACGATATACCCCGCCAATCTCGTGTCGGCATGACAAACTGCGAACCTCCACCACCCAAACTTTCTAGTTTCTTTCGCATAAAAGCAGCATGTTCACGACGAGGCTCATAGCGAATAACCGAAAATACCGATACAGGATAACTGCTATCGGCGGAAAAAAAGAGTCGGCCATCAAGCATGGGTGCGTGACACAAACCATGTGCAGTAGCTCGTTCCCACTCTCGGATAGTAGCTTGTCGCGCCACGGCTTTTTGCTTAGTCTGAATAAGCAAGTTGTTTGTAACGGGTATATTGACACGAACAGCAATATCACCATCCAATCGCCTCCCAGGCGTGTATGCCGGCTGCATTACAGTCCCCGCCATTGCTTTGTTCGTTGACTTCGCAGCTTTGCCGTGTTCTTGTTGAGTAAACTCAGCATGATCGGGTCGCTCTAGTTCATCATCATCATCTTGATCGTCGATAATATTGTGACCATTGTTGTTGCTCTGTTTCAAAGCAGCACTAGCTTCGTTGCTCTCGGTCTCTCGGATATACTTTTCCCACCAAGTTCCGTGCGCTGCATGTGCAATCGTTTTCGTATCATTGCCGTAGTTTTGTTGTTGTTCCTCTTGAACTTTTCGTTGCTGCAGTGCCCATCCATTCATCACTAATTGTGGCTCGGCGGCCAAGGGTATGCCCAGCAGAAAATCCAGGGCTGCAATGTCTCTTGTCACAAATCGATTATCGCTGCCGCGGTAAACGCGCTTGTTGGATTCTTTTGATGCCATACTGTTGTTGTTCGCTGTAGATGTCGATAATGCGCTGTTTTGATTCCGCAAAAGACCCTGAGATGTGCTGGAAATAGATCCTTTGCTGCTGTTGTGACGCGGCGACACGGGGCGTGAATAACTGCCCAAAGAGTACTGACGCCGTTTAGGTGAACCGTCATTATCACTGTTGTTATTCAACGTATCTTGTCGTTTTTTCTGATACAGACTGAAGGATATTCCTTGCTCGATGTACTCGTCGTGAGAATTTAATCGTCTTCGGGCTGGTTTCGACACTATAAAATGGTCGTTCGAAGGTTCTTTCTTTGCGGAAAGCGACCAATCGCTGCTGTTGCTCATACTGATGCTTCCTCTCTTTTTTGACAATCTAGAATGAAATTTATATTAGTAACTTTGTTTATGGTTGCGCTTTTAATGTGAAATAGACGAATTATGCTGCATGATGGATTTCCTTTTCATTGTTTCGATTGTTGTTTTATTGTTGCGAGTTGCGAATAACATTGTTGATCTTTATCAATCTAATGTCGCATCGAGTACCGCACCAACATTTTATCGTCCTTCCGTTTGCTCGCGCCGCCAACCCGCCGATGACACGCAGGTAAATTCTTAGCAACAAAACAAACTAGAAGTACACCAGTACTTTGTATTCATTCATTCTCTGCTTTCTTGTTACAAGTACTATCGTTGTAACGATTGAAATTTAAATCCTTTCAAACTCCCTCTACCTCAAGTGTCTAAGTCTCTGCTTCATCATTTCTGCACATTTTCCGTCATGGCAAAACATCATCCTGATTTGGTCATGTGTCGAAAGCAACCGGGTGTTGCCATAGGTCGCTTGTGTGAAAAGTGTAGGTCCTCGTAACACGAAATCTTGCTTCGTCTTGCCTTGTTTTTTCTCACTCACGCGTTGCCGCGCATGGATCTTTATTTATGATTCAAACAGGCGATGGTCTATGTTGCATTTGTAATTCATTCGTCAATCCTCATACACTGGTACATGTCTGTGAGGAATGCAATTACGGAAGTTTGCAAGGACGGTGTGTTATCTGTGGAAACCCGGGAGTATGCGACGCGTATTATTGTCGAGAATGTGTGCAGCAAGAAAAGGATCGGGATGGTTGTCCTAAAATTGTTAATCTTGGTTCGACCAAGACGGATTTGTTTTATGAGCGAAAGAAATACGGATTCAAGAAGCGGTGACGAATTACAGAACAGAGCGGCGTTCGTTCTTTGAAAAATTGGGTTTTATGCCTTGACATTAGAGGTTGGAAAACGACTGTAGCGATTGTTTCTTGAAAGATCAAGGAGTTTTTAGTCGATTGATCATTCAAGACGAAAGAGTGAGGATATGCAAATTCCAAACAAATACTTCCTTAAGTTTAGTTACCGCCATCGCTTGACATCTTTGTTTCTGCCATCTTGCTTCTGCATGTGCTGTGGTTCCTTTTGCGCGCAAAACGTGGATTGTAGGCGGAAAAGTGAGAGCAGGTTTAAAAATGCGGACCGATTCCTGCGGGCAACAGCCGGCTAGTTGGTACTTCTTAGCAGTTCCCTGCTACACGTACATAGCTCGTTGACTTACTTCGGCTAACTATCCAGTCCAAGTCCGTGGTTTATTTTGTACTCTGAAGATCATCACGAGTGGTCCGGTCTCATAGAGATGAATGCCTTCGGCTTGCTAAATACCATCATTATTATTGAGGCTCGAGTCAAAAAAATCTGAGTTTTTAGCTCCAATTCTAGTAACCTGCAACCCGATACATGCTATGATTCTTTGGGTCAATATCTTGTTGTCCTTGCAGTATTTCTTCTATCGCCTACTTATCGCATCGTTTATCGCTTACGTGAATCCGTGTATGGTATTTTAGCGTTTATTTCTCAACGATCAAACACTAATAACCATGATGAATGTTTCAAAAATGGGCTTGTATCGAACAACGTTGCAGAACCTCGACACCGTGAAAGGGACTCGGCAGGCATAATGCAGCTTGTACTTGTATTAAGTGGAAGCCGTCACTAAACTAACTTAACCTCCTTGTGATTTTTGCTTTACGATTCATTGAAGAGTGCGATGATCGCAAACAAAAAATGATGTCGAAACAGGTCGATGTCTCGAATTTCAGAATGAGGAGAGCGCCTCTTGTGCTTCTGCAATTCCCCCTAACGTTTGCTTGGCTATCTAATTTACCTTATCGAACAAAAAATCAGTGCTTTAGCACAGCCAAAGATAAAAGAGTATACCCAATACCTATAGATAGATGCTTGATAGTCTTACTTGCTCTCTGTTGCTTTTTTTCCGCTTTGCACCGCTTTTATTAGCACCGTGTCGACCTCAGGAAGGAATATACGCCTTAGTGTAATATGAGTGCCGGTCAAGGTTAACTCAAATTTTGCGGGACGAGTGCCAGACGACAGAATAAACTTGCGGCTGTCGTGAACCCGCCCCGCTTTTCGCACCGTTACCAGGTATCTATCATGCATCCAAAGTCCAAAGTAGCACAGCATGAATGTCATCCTTGCTATTCCAAGACGCTTTATACCATAAGAAAGAGCCATTCTATTATCAATAATAAGCGCACAAAAATGACAATCGCTACGCACGATCAATCACACCTTGCAGTGCAGGACGCATCGACTGTAGATCCTAGTAAATTGACGGCCTTGTCTCCGGAAGTTGTACGTTGCTCCTCCACTTCTTGACATGAATTGATTTGTTTTTCTCCTATTGATTTGTACTAACAACAATGCTACTCTTCGATTCATGTTTAGATTTCGCGACAGGCTACGATCAATGTAGGAACTATCGGGCACGTCGCTCACGGAAAATCAACTGTCGTCAAAGCGCTCAGCGGAGTTCAAACGGTACGCTTCAAAACAGAATTAGAGAGAAACATTACCATCAAATTAGGTTACGCCAACGCGAAAGTCTATCAAGGGAAAGCACTCGATGATGTCGATGCAACAGGACCGGTCTATACATCTCGTGGCTCCAGTCATCCCGATGTTTTCACGGAACAGGGTCGCGAGTATCACCTCCGTCGCCATTTCTCCTTTGTGGACTGCCCCGGTCACGATATTCTCATGGCTACCATGTTGAACGGTGCAGCCGTCATGGATGCCGCCTTGTTACTCATTGCGGGGAATGAAACCTGTCCTCAACCGCAAACTTCGGAGCACTTGGCTGCCGTGGAAATTATGCGCCTGCAGCATATCCTCATTCTGCAAAACAAGGTCGATCTCGTCAAACCCGATGCGGCACAAGCTCAACAGGAGCAAATTAAAAAGTTTGTAGCAGGCACTGTCGCCGATCAAGCTCCCATCCTTCCCATCTCGGCCGTCTTGAAATACAATATGGACATTCTTTGCGAATATCTCGTACGAAAGATCCCTTTGCCACTTCGCGACTTTACCAGTCAGCCTCGTCTCATTGTGATTCGATCCTTTGATGTCAATCGTCCTGGTCAAGATGTGAGTGAATTGCAAGGTGGTGTCGCCGGGGGATCGATTCTGCAGGGTGTCCTCCGTGTCGGTGATGTCATTGAAGTCTTGCCCGGCATTGTGCAAAAGAATGCCGAAACGGGTGCCATGGTGTGCACGCCCATTTACAGTCAGATTGTGACGCTTTATGCAGAAAAGAATGATCTACAGTTTGCGGTTCCTGGTGGATTGATTGGTGTGGGAACGAAAATTGATCCGACCTTGACGCGCGCGGACCGATTGGTGGGTCAAGTTTTGGGCAAAAAAGGCGAGTTGCCCGCGGTTTACTCTGAAATTGAAATATCGTACTATTTACTGAGACGGCTGCTCGGTGTCAAGACCAGTGACGGTGGAAAGCAAGCCAAGGTACAAAAGTTAGCCAAGGGTGAAATCCTTATGGTTAACATTGGCTCGACGGCTACTGGTGGCCGCGTCAACGCCGTCAAGGGCGATTTGGCCAAGATTTCCTTGACGCAGCCGGTTTGCACGACCGAAGGTGAGAAGATTGCCCTTTCACGTCGTGTCGACAAACACTTTCGGTTGATTGGCTGGGGTCAAATTCGTAAGGGTGTGCAAGTGGAAGTCAATGCCAGCTAAAGTGTGATTTAACAACTAGTTATTCGAATAACTCAAATCATAAGGATTTGTAAAGGTCTCTTCGCGTTGACGTTAGAAGCGTTGCATCTTTCGTTTTTGTTACGTATTATTGCAATCAACTATTTGATGACGATCATCGCCTTACCAGAAATTCTGGATTGGATGCGCTTTGTGTGACAAAAAATCTGTCTGTGTACGTTCAGAAACTCTTGATACGTTGGCGTGACAACAACTGCATTTCAGTCACGATCATGAGCGTTATATTATTTCCATCATCGATCGTATTATAATATAGCTTTCCTTTCTTACTAGTAACACTAAAACATTTAACATGGCTGCAACCATCCCCAAGATTCGCTTTCTTACGGCTTGGTTTTGTCCTTACGCACATCGTGCGACGTTGGCTTTGGAGCATCATCGGGGGCGTGTAGAGTAGTGAGTGAACTTCCATCGTTGCAAACGTCTTTCGATGATGATCCGTTATGGTTCTCAAAAGTAATAATTGTTTCATTGCTCAATTTCTTCCATTCACAGTGAATCGGTCGAAGCTCTAGGATGGCAGAAAAACAACGACGATGAATGGTATTATCACTGGAAATCGGATGAACTGAAACAAATGAATCCATCGGCGCTCGTCCCTACGTTTGTTTTGGAGGGATACCGTTCTGTCTATGAATCATTGGTGTGCATGGATTATGTGGATGCCATTAGTCAAGCCACGGGAACGTCTCGTTTGGTGCCAGAAGATCCCTATTGGGCTGCCCAGTGTCGGATTTGGTCCGATAAAGTCAACCGGGAATGTTGTTCTCCATATTAGTAAGTTTGTTCTTGCCGAGGCGAGCGCTTGCTGCAATTCGTTCAACTAACGCTAGAAACAGCGGCGTTCTAGTTCGACAGGACGATACGGAGAGACGTGAACATTTTGAAAATCTGCTAAGTGGCTTGCGACGGTTCTCTAAGCAATTGGCACAAACGGACGGTCCAGTATTTCTTCCTGGAGGGCAACTCTCTGTTGTCGATTTGACTCTCGTTCCATGGGCCTTTCGCTTCTACGTACTGGAACACTACCGTGGTCCCAAATTTGCCATTCCTTCGGAACCCGAACTAGAGCACTATCGCCAGTGGTATGATCACGTCATGAATTTGGACAGCGTAAAACGCACTTTGCCCGACAAAGACCGTTATCTTGAACATATTTGCAAGTATGCCGACGGAAGTGCACGTAGCAAGGTTGCCAATGCGGTGCGTCGGGGAGTAGCCGCTCATGACCTTGATGACGAGAAAGATGAATTTTAAGTGATACCAGGTACTATTTAATATTGATGAATGATGAAACAAAGCACGCTTTTATAATTTAGCAGCACAATTTCTTATTAATATCGAGGTTTCGAAGGTCAAAGCATAGCTTGGGGACTGGATTTAACTGGAAGTACCACTTTATTGAAATTGCAATTCGGTCAATCCATGACGGGACTGACTATCCTTTGAGAGTCGTCAGAAAGGGAACGTGCACTAAGCTTTATAAATCCTCTATAAGAAAAGCACGACAATGTCATAAATGCTAAATACGTACCGTGTTCATTGCAGTCCTACTTGATATTCTACAGTGAACATGTTCCACGTGACATTTTTTCTCTCGTTCTTCTCGAGTTTGTTAGTGAAGCGGCTTGGAGTTTCGAACAGCAGCGACGAAGACGGCGCGAACAAGGCATGACTCGAAAGGGCACAGTTGAGTTTCAACACACAAACATCAAGAAGTAATCTTCATTTAGAGGCTTTACAATCGTACAGTGTAAAAGAATGAGAAATCAAAGACGACGATACAATCCTGTTGCTTCGCGAGAAGAAGGTGCGAATGAAGAGACTGATGATTCGGAAGTGATTGCAGACGAGACGGAAGAAAGCAGTCGTACAAATGGCTCACTTGCGGAAGAGGATGCTTCCATAGCATCCATTCCACCACCCCAAGATGATTTCGAGGTGACTATTCTTGATTTCGCGCAAACGAAGTTTTCCGTTCCGGCGTCACCGCAATGGACGATCGCGCAATTGATGCAAGCCGGAGCAGTGGTGCACAAAGTCAGCCCGTCTCGTCAACGTTTGATTTTTCGAGGAAAGTTGTTAGCGGACGGAGATAAGACGTTGCAGGATTATGGAATTACTGAAACAGGAATGATCGTGCACCTCTTCCCGAAACCGCGTGTTGTGATTACGAATCAGAACAATAATGAAGCAAACGAACCGGCTGTTGCTTGCGAAGAAACAAACAATGAGGAAAGTGGAGCTCATATACCCACAATTGTCATGGATGCTTCCGAAGCGGAACGTCGCGCCGAAATTCTTGTGCTAGGTTCACCCGACTTTATTGAGGCTCAGAATAACGTCAAGCTATTCTCTTTCATGTTGTTACTTATCAGTTCCATCGAGCTACTTAATCTCATGGGGGTCGCAATGGGCGTGCCGCAAACCGAGCAGCTTCCCGACGGCGGTGAACCAGGCAACTATCTAGACGACTTGTTCCCTCAAGAACCAGTCAATGTTACTGTGACAAATCAGTCGATGGAAGAAGAAGCAGCGGCCAATTTGTACAACCATTGGGGGTGGCCGCAAACGGTCGACACGTTCGTCTCCTGTTTGGGGATATACGTCGCACTGATTGGCTTGAGAGCATCCACCGAAAATACAGTTCGTTTAGCGCGGCAGTACATGTTGGGTCTCTTTGCTGCTGGTGGTGCGTGGCTTTTGTTTAACTTCGTTTTTATGGCAACTGTGGAGGAAAAAGTCGAAGAACAGCGAGAGCAAGAACACGCCAAAGACAAAGACTTTACTCCCATGTCTAATAGTGATGTATACAGTCAATCACTACAAGTCATGGTGCTCCCGGGTATTGTATGGTTCATGTGCTGGATAAGGGCTTGGCACTTTCACCATCTGTTGCGAGAAGCCGACGACGAAGCGAATGAGCGGCTGAGGTCGCAGGCACGCGATTTTGACGAAACGAATGTAAATCACGATGAAGAATTAGCACTGAGTAATGGCCAGGCAGTTTTAACTTGAAAAGATAACTTCAATTAGTCAATTATATCTAATGAACATCTACGCATGTCTTATATTCTGGCATCCTGCAGCGAATGATATCTCCGTCGTTGTCTTTGAGCACACCATTTTCGCCATCAAAAAGACGTGAAGAGAGACCTCCGCCATTTTTTTCTTTTCCTAGGACTTTTGTCCATGGTCAAGGTAAAGGATTGCGACTCAAACTCTGGGTCCCACATTTCATAATTCACCCAATACAAATAGAAACGATAGGTTTTGTTAAAACGACGCCGATAGACACGTACTTTGCTATAGACCCCACAATTTGTTGCTTCTTCTGCTTCCAAATCTTCTACGCTGACTTGTTCGGAAAAGGAAGCGGCGTACCATCCGATAAGTTCGGACTCGTCTTTACAGCGACGCAGCTCTTTCAGAAACAGTCTCAAAATCCTGTGCTCCATGGTTGGGTTGGTAAGATGGTTCTCTAGAGCCGGGTAAGATCGACGTGCGTCAGCAATTTTTCGAAACAAGAAACAGCGATCTTCGAACGTCAGCTGCGACCAGAGGTATTCTCCCAAGGTAACGACCATGGTAGCACATATGGTAGGAGCAAAATACTGCGTATCCGCATGGTATGGTGCGGAACAACCACTAGGAGAGGCAGAGAAAAAGAGTACAGCGCGGAACTTCTTACATGCTGGTCCTGCATGAACCACACTTCCCGGTATCGAACAGAGTGTTCCGCATTGTAATATTCCCGGGTAATAGCGACGCAGATTGGGACAAAGAACATTTCCATACTCGTTTAACAGAAACTGGGCCCTCGACTGCATTAGTGTGCTTACCGCCAGTGGTGCATCTTTCCATAGATGCTCTTTCACATCATCCATGTTTCTTATTTGATGGACAGGCTCATAAACGGTTGTTCCGGGTGAGTCGGCCGTGATTATGAGGCAAAACTGGAAGTTTGGTTCAACCATGTCCAAATGTGGCAGCTGGGCCTTGACAGGGTCAAAATTCACAATCAACGAAAAGTTGTCGAAAATGTAGTCTTTGGACGCTATACGAGGATCCTTCCGTGCTTGGGACACAGCAAAGTTCAGTATATGCGATCGTATATTGTCAATTTGATGGTCTCTTCTCATATTTTCCTCAATCCAATCGAATGCTTTGGGACATTTTTCCGAGGCACTGAGATAAATTTCGAAGCGCCCGCCTTGAATCATTCGAACACCCTCGCCTTCAGACTCATCTAGGCACCACTTTTCCAGTTGAGTACGAGTTTGCGACTGATATAGGAAATCGGCGAGAGTCGGTAGATAATTTTCGAGCACAGGCGACGACGATGCGTTGTCGGGCGGAATGATGAGCAGAGGACCGCATTCTATCACGCCGGAGCTGTTTTTCGTTGACCTCGGTCGCATTTCGGAATCGAACAGTCCTGTGTGTGACTTGTTGCAGCAATAATTCGACAAGGTAAGGACTTACTTTAAAGGAAAGTTATCATTCTCTTGTCAACTTTAAATCAGAACGATCATGGATCATGGGATGAACCTTTTTTAAAAAAAGGTGTGACAAAACCAGAACGACTTCAATTCCCTACCGGTACTGGTGGGTCGCTGTCGTAGCGCATAGTTAAAAGCGATATCCGGCGGATACGAGCAGGTTACCGACGTAGATATTAAAGGATATCCATAAAAAATGATCTAAACAAAGGTGGTTACGGTACCAATCTAAGAAATAGTAGCGTCTGGTGCGAAAAATTTGTTTAATCATTACTGATCTGCAGTCGTAATGCCTCGGATTCGAGAACCAGGACTTTCACCTACAGTAAAAAACGCCATGCAACAATTCGGAAGGCTTTTCGGCTTTTCGAAGGTAGACTAGCTACACTGTATTAAACTTCTAATGTACCCTACCTAACTAGGAAAAGGAACGAAAGTTAGTAAGTAGTCTGGTGGAAATTTTTGACTCATGACTGAATGCAGTCATGAAAAAGGTCGCTTACACTTCGGACCTATATTGTTTTTCTGTCTGCTTATTCATGTACGGGTAGTTTTCATTCCCCAGTTCAAACTCAAACGGCACGGTACTTGTACCAGTACCGGTAACCGAATCGCATTTATTTAACAACGTGCAGAAAGGAAAAGGCCCACATTGCAAGTGTGATAAAGAATGGACGCCAATCAGTTCGAAGAATCCCACTTCTGTGTTGCGTTGATTATGATCGCAAGAAAGGTGCTGATAATTTGCACGTCTCGACGACGACGAAAAAATGATGCCACTAAGTTTCCACATCGTTCTCGTCAACGCGCGTCACAGTTCATCGGATCTCAAATTTCATTCCATCTTATCAAACGGCAACGCCCTTTCAAATTATAGTTGCACTTTCCTACGAATATCAATCGTTGTGGCTATAACATTTAAGGGATAGTTGTTGTCTATTCCTTGCTCGATCTTACAAAATGATGCTCGTCAAATTCTTGTCTCTCGTGGGGATGTTATTCGCGCCGCATGTCGAAGCACACGGTGGTCTAATTTCCCCTCGAAGCCGTAATCGGGTTGCCCGAGAAGATGGTTCCGAGCGTCCTGGGAAGGGCGTGCCGACGCCCGAATACTGCTGGCACTGCTTGAATGATAACAACGGTTTGTGCGGCAAAGTTGGCTCGAACGACTACGACAAGTGGGTTGATTCGGTGGGAATCCCGATGCCTTGGTCGTCGCAGGTTACTTGGAAACAGGGACAAGTCGTTCAGATTGAATTTGAAATCACGGCAAATCACTGGGGTCATGTCGAGTTGCATGCTTGTCCTCGAGGTCGCCAGTCGACGCAGCGATGCTTAGATGAGTACCCGCTGGAGTTTGTTGCGGATGTAAGTCATGGAATGCCCCAGGATGCTTCCTTTCCGCAACGTGGTTACCTTACGGGAGGGGAATCCAAGTTTACTATGCAATTTCGCTTGCCGAATGACTTGGAGGGTTCGCAAGTTTTGCTGCAGGTACGTTGCGTGTTTTGAGCGGAGCGTGTGTGATTGCTTGATATGACTAACATGCTCGTCGCTCTCTATTTTACGACTAGTGGAAGTACATTACTGCCAACTCGTAAGTTAAAGAAGCTTCTTGCAAGCCGACTTCCGCTTGTATAAGGAACACTAACAACTTTTCCTTCTCAGGTGCAATCCTCCTGGCTACAAGGAGTATTTCAGCGGCATTGTAAACCCGAGCAAGTCATTCAATAGTGTACTGCGAACTTGCACTCTCCCTTATCCTACTAAAGGCAACCAAGGACCTCCCGAGCAGTTTTGGAATTGTGCCGAAGGTTCGTAACGAAGATGATCTCATTTCCCACGTTTGCGTATTCGAGAACTCATCTTACTTACTTCTGCTTCATACATTCGAAAGTCTCTGTTGCTGGTGCAGCTCCCGCTTCACAGCCGACACCAACCTCTGCCCCATTGATTCTTCCTACGCCCATTAGCATTCCTGTCGCTGTACCTGTTGTGGCACCGATTCCTGTCCCCGTTCATGCTCCTACGGTGGCACCCGTCAATGCACCAGTTCGCGTCCCGGTGCGGGCGCCTGTGATCGCGCCAGTTCGTAATACTCCCATCTCGGTTCCTGTTTCGTTTCCAGAGGTCGAACCCGTACCGGTGAATCTGCCCTTGACTACAGATACTGGGTGTTGCTCGTTCAACTTCAAGACGTGCATCACCAATCGATTCTGGTGCGGGACGACCGAGTTTGACTGTCTTTCGTGCGAATCTGTGGCGAATTGGCTACCCAGGGGAAGTCTCGAGAATACCGGTTGCTTGCCTCGTTTCACAAATTGCAACAACGGAACGTGCTGTCCGGGTCTGGTGTGCTACGAACGGAGTGCTTGGTATTCGCAGTGTCTCCCTCCTCAAGACATACCATTGACGGCAACCGATGTGACGACCGTGTCCGAATCGAAGGAAGATGCCGACGGAAGTTGCTTGTCGAGTTCCCAGAGGTGCAATGTTGGGGTCTGCTGCTCTGGCTTGACTTGTAAAAAGAAGAAATTCTGGCATCGCAATCCACAATGTGTTCTTTCTGAAAAATAAGATATAACTTCAGAAGCTGTTTTTCGATGAATCATTTCCGTAGGGACCAAGTCACGGGCAAGGATAGCTAAAGATTACTAGACTCTATTGGTATCTGACTTCATAGCTTCACTCCACGGACAAGAGACTAGCAGCGTATGTATGCCCTAACGAAAACTTCCATTATGACGCATGATAATGTTCATTGTATAAAGATTTCTACAAAAGTCGTTCTGCACGCTTAGTGGACTCGTGGCGCATCGTTTCAGATGATTCTTTGAGTCGAAAAGCCGTAGCAAATCGCACAAAAAAATCCTACCTCCAAGTGTAAAAGGAACTAGAACGTGACTGCATTTCAGTCATGAATGACACTTCGAAAATCGAATGTGATTCTATGCTCACTAGCTTCCATTCGTTCTGCACACATGATAAGCTCATAGCACCTGTACTAGGATATATTTACCTTTCGCAGCTTTTTTAAATCCAACGTCTTTGTGTCTTGACATCGAAAAGCCGTTGCACCCTGTGCTCATTCGAATCTACTATTGTTCAAAGTGTAGAATCAACTTTAACGTGACTGAAGTTCAGTCATGAATCATTGCGAAATACTCCGTAATACTGATGTGCGCAGCAATGAAAACATTAAGCAAGAATCTGTGTTGTTGCTGTTATGCTATGGTAACGAATCTTTATCAAGATGATATTTTTTTCACTTCTACTCCTCTCATTAAGCTTTCAGGATGTCTTCACTTTTACTGCTTTTAGTAGAAAGGGAGTACTTCCAACTCTGCGATCGCAAGTAGATGATCACACAACAACGACAAAGACGACTACGAAAATAAACGAAAATGAAGGCGGTCGTTACGACAAATTGCTTAAAGAACTCAATTTAGACCTTCCTGCACTCGCCAGACTTCCAAAGAAGCACACAATTACCCCCTTTGATGTCTTTTGCAACCGCGAATTGAAATTAGAGGGCATTCAGGCGATCGGATTCGACATGGATTACACGCTAGCACAATACAACGAAACAACATTTGCTGAACTCGCTTTTGACGGTGCAAAGCGAAAGCTCGTCGAAAGTCTCGGTTATCCCGAAGAAGTGTTAGATTTCACGTACGATCCGGCACATTGGGTGCGTGGGTTGATCATTGATACACAGCGCGGTAACTTTCTCAAAATCGATCGTCACAAGTACGTGCGAGTTGCACGCCACGGCTTCGAGGTCATTTCCAGTACAACACGAAAGCATCTGTACTCGCGGCAATTCAACAAGGTCATGAGTTTTACCGAAAAACAGTTTGTGAATATGGATACCCTGTTTCAATTCGTCGATGCGCACCTCTTCGCTAGTCTGATTGAGCTGAAAGACAAGGGCGATTACGAGGAACTGGATTACAAAACATACGAAGAAATCTACCGCCAAGTAAGAGAATGTGTCGATTTATGCCATCGCGATGGAGTCATCAAAGATCAAGTCCATTTGAATCCAGAGCCGTACGTCATTTTCGACAAGGGGATGGTCCCTATGTTACGGCGGTTCCGCCAAGAAGGAATTAAGCTGTTTTTGCTGACAAACTCCTTGTGGGAATATACTTCAACCGTAATGAACTATCTTTATCATGGAGAGCGTGTCCCGGACGAACGTCAGAAGGATAACGAGTGGATGGAACTATTTGATTTGGTCATTACGGGTGCGTGCAAGCCGGCGTATATGGTTGACTCGCACCTCAATCTATTTCGTGTCGATCCTTCGACTGGTACATTGAGAAACACCGACGGTGTGTACGAGATTGAAGCGCTTGGTCCAAATGGGGCAACAAAGTTTCTACAGAAGGGTAAAACGTTCCAGGGTGGCAATTGGTTGCACTTGCAAGCTATGTTAGAAATTGAAGCCGGAGAAGAGATTTTATACGTTGGGGATCACTTGTATTCCGATGTACTCCGCAGCAAGCGAACTTTGGGATGGCGCTCGGTCTTCATCATGCCAGAGCTCGAAGACGAAATGAAAACATTTGCGGCGAATGCACCCTTGGCGAGGCAGATCATTGAATTGCGCAAGCTTCGTGAGGAACTTGGAGTATTGGGCGAAGTCCTGCGTCGTCAAGCAGACAACCCACAGAAGGAGCAAGAATTGAATCATTTGAATGATCAAGACGACCTTTTAAAGGAAAAACTGATCGAGATGACGAGCCGCTGGCACGCCGCATTCCATCCTATTTGGGGTGCTATGTTTCATGCGGGATACCAAGATTCACGATTTGCTTTTTACGTACAGAACTATGCCTGTGTGTACACAAGTCGCGCAAGCAACTTGGGTCTATGGTCGAAGCAGCGTTCCTTCCGGACGTCTATGGAGATGTTGTCGCACGATCGCCTTTTGTTCGCTACAGATCATACAGACTTTGCTGAAGTTGATCCCTGGACACACATTGCAGAATAAACTGCATAACTCTGAAGTCACCCTATAAACCGTCACTTTGCAGTATTATCATTTCTTCCCATTGAGTTATAACGGGACCATTTAGTGGTTTCTTTCGAAATGGTTATTATACCGCCGGTACTCCGCACCCCAATTTTGTTGAATAAACAATGTAGCTAGTCGATTAACCCGGAGGGACGATCATTGCTGATATGTGAACACCTTTGTGTGAGACCCAGGGATAAAGAAAGAACCAAGTTTCAACACCGGAGTCCATTCGTGATGTATAATAACATCATCCCGCACTGTCGATAAGTGTATGCATTTTGAGCATACGTGATAGTCAACAATGATAGTTCTCAACTACATTACCGATGCACAGCTCGCTCTGATTGCTTGGATCGTTCAAACCTAATTAAAAACTATGGTCCGAAATGTAAGTCCATTTTTGCCAAGACTGGAAAATCAGTCAATGGTCACGAGCAATAGCGAAGATATTGTACACCAATTATCGTGTTACTGAGACATATCTCTGTGTACCTTAATAAAAACCTTTGAACTGCTGTAATGGATCACTATTGGCTTCGCGCTTGATGCATGGCTCACTGCGATGGATGTCAGATCGTCCTAGATAGTTCACTTAGATTTACTAAGTGGGCCACTGGATTTTCAGTCATGAGTCATTAACCGTTCGCGAACACGGCACTTGGCACTTGGCAAGTGATTTGATTTCTTCTGTGATTTCCTCTTGGCAGCACGAAGAAGAATAATGACTCCTCGTTCTCTCTGTTCTTTATGACCATACTTTGATAGTTTCTGTAGATGACGTTGTATGACTAACTCTAGAGAGAAGAGTCAAGAGTCAACCGTCACCCCTACAATTGGTTTTCTATACCGGTGCGATTTGCGATAATGGCAACATTTTAGGCGTCGTATTTTACATTTAGGCAGTCTAAAGTCCGAAAGTTGTGTGGTTTTCGACTTGCGGTTTCCGTTTCTGGCGCTTGTATTCGGCTGAGTGCCGGTTGCGCTTCTCTCTTATGTATAGTGAAGGCAATTTTTGTCGTTCGTCATCGAACATCGGCTGGCGCGCCACTCCCTCCCTCCACTCCTTCCACGCCACCAAAATAGAGCAACAACCACCTCCATCCGCCACAGCAATCTTGAAATTTTTATCACCTCAATCGTCACAACGAAACGACCCAAATACTTTCCAGAGAGCGAGTGCCTAATTGCCTCCTTTCAGTTCTTTTCTTCTTTCTTCCCTTCTCGCTGTTCAGGTCTTCTTCCCTAGCAGCGCAGTATTAGTGAAGGAGCATTGTGAATGCTTGTAAGTAGCGCGCAAATGCATTTTCTCGAGTTGATGATAATCCGTCAACGGCTCGCTCACCTTTGTGTTCTCCATTAGCCCGTACCAATTGTGGTTTTCTTCGTTCCTTTCCTCTTGGCAGTTCCCGGACCTGCCAAGGCTTACCCTAGCTAGCAGCGCGTAATTAAGATGGCTTTTACCGAAGAAACGCACTCGACCTCTTCGAGTGATAACGAAGTCCCAGCGACTGTGGGTGGCACTGCAACTCATTTTCATCCTGCTGTTCCGGAAGATGACAACAATTCGGGTCAAGAACGTGATTACACGGGCATGTTTGAAGGCCCGGAAAAGACTCTCGAAGTTGTCTTTCGTCGCGTCAGTGATGAATACACGGATGCGAGTACGGGTGATTTGACTCCGATGCAGACGCCTCCTAACACCAAGCTAGGTCTTCGCAACTTGACGCGAGAGCAACTCGATCGCATCTGTGCTCGAGCTCGTTGCACGATCCTTTCTTGCATTTCCAATCAGTATTTGGATGCCTATGTCTTGAGTGAGTCGTCGCTCTTTGTGTATCCCTATATGTTGGTCCTCAAGACGTGCGGAACAACGACTTTGTTGCGATGCATCGCCACTCTCATTGACTTGGGACGCACGTTGGGACTGGAGATTGATTGGGTTGGTTACAGTCGCAAGAACTTCAATTTTCCTGGAGATCAGTCCTTTCCTCATCAGTCCTTTCATCAGGAGTTGGACTATCTCTACTCGCATCGCAATCTCTGCGAACGCTTGGACGGGTCTGGCTACACGCTAGGACCTGTTACAGGAGATCATTGGTTTGTCTTTGTGGCAGACCAGACGCTTCGCTCGAAGGCGCTGGACTGCGACACTGACCGCGTGTTGAACATCATGATGTTTGATATCGATGAACAGGTTGCAGAGCTCTTTTACTACAACCGTTACCAAGAGTCTGATGATGAGCCCATTGCTGAGAATGATATGAAACGCATTGCTGCCGCGCAGACGAAGGCTGCGGGTATTGACAGTCTTTGCCCAGGTGCACTTATCGACAGTGCGGCCTTTGAACCTTGCGGATACTCGATGAACGCTGTTCTTTTCCGTTCCTACAGCACGATGCATATCACCCCTGAGGCTGGATCGTCTTACGCGTCTTTTGAAACGAACCAAAAGGTCAGTTCTTACAAGAGTCTCATCAGTAATGTGATTCGCACGTTCCGCCCGAAGCGTTTTGTAATGACGCTCATGGCGGATGAAGGTGGATTGCAGCAGATCACAGAGAATCCTTTGACCGATAACGCTTCGGCAGCAAAGATTGTGGTGCCCTTTGAGAAGAGCGGTATGAAGTGCAGCTACAAGCGTGCGAGTACGGCGTCGATTAAGGTCGAGGAAGACTGTTGCTGCTTGATGGGAAATTGGGTTCTTGAGGAGCCTTCCAAGCAATCCTCTTCGGCGACTCAGCGAGCTCGTGGTATTTCGATTTCGTGAAAGGAAATATGCTTGTCAACTTAATGCGAGATAATGAGAAACACGTCCGGGGTTGAGTTTTTGCATTCTCGAGAAACTTAACATAGTAAGAAAATTGTGTCATGTGACTCGTGTCGGACTATGGGTTGTGGTTTGTTTCTTTCATTTGTTGTATAACTTTGCTATCTGGTAGTGCGACCAATCGCCGCCTAGTCCGAAAGTCTTCTCCTGCATTCGGTTTGGCGAATGCGCCACACAGTTTGCAGTGCGAACGGAGTGTAGAAACTGACTGACACCAGTCGTGCATCGTGCATCACTATCACATAAACGTTCTGTCTGCACGCGGGTTCGCAAAAAATGCGAACTTGTCAAGAAAATAGACGTTATTCTCCACGAAAAAGTTGTGCATTGTTCATAAAACAGGAAAAGAAGACAAAAAATGATCCGCTTACTAATTTTAATATTCCTTCTGCCAACTATTACAAGTGCAGGAAACCATCCTAGAACCTGTGCAGCCCAACTTGATACGTACCGGACGTGCCTCGCCGCGAAATGCCAATCATTGCTCCCCATTGTGTGCCGGCGTCCACGTGGTTCTCAGCCCTCAAGTTTTAGCAACGATGACGGTGGCTGGTCAAACCGTGGCCTGTGACGCTATGAAGCTGATGAGCTGTTCGTATCAAAGCTGGTGCTGCGAGAATCGAGAGGGACAGAAGACAGCTTGCGTTACAGAGGAACAATCGTATTGGCAGTGCATAGAACAAGAAGCTGGATGTGGCGCCATTGATTGCGAAGCAGTGCTGGAACCCTCGGAGCCTGAAGAACCCGAGGAGATGGAGCCGCCAGTCATTATTCCACCGGATACAGATACTGGAGGGGACGATGAAGAGGAGGCGGAACAACCTCGTCCTTCTAACGATACTCCCTCGAACCTGTGCTGTCGAACTCAAAACGTATCAGAAATGCGTCGTCTCCAACCCCACCAAGTGCCTCGCAGCGTGCACAAACGTCGATGTCATTCTGAACCCAACCCTTTTGGCAACTATGGAGAATCCTACTCGGGCATGTTATGCATTGAATCTGAAAAGTTGCAAATTCCAGGGATGGTGTTGCAAGAACAATGAAGGTGTTGCCATGGCCTGTGAAAATGAACAAAACGCATACTGGCAGTGCATACAACAAGAAGTTGGCTGTGGCTCATTCAATTCGCGACACTGCGTTGAAGCCTGGCACAATTTCAGAAGTTGCAACCTCGACGAGCGTCACTGCAAGAGCCACCAAACAGCCAAGAACATGCCCTACACAGCTACAAGCATACCAGCAGTGCGTCTTTGCAAATCCCAAATATTGTTATCCTTCGTGTGCGAAGGTGGACGTGATTATCAATCCGAGCGCTTGTTAGCTCAAATGCAAAGCCCGACGAGAGCCTGCACCGCCATGAAAACCATGAGCTGCGGCTACCAACTATCAGCTTGCTGCAAGAACTATAGAGGCGTGGAAGTAGCCTGTGGCTCAAAAACGTGCTTACTGGCGCTGTATTGAACAAAAGGCCGGCTGTGGTGCTATTGATTGCAAGAATCTGAAACTGCCTCGTATTAGCACGAGCTCGACGCCGATGGCGAAAATGATTGAGAAGACGAAGCTGAGAAAGAAGTCTGCCCACATTTCGCCAAGAAGAGGATTGCAGAACCGAACTTCAAACTATGCAGAAATGCCACATGGCCAAAAATTGCAGTCGGGACTGTGGCGAGACGATGGTGAAAGATAACTCCTATGAACCAATCCTGAATCTTTGCTGGATGCAAGGTTGCTGCGAAAGATGCGGAACCGAGCAAACGGGCTACCGTCAATGTCTTGAGCGTCAAACAGAATGCTCTCTTGATTGCAGGATGAATCTGGACCAGCTCGAAGTAAGCGAAGAATACTGAAGCGGCTGGCGATTCTGCTCCTCTTTTGGAACGGAGCTTCCAGGGAGCTTTCGCTATGTGCTTGGCTGCGTTTGTAGTGTTTCAGTGAGACATGCATACCATTTGAATCAACGTAAGATAAATGAATAGATATGACGTACATTTGTTGTTGTAGCGAGTTGTGCTTATCGGCTCTAAACTGCTAAACCTCCTTAACGTCTACTCATTGAAAGGGACGAAAGACTGTTAAGGAATGTAACCAGTTGATTGATCTTGCTCGCACTTCTTGCTAGTCTATCACCTTCTTTCAGTTGTAACGCTGCTGGTTTTCTGATGTATCATTTTTAAAAGAATACCGTCTCTAAGATCACGTTGAAGATGAACTTCCAACGCCGTGTTTACTGACTCCTTAACAAGACACGCCGCAATGTAGCAGTCCTCTCACTTCGTCAATCGTCGCGAACTCTATTTTCACGACATCCGTTGTATCAATAGGTCGAAAAGTCGATAAAGGAAATCCATGTCGTGACGTTTCGTGCTGAACAAGCGCAGAGCCTTTAATAAATATTTCTGTCACGTCGGCGAATGTACTATTGTTGAACACAAGCGATCTTCTTCAAAGCGATCACGGAACTCAAAATCATTTATGTCCCTTTGATAAACTCTTCGACAATTGCTGCGACAGCGGCGGGGTTGCCTAAATCAAGAGAAAGACCTGAAGTCATGACGCTGCACTGGTGAAGTCCGACGCAATGAGGACCCTCTTCTTCACTTGTGAATGTGCTTTGATTATTCATTCTCTTTAAAAAATACAAGAAAGGGATAATTGCAAACGCCGCTAAAAAACACACTGCATCGCTAAACAACGCTGCGCTTCTTTGTTGTGCTAGTAAGCAAGAACCTATAACACTAGTAAGTCAAAGTTAACTATAGTTCAAAAGTGTTGACCGTTTTTCGGCACGACTAGATTGAGTCATGATAGCCTTTCTATTGTAATACCACCATTAAAATCGAATGCGAACTAGACTTACTACGTTTGTTTTTTTGTTTGTTTGCTTCCTCATTAATTATCGTCAACGCTTTGTCTTCTTTCAGAGGACCCTTTTATCTTTCAATCCTTGTATACAAAGTAGTGACATCACTCATTTAAGCGATCGCCTCAACAAATATGACGATGGCATCTCTTTCGAGTCGCTATTTGTTAAGGAAGCACAGTGCTGTCTTCACGCGCTATAAGTAGTCCATTGTCCATTCTCACTTGACCATTCTCGGATTTACCGCCCCAGGACTGCGACGTGACTGTTTTTACCACAGGGTGATGGTGCCTCGACAGCTGGATATAATTCTTAGCACGAGATGCGTAAAACTTTTCAACCAAAAAATGATTTAATGCATCTTCAACTTTAAAATGAACAGAAACGTTGAAGCGTTATAACTGCTATAATTTATGCATTATAAAGGAATTATGAGCACGAATGGATGGCTTTAGCAAATGAAAAGGGTCTGCGAGGTGTTCAGGCGACCCCCTTCGTGATTATGCGAATACTTCGTCGCATGAAACTGGGACTCTTGGTCAACTTTTCACGGAAACTTCCGCGGAGACTATTCGGTGATTTGGATAGCTCTCGAGGTGAAGTGGTGGGTGTTGTGGTTTCTTTGATAACTGCTTTGAAATATATCTTTGTCTTCGTCGGTGCGACTGTAACCGGAACGGTATATTCCGCGCCTTTTTCAAACATTGGTTTTATTTCATCAAGGAAGTTCATTGCCTTTTCAAGAATTGAGCTCGCTACGCCCTTTCCAGCAAGGGCGCCTTCGAGATGATGCAGCATCTTGTTGAAATGAACAATACCCAAGCCTTTCTCTTGAAAAAGAATTTGGTGCTGTTTGAAAATACGCTCCAAGTCTTCTTCCGATGGTAAGCCAGCGTAAGCGGCTTTTAAAATACTGAGTGAATGGATCTTGAGAAACGAGAGACGAGTTCTCGAGAAGAATGGATACAGATCTTCATCATTCATGAAGCGTCGAAACAAATCGTCCACTACAGATCGAACAACATCTGTTCCAAGATCGTGTACTGATTTCACGCTCATGTTTAGATCTCTTTGAGTTTATGAAAAGATAGTGAATGTAATGGGAAATAGTTCGACTTTGATGCGGTTGAGAATTAACTGGTACGTGGTAATGGTAATGAGAAAAAAGGTCGCCAAGTCAAAAACAGAAAAAATTTGGCGTATAACCAATAACGATAAAACGCAAGACAACGCGGGAAGATCCAAGATTTATTCGGGCCTTTTGCATCCAATCAAAAGGCAGGTGTCGTCGAAGGCTTCTGATAAATAGCAAGTGACATTACTCATTGATGCTGTTGTACAAAATCATCTACTGTGTTGGAAATCGGGGCTATTGTTTTGGGTTGTCCGTGTTTCTGTGATGCTGCGATAAAGAGAGTACTCCGTATTCTACTTCATTCGTGGTCCATTTCACTTCAATCGTGGCCCTTGTCTAGTATAGCTTGCAATGTGGAGAAGGTGTCTTGGTGTCTTTCTTGTATGAGAAGCGAAAACCCCAACGCAACCCCACAGCTCACAAACTCACTGCCGCAAGCCCCAACCAAAGCTGCTAAGAAGAACGATCACTACAGTGTTGCGAGAACAGAGCTTTGGTTCTATCGAGACTGTTGCTATCTCGATCGGAAGCTATGGCAAGTAGTTTGATGGTAAATACCATAACCAACTCGCCGGGGCATTTTGATTTACAAGAGGAGTGAAATTGATACCACTTCATCTAAGCTATTTTACTTTGTAGAATTTGCGCATCGTATGTAGCTAAGCAAAGGGGATGCGCTTCATGTGCATTGAAAAATGAATCTTTCAGATTTCTATCAGCAATACAGAGCCCGTTTTTGTTAAGCGGCTGGACTTCCTTGATCATGCCGTTGTTGCATTCAATCAACATCAACGACACACTCCATAGTGTATTGAAGCGGCGGCACGTACTAGCAACGGACAAGCCTACAAAATTATAGTATGACAGTACCCAAAATGCATATAAATGGTAGACTCGTAGCGATTGCACTAGTTCGTGGTAAGTTTGTCTCGGACTTTACTGTTTGGTCTTGTCCCCCGTCTCTTCTAGACCACTGTCTGCACTATCAGTCTGTTGGAACGATTTTGCTTGCGGAATCACTTTCTTTAAGCAGCCGAGGAACGTTGTCATCAATTCTCCATCCTTAAAGCGAAATAAATACAAGACAGGCTTGGTGCCTTCGTCGGAGAACTCCACGCTGCTGACACGAACAACCTTGTCGGTATGCGGATCAGCCGTCGATTCGCGACCAATCAGTAGATTGATAAGAACTTTTGTTGGTTTACCTCCTTCTTCCGCTTGTCGTCGTTGAGTGAGACGAGCGAATCGATTGGTCGCATTGGGGATCTGTAAAAGTCGGACTGGTCCTACACCCTGTTCGACCCACGTGTGCTGCTCTTTGCTGCCAGTAGTACCTTCATCTTCATGCTTATTCACATCATTACCATCATTCTCTTCAGTGCTTCCCTTCTCGGTGTTTGATTTAGTGAACAGTTCCGTGGAGGGCACCGACGGAGCCGACGTTTCTTGTTGTGTTTCCGTGACAAGAGCTTTCTTCATCCATCGGTATGATTTGCAGCGAACTTCTAGCTCAAGTTTATATTCTTCTTCTCCGGATTCAAGTACATATTCATCCGGTAAAGTCACAACTGGATTCGATGGAGTATTGTTGAGGGATGTGTCCAGCGTGGGAACATTGTCATCATTGTCTTCTGTGGCAGTAAGTGATTTGGCAGTTACCGTCGCATCGTTGCCTTTAATGGTTCCGAATGTAAACGAGCTGGAGGGTGTTGACGAGCTTAGAGAAGCGAAACCACCGAAGGTGGCAGGCGCAGTTGACGATGTGTCTTTGGCACTACCAAATCCATTCGCCGAAGCGACCGAACCAAAGCCTTGAAATCCCGATGAGGCACCGAAGATGGAAGGACCGGAGACATCTTTCTCATTACTCGAAAGGGAGCCAAAACTGCGGAAACCAGTGGCAGCACCAAATACAGATGTCGAAGTTCCTCCGGACAAAGTCAGTTGAATTGATGCGAAAGGGTTGCTAGATTTTGATTCTTTTCCGTATCGTCTTCTTTTGCACTTTTCGATTCATCAGCACCGTTTTCTTGAACAGAAGACAAAGCAGGTCGCCTTACGCGAACGATACGACGAGCGTTGAGTTGCTCTGCAGATGCTTTAGTGATGCCGAAAGTGACCTCTTGATCGGAATTGTTGTCATTGTCGTTGTCTTGCTCTGTATCATCTTTCGTAATCTGTCGATCGGCGGCTCGTTTGGAAGACATTTCATTAAGTTAAATGAGATTAGCTAACAGGAAAGTGAAACAAATGCGAGTTGAAAAGGTACGCAATGGAAAATAATGAAGAAGATATCCAGATTGATGTAGAATGCAATTGAATGCCAGTATAATAGGTCGCTGCTTCTGTAGTTGCAACGTTGCAACCAGGACGACCGCAGTACAGACTGTCGTGTCGGTTTGGCTTTAAATCTCTAGCTACCAGTAGTATGTCGAAAGTTAAAAGCATTTATTAACGATTGAATGGCCTTCAGTCACGAACCGCGTCAATGTGACTTAGAGTCCATGTAATTAATTTGTAAACACGTTTCGCTGGTTATAGACCCCAAAATTTTTTTTTCTCTGGTTATGAACAAATTCTCGTCACCGTCTCCATTCATTCATGTGACCGCAATGATAACCAAGTTAGAGCAGTTGCTGTGATCGTACGTGCTCGGAATAATGACTCATTTGATAGTTTGCTTAACATGATAAAGACGCTGAAGTGAATAACATCGGAACTCAAAAACAGGTGAACTGCAGTAGTGAAAAGAACAATAGAAACCATCGTTTAGCAAGCTGACTGAAACTAAGTCTAAGCTGGCCATCTTTCGAAACCTTTCATCCCTTATCGTGACTTTAGAATTAAGCACGCGTGTTGCCACCATTGCTCACGACAGAGGCCACTCTACTAGCATCGAACCCAAATTTTCGCGCCAAATCTTCAAACTGATTTTCCCAATTCCAGTCCAATGTATCCACCGCTAAATCGGAACAAACCCCTGTATCGCTATCTGTTTCTTCTGGTAAACAGCAGTGGCAACAAGAGCATGTTAAATTCTTATTCGCCTCGCCGCAATTGGCAACAACGACCCACTCATTCGCTTCGCGCTCTTCCAAAGTCATTGATTGAAACACTGGCAATGAACAGATAGACTCTAAATCGCCGCTAATTTTTGTTCCGTCCAAAAGGCCGTTACCAACTCGGTAGCTTCAGCGAACGAAGGAACCGTCCCGTTCAAGTTAGGATTGCGATTCAAAACTAAATACTGTAAATTTGGGGCACTCCCGTAGTGATCGGGAATCGCACCGTGAAAATGATTGTTGTCAAGGGAAAGATAGGTCAAGTTACGCAAAGAGGAAATGTCAGGCAGCGTTCCAATGCGATTGGTAAACTTCAACGATAGCTCGGTTAAACCGGTCATGTTGCTCAAATCGCTGGGCACTGTACCCCGATCCAGATCTGGGTTCGCCGACAAAAAGAGACGTTTTAAGGATGTCATTTGAAACAATTCTGATGGCATGGTGCCGTTGAAATAGTTGTACGACAAGTCCAGATGTTCAAGCGATTTCAAATTGCTGATTCGCTGCGGTATTTGCCACATCAGATGATTGTCGTACACGGCGAAGAACTTCATTACATCGTTCAACGCAATGTTATCGGGAATGGAGCCTTTCAATTCGTTTTGGCTCAAATCGATGAGTTGCAAATTGGAATATTTGAATAGATGAGAAGGAAAAACATCAGATGTGAATTTGTTACCGCTCACATCGAGCGTCTGTAGTTTCGTTGCTTGACGGACGAATGTGTGATCCAGTGTTCCCTCAAACTGATTTTGATCCAAGAAGAGTAGTTCCAGATGTTTCATGTGATTGATAGTCGACAAGGGATTGTCCCACAGTCCATTCTGATCTAAGAACAGTTCCGTCAAAGACGATGCATGGGCCAGAGAACTTGGTAAAGTCCCTTCCAAGTTATTGCTAGACAGAGCAAACGACTCTAAATGAAGATGTGGTTCTGTCTCTGTTCCCCAACAATCCGGAATTTCTCCCACGAGCAAATTTCGATGCAAATCGAGCATTTTCAAGTTCGACAATTCACACAGTTGTGTAGGGATGTTGCCCGTCAACTTATTCTGGCCTAGCAGCAAATGCTGTAGTTTATGCATTCGACCCATGCATGTAGGTATCTTCCCATGTAGTCCGTTACTGCGCATTCCCAGACTAACCAACTGATGCAAGTGACAAATTTCGGTGGGGATCGTCCCTTTGAAGGTCTGACCATTAAATTCAAGGTCCAAAAACTGCAATGTAGTTAGTAATCCTAACTCGGTAGGGATGTGTGTCGCCATCAACGAGTTCCATTCTGTAAAAGTAACAAAAGTATTAGCACAGCATGTTGTGTTAGCTTAACGTCATCGAAGTCTGTTCATATATGAAGCACGAGCACACAAGACACGCACCTAAGTCAAGTTCGATGGGGAGACCACTGACCGGGTCGCACGTCACTCCTCCGGGTTGGATCATCGTAGGATTATCGAAGGAGATTGTCATAGCACTCCATTCACAGACATCCAACGACGACATGAAAGCATGCTGTGCCTTCCAGTGCATCCCTTTCCACGTCGTATACAATAGCACCATGACGTATCGAACCGTATACATGTACACATCCGTCGCATAATGCTCGTTGGAGTCAGCTACTGGCAAAGGGACTTTACGCGGATCAATATCGGCTAAAAACTGTGCAGCCATAAATTGCATAGAGTTCGGATCATTCAGTTTCTCTACACTCGATACATTGTGCTCGACGAGAAACGAAATGACTTGTTGTTGTGTTGGTCGGGGACCCGCCGACGATGATGATGATGACGACGACGACGAATCACTTGCGGGACGAACCGCTAATCCAATCGCAAAGAGAACCGAAAGAGTCACCAACAAACAAGCGGAAGCCGCAAAACAGCGAAAAACGAATCGTTGGCGTCTCGAAGAGGCCGCGACGGGGCTCGCCGGCAATTCCTCCATATTCGGCAGACTCGCGCCTTCAAATTGTACTGCTTGCTCCGGATCCTCTAACGATATTTGCTGCAGTCCGACAATATCCATATTGCCATCTTCATCACCGCCGCTGTGTACAGAGGCAGAAGCTCGTCCGGTGACGACGGGCAAATCCGCTAACGAAAGACTTCCTGCGGCTTCTGCACTTAAAATAGGGAATTCCCCGGTTTCATTCGTCATGTTTCTATGAATTGAGTTGATGGAAAGCAAACGAAAGTGTATGGTTGATTCCTTCTCGCGTTGGCAACAACAAGGAGTCCTTTTCGTCGCTCGAAAAAGGAGGAAACGTGGCTTTTATTCGTCGCAACACGATGATGATCTTGTACGAATGGACGAAACACGGACGAAACGGAAAAGATCGCGAGAGGGGGCGGAAAAAGCTGCACGTTGAAGCCGTGCCGGCGTGGATTTTCATTAAGTAAAGAAACTGCTAAAATTTGCTCCGGGTTATTCCGCGGCACATCGCGCACTCTCGCAGTCTCATCAAACACACCCGACACCCGACACGCGAAGGACTACTTTGTAGAAAGGAAAGCATTATTACCTTTGACGTTATTGTTATCGAGCTCGTAACACAGTAACTTCATTACTCTTGGTGCAATTCATTCGAAATGAATACTCCAATTACAATAAGATGCATCGTCGAAACGCAAACAAGAACAAATCATTTTGAAAAGCTGACAATGGAAAACGCACTTTTCCGACGTTCACATTCCCGCGATTACCCGCCACGATCAATGAGCTGTTGCAATACGATGTCGACGAAATGATTGTTTGGGTCCAGTAATATAAATGTGCTACTACTTCTGGTTGATTGCTACCATGATCTTTATCCCGATGTATCAATAACCTTCAGCTTTCAAGACGGCTTTGTGTCAACTTGTGAAAAATCATTACAAAACTCTCATGAAAATATTACACACTTGAAGGTTGAAACTATTCTCGATACAGCGTTCCTAGTTGCCAAATTGAAGGTGGATCCAACGACAAGATTGAAAGCTTGCAAAATTATCGGCATAATAAGACTTCATCTTCATGATAGTCTCCATGAAAAACTTGATCTCCTGCTTGCTTTGTTGCCAGCCGAGACACAAATCTTTGCGGAATATGACGTTTTGTCCTGTGATTTCCACTTTTTTGCAACCGCGGCCATATCCCATAAAGTTGGTTTTGGGAAATGATATGGTTCAATTTGACAATAACACGTTTCTTGAGGATTTTTAGGGTCGACCGACAACTTTTGGTTCCCTCGACTTGGGAGGCGCTCCTGTGGAGGATGTTGCCCTCAAACTGTCTCCTTTCATCACTCTCACTTCTTCGAAAGTCTGAAAGTGAGAACGCTTTCACAAGATCTTATTCTACAGCTTCTTGCCTCACCCGTGGAAGCCTTATCCTTCCGAGTCGACCCTGAAGTCATGAATACAATGGACTTCTCAGAAACAAACATTGCCCCGACAAGCATTGCAATTTTCCTGTTAGAGATCAAGCCTTTCCCAACGCGCTTCTTGCAGTCGTTCCTAGGCCGAGTAGCGGAATTAGGTCATCTAGAGGCCCTCGAGATCAGATATTTTTGATACGGTCAATCTACCCGAAGAAGTAAGGGAGGCGTTACTTCATGCTGTTGAATTGAACAAGAAGCTGAAACATTTGAATCTGTTTTTGAACACGGGAGAATGGGACACTGATATCAAAAAACTCTTTGCTGTTCTCGAACACCATAACTCGATTTGCACTCAACATGTCAACAGGTACCCGATTCGCCTTGATCCTACGTACAAGTGGGTCAAGCAATTGCTGGTACGAAAAAGAAACTTGCAATCCAAGTAAATGAAACATGTTTTAATGAATTCATGAAAAACGCTGAACCGTTCCTTCCGAGGATCAAAAGTTCTCAAAACTGAGCCATCTCTTGATCGAACGCCGCTGTTGAACGCAGCTCTATGCCAAAGTGCCCAACGCATGCAGAGTTTTGGACTGTTGCTGGCGGATCATGTGGGCGTTCTTTGTTGCGTGCTGTTGGACGATCCAGGGCCCACGAACAATGTGGATGTTGACATGATAAATGAGGATGAGGACATTGATACAATTCCCAAGAGGGCTTGTCCATATACCTCTTCAAGTTCCGTGAAACGTATCTCACAAGGACCTTAAAGGAAATCATCGTAGATTGTGCATATTGTTTACCATTATCAAAAAGCAACTACTTTCGTACGTACCCCTTTCAGGTTCGATCAACTCACGGAATATCAGATTAGTGGCCTTCGATTCCAGTAGCAGCTTTATCGACAACCCCTATCGTTTGTTGGTTGACGACTCTTTTGGTTCCATTTGTTGTTAGGTTAGTTTTTCGTTCCGCACACGAGCAGTCGTCATCATTGTAGACCCACTCACGACAGCAACAACAGCACTTCATTGCGATTCTCTTCGATAGCAATAGTTTATAAGGTACCAAAAGCTCAATTCTACGGCTTATGTGCACACTAGTACCGCCCAGGCCTTAGCCGATGCCCATTCGCACATAAAAGCGCCGCTTGTAGTCTTCCCTCATGAGTCGAGCCTCTAGTGCAAATGACACCTCACTCATCACGCCCAGGTTTATTTGGAGCACGGTAACGTGGCGTTGTTGCAAATCCTACCGCTTGGAATGGGCTGCCTTCGAAAAACTCATAAGCAAAACAACATAGATAAGATCGGAGTGCCACTAACTTTGTCGGAGGACTCGGAGAAGGCGGCTTTCGTTGCCCGAAATCGACTCGGCAGACTTGCTCTTTCCAATGGAACTACTTGCTAAAGATCCTCTCTATCGATTTCTGGTGCATTCCGACAGCACCCATAATGTCATCTTCATTCATCATACCGTCGCTGCTGTTTGCAGACGCTCATCCGGTGACGACGACAGGCAAATCCGCCAAGGGAAGAAATTTCCTTGTTTTATTCGTCATTTTGCTCTTCCAGTAATTGACTAAAAGCGAGCGAATACGGAGTATGTATAATTGGTGGTTATTCTCTTAGTTTGGCAACTTGCAACACATAATAAGAAAAGTCCTTTATTCGCTCTAAAATTTTTAAGAAAATGTGGGCATGTGGTGTTTTCACGTCCACAGAAAATGTGGTAATGTGGTTTTTCAAGTTCACAGAAAATGTGGGCGCGTGTTGTTTTTACGTACACAGAAAATGTGGAAATGTGGTTTATGACGTCCATAGAAAATGTGGGGGCGTGGTATTTTGACGTTCACAGAAAATCTTGGAGTGTGTTGGGCGCAGAAAACGCTGTAAAACGGACCGGGGTGCCGCCCAGTGAATCAGTAATTCTTGAAGGGAATATACCATTCAATGGAGACACTTTAACGCGCTTTCTAGAAACGGGAATGATCCAACATCTAGCATATCCTATCCTGGTTGGCGACGAGCATGCCCCTCTTACTTTGACGACCCAAGTAGGATCTCTGAGCTTTAGCTTACGTCCCTCATCAACTACGGCAGCTGACTTGCAGTCCATCAACATTGCGACCAAGAAAGTCCGACTCATCATTTACGGTTTCAATGACGATGATCAATCGTTAGCGGAAAATGTCATGCTTTCTTTATGGCAGCGAGTGGCCGAGGTAGGTCATTTTGAGGAGCCGGACGTCGACTTCAGACGGCGCTGTACAAGCACTTATCCGTGCTGTGAAAGCCAACTCTGGTCTGAAGGTTCTCTGTTTGGGGAAACGCGCGGGTTGGCGACTTAATGTAGAGGTGCTCTTGGATAGTTAAAAGATCACAAAGCGATCCGTGTCTTGCGTTTGGGGCTCTATCCAGAAGAAGACGAAAACAGCGACTCATTTGGCCCCGGCTTTGTCCATCTTCGAAATTTGCTTTTTCATAAAAGGCACATTGTCGTGACGGATGTCAATGGCGATTTTTCTACCGACGGGTCAATTGTGGATGAGCTTTTATCGCTTCAACAGATTCTATTGGGGCTCAAAAGATCTGTTGGCATATCCACAACTGAATCGATCATCTCTGGTGGAAGCCGCTTTGACAGAAGGGACGTCAAAGGATTTCCGACGATCGGCGCTCTTGCTCTCAGATCACACCGATGCGCTGTGTGAACTTGTTCAATCTGCCGGTAACAAGGAGTATGAAGATAACAGTTGTCTTGTGCTACGGAAGAAGAGCCATATCATTCACACAAGAGCTATGTATTCCTCGATTCCTCTATTCGATAAATTCTAAATATGATTGCATGACAATAAAGTGCTGTGGTAGTTTCTCTTCTGAAATGCAGCCGTGTCGATACATTGCCCCCGATGTTCTGGCGAAGATAGAATCATGTCAAGCATATCTTTGGAGATAGGAACTTCGATGGCATCTCCCAAGCCATCGCTTTTCCTCCAAGTCGAACGGCCTTCTCCGCGCTCCACAATGTCGTTACCATGATCATTCGCAACGGCATCTTGTTCAGGGCTTTCATCCTCGAAAATGGGATTGTCAGGACGGGCAATGCGCTCTATTCCTGGAAAGTAATTCCGCGTCTTGACCAAGACAATCAAAGCCGCCACAAAGAAGCAAATCAATGAAGCGATGGAAAATCCGTACGTTCTCCCGATCGTGCAAGAGTAGGTTTGACAAAATCCCGTCGTGACAATAAACAGTGAACTGATTTGCAAAGGACACAACACTGCCAGATTCGCAAAGCACCAAAGATACCGCAGCCGCTGCGTGTGCGACAAACAGCAGTACGTGCCGACCCAGATACATAAAATGAACGCCAAAGTTTGCGCTCCGCTTTGTACCCTTCGCAACGAGTACCAAGCCGGTCCCAAAAACTCCATGTAACTGTTGATCCAGATAAACCCGGCCTCCCCCTGTTTGTGTTGCATTAATATCCTCTTCCAGGACGCATGAACTTCCGTCAACCAGATCTTGGAAGAAGAAGAATCCCAGACCCGCTATCGTTCGACTAGACGGTAGAGACGGAGGTATTTTGTAAAGAGACGCTAAGAAAGGATCCACATCGGTTGCATTGACGAATACCAGCTGACAATCCAAGAGTGTTGCCCACGAAAGTCCCATTCCGACAAACATAAGAAATTGGGCCGCAAATAACAACACCATTGCCGAGTACTGATTCTTCTTTAAATTCGGATAAGGACGCGAGATGCTGCAGGCACACGCATCGTAATAATTTCCGGTTCCGAGAGAACATAGACGACAGAGACAACATAGCCAGGATTGATTGTATTTGGGCAAGATATTGCTACTGCGCAGAGAGTCATCATCTTCTTTGTGTTGATTGTCAGAATTTGCAGAAGGCTTTGTTATTCGTTCATCTGTTCGAACATGGCGTAATTGAGGAGACGACGAGGATGTCGGTGAGGAGCGAAGAAGTCTCAACATTTTGTTGTGCGAGTCTTTTGCGCTGATCATTTGAATACCAGCCCCTGCAAATCGCTCAAATGCTTGATTTTCTCGTCTATGGACCAATGAGGTGAAGCAAGAAGCAACTTCTGGTATGATTACAAGGTCATCATCATGTCGTTGTCCATGAAATGATTATTCCGTTTTTTTTTACTCCTATGTTTTCGTGATGCGGATGCGGCTGCAATTAACGTGACTGCATTTCAGTCATGAATCTATTGTCGAATCATATTTAACTCCATGCACACTATACCTTCCATCCGTTCTCCACGCTCAAAAGCCTAGAGTAGCGCCTGTCTTACGATGCACTTTTTTCGCAGTATTTGCACTCCACGCCTCGGATTCTTTACGTCGAAAAGCGGTTGCAGATCATGCTCATTTATAGTTGCTATAATTCAAAGTGTAGAATCAACATTAACGAGACTGCATTTTCAGTCATGAGTCATGGACTACAGCAAACCGCACCTTTTGCGAACTATAATGACCACGAGAAACCGTTAACGCGCATCTACTAATGAAATGGACCGAATAAATCTTATTATTGTGCTTCCCATTATAATTGGTGAGTCCGAAACTGGATATTGCCATCGAAAGTTTCAAAAGATTGAAGTTTTCTCATGTTTCTCCGATGTTTCTGTTATTTGATGGTTCTCCTCAGCTTGTAGCCTATCGATAATATGGGGCAACTCGTTTATTTTCCCTCAAAATTTGCAAATGTTTTCTCAACAAGTCAGTCGCACTTCGGCGTCATCAGGCTTTCCTTCAGCAGTTATTTCTAATCTTGGACAGCGAGGTTGTACGCCAAAGATGGGCAACGGCAGCTGCATCGACGCCAAACGAAATCGGTATAATTACTGTTTCAGCCCAGCGAACACGTATTCCTTGGAAGCGTGTCAATCCATTGCCGAGAATAACAAGGATATTGCGGGGATACAATATGTCAGAGGCGAGCATGATGCATATTGTCTTTTGCTCCTTGACGAGTCTGCCTTGTCCGGCAAGCATAATATCGATGCCTCTTGCCCCGATCAGTTTACGTATCATCGAGAGTCCGATTGGAGTGGGGGCCACGGGCCCGTTGCAGGCATTGATAGTGTCGGTGAATGTTATAGCTGTACTGATGATTATTGCACGGAACTGATCGGGCCCGGCGAATGCGTAGACGTCAATCACAACCGTTTCAATTACTGCTTTGCTACCGCATATACGCTGCAGCAATGTCAGCTGATTGCTGCAAAGAACAAACAACAATTTATCGGTATAGAGTATGGATTGTTTGAAGATACATCGTATTGTTTCCTTCTCATGGAAGCCCTCACCACTGAGGGAGTCGATATCGGTCGTTTGTGTCCGCCCGACTTCATTACGGATGAAGCGTCTGGTTCCAATCAAGGTAAGGGTTTGATTCATGATGCAGTCGCTATGAAAGGCTATGAATGCTACGCCTGTACGGTTGACATTGGCGCCGTTGTTGGCAATACGGCTGTAATCAACAATAATGAAGATCTTTCGAGTGAATGAAGTACGCGTCCATCGGTATTAGTTCACTTGAGATAGTCTTCGATACGGATATCTTGTAAGCTTGAGGCATGATACCTCCTGCACACCACCAGTTTTACTCTTTGGCTCAACGTAGTCGTCCGTGAGAAAGGGCTCACGGGTCGCGAAGTCTTTGTCAGGCCCTTTCTATTAAAATACCAGCTAGAGCTAACGCAGCACCCGTCAAAGGTCTTTGCATACCTCGAGCGTTTGCACTCTCATAAAAACATTATAACAGCACCAGTCCTTTTGAATAGCACTGTAAACTAAAGATGCAAAGGTACAATATCTTTACCTCATTTGCTAGTTAATATCAAGCTACAAGTGCCACTGGCACATGAAGCAGGATTACAACCAATCATGATGGTCCAAGCGCTGCACCTTCGATCATCGCGGTTTCACGTCAGAGTTGCAGCAAGTTACATATACAACAAATGTGTTTTAGAGCAGTCCGTAGCCGACAAACATGACGGCACCCGTCCATATCGACATGGTGGACGCGGTAGGGCTAGCAGAAGATCCTCCGCCAGTGCCTGTGTCGGTGCCTGTACCTCCATTGTCACTTCCGTCGTCAACGGCTTCGCCGTCACTGCCATCATCTACCACTCCACTATCGCTACCATCATCCACCGTGCCTTCATTGTCGCTCCCATTATCCACAGTACCGCCGTTATCAGTGCAAACGAAAGAACAAGATCCATCCTCGGTCGTCTGCGATGCAATACAGCCAAAGTAGGCTTGCGCTTCGGCTTGACAAGCATTACAGCATTGCTGGATCGCGCAAAAGACGTCATTGAACCAGTTACACAAAAAGTTTGGATCCTCCAACATGTTCAGGATTTGCTCCTCTGTCAAATCCGGATTTTGATCGACATTTTCACACCCAGCCTCGCACACATTCTGGTTGCTGAGGGCACACGCCTCGTACGCAGCGAGTTCATCGGGGCAAGAATCATCATTCACAGTGCCATCGCCGCGGACGGCCGTATTGACGGACGCGAGTAGCACTAGCACAAGAGAAAGAAGAGAGAGAATGGGCTTGTGGAATAGCATCTTGTAAGAAAGAATGAAAGAAGCTGAGATTGTCTTGCGGGGTTCGAAAGAAAATGATTCGAATCAGATGAATGCGAAGCTGTCATTATTTGTCGTTTGCAACGGATTCGTCGCGAAGACGTATTCGACTTCCGAGTTCCGTGCTTCCGAGTGCCGTATTGCTGCTTTATGCCCTATACAAACGGTACCTGCGCAAACTCTTTTCAAGAATCAAATTTCAAACCGAAGACGATCGATCAATATCGATCGCTGATCGCAATCTCCAGAGGCCAAGCCAGAGGCGTCATGAAGCAGACTACCTGGTATCCTTGGAGCTGCTTCAACGTCCGTAACGTTAGTTGAAAAAGAATCTTACCAGAAAAGCTATGAGATGCGCTTCCGAAATGTGCGAAGAATGGATTCCTCGTACGGTAGCAGACGGCAAGCGAAAGTCGTGACATGGGATCGCCTTTACAAAAAAAAAGTCACTCGACACGAGGTTGAAAGCGCTACCTTGCTACGTGGCTGAAGAAAGAAAAGGAAGCTGCTCCAATTAGGCCTTGGCGACTCGTTTTTGACCACTTTGTACTCCAACCTGTGCCGTCATGAAAGGAAGATGAGCAAAGTACAGTCAGTCCTGGACGGCGGTGTTAGTCAAATTCGAAGAAATCAAAAAAAAATCGGCATCTTCTCTCTAATCACTAGCAACAAAGAGTACAAGAAGTCATGAACAATATGCATTACAATTACTGCAGACGACTTTCGCGCTGAACAACAAAAAAAAACCTATCAGATTATGAAACGCCAACCCAGTTCTAGCTCAATGTGTAACCGACAAATATAATTGCACTTGTCCAAATCGTCAATGTCGCCAAGCAAAGGCTACCAGATGAGCTCTGGCCAACACCGGCACCACCATTGCCGTCGTTATTATCAGTAGTGCCTCCATTATCTTTCGCGTCATTCCCAGCATCTCCGTTATCATCATCGCAAGAAAAATTACACGTTCCATTTTCAGCAAGTTCCTTTGCCTGACAATCCAGATAAGCCGTCGCTTCCTTCAAACATATATTGCAGCAGTGGTGGACCGCGCAGTAGGCTTCATTCAACCACTCGCACATGAAACTAGGATCTGTCATCAGCGCGACAAACACTTCTTCCGTAAATTCTGGTTCGTGTTCGCACTCGCCCTTGCAAGCGGCCATGTTGTTGATGGCACAAGCCTCGTAGGTAGCCAATTCATCCGGGCATGATTCGTCGGTAAAGCCATCACCGTGGACCAACTTGACGGACGTCAACGCGATGAGAGAAAGAAGAGAAAGAGTGATTTTCTCCAAGCGCATCATTTTGACAGAGAGGTATCAGGGTGTTGTTTTTCAAATTAAAAAATTGTGGCATTAAAGCGAAATGGATGAACGGAGTGTGAATGATGAATATTGAGAACATTATGTTGCAAAACTGCTTTCAGCTTCCGTATATGAAACGCAGGTGAAACCGGTGCACGTTTCGACGAATAGTGCTCAGACATTGTTTCGCACTTCCGAGTCTATGCATTTCTCGCACAGAACATCTAACGTGCAACTCGAATGTCCAACCTCATTGCCCCTCACAAGCATTCGCTTAGGCTTATGGTCTATGTTTCTCAGGTCGAGTACCTACAAAGGTAGAACTATATCACCTCGCGACATTGAATACTCACTCGGAAGGTAGAATTTAAATAAGGGTGACTCCAACCGAACGAAAGGTGGAACATATTGTGCAAGTTGCTCACCACTTTAGGATGAAACATTGTACGTGACCTTTTCACAAGAGAGCATATCTGTGGCATGTGGCCGTGTCGCTTCGTTGACTGGAGCGTGAATGCTTTACAAGCCTTAATCAGTGGAGGCACCAGACCAAAGGTGATGCTGAAAAGACAAAAACAGTATATTTTCAACTAAGAAATTCAGTTCTAGATGTATTATGATCTAATCTATTAGTGGCGGTTGGTATTCGATATCTGCTACCCCAAATAACTCTTAGAACTTAATGTGCAAAAGAAGAGCGATCGGTGCAACAAGCCAAGCTGCATTTTTCTGACGGTGAGATGAGCTAGATGCCGTAATCTCTTCCGTGCCCTCAATGGCGTCATAGTTGGTGGCTCTGTCTCCGTCAATGGGGTCCAAGATAGCTTGACAGTCGATTTCACCGCATCCCGCTTCGCGCTCAATGCATGCCCAGTATGTTGCTTCTTCAACGGAACATTGCTTACAGCAACCACGCATAGCACAGGAAGCCAACTTCATTGGATCGCAAGTGAGAGATGGGTCCATCATGTACTTCAAATCTTCCGGTTGAACTCTCACGGCGACCTTTCCGCAAGTTGGGAAACAATACAAAGGTTGGTTCGCAATACATTCTTGATAACTGGCCAGTTCATTGGGGCATGTGAGTCCTCCTGAATTTGAACTTGATGAACCCGATCCACCAACATTAACATTCTGGTTACTGTTCATTCCGCTCGTGTTATTTGAGGTTGTTGACGAGTTAGTGGAATTGTTCACGACAGATGTGCCTTCGTTGGTGGTGGTATTTTGCGATGAAGACTGGCTGCTAGAGCTGTTGTTGACGACAGGCTTATCGTTAGTTGCTGGGGCGACGCCTTGTCCACTCGATCCTCCTGCAATAGGCTTTGTGGTATTAAATGTTCCACTCGAACCCCCCTGTAACAGGCGTTGTGGTATTGCTCGACCCATTCGAATCTCCTGTAACAGGGTTTGTGATATTATTCGTCCCACTCGACCCTCCTGTAGCAGGCTTTGTGGTATTGGTCACACCCGTTGATTCACTCGTAGTAGGCTTTGTGGTGTTAGTTTGCCCACTAGAACCTCCAGTGATAGGTTTCGTAGCGTTTTGACAATCACAGTCACCGTCCGACGGTGCGGCATCTCCATTTGAAGTATTGTTCGCCGTGGTGGTGCCAGATCCTCCCGTGACGGGTGTTGTTCCTTCGTTGCCCTCGACAGGAGGCGTCTGATACCCGGTAGGAATAGAACCAGATCCGGTACTAGTGGGAGCGGGGACATCTCGGCAATCAATGGCACCACATCCTGTTTCGCGCTCGATACAGAACCAGTATAGAAATTCTTCCAAAGCACAGTCTTCGCAACAGCTGCGTTGAGCGCACGACGCAATCTCCATCGGAAGGCACAGAACTGAGGGATCTGACACTTCCGTCAAGTCGTCCGCCTTCAGTGTTACGTCGACATTCGCACAAGACGTTGCACATGACTTGCTTGCCACACATTGCTTAAAAATACCCAACTCTCCAGGACACGTCAGCTCTTCCGAACCCGAAGTGTTTGAACCACTACTTCCAGCCGAATTATCCGGGTTCGTTCCTGAGTTAGTGTTGTTCTGTAGAGGCGGCTCTCCACTTTGCCCGTCGCCGTTCTCCCCATTGTTCGTGTTGCTCCCCTGTCCGTTCGATCCGCCCGTGTTTGAAGTCGATATATTCTCCTCTTCGGTTGGAGTTTCTTCTTCTTGTGGCTCGTCATCAGGAGCCAAGACTGCTTCGCAGTCAATTTCACCGCATCCTGCTTCGCGCTCAATGCATGCCCAGTATGTTGCTTCTTCAACGGAACATTGCTTACAGCAACCACGCATAGCACAGGAAGCCAACTTCATTGGATCGCAAGTGAGAGATGGGTCCATCATGTACTTCAAATCTTCCGGTTGAACTCTCACGGCGACCTTTCCGCAAGTTGGGAAACAATACAAAGGTTGGTTCGCAATACATTCTTGATAACTGGCCAGTTCATTGGGGCATGTCAGCTGTGCATTGACAAGGGTCGTCCCCTGAAGCATCAAGAAAGACGCGATGAAGATTAATCGTTGTGTTGATAAGTATTTGTTCATGCTTATTCGTATTTTATGAGCTCGGATGCAAGATTTCTTTTTCTTCCTCTTGCCATTTTGTGGCGAGATGCACGATAAAATCAGACTTCTTTCAGAATGTCGGAGTATGTATCTAACGCAAACTCACGATTGAGACAGCGACCACTTCGCTATAATCCAAAACGTCATCAAGTTTTTTGCTTGCCAAAATTTCAAACTGTCACAGCGGGTTGCTAACAACTCAAAACCGGTTCTTTTTTCGTGGGAAAGTCCGTTTGGCGTTGGGCGGCGCACCCAATTTTGTGTGACGTGTTATCCGTTATCCCTACTGCATCCGTTATATATCTCCCTTTCACCCCTCCTGCCTCCTGCGCGCACTATCTGAAAAAGTGTAGGCTTGAGAAGCTGTGACTCACCTCTGATGCAGTCCCGTCAGCTGTTGTCCACATTCACCTATCATACGTAGTAGAATTTTTTTTACCAAGTAATTTTTGAGGACCCATTCATGCCAAGCCCCTTCAACGACAACATTGGATTGCATGATGCCGCCGTTTGTCCAAGGCACTATCTGATAAAGTGTCTGTCTTCTGTCACACCTTCAACACTCCTTATCTCGGCTCTCGTCCAAAACCCGAAACCTTCCGTTCTTTGTCCTTTCGTCGCTCGTCGCACCTTTTTGCAAAAATTGTTCGTCCGTCGTGACACATCTTTCAAAATTGCTGCGCGGCTGAAAACGATACACCATCAACCATCATGCTGTTGATAACTAGCAACGTAAAAAAGCATTTGGACTTGAATAGATTACAATACGACTTGTCTTTACTTGTTGAAGCTGATAAGAAACGCATCGTCCCGTTGATTACAAAAGAAAAAGAAAAAACTTAACTAAATGTCGTCCGCAGCAGCTCGTCAAAAGCCGGTGGTTTTCGGTTATAGCCGTGTTCGCCTGCGTCGTATCGTCGAAATGCAGTTTGGAATTGTAAAGCCTCTTGAATCGGTGCATTAGGAGTGAGAAAAACTTCGCTGAGACGTACTTTCTTTGAAGTGCAAGACAGCCTGTTTACGGTGGAGCCAATGACCCGCGTTTGTGTTCGTTGCATGACAAGGCGGACCCTGGTTATTTCGGTTACATTGAGTTAGCTCGCCCTGTCTATCACTAAGGCTTCATTGATCGAACGGTTAAAGTGCTTCGGTGCATCTGTCACAAGTGCAGCCGAATTCGCATTGCCGAAGATGACTTCAAGTACCAGAAGCGTGTGCAGATCAACAGCAAAAAAAAACGTCGATTAGATGCCTTGGCAGAGCTTTTGCGCTACAAGAAGAAATGTGATCACTGTCAGGCGCCTTTGCCCAGACATAGATTCCGGTAGATGCTTTGTGAGGCATCGGGGGAGACTCGAAGCAGTACTTGAGTGGCGAGACGGCTGTCAAGATCTTGAAGCAGATTCGCGAACAGGATATCCCCACGTTGGAATTGCATCCACAGCACGCGCTACCCGATTGGCTCTTGGTCCAAGTGTTGCCGGTTCCGCCGTTGCGCGATCGTCCCACTATCGTGACAGGTGGGACGGCCTCGGAAGGCGACTTGACGCATCAGATTGTCAATGTCGTCAAGTCCCATTTGAGTCTGAAGCAGGCTCATGAGAGCGGAGAACCTAACATCCTCAAGGAACAGTTCGAGTTTGCATTGTAGCAGAATTTGCGGCATTTATGAACAACGAGATCCGTGGGCTTCCGCAAATTACCCAGCGCAGTGGACGCCCCTTGAAAACGATTGCGCACCGCTGGAAAGGCAAGGAAGTCCGCATCCGTGATAACTTGATGGGAAAGCGCGTGGATTTCTCTGCCCGTACTGTCATTACTGCTGATCCCAACTTGGGTATTCAGCAAGTTGGTGTTCCTCGAAGTGTCGCCATGAATTTGACTGTGCCGGTTAGAGTCATCGCTTTCAATATGCATGAACTCAGTCAGACCGTCGCGAATGGTCCGACGCAACACCCAGGTGGGAAGCATATCATTCAAAGCGAGTTGCTCTTGTCTCATGGATGGATTGTGGAACGTCAAAGATGTCGTTTTGTTCAATCGACAGCCTTCATTGCACAAAATGAGTATCATGGGGCACCGCGCCAAGGTGCCGTTTGAACCTGAGTTGTACGTCGCCCTACAATGCCGACTTTGACGGCGATGAAATGAACTTGCGCGTCACTCAGAGTTTGACGGCACGAGCTTAAGCCGAATTCATTTCAATTCAGTCAAAGCCATGGTTCAAGCCGGTTCGAAGGGTAGCTTCATCGCTATTTCCCAGATAATTGCTTGTGTAGGAGAGCAAAACGTCGAAGGAAAACGTATTCCTTATGGTTTTAAGAAGCGCAGTCTACCCCATTTTTCGAAAGACGACATTGGTAGCGAGTCACGTGGTTTTGTCGAGAACTCGTATCTGAGAGGAGTATCTCCTCAATAATTTTTCTTTCATGCGATGGGTGGACGAGAAGGTCTCATTGACACGGCCTGTAAAACTGCTGAGACAGGTTATATTCAGCGCCGACTTGTGAAAGCTATGGTGACTGTCATGACTAGGTATGACGGAACACTACGAACATCCTCAGGGCAAATAGTTCAATTTTTATACGGTGAAGACAAAATGGACGCATGGTGGATTGAAAAGCAAAGATTTGATTCGTTGACGCTGAATAAGGTCTCTAATGCTCGTTATCGGATGGACACTACCAACACCGATTTCCGTCTTGACGAACAAGGGTTACCTTTTTCTTCAATCCGAGTTGCTTGAAGACTGTCGCCGTGAGCCTGAAGTGCAGATATTATTGGACAAGGTGCTTGAAACTATTCGAGATGATCAAGCTACACTTCGCATTATCATGAAGTATCGCGAGCCCAATCGTGAATCAGATCCAACATCTTATGCTCCAGGCAACGTGTTGCGTGTGATCAACAATGCCATTCGATAATTTAGATTAGATCGCAGCAAACCCAGCGACTTGCACCCCAAGCAAGTGATAGAAGCGGTGTCATCGCTACTGGATCGATAAGTAGCTGTAGTCGGTGATGACCCGCTTTCCGTTGAAGCGCAAGCCAACGCTGTACTGTATTTTGATCCGCAGTCTTCTCGCCTCGAAGCGTGCTATCGGCCAGTTCCGCCCGACTAAAGCCGCGCTCGAATGGGTTGTGGGAAAAATCGAAACACGCTTCTTTGTGGCAAAAGTGTCTGCAGGCGAAATGGCCGGTGTCTTGGCTGCCCAATCTATTGGTGAGCCTGCTACCCAGATACGAGCCCCGCGTATTCCTTCCAATACAGTCCTACATCACCTGCTTACTCTCCGACAAGTCCAGCGTACTCCCCAAATCGCGAGGAGTGACTGTAAGGGACGAAATAGGTCGAGATTTGTTGTAAGATGGACTTTTTTAGAGCAAAAATTGATAAAAATGAGGGTTCTAACGGGTCTATCTTTGCCAGCTTTTGTCACTTTAGAACAGCAGATAGATAGAGTCTTGCTCCCCTCGGCCGATTCGGTCCAAATTCAAGGCCTCCTTATTTTCGGTACTAAGAAAGAAATAAGTCACATTGAACTGAGTAATTCTTCGGATGGATACACTGATATATATTTGATTGCATAGATAAATTCAATCTAGTCGATTTGGGCTGAAAAGGTAGCTGTTACAATAATGAGGGGAGCAATTAAATGTCTTAGCGGTAATAAATACTAATTAGACACGGTGCGACATAATGTTGCCATTGAGGCTGAAGGCGTGACTAAACGTAATCAATAAATCGTCCTTGGTACCGGTACCGGTACCAATAAAGTACGGAATAATTGTCATTGTTGCATTTCGACACAAATGCATTTGGTTGCATCGCATTACTTGTAAGTATTTGTGAAATCTCAACATGAATGCTGCCACCCAAATTCTAGTATCGACATCTTATAAGGATAAATGCAATCAATCAGATATTTCAAGACAGGCAAATCGACCCAAAAATCCTTTAGCCGTGACAGCGTTGCAGTTACTCCAGCAAAGACAAGAACAAAACAATACAAATAAAAATTCTTTTCATTGATACCGCATTCCGAAGAGCCATGGCTACGACTGAATTTCCCTGGAATCTATGAGTTGACGGGTTCTGCTGGTTCAGGCAAAACTCAATTGGCATTACAATGGGCCTTGACTGTCGCACAATCTCGAGACGAACACGCCGCGCCGCGTACAGTCTATTATCTCAGTTTGAGCTCGCTTTCACCCAAATTAGAAAGGTTAAAACAGATTGTCACGGAGCAAAAGAACTTCTGTGACAGAAAGAACATCGAGGAAGCCGCCGACAGTTCATTGCATCGAATATGGACTCGTCGCATTGTACAAATTGATGATTTCTGGGACGCATTGCACGAATTGACCCAGCGCACGGACGTACATGCGGTGGTGTTAGACTCCTTGGCGGACTTGTTTCGTGGGGGGGACTCACATATCAATCATACGGAACGATCAAATCAACTGTTTCGAGTAGCGCAACAGTTGCTGCAACGAAATATTCCCTGTCTCGTGTTGAACCAAATGCAACTGGAAGATCGTCCTGCTCTAGGGATCTCTTGGGCTCATTGTGTGACACGACGCTATCGCATTATACAAGCAGAATCTAATACTTCGAGTGGTCGACTCCGGATATTGAAGCTGGAGCATGCACCTGAATTTGGCTCGCAACAAGCGTCCTTTGAAATACATCGTGGCGGCATTATGTCAATAAATTATTGAAAGCCTAATTAAAGCGAATCTATTAGTCCCAGCAGTTTGAAATTGAAACTGATAGCGTTATATTGATATATGTTCAAGCAGTTACCTAACCAGCATCGTGTCCTCGGGCATGGGAAAGGACAGAGCAAACGCTTCGACGCGATTTCGAAGGTCATCTAGTTCGCTTTGTATCGACGCATCCGCCTCTAATAATTCAATAAAATTCTTCAATGCCGCCTTTTCATATCGTTCCTCTGTCAGGCCTTGCACTCGTTGCGCCAGTTGATACCCTTCATGTAGAAATTGCGCAACTTTGTCGAAATCTCCCTCACGCAGTCCACGGGTCGTCAATGCTGGTGTTCCTAAGCGCACTCCTCCCGGATTCAGGGCTGACGTATCTCCCGCGATTGTGTTCTTGTTGGTTGTAATACCAGCTAGTTCTAGCACCTTTTCTACTTTAGCTCCCGACAAAGGCCGAACATTCCACAGCAACAAGTGATTGTCCGTACCACCTGTAGCCAGTTGGTAACCGCGCTCCAGCAAACCTTCCGACAATGCTTGAGCATTGTTCACTACTTGACGAGCATACTCTCGGAATGACGGTTGTTGTGCTTCTCGTAACGCTACGGCGAGAGCACCGATCTGATGATTGTGTGGTCCTCCCTGTAACATGGGAAACACAGCTTGATTGATCGCATCCATGTATTTCTGTTTCGCAAAGATCATGCCCGATCGCGGTCCTCGCAGCGTTTTGTGCGTTGTTGAAGTGACAACATCGGCGTAGGGAAACGGTGAATCAACGACACCGGCTGCCACAAGACCGCTGATATGCGCCATGTCGACCATGAACAAGGCCCCCACACTGTCAGCGATTCCTCGCATCTTGGCATAATCCCACTCGCGTGGATACGCCGAAGCCCCAGCAATGAGTAACTTGGGCATAAACATCTGAGCCCGCTTTGCCAGTTCGTCGTAATCGAGTAATCCGGTACTTGGATTTACAATATAAGGCATCGATTCAAAGTAAACACTCGTCGCCGACACTTTCCGTTTGGTTGTTTGAAAGCCGTGAGTCAAATGTCCACCACTGGGTAAATCTAAACCCATTATGCGGTCGTGCGGTTTCAACAAAGCCGTGTAGACAGCAAAATTGGCAGGACTTCCCGAATACGGCTGCACGTTGACACCCCATCCTTCGTCGTCGTTGTCCTCGTGATCCGTTAAGTTAAACAACTCCAACGCTCGTTGCATGCACAATGATTCTAACTGATCAATATAGACGTTTCCACCATAGTACCGTTTTCCCACTTGACCTTCGCTATACTTGTTCGTCAATCCACTCCCCAGAGCGGCTTGTACCGACGGACTGACAAAGTTCTCCGATGCGATCAACTCCAAACCAGATCTTTGACGCTGTTCTTCCGAAGCAATCAAATGGGCTACTTCCGGATCGTGTTGCTTGAGCAACTCAATGTGGGGTCGTGGTTTATTGGTAGAGTCTTGCTGCCGCAGTGAAGAGTGGTCATGGTATTTGTTCTTGTGTGATTTGTCGATATGCGTCGCAGCCGCCTCAGAAAGAGAATAGGATAAGAGAGCTTTCCGTCTATACTGCTGCTTTTGCGGCTTCTGATCCAATACCCATCCTGCAGTGTATCGAAGTGTGTGAAAGAAGGCAAATGCCTGCAGGAAGAATAAACGATGAACCAGTTTCAACATTTGCAAAAATGAAAAGAAAGAGCAGAAGTCGTCTTTGTGGTATAAACTAAGAGATGCTTTTGATTTCCCGAAATGCCAGCGAGCGGATCTTAATAAAAGCGTTAGTAGAAGATGGTGAAGGTGAAGAATAGATGATTGTGAAGTCGAAGTAGATGGTGTTGATTATTTTGTTAATCATTGACAAGGAATGAATACAATGAGCAATGAGGACGAGTTTCTGCGTCATTCGCGTCCATCCATCGAACGGACGACGGATCTACCAAAGATCTTCACTATTCACTCTACAGTTACAAAGTGCTGGTTCCTGCGCTCCTTGACTGAATTTCAGTCACGATCGAAGAAATTGAAACAGATGACACGGCAACAACGAAGTCCACAAATGCTCGTACTAAGTGTATGATCAGATGTATGGGCATTGATCGTGATGCAACAAATACCAGGTAATCATCATTATTCTTAACGTAATGTATCATCGTTTCTTGACTCCGAAAAGCTTTCGTATGGGTGACAAGCAGACTCACTATAAAATCAAAGTGTTGACGACTCTCGCCTTCCGTGACTGAATTTAAGGAACAAGGAACCCAATGGTACTTTTTATTTTTTTAAAAATCCTTGCATTTCGTAAAGATAAATCTAGTTAATATTTTTTACCGCTGTTTCTAAGGTTCATCTAATTTCATTCTCAGCTTGTTTCAATGAGAAAATCCTCCGCAGTAAAGCAAAACAGTAGATGCACCATTTAACATTAGGTTTTTCAATTGATAAATGTCGATAAATGTAGCTCGACGTAGAATATTATTAAAACTCAAGCTCACATAACAGACTTATGAGCCTCGGCTGCTTGTTACTTTCCTTCGAGCGGCATTGTACAGGGTTGTCAAACGTTTACGGTAGAACTTCCTCTCGTCTTGGCCCCGAATGAAGAGCTCGCGAAATTTGTTGTTTGAGAAAGAGCCGATACCGAATGCTGGAAGGATACGTAAGCCACGTGCAAATGAAACAGTCGCAAACTCTTTTCTGATCGTCGCAAAGCGATCGGCAGTCGTCGCTTCGGGAAAATTGAAATAGTCCATGGCGTGGATGTGTAAAGGAGCGGTTAATATTTGAGCACTCACGGGTATCGCTAACGCCATGGTCAATTCCGCCGTATTTCGTTCCCAGCCTCGCTCATGTTCTAAATACTTGGCTACACTCGGAGCCGCGTAGAATGTTGCATACATGGTAGCCGTGTCGCGTGCGGCAAACAGGCCGAACGTTCGTAACGGAGTTTTGCGTTTCGCAGCCTCAGGACAACCAAAAACTTTGGCAAATACGGAATCTCTCCACGCCAATAAAGAAATGTTTGCCACAGCTGATGCCGCAACCTTTCTTTGCTTGCGTGCTTCGTCGTTGCGTATCTTTTGAACATCTAAAAACATTTCGGAAAGATTCGCAACAGCATAGGTACCGAAGTAGACAGCAAACGTTAAACGGAACGACAAACCTCCGAAGAATACGCGCGGCTTTGCTACCATCTCGTGAGTAGCATTCCTTATCGCGATGAGAAACTTTGCAGAGCCCGAGATATCTTGCACAATGCACTTGTCAATGATCGAAACTAAGGGAGACACAAGAAAGGACGCAGCAAAAGCGCACCCAATCTCTTTCGGAGCGCGTGTCTTGGCAGCCTCGATAAAATCATGAGGTCTTACATCCGAAAAGATGAAGGCGCGGTACCACAAATCTTCCTGTTCCTCCTCGACTTCGAACTCCAATTTTTTGTTGCTCATTTTTGTTACTACGTAAGTGTAGTTTGTAGATCTAGTATCGCGGCGAAAAAGCAGGGGATGATTGAATTAATATGATGATAACCGAGCCAAAGAGGAAACAGAAAACGCTGATAATGATATGCTTACTTGTTATGATCGACCCTTTGATCATCTCAAGCCGATACTTGTAAAGGTAGCAAGATGCCGGAAGGTGCCGAAGAAAAATTCTCTCCCTTCGAACAATAAAACTGCGAAGAAATACATACGTATAACGTACATACAAAGTAGGGACGAAACGATTTAGAGTTAGCGGCACAGAGGACTCATGACTGATTATGTTGTAGTCATGGCAAAAGTGAGTACTTTTAGTCTTTCTTTCTTCTTTTACAATTGATCCTTTGTTAGACGAGGTCCGTGCCGGTCCGAGCTCGTGCTTGACTCCGAAGTCCGAAGGCGGACACCCTGGACCCTGGGGAGTCTGTCAAAAGTTCATAACGTCATCACTGACGTAAGTGATAGATTTGCAGTAATTATCACAGACCGGAATCAAATGACCACGTGGCATGGGCAATGCGGCACTGATAGATTGATCTGATTGGCTTAGAAACAGCACAAATCAAATCATTTGGGTAGACTTGGTCAAGTATTACCTCATCGTTTCCGTCGGAAGGAAATCTTCAACTTGTTATGTGGTGACGTGGCGTCGACGTGGAAAATAATCGTACATACACAAACGAGAGGATTGTAGTGGAAATCTACGTCACACCACATTCATTTTTACATGGGCACACCATTCTTTCCACAACTTTGTCAAACGTTTCAAGATTTTGCATTTCTCTGATCAATCAAGATGAACAACAACCCGAAACTGGAATTCAGTGCTGAAGAGGAGGAAGAGGCCCCTTGGTACCGCGCCTTCATCTTTTCGGATGTAAGACCTCATGATTTTATCGAGGCTGCCAAGACACGCGCTCCGAAAGAGATTGGGTGCGCTTTTGCTGCGTCCTTTCTTGTGTCTCCCTTAGTTTCGATCATTGACAAGTGCATTGTGCAAGATATCTCAGGGTCAGGCAAGTTCATAGACGCTATTAAGAAAGCGTCTCATGAAATGGTTGCGCAGCCACGCACTTTCTTCGGTGGCTTGTCCTTCCGTTTGACATTTGCTGTCTATTTCGGGACCTATGCTGTTGCCAACCTTGCTGAAATGTTCCTCGATGTACAAAAGATTCGCGATGATGAGACCCGTAAGCAAAGAAAGGTCGCGGCGTCGGCTGTGGCGAACATTTCCTTGCTAGCATGGCGTGATTCCGTCTTTGCCAAGGCGTTCGGTAATGCGGAGGCTGCTAAACGGAAGACTCCCTTGCGTACCTTCGGTTTGTTTGCTGCCCGTGATACAGCCACCATGTACGCTACATTCTATGCTGCTCCTCGGGCTGCCAAGTACTTGGAGCATGAGCGAGGTTGGGAGCGTAACACAGCGGAATTGTCCATGGCGTTGGCGATTCCTGTTGCCACTCAAGTCTTGACTGCCCCGATTCACATTCACGCCATGGACTACTTCAATGTTCCTAAGGCAACTACCGCTGAACGCTTTGCTACAATCAAGAAAGAGTTCAACACCGTCTCTTTCGCACGCGGTCTGCGTATTCTTCCCGCATTCGGTATCGGTTCTTTCTCCAACAACAAATTCCGTGAGTTGTTTATCCGGGGACAAGACGAATCCAAGTTTTATCGTAAGCGCTTGACGACCTTGTATGATGCCGCGAGAAGAAATACTACCAAGGCCTCCAACTAGTTGGCCGAAATACACCCTTTTCGAGCTAGTTTTTACTTGTTTCTAATTTTATCAGAAAATCAAACGTTCACTTATCCACATCAAGATCTGCTCAATCAAGTATCCTAACCATCTTCTAGCAGGTGAATATAGCTCCAGCGATCACCAAAGCTCCCTAAGACGCTTAGCGCTAAATTTTCTTTGTTTCCAAAAAATGGAGATAAGGCAGAAGTCGCTTGTTTACACAAGATCTAGATTTAATAGATAATCCATCTTTATTAATATCCATGCCACTAGGGCATAGGTTAAAGAGATAACTACGACGCAATCAATCTGAGTTTCAGTTTTCTGTGGACTAGAGAGGTGCCTAGTTTAGTCAATCGTGCGTGCGGAAGGAAGGTCTGAGGTCGGAGTGGAAGATTCACTTTAGCAAATTAAGAACTATTCGACTACACTATCGTTTAGTGTACTCGCGCTGTTCAACGGATGCATACTTTGTATCCAATCGAAGCGCAACGTCTCGCGTTAACCTCGTCCGCTAAACACAATGATGAAGACTTGCGCTTTATCTTGTTTGTTGCTCCGGTAATATTTCATTTGCGCAGCTTGCATTTCATTATTAAGTCACGTTGCAAGTTTACGTGTATTTGTAGCAAAAAAGTATTTGACTTGCGAGAAGCGGAAAGAAAACGATGGCGATGAGTTACGTGCCGACGGAAGAGGAAGTGGTGCGTATTTTGTTAGCTGATAGCAAATCGCTCATTGAGCAACAAGCAAAGTCCCTCTCACCTTCTTTGCGCTCTGATTAATATTGAATCCAGCCTTATTACAATTCCCTCTTCGCGATGGCGGATACTCAACGAGGTGGCTTGGTCGGAGGCGCTCAGGCTAAGCAATTCTTCTCTCGGTCTACGCTACCGGAAGAAGTGCTCAAGAACGTTTGGACGATCGCAGATCAACCCACGACGAATTCATTGGATAGGCCGAAATTCGCTGTAGCAGTAAGACTCATTCAACTCATTCAAAATGGAGTGAAAGGTCAAGGAACGGATTTGCGAGCCCCGGAAGGAGTCGTTTTGAAGCCTGCGTTTTTTGAAGGAGTGCCTTTGCCTCCTACGGAAGCTCCTCCTCAACAGCAGCAAACGCAGCAACCAGCCCCTCCTGCTCAGCAAATGCAGCAGGCGCAGCCACTGGATATGCCCCTTCGCCCTCCGATGCATCAGCAACAGCCACCGCCCGGACCACCCCACGATAATCGAGCTTTGACAGTTCAAGATCCTTATATGCTAAGTCCTACCGAACAGGCTCGCTACGAGGAACTTTTCCCCGCATATGCTCAACCAGATGGTTTTGTTTACGGAAAGGAAGCTGTGGAACTCTTCTTCAAATCGGGTGTCCCTAAAATTGATCTAGCAGCAATCTGGAAAATGGTGGATGAACCTGTCGACAATCGTTTGGATAAATTGGAGTTTGCCATGGCAATGCACTTGATTGTTTGTGTGTCGAGAAAGAACTTACCGATGCCTCCGTCCTTGCCGATTTCACTGAAACAACTTAGGTCGCAACGTCCTCAGCAGTCTCCTGGATTGTCACCCCAACCTACATTACCCGTGGCAAATGCCATTTCTTCCCCGCAAATGCAACCGAAACAGGGCATTCTCCCTCCACCCATGCAGTCGCAGCCGGGCATGGGTATGCCGCCTCCGCAAATGCAGCCTCAGCAGGGTATGGGAATGCCTCCTCCGCATTTGCAGCCTCAGCAGGGTATGGGAATGTCTCCTCCGCATATGCAGCCTCAGCAGGGTATGGGAATGCCTCCTCCGCATATGCAGCCACAACCACCTCTGGGCGTGGGCATGCCTCCCCCGCAAATGCAGCCACAGAAGAGTATGGGAATGAATCCTCTGCAAAGGATGCAACCGCTACAGGAGGGTACCGGTGTGCCTTCTCCGCCGATGCAGCCACAACAGGCGATGGGCACGCCCCTCCACAAATGATGCAACAACCTAGTTCGCCCAAACCCAACATGCAACCCCCTCCGCAATCCATTCCGAGTCCGTCTAGAGGTTCCATGGGTATGGGCATGCCTCCTCCGCCCTTGCAGTCTTGGAGTGCACCTTCTATGGAGCAAAGTCACATGAAGCACGAAAGCATTGGAGGGAATGTGTCTGTCATGTCGCAGTTATCGGCACCGCCGCCGTTGCCTTCCGGCGGAGCAAGCATATCGGATGCCTTCGATGGATTAGATGGCATGGGATCTGGACCGACCGACATGAATAGTTACTTGGCGTCAGCGCCACCCGTACACACCGTATCGTCCATTGATGCCGCGAATCAACAGGAAGAAGCCCTTGTACCTCCATCTGCACCCGTCACAATGCAGCCAGAGTTGCCCTCGCCTCAGGTCAAACCTCATTTCGAAATGCCGCCGCACATGCGCTCGGGGATGCCGGCAACCGGTCTCAGTACCACTTCTGAAAGTCAAGACCTGGAACAACTAAGGGAACTTTTGCAAAAACTTCAGGCAGAAAATATTGCACTTAAAGCTCAGATGGGTCATCTCGCCGAGGAAGAGTCTGTTGTTACTAAGCAGGTTTCCCAAACAGCTGCAGAGCTAAGTCAGTTATCCAGTCAGCTCACTCAAGTTCGGGCGCAAATGCTCGCCAGTAAGGCACGTCTGATGGAGGCAACGGCGGAACTAAACGTCGCCAAAGAGCGAAAAGGGTACGTGTGACTGGATTGATCGTGGAAGTAATAATGCGTAAGAATAGCCCGAGAACTAACTTTAACAACCGTTCTAGTGTGATCCAAGATTTGATTACAGAAGTGTCATCTACGAGAGAGGCGATTGACGATGCTACACGAGGGGTAGAAGAGAGTCTGCAACAAGTTAAGCTCCAATCCGTTCCGCCGCCCTTGCCTCAAACGAACTCTCTTGAGGGAGACCTCTTTGGGTTTGATGCTGCGCCAGCTCCTGCCCCGGCGCTTGAAGAAACTGCTGTACCGGAGCCGCCTAGCCGTTATGATTCTTCACAATACACGGCTCCTAAGGAACCGATGCAATCCCAGGGGCACCAGGACAACTTTATTCAAACGGCGCCGTCTCAGGCGTCATACGACGACAGCATTAACGGCCACCACAAACGTGAGAATTCTTCTGGTTGGTTTTCTGGCGGAATTATGGGTGGAGAGTTCGGTGGGGCGATGGGACAGGCCACCAGTGCGCCTTTGTCACTGAACGCTAGCGCGGGGAATGTGCTCTCGCCCCAAGCTATCAATGAGTTGAAAGCAAAGCACAGAGAGGCTGAGAATGTAGCTCGCGACGCTGAAGAATCCCGGCGTCAAATTGTTGCCCAAACGGATGAGCTCAGGCGTTTGGCCGACGAGGCCGAAAAGAACTTAAGAGAATACTCGAAAGAAACCGATGAAAAAAAGAAGAAGAAAGGGATGTTTGGAGGTGGACGAGGGAAAAGAAGGATGAGGTACGTTCGCCGATCAAATCTTGTTTTACATGCTAAGCACGGTGTCTAATTTAAGAATTATATTTGATGGCAGAAACATGCTAGCGATCTAGCAGAGGATGCCCGAACGAAGAAGGAAGCTTTTCTGCAGGCACAATCACAGCTGAATGACGCAATTTCACTGGCAAAAGACACGAAAGCCGAAGTAGAAAGATTGGCGAAGGAGATTGAAGATGCTGAGATTTCTGCAGCGTCTGCAGCGTCGATGGAATCGGCACCGCCCGCAACATCAGCCGCAATCGACTTTACCGTCTTATAACCCTCCTGCCGAGAGCCAATCTCAACCACCTAATTACGGCGGCTATTCGGAGAGCCCATACGGTGTCATGGGAGGGCCTTCGAACTCACCCTACAATCCTTCTGTCATGGGTGGAGGCGGCTTTGAGATCCCCACACCAAGTGCTACTTACGATGTATACGACAACCCTTTTGCATCTTAGTCATCGTCAACTGAACTTCAAGGATTGTAATTAGTCGGAAACCGTATCAGTTGATGCTCTTTCCACATGACAACGGTTATAGTTATAGGCTAGTTTAGTAAATATCGTGGCCAAGATCCGCTGTAATCGTCGTTTATAATCGAAGGTTGCTCGCAATTGGTTGTTCGTCGTGCTTGAAGCAACGGTCTAGAGCAAATAAATCGCGGTGGGTCATGCTGGCAACTCTCACACGAAGAAAATATTCGGTAACAAAGAGTTCATGACTGAATTCCAGTCGTGGTATCTTTGACACTAACCTTGGTACATTTCTCTACGGGGTCTACATGAAAGTACCCAATTTCCAGCACTTCCAGTTTGATCTATAGTACGGAGTAATTTTTGAAGGCCTTCTATACGCTTTACACGTGTCACCAAGTACCTCTGTTCGTGCTATTCTCCGTGTCATTTCGTCGTTTCATTCTTCGCTATCAATCCAAATATCCTTTCTAATACTGAAAGAGTCGCTCATTCCTTCCCCTCAAAGATTTTTTTTCTCCTATGAATTAGCGGGGCATGCCCGTTGGCAAGTGAGGTTACTTTGAGATTTTACGTCAAAAAAAATCGGTCCATCTTGCGTTTCCGCTGTGTTCTGTACCAATTCATCACAGCAGACGTCCAGCTAGAATGATTATGGAACGCAAACGTAATGATTCGAACGAGGAAGAAGGCCGCACTGTCAAGCGAAGACGGACGGCGATTTTAGACGCATTTCAATCAATCTCCCTGACTCGAGAATCGCCGCAGCGAGAGGAGTCCATGAGTACGACTGCGAGCAGTTATTTCGATGATGTCGGAAACAATGATGAGGAAGATGACGATGAAAGCGACGTTGGTGAAGCACCGCTACTTTCCGATCGAGAAGAAGTAGAACGGCAAGTCATGTTCGATTTGGCTTTTGGTAGACCAACAGGAACACGGAGACACCCTGTTGACGAAAAGGTAGAAGAATGGATTCGTCGTGACTATCTGATGAGGCAACGTTTTGAGCGATATATTTCTCCATCAACTCCGCATCAAGATGATATGCATTTAGACCACGGATCCGTTTATAGAGAACAGTCCGGATCTTCGTTTTCCCCTGAGATGGTGTACTCTTCTCTACAAAGGTCGCAATCGTTGTCCGACCTCAAACAAGCCGTCGACGATAGTATGGACATTGACATGACTGATTAATTATCGAAAACATGCGATTCAATTTGCATTAGAGAAGTAGAGATTACTTGTTGCTGCTGAAGTCGTGTTCATGGTCAACGGGCATCTTGACGTTGAAATAGATCGTGCGGAAGTTTCCATCAATTTTGTCAAGTTGGGAGCAACCCATTGAAAGGTTCATGGTGGAGAAACCCGGTTGCTTGATCTTCGGGAACTTCGTAACGGGGCCAAACCATAGCAGACCTTGTGAAGCTCGAATTGATTCTGACGCTAACTTCAGGAACACTGAAACGAATCCACTCGTAACCTTCAATAACAATCTAAACTAGAAAAGCGTGCCAAATGCGCCGTAGGCGAAGAAAAATTGGTTAAAAGCACGTTTTAGCTTAAAAATCATAGGAAATATGAAAATGAAAAGGTTGTTAATCCTATCAAAATTTGGTAATGATTAACTTTTGGAAGGATGAACTTTTTGCAATGAAAACTATGGGGAGGTGGGAAAAGGCGAGGGAACGTAAAAGCGATCGATGTTCAGTTTGTGACGTCGCGATTTGCTTGGAGGGAAAGTCAAAAACCTACACAACGGAAACTCAAGCCTCGCCTCGCCGCCCGCCCTCCGCCTCCCACCCACGCAACTCGGGATCCAGTCACACCTAATCGAGTCTTGTTTGTACCAACTTCAAATACCGGTATTGGATTTTTCAATACCTCAATACTGGTATTATACCGGTATTGTACCGTACGGTATTGCGGTATTCTAGAGCCCGTTGAACTGTGGTCGAGCACGCCCTCTACTTCGCAAATCATAACTCAACGAAAACATGTCGGATAATAACAATCCGTGGTGTTTTAAAAAGCCAGATTGGAATATATGTGAAAAAGTGAAACGAAAAATGGAGAATTGAGTATTGAGTCGAATGTCAAGATTACATTCTGACGTTAGGAAATTAGGAATAAATATTAGTATTTATTTGTTGTTTAAATTGTCTGTTGAGAGGTTGTCTTGCGTGAACGATTGGACCGGTAATTTTGAAATTACAAAAGGTTTTTTCGAATTGTGTAACCTTAGTGTGTAAAAATCATCATAGTGTGTAAAAATAGGGTTTTACTGGTACCTGGTACGGTACCAGTAAAGGTTACAGCAAAATAAATAACTCTTTGATACGTAAAGGCCCAAAAAATGACCACAATCGCCCTGATGTCATACTGGAAACTAGAACTTTCCTTCACTGAAAACACATACATGAAGCAAGACACGAATCCTGACCGGCATTCAACCGGCATTAATTACTATCACTCAATAAGCAAAAGCGGAAAAGCCATAGGTCATAGGAAGGTGGGAATAGTACATCTACGACAACAGACACCTGCCCAATCGGATTCAATTTTCTATAATTCCTTAAATAATGCATTACTCAAACTTCCGTCAGGGTCATTAGGTCATCGGTGAAAAGAAACAAGAAACCGAAAAGCGGAGTGCCACAAGTGCCTCATAAATGTCGATCAACACCACTTTTGGCCCACCCACTCCTGGCTTTCATCATTATTTTTCTTGTCATAACAATATCGGCACCATGACGTTCACATCGCTTTCATTGACGCTGTCTCTCATCTTTATTTTCATAACAAAAATTGAGGCTCATGGCGGCCTCGTTTCCCCCGTAGCCGCAATCAAGTCGCCCGCGTGCAAGGCTCGGAGGCCTCTCGACAAGGTGTGCCAAAGCCTGAGTATTGCTGGCAATGCTTGAACCGCAACAATGGAGTTTGCGGTAAGGCCGGATCAAACGACTATGACGCTTGGGTCGATTCAACAGGAAAGCCAATGCCTTGGGCGTCAGAAGCAACTTATCAAACTGGTCAAATTATTCAGGTAGAGTTGGAGATTACCGCCAATCACTGGGGCCACTTCGAGTTTCGTGCGTGCCCAAAAGGAAGACAAACAAATCAAAGCTGTTTGGATCAGTATCCATTGGAATTTGTTCAAGATATTAGCTACGGAATGCCAAAAGACTTGAACTATCCAGAGCGCGGTTACATTACTGGAGACAAATCAAGATTCGTCATGAAATTTCGTTTGCCAAACAACTTGTCCGGCTCGCAAGTTCTTCTTCAGGTAAGATTTTTGTGGTCGCTTATAACTTTTTCATCAGCCGTACCCACCATCTCACCCAATGTCTGCTTTTATTTAAACAGTGGAGATACATTACCGCAAACTCGTAAGTGCATGGAACAAAAATGATACGAAGGCCTGCCAAACACAACAAAGACTAACAACTTGTTTCGTTGACATGCAGATGCAATCCTCCAGGTTACAAGTCCTATTTCAACGGCTCATCCAATGCTGATAAGAAAGTCATTAGCAGCCAATATGTCAACATTCTTCCAGATTGCCAACTTCCGTTTTCAGTTATTGGTGATGGTGTCCCGGAGCAGTTCTGGAATTGCGCCGAAAGTAAGTGTTGGCATCTTTCCTAGCATAAAGTGAAACTTTCTATCGTCCTCACTAAACATGTTTGGTTTCACTTTAGTTTCCGTGGGTCCGACATCGCCAAGTGCGCCAGTTGCTCCAATTCCGAGCCCTGTGCGAGCCCCTAGCCCCGTCAGCCTACCCACACCTGTACGAGTTCCCACTCCAGTCTCTACTCCCGTCCGTGCACCAACTCCTGTCGCTGCACCCGCCAAAGCCCCTGTTACGTCTCCTGTTCGGGCGCCAGCTATTTCTCCGGGCGCAAGCACTGGATGCTGCTCTCATGATTTCAAAACCTGCATAAATTGGTGCGGATCTACCAAATCCCAGTGTCTCGCTTGTCGTACGGATGTGACATGGCTTCCCAATGGAAGTCTCCAGTCATCGACGTGTTCCGCACGTTGGGGAGCTTGCAATAGCCGACGCCAAAAGTGTTGTGCCGGTTTGGTTTGCAAAAGGCAAAATGCTTGGTATTCTCAATGCACAACTCCTTAATTCCATTTCAGAGTTTATAACTAGTACAATAGAGATTACAATTTCCTTGAAAGTATTACTACGGCGCCCAATTACAATGCACGCCTCGATTCATGATGATGTAGTGTTATTACTATTTTCTGAAGTGTAGACTGAACTTAGCCACAACTGCATCTCAGTCATAAATTAATATTTTCTAGAGAGGCACCTAGAACTAAATGATCCGATCATTTCATATTTTTTTTCATAAATTGAATGATCTACATCTTTCTTTAATTATACCAACATTACCATCTGTCTCGATTCATAATGTCGAAAAACGTGCGAATTTGTTATAACAAAATACTATAGTTTCAAAGTGTAAGCGCAACTTCGCCACGACTGCATTTTAGTCCTGAATATATTTTTTTCTTTTTCGCGCCGCACTCGCAACATAAAACACCATGGTGATGGCGAGAGGACGCGCTCCGCAATCAACAAACATTTATATCCAAGCTGAAAAGAATGACACGCTGTACGTCCTCGAAGAATTACATCACTTTGTTTTCGTCGCTCTCATGCGACGACGATCAAATAGTTTTAGGAAACATCGAGCCATAGACGCGGGTGAGCTTGCAGAGGCAGCAGAAAAGGCTCCGTATTCTTTTCGTGTCATCATCAGCTTTTAGTAAAGAATTGAGGGCAGCTATAATATTAAACAAGAGTCTGTCGCTTTGCCGTACGAGTAAACGTCGTACAAGTGGTACACTTACTGACAGGTACCCTTCCTCATTCCCGACGTTCGGAGCAGTAAAGGATTGACAATAGCGTCCCCGTTAGGATGCAATCGTGCTCGATCGGTAAACAGGGTCGCTTCTATGTTATTTGTCGACGAGAAAATGACTCAAGATGCTGTTGCTGGCTATAGAATGGAGAATAGGCGGAGACGATCCACAAATGCGGTCCAGTCAAGGATCGGTCCGCCGTTCGATCCGAGCTAGGATATCCGGACTGCACCGATTCGGTACTTTGCATCCAATCTAGACCAAGAACGACTCATCCACGATGTTTAGTTGCACGCTTGACTGACTGGACCCATCTTGCTCGGATGAGCATTGTCGAAATAGATCCTCGATCGGATCGTTTAAGTGCGGCATTCCTTACATCGACCAGCCCAGGATGCACCACGTTACAAGTCATGCCGTTATTGGATGTTATTTTAGTCCTGGGTTCTAGCAGGAAACACCTGTCATGGAAATGAGTTGACAGGCATCAACTTATTTTTCTCACAATTACAAAGTTAGCGCAGAACAACGAACATCTTATTCAGAATCATGAAAGCTTCTCTCGTCTTTTGCGTTTGGATAACTACCGTTCTAGGCGCCGATGCGCTTCGTCATCGCAAGTTGGTACGAGCGCAGGCTGAGAAACGCATCGATCATGAATACATTGTCGTCTTTCGTGAAGGAACAAACTCCAAGGACAAAGTCACAACGCTGTCGGCGACGCTAATCGATTGCTCTTTCCGATTCACCTATGAGGACGATCAGTTTCAAGCTGCAGCGATTGGGAACATGTCTGCGGTACAGCTCTCTACTATGCTGGAAGATCCGGATGTTTTGTTCATCGAAGAGGTAAGTTTGTGACAGATGATTGGAGCGATAGCTACACTAGCTAAAGCTTACACTTGTATCACGTATTTTTACAAACTTTAGGACCAGATTGTGGAAGAATTCGCTGTTCAGGAAGCCCCATCGTGGGGGCTTGATCGCCTCGATGAGCCCTCGTTCCCTTTGGATGGCAATTACGCTTACAAGTACACTGGAAGAGGGGTTAAGGCCTTTGTGATTGATAGTGGGATCGCGAATCATCCCGACTTGAGGAATCCGACATGCGGATACACTCCATTTGGCAACTGCGTCGATACGCGAGGACATGGTACCCATGTAGCAGGTATCATCGGCGGATCTACTCATGGAGTCGCTAAGCAAGTCGAGCTCGTTACTATTCGCGTATTTGATTCCGAGGGCAGAGGCAGTACCTCCGGTCTCATTGCCGGTCTTGATTACATTCGCAAGGAGAAAAGAAATGATCCGCGACAGCCAATGGTTGTAAACATGTCCCTCGGTGGTGGCTACAGTCAAGCTATGAACAATATGGTCAACAGCGTTGTGGATGCCGGAGTATTTGTGGCCGTGGCGGCGGGCAATACGAAAAACGACGCCTGCGGAACATCTCCAGCATCTGCGGAGCGTGCCATGACAGTGGCGTCCTCTAACAACTACGACGACCGTAGCAGCTTCTCTAATTACGGACCCTGCGTCAACGTCTTTGCTCCTGGAGAGGGAATCATATCCACCTGGATAGACAATCGTTCCGTCCTCCGCTCTGGCACTAGCATGGCAAGCCCACACGTTGCCGGAGTCGCCGCGTTATATCTGGAGGCTAATCCTAGCTGGTCCCCCGCGCAGGTCATGAGTGCAATAGAAAATGATTCCGTAAAAGGAGTCATCAGCGACGTTCGCGGTGCGCCCAATCGTCTGTTGAATACCCAGAAAATTGGAGGAAATGGCGGTGGTGGAGGCGCAGGATGTTGCTCTTACAACTACAAGGACTGCATGGATATCAATGGTTGGTGTGGAACAACGCAAAATGAATGCTCCAGGTGCCAGAGGGATGTGACTTGGTTGTCCAATGGGAAGCTCTCCGGTTGTTTGGCGCGCTGGGAGAATTGTTTACACGGAACTTGCTGCCCCGGTATGACTTGCGAATATGTGGGCAAGTGGTATTCCGCGTGCACTCCTGCTTAAGAAGTAGATGTTCGGATAATAGTCGAATGTCTGGTCATACGGAGTTAAAGGTGTATGGTGTATAGATGAATTAGCAATTGGCTCATCCAACGTACCTGACTTGCTATTTTGTTAAAAACCTTCGCAAGATGACCAGGAGACCTAGGTTTAGCTACAGTGTTATTTCGAGAAGGGATGCACTGACTACTGAGCAACTCACAGCAAAGCCGCAAGTCTTTTTAAGGTGACAAGGTAATACATTTATTGAAACTCTAAATAGTATAATTAGTGTGTTTGACCAATTATCGAACATACGCTTCAATGGCAGACGAACCGACGCGATGGCAGAAATCTCCAAAAGCTTCAAACGGCTCTCTTTGCGTTTTCCACATTTTCAAAATTGGTTCAATCGTCTTCTCTAGTTCGTTCACGTCCATCTTTGCCAGGAAGGGGTACGCTGTTCGAGTGAGAACAGGGCTACCTCCCAACCAGACTTGATAACTTTGCGGACCGTCACCTACGAAGGCCAATTCCGCCATGTAAGGGCGAGCGCATCCATTAGGACATCCGGTCATACGAATCAATATTTCTTCCTGATCGAGATCCAACTTGGTAAGAACTGCCCTTATACGTTCGAGATAGCTCGGCATGAGACGCTCAGCTTCTGTCTGAGCCAATCCACAAAGTGGCAACGCTGGGCACGCCATGGCCAGGCGATTGAGAGGATCGACTTGCTCGAGGGGCTTGATACCATGCTGAGCGAAGATGGCCTCAATGCCTGCTTTGTCTGCCGGATCAATGTCTTTGAGAACAATAGACTGAGTAGGTGACATGACCATGTGGAGATTGTATTTATCCACGATAGCTCGAAGAGCACTCTTGAGCTTGAAGTCGCCTTCATCCTTGACACGACCGTTTTCAATGTGGACACCGTAGAAAAGCTTTCCATCGCCTTGATCCCACCATCCCATCCAATCATGATACTTGAATTCTTGAATGGGTTTCCCACGGTTGAATAGGCTTGCCAGAGTAACTTTCAACAAGGGTGCGGAAATTGTCGATACCAAGGGTGTGTACCAAATACTTCATACGGGCATTAGCGCGAACATCACGATTTCCGTGATCTCGTTGTGCCGCCAAGATACTCTTCATGACTTCCATGATATCTTCTTTTGGAACGAAACCCAAGTGATCCGCAACTCGGGCAAATGTAGTTTCCTTGTTGTGAGTGCGGCCCATACCGCCACCCACCATGACATTGAAGCCTTCTAAATTGCCAGCGTCGTCGGTAATAACAATCACACCAATATCGTTTGTGTAAATGTCGAGACTGTTGTCCCCCGGAACCGTAACACCAATCTTGAACTTTCGCGGCAAATACCGATCACCGTACAATGGTTCGACGGGATCATCAAGCACAATCCCTCGACCATTATCGTGTGTCATGACTTGATCAATGTTGAAATGCTCCACATCCTTGTGCCAGAATTCTACACTCGCTGCCTTTTCTCCATCCAGCCATATTTGCGAAAAAGCCGGAGTCATAGGTCGGAAAAGCTGCGCAAAGACCTTGGAGTATTCTCGGGCGTACTTGTATTCGGGTGACTGAAAAGGGGCGGGTGTGCACATGACGTTACGACTGACATCTCCACACGCACCGACGGTGGAACTTCCAATGTTCATGATAGTACTAATGACGGTTTTGAGACCACCTTTGAGAATACCGTGAATCTGAAAGCACTGACGCGTCGTGGCTCGTAGATCACCTTGTCCGTAGTCTCGACTCAAGTCATCAATGGTGCGATACAACTCCGGAGGCAATTCTCCAGCGGGTTGTTTCAATCGCAACATGAATTGATAGTCCTTTCCTTTTCCTTTGTACTCACGATCCGATTGTTGATAACTTCCATGATATTTTAGAATTTGGTACGCATCTTTGCTGATACCGGCTTCTTCTGTGGCAAGTTCCTGTGATGAGACGTGTGAAAAAGTGTGTGAGTGAGAGCATGCGGAATGCAAATATAACGTGCGCACTATGACAGAAAAAAAAACATCGATCAGAGTTTACCCAAATCGTCCACTGGCTTGTGGGACGGGGCCTTTCTTAGCCGTCGACATGTATCGATCAGACGGGGAAAGAATATACTGCATCACTTCGTCGTTCCTATGTAAAACAAGCATACTGTTGCGTGCTGCAATTCAGCATGCTTATATTAGCCACAAGTCACACAGAAACGTACCGTCAAAAGAGGCTTGAGTAAATGATCAGAATCTACTTTCAACGATTCAATCTTGGCGAGTTTCTTCTCCTTTGGCTTCTCCAACACCATCGATAAAGATGAAGAAGAGGATTCGCCAAGTGACCGCGCCGAAAGCTGTGAGACGGTAAACGCCTGCACAGCCGTTGCCAATCCCGCTATTATTGCTGCCGAATACTTCATTGTCCGTTTGAAGTCTTGTACAAGAAAGGTAGTAAACGCAATGAAAGACTAATGTTGATCAATAAATCACTCCTCCGATCGGAAAGTGTGTCACTGCTATCTGCGGTGTCGAAATCTCCAGACACACGAAAGCAAATACAACGGCGAAGAGAAAAGCTAGAGAGAAAAAAAAAGATCGGATGGTTCCTTGACCTTCTGGACGGGTACTTTCTGTCGAATAGCACCTTATACCTTCTTTCTTCCGTTCGGTCACAGCACACCCAATCTTCAAGACAGTCGAAACAATCCGATATCCGATTGCTTTTTTGTGTGGCTATACGTTCGTCGCTGACGTCAGACGGATGGAAGATCAGGCGGATGAAGAAGACTCAATCAATTTTCCGTTGGAAAAACTTCAAGTACCGCTCCGATGTGATAGCTAGAGTTCCAGACATCGGACGACCTCGCATGATAGGGCAAAACTTCCTCTTGGATCCCCCACGGAACATCTGCTTCCAACTGCGGGAACTTCAGTCACTATTGATGTTGTGCGATTGCTAGAGACACGAAAGACAAATAAATAAAATCGACTGATAGTTAGCAAAGATTAGGAATAGAACGATACCATCATGTAGAGTTGGATCGTTGTAATAAATAGTGGTTATTCAAAAATGTGAAGGGCATGTATAAGAGGAAAAAACAATCGCGGCGTCTAACTGGTGCTTCATGATAGATGTTGCTTTGTGCGTCTCTCTTGTTCCTTGGCTTTTCGGGTCGCCTCATCCATAAGAATAGTAATCTTGCGATTCAATAACTTGTTTTCATTATGACCACGAATAAAGAGTTCTCGGAGTTTGTTGTTGGAGAAGGAACCAATTCCAAAAGCTGGAAGGATTCGTAATCCACGGGCAAAGGCTACCGTATGGAATTCATGAGCAATGATGGCGAGGCGATCCGTCCAGGGCAATGGTTGAGGCCGATTGAAGTAATCCATAGCATGAACGTGCATGGGTGCTGTCGCAAACTGTGAAACAACAGGAATGCCTAACGCCATGGAGAGTTCCGCTGTATTCTTTTCCCATCCGCGTTCGGTTTGTAGGTACTTGGCAGCTCGGGGTGCCAGATAAAAGGTAGCGTACATCGTGCAAGCATCTCGTGCGGCGAAAAGACTAAGCGTACGGAAAGGTGTTTTCCTTGCATTCGCCGCTTCGCTCCCGTACACACGAGCAAAGACTGAATCGCGCCACGCCAGGAGAGAAATATTAGCGATAGACGACGCTATCACCTTGCCTTGTTTCCGTTGCTCGTCGTCTCGAATCGTTTTTACGTCAAGAAAAAGTTCGGAAAGATTCGCCACGGCATATGTTCCAAAATAGACGGCGAAAGTCAAGCGGAACGAAAGACCTCCGAAGAATGTGCGCGGCTGAAGAATCATTTCGGTGGACGAATGTTTCAAGGCCGCCGCAAACGTTCCGTGTCGCGAAATATCTTGCACAATGCATTTATCAATGATCGAAACTAAAGGAGACACAAGAAAGGACGCAGCAAAAGCGCATCCGATCTCTTTGGGAGCACGACTCATCGTCGTCTCGATGAATCCGTGTCGCTTAGCATCGGAAAAGATAAAGGAACGCCACCAAGGACCTTCTTCACGGGGTTCAGTGAAGAATCGCTTGCTGATTTTACGTTTGAGCTCTTCCATGGTGTAGTAAGGGATCAAACTAGCAAGTATAGGAAGAAACAAGCGATTGTGGTGAACTTTCCTCTTGATAAAACCCTCGATTTATGACAACAAATAATAATAGAATTCGAAAACCTTTTGGAGGAAACGTTTTTGGCAAAAGATTCACCTCTTCATTCGTACTTCGTATCTTTTTTTACTGTGGGTAAGTTTGCCAGTTTTTCTTTCCTTCTACATTCTACCGGATAGTGCACTTCCTCCGGTACTTGGAGAATTTGCTTCCGTGAATTTCAGACCGACGATCGTCAATCGCCAGTTGGCAGTTCCGCAGTTCCTGAAGTTTCTGATGCAGAATCTAGAATTCGGAATCATTATCATCATCTGAAGTAGAATATTGTCTTTGCCACAGCCACAGCTCTAGTCACAAACCATGGGGCTTCTAAAATCCTAGTGTGTGTTCCAGCAAAATCATCCACAGCCCCAACAGTGGTAAGTATTCACTTCCCCTTCATAATTTTGCCATTCCTCAACTTAGCATAAAGCGTGAAAGCTGAATGATTTTTATTCGTATCAACGTTTCCGGGACTCAACTTCTTGCAGTCCCGGAAAGAACACACGACGGCCGCACTTTTTTTCAAAACAGTACCGGGTACAAGTAGGGTACGGTACGGTACCCGGTACCCGGTAACAACCCCTCGCGTCTCGCGTCGTTTTCATTTTCTTGCCAAACAGGCCAATACTTTGTAACTCTCTAGACAACGATGATCGGCCCTTCTACGAAACGAACTTGTATATTATTATTATTTTTGATGATCTCCTCACTGAATCATAATCTAGTTCGAACCTTTTGTTTACAGAACAAAAGGAAAAGCCACCTATTATCACGTTTGACCTCCACCAACAAGCGACAGAGTGACGCCAATTTATTACTTAACAATGTTCTGCAACGGTCGCAACGTGTGCTTTCTACTTTACCGAATAACCAAAACAACAATCAAACATTGTCGGATATTCCTAAAGAGATGCATTCAGGCAATTCACAGCTGGTCGAATCACTGTTGAATTCTGCTACTCAACGTGCCGATCAAATCCTACGCAAGAAATCAAGTGCATCTACTAAAGGTACTCTATCCATTTCCACTCAAACAACTGCAAACACAAAACAAGAATCGCCACAACCCATTCACAATTACGGAAAGAATCCAGCCATTACGACAACAGCGTTGGCGCATTTGCTCTGGTCGCACGTTCTCCAAGATGCAACACACACCGCGGTGATTGATGCTACAGCCGGAAACGGCAATGATGCCGTCTTTCTCGCTCAGCTATTGTTTCCGAACTTGTCAAATGATACTGCACAAGTCTCGACAAACCAGTTGCTTTGTCTCGATGTGCAGGAGCGGGCCTGTCAAGTGACGGAACAGCGACTGGCCGACCTTTGCCACAATCCATTCTGCAAAACAATGTTCAAGTACTGCAACAATCGCATGCCACATTTCCTGATTCTCAGGGACCCGTGTCGTTGGTAGTGTACAATTTAGGATATCTACCTAATTCGACGCATTTGGAGGGTGATGACGCTCCGGATAAGAACATCAAAACAAACACTCAATCAACCTTAAATTCTTTGATGAATGCGGCTACTCTTCTTCAAGTAGGAGGAATGCTTTCAATCATGACGTATCCGAGATCGGATGCCGTTGAAGATGCGGCGGTACATGCCTTTTGTCAGGGACTGGCGCTCTTTTCGAGTCAAACACAAGACTGGCGCGGCATGTTTACTGAAAATGATAATAAGAATCATCCGGATCTAGCATTGTCTCCTTTGATTGATCGTACGGTAAAACAGCAAATCTATTTCAATTTGGAAAAGTGCTGCACGCGCTAGGTAGCAAATCAGCGTGGCGAGTTCAAGAATACAAAAGATGGGTTGGATTGATTCGCCGATTCTTGTCACTGCATTTCGAATCAAATAGTTTGAACCTTATAAATCAATATTGGGCAGAAGTTATTGTAATTTTTTTTAAAAAGTGGTATGATTTCATACAACGTAGCACTTTTGTGACATAACTGGTATGAAGTGGAGATCAAGGAATAAGCGGGCGGGACTACATGTAACTTAGCAAAAGATAACTCCGCCAGCTAACCATAAATGGAAAGTTGAATACGTCGCATCACGTAAAACCTGTACTTGACGGATGAAACAAGTCCTTAATATGAACCTTCCGGAAATGCATCAAACTTAACTTGAATCATTTTCATGGCATTCATGAAGGTACTTCAAACCCTTTCCTCATTATGTTGCAGCCATTAGGTAAATAACCTCTTGCTGTCTCCACCGCCTAAAAAATGAATCAACAGCGACTACTGCTGGAAGGTACCCGTTCGTTCCTTTGCCTCGCAGCTTCTGGTACAGAAAATGGCCGATCAAAATCCTGCAAGACAGCAGGGACCTATCCTGAAGTCAAAAAAAATGAGAGTCACCATCCTCCAAAGAGCAAATTGATTTTTTGGCGAGCCAATTGTTGACTTCGATCCAATAGAACGCGAAAGTTAGACCAGTCGACCTAAAGAGATCTATTGTGCCGTGATAGAACCATATTGCGCATTAATTGCGACCAGCAAACAAAAGATGTTGACGATTGTTGTCGCCTGATACCAGCAAACACGAGACTGACGCATTCAATTCTTGGTCATCACTTCCAAAAACGCGAACTGGCTGAACAAGTTGCGTCAAAACTTATGTTGCTGTTTCCATCCAAATTGAACTTTGCAATTGCTTCCTGCATGAGTAGACCGAGTCCCAGCACCATGAGCGTGAATGGTTTCGACACGAGACACTGTCGCTGCCACAGTTTTGCGAGTGCCCTGACCTCGTCGTGCGCCTGTGCGCCTTGCAAGAGTGGATGATCCGGTGTATCTCTCCAGAGTGCCAGCCCTTCGAGTCCCCACATTCCTACCAAATGGTCGGTTGTTTTGGAATACGCTACCGACAAGATGATCAAATGAGCGCGTTGTATGGTGACACGCTCGTAACACAGAGCGACGAGTGCTTCCATGGCCTTGATTTGCTGTTGTTTCACAAACATGTTTTTAACTTGCATCAGATTGGTAACAAAAGAAGTAAATGTGGTTGTTTTAGGCAAACTTTGTAGCGCTTCACGTTGAGGTCGGGAGAGAGAAGTCGAAGGCACTTCACGGTCTTCCTGTGAATCTGCTGCCATGAGGAGAATCGCAAATAGGTTAAAAGGCTCAAGCTGCTGAACAATTCCTTTAGCTTTCGAGTGGCTCAGGGTAGAATGAGCCTGTGAGTGTTCGTTACTATCTGAGCTTGCCGCTTGCTCGATTCGCAACAACTCTGTAAGCAAACCCAAACGAGCTATGCGTTGACGGTGGTAGCACTCCACCACCTTTAAAATAAGATCTAGCCCGGCTTCAAATTCATCGTTTGTAATATCGACGGAAGACATCGCCAAAGTTGTCGTAGTAAGTTCTATCGCGCTGTCGCGAGACACATTCAGCAAGATCGTTATCGCTCGGACGAAAGACTCTGACAACCGTGCAGGAAGCCGCGTTTTTGTCGATGCTGACGAAGGAACATCATATGATTGAATAAACGAGATCTCACGGGGTATAATGAATCCGTATGCTTCCGCTTGTGCAATCCATTCGGTCCAGCAAGAAAGTGTGTCACAATAACGATCCTTCAAGAAACGGTCGATAAACGCAGATGAAGGAAATTCTTCAAGAGCTTGCGCGTCAGCGATTAGCCGCGATAGCCATTCGTCATCGTCGTGAAAGACTGCTAGTGTCTGTGAAGGGAACACCGACTTTGTTGCTTGATAATCGACATAAATTGACATCAATCCGTGTGGACCTGTTGGTTGTCGTCGTTGAATGCATTTTTGTTTCATGACTGAAATGCAGTCGTGGAAAAGTTGTGTCAACAGTCGAGGCTATAGTGCGTCCAGCCGTCGTCCAAACATCGCCGACAATTCTACATTAATGCATTTTCTCGCAGAAAAGAAAAGCATCATCAAGACAAAATAATAATAAATAATGATGGTAAATTTGTATCGTATCTACCTGGTAGCCTTCCATTCACTCGGTTCTATCAAACACACAGGTCTCCTATTGACATGAATGAAAATCGTTTCCGTAATACGCAACAAGGTCGTACTTTTCGACACGCATCGCTTCCCCAAGAAAGTCATAGTGCACCATTTGAACCATTTACCTTTGTAGTGACTGCGGATACCCAATTTGGGATGATCGATCAGAATAAAAAAGACAATGTTAGTGATTCTTATGCAGAAGTCGAATACAGCCGCAAAGCTATTGCAGTGATCAATGAGATGAATCCCCGGCCATTGTTTTGTTGCATTTGCGGCGATCTGGTCGACATGACAGCCGAAATTTATACAAACACACCAAAAAACAAACAACAATCGAAGGCTAGCAAAGATGGCACTAGTAGCACACCTAGGCTATGGACGAAGGAAGAATGCGATGCCGAACAAGACGAGCAATTTCGAGTCTTTCAAGAAACATGGAATGAATTGAATCAAGACATTCCCTTGGTTTGCTTGTGCGGAAATCATGATGTCGGTAATCGGCCGAACGCGGCTTCGATCGATCGGTTTCAGAAACAATTTGGGGATGACTATTTTGCCTTTTTGGGTCAGGGGGGAGTTACAACATTGTCATCAATTCGTCGCTCATCTCACAACCAGATAATGCCATGGATTTGTACGAGAAACAATTACAATGGATCAAAGAACGTCTTGTCTACGCCAACGAAGTGAATGCTGCCATCATATTTGTGTTTTCACATCATCCTCTGTTTTTGTATGATCAAGATGAAGATGAAACGACATTGCCGGGAACATTGACGATCCAGTGGCCACCAGCATACGTGCATCGCCAGAACCCTCAGGTCAAGATTCCCGAATCGTACTTTCCCGTACCACGCACGCGTCGAAAGCGACTGTTGGAGTTATTTGCGAAGTACAATGTGGCTGCTTGTTTTGCGGGACATTTTCATCAGAATCTGGTTCGAACGACCTCTTTCGGTATGGATATGATCACGACCGGGCCGCTGTCACTGGTCCTCCCCTCTGATAACAATCCATTTGATGAGCCTTTTGCTGTGGGGTTTCGCTTGGTTCATGTGAAACAAGAGAACGAGACGGGAAAATGTGTGTTTGAACACACTTTTATTCCTTTATGATACTTCCAAGAAGGTTCGAGTTCGAGTGAATCACGAAAGTCATTGGGATTCGCAAAAGCAGGCGAACGCGAGAGACTTTTTTCAACCAAGACCTGAATGCCGGTTTTACGATCATCAGCTTCGCCCAACAGACAAGCTTTTAGAAACTCCGATGGCCGTTTAATGGCCGGGTTGTTTTGTTTGTTGTCCTTCAAATGACCGGTGAGCGGTGAGTACAAGCATTGTGACCCGTCAATAAGTTCGCTCCCAATAAGCGGTACTATAGAATCGATACACACCCATTACGTAACACAGCCTCAACAAACGCCGCCGCACCAATCACGAAGCCACAATTGTCACAAAAATCTCCTCCCCACCCTCTTCTCAAAAGTTCTCTCTTCAGGCTTTTAAAATAAGAAACAATTCCAAACATGCGTTTCAATTCTTCGGTTCAAAAGAATAACATGGCAGTGAATTGCATTCGCCAAGGAAATATCAGTCATGCGAATGCGCTTCTCACCGAAGCGATATCTTCAATGAGAACGCAGTTAGACAAATTATCCGTATCATCGGATAATGCGTCGCAACGTAATTTCGAAGATGCTGGTCTGCAATCTCTTCCAGTTTGTCAAGAATCTCCACAGCATCAAGCACTCCATGAACAACTCTTTGATTGCTCCGCTATTTGCTTTTTCGACCGAGCCTTTCTCATACAGAGAGAAGACACCGACAACGAACGACTCGTCTGCGCCACCATTCTTTACAACTTTGCGATCGTCTTTCACTTGGCAGCCTGTGGTGGCAAACGGAGCCATCGCCATCTTGAAAAAGTATTGAAGCTTTACAAAATGTCCGCTATGGCCGTTGAACGTTATAAGTCACACTCCGCTGAAGCCTATCTTTTGACGTTAGCGATCCGCAACAATATGGCGCATATCCATTCTGTCTATTTCAATAGTCGTGAGACACACCAAGCGCTTGATGAAATGCTTCTCATGCTCAAATCTGAAAATTCGCGCAAGACGGTCGACTCGTCGAATGCATTCGTCTTTCAACTGAATGCTTTTGTTCATTCTCACAGTCAAAGCGTTCGATTTGCTCCTTCGGCTTAATACTTTGAGACGCCCTTATGTTATTATCAATTAGCTATTCGTTCTATTATTACGGGCTTTATTGATATTTTTCGCCGTGTCACGCTGTCTCCGAAAGCTGTCAGTGATATCTTGCAGTGATGATTCACCTTCTTATCTAGATGTATAAACTCAAGTAAAAATTGAGAAGTCTAATCCTTGCAACGTCAGTTGGCAATGTCTTATGGCAGCGAAAAGCAGTGGCGTTTTGTCGCCATAACTCTCATTCTGCCTAGAGTATTTCTTCATAAAATCATAGCAGGATCACTTGTCGAAGGGCCCATCAACATTCACCAGTCAGCTTTGTCAAACGCCGCTTCCCGCATCAGCCTGGATACTAGGATTTCTAGAGAATCGGAGTTCTGAAAGCAAATCGTAAAGAGTATAGAGACGCGTGAATCTCGTGAAGTGGCAAGTCTCACCGTTCTCGCTGATTAGATTTCAGTGACGTTCTCAAGCAAATTCGAATACCGCCGTAGATTACGAGGTTTGAGTTATGATGATTAGAGAGCCTTATCGACACAGCTGCTTGTGAACTTGCGAATTACGAATCTCGTGGAGATGATAGAGGATAAATGATACTCCGTAAGTGATAAGAGTGCTCACATGTCAACTTTAACTTTACACAAGGATATAGGGAAGTAGAGAATGTCGATAAGCTGAGAGCTGAGAATGAGACCCTAAAACCTAAAATATTGCTAAGTACTAAAAAGCTATATTGCTATTCAACGGGCAGAACGTAAAACACAAAAAGGTCTATGATGTTGATTGTAACCTCCTGTAAACTCTTCGGTAAACATGTCACAAGTCCCAACCTCAGCAACAAGAATCAAGAATGGCCTTATGCGTTTAAGGCTTGTGCGGAAATCATTAATCATTATTGATTATTTTTGGTTACTGATTACTGGTCACTCGTCACTCGTCACTCGTCACTCGTCACTCGTCACTCACCACTCACCACCCGTCAGCACAAAGCACAAAAGCCGTCACACGTCACAGGACGTGGGCGGTGGGAGGCGTAGATCGGAGATCACAAAGCTGGCTTTTCTAGACCGTGATATCACTATAATGGACAAGGACTTGCTAATCTTTCAACTGAACGCCTTTCTGCACTCGACCGGGCAAGCCTTCCGTACTGCGCCCACTGCGTGATACTTCTCATGCCGCAAAACGAACTTTGTTCGTTAATTAATCAAGTTAGTCTAAACACAAAAGACTATTTTATGTATTAGTCAAACAATACGTTCCTGTTAAAGCAGCAAGGTCACTGGATTTTCAATATGCCCTTTGAAAGCAGCCAGCCATTGAGCTCCCACTGCACCGTCAACCACTCGGTGGTCGCAAGACAAGGTGGCGGTCAAGACTTCACTTTCTTGATAAATCGTGTCTGGATCATTTGACGGCACGATACGAGTTTCTAGAGCCCCTACTGCCAAGGCACATGCTTGCGGTTCACGAATGATGGGGGCACACGCCTTAATGCCATACATCCCGAGATTGAGGAAAGTGAATGTGCCCACTCCATTCGTTATTGGAGCAAAGGCATCTGAATTGGGATCCAAAGCTGACACAGCCGTTGCCAGTTCCTTGGAGATTGCCTTCAATCCAAGTCGGCCCACATCACTCAATACCGGGGTGTATAACTCATCACCATTTCCCACCACAACATTCATATCCACAGCATCGTACACGCGAACGAAATCTCCCATCCATGCCGCGTTAACCGTGGGGACCGCCTGCATCGATAAGGCCGCCGACTTGATGAGCAGCTCGTAAACACCGATTTCCGGCATTCCCAGCGAGTCGCGCAACTTTAACAATTCATCACAGTTAATATCTACCGTTAAATAGTAGTGCGGAACGTTGCGTTTGGATTGTGCAAGACGCGCGGCCACTTCTTTAGAGGAATCACTGAGTGGGTAGTCGGTAAATCCGTCACCGAATGTCGGTGTGGCTGTAGCTACTGCCACCGCGCCTGGAGCTTCCGTAGGTGGGGCCGTTTCTGCTGCTACAGCTGCAGAAGGAACAAACTCGTGTACATCTGCAGCAAGAATGCGACCTCCGGGCCCTGTGCCAGGAATGGCCGCCAAATCATATCCGAGTTCTTTGGCCACTTTGTAAGCTTTCGGCGATGCCACGATGCGATCTCCACGTGCCGACGGAATCGCTGAAACTGCTGCAGGTGTTGATGGCGGCGGTGTTACCGCTGTGGGAGAACTTATGGGTGCAGCAGGTAATGGTGCCGAGGACGCCGCTGGGGGCGTTGCTGTTTTAGTAGTGCCTAGTGAAAATGTCTGAAATGCCGCCACATCGTCCGCACTGTCGACTGTAACCATAATGGGTTCTCCGACTTTAATATCTCCCCCGCCTGCTTGTACTAAGATTTTAGCCAGAACACCATCGTCTTGTGCTTCAAAGTCTACCGTGGCCTTGTCCGTTTCAACACTGCAAAATACATCACCGGCGGCGAACAAGTCTCCTTCTTTGAGATTCCAAGAAGCAATGGAACCCGATTCCATGGTCTAGTTTTTGTGTTGATTGTGTTTGTTGCATACGATGAAACATGATTGAGTGTTAGAAGTGAAGCAAAGGAAAGAACAATCAAAGCGAAGGAAATATTTGGTTAGCGCACATGTTTCGGCTCGAACTTGCTCATTCTTTCTTTCTTTTTTTCTTTCGGTTGATTACCTCAAGAAGACTTACCGGTGACAAACTAGGAAGCCCAACGACATGATGGGGCGGTAAACTCGAGAATGATCGAAGGAGAATGGACTGCTGATAGCGTGTGAAGACAGCACTATGCTTCCGTAACAAATAGCGAGTCAAAAGAGATGCTGTCGTCATATTTGCTGAGGCGATCGCTTAAATGAGTGATGCACTAAACAATGATTGAAGGATGAAAGGGATTCTCTGAAAGCAGAGAAAGCGTCGACGATAATACAAAAGGAAATGAACAAACGTAATAGGTCGAGGTGTTGTTCATAGTTCATTCAACAAACTTCGACCTTTTCTCGTCGTCGTTCATCGCATCGGGATAAGAAAAGAACGGACGCATGGCGGACGCGCGAAAGATTTCTCATTATTTCTCCATACTCCATTCTCATGCTCCATGGTCTCCATATCATGACTCAATCCAGTCGTGCCGAAATACGGAAAACAGTTTTGCACTGTATCAGTATTCTATGATGTCATTGTGTCAGTAGTTATTACATTCATTCTCATTTCCTTTGTTCACTCATCGTACCTGGTAATCATTGATCACTCGTTTATTCATAACAAATTACACAATGAAAACCAAGAGGATCTTCTCAATTTACGTGATAATAGGCTTCACGGTTCCTTATGCTTCCGCGCTCGTAACATCTTCATCGCCGTCGACATCTCCATCAACATCTCATTTATCACTTGCTTCTCTTTCTTCATCCACCTCTTTTACACGATTTCTTCCTCATTCGGCATCGCGCACTCGGGGATCAATTCAATATTACCTGCAGAAGCACTATAATGTCTCCTGTCCTGCACAAATTGTACAACACAATGCGTTTGCGTCGACCTTGACATACGAACTGTCATTCACGGCCATCGAATGGGAGTATTTGACAGTTCGTTTACAACTGCACGTAGAAGAGACTTGTGCAGAGGGATGCTTTTAAGAATTCAAGTTGAACCGGCGTGGACAGAATGTTGGGTCCATCAAGCTTTGCGAGACATCGAATACGGCCTGTTAGCGACACCACGGCTCTTGCGACGACAAATGATCTTTTCAGTACACAATTGCACTCAGTATGACACCACAATCACAGCAACGAACGTAACAGCATTCACATGGAGGGATTTTTGTTGGAATCATGGCGGTGGTTTACCTTTACCGCTGCCTCCATTAGTCGGGAAAGAAACACGGCTGATTCTCCCACCGGGTCTGGTCGAGCGCATTCACTCCATAAACAGTAAAGAAGTTTACTATCAACTCGACAATCCGGGTTGGCCGTCCTTTTACCCGGTCTACACATACATTGGGCGCGTACGATTTCTGCCCCGTCGAACGAATCTTCGGAATGCACTGCCAGATTCCATTCTTCTCGATTGGCAAGTACAAGTACGGCCGTATCCTGGAACGAGGCGATTCGTGGAGTGGTTTGTCGAAGCTATTGTGGTGACACTAACACGCAACTTATACATCCATTGCACCGAGCCGGGGTCAGTCATCAACGTATGGGCGCCGATTGGACGTTCCGGCGCGTTTTGGACGTTGCGTAAGGATTCTTGGTTGGGCGGAGTCTGGGAGGCGCGACGAACTGATCAACGTGCTCCTTGGCTACAAATCATAGATCTATGGCGTCCATGGACGTGGGGGCGGTCGCTCGATTTACTCCAAACAAATGCGTCTACTACATGGACGGATGGGTTCTTTCACGATTGATTTAGGAAAATGGAAATTCTTGTGTTGTGCTTTAGGACAGTTACGGGAACCACAACACAAACACGCGACTGTACAGTCCTCTTCGAGGATCGAAAGTTGAAATTGCAGAGTACCTCGCTCGCGACACAAGATTTCAGATATTGATCCCGTGAGACCGGTATTCGTCAATACCAGTTCTTCGAGTTGTGTGCATTCATCAAGTTCGGCTGGTACCAGTATTGTTCCAGAGAGTGCATTGTCATTGAAACGAAGAACACGCAGAGTATCACACGCCAGGCGGATGTCCTCGGTTAAGACACCGCGAAATTGACCTCCACTTAGGTCCAGAGTCTGCAGGTCGGGTATAGGAAAAAATTCTGGAGGAATTTCTCCTTCTGTGCTTGTCGCATGCAAATCTAGTGCCTCCAGGGAACTCATGTTACTGATCGTGGCCAGTATCGTGCCGTACAATGCTTCATTTGCTCCTAGTAGTAATTCTCTTTGGTTCGAATTGGAGAACAGACTTTATAGGGACTTACCCGTGCAAAGGATTTCGTTATACCCATAGCGTTTCTGATAAGATCATTCATAAAGCGTTAGCTGCTTTTGGTCCTTTGCATAGTCTGATTCTCAATGCCATGACCACGTACCGAGAAGAGGTAATACCCCCAATAAGGATGGAATTGCTCCAGTAATGTCGTTTGAGTCCACGTGAAATACTTGCACGTTTCCAACTTTGCCAGTACATTAGGTAAAGAGCCTGTCAGATTGTTCGAACGGACGTTGAAAACTTCCAAGAAGGGATGGATTGTATCTAGCTCAGATGAAATCGTTCCAGTTAGCACATTGTTCTCCACATTCAGAATACGCAACTGAGTAGACACCTCGAATGCATCCAGAGATCCCTGGATATCCATGTTAGTAGCTAGAAACTCTTCCAAGTAGGTGAAGAGACGTAGTTCTGGACGAAATTCGCCATCAAGACGAATACGACTAACATGCAAATCGATGAGGCTGTCAGAGTCCACAGTGGAAACCCTAGCGGATTCTATAGTTGAGGATTGTTAATAAATCATTCGAGAGAAACTCGTTCATACGCGCCAAAGTGCCATGACGCATACCGGCTAATAATCGAATTCAGAACGAACTGATATACGTACCGAAATCCAACCGAATTATTGCTCCTGTCGCATCACAAAAACTCCAATCCATTGACATTCCAAAACATCTTGATTGAGCCAATTTCTGGGCCTTCCCTCTCCACATGCCTTCCATCGCTCTCCTCCTATCGCAAAATAGAAGACCGCCAGTACCAGGTAGATGTCGTTGCCGAAACTCATTATACTTGCTCTCGGGTGTCCACCATGACGCTGCTTTGGCTTGCGGTGAATGTTTGTTGACTAAGGCAGTCTCATCCGATTTATTGTTCTGACCGAGCCAATCAACTTGTTCACGTGGACGGCAAGGTCGGTGCGAAAAGACCTTCTACAGACTGATTTTCCGGACGAAGAAAGAAGAAGGTACAAAACGACGACCACAACAGCACCAACAAGAATAAGCGTCCATCAAGCAGAAATCCATTTTCTCGGTTAATTCGTAACGTCCGTTTCTTCTGATTCAGAAAGGACGACTGCAGCAGCCCCAGAGTCTACCAATACCGGTGTCTCTACAGTAGCTACGGGCTACGGGCTCTTCGAATGTTTCCGTGAAGTCGGATGCGTCTCCGATCGGCACAGGATGTGCCGGAATGTCGTGACGTAGGTCCTGTCTTGGCCCGTCTGTGCATTCCTGCGACTCGAAATGCACCCGGATGAAAAGATGGATCGCTACTTAGCGCAACGGACCTGCTATTTTTACTTCGAAGAACGGGTGTGCAAAACAAAGATGGGTTATCACCACTCACTGTCTCAGCAGAAAATAAGCGTCGAAATCAGTGTCGTCTTCAGCGTCCCCTGCCTTTGCTTCCTCGGCAATTGACGTCGATATTGTCCTGTTTGATTCATCTTTGATAACCTTGATGAATGAAGCAGCCCTTTGCTCGTCTCCATGACAAAGTGTAATAAAGACATACGTCAAGGCTTGTTGAACAAAATAAGAACAAAATACTACGGTAGCTTTTCGGTGGCAGAATACAAAGTACAAAAGCAACTGAGAAAATGAAAGAGTGAAGAATGAAGAATGAAGTTTGACCGGATCTGCCTCGTTTGAATTGACCGCCTTCGTCTCCCACATAAAATTGCAGTGTCATTCGTCTTCAGGGGGTCATTACGTGTTACTCCGGGGTATTTGATTTTTCGGGACTGAAATAGCATCGAGTCATAGCACTTTGAACAAAGAGGTTATAGGACGCAAGCTCGCGAATTCCATTGTTTTTAACTACTTGTTTCTTATTTGACATTATAACTATAAAAACGTGCTGCCAATCCTAACTCTCTAAAGTGATCAAAATAGAAATCCAAATGGTCCTCCTTGCTCTTGTGTCGCGCACTGAAGACCCGATTTCGCACAAAAACGTCACATCTGCGACCGTCACATTCAATGTTCGTGCGCTAGTTATCAGCTGCACTAAAGTTCAATGAATCGAATTGTTCCTCAAAAGAGGGACATCATTCCATTCCAACTCATCTTGGGAATTAAAATGATCCGTCAAAGTTGTTACGGCGGACTGATCATCAGCCTCCGAATCTACCAATGGCGCAAGAGGCGCCGGAGGAGCCGCCATTTCCATGTCAGACTTTGCAGTAGTTCTTTCACGAAGAGGAGACACGATACGCTGAACTCCGTCCCATGTCTGATGGATGTGCTCGATCGGAAATCCTCCAGACGGAAGAGACATTCCCTGCCCCGTGTAAGTCACATCACGACTGCTGGTGCACTCTGTGAAAGACGAGAATGGTACTGGCTGCATGCCCATAGACCCTCCAGTGATTTGAAACTGCTGCAAGCCTTGAGGATAGAGTGCCGATGTCGCACTCAACAATGTCGGGTCCGACAATGGTTGCCAGGCCAGCACCTGTGTGAAGTTCGGACCCTGCGGAAATAATAGCTGGGGCGCCGTTGGGTTGGTACACATTGTGGGCATTACGCCGCTACTGACTTGTCGATGAAGAGTATTCCCCATTTGGGAACCAAAGATATGCGGAGATCCCTGCAATACTTGAGACGGAATCATCGTTGCGTTCTCAGGCTGATACAAAATCTGAACGTTCGGGGGCGGAAGAAACATTATCGTAGTCTGTCCGGAATCGTTGCTTTGCATCGACATGGAGACTCGACGAATCGTCGTTTGCCCGACTTGACTGTTTCCCTGGAGCTGCTGCGGCTGAGCAGATGTGAGGACTCCCATGGACGGATGGGTCGCGAACAGGTTCTTGTTTGCACGTTGCAAATGGAGCAGAGAGTTGTCTTGTTGATGGGTGAATGGCAAGCTGCAGCAACTCTTGGCGCTCAGTTGCAGATGCTTCCAAATGGCGAGTTCCCGATCAAACTTGATCTTCTCGATATGAGCGCGCTGCATGAAGAGTGTTTTCAGCGATGGTGAAATGCACTTCCATTTGCTGGCAATAACAGTCGCCAGACCTTTGAAACCCATCTTTACGCTCGGTTCTTGGGGATTCTTTGTCTTGGTGAGATCCTTGGAATCACTTCGATCGATTACGAGCGTTGCGAGATCCTGGCTATTTAAGGTGTCGATACTCGATAATTTGCGATCCCCGGCCTGAATGCGAGCGCGCGCTAGTTGAAAGAAGATGTTGTAAGCGCTGAGAGGACGCTTGGGACGCCCGTCTGATTTCTTTCTTTTCTTTCTAGCGGAAACTTTTTCATCGTGAGAAAAGGAGGTTTGATTGTTCAAAATGGGGTCGATGGGTGAGACCGGATGCGACGTCATGATGAATGGCGAAGAAAGATTCATGCAAATGCGGAAAGCTATCTCTTTCGTCTTCGTTGCAGTGGACAAGCGGGGATGAGGAAATTCAAGCACGGCTTCTTCTGAAATGAATTGTCTTTTAACTAGGTTGACTTCTTTCAATAAAACCACACGCGTTTGAAAAATGAAAGGATGTGAAATTGACGATTTCAACGAAAATGAGATAGATTACTTCGCCCGTAATTATTTGACATAATACGTTCCTCTGACTTGGGCTGATGCTTCACTTTCTCTTGTCTCTCCGTTCGCGCTTCTTGGTCCGTGGCAATGTACTACTTTAACATTAAGTCGCCAGGAAGACCTGGGACTTGCTCGATCGCACCCCGTCCTACAGTAACCTAGATGAACAGGTACAATGATAACAAGGGAACAGTTTGAACTAGAAAGTAGAAATTGAGAACGAAACTGCTTGAATTTTTTGCGGAGGTTCCGTACCATTGTACCATCGATAAAAGCTTAAATGTTCTCGTTACTTAGGTTGGTTCCCTAATCACTACACTTTTCCTTATGGGGTTTTCACTTTTCACCAGTACATGAAGTGGACGATTCATGACCTGTTCCTTGTTAATTCAAGATTAGTCGACCGCAGACGATACCTGGTACACGATACTTGCTCCATGCCCCAAGTGGCGGAGACCAAAGACATGAGACATAGCGGAGGGCGGCGACCTCGCACCACAGAAGACAACAGACACGTTCAAGGGTCAAGGGTCAAGGGTCAAGACAGCGAACAGTGGAAGATATTATGGCGTGATGAGGTAATTGTACCTACTCCTAGTAGGAAGTACCGTAGTGGAAACTGGAAAGCTTACCGTTGGGTAAAAAAATCTTGGACCAGATACCAGATACCATTTACATGTACTTGAGAACAAAAACCCAAGACCAAAGTTGTTGGTTGTTGCTAAACGGTGAACGGTGAACGAATTGGCAATTGGCCTCTAGCGACACGTCCCGTTAAAATTCTGCGTCTTCGTGGATGCCACGTAGGATTCTGTACTGGACGCAGAATTTTAACATCCTATCATTTTTAAGGTACTACGTACGAGAGAACAGTGAACACACTAAATGACTTACGACGCGTCAGGGGTCACGGGTGAAAGGTGAAAGTGATAGGGACCTCTCTCTACCAGGTAGTATGTTCTTGTTCTCGTTTGTTTCTTGGGATTTCGGTTCATGACTTCTTCCAAAACTGCACAGAGAACGAATAATGTCGAATGTCGAACGGAACCTATAGCCGGTAGCCGTTATCTTTCGGATGTCGGCGAAGTCGCTTTCAGTCCTAAACCTAAAAAGTGTGTGACTGGTTTGTTGACTCGGGATTGCGTTGGGTTGATCGTAGTACAGCAGACGTGGTTCGCATGACATAACTATCTTATGGAACAAATTAAAAGTGAAAAGCTTTTCAGTAGTGGATTAATTGCTACGTAGTAATTACCTTCTGCCAGGTGACAGTGACAGCGTGGCAGGTGGCAGCCAATAGCCAATAAAATGAAAAAAATTGCGATGTTCGAAGATCGAGATACCTGGTACCGGTACCTGGTAATGATGATTCGCCACTCGCCACTCACATGACGACTCACTCATCCCAGTCCCCCCTCTCCCTCCCGTTCATCTGTAGGAAAAAATAGGGTCTTAATTTTGTGGCCATTCTAATAATAGTGCCACATGAGCTCTGAGAGCTGCTGATTTGAAAAACTGTAAAATGAATGCCATTTAGCTAGACTTAAAATTTTTTCGGAGTTGGTGAACATTGGTGTTTTTGTGGCTTCAAAAGCAAAAAGGTCCTCCGCCAGCATTTGCAAGTTGAGGGTAAGTGAAAATCTCTCAGACTTCTGCCAAATAGCTGGTAGTCAGAAAAAGGTTAACTCCAGAAAAATGGTTTTGCCGAGTTGCAACATTGATAAATTTCCCAAGGGGGCTACTTGAATTTACGTCGACATTCGAAGCGCTGCATCTTTCCTTCTTGTTACATTTGGAGCACGAACTGTTGACAAATATCGCTCATTGGTATCACGCTGCTATGTCGTTGGAAGTTACGCTCTCTAGCATTGGTGCAAACCAGAGCCGTATATTGATAAAGGCGACATCATTCCGAGAAACTTCCCTACCTAGAGTACGTAAACGTACGTCGACTTGGAAACATTGCATCTATTGTCTTTTCATGTTCAGCGTTCCAATCACTTTCGAATCCTACGTATTGTCTCTATGAAGGTATAGAATGGAATGTAACGATGACATTTGTCGCTGCCGGAGCCGAGAAACGAGAAATGATGTTGTCGAATTCGATAAGGTCCGGCTATGGTACCTGCATCGATAAAATTCCTACGAACCAACGTGAATTTCACGTAGACTATTATTTGGAGCGTTGTGTCTTCGCTCTTTTCATTGTATTGATTTCAAATTGATTGTGATCATCTTTATTAGTTAGTTCGAGTGGCTATTGTCATAGAATGGTATTGTTGGCAATAGCGAAAAATGACACAATATCCGGGTTCTCCATGATGAGGCGCCGCTTTTCAAGCGACCTTCTTTTAGCATATTGCATACACAACACACAAACAAGCTTTATGTACAAAGTATTTAGCCAGCAAAGAAAGAACAACCGTACAAATCAAAGAATAATCAAAGAATGAATTTTTTGAAGATTTTAGTTTTCGGTTTGTTCATCAGATCGTCGTTGGGGTTTTTATTGCTTTCCCAATCGACGATGCCAACAACACTCCTGCACGCCAACCATTTGCCGACGCCGGAAGAATCGGCGCGTGCGTTATCTGATTATATGGCGAAAGCACACGAGGACAAATTGAAAGCCATAGCACAATGCGAGAAGAAGTATCAGGCAGAAATTGCAGAGCTCAAAGACAAAATTGCACAGCTCGAGCAGAACAAACTTGTTGCCATTTCCAGTGAGGACGACTCGTTTCTTTTCCCAGTTACCAACAAGGCCATGACGGAAAAGATAGCTGCCTACCGAAGCTTCATTACGAAATATATTGTCAGTGCACAAGAAGATAAAAGAAGGGCGGTCGCAGAAGCAGAAAAGAAAGTGAGAGAGTATTACGAAGAGAAGCTCCGACAAAAGGAGCTAGACGCTAGCGCAAAAGTCACAGAAAAGAATTTTGCTTAAAGAAAACTCGCAAGTGAATTGTCATTAGTCAAGCTTTTACTCGATTAGAATTATGCGACATTTTGGTCGTTATGCAGCAGGAATATGTTTTCGTTTAGCAATTTCCAGGACAGTCTCTGAGTATGTAGCGAGAGCTTGGTCAATAGTCTTCCACAGAACAGCTTCTGCCTTGGCAATTTCTGGATCGTGACTTATTTTATCGCGACAAGGGAGAGTCACTGTTTGATGCGGCGTTCCCAAAGAGAAACGGGGCTGTGTTTCGTCCGCCCCAGACTGGTGAGGTGCTCGAGATATCGATTCGCTGGACGAGCGTAGCTGTTCGGAACAAGAGTTGAGATTCTGAAAGTAGTCCTTCCAGGCATGTGATTGTACCTTGTGAACTTCTTCTAGCATGACACGGTAGCGTTTCTCGTACTCTGCAGAAGAAATTCGCTGTCCATTTGATAAACAGAAGTACTTCATTCCGCCTCTTCCCTTTTCACCTCGCGCGTCGAGAATCTTTTCCGCCAACCTGGATTGATTTGATTTGTATTCATCCATCTGTTTCAACTGGGGACCCAAGCGCTGGTATATCGCTGCTTTGTCAGGGGCCTGATACGGAAGGAGTGGGTCGACGGTCGGCGAAGACAAAACATACCCCGTTAGTTCTTCGATATCCTTTTTTGCGCTTTTTGCTTCATTCGATGTGTAGGAATGGACGAGACTTTGCGCGTGCTGCAATGTTATCGCCATAGAATCCAGTTGGGAGGGAGGAATGTAAACAAATGGTGAATCTTCCAACAGCATTGTATTGCTGTTGGGCAGCTCCTCAGGATTCAGATTGTTGCGAGATCGTTTCGGCGCCCGGGGAGCGATATCGAGGTTCAAAACCTCTCCCGTTAGTCTACTGTTTTGTTTCATGAGTGTACTCTGATCCTTCACAATGATAGATAACGGAATATGACACAAACTTTGACGTGATGGCTTGGTCGCAACTTTTTCGAAGCGAACGGTGCTTTCTCCGTTCTTGAAAGAGCTGTGATGTGTCAAATCCTGTAAGGGAGCTGAAAGTCTTCGCCGGCGGTTTCCGGGGAAAGCATTCCACTTGGAAGTGACATCTTGTAACGGAGAAGAGGAATGTTCGGATGATAGTGTTTGTTGGAAAGGAATATCTGCATGTGGAGTTCGTTCGACCGTGTTGGAAGCATTTTCGTCGCTCAAAGACGGCACCGACGGGAAGATATCTGAAAGTTGACGTATTGGTTGCTTGACTTCCATTGTAAAATCTGGGTGTAGATGAAATGCTGGAAATGGGTAAGTTGAAAGGAATGGTTGGAATGACGCGAGGACCAAGACGAAGACGCACACAAATAATGAAGTAAAATGAAGAAAAGCATTCGGGTCGCTGAACTGAGAACACGCACAAGAAAACCCTGACATAGACCACAAACCAGGCGGGCGTACCATTATTTAGTAAAGACGATTGATAATTAAATGCAAGGAAAAATACTTAAAAGAAAAACTTTTATCAATCCGTTTTAGTATACTATTGAGACTATACTTAGTATGCCGCGCTTCTTTTATGAATATCGGCGGGCGCGCTTGTGCGACGTCATCATTGAGGATTGGACTTGCGTGGACGGCGGGAAGACGTGTTTTTCGAAGATGCCTGCAAGCATCCGATGACGCTGACGCCCTTGCCATTGTAATGAATGCTATCAATCACTGCACTCACCATAATTTTACTCGCAACGCTACTTTCTCATGATCTGTGTAAGATACTGGTTATTCCTAGCTTTTTCCGTACGCGCATTTCGGGCCGAAGCCACCAGCAGATGGGGCTTATTCCGCAAGCAATATACTCCGCTACTCTTTTTTTACGGTGCCTAAAGGCATGATTTCGGAATGTGACGCGATGGAACGCGCCGTGTGCGCACTCGAAAGGGATATAGGTATTCGTGTAGAACGGCTCGACTTGTTGCGTCAGCCAGAAACAGAAGCCATTTTGGGATTATTAACGCAAAAGACGCCTCCCTTCTTGTATCACCGCGAGTCCGGACAAAGTCTACATGTACCAACAGGAGGCAATGCAATTGATATGATCCGCTTGCGTGCGTGGGCAAAGGAAGAATGTTGTCTTCCCCATCGGGTGCTCGTGGGAGTGTTTCTGGCATTGCCAGTCGGGCACCCACTGCGGCTCGTCAACAGCGAGAATTGGAAGAAGAGGAAGACATGATTGAGAATATGTCCTTGACGCCAACACAACTGGAAGGAAAACAGAAAATGAAAGAAAGAACAAGAGAGAGGAACCGCAAGAAACCTTGATAGTCGAGTGTTGAGGGAAGTCAAGCTTGTCATACGGATTGTCGATGAGAAAGGTCGACGCCATGTCGCTCTACGATACATGTAACTCATGATTGACTTTACTACATAACAATTATCTTAAGCATCATGTGTAATAGACGTCAATAGACGTCTCGCTTGTTTACATCAGAACTCCGTTGAGGTTGAGCTGCGAAATGATTTTCGTCCTTAAATTTTAAGGTTACTCCGTGAGGTTACTCAGTGTGGTTATAATCTCCTTTTCTCTATCCTTACTGCAGATACCTTGAAACCGCAACAAAACGGCCGCCAGCAAAATATGATGCGATGATATGTTCGTCCCTAATTGTTATCGAAAGGAAGAAATACCTTTCACTACTTTACGGCAAGAACATCTCAGCAGGCTCGAAACACAGAACATCATGATGATGCAAGTCCTCCGCGCTCCGGCAATCGCGCGTTACGCTGTTCGTAGCAACTTCCTGAGACACTTTTCGACAGTACAAAAGCTTGCAGATTCTAGTGCCGTCGAAGATTTTCGTAACCTCAACAGCAAAGCCGTCATGTATTTTACTGCTTCTTGGTGCGGGCGTGAGTAACCTAATTTCAATATAAAAGTTGCGTTCTCGCAAAGCCACCTCACGGTGTGACTGTCTTCTTCTGTACGTTCGCAGCTTGCAAAGCCATCTCACCCATGTATCAAGAAATGGCTACAAAGTATACGGACATTGCTTTCGGTAAAATAGATATTGATGAGAATGCTGACTCGTCGATGGAGTACGAAATATCGGCGGTACGTTTTTTGTGAGAATTCGTCAGGTGTGCTATTGTTTGTCGATAAATCATTCTGATATACTGACATCGCTTCGTTCCTACTGGTAACACATAAGGTCCCTACCTTCATTTTCTTTGAAGACAACAAAGCTATAGCTCTTGTGCGTGGTGCTGATGTCAAAGGTTTGCAAAGTAATTTGGATCTATTGCAAAATTCAAAGTAAGGATCTTTCTCGGGGTTCAGAAAGAAGCCCAACAAACGAGCAACATTTATTCGGATAAGAACAAGAATAAAGTAATTTTATGCGTTTTCTCAGAGAGAGGATAAAGGTGAATTTGTGGGAGTGTATTTATGTCCTGTTTTGAAAGGTTCAAAATCATGGTGTGTTGCTCAGCTCTCGTTTGCTGCAAGCATTCTATTTTGTCACACTTCGATACACGCGGCCCCAACCGGGAAACAACATGGTATCCATCACAATGTGAACTCCACACTTCACAAGCTTCCGGATAATTCCATTCCGGTGAAACGCCGCCAAATCTTTGTTTCGACCAATTTTACTACGACCATGCAACTCCAGTAACAAACTCACGTGTAGCTGATGCTCTTCTACAGCGTGGCATAGCGATTGCCAATCATTGTTCAAAATAGCGTATTCGGCTCCTTCCACATCCATTTTGATGATCAAATGAGAGTCATTTGTCATCAAGACGGTTTCTCCTTCAATAGTGTCGACAGACTGATTCCGCGGACAACCACCGTCGATTTGTCCGTATGTTTACTGCGTTTGCTCTTTTCAGCCAATATAGAAGATCCTTGTCCAGAATTGCCTTCCACAAACATTTCAATGGGTCCATCGCGGTCCGTAATAACAGTATCCGTATAAAAGGCTACACTTCGCAAGGGGCAAGGTGTCGTTTGCATCGTTCGCGATGCAAGACGCTGGAGAGGCACTGTTAAAGCTGGATTGCCCTAGCTGAAGATGTCAGTTTCCGTCCCATCTCATCTTGCTTCAAACATAAAAATTTACATACCTCCACTCCAAAGTAACAATAATCCTCGGGGCGCGTTTGATGCGTCGCTTCGCGCATGCGAGAATCCGCCCAATCGTGAATTCCTTCCCAGTGGGCTGCGTTGATAAACTTTCCAAACCGTTTACTCCAACGGCTCCTTGGTGGTGGATCAACAACACTAGTATAACTTTTTACCATATAACCCGTGTCCAGGTGAAATGACGAGGGGCAGGGGAGATGGTAAAACCCGGCATTGACGAATTTGTAGACAGTATCCCCAATGTTGACTCCCAAATCCCAGAATACCCGCCGACATGGTTGTATTGAGACGTTGTGGGGAATAATAGGAGACTCTTCTGGCTGGAAAACTGCCTTGAGTCCTCGAAGATAATGGCTATTGTCAGCGTGACGACACAGCGTTTCCAACTGAGCGCGCTGTTCGGCAACAACAAGCGCATTTCGGAGACTAGTTTCATCATCGAACGGTTCACTTTTATGTGAACTGCGCATTAATGATGATCGATCCTTCATTTTAGTAAGAATTGTGGTGGAATCTATGGCCTGTGTTGCAAGACGGGACGGTTCCTCCCAATTCATATTGACCACACAGGTGAGAATGACCAAAACAACCACCATGCACCGTAACGTCCCTATTTGGTGAGCTCTTCTCGTATCGACAGCCATGGGCTTACGCAGACGCTGCAGCATGATGACCAATGCGTTTTAAGGTCAACAACAATGATTTGCCCGATGGAGTGGTCCGGTTTTGCCAATGAAAAAAGAAGAAAAGATCAAAAGTGCCGATCCTTGATGGTTGATGGTCGTCTGTCGTGTGAAACGTTCATTTAGTACGTCAAAGTCAGATTTACGTCACTTTTGGCACTTTATTGGTAATCGGAGTTGACAGCCAGTATACGTAGTTTAAATACCGTAGTAGTTTCCTTTCTGTTTTTTTGATATTGATTGTACGATTGTCGAGACTACTGTTTACTCTCTCTGACGTCTTTACCAGGTACCGGTACCTCTGACGTCCGACCAGAAATCCGGGACTCCCAACAGTACATTAATCGCTATATAACCTGTAAGTTCAAAATTTGAATTTTTCACTCCTCATTTCCGAGCCAAGCTCCAAGTTCCTCGTCCAGTCGTCCGCACCTCTGTCCTCCACCCAAAATAGAACCAAAGGAATCGGATCCGCGCTTTCACATCACACGTCAAAATAAACGAAGAGCGAGGGCGTTAGACTTGAACATTCATTTTGGTGATGGGTACAAATTTCCGTTGCTGGTCAGCCTGTAGTTTGTTGCGGAGTGGAAGGATGAATGAACCTAGAGCTGAAGCATCGCTCTACTTCGCTGTGTCTTGGCTTGCGAGAAATTTTTCCTAGTCCACGTTCAGGAAAACGTAAGTCTAGCCGCGAATTCGGTGAACCTTTGAAGATTTCAACCGCAAAACTGTTAATTGAACGAAGACGAGAGTAGCTGTAATGAGGAATTATTATCAATGGGAATCTCTCCGAACAAAATATGATGGATTCGATTATATCATCTCCATATCATTCATGGATTCTGAACACTACTTGTATCATCTTCATCGTTTGGTGCATCGTGTGTATTTGATTATCTCACAAATAATTTCCACTTATAAAACCTTGTCTCTTTGCAGTCCATTGAGTCTTATGAAAAGGTACAAGACTGGCTCGGACTTGAGTTCGTCGGTTTTTTTCTGCTCGGCCTATTTCGTTCTGTTTCCAGTCGAGCCGCAAAGGCCACGGAAATCGATTGGGAATGTGTCCGGGGAGGAGGACTCGTTGACTGACATGAGTCCTTGCTAATCGTAAAGGTGGATCGCCGCACACTGCTGAATTGCGTCTATGCGTATCTTTTCATACTTTTCGAAGATCGACGATAATAGTGACCATTCGTTCATGCAATATACTTTTCTTTTGCCATCGATGGCGACGCTGGTGTTTCCAAGCTATAAATAGCTTTCAATGATTTAGAAGATAGTTCGTTTGAGTAACGATTGCATTGAATAACTCGGCGCGCTACGATCATTGTCCAAGTGATCCACAACAAGTGGTGAACGAAAAAAAATAACATTTTGTATTAGCCGCTGGTATTGCTGAAAGATTCGTTGTAGAGCTCATTTGTTTTGTTATCGCTGAAGACTCGGTTTGGGTTGTGCCCCATAATTTGAAGTTTGCTTCTATATGATCTTCTTTATTGAAGTGAATCACTTGCTTCCTCCACAAACCATAATCTTCGACTCTGTAACATCTAGCTAGCGAGGTACCGGTACCTTACCACCAAATTGATGGATTGATAGACATTCCTTTAGAAACACCGCCAAGTTGTCGACTCGGATTCATGGCACACGAACACTAGGACCCATCGAAACGCGGACAGATCGTCGATACCACGCATCGCAGCAATCTTGACTCAAAATGACAGTCGCAATTCTGAATGCTGAAGCAGTGCGAATCATGGAGCCAAGATGCACAAAGACGAATAAGCGGAGCAGAATCATCAGATAGAGAATTGTGAATGTCTCATGACTCATGACTGAAATCCAGTCGTTGTTGCAGAAATTCAGTAAGTTTACCTGGAAGTGGAAGGTCAAGGAGGTCCGATGGTGACAAAAACGACATCACTACCCGGTGAAGCGAAACACCATGAAGAACCGTTTCTTAGCATAAATTGAACAGATAAACAGCTTATCAAAGACTTTCAAGCCCCTCTTTTGTGTTAAAAGAAAAGAAAATCTACAGCTTGCTCTGTATCGCGTTATCGATCGACTTGCTGTTCTAAAGCATCGCTGATATTTTGTTTTGACTAGCTCCTACGCACCTACAAACTACAAAATAATACAAAGTACTCACCTGTAAAAACATGTTCTTCGTCACAAAAGCACAAACGACGCGACAAGCACACCTCATTCACCAATTTATCCGCTCGCTCGCTTCTTCTCCCGCAACGACGCATCCTTTTGTACGTTCACCTGTTCAGAAATACCCCCTCACTCCGACTCGACACGTTCCTTCTTATATTCCGCGTCCTCCCTACGCACGAACCGGGCGTGTTTCTCCCTTCCGTGTGGCTACATCAAATTGCATTACATACCGAAGATCCCGTCGAGTTGCGGAATGCGGCTCGTTTGGCGCGGCGTGTGCTCGATCTGGCGTGTGCGTCGGTACAGCCCGGCATGACCTCGGATGACATCGATGCAATCGTACACGAGACGATCCTACGACACGGAGCGTATCCGTCTCCTTTGAATTATGAAGGATTTCCAAAATCGGTATGTACATCTATCAATGAAGTTATTTGTCATGGTATTCCGGATCTGCGGCCTTTTCAATACGGCGATGTTGTATCGCTGGACGTCAGTTGCTACTTGCAAGGTGTGCACGGAGATAACTGTGCGACGATTCTAGTCGGGGACGATGAAGAAGGCAGTGATGTACAATTAGCACCCGCTCGTCGATTGATTCAAGCTACAAAAGAAAGTTTGGATGCAGCGATTGCGACTTGTCGTCCGGGGAGTTGCTTGACATCCATCGGAGCTGCAATTCAAGACGTGGCGGATTCGTACGGATATCATTCGGTCGAAAAGTATAGGGGCCACGGTATTGGTACGGAATTTCATTGTGCGCCCTTTGTCAAGCACTTTCGCAATCATGATTACTTGCGCTTGCAGAAAGGAATGGTTTTTACGATTGAACCCATGTTGACGGCAGGATGTGCCGATTGTTTTGAATGGGATGATCAATGGACGGTAGCTACCTCGGATGGTAGTTTAGCAGCGCAATTCGAGCATACAGTCTACATAACCGAAGATGGGGCGGAGATTTTGACGCTTCCAGATGAATAGTTGTCAACTAAATATGCGTGTTTTTCTACATAGCAGAGGAAGGCTTGCTAAAGGCATGACAAAGTCTCTTTTAATGCAACCAGACATAGGAATCATTTTGTAGAATCCTTCTTTCAACTGTGTAGCATACCATTTTATATACTGTAAGAATCCTTCTCTTCCTCGGTCCCAGGTCCTGTACGTCAAAAAGGCGCATCATAGAATAGGTGTCGTGAAACCTAGCTCAGCCGAAGAAGGGTGCCCCTGCGTCTTTTCGGCTAGATTCTTCAAAAATCGTGCGAATTCCACCGCACACCGCAAACCATGCGACGAGATCTGACGGTATTAGAGGATGCTCCGCCCACTCTTGCAAAGTGTCCTTGTCGAAACCAGGGACGAAGGATTCGCGTAACCTTCATACTGATTGTCTTCACAAAAAACATCCTATGCTTGTCGCGTGGTAGTCGGTTGATGCGTGTGAACATGACAAGTCCGGCAGCGTCGATAAATTTCTTTCCATTAGTCGGTGTCTCGAAGAATCTGAAAGGAATCATCATCTGGTGCTTCTTTCGAATGTAGTGAAAAATCCCGCTCACACAATAGTTGCCACGTCTTCTCTTTTCACTGCAACGAAAAACTTGCTCGCAGCTAGCGACATCTTGAAATGTCAAAAGGGAAGGAAATGAGGCGTCCAAAATTCGAGAACACCCAAGATTTTCTCGTCGCATCAAGCGGTTTTGAAGGACGGTTATCGAGCTTCGAATCGGTGGCGAATGAGTACGGCATCTTGAGAAATACTCGAATGAAAATAGGAGATTGCTTCAAAAGGAAACAGCAGCGAAAGAAGAAGGTAGGAAGGGAAGAAGCGATAAGAGAGACGTTCGTCAACTAATGACTAATGAAAATGATGAACGTTACCAGGTAATGAACTGGAAGAAGAAAAAAAGCGAAAAAGACAAGATGGCTCGTGATTATTCTGTCGTTGTGTGGCGTACCGGTACTCAGAATAGTAAGGTTGTTTGTCATTGGTCACACGCTTGGTATCGCCGGTCGCCGGTCAACGGTTACAAACCGTCCATCCATCCGGTCGCAGGAAGAGAAACTCCGCCGACCGCCGACGCGACGGATCGAGACGATGAAACCATCGAGGAGGAAAACAAAACAAATGATTGCATCACATCACACCCACACAAATAATCGAAAGTGAAGATCATATCATTCATGACCCAAGAATGCATGTTATATTCCCATCTTTCTTCTCATAAGAAAACTAACGAAGAATCGACACGCGCTTTAAGATGATACGGCAATGCTTACTGTCGTCACGTCATCCAAAAGCGAAAGCAAATCACCGTCGCATTCTTTCGAAACGACCGCTCGCGGCTTCTAGTAGTAATCACAATCACAATCACAATCGTCACAAAGATAATTCGTCAGATGACAACCAAAGAAACACCTCAAATACAATCACAAATGATGGTGACGATAACAAGCAGAAAGAAATGAATCACATTATGAAAGCATTCTTTCAAAATCGTAACACCGCAACAAATACTTCCGACAAATCAAGTCATCGCCCTTTCCATCACAACAATAACAGAAATCACGATAACCGGAATAAACAAATTCAACAGCAGAATTGGCGGTCTTTGCTGCCCAAGCAACAGCAAAACAATCAGACGCCATCCTTGCAGAAGGATGCGACTCCTCCTTCCTTGACTCAAACGACAAACTCCAACAATACGAATGATTCGATACGGGCCTTTTTTCAAAGTACTTCGGCACGTAAGACGGCTTTGTCGCAGCCACAACAGCAGCCGCCGCATCAACCTTCTTCTTTGTCGAGCAGTCGAGGGAAATTTCCTTGGGATCTCAAGCCGTTACAAAGGCCGTCGACCGACGCGACTACTCCTCGTACTGACTTTGCATCCGTCTTGAACAAATACAAGACGTCTCCTTTGAACATGGAAGAGCAAGCTGAGTCATCTGCTTCAGTCACCGTAACATTACCGCCAAATACGACGACGACATCGTTACCGAGACCCCCGCCGCGTTCCGGAGTCGGATTGGCGGCACCAGCAAACCCACAGCCGTTCACGTCGCCTCTCTCCGAGATGATTCGTAAGATGCAATTGGCTCAGCAGCAGAAGCAGCAACAACAACAGCAGGAAAGTGGAAATGCCAATACAATGAATCCTTTGGCGAATGAACCGCGTTGGAGGACCAGTCCGCTGCGTGCGTTGCGCCATTCGTCCCGATTGAACAATCAGCAGCACTCAAACAACGGCCATAGTAGCAGTGTCAGCAAGGCCAATGATTTTTTGAAAGCTGCCGACTCGGAACAAACACGACGACGCCGCCCACGCAAACGACAACCCATTCAAGTCGTACTGCCTTCCTACAATTTGTCTATTACGGAAACATCTCTCTTGTTTCGACAACCCAAACGTCACATTGAGCGAATCTTGCGACAATTGGGTGTGGGGCAAGTTACCTCACTGGATCGTGAGCTACTGGAGTTGGTGGCGAGTGAATGTTCGCATTTGCAAGTTGTGGATCAACTGCAAGACAAGGATCATGATTCCGATGAGGATGAGGCAATTCGAATGAGTTGGCCGGTGAGACCGCCAGTAGTCACCGTCATGGGACATGTCGATCATGGCAAGACAACTTTAATGGATGCTCTACGGCGGAGAGCACCCGGTAATAAGATGACGACGGGATCTTCGAAAAATAACAGCAGCAAGTCCGAAAAGAAGAAAGGAAAACCAGCCAATGTTGGAGATATCGCTGGTACGGAAGCAGGAGGTATCACTCAAGTCATTACTGCGTTTCAAGTAGCACTTGAAGGTTCAGATGCGGCGGTTACTTTTTTGGATACACCGGGGCACGCTGCGTTTCGGAATATGCGAGAATCGGGTTTGGAAGCCGCTGATGTTATTGTTCTAGTTGTCGCTGCCGAAGATGGACTGGCCGCACAATCTCTGGAGATACTCCGATTCTATAAGAGTCTTCTGGAACAAAATGTAGACATCTCCTTGGTGGTTGCTATGAACAAAATCGATCAACCAGGAATCAATCTTGAAGAATGTCAATATCGTTTAGAAAACCAACTTCTTCAAGAAGGCCTTTTGATTGAAGGAATGCCGCAGACCGATGGAGATTGCTTCGGGTCGCCAGTACCTCTGTATCCCATTTCGGCAAAAGAAGGGACTGGTTTAGATGATCTCATTGAAGGTTTAATTCTTCAAAGTGAAGTAATGGATCTTCGTTCTCCGACGGAAGAACCAGCCAATGGAATCTTGCTTGATGCACGAATTGAGAAGGGGCTGGGGGTTGTAGTGGATGCTATTGTACGAAGTGGCAGTCTGAAGAAGGGCGATGTGGTAGTGAGCGGTGAGCACAAGGGACGAGTGCGAATGTTACAATCGACACAAGGCAACACACAGGTCAGTGAGGCGTCAGCGTCTCAACCCGTGCGTATCATGGGGTTTGACAGTTTGCCGACCGCCGGTGATCTATTCCGCGTCGTGGAATCCGAAGAAATCGCACAAGAAGTAATAGAAAAAGCTGCCGCGTTAAAGGATACTGCGGAAAATAAATCAGCGGTGATAGCAGCTGTTGAAATACAAGGTTCCGGTAAGGACACACTGGATAAAAACTGGCAAAGCAATCTCAAAGAAAAGTATGATATCGAGGAGGCAGATTCTAGCATCATCCGTGTACCAATGGTGCTCAAAGCAAGTGCTGATGGCACTCTTATGGCACTGCAGGAAGCATTACACTCATTAATGGCGACTTCGCAATATAAACTGCGTCTCGATATAGTTCAAATGGCAGTGGGGCCTGTATCGGAGAACGACATGCAACTCGCTAATGAGAGTGGAGCCATGGTACTGGGTTTCGATGTGAAAGTTCCTTCGTTGAACGAAACAGAAGTTCCTGTCTTTCAGAGTAAAGTCATTTATACCTTGCTCGACAGCGTTCGTGATGCTATGGCTAAGCGCTACTTGCCACCTACAATGGTCGAACAAATTCACGGCAAAGCGGATGTACAAGCAGTGTTTTCTATAGGCGGTGTCAAAACTAAGGTCGCCGGGCTGCGCGTGCTTCAGGGACGGCTGCATCGCCAGAAAGTGAACGGGGTTGCGATCCAGTATCGTGTGTTGGGGAAAGACAAAACAGTTAAGGTTGCCAGTGGAAAAATAATTAGCTTGAAGCAATTCAAACAGGACGTAGACGAGGTTGGAAGTGGTCAAGAATGTGGCTTGGCATTGGAAGGATACGATCAATATGAAGACGGCGACATTGTAGAGTGTTTTTCTGTCTCCTCAAAGTATGAATTCAGCTAAGCTTAAAGACGTTAAAGGTTAAATAGCGGATGAATTCATTTTATTTTGAAAAAAATTGCAAAGCAGTTGACATAAATCTAGTGTTTTTCTTTAATTAAGATTCTTCATCGGAGGATGTATCGGCGACAGTGTTGCTCGATTTAAAGACAGAGATGAGAGAACGAACCTCGGCAACACTTGCCGATCCATTTCCGAGATCCAAAGCAGCAAACAATGCGTTGAAGTCTCCATCTGACATGGTTCCCATTTTGCCGGAGTCTACAATGTTTTTTAGCTGTGCCCGACTAATTAGTTCACCGTACTGAGAGAGTTCGTCCTTCATTCCGGCCACCGAAAGTTGGTTGGCGGACTTTCCAATAGTGATTCCTTGAGCCACACGTCGTGCGAAATCCTTTCGTGATCCTTCTTTAGCCGATTTCATTGCGTACATGTGATACGCGGCAAATGCGATGAAAAGGGCTCCAACAGCGATGGCAAACATGCCTACAGCAAAGCCCGCACTCTTTTCGTCGCTGCTCTCCGATATCTGTTCTTTAACTGGCTCACTCTCTCCAGAAGGGGCACTCGCTGGCTGATCAACGGGCGACTCAGCCGGCTCGTCGTCGGGGGTTTCACCTTCAACCAAGACCTTGTAGATAGGAGAGGAGTCTACGATAGTTTCGCAGTTGTCGCATGTACGGCATCGGTGAATGATTTCACGTCCGAGCAACATTTGGGAGGACGAGATGTGGAGAGCCTTCGTAGGACGCAACTGTGGCGTGATTGCATGTCTCAGTGTCTACGTAGCAAAGGATCAATTTCAGCAATCGGTCCATTTGAGTTGTAGAAATCATCATTGGAGCATCGAGCAAGTTCCAGTTGACGGCTTCCGTGCAGGGAGGGGTAGTGAGACCTCCCTTGTATGTGTACACGCCGAAGTCCTGGTTCGTGGGAAGATCGTAAACGTTCACGGCAGAGGTAGCATCCACCATGGCGAGCTCTTCAACAGCACCTGATCCTACGGCCGGGCAAGTGATTTTTTGTTGAACGGCAACAAAGTCGTCTTGCAAACGACGTCCTTCGGGTACTGCGCACGTTGTTTCAGCGGCGTTAGCCACCTTCTCCCAGCCACGAAGGAAGTTCTCAAAAGGGCATGATCGGCGACGTCAGCCCCAGAAGAGATCATCGTTCCGAATACGGCGAAGGACTCGCCGGTCGACTCTGGTGAACAACATGAAGCTCGGCTTCGTAGTAGGCTCCTTCGATAGTGTGTTCCGAAGAGGCATGAACATGAAACTGAAGAGCGTTGAACTCGTTGGGAGTGTGAGGGATCTTCATCGTACCGAAAGAGCAGTTATCACCCTTGACGACTTCAACACCGTTCTTGGTGATGCCGTACTTGAGGTCTTCCCAGGTGCAGTCTCCTCCAGTGAAAGTGTACGCACTCATGTCAGTATCGCATTGTTCCTTGTTGTAGATAGGCACGGGGGATTGCCCATACCCGCTCGTCATGTAGGTGCTTCCGCACTGATTATCTTCGGTATCGACAAAGGCCCAATGATTGGGGCCGAAACCGCTTTCTTCGAAGTAAGTGTAGAATCCTTGGGCGGCGTTAGAGTGCTTTGCGGCGATAGCCGCAAGGAGAACCGAGAACTGAAGCTTCATGGTGAGAAATGAAGAGGAAGGTGAGAGAATAATATTGATGCTGCGAGTAGCAACGACTTGGAGAAAAAAAATGTGCGCCGAATTGCGGATGCACAAGGTAGGGGAGTTGCGTGAATGCATATGTATGTCGTATCTTGGTCAGTGTGACATAATAAGTAGACCTGCAAGAGACCTCGCGGACTTGATGACGTCTGAGGTTGAATTTCGTGGCCGTACGTCAGCCACATGTATCGCCATGAATTTTCGGTTTCTTTACAAATTAAGTCTATACCAAACTAGGAAGATGATACTGACGTCGTGACGTTTCAACTTGAATTTCGGATTGAAGTTTTGCAGCCAATCGGTGTTTAGTGACGTGTTACGATATCTACCAGCAAGCTGTCCATCTTTATCTACGTGAGTTCCACGAAGTTGAAAATGCATGGCGATACATGTGGCTGACGTACGGCCACGAAATTCAACCTCAGACGTCATCAAGTCCGCGAGGTCTCTTGCAGGTCTACTTATTATGTCACACTGACCAAGATACGACATACATATGCATTCACGCAACTCCCCTACCTTGTGCATCCGCAATTCGGCGCACATTTTTTTCTCCAAGTCGTTGCTACTCGCAGCATCAATATTATTCTCTCACCTTCCTCTTCATTTCTCACCATGAAGCTTCAGTTCTCGGCCCTCCTTGCGGCTATCGCCGCAAAGCACTCTAACGCCGCCCAAGGATTCTACACTTACTTCGAAGAAAGCGGTTTCGGCCCCAATCATTGGGCCTTTGTCGATACCGAAGATAATCAGTGCGGAAGCACCTACATGACGAGCGGGTATGGGCAATCCCCCGTGCCTATCTACAACAAGGAACAATGCGATACTGACATGAGTGCGTACACTTTCACTGGAGGAGACTGCACCTGGGAAGACCTCAAGTACGGCATCACCAAGAACGGTGTTGAAGTCGTCAAGGGTGATAACTGCTCTTTCGGTACGATGAAGATCCCTCACACTCCCAACGAGTTCAACGCTCTTCAGTTTCATGTTCATGCCTCTTCGGAACACACTATCGAAGGAGCCTACTACGAAGCCGAGCTTCATGTTGTTCACCAGAGTCGACCGGCGAGTCCTTCGCCGTATTCGGAACGATGATCTCTTCTGGGGCTGACGTCGCCGATCATGCCCTTTTGAGAACTTCCTTCGTGGCTGGGAGAAGGTGGCTAACGCCGCTGAAACAACGTGCGCAGTACCCGAAGGACGTCGTTTGCAAGACGACTTTGTTGCCGTTCAACAAAAAATCACTTGCCCGGCCGTAGGATCAGGTGCTGTTGAAGAGCTCGCCATGGTGGATGCTACCTCTGCCGTGAACGTTTACGATCTTCCCACGAACCAGGACTTCGGCGTGTACACATACAAGGGAGGTCTCACTACCCCTCCCTGCACGGAAGCCGTCAACTGGAACTTGCTCGATGCTCCAATGATGATTTCTACAACTCAAATGGACCGATTGCTGAAATTGATCCTTTGCTACGTAGACACTGAGACATGCAATCACGCCACAGTTGCGTCCTACGAAGGCTCCACATCTCGTCCTCCCAAATGTTGCTCGGACGTGAAATCATTCACCGATGCCGTACATGCGACAACTGCGAAACTATCGTAGACTCTTCTCCCATCTGGGTCCTAGCCTAAAGTTCTTATTGTGAATACCTATAGAAAATAGCTTAAATATTTTCATACAGCTCTCTCTTCGTATTTAAGCTCTAGTAAGGCATGCTTGGCGGTTTGCTTTCCTCGGAAGATGTTGGTCGTTACGCTTGAAATGGTTTTGAATACCATTAGTCTACGTGTTTCGGTGGAAGCCCATGAACGATGCTTTATCATGACTCCTGCATTCCAACTTCGAGGTCTTTTCATGTAAGTTCTAATCAAATACGTTCCTGTTGACGTTGCTATTAGATATATCTCTTTGTTTACATATTTCATACTATCTCTACACGTAATCGCGTTCTTTCTCTGAATGCATCTTTCCTGGCGGCTCATTACGGATGTGCCTGCTTGCTAGCTCACATACAACAGCTCCTGTCAGTGGCTTCTTTAGGGCCTCGCTGCTCATCGACGATAACTCTTCCAGGGTGACGTAACGATCGATTTTTGGCCTTATATATCGCGAGGAAAGCATTTCCCACAAGTACATCATATCAGCCCTTACTTGGTCACCGTTAACGCGAACATGCTCCGCAAAAATCAAGCAAGGTCGCTCTTTTCATCTTAGATATTTGCAGTTGTTCGACCATTGAACTGATTCCTTGAGCTTCGTCCTGCGGTTTGGATACACAAACTAGGCGACCGTGCTTAGCTAAAGCTTTTCGAAGCGCTTTGAATTTATTAGGAAAGCAATAATCCACCACAATGTCAATCGATCCCTCTACGACCCATCCCCAATCATCTAGCATATGTACTTGTTGATCCTTCATTTCGCCTTTTCCGTGTACAAAGATTTCCTCCACACCCGCCAGTTTCGCCATGCGTATTAGTGCTCGTGACTCTACAGTCAGTCCTCCTGTTATTAATAGCCTTCTCCCCGTCAGGCAGGTGATACTGTAGCAATAGGGACGTGCTCTACCGTGATGCAAGGCCGTGAAGGCAGGCAGGTAAGCTGACATCAGACTTGCTACATCGGACGAATCCACTTGATCAGGCACGGGCCACAATCGATCCGATGGAATGGATACAAGTTGCGAATTCATTGTCCACTTGGCAATTGCTGCAACACGTGTGCCTACCTCCAAGCCGTACTGCTCTGCTATCGCTGCATCACATTGCCGAATGACACCGACAAAATTGGTGCCATACTTTTCACTAGACGATAATTCCGAAAATGAGTCATCAAACGAAGTGAACGCCGTAGCTTCGACGGCCACAATAACATCATGATTTGCCGCTATCGTATCTTCCCGCTCCCCGTCTAAATTGCCAAAGAAGGAGCTCCAATCGCAAAACACGCTCGTGCAATCGTGAGGTTGCGATAGCTCTTGTGTCGGTGCTACATTTTCAAGGACTTCTGGTTCTGGTACAAAATCGTCTGAAAGAACTCCTCGTACGTCTTGTCGTTGTTCATCTGACTTTGTTTCTTCTTTTCGTTCTATAATGCCGTCATCCTGCTGTTGTTGGCTTTGTTCACGTAGATCTTGTTCCAAATCACAGAGAAAAGAGCCCCAATCACACATCATGTTTGTGCAGTAATGCGTGTTTGCAAAATCTTCGTCCACGACATTTTCTTCCCCAAACTCTACCGATGAGAGGGAGTCTACATCGTCGTCGTCGTCGTCGTCGTCGTCCTCTTCCTCTTCCGACGATGACGAGACAGAGGAGGATGACGAGGAGGAGTATGTCGTTTCACTGTCTGCTCGCGCACGGTATCGATAGCGCGATGACGATGACTGTATTGATACTCGTCGGTGCTTGACATTATCTCGCCCGTCGTAAGAACTGGATCGATCAAAGGATGAATAGTTTTCTTCTCCGTAGTTTCTCCCTTCTTTGTTTCTGAGCGTGTAATGATTCTGTCGTGACAGCATTTTTGCGGGTTATTGCGTAATACTCGTTCTTGCTATCGTACCAAGCGATTGATACTTCCCTGCTTTGAAATCAAAAGGATATACTTCGTTGGTCGACGCTTGTTGGTGATTCTTTATATGTCTTGCTCGAACGTTGAGTCTTCTTCGTTATGATGGTGGAGTTTCAAATTTTGAACGTTCCAACGGACGAATTTCGTGGTGGCGTTCGGACACGCAACTCTGCATTTAATTTATATGCGAAACGTGAAGATCTTTTAACTTTAACCTTAAATCGATTTACCCTTTCGAATCTTATTGCGACACGATACTACGTACTACACGTACCAAGCACCAAATCGCCCGATCGAAAAAGATGACGACAATGGAGTACAAGTAATAATTGAAATCTTGCTTCATTCGTATTTGTTGATGCGCTATAACTCGCAGCCAGTTCTCTCTCAATACAATAAAGCGCGCAGAGCTAAACAGCATGGCAGTTTATTACCAACAAAAGTTTCTAGACGTGTTGAAACTGATTCACAAATTAGAACCATCACCCGGTTTTTCGCAAGCTCTTGGAACAACCTTTCATGATTTGGCTTCTTCTTCTTCGTCATCATCATCGTCGTCGTCGTTGTCTTCCATACAAGTCGAAGACAAAGGATCGATAGTACGCGTAGAGCTACCCGTTTCCGGCGCCTTGTACGTAAAAAGTAAATCAATTACGCTTTCGACTTACATCGCGATTATGGATGATTTGAAGACTTATTCTCTCATGACAGTCGATGGAGGGCGTCCTGGTGTTTCTGTATCTATGAATATGGAAGCAACGGGCCTGTCGTTATCATCCGTTCAACGACTGGCGATTACGGCACGGACCCGTAAAGTAGGACGGAATTTAGGCTTCACATCCGCCGAAATCCGAGATGCGGCAACGAATCGCATGATCTGTCACGGTTCACACATCAAATTCTTGCCCATGGGATTTCTAAGCGATTATTTATTACAGTACGGATGGCCAATCATTCAATGGTGGTATGGATTGCCGCACTTTCAGCCGCCTGTGTCACAAAAGGAACGCCCTTCCCTGCACGAAGTCATGTCGACCTTTGATTCCAACACCGGATCCTTTCGTGTCAAGCCTCATCATGCCAGTTTAGGAGGCCCCATTCATGGAGGCTGCCAAGCTGTTTTGATGGAAATGGCAGCGTCTACAGTGGCCGAATCAGCATTGCCGGGATGTTACTTGCAAAGTATTTCCGTTGAATATCTGGCCAAACCATCATGTCCGCTTGTCGATACTCAAGTACGAGTGGTGCATCAGGAATCCAATTTCTTGACGTTAGAGGTTCTGCTGCTATGTAAAGGCAAAATAAAAGCGGAAGGAATACTCAAGTACATGAAGATGGATACGTCTTCGAAATTACAACGGTCCGGTTGATAAACATTGTATAGAAATAACATCAAATGAATGTCTTGTAAAATCACGTACAAAGTCTATGTCTGAAAGGAATCTTACTTCGATTAGGATTAGGATTGGTAGCGATCGGCACAATATTGTCGACAATACGACGGTAGCTTGCGACTCAGTGTGTTTTTATCTTCTACTGAAAACTGCCCTTCCGGCAACGGGATGATTTCAACTTCATTGTTGGGACATTCCAAACTAATTCGATTATAGAATTCGCCTTCTCGATACAAATCGGCCGTGACTCTGTCGCAGTCATCACAATACCACCACTTCTCTTCACCAAAAGGAAAAGGGATACAACTGATGTAGCGACATCCAGGACACGGCCCCGCTTGTTCCATGTCCATATTTGCCAACAATCCCGTCGTTACAATAATCATGACGAGCGACACAATCAATCCCAAAAAGCGAACAATCAAGCGCTGTGTTTGTTTCATCTTGGAAGCGTCAACTCCAAAGAAATTGACTTTGAGGGGCTCAATGATAGACCAACCACACGCCAAACCGTATACCAAACCACCCAAATGAGAAAAATTGTCCACATAAGGCTGTAGTATAGAAAGAAACGTTTTTTTGTGAGTTCAGCCTGTTTAGACAGCATCACAAGAGTCGGGACACCCTGAACCACGTACCGTAAAGCCAATCAGTGCATTCACGACAATATCCACCACCAACCATATCAAGGCTCGTACATGTTGCCGCTTCGAAGTTTCATCATTCTGTTCCGTAGTTATGAATAGCAAAGGCCAATTCATGGTTATATCGGCAACACACCCTCCGATCAAACCAAAGATCCCACCCGACGCTCCGACACTGACGTATTGCGGTAAGAAAATGGCACTTAAAATATTCCCACCGACACCCGGAATCAAGAAGAGTAATACTGTGTAAAGAGCACCGTGACTTTCTTCAAACGCGCCTCCAATGAACCAAAGTGCCGCCATATTGACGGCATAATGGATCAAGCCGGCATGCAGCACGAGAGGCGTGAAAAGACGAAACCATTGTCCTTCAACCACAATTTTGGACGTTTCTCGTGCTCCAGCACGAACGAGAGCTTCCGCGGAAGGTCCTATCAAAGGGTTAATACTCAGCGGTTCTACTTTCCAGTCATTGAGTCCAAATTCGACGACCATCATAATCGCACACACCGCAATCAAAGCCCACGTAAAGTACGGTCGTACAACTTGCGGACGCGCCTCGACGTAATCACTCCACGCCAGATAGGGCGCTTGATGTTGTCGTCGCCATGCGGCATCTTGCGCCCATTCTAAATCCGTGCGAGTTTGTGCTAAATGATGATAGAGACCGAAAATGCCTCCCGTAACTTGCGAATCGCCATATTTCTGACGACGCTTTTGTTGTGCTAAACGAAAATCAAGGACACGGCGTTCTAATTCGGGATCAACAAAGTGAGCTGATGCCGTACTTTCTTGTGATAACACTTGAATGAGATCTTGTAGTGAATAGGAGCGAGGAGGTTCGAGAGAATCATCATCCCCATGACTTGAAACAGTCGTCATTCTCAGGTGTTCTCGTCTGATAGAATGGTTGTTGTGCGTATTATAGTGTTCTTCTTGCCATTCATTTATGCTACGAGAATACAGATAGTTCGGCATGATCCAGAGCGAGAGGCTTTCCAGTGATCATTCGCCGGCAAACCTTTTCTCTAGGAAAATACAAAATAAAAAAAAATGATATGATGTGACAGACGCAGAGATGATGCACCGCGCAAAACGCAACCGTTGGATTGAGATTTTGCTGCGGACGCTACGATGTTCGGTGTTTAAGTACCAAACGTGTTATGGTACATCATGTCGTAGAGTGAATATTCGGTAAATTCCTACGGACGGCAACCTTTATCGTTTGTGTTGTATTGCATCATCATCATCATCTCATCCACTGAAGGAATCATCATCGTTTATGTGAAATGCGGCCGCCAACGACTAGCTACTCATTGAAATATTGCGATTGATTAACAAGACTGAAACAATGCGTAAACGAATCAAACAAAAACAGAACATCATTCCTCCATCCATCAATGCCAATCGGATTAACATTCTTGTACTCTGATTACCATGAGTTGGGCACGAGAACGCTATCGGATGAAATATAACAAGTGAAATGAGCACTGGTTCGATCCGTATACGTATAGCGTGAAGGTCTTCCGGATGATTCTCGATACAAAGTAAACAGCAGCTTCCATCGTTCGATGATTGAGAAATGTTGGGGCATAATCTGTCTCCCAAATCGATAATTGTTCTGAATATTATTATTCATCAAAGAAATAATCGTTTGCTTTCCGTAAGAATGGCGAGAGTACTTGTAGTATGTGAAATGCGGCCCAATGATGTGAATCATCATCGAATGAATCAATGCAAAAATGGGCGCTAAAAAATAACCGATGTTATCTTCGACTTCGACACGCATAGCGCATACACATACACACACAAGATACACATTGAAGCATTGCGATTGAAATAACAAGACTGAAAAGCAAAGCACGAACGCGTCAAACAAATATCGTCGTCTCACTCTCACCCATCATCATCGTCGTCGAGGCACAAAAAGTGCCCCCAATGAACTTGACCTCCATTCTTTTCCCCTTGTTCAACTTGAATTTCAAAATTTAAAAGCGTCGGTAGACTATTAATGTCTTTTATCATATTCCGTAGGAGTAAACATTTGCTTCTATGTCGCTTCAATCTCTTTAGTTTGCATCGCATCGTCCACGACATCAACAACTCAACACTCAACTCTCAACCCCGACGCGCCGACACAGACACAGATACGCATACAGGCTACACATTGAAGGCTCCCGATCGAAATAACAAAACTGAAAAACAATACATCCGTTTCATCCTTCATCATCGTCAAGGCACACAAAGTTGCCTCCGGTTGACTTGACTCCTTTCTTTTCCCCCCTTTGTTCGATATTTGAATTTGAAACGCGGATGTTGCTTGTGAGATACGAGTAGGCGGGCTCGCACCTATTGAAGAATATTCAGACGCGTATATCGCGACATTCATTCATTCGTGGGTCGTGGTCGTGGGATCCCAACACATGGGGAAAACCGTTGCTCAAGACAGAAATACTTAGATAGCTTTCCCTAAATGATTTTAAATTGAGTTTGTGAACACAAACAACATTTTGATTTTCGGTAGAAGCGCATCGCCAAACATCTTTCTCTCTTTTTTCGCTGCGTTCTTCTTCTTCTCACATCTCCTCTCAAAGGCGACTGAGAGAGGTTTGATGTCCTCCCCGTATTCAGTTGTTGCCAAAGCTGTGGCCTGCGATCATAGCTTGGGACCGTATGGTTGAATACTCAGTGGGAGCGCATGAAGGGTTGTGGTGCGTATGTCCCGAGGAAGGAGGAGTCGTCTCGCAAAACGGCAACCTCGTGTCGTCTCTCGACGATTCGCTTGCCTGCTTGCGAGGGCTTCCTGCCTTACCGGAAAACACGCAGTTGGAGCATTGTGCTGGGAAAAGTTCTTCACCTGAGTTGTGGGATCCATGAGGCGTGCCGAAGAACTGTGTGCGCCAGTGATTGGTGAAGCAATGGTAACGGTTGAGCGGGGTTTGGGGTTCACCCGCTGAGCAGCTTATGAAAGCCACATTCGCCTTTCCGCTCCCAACCGGATACATGGGCGTTTGTGATCGCTTGTTGACATCTGCTTAACGTCTTCGGAGCTCTTGCGGTGCTTATGAGTTATCCTAGAAATAGGTTAGCGGTTACGGGCACTAGCAAGGGTCCCCCATATGTCTCAGCACAATGAAAAATGTAAACCACGACCCCTTTCATGCTAACACTTGTTCACTTCAAAACAAAACCAAATAATTTTTAATTAATGTATAAATAATACAACGGATGGATGCGCGCAGTGGGTAATGGCGACGGGCGTCGGGAGAAGCTTCGCCGTCTGATACAGTCCAATTTCGATGCGCTCCAGCGGTTTCGTGGTCGTGCGACTGCTTGTTCACTCTAACTTCTCTACCACTCGTTGCGTTCGCTTTGTGCTCTCTCTAGTATTCACTCCAATGTCTTCCAAAGTATTAGCTGCGTTCTTGCGAAAGCCCGAGCATCCATCTGTTTGGCCCAGTGTAGCAATGGCACTAGGCAAACTCGGAATGCTGAATGCTTATATGCCAACAGCACCACGGTGCATAGATCAATCACCACTGGGAGGAGACCACTCGCGAGGCACGCACGTTGCGCCGCTATGTTGAAAACCGATGTTTTGTAGCATGATCGATATAGCATAATCAAATAACGGCCAAGTTTTCCAGCACGGCGAAATGCAAGTCATACCACGTATCGGTATTATTGGGATAAATGTAAAGAGTAGCTGTTGCACCATATACCAGCCCGGGGAGTCCGATTCTGGCAAGACATTTTCCAACATCCAGTAACATCCATGTACCAGAGATGATGCGCGTATCGTTCTAGGCCCGGTCTTGGTACTGACCACACCAGTGCGCAGCACAGCCGCACGGGTCGCATCGACACCAATAGGGTGCCCCCGGACTTCCAGAGCCCGGCGCAAAGTACAAATTCGCATTAGCATCGTGTTGACTGATCTCAAACATGCGCATGACCCAAATTTAAGATCGCTACGCGTAAATGATCCCACAAACGGCAAGATTGGATTCGCTGTTGTTTCGAAAGGTAAGCATGCAGATTCTGTTCCATAGTTGACAATTCGTTGTAGGTCAGACCGTTGGGTATTTGTACTTGCCCTGTAACAGCACATTCCCGATCGAGCTCCGCATATCCCCCATTCGAAGCATTGCTGTACCAATAGTTAGGCCAAAGAGCAGAACACGTTCCTCCTGCTCCGGTACTATATGTATTGAATTGTGTGGAACAGTTTTTCATGGTAGTGCCCTGCGGAGGACTTGTTTTGAAATCCACCACAGTAAGGGAAAGAATAGAGTACGTCATCAACTTTTGCTCAATTGCATCCCCATTGCTCTGTTGCAAGATTTCGATTCTGGTAGCAGGCCCAAACGTAGCGGAGTCGGAATCAAAGTGTGAATGTAGATGCGGCAAGTAGCGCCCTTGCAAAAGCGTTGTCAAACTGGTCGTGTAAACTTGCGGATTTTGATCCTATTGCTGCCACGACAAGTCCGACGGTACTATCACCGCTCTCAGATATCCAAACATTCCTTGTATTCGCCGACCTGAATCATCCCTTCGTCCTAACTAGTAGTAGTAAATGGTGTCATCCAATGCCTGTAAACGTCTTGTCGAAAGAGAATGGTCGTCTGGTGCATTCGATCAATAACACGAGCCGCTTACACGGCTTGCGCTAGTGTCGCATAGGACCGATAGAATGAGCCGTCTCAGCTAGCCGAGCTGTCGTTTTTTTTGTGATCGGATCGACAAAGATACTATTTTTCACCGAAACCTTTCTTGCTGTCGTTGCTGCGTTTCAAAGTGATGATTCGTCCCTGCGAACGCTGTCAGGACGAATAATTGTGTCTTCATTAAAACCACCGTGGATCCTTCACTGTACTGATAATCGGTTCATGTAAAAGAGTAATGCGCATAGGAAATTTCATTGCCAATCGCCTGCCTTTCCTGTTGAATATATAAGCATTTACTATCTAAAGTCGATTGTATGTGGTGATGGACATAAAGAGAAAGAAGGATCATCGCTTGCGAAGACGACGACAACAACAACACAAAGAAGTCATTAACAATTAAATAATAACAACCAAACAAAAATAATACCGGAGTAATGAAATGCATGTTCTTGTCTTCGTGACTGAAAATGCAGTCGTGTCGAAAAACAGAAAACACTTTGAGCATACAGTAAATATATAGCTCCGGAGTAATGGACAAGAATCCGCAAGGACTTTCGACGTGAAGAATCGAGGCGTGCCTTGTCAATGATGCTGATGGTAATTGCATCGTTTTGAAGCAAGTGTTACTACTTACCAGTACCAAGCTAGTAAAATGAACGTTGGATGAACCTGCAGTCTGGCTCAAGAAGATCATAATTCATGACTGAAATGCAGTCGTGGCGAAATAGCACCATAATAGCACATTGATTTTCGATCATTAGAAAAGGTTGGGGAAACAACAATATACAAAGATGTTCGATTGCCAGGAAAGGTATTTCTTCATCCAAACTGGGCTTTAAATTGCCTTCTGGCTCTGACACCTTTTCTATTGCAGACATTGGGGTAATTTGATGTTTGTGTTGCTCTACGAAAAAACAACCGATAGCAAACTTTTATGCATGATTCGTATCTATTCGAACTCTTTTCCCGAGTCGTACAGAATTATGAATGAAATCGCCCCAAGAACGTAGATGAGTGCATTCAAACCAAAGACTAAACTCCAGTCTTGACCACTTGCATCGAGTATCCTTCCCGTCAAGTATGTGGCACCTGTTCCAATCAACACGGCTGGTAGGCTCGTAACACTGTACAAAAGACCTGCCCATTTGGGGCCGCTCTTTTTGTGATTGGCTGCATCATAGCCAGCCGAGTTAAAACACAGAAACCCAATGTTGACGGCTACGTAGAGCTGGGCTGCCCAAGCTTGTTCGGGAATATGCCAAGCGAGCAAACCCAGCGACAGAGCTGGGACAAGAAGACCGATTGATTAAAAAAAATTTCCGAATATTTGTTCGGGCTCTCTAGTCCTTGGAATCTACGATTCGTTGCCCAATTGGCATCGGCCGAGGTCCCTGCGACTATACCTCCCACAACACCTGCTACACAGGGCAAGATCGACAGCCAAGCCGAGCCGCGCACACCAATTCCATATTGTTCCGAATAGAACATCAGTGTCCAAGCTGAAGCCATAAAATTGCCCCAATTCTTGGCCGAGTGGGCCAGAAATATCGCCCACGCCCCTTTCGATTGAATTATTTCTTTCCATGGAGCATCCTTGATACTGAGCTGGTTATCATTTGAATACAAGTCATTTCCTTCCTTTGACGTAGTTGGGCTATCTTTCGCGAGAAACAACCAACGGAAGCAACAAAAGTAGACAACCGCTGCCATAAACATAAAACAGTTCTCTCCAGTCTCCAAAAAAGTCCGAAATGACGGGACTTAACAACAACAAAGCCACAATCGTTCCCGACTGAAAGCCGCTGAAAAGAAAAGCTAGTGCTGTTGTGCAGAAAAGAAATGATATCTACATGTGCGTAAGAGCGCCGGGCTTTCGCATCGCAGACTAGTCGTACCTCTACTCTTCTCATTCACCGGAGTCCATTCATTGAGCAATCGTGTCGATGTGGGCAACAGAATACTCTCTCCTGCTCCTACAAGAGTACGAGCGATCAAAAGAGGTCTGATGGAAGAAGCGGCCGAGACTATCGTCAGCGGCGTACCAATGGTCGCGAGACTCCAAAGCGCAATACCCGAAGCCATCCGGAGTCGCGGAGACCACTGCCCCGCCAAGAATCCAGCGGGTAATATAACGAGAGCGTAGCCAAAGCTCAACAACGATGAGATGGAACCTTTGGTTGTATCCGTGAATTGAAACTCTTCCGCCATGGGAATGATAGCTACGGACATGGCAATGCGATCAGTCGCCGATAAACACGCGGTAAGCCATAATAGTCCCAGCATAATGTACTTGAGTGACTAGGGTTCGTTGTTTGTTGTTTCGATAAGCGAATTGTCTGTCCTTTGTGTAAGGGCAGTGCGGGGTTCGTCGAGACTTGTCGATGATGATAATTCGAATCTTCTTTCTATAGCAAGACATTCATCTCAACGAGCAAATTTACGCGATCGAAGCAGTCTTAGTGAAGATGAAGCGTGCGGTGTTAACGATATCCTGGTGGAAGGACCGCAGGCAATGCTGAAAGTGCGTTGACGCAATTGTAGAATAATAATGGCGAATAGAGCAGAAGCAGTCCGCCGCCCATCATGATTATCGTTCCGTTCCTTGTCATACTTTGCCTCTTCAGGCGAATGAGAATTGTCTATGTAGTCAAGGAGGATTAATTTTCATATTGTTGCAGAGCATTAAAGACTGCGATGGGAGACCGCGAGAGGCAGATAAGCTGCGAGAAAGCAAAACGCAACATTACCAGTAATAACATGTAAGGAAATAACACATCCCCATTTTTCTGGGGACGCATGAAAACACCACCTGCCCAGATTTTCTGGGCGAGTGGTTTTCACACACACCCAGATTTTCTGGCTGATTGGTTTCCGCCCACCCGGATTTCCTGGGTAAGAATGAAAACATCACATGCCCAGATTTTCTGTGGGAGTTGTTTTCACACTCACCCAGATTTTCTGGGAATGCATTCCCAGATTTTCTGTGGGAGTTGTTTTCACACTCACCCAGATTTTCTGGGAATGCATGAAAACACCACATGCCCAGATTTTCTGGGTGATTGGTTTTCACAATCACCCAGATTTTCTGGGCGAGTGGTTTCACACTCACCCGGATTTTCTGGGTAAGCATGAAAACACCACATCCCCAGATTTTCTGGGGATGTGAAAACACAACACTCCCAGATTATCTGTGTACAAGAAAACACCCCATGCACAGATCATCATCTATCTTATTCGCCCTTCTTGTTTCTCGTCGTCATGCCGTTGTCGTTCACTTATTGACGATGAACGATGAATGAACAGCTTCTTGACAAATATTGTCAAGTGTATTGTACCCTTGCTGAAAGCACTGACTCAAGTCAACGTTCTAGTGACCGACACTCGCCGTCGCGAGTCGGTCGATCACAGTAATCGACGCTGAAAAGATTCACAAGCAAATATAGCGTTCACGAAAAAAAAGATGAAAACAAAAAAAATACATTATGCTCGCATCACAGGCTTCCTAGCTTCACTCGACCGCGTCGCCATCTCGGTAGCCTTTCTTCCCCTGTCATCCGAGTTTCCATATTCAAGTTCTATGAAAGGGACATTAGCTTCCTTGTTCAGTGTCGGATACTGTCTACTCACTCTCCCACTTTGGGTCGAAAATGTATGACCCGAATGGGCTATGATGTCGGGTATTGCTGTCTGGAGTTTATCCACACTCGTCACGCCTAGTAGCCGGTATAACGCTATTGACACTCATGATAGCTAGAGCAATGGAGGGTGCTTGGGACAAGCATTGTGCTGCCTTCGACGCAACGATTTTGACTTTTTGGACTTTGCAAGAAGAAAAGAGTCGATTGGCGTTTGTGTTTAGTGGCTTTACTTGTGGGAAAATTATGGAAATCGCCTGCCTTTTCTGTTGTAGATACATAAGCATTGACTTTTTCAAGTCGATTGTTTATGATGATGGAGATAAAGAGAAAGAATCATTGCCTGCGGAGACAACAACAACAACACCAACAACACAAAAACATGAAAGTCAACTAAACAAAAATACTCCGTAACAAATAAATGCATGTTGTCGTATTCGTTACGGAAATGCAGTCGTGTTGAAAACAGACAACACTTTGAGCATACAGAAAAATAAATATAGGTAATTGACAAGAATCCGCAAGGTGAATTATCGAGGCGTGCCTTGCTAATGATACTGATGGTACGGTAATTGCATCGTTTTCAATGAAATGTTTCTTACCAAGCTGAAGCGGCGTACTAAAAAAATTGACACAACTAAAAAAAGCAATCTAACTTCTGATGGGGGTAAGTTGTAGTTGTTGTGGAGTATTATAGCATTACCTTATAAAATTGTAAGCCTCTGAATAAAGTAGTTTGTTACCTTGATCATTGATTCGAGTTGCGTGGGTGATGTGTGTCCGTTCATGAGAAAACGAAATGTGTGCCTTCTAGTTTAGTATATCGACAATATCTTTAGAGTTGCATGGGATCCAGTCTCGGTTCGGCCACAATGCCAATTCCCCGAGCCCCATTCTTGCATTTATGAAGCGCTTCCGGATCACAATTCAGGGCGAGCCACGGGTGGGTCAGAGCTTGATCGGCTGTGTAACGGTACTCGATATTGTAAGAAAGCAAAGTCGAAACAAACGCCATGGCTTCGTCAGACACGTCACGGAATAGTTCGTGGGGAAAGGTATATTCACCCTGAACAATGGACGCTTTGATGGCTTCGTCGTTCTTTCCGTAGAATGGAGGAGCGCCACTTAGCAACATATAGACAATGACGCCCAAACTCCACAGATCACACGCTTCGGTATACGATTTCTTCAAGACTTCGGGTGCCACATAGTAGGAGGATCCTACCACTCGACTTAATCGTTGCCCAGCCGTGAAGTGCGTCGACAAACCGAAGTCGATCAGCTTGAGTGGACTCCACACGTCCTTTCCAGACTCTAGCACCCAATTCTCTAGTTTCAAGTCACGATGACAAATATTCCGTGAATGGAGAAAGGCAACCGCAGATAGCATCTCACTAACGGTTTTGGCTGTAGCAAAAGAAGAAGATGTAAGTGAGCAAAGATTCCAAGTTGGAAGCAAAGCCGACACGCGAATTCGTACCTGCATAGGACTCTGTAACACCGTGTTTGGGATGCGTTGTCAATAGATGGAACAAGTCACCTCCACGACCCAACTCCGTAATAATGAAAAGCTCATTGTCTACGCAAAACACGTCGTAAAGTCGAATCACATTGTCATGCCCACGAAGTTCTCTTAGAACATTGACTTCTTCTTGTAGCTTGGCAATGTATTTGGGATCATTCCGCAGCATGACACATTTGCAGGCGAATTTCTTTCGTTTGCCCGATCTTCCGGAGCTGTGCCCTTCTGGCTCTCCTCTCGAAGCAATACATACTTGCCCATACGAACCCTTCCCGATAACCAAATCGCGATGTAGTAAGTAAGCCGGTCGACGTGGCACTACTTCTGAAGAGGGCTGTGGAGAATCCGCTGTTACTGCCGGAGGCGGCGACGAAGGCTGTATCGAGTCCGGAGGCGTAGATGATCCGAGCACCGGACCCTTGAAGGGCGACACACCGAACGGATCGGGGGCATGCATTGCTCCGTGTCTTCCGTATTCGGTGTGTTGCTGTTGCGGACGAGAACGACGATCTCGTGAAGACCCTGATAGACGGCTTCGATTGTGATGATCATCCATAACAACCCCCCGCCCCATCGGATCGTAATGAGTTGGCGGCCCCGACTGCTGTGAATGGTACGGTGAAGTCTGCCCATACTTACTGGATCGTGGAGGTTGTCCGTCTACGTCCATAGGCATTGTAGAAGGTGGCGGAGCTCCGTACCCGCCGATAGGACTTTGTTGTGGTGGTGGCGACTGATGATGATAAACAGCGGAGGAGGCGCTAGGAGGCATTTCGTTGCGAGGAGGCTGCGGAAAATCGCTCGGATGCGACTGTTGGCCTGCGGAAGAAACAAAATTATTCGACGTCGATGCTTGCCCCCGTCTTAGCCACTTGCTCATGTCTGTTGAAGAGAAAGTGGTGTTGTTTCGCGAAGAAGGAGACTTTCGCGAAGAAAATTATGTTCGCAAAGTCAAAAGAACTCGAGAACTACCGAAACAGAAGAAGAATCCGAGGAATCCAAAAATACCAATACAGTCAACTGATACGAATCGGTCGTAATCGATCGCTTTTCTCCTTTTGGTTTAAAAATTAACGTCTGCTCCGATTCGTAGATCTCAGAGGTGCAGAAACGTGTCAATTTCTCTCACAAACGGAAGCCGACAAAAGTAATCCAGAAACGCCGAAAGCACGCGTAGCGCCTATGCAGCAATTTGTATTGTTGTTATTCAAGAAATAACTCTGCTTTTTCGTCATTCACTTGCTCGTAAAAGTCTATTGGTGTAAACAGACTTCGAACAATGATGGACGGATGCGAGGAAGGCCAAAGCTGTGTGTGCGGAGTGCGTGTAAAAAGGGTGAGTGTTTCTGTTGGGCGAATAATAACTGTTGTTGCCCCAACTTTACAACAAACTGTACAATTAGGAGACAAGATTGCGCAACAGGATCGCGGGTATCGCTGATTCTCGGCATGTGCGAGCCATCACACTCGAGTATTTACGGGGAGGCGGACGATAAGAATCGATGAGCGAGCGCAAATGACATTATACTATCCCGATTGTAGTACAGTCGGCCGGATCGCTCGTGGGCGAAGGCATCTTTCCGTCTTACCGCGCAACGGTACTCACAAATAGAAAATCAAAACCGGTTTGCAATGGAGTGGGAAAACGTGAATGAAATCGCCCCCAACAAGACTCGATTCTCAATCTTCGCCCACCGTGGACGACCGATGAACGGACGACAACAGGAAACATGGAAGCACGCTATTGTCGTAATGAATGAAACACAAAACAAACGTAATCATTGAATATTTTTCTTTTAACGAGACGATTGACGCGTACCTCTTTGCTTACAAGAAAAATTCAAGAAAATTCTGTTGCTGTCGGTCCATGGTCGATGAACGCACAGCCTTGAACAAGAGCTTTGGAGATGTTTCGACCGACGGTTAAATCGCCCTAAGTAATCATAACTTGTCTTGGTTTGATAGATGAAAATCAGTCCCTGTAAACTTGCTTTATGAATAAATATGACAATGGCGAGCAGACTAGCCAGTTGGATCCTAAGTATGCATCCAATGACACTCTAACTGAAATTGACAACGTTAAATATTTATGTCCTCTACAGAGTCGTCGATAGAGTAATCCATGTCGATTGGCTGTGTTCGACTCCGACCACCAACGTGCCGACGTGGTTTGCAGCCTGCAAAATGGCAGACGTCACTTATACCCGTAACCCTATCGTGGAGTGATCAAAAACTATGGATTGCGTCTGCTAAAAAAAACAAGGGTAGGGTACACTTCCTTCGTATCATGTCTCGTTGCTACATGCAAGTCCTTTAAACTATATATCAGTACAAAAGAGAAGTCAGTTAATTCATTGTAATTTCAAATTAAGCAGTGTTTCTCGAATCTGTAGATGGTAATGTTGGCGTGCTTTGCTCATTTAACACTCATGCCGAATCCATTAGATAATGGAGCTGTTCCAAGAAACGCTGCACATCATCGGATCCAACTCGAATCACGTGACTGTCATGACCAAAGGAAAAGGTTCCTGTCATAGATTGTGCGGCAAGCGCGAAATGCTGTCCCCATCTATTTCGTACCCAATCACCAGCTTTTTCCGTGTACTCGTATCCTGCCACGGTGTAGAAATCATCGTCTTTCGCCAGCAATATCAAAGGACGACCGACCCACTTGCCGTTCACACGGTGCAGTTGGAAAAGATACTGGGCTAAACGCGTCAAGACCGCCGGTTTGGCCAAGACAGATTCATCACCGACGTAAGCGTACCGGAAGTGAGCTAAAGACGTGATCGCATTCCGTTCCATCAAGCTAGCCGCAGCAGCGAAAATTTTTTTCTGTAGTTTCATTGCTAAATGTAATCCATATCCTAATGGATTTCCTGTCAGGCTTCCTCCGTTCACTAGATTGTCTTCATTTTGCAGATCCATTACACGAGGAGGAGCATTGGATTGCAAGGCATCGAGTGCGCGATTAAACATGTCGTCCTTGTCACTGCCAAAATCGAGTAACGCAGCTGCCGCATGAGCGGCATCGGCCGCCGAAAGCACCGACTGATACCCCGTGATACGAAGAAAGCTGGTGTATTCCAAGTTCTCCAATCCATATTCCTCGGCATACTCTTGAAGTTTGGACGCCAGCATGCGCCGCAAGGCGGGTTTCATAAAGGCGTACGGTTGCTGACATTCCGTCAAGGGGAACCCCATCTTGGCGAGTAACTCCTTGAGTTTGTTCATACCCGCTGGTCGATACAGTTGAAGTTGTGTACTGACCGTGTCGGAATACATCATCGCATCCAACAATGAAGAAAATCGCAACAAGAAGAACTTATAGTCGGGCTGAGAAAAGACGCGTCCCGTACCCCGTAACGATAGTTTCGTTCGTTCACCGGTTGCTCCGTTGGAAGAAAGTTGCTCGGCATAGACGGTGTTGCGAGCTCGCAATGCGATATCATCACTGTCATCCGCATCTAGTTTTTGACACGCTTGCCGCAATTGCAAAGCCAAAGTCGAATATCCCGTCAAATCCAATCGTCCGTGCCAGTAAGCATCCGTGACTCCGACACAAGCCAACCAAAGCAGTGTCGTGTGGTCCCCGAACCGCAATTGTGTGGCCAACTGGTACGCCACAAAGGCCGCCGGCGCCCCGTAATAACTTCCGGCGGAATAATATCGTTCGATGCGCTGTCGACGGTCCTGTTGCCACTGTCGCGGTGTCAAGAGTGCCGGTGTCGATTCGGCCGTCGGTACTGTCGTTGGTTCGGTTTCTTCCATTGCTTCCGTTGTGTCGCGTTCTTTTTCGTACGATTCTGTTTCGTCTTCCTCGTCTTCCCTGCGAGGCTTTTTCGCTCTACCCACCGACGAATCGTCATCGTGATCGTCGTCGTCACTGTCTTCTTGATTCTCTTCTTGTTGCTGTTGTAGCGGATCTCCCGCATTCTCATCATTTTCATCTTGATACTCAAACTCTCCTTCGTCACGATCGGACGATGCAACGGATGAATCTTCTTCTTCGTCGTCTTCTTCCGATGATTCATCATCGTCTTCCGACTCGGAAGATGATTCATTTCCACTGAGATTTTCTCCATCACTGGGTATTTCTGTTTCATCAATGTCCCAAAAGACGACAATATCCCGATTCGCGTGAATATTGGCCAAATGAACGGGCCGTGCCGGATCCAGTACATAAATTTGTCGTCCTTGATACCATTTGGTTAAATTCTGCGGTGCACCCATATGCAACAACACCACACAAGTCGCTACCGCGGAAGCCTGTTTCAAATCTTCTTCCAAGTTAGTACAACATAGCAAATGATGCGCGATATGATCGGCGCGCAACAAGAACGACAGAATGCGGGCCGCACACAAGGCATCGACCGTCGGACGACAAAGAATCCAAACGGAACCATCTTGTCCACAATCACGCAAGATTTGTTGATAGCCGCGATGCCAGTATTCTATTTCTAATTTCATTCTTTCGTGATGAGATGACAATGCGATCGGCGTGTTTGCTTGCTTTTGCGCCGAAAGGACGAGAAATTAATAATACGGAGAAGAAAGAATGAGCGCGAAGATCGTCATTTTGAAAAAATAGCTCGTTGTGGCGCGCCGTCGGGGAAGCAACCGGCAGTTACTACCAACACGTGATCCGTGTCTTTCCGCAACCGCTACAATTCATTCATTCTCTTGTCTGCATCGAAGTCGAAGTTCATAATAATATAGACAATCCAGACGATGAACGATGATTCCTTGCGGAGATGAAGTATTTGGAAAGTACCAGGTAATCGGCTCCGTCAGTGTCGTACAAAAGCGTCGCTCGCAAGTATTAGGCCTTGAAAGAATGTGTAAAAATCGACGTGTTATATAAAATCCGAATCGTTGAGCGGGTGCGAGGTATAATCGCCGGCGACTTACCCAGAATTTGAAGTTCCGTTTTTCGTTAGCAGGAGCGAGAGAATGCTGCACTTGATACTGGTACGACTAACCTGTAAATCGCGAGCACCAATAATAACATCAAAATACTAGACGACGGAGTAAATAGTTTCTGGTTCGTTTCTATTCCTTTCGTAGACTATGGCATATTACAATGTTACATTCCATTCACAATGGCATTTTGAATATCTTCAAACGTGACCATGACTTCCATAGGTGCCAAAACAGGCATACGCGTCGATCCGGGGCCACCACCATTGGGACTCATCAGTTTGAAAGGACTAAGACTACCCTTAGAAGCAGCATCGTCCCAAGTCACCCGTTTGCGCAATTCTGATTGAACACCCGTCAAGAGCAAATGCGCGATGCGTCCATTGCGTTCCGCCATCCAATCCGGATCCAAATTCTTGCGCAATAATTCGGCTATAGCTTCGAAACGGACACCTTCTGCGGGGACCAAGCCCTTCTCTTGCAGCATGGCCAAGAACATAAAGGCAATGTCTTCCGCGGTGGGTTCGAAGAATTCAAGTCGCGTCAAGAAACGACCTTTGAAACCGATATCCGATACAAGGATACGTTGCAAGTCGACAGGAGCCCCGATCAAAATAACCACAGGGGCATTGTCTTGCGCCAGAGCCTTGGCCATTTCACGGAGTGCTGCGGCACCATGATCACGACCCCTCGGTCGTGCCGTTGATGGCAAAAGCGTGTAGGGTTCATTCCACACCAAGACACCGCCGGCCGCGCGCTCCAGCAAACGACGAACACAAAAGACGGTTTTGGCTTCACTACGAGGATCCACGAGATCCGCACGACTGCATTCTACAACGTTACGTGTTTGCACGGCACCCATGTCGTACAAGAGAGAGGCGGCGAGTTTCGCGGCCGTGCTACGACCAGTTCCTGGACTTCCCGTCAAACAGAAATGACGCGGGATGTGCCGCGGCTGCAACTCCAGAGTCCGACGGTACCCACGCATTTGGTTTTTGAAGGTTTCGAGTCCCACAATTTGTGCAAGAGCCTTTTCGAGAGGATCATCGGCAGGGCATAGCGCGTCTTGGACCATTTGTGCTTCAATTTCTTCTTCACTGAGAGTAGCTTGCGGTGCGCTTTCTTCTTGATGTGCCTTGCGGACTTGCTCCAGTAGTGTATCCAAGTCACGTACTTGCTGAGGATTGATACCGGCACTGTACAAGGCATGCGGTTGTCGTTCGGCAATGTCCAAAAGTAATCCAAGCACAATATCCCTATCTTCATGCATACCGTCATGTTGTTCCATACTTCTTTGCAGTTCCTTCTCCAATCGTTCACACGCGGCTTGTGCACTCGCCAGAACTTCATCATCGGTTGGTGGAAGTTTCTGTCCTTGTAGCAAAGCAATCACATTAGGACTAGCTCCATCGGCAATCGCGAGATCCAGCGGCGTGTTATTGTCATTGTTCTTTTGCAAAGCACCTTCCGGGTACGCGTTGTACAAGGCTTCGACGACCTCGAGTGGTGCATTGTAATGTGCCGCGTAATGCAAGGGCAAGTTCCCGTGATTGTTCTTTTGGCAGCTCCTTCTGGGTATACTTTCAACAACAATTTCTCTACATCTAGCGGTCCTTTCTTCCATGCCGTAAAGTGCAATGCCAAGTTTCCATAGTTATTGGTCATACTGGCTGCTTCGGGATAAGCTTCTAGAAGTGCTTCCGTGACTTCCAGAGGAGCACGAAACGAAGCCGCCGAATGAAGAGGCAAGTTGCCGCGATCATTTTTGATTTGTGCTTCGTGTCTGTGAGAGTGAGAAAAAAAACAGGACATGTGTGAGATTCAAGTATGTTTTTCATGGAAACATTGCGGAAACAGGCTGATTCATCGTCGACGAATGCGAGCAAATGAATCGTAATCGACAGCAATCTCTCGCTCAAATCTAGCGCAATCCTCCTTAGGGAAGGATGGCTACAGACACTAATATCCGCAAGGCAACGCACCTTGTAGCCGGATCTTTCGCTCTAGCAATCGCCGCTTTCCAACCTTTTGCTAGATCATGCAAATCAACATATTCACCGCCACTTCCTGCGACAGCTCGACTTGTCATGTTGTTGTGCTGATTTGTGTGTTGTTGCTATCCACGGAAAAAGATAAATCAGTTGTATGTATTGAATAGCACACAGGTCTTGCTTGCTACTGCTGCGTTGAGGTTCTAATACAACAACAATAAAAAAGAAAAAAGACGCTTGCTGTACGGTCGCTGCTGTCTGTTGTTGTTATTATATTATTATTGCTGTTGTTGTTGTTGTTGTTAAGATGTTGATATAGACGCAAGAGACGCGCGACCGAGGAAGATTTCCCACCCTAATTTTTTCAGTCTCAACGGATCCTTTTTCTCGTCCATAGACCGTTGAGTACCGTTTCAGTCACATGATTAGAAATTTCGGCTACTACAAAAATGACAGTCGTGTAAACACAAAGAGAGGTTCAACGGGCGCGCTCTTTTCGGCGCGGTCCTCTGTTTTGCGGCACAGGCGGGTCGGCGGATTCGCAACAACAATAACAAAGAAGCAACACCAATAACAGCCTTTCTCTTGCTCTGCTGCTACTCGGAACGATACTATCCTTGTCGTTCGTGTTATCTAGAGAGGAAAGGGTGTATCTTATCTTCATACAAAGACAATCCCTTGTTGCGCGCTCCAGATCTAATTCCATCATAGATTCATTCATTCATTTGGAATACAAATTGAAAAAATGTCAACGGATACAATAATGCACGATTTGTGTAAGGGCTTTGGTGCCTTATTGATGCGTAGTAAGGTAAGTTACAAGGAAAGGACTTCCTAACGCATGCATATTGCGTAAAGAAGAATTGGAAAGACGAAAATAATGTCGAGCTCTTCCCCCTGCATTCAAACTCACTCGTCACTCACACAATCACTCTTTCATTTTTTTTCGCAGGAACCTTCCTTCCCGGAAGAAGCTTCGCGTGTCAATGATCGCGGAAATTTGCCCTTGCATGCGGCTTGTAGTTATCAAGCTTCGCCGGATATTCTGGAAGCTTTAATTCGAGCCTATCCGGCCGGATGCAGTCATCCGAACACTACGGGAAATTTACCCATTCATCAAGCATGCATGTGGCAAATCCCTTCCGAATCGTTAGAACTATTGTTGCACAAATATCCTGCCGGAGCCGCCGTACGCAATCAGTACGGAAGTCTTCCTCTCCATATGGCTGCTTCCAATCAAGCATCGCCCGAGAACATTCGTCTTCTCATTGATGCTTATCCCGATGCCTTGCATCTGCAGAATGATGACGGCATGACGCCCTTGGATTTGGCACTTGCGGATCAAGAGGCAGTAAGTGATGCGGTCATTGCACTCTTGGAAGGACGTCCGGCGCCTCCGGAACTCACAAGACGTCAAAAAGCGGAAAAGTATCAAGAGCGGGCTGCCGCCATGGAACGTAAATTGGCTTCCTTGCAAAACACCGGATCGCGTCGTGACAATGATGTCAAGGTTGTACTGGCTGCCGTGCGACGCTTGGCAGATCGGATTCCGCATGCTCTCTATGTCGCCGGTGTCGATCCCAACCAATTGGAAGTTGCCCTTTCGGAAGCATCGCCACAGAGTGATCCGGACATCATTCTACTCGAAACCATCCGCAAACGTGGCAGTGGTGTTCGTGATCGCGTTGAAGATCTTTTGGGCACCATTGTCGGACTCGAGCACATTAAATCACAAGTCCGTGGTTTGCGTCGTTCCGCGGAATTGAGTGACTTGCGTACGTCTCTCATGCCTTCCAAGAATTTGGTGCACCTGTTGCCACCCGCGTTAGCACAAGAGACAGCGCGACCGGCTGCTAGTGCAATGGTCTTTTGTGGGAATCCGGGTACTGGCAAAACAGCGGTTGCGCGCTTACTGGCCAAAGTATATCACGAGCTGGGTGTCTTGCGCAAACCCAAATTTCTAGAAGTGGAACGAATGGATTTAGTAGGAAAGGATGTCGAACAAACCAAGTTGAAGACAAAAGAAGTGCTAGAAGAAGCGGCCGGAGGTGTGCTTTTAATTGATGAAGCATACACGTTGGGGATGGCGAGTCGTCGGAACAAGGTGGATGCGGGGGCATCGGCCATGGCAGAACTTGTGTACGCGATGCAAGACAATTCCAACAATCCCAGCTTCCCTCTAATAATACTGGCGGGTTTTACTTTGGAAATGCAAGCCTTCTTGGCATTCCAACCTGAATTGCGTAAATGCTTTCCAGCCGTGTACGAATTCCCAGACTACTCATGCGCGGAGTTGGGACAGATCTTTGGTGATTTGGCTGCATCAAAAGGCTTTGATGTAGAAGAATCGTTGACATCGTCGTTCATTGCAGGCCTTTTGGAACGCGAAACGACTCCAGCATGGCGGTCCGAACGAAATGGCCGTGTTTGTGAAATGTTATTAACCGGTGTGCGTACGCAAGTCCGCAAACGTATGCGTATCGCACAAATGGAAGGAACGGATGACCAATTTGATCCGCACTTGATTTTGAAAGAAGATGTGGAGAATGTGATGAAGAGTGATTTCAAGTAGTAGTGATTGAGTAAAAAAAACTTAACAACGATGATGTTTAATAACTGATAGCCGATAGCCGAAAGTGCAAGTCTCCGACAACACTATCAGCAACAATGCAAAGGAATAGCGCCTAAGACCCAAAGAACGAAATTCTCTTTGATTACCTTTTTAAAAAACGAGACCTGGTATGCTTTTCTCCGCCACTAGCGCATGAGCAACGTTCTGTGTACGTCAAAACGTCACTTACCAAGAATTTCTGAGGATGTAAACTAATCACAATATGCGCAGATTTTCTGTGTACTTGAGAACACCACGTGACTCTTAAGTTTTTCTGTGCACGCGAAATCAAAACTTGAAAATACCTCTTGCCTAGATTTTGGGTGCACGAGAAAACCACACACACAGATTTTCGGACAACGTGGAAACTCCTCTGCACCAGATTTTATTTTCTTTTGTGCGCATCTTTTGCATTATTTCATATTATCGAGTGTGTTTATTATCTCAAAAGACGACGCCGTTTACAACATACAACATGACAGCGAACGACACTCCGCAGCAGGTGATGCAAGTAATTGCTGATTCTGACGTATGGAATCACCATCTCGCTCCCTTTTGACATTTCAAGATGTCGCTCGCTGCGAGCAAGTTTTTCGTTGCAATGATAAAGAGAAAACGTGGGAACTATTGTGTGTGCGCGACTTTTCATTAAATTCGAAAGAAGCACCAGATGATTCCTTTCAGACGATTCTTCGAGACATTGAGAAATGGAAAGAAATCTATCGACGCTGGCGGGCTTGGCATGTTCATACGCATCATGTAACGACAACACAACAAGGTTATGATGCGATACAATTGTATCAAGACATACAATCTTTTTATATTAGGCAGCACCAACGTAACACACTACCAAAGTCTTATCAAGAGTCTCTGGCTCCTGCGTTAGACAAAAACACCCTGCTATCGTGGACGGAGCACGCTCTCGTGCCATCGGATCTCGTTGCTTGGTATGCCGTATGTGGAGGACAACATGTCCTTTCGAGGAACTACAGTGACGAGGACTTTTGGGCAGCATTTTTGGGATGTTACACATGCTACGATGCTTATTACGCTATGCGACTCGTTGATGCTAAAGTTATGGGACCCATGGGTGTGCGCAGCCAATCCAATTATCCCAACAATCATGTCTTGGTAGCTCTTTGCGTCGGAAATCCCAGGCTATGTTTGTCGGTGAGAAAGGATCCCGGGGACGATCCACATGGTCGCCTAGTGCGATTGCATCCCTTTGGTCATAACGACAGGAACTCAATCGTTGTTGGAGATCAAGGTATTTTGCATTATTTTCAAGAATACGTGAAGCAACTGAGAACGGGAACGTTTCCGATTGCGTCCCTATCACCCGACACACGTCGCGTACCAGGTTTCGTGCTCTTTCCCGACGCTGGAGATGCCGTGTCCGTTTGTATCACTCACGGAATCGAAGTCCGTGCGAGCGCACGGTGGTTTCCTACATTTAGCAACAACAATATTCAGCCATGGCAAGAAGACGAGGAAGGCTTGAACTTTGGCTACAGTTTTCGTATACGAATGGTGGATTCCTCTGTCGGAAGCATATGCCAACTTGTATCGCGGCATTTCGAATTCGTCAATGGTCACGGTGTAGTTCGTCGCATTGATGGAGATGCAGTGGTGGGGAAACAACCTCTCTTCTTCTTTAACGAATCTCAGGGCATACAATCGTTTGGATATCATGATCTAGGGCCTGCCGGAGACGAAGAAACTTATTCGAATATGGCATTTACCTATCAGAGTCAAACGGGCCCCACAGCTGGTACGACACGTCAAGATACGCACGGAGCTTATATAAAAGGATTCTTTCGTTTTGTTCCAGGAAGCATCGAAGAACCCAAAGGCCCATTGTTTGACGTTCCTTTCAACCCTTTTCCTTTGACTGTTCCATTTCCCTTTTACTGAGCTTGACATGTAGATGTTATACCCACTCTTGCGTGTCTGGAGCGCCCAACGAACTTGGAGTGATGTTGTATCGAAGCGACAAGTCTTAGCATGCATGCAAGTAAATATCTATAATTATTTATGAATATTCATCTTAGACCTTCACTGTAGATCTTGAACAGCTAAGTGTCGCTCATGGTCATTAAGTTCATTCCACAGTTTCACAAGGGAATCAGCACCCCATACCACGGAATTCCACGCCATCTCAACCGTTTCTACTGGATGAGTGACCCGATCGAGTGTGAAACCCCCAACGTTTTGTATGATTTTCCCGACTCCTCCATGACGCTCCAACTGTCTCGAAAGAAGTCGATGAGCTTGTCGACGAAGTATTTTATTGCTGATGTGTATCAGTCGAGTTGTGTGATACAATTGAGCTACACCGCGTTCCAGTCCTACCATGAGCGGAGCGTTCTCAAAATTGCTGTACATATGCTGAACGAAGCCGTCTGCCAGGATGATCGGACAGCCGATGAGAGCGGTCATAGCAGCCACGGGCCAAAGTGTCATACCCAATGCAACAGCCAAGAGAGGTCGATCTTTTGCAACATCTGTACCCCATTGTAACGTTGACGCAACGGCAGGGCCTAATGGAGGCCAGAGAACTTTCATACGATCCTTTCGTTTTTTTGTTTGTCTTTTTTGTTCCTTTCCATCGTGTGTTTTCTGATCATAGCTCGTGGATGATGGCGAATTGTCTGTTTGATCAAGGAATTCAATTGTTTGCGACCCCTCAATCGGTTGCCGCATCATGAGATCTGCAGGAGTGACTGTCGACACAAAGGATTGCAACGAAGCGATAAAGATCTGCGCAACTGTCAATGCCACATCCGCAAGCTCTTCAGCTTCATCTCTTTCGATCGCCCGCAACGTTCCCTCAACATCTTTGAGTAGTGACGCTGCGGCGTGTATTGCCTTGGTAATGTCGCTTTCTGTGACTTCGCTCATCTTGTTCCATTGCAATGTCATTTCCGTGTCCATTTCACGACTATCTGCTCCTTCAACTTCTAATAGTAGGGAATGATGTTGTTGCATATCTTGTAAGCAAGCTTGTGCGAGTAATTTTCGTTCATCGTCCGTCTGATTGTTTAATTGAGTCGCAACGTGCCCGACGGCATCTGCTAAGCTCTCAGTCGTTCGCATAATCGCTTCTCCCAACTTGCCGTTACTTTCAATCTCATTTAACGTACGATCCGCATGATTCAAGAAGTTGGCGGCTTCTTCGATGATTCTTTCCGCAACGTTTTCGCGTTCCTTTTCCATCTGAGCGGCTTGCTCCAAATCAGACCTCATGAGCGAACTTGTGTACAACCATCTATTCATTGCGTAATTATATTGCGAACGTTCGTCTTCCTGTTTCAAAGATGGTTGCTTGATTATATTTAATTCAATGCTCTTTATTGCATCATTATCATATATTATTTTCAATACAGTACGTTGTAGAGTTCGCTGCGAGAAGCGAGAAGTGGAGAACTGCGTACGATTTGGGATTTGCCGTCATCGTCGTGACTCACTCCGACAACTTCCTGCTTCTGCTTTACTGTAGTCCAAAGTGTAAGCCACCTTTGCGCAGGATTGTGCTCAGTCACGATCACTCCGGCACTTGAGTATTCAGTACTGGTACCGGTACCGGTTCTCCCGAACCATCGACTGACTTGTTTTGGTTTTCTCGTTTCTCTTTTTCTTCGACCCAACAGCATCGTCATTATTTCGATCGATCGTATTGCCATTCGAATCCTTCTATATGATCTCTTTTTCCTTTCACATACTCATAACACAAATACAAAGTGATTTCTTCCCCTACAAATGTGCCCGAATCCTCCCGAGTCGTCGCTCGACGCAGTGCCTTCAAAAGATGAATGCGATGTTTCTGCTCCATCTATTTCCAACAAAAATGAAGAATGCGAAGCTGCTGCTCTGAATAACATATGTGACAAAGAAAAAACCGGGCGGTCGCCTAATCCTCTGCAATCAGCTTCTTTTGGATCAAAATTATTCTTTTCCTGGCCTTATCCTCTATTGCAACTGGGAATGAAGCGTCCTCTGGAAGACGCCGATTTGAGTGATATTATGCGAGTCGATTCCAGCGCATACAATGGAGCCTACTTTCAGCGTATGTGGCAGCGCGAAAGAGAAACCAGCACTACGAGCAGCAAGAAAGCGCGTCTGCATCACGCCTTCTTTTGGGATTTTCTACGGACTTTGTGGTATGTGCAGCCATTCATGGCTTTGGGTTGTGCAGCACGAGTCGTACAAGCGGTGGCGCTCGGATTCTTTATCGACTCGCTGGACAATAACAACAATCGCGACAACGACACTCAAGTCATCGGATACGCAGCGCTCATCTTGGCTTGCGGGTGTATCGTGTTAATGGAGCATCACCATGTTTTCTTCTGGAATTGGAGACGAGGCATGCAATATCGACTGTCAGCCGTTGCTGCTATTTACGAGAAGAGTCTTCGACTACCTTCGCTTTCTTCTTCCGAAAGCAAAGTCTCCATATTAAACTTGGCTTCGAATGATGTCGACCGCTTCCTTCTAGCATCACTTTTTGCCGGACACTTGTTTTGGGCGCCGTTGCAGTCCCTCGCTATTCTAGCAACGGGTGTGGCTTTGATGGGTGTCGCTTTTCTAGCGGGATTCGTTCTATTGCTGGTAGTGTTTGTTCCCTTGCAATTTTATTTGAGTCGACGATTCGCGTCGTTGCGGCAACACATAGCAGGTTTCACTGATCAGCGTGTTCATCAAGTCAAGAATGCACTAAAAGGGATCCGCGTCATTAAATGGCAAGCGATGGAGTATGTATGGCAAAAAGAATTCAAACTACGCGAGCGCAAGAAATGGAAAAGATTATTCACGCAAATCATCTCAAAGCGTGGAACGAAGCGCTGTTTTTTGTTACCAACATTGTCGTGGCCATGACTATCTTCTTTGTGCATGTCATAGTGTTGGGCAAAACGCTTGAACCTGGTCACGTCTTTACCGTTTATTCGTTGATGAATATTCTTCAGCTAGAAATGACCAAGCACGTCTCACTAGGCGTCATGGGCGTGAGTGAACTGTCCGTGAGTCTGACGCGATTGCAAGCTTTTTTTGAATTGCCGGAGTGGTCTAGTAGTGCACAAGCTGTTTCAAATAGAGAGAAAGACGACGACAGTCAAGTTGGCAATGGAAACAGCGACAACAAAGTAAACAATACGACAAGTCAAACCAGCTTGGTCATGTCGTTGCGTAATGTTACGTGTCATTGGAATCACAACTTCTCTATTGATCTCGCAGCGGGCGACCCCGTTGTTGCATTGCACAACATTACCTTGGATTTTTCGGCTGACTCGCTAACCGTCATTTTAGGAGCGGTGGGCGCTGGCAAGAGTGCTTTGCTACAGTGTTTAATTCAGGAATTACCAGTTGCTAGTGGTTCTTTTCGACGGCAACAGAGACACGACTTGACCATGGCGTACGCAGCGCAGGATCCGTGGATGATGGATGGAACGGTTCGGGACAATGTGTGTATGGGATTGCCGTACGATCAGGAATTTTATGAAGAAGTCATGACAGCTTGCGCATTGCAAGAAGACCTCCGACAATGGCCGAAGGGTGATTATACGTGGGTGGGCGATCGAGGTGTACAGTGTAGCGGGGGACAACGTGCACGTATTTCGTTAGCTCGGGCACTCTATCGTCGAGCGCAGTTACTCATTTTGGACGATCCTTTGGCTGCCGTCGATGCTGCAACGGGGTTTCATTTGTTTCAGAATGCGATCTTGAAAGTCGCTCGACAACATTCCGTGTGTGTTGTCTTGGCAACTCATCAACATCAGCATTTGATGACCACACCATCCTCATCAAATTCGATGGATTATTGCCGCTGCGTGTGGATGCAGCAAGGAACAATTGAATGCATCGGCACATACGATGATTGTATCGCTAAAGCGTATGGAACTGAAATCGAAACAAAAGCTGTCATATTTGAAGCCAAACAGATCATTGAATTGAAAGTTGTTGATAATGACAATGATCTCTTGTCAAAAAAGTCTTGACGACGGTGACGAGGACGAAATAGCAGACCATCATTCCAGTGCAGAAGAGGATGATACAACGAAGGAGAGAGAAGGGGACGAGGATGATATGAAGGAAGCCAATGTTCAAGGTTTGGTTCGTCTAGATACCTACACTCGGTATATCAAAGCAATGGGAGGTTTGTGGGTTGGTGCCTTTCTCTTTATATTGTTTAGCATCACACAGGGCAGTGTATTGGTCACTGTTGCGACGTTCGGACGATGGGCAGAGAGCGATGATCAAGATTCGTGGGATATTGTAGGATTAGCGTTGGGTTTGACTGGAGCTGTGGTAGCATTGGGCATTTTCCGGGCTTTTTTGTCGCTCAGCTTGACAGTTAAAGCATCTCAACGCTTGCATGATCAGATGACCGAGTCTGTATTACGCGCCCAGATATCATTTTTGATACCAACCCACTCGGTCGAATTTTAAATCGCTTCAGCGCCGATGTTGGTTCGAACGATGACATGCTACCGCCTACTCTCTTCGACTTTAGTGTTGTTCTGTTCATTGTTCTTGGTGCTTTGGCCACCACTGTAACCACTCTACCCTTCACGCTTATTGCAATCCCACCGCTGTTGTGGTATTTTTGGTGGGTCCGACGCATTTTCGTGACAAGCACCCGTGAGTTGAAACGTCTCGAAGGCTTGGCACGTTCCCCACTCTTTGCCATGCTAAATGAAAGTGCCAGTGGTATCGCCACATTACGTTCCAATCACGGTGCGGTGGAATTTTTTCGTCGCAAGTTTCAAGAGGCACACGATGGGCATACACGGGCGTTCTTCGCGTTCATTGCGGCTTCTCGGTGGCTTGGGTTTCGTATGGACGCGATCCTGTTTCTCTTTCTGTGCATAGTCACAATCTTGTCGGTTGTTTGTTTCCTGACTGGCTTTCTGTCGATTGACCCTTTAATCTTGGGATTGACCTTAAGTTTGCTGCTACAACTGGCTGGCTTGTTCCAATGGTGCATTCGACAAAGTGCGGAAGTAGAGAATCAGATGGTCAGCGTGGAGCGCGTTTTGGCTTTTGGGCAATTGCAATCTGAGGCACCGCTTGAGCAAGGAAAAGATGCTGAGCTTTTGCGCCAGGGGTGGCCTTCAGCGGGTTCTTTGGAATATAATAATGTGACGGTGCGCTACCGACCCAGTCTACCTCCAGCGTTGCAAGCTGTGTCTTTTAAGGTTCCAGCAGGTGCGAGAGTAGGAATTGTGGGGAGAACAGGAGCAGGAAAGAGTAGCTTAGTACAGTCTCTCTTTCGATTACTGGAAGCTGAAGATGGTCAAATTTTGATTGATGGCGTAGATATTCAGCCGCTGGGTTTGCACGCTTTGCGGAAACGCGTCTCGGTCATCCCTCAAGCCCCGACTTTGTTCAGCGGGTGCTCCGTGCGCGAGAATGTGGACACAGAAGGCACTTGTAGCGAGACAGAACTGATTCAAGTGATGGAGACTTGCCATTTATCGCACACGATTTCAAAATTGCCGAATGGCCTAGACTCTTTGGTAGAAGAGAATGGTGCCAATTTTTCTGTTGGTCAGAGACAGTTGCTCTGCTTGGCTCGAGCTCTATTAAAACGCAATCCGATATTAGTGCTCGACGAAGCAACCGCGTCGGTCGACCGAAAGACGGATCAGTACATACAGGAGGCTTTGAAAAAGTTGTACAAAGGGACGGTTTTGGCGGTTGCCCATCGTCTTGATACAGTGATTGAATGTGACTTGATTCTGGTGCTGGGTCAGGGGCGTGTACTCGAATTCGGAACCCCGGCAGAGTTGCTGGACAAGACCGATGGCGTGTTCACTCAAATGGTGCAAGACACAGGAGATCGGATGGCTCAAGAATTACGAGCGCGAGCATTACGTAGGCGGGGTTAAGAGGAAATAAAAGGAACACTAGACTGTTTTCATTTTGCTGTTTCTGTTTTCGACTGACGATCGTCAAACGCTGAGACGGACCCATTGAGTTTCGATAGCAGTAAAAATTAGAGCAATAATAAGGCTAAACGTGCTCTAAAGAAAGCCTGTCTCAATCGTTGCATTTAATGCTCGCCTGTTCTGTTAGCAAAAGCTTTCTGATGTCATTCTTGATCTCTGTCGATCTTAAAGCAGAGGGGTCGCTTGCGATACGAGAAGATATGAATTGAGAATGTGCATCAACAATATCATCAGCGATTAGAACACATCGACGACTTTACAAGTTCGGTAGAGGTTTTTAGAAATAGCTTTATGCCTTCCCCTCTACCTGGTAAGCAAAATGTTCCTTTCTAAAACTTTATGAAGACGTTTTTCATCCAAATTTAGTTCATCTAAAAAGTTTTTTTGATTTTTATTGCTCGCGAGCAATGGGCAGACGCCGGAAGGCGTCTTTCATACTCAATAAATTTCGTTCGTCGCATTCGCCATCGACAACAAACTAGCGTTTCAATCAAATTTTGCATGATTTCTGCTTTTATTTTTCAGTTAAAGACTCATAGAGTTTTGATACAAGGGCATTCATTTTTAGTTTTTTTGAAGTTGACAAAATCGAGCATTTGGGTGTGCACGGTATGAAACGTAAGCTCTTTCTTCTTCCCTTGGCTGCGAAGGTTGGCTCTCTCGAACTTTGGTTATTTTCAAGCATACTACCGGCGTCGAGGCCGATATGCATTCTGTCAAAATGATGACAAAAAAAGCTCAGTCTCTACCTAACCCAGATGTCTTTAGACCCGATCAAAAATATCAAAAATATATGTGACGTAGACTATTCTATACAAAATTTATGTGCATCTAACTCTATACTGCCACGGGAACGAACTTGACATTCTTGGTAGCGCAGACTGGGCATGTTTCTCCGAGTCCTTCAGCGACGCATGCCTCGCAAAATGCATAATGCATGCAGGGTGCCGCGATGTGAGAGCGCGTACCAAGTCCACATACTACACAAGGCGGCAACGCACCGGATTTCGTGGAAGACATGGTAGACATGTCGTGCGCGATATCGTTGTGAGCAGCTTCTTTTGACTTCTTTTCAATGAGACCCGGTGGTCGCTGTTCGAGCGCTCTTTGCCGCGCCAGGTATTCTTGACGCTTCTTTTCGATCCGTTGGAACTCTTCCAGTTCTTTTTGTTGCATTTTCTTTTGCATTGCACTATCCGATACTTCCTCTTGCAAAACTTTTTCCGCAGCGTCAGACTTGCTCTGCTTGAAAATATCTAGGAACGAACCGCGATGCTTCGAGTTGGTTGCACTATCACTTGTTGTCTTTTGCTCAGCGGGAACAGCTTTTATCTGGGCCGCTTGAAACATTCGTGACGAAAATCCTGGTTTCGCCCCCGATTCCACCTGCCGCCTTTGATGACGATACCACTGTCGTTCTGCTTGCTCTTGCTTGATAACTAGAAGTTTATCCGTCGTCTTTTTGGTTCTCGAAAAGTTTTTCGTTCGTGTGCTTTCAACCCATCTTCCGTGAGACGCATGACACCCCGAACCGGTCCATTGACAAGTTCTGCATCCTGAACACCCTTGGGTTGCAACGACTCGGACATTGTCGTAACCGTGTCATCTTCTTCAGCGCCCAGCAGCTTCAGTCCCACTAGCGGACTAAATTCGGATCCCTCACTGCAATAGGATGAATTATCTCGTGCTTTTGGACTCGTCACGTGTTCGGGTAATACAAATGGTGCTTTGGGCGATTTGACGTCGGCTCCGAAGCGTAATTTCGATGAATTACTCCCGCGCTTGTTGTTGTTTGAGTCTTCCGACGCCGTTCGTGGTCTCAGAATACTAGGAAGTGATTTAGAAGATGTCGTGAATGGCTTGACAGGTTCATTATGCGACGGGTCCGAAAATTGAGCCGAACGAGACATTGAAGAAGCTTTGGAAGGAACAGGTGAGTCTTTAATCGAAGCATATACATCCCGAAGAGGTTGCTGGTTCTTTTTGGGTGAATCACAAACAGGTTCGAAGCGACTGTAAGACCGATTCTTGTGTTCGGTAGGCATATTAGTCTGTTCCACATTAATATTCGTTGAGTCGTCTGCGTCAGGAGAACGCAAAGGAATCACTCTGTTCCGTTTTTGAGAAGCAGAAGACGGAGAAGTCTTTTCGTTGGGACTATTACCGATTCCCAAGCGAACATTTTGTTTGTAAGTCCTTAATTGATCTTCGATATCTGTCACATCCAAAAGGTTGCGTCCGCTGGCTCTCGTGTTTGCCTCCGAATGTCCCGTACATGTCACTGCATCAGGACTCGTGAATACAGATCCTGCTCCGACGGTATCGTCATCAAGAAGTTCAAAAGGTCCCTTTCGAGTTGTCGTGTTATTGTGACGATTGTGTTTCTTCAAACCTTTCCCTTGTGAAGATTCTTTCGCTTTGCGTGATCTGCCGTTTTGAAACCACATGACGTTCATTTGTTAATACTAATTTGACGTTAATTACGACTTTTGCAAGGCATTCATGAGAAATGATGAAAGACGACGAAGAAGTAGGAGAAATAGAAATGATGGAGTTGCACATTCGACCGACGCGAAAAACAAAACGGTGGCCGAAAAACCATTCGGTGGTTTTCCACTCTCGAAAGGAGGGCAGATGGAGCATTTTGCGGACAAATTTGTGTCACACAAGCAGGCCAAGCACGCAGTCACAGCTGAACGACTCAATTACTACGAAAATGTCACAAATAGACGTTTTGTATTTAATACGTGTTGAGTCTTGTTTGTTAGGTAGAACGGGGTAAAAACTTGAATCACGATACTCTATCATATCATTGGTCGCCCGTCGCTTGCTACATAACAGCACGACTGACATGACGTGACACAGAAAGTTCCTATGATACTCGGAGTATCATGTCGCTCCGGGTCCGTGTATCCCCCGTTCATTCCCTACTGGGCACTGGTACGGAGCGTAGCGTACACGTAGTACCGGCACTTGCACGGCATCGTTCATCCTTTCAATATTTTTTGAGTTCAATCGATGTTGTTTATCAACGGAGACACGGGAACGCACCTCTGCTTGGTACATTTCTCTACGGGGGCCTACGTGAGTGTACACTTTTTCCCGCACCTTGCTGGAAAGTTGTTTCAGACTTCACAGAAATTCTGTATACTTTCCCTAGTTCTGGAGACGGTGAATTTCATCAATCAGAAAATCTGATTATTCTCCAGAAACAAGAGAGTTCTTCAACATCAAAATTTTTGTTCCGTGTTCTGTTTGTTTGCAGATTGCACAGTTATCACCTCTCACGACGACGCGTAAAGGGAAGTGTGCAAGTGATGCTCTTTTGTTACAAGTCCTCATCATTCGAACATAAAGTCTATCCGTTTCATTCACTGATATGTGAATTTCGTCTTTTGACTAGTAAAGAACGAACGAAATAGGGAAATGGACGAAAAACTTTTGAGTCTCGAAGGAGACGAGTACTTTTACAGGAACAACAAGGCAATTTGCTTGCCCCGTCGCCTCTTTGACAGTACGAACGGATGTATCTTATCCGAATACACAAGAAAGACCCGTTCGTGCGTATCGCAATAGAGGAGCAGCTTTCTTATTTCTGATGCACCTGGCGGTCGTTTTTTATTGCGCTTTACAAGGAGGATGGCCCGTCGCCGTCGAACGACGATTGTTGGGTCTTTTGTTCCTCACAGGATGCACGGCAGTCGCTCTTTCGACGATAGCGTGGTATGCTATGACGCAATATTCACAGCATTTTGTCGTCGTGGCGTTAAGTTCGACCTTTGCGGGGCATTTCTTTGCCGCTGGTGTCTTGCTTTATTTTCGTTGGTGGTCGGGAATGCTTCTTACTATCGCATTTGCCGCGGTAACGTTGATTTATTTGCGAATGGTATGGGATCGGACGCATGTAGCAGCAGCACAGCTGCAAGTGGCGCTACAAGCAATTGAACGTAATAAAGCGGTGCTCTCCCTGGCCTATTTCATATTACTTGCACTGCAATTGTGGGTGTTAATATGGCTCATGGCTTGGCTAGGATTTTATAATCTAACTTATGGAGAGAACTGTTCGGGTTATAACGACAACGACAATCAAGGCTATCACTGCACAGTTCGATTGAGAGGACACGTTGGTGTTCTAATTTGGTTTTGGTTGTCTTTCTTCTGGACGACTCAAGTTCTCCGAAACGTGTTGCGTGTGACTGTAGCAGGTGTGGTGGGATCTTTTGTTTGTTGTCCCGAATATCCAGCAATAGGGGAAGCGTTCCGGCATGCAACGACATCTTCCTTTGGTTCGATATGCTTCGGAAGTCTTTTGACGGCATTACTTCAAGCTATGTATCAGATTTGCCGCATGCTTCAGAGGACATCCTCCTCCTCATCAGGAAACGTTTTCGTTTGCATCGTCGACTGTATTGTGGGGTTCTTAGAGCGACTTACGGTTTACTTCCACAAATGGAGTTACATCTACATTGGTCTTTATGGGGACGACTACTTGACCGCAGGACAAAATGTGCTGCAACTTTTTCGGGAACGTGGTTGGGATACGATCATTACCGATCAACTCGTTGTACGAACGCTTCAGTTGTCTGCGACAATGGTAGGCGTTAGTACAGGTGCACTCGCACTGTTGATGGGGCCGTCTTTACATTGGTCAAAACTTGTTACATTTGCGATACCGGCGCTACTGGGAGGAACTCTGTCTTCCATTTTATTTCTCAGTGTCGTCGGGGCGGCTGTAGATGCCATCATAGTTCTCTTTGCGGAAGCGCCACTCGAACTTGAGCGAAATCATCCCGGGCTTTATCGGCAGATGGTTACAGCTTGGTCCCAGCTGTATCCCGACGAATTCCGTGCCCCCTGAATGCATCAGGCGAGGATATGGATGATGTAAATTACTTAGTCTACAAATAATGTAAGCCACTAAAGACTTAAAATTCTCGCTGCGCAAACTTCTAGCTTTCTCGAACAATAGTTTAGCAATATGCTGTCTGAAGACAGCTGCCGTCAGGAATGAGTAGCGACTACGAAAGTCACATTGCTAAAGCGGTTCATCCACGACACAGCTAGACACAAATTGTTGAGGTTTAGATTCGGCAAGAAAATCGCAGTTACACTTTATTTTGTTTCCAAGCTTGCATTGTATTAGCGACGAATCTCTGATCATATTGCAACCTTTATTGTCGTTTCTTCAGCTCGACATCAATATTGTGACGAATGAGACCCAAGTCGGCACTAACCATTGCCCACCACGCCGCTATGGTGGTGCATAAGACTAAGATCGGTGGAAAACCGAACAAGTTTCTCTGACCGTCGATTTCTTCCACATGTAGCAAGTCTAATGTCTTGTTCAAGAAAGATACGAGGAAAGCGGCACTCCCACCGCCCCATCGATTTGCTAGTGTGTCCACGATGGGCTTTGCCTCATACCGTGCTTCGTTCGAAAGCCCTCTCCATAAGGATTCACGAACAGGTTTTGCAACGGCCATGTTCATCACTTTACAGAACTCATCAACAATCAGGAAAATATATAGATTGGGCGGTTTTCCATTGTAAGCATTGTGCCACCAAGCTAGGTAAAGCGCACCCGCAAAACGTGCTATGGGCATCAGCGACAATGTTCCCCTCGGTCCAAACGTGGCAGCAACAAAAGCGCCTGCACCAGTAGCTTGTAAAACAAAAATAGCCATGGAAGATGCCATGTTTATGTTTGCTAAGAACGCTGTGTCTGCTTGAACACTGCTTTCTTTTGTACGACCTGCAACAAGCTCTGCGCGCTGGAAACTGAGGAGCACGTTGGTGCTCGCATAAAGCGCATTGTAGGTGAAAATTGCCATCAATAGCCGCGATCGAAGAATCGTTTTAGCTCCTCGTAAAAGGCGTTGTGAGAACGTATTGTCCTCAAGGTCATTATAGTGTTTTTGTGAGTTATTTGATGAAAGGTCAGACGCAGACTTTACCCGAGCAATTGAATTCCCGGACGCAACACGTTTCATGGTGCCCAGCGAAGACGATCTCTTCATACTGGAATCTAGGGATGTCAGGTCATTGTTTGATTGGAACAACTGTTGTTCTTCCCAGTGCTTCTGCATTACTCGACCTAATTCTATTGATAATTCAGCTGAAACTTCGAGCATGACTGCCGAAATTAGCAACAGACCGGACAGTCTGAGAAGCTTGGCGAAAATAGACGTCACGAAGCTGCAAGAATTACCGGGATTGTAAGATTGAGCGGGCACTGATTACTCCACGACGCCAACAAATTCTTTTGCTTACCTTCCGAGAATGCCACCCACCGTTCCACCGAAACTCACCAGCGCCATTCTTTGAAGCCGCGTTGTAGTCTGTTCCACCACAGTCTTCTTTTGTGCAACTTCCTCGTATTCCATGGCTTCTGTAGTAACGCCCCACATTAACGAAATAGAGTGCAGCTTCATCAAGTGCACAATAAGAAAGAAGGCTACATACATTGCAAGTGCCAGAGTCTGCAACACAGAAATCGGAAGAGAATTAAAAATAGGTCTCATCCATGCATTCATTTGACTGAGGTTCTCTCCGTTCGAACCTAGCAGATGCATTATGTCAAATATAAAGGCATATGAAACCAAAACGAAAGCAAAGCAACGATAAAATAGCGCGAGCGAGGTTCCTTGCGTTTCTCCTCGAGTCAGTCCCATTTTTTCCATAATCTTCGACGAGACGGATCTGGTGCTTCAAATAGCCATCCAATCGGCACGGAACTGCAAAATGCCATAAGCATACTTAACAATGTCAGTTTCGGAACGTGGGCGACACCTATCTGCAGAGCAATAGCATCTCGCATTGGAGTCAGCACATGATTGGCGCAGGTGACATGTAAAAGAGCCCAAAAGCCTATCCAAGTGGCCGTTGTGAACGGTGTATAGTGTTGCCGTAACAGATATTTCGAGAGTGTTGCATAGAAAAATGTGGACTTGTACTGCGGGATGAAAGCTTCAGGGTCATCCTCTTTCTTTTTCCGAAGAGGGCTATTCGGTTTGAGTTTCGTCGCTTCTTCTATCCTCTCTGCCTCTTGAAGGAGGGCCTGCATATTGTCCCAGCTCTTGATGGTTGGCGGTAGCGGTAGTTGCGTTTTCTCCGCTGCTCTTGCCAGGCGTTTATGATGATCGCTGTCTCCTTCTTCGATTAGATCTTTCTCTTCGGCAATGATGCTGGGTTGTCGGGCGTGTTGACGATGTAGCTGTAGTTGTTGCTTGAGCCAAGTATCTGTTTCGTTTTCGACAGCAGAGGAAGAAAATAATTGTGGATGTAAGGGCGGCTTTGGAGTTGATGACGCAATCTGAGCTCGTAAAACAGATCGTTCCATCTCTATCGGAGAAGGGAGGAATGAGGATGAGGGAGATAACTCCATTGCTTCCATTTTGCATTGAAGCTCATCGTCCTTATTGTCGAATGACGACCTCTGATTCGATTCGAAAAGCGTCGTATGTTCTCCGGTCAGCTCTGACGAATCTCGGGTTACTTCATCGGAAAAGCATGTAATTGTTTTATCTACAGTAAGCGAGTTTAGAGTTTCATTCATCAGCGAACTCTCTTGCGCGCGCTCATTAGACACAATGGCCTCAGGAGTATTCTTAATCTGGACGGTGTCGCTAATTAGTTCCAGAGCGACTAGTTCCTCATTCTTTGCGACTTTCGAACACATTTGCAGCTGCAGATTATCTTCTATGCGAGTCTCATCATTTGCAATTGTGCTCCGGTGAAACGCCGGATTTTCCGGAGAAATACTGTCCGATGTTGCGGTCGTCCATTCCTCTTCGTCGCTTGCTTTTTGCGTCGTGTCTACCATAGTGCATAAAAACCAAAATGTAAGCGTGAATCAAGGAGCTTGAAACGCCCATAAATCATAATGCATCAACAAAGACACTGAATAAGGTTTTCTCTCGAATCAGGAGTTACTCTTTTGCTTTCGGTGTGTCAATCGTCGATCGATTATTGTTTCATTGCACCGCAGAGGAAATAAATAATGATGTAAAGGGCTTACCGGTACTGAAACGCACGTACATGCCTTCGTAGCACGGATGAAACAGTCGACAGGCAAGTGGACGCATGACTCTCATGACTCAAAACAAGCGATCCAGTCGGGAAATTGTTTTGGTGTGGTGGTGATCATCAATCTTGATGGGGCGGGGAGCCTGTAGGCGGGGTTTTGGTTGATAAAAATGCATCATGGGGAACGCTTAGGAAAAAGTATGAAAATTGATGCAGGAATGTAGCATTAGTTAGTTTTGCATTGATCTTGTCAAGCATTTATCAAGTGGTTTTGAGGTAGCAAAACGTACCGCTTTACACTTTATCGTCGCCCAATAAACGGTAAGTAATTTGAAGCGAAACTAATGCTCTTATCGATGTTGTCGATGTGGATAAATTAGGGGCGAGAAAGAACTATGGTGTGAAGTTTAGGGTGGCTTTTTGTGAGTCAACAACATTTCAGTCCCGAAAAATGTCAATGACAAACTTCTCGAGCAACTCACACAGCTTTCAACCCTGATATAATCGTCTTTCGGGGAAGGTTTTGGTCTTTCGGTGTATTGAAAAAGACGCAGAAAGACACCGATCGTACGAAATGAAAACCAAGCTGGAAAAGAGACATGTCGAATGTTTGAGCACTTGCTGAATTCCCCAACGCTACTCGTCAGGCCAAGAAGAGAATACTTGTCGACTCAAAAGAATAGCAATGATACAGACGTTTCGAAAAATAATTTCGTAGCTAATAGTAAAATTATTGACCTAAATGTTGGCAGTAGATTGTACAGGAGGAAGACGAGCCGCACAAGGCGTCTTCTCGGTATATGTTCATTGCGTGGTAAAAGGAGAGCTCAGTTTGCCAAGTCCACTTTTCATTTTAGACAGTTGTCGTAAATGACGATATCTTGCTAAAGCGCTTCGCGCCTCATTAGGACTGTGTTGCACGAAGTTCATCACGTGTTCATCGTGATGAATGGGGTTAAAGAGCAAATTTTGCATGTCGTTCTCGAGTTGTTCCGTAATGCGTTGAAGATCTTCGGATGAGAGGTTACCGCGCGACTTAGGACTTTTGTTGATACACAAGTGATCGACCACAGGATTCGTAGCGCAAGCTCTTTCTAGAATCTTTTGACCTATTTTCGCAGCAATCACGTCTTCTTCACAGTCTTGCGAAGCCTCTACATCTAATGCAGCAGCATACTTCTCCCAGACTTGCTCATAAGACATGCCTTGTGTTTGAAACTTGCCGTACTTGCGATACTGACGAAAGCCATCGTACAACGAAGCTGCTAAGCGATACGGCCAGTAGCTGCGCTCACGAGCATATAGCTTCGCGGCCACCCGTGCTTGATACGCCAGAGGAGCGAGATCTGTCGCAGCAGAGCTCCCTTGCTGATGTGAATAATAGCGATGCAGTTCTAACAACGCCTTGGGTAACAGAGACTTGTAAAGAAGTCGCGCACTCGATGCATCCAAGTCTCCCCAAACACTGTTACGATTGCCTCCGAATGTTTCTCGTAAAGCATCGACACTTGCATATTTGCGAGCCCATGCTTCAGCAGGTTGCCCGGGCACTAAAAACTTCCATTCCGTTTCCTGTTTTTGCCTTGTTTCTTTCTCAGTTTGCAGTTCTTTGTAGAGTTCCGGATAATCGTGAAGAAAGGGACGAGAGACACTTAAACTCGGTATCATGAAAGCCTGACTCCATTTTAAAAAGCATAAGGTAAAAATCATCAACAGAGAAGAAAATCTCCCGCGAAATTGTGTGCTGGCGGGAGACGAAGTTAACTCGAGGACGTTTGCTATTTGACATGTTGTTTGTTTCGTAATGCGCCTCTTTCTATGGTCGATGCGTCTGACACTAGCTCTGGCTTTTGCTATTCAAAAAGCAATCGATTCTCAAGATTATGAAAGGAAGAAGCGCAACGAAGAGCCTGATGAACGAAGTGATGTTTGTCCGATCCGATCAACTCTTTATTGTCAGAATTTGAGACTGAGTTTTTTACTCCGTATTAGAATTACTTGCGGAGCGAAAGCTAGAAAATCTACTTAACATCCGTACAGCCTCCCCATCGACCAACCAATCAGCTAAGAATTTGATGCAGCTGTCCACCCGGTGGACAACTGACTGAATCTGGGTGTCAACAACACGTGGTCGACAAGTATCTTAGTGGTTAAGTTATTTAAGCTAAATGATGACGACCTCGTTTTTTATATAAAAAGAACGTTGAAGTAAAAAATGACTGCTGTCGAAGAACTGCTTCGTCATGCTTCTGCCGGGTTTCTCCGTGCAATTGCATGAATTTTGGAAGTCCCCACAAGATTCAACACTCAAGATACAAAGTTGCTCAAATGCTACGCGCTACCGTACCGGTACCTGGTACCGTAATAACTGCACGAGAAAAAAAAGATTCAACGAAGGACCCGGAGACTGATGCAGTCACGCAACCTCATCCGCACTCGGGACTGGGGTTGGCATGAAGGTTTGAGAATGTTCGATGAGCGCCGAACGTGAACAATGAGAGCAGTCGTCTGTATTAATCGACAATCGTTCGTAATTAATGTACTGCAGCAACACATTGGCACTCGGATTCTTCCAATGAAGAGCAGAGTGAGCCATCATGCCATCGATATTTTTTCTCAATACGACAAATGAATACGGATTTTCGATTAAGTGTAATCCATTAAGCTTGTCTATCGCTCTATGCTAAATTGGTAGAGTAGATCAATATCTTTTCATATATTTCTTCAAGATGCTACTACAGAGCAGTGGATGCCGCCAAACAATCGAAAAATTATGTTACGTCACATTATTATGATTAGATTTAAGGTCTCATGCGTCTATAAGTGTTGGTATATTGGCTACTTACTTGACCGTATGGTTTTTGCAAACTAGATGGTTGTTATGGCTAGCCACCTACCGTCGGCGCGATGTTTTAGATGGCTTGGAAGATTTGCGTTGCGCACGGTCGGCCTGGCGTCTTTCACGAGCATTTTGTATCTCGGTATCAATCCAAGCTTCTTCCAAACAAAAGTCTTCGTCCAGTTCGGAGCGTTTAAGTCTGTGCACGCGAGGCGGCGGCATCTTGTAGTAATAGGTGGAACTCACTTCACTCGAAACCGTTTCGCCATCCTCGTGTCTCGACTGTTTGCTCTTTGTACCACGATGTTTAGTGAGCTGGCCCTGACGCATAAATGCGACCCCACGATATTCTTCCGGGACCGCAATCATGTGAGGGTCATTCGTTGCTTTTACAAAGTCATGAGGTGTGGATTGGCCAGGAGGGCGATTCTTATTTGACGGACTGGCCGCCACATTACTGAATACATTTTCAAGAAGCGCATCTTCTTCGTCGTCTCTCTTACATCTCTTCTGCCTCCTCTTGAGCTTTCGCTGAAGACGTTTCTTCTGGTGACGAATCTCGCGATCAACTTCGGCTTTCACCCACAAAAAGAATCTTTGTATTTTACGCGCAGCATTCTCTCGCTCCTGCTGACGCACTAGAACTTCAAAATCCGGGTTGTCGCCGGCAATTATACTTCGCGCCTGCTCTAGAATACGTTTGAGAACACGTCGATTTTCATATTCTTTCAAAGCCAAATACTTGCGAGCGACAGTTTGAACGACAATGACGGAGCCGATCACTTCCAGATATTTCATCTCCGTAAAGAATCGTCTGGACTGTCTCTGGATTTTGATACAAGCAAGATTTCTACGCGCAGAGCCCACAATTTGGTCTCTATAGGTCGAGCGCACCGAATAGCCTCGCCAGGATCGTTGTATAGTACGAGCCGCTGCGTACTTGTGGAAAGGTTTGGTGCATAAATATGCCCGAGCGTAACGTTGAATGATCCGTGCTGCAGCACGCTTCCAAAAGCAAAAGCGAATCAAATAGCCACGGACCACAGCTTGAATCTTGCTGGCTGCAAGGTATTCTTTGTACGCTATTCGAACAACGTATGCTCTCCATGAAGCTTGAATCAATCGGGCCGCTGTGAATTGACCATAGGCTTTTCGGACTAAGTATGCCCTCCAAGTCTTTTGTATAGCCGTACTATTTGCGACCTGACCCTCGCCGAGAGGAGAGACTGCCGTCAAAATATTGTCGCTGCTGTGACTTGCTCGCTCGCCATTACCACGAAGAACAGCTTGGATTTTGGACGCTGCCAAACTTTCGAGATCCAACCGTTGCTTGGCAAGATGTCTTCTCCAAAATGTCTGAATTTTTCGAGCTGCCAAGTAAGTCAGGAATGCTTCCCTTCCTTTTTTATATGCAGTTCGAATCACATGGCCACGGAACTGGGCCTGAATTAAGCGACACGCCAGATAATCGACGCATAATCGGCGCACAGTGGCGCCTCTCCATCTCGTTTGAATCACACAAGCTGCCCTGTTCTCATCGACCCTAGGATATAAGATTTCTTTTGCGGATCGACTGACACGCTGAGCTTGTCTTAGTTGAAATGCTCTGACGGCATGTTGAATAGCAACCACTCCGGATAAAATTGACCCATAGCGTTGTTTTGCCTGATAGCCACGGAAGGTAGACTGAATCGTCATCGCACTGTCGAGAGAGATGATAAAATTGGAGAAATGCCAAAATCTCCTCCACTGTGCCTGAACTAGAGTCGCGGCTCGATGTTCGTATTTCATGATCAGGTACTCCGTTTCCGCAACGAATCGGCGCCAGTACCGCTGGATTGTGACTCCTGCATCCTGGCGTTGCTGCTCTTGCATAACACGACGGCGCCTGATAGCCAACCATCTGCGTGCAACACTTTGAATAATCACAACATCAGCGATTGCAAACATGTAGTCTGCGTATGCAACAAACCCCCTCCAAACTTTTTGAATCATCACAGCTGACTGCAGACGCCGCAGCTTTGTCTTGCAAAACCACATCCTTACGCCTGCTTGTAGCGTAATAGCATGCCGGTGACGCAGCGTGTTGGCTACTCGTCGCGCTTTCCATCTACGAACAGCAGACTGAGCGATCAAGACATCAGCCAGGAAGTGCAAGTAATTCATTGTACAATCATAGGATCTCCACTGAGTTTGGATAGCGACGGCTGCTTTGTATTCACGCTCAGAGCGCTTAGCATTAGCCAGCTTCTGTGCTTTTCTTCTCCGCCAAACACTTTGGATTATTATGATATCCAATAAATCAAGCTGGTAGTTAAATCTCCCGATGAAAGAGCGGTAAGACGTTTGAATTTTTGTGGCTGCAGCCCGTTTGCCCGCTAGCTCCTTACGAACTAAAAACGTTCGTACCACCGATTGAATTTGAATAATGGAAACCATCCGATCCATAGCTTGGTTCATTGCTAAGAATTTCCGAACTGCAGTTTGAATGAGAGTGATGTTGTAAATTTTCTCGTAGACATCGAGCGTCGCCAGCAGGCCTCGAACATGGCGTTGGATTTCGATCGCACAACACTGTTGCAACAGTAAATGGTCTCGCTGAACACCGGCGCGATACAGCGCTTGGATCCTGCTCGCAGCGTCATGTTTTATTTTCATATTTGATTGAACAAACCAACGTCGTGCACATGCTTGTATCATGACAATGGCCCACATCCGCGTCAGAGCTTCGCGGAGCGCCAAATGTTTGCGCACCATGCATTGAACAGGAATAACGGCCGCCGATAGCAAGCGCAGTCCCGCTCGTTGCATGGGGTCGTTTTCGTCGAATGAAATGGCTGTCGAATGTCCCCGTACAGCGCTTTCTAAGGAAGTCCTGCCATTTCTTCGTAAAGTGCTTCTCAATCTACGAATGTCCGAGCCCACTGACGATAGCCTTTCGGGCGCATACCGTTGTTTAGTGACCGAATCGCTTTCTAACAAGGACGCTGCCAGAATTCCGCTGGGTTCTGATCGATGATGAATCGATTTCTTGACTAGTGGAGGTTCCATGGCCTCAGACGTTCGAGAGGGCACATTCCTTTGGTTGAACAAACCACGACGAGCGGCCATGATTTTTCCGTGATCCTGTCCACGGAAACGATCAAGTCTAGGCTCCGGTGGCTTGGGGACTATCGGAGAGGCGGGAGTTGCTCGTGATTTTATCAGGGGTGAAGTGGGCACAGGAGATGATCGCGGTGAAAAGCGGTGCGCATTACTATTCCTTGAAGTTCCTACCATAGTAAAGGAACTATTTCTCAAAGGAGAATCACTCTTTCTACGTCTTGCTGGAGAAGTATCAGCCACTCTCTTCGAATGGAATGCGCTAGGTGACGGGGACCTTGTACGATGACTTTCGGGTTTGGGTTCTGCTCGAGATTGACGTCTATGCCGAACCATTTCTTGCTTTACTACTTCCTGTCTTCTTACGCCGTCGTCGTCTTCATCAGAAGTAACATCGACACAATCGAGGGCGGGATCATCGGCTAAGTGTCCTTCGCTGACGATAATGTGGTTGTGAAAGTGTTCAGCGAAAGGGTCTGCAAATATTTCCATAGTCTCCGGATCAGATGATGTGTCGAATCGGTCAGCAGCAAATGGCGATATATTAAAAGGGTCAACCGTTCTAGGGGCGAGCGTTATTATCTTCTTGTTTTGAAAAAGGAAGGGTTTGTCAAACCGCTGACTTCTGTTTGAATCGCAGGAGAAGTGGGTCTCTTCAATAAGAAGCCGGACGCTTGCGGAAAAACATCATATTCCTCTGATACGACCGTGTCTGAAGAATAAAGACGGTGCTGCGCTGAATGTGACATAGATATCGAGTGATGTGTGACCGCTGTCTATTAATTACGGAAAGAATGGGTAAAAACACGCGTGAGAAGTGGATCACCAAGTCGAATCGTTTCTCTGTCGTAAAAAATACGTACCTCAAATGTGCTCCTGCTTGCTACTTGTTGTTCAAAACCACTAGATCTCTGGCCATGTTGTCTTTGCTGCCTCGCTAGTATATCGCTCTCTCGCGTACGCAGAGGATCCTCTTCGACTGCAATAGGATGTTCACGTGAGCCGACTCCATCCCAGCTATCGGTAAAACGTCCCTGCCAGTGATCCGTCAGATCAGCTGGAACAACCCATTCCGTTGAGTTGATTGCTTGATTTCTCGGCTTAAAGAAGAAACCGTCATCTTCTTCTGGCCAGGTAGCTTGCGACCACGGATCCGAGGTTGTTGAGAGAGGAAACCTTTGATTACGAGACTGTGCTACAGCTGTTTCGTCGACTTCCTGGTTCACCCAACTTCCCGCGGATACACTGTTCGAAACTGATCTATTCTTGTTGACCGGACACCCGTTATTATTATCTTTTCCGTGGCTTATTGCTCGTTCAGTACGCTTATTGCTGATAATATTTCGAATTTCGGGCTGCACGACACTACGTCCGTTGCTTTTGCTTCTTGCTGCTGAACGAGTGCTCCTGTCCTTTTTACCCCCGATAGCAGAAAAGAACTTCATTGCTTAATTCCAGGATAATAGCAATGGTGCTTCAAGTCGTCTATTCACTATCATTGACTTTCTTTCCTCTTGCTTCAATTGAGGACGAGAGATGCGCGGCTCCGTGAATGCAGATTTGTACCTGGTATTCCTTCCACACCAGCGAGAGCGATTCACGGCGAATTTCCGTTGATGAATACATACCCAGACAAGGTACTCATTTTCTTATTGTTCGGAGTCAGTCAGTCCATACTTAAAAGGTTCCCTTTCTAATTACTCTTAATTTTAGCGAACAAGATAGTGGCACCGGCGACCAACGAGTGTCTGTTGAAGCATCATTAGACACTACTTGTCCTAAATAAAAGCTTTATGAAATCATTCAAACTCAATACATTTGCACGTAATATATTTAGACACACATTGAATTTTTTCGAAATCAATATATTTACTGTAGCCTTGAATGCAGTATCGGGACTGAACTACACCGTAGTCCCGGAGTACTAGTAACCACATTATTTTACTCCGTTCCTAAATTGCCGGTACGATAATGGACCGATTTTCCGCTAATCATTCATGCAATATGTCTTTTATCGGTGGATGTACTACTATTGATATTTGTTCATGCATAAAGAACATCAGCGGCTCTTGTGCTCTCTAGGTGTTGGAGATCATTTAACTCCACCTCAGACCTCAACCTTTACCAAAAACCTGCAAAATTGTTGAAGAGAGGACTAAGCACTCTTTATTTAATAAATTACTCTATGTTTTTATTTCGTCTATTTGTGATTCTTGAGCCTAAACAATAGCTGATTTACGACCAACGGGAAGCCGTGGAAAGTCGCAAGCCGCCCTCTTCGACCTCATAAAGCCCCATTTCTGCACATGCTTCGGCCCATTGAGTCTTACCAGGTACTGGTACCGGTACCGGTACCACTTTACTGCACTCGAGCGAAGTGAGCGATGGGCAGACGCCGACGTTTCGTCGTTCGCACAAACACCACACCCCCACATTTTCTGGGTACGTGAAAACACCACACTCCCATATTTTCTGGGTACGTGAAAACACGACGCCCACATTTTCTGGGTACGTGAAAACACCCCAGGCCCATATTTTCTGGGTACGTCAACATACTGGTACAGTACCTGGTACCGGTACCATTCTCAACAAATTTTCGCGTTTCGTCGTTCGCACAAAACGTTCGTTCCTCAATAAATTTCTTTCGTCGCCATCGACATCAAACTAGCGTTTTCAATCTAACGTCGCGTAACTTTTGCTGTTTATCAGCTCAATACTCTTTCTTATGAATATACGGTTTATAAATGAGCAGTTTCTTGGCGATCCTTGAGAGGTCTTGCCAACGATCGAAAATTCACTGTCGACAGAGAAAACATTGCCGACAAAAGCTCTCCGAAAGCCGAGAAACATACTGACGCCATTCTGTGACAATATTCAGAAGCATCTTGCTTCGCTTCAGACGTTCTCACAAGAAAAGGATTCTTTATCGTCTCATTCTCGCTAATCGATTTTCGCTTAAAATTTTCTTTCTCCTTGCGTCGAATTATCGAATCATCAACTTCGCACGAGCGACAGAACCGCTTAGATTCAAATAAACTTAAGTCAATAGTCACGATTGATGAATATTTATTTCCTATCACCAATAAAACATCTATTTTTCCTCTGATATAGCATTGTCGGGACCTAACTGATTATTGACTTTGTACGCGAAACTCGCTTTATGGCTTGCGGGATCGAGGCCAAATGCACGCTTCCCGACGGTCATTGTTGATTCACAGCTCTTCATTCAAAAAATTAGAGATATTGCGGATTTTTGAGGGCAAGTAACAAGCCGAGAAAAAGTAAGGGCAACCTGACCAAATCCGAAAAGATATCGCCACTGCCTTTCCACAAAGCTTTTCTTGAGCGCTGCGTACGAAGGTATCACATAAACTACTATTCATCCTCAATCCTCATTTCAATCCACAGGATGTAAAAATTGCTGGTTTATGCAACAATAGCTTGATCCAAAAATGACCATGGATCGCCATTTTTTACCCCGCCCGGATCGAAAAACATGCTACAGCTCGTCTTGTCCCCTTCTTTGACGGAATCTCAAGTCCGTCTCCTGATATTGGCTTTTCAAAGTGTACAGTAACTGGTAGCCGCCAAGATCAGAGAGTAATTCGGATAGCTGGTCAAATCCTTCCGCATAAGGCTGAAAACTTCGCACGGCGGTTGCAGAATAAGGAATTTTCAAAGACACTCCGTTCGAGGATAGACCGATCCGCTCAAGTAGAATATCTGTCATACCGTTGGGATCTTGCATCCAATCTTCGTATCGAATGTGAATAATACGACCGGGAAGTACGTCGTCCCAGTGTCGCATCATTTGACGATAGGCGCGATAAAGTTCTACCAAGACATCCCAGTTGCATGTATAGTCATAAATTCCGAAATCCGAGGACGTAGAGGAATCATGCATGAAAGCAGCCACGAGATTTTCCAAGGGATCCCTTACAACATGAACAATAAGTGCATCCGAATAGATTGTATGCAGCAAACCGATGGAGTAATAGTTCATCCAAAAGAGTCAACCGCAAATCGCGCGGAATATCCGCCCAGCATTTGCTGCACGATGCTTTCTGCCAGGGAATGGATGACCGCAGGTAGATCAGCCTGAGAGACCGATGCTATTAGATTTCGAATTTCTGTCAGACGTTGATTCCATATCGAGTGGGATGTGCCGATTATATCTGAGTGAGATGCTACCAAGTGCCTTTCCACCAGCGTGGCTCCACTTTCAATAAACCCCATCACAAAGATTGGTGATTTCGTCGAACTTCCAATTTTCTGGGACCAAAAGCCTTTTTTAAAAATAGAACGCGTATTATGAACCTTTTGTAGTTCCGCTCCATTTTGCCAGGGCGGCAAAGCAGCCACTTTCGTACGACAACCAGTTTGGAGATGCTCCCTTGCTCGGGGAATATTGCCGTGTACAAGATGATACCACATTAACGCGAGATTGAGACGGTGGATTGTGGTAGCATACTGGTATTTAGCTACAAGCGAATTTGCAGGAGAGGATTGTCTGGAAAGCGCAAAAGATCTTTCTCTGCTGCAGCGACAACAAATTTCCATTCTGGTGCATTTTTCGTCAATAATTGCACGAGCTGAAGCAATATGGACGACGTTGTCAAAAACGATTTTTGCTGGTCATGCTGCAAGGCTTGCGTGTAATCGAAGACGGCGTTTTCGGTGTATTCATCTCCCAGAGTCCGCCATGCATCCCCCCTTGCTCGCCAGGCTTGCACAGAAGTAGGGTCTATTTTTATGCATTCGTTCCATCGAGTCATGGCTTCATCGACTCGATGTAAATTTTGAAATAACCATCTGGCTTGTTCTGTGTAGAACTGACAGAGCAGCTCTTTATGCATGATGGTAGCTGCATCAGTAGATATGGATTGCTTTATCTTTTGCTGAAGACTTTCGTAGAGATCCATCAACGGTTCTGTATAGGGCGACGAAGAGGCATGCTGCGTGTAAAGTTGCATTGCTTGCAGGTATTCTATGGCACTCGGTAGATTGTCGGGGTTCATTTCGTAGCTTTGCTTTAAGCGTTCAATTTGTTGAACAAGCTCGACTGAATTCTGTAACGAGAATGATTCCTGTTGTTGTTCCTCCAGAGGCCGAATGGAGGTCCGTTTCCATCCCTGAGGACGCTTTCTAGCGAAAACAGCAGGCCCTGGATACGTTGGAATAGGATCGATTGAAAACGTAACAGTATAACGTGCGAAAATGGCGAAGGAAAAGACTGGAAGAACACAGAACAGCCAGAGCCAGAGAATTTCGTCCTTTTCCTTCTTAAGTCTGTTATCCTTCTCCTCCTTTATTGTCAATACTTTCATGGTAATTGTGTTATCATATTTGTAAATAACAACTAGAAAAGGACAATCAGAGCGGCAAGAAATAATTAAAGCCATCGTCGCCTTCGAAAAGGAAGCCTACATATACACTCTATCATATAGTTCGGTAGGATGATGATTCTTGATTGAAACCATGTTGACGCACTTCTCTCTAGCAACATCATCAACACCAATGCCATCATCAATAATCTAATGATGCTGGACATGACTGGGTTCAATGCGGCTTCGAGAGTGGAAAAGTTTAGTTCATTGAAAAATGACATATTAGTTCGGTTGACTGTTTCCAAGATTGTGAAGTTTTGTCGCGAGTCAGTCGTCATGATATTGGTCTCTAGCCGTCGATCCGAAGCTCTTTACAAGGTACAGTACCTGGTACTGTAAGTACGGTACGTCTCACCTCTCCATCTCCATAGCATCATTGCTGCGGACTCTTACTCAGTATTTTTTTTATTTTGGCCGCTTTGCGATCATCACAAACGATTCATACCCCCTTACTTTATCATATTTTGTTGTATTTCTTATCTCCATTAAAACATCAATGTCAGTGTTCCCGTCACAGACACTAGCAGTCTTTCACGACGATGAAGAATGGCTCTCGCGGTTAATCGCTGACACGCAAGCTCTTGAAGAATTTCCTTCATCTGCGTTTATCGACCGTTTCTTGAAGGATCGTTATTGTGACACACTTTCTTGCTGGACCGAATGGATTGCACAAGCGGAAGCATACGGATTCATTATACCCCGTGAGATCTCATTTATTCAATCATATGATGTTCCTTCGTCGGCATCGACAAAAACGCGGCTTCCTGCACGGTTGTCAGAGTCTTTCGTCCGAGCGATAACGATCTTGCTGAATGTGTCTCGCTACACCGCGATAGAACTTACTACGACAGCTTTGGCGATGTCTTCCGTCGATATTACAACCGATGAATTTGAAGCCGGGCTAGATCTTATTTTAAAGGTGGTGGAGTGCTACCACCGTCAACGCATAGCTCGTTTGGGTTTGCTTACAGAATTGTTGCGAATCGAGCAAGCGGCAAGCTCAGAAGATGTTGAACACTCACAGGCTCATTCTACCCTGAGCCGCTCGAAAGCTAAAGGAATTGTTCAGCAGCTTGAGCCTTTCAACCTATTTGCGATTCTCCTCATGGCAGCATATTCACAGGAAGACCGTGAAGTGCCTTCGACTTCTCTCTCCCGACCTCAACGTGAAGCGCTACAAAGTTTGCCTAAAACAACCACATTTACTTCTTTTGTTACCAATCTGATGCAAGTTAAAAACATGTTTGCGAAACAACAGCAAATCAAGGCCATGGAAGCACTCGTCGCTCTGTGTTACGAGCGTGTCACCATACAACGCGCTCATTTGATCATCTTGTCGGTAGCGTATTCCAAAACAACCGACCATTTGGTAGGAATGTGGGGACTCGAAGGGCTGGCACTCTGGAGAGATACACCGGATCATCCACTCTTGCAAGGCGCACAGGCGCACGACGAGGTCAGGGCACTCGCAAAACTGTGGCAGCGACAGTGTCTCGTGTCGAAACCATTCACGCTCATGGTGCTGGGACTCGGTCTACTCATGCAGGCTGCAAAATTGCCGGAAAGTTCAACGTTGTTGGAAACAGCAAATGAGCAAGACGCTTTTGGTTACTTGTATGAAGTTTTGAGGCAACTTGTTCGGCCAGCTCGCTCGTCTCCCGGTGAAAACTCAGAATTGGATGCCTCGAGTCTCATGTTTGCTGGCATTGGGCGAGAAGCCGTCTCTGCGGCAATATCGGCATTTTCACAAAATTTGGAAAATGTCAACAATGTCGACATCTTGTGTTTGTTAGCGGCCATTACTACTCAAAATAGTCCTATCATGACACAACAATTCTGGGTCGATTGGTCCGTCTACACAAAAATGTCCGAAGAAAGACCTCTTTGTGTGCTTATGGATCGTGCACATCAACTTGCTCAACGAAATTGCCCTTTGCCCTTTTTAAGGATGGTGACTTCCATTGTTTCGACTTCAGAATCGGTCCGCGTCGTCTTGGAGGACTTTGTTCCGCCAAATTTATTCTCTCAGGCTTTGCTAAGCAAAGAGAAGAACGAAGACCTTCTAGTAGTAGTTCTTGAGTGCGTCCGCGTATTGGCTCATCATGCTTCTTCTGCCTCAGCGCGGCTGTTGTTGTGTCGTGGGATTGACCCAAAGCTGCTGTGCCAAGCTGTGCTGGAGTCTGCCAGCGAGAATGCCGGTGCAGCCGGAATGCAAGCGCTTTCAGTGCTGTTGCAGGACAACGCTGAATGGACCCGAGTTATTGCAGATTCTTTTCACTGGATCGTGGGCGAAAGTTGGAAACACTTGGTGTTCAGAGGGAATCTGACCGCTGGAGCAGCCGCTCAGTTTTTAAGTCGTCTCTTTCGGAATATGACAGCAGTGTTTTTGCTCCCGATACAAAAGAAACGTTTGTTTTTAGTTTTTTAAGTTGCTTCTACCAGGCACTCATGCCACTCGTATCCTTGCTGTCCTCGTCAGTTCCAATGCTTTCGAAGCCGGCCTTGGTCGGACAGAAACAGCTTGACGTACAAGAGCGCCATTTCTATCATGGAGTGCGTACACACCACCTTGCAGTATGCCGGGCCTATGGAAGCACTGCACCCGTCTGTTGCCGTGGCACAAGCTGTTTCTGATTTTCGTTGGAACATCATTTCATCGATACCTGGGAAATCTATTATTTTTTACGCAACATTACCCGTCTCATTGAGCATTGCCCGCTTTTTTAGATGAAGAGATCCGTGATGCGCACCTTATTCGGTTAAAAAGAGATCCTAATTCGTTCCAGATTTGGATCGCCACCGCAAGCATGAACCCTCTATCGAATGGCGAATTCCAGTCCTTAATAATGGAGTCGCTGGAGAATTCCGACTTATTGTCCTTTGACTTTTCGGATATGGCATTTCAGGAGGGCGATACATTGAAAATGCCCATTCAAGCGGCTTCCACCGCCATCACTTTACTTAGTATGTGGTGTAGTGTGGTGGACTCAAGGCGTCAACGTAATTCAGAGGCTGTAGACACGGAGTATCCTCATGTTCTCCTGTCGGAACGAGGTGATCTCCCTCACCTGAGCCCTACTACGTCTCGAGCAGTTACCACGGTTTGGAATGCAGCGTCCATATCATATGCAGAATTATTTACTCGATATGTTCAGATCCAAGCCTTGTCGGACGATGATGCGTCTATTTCCGAAAAAGGAATGAATCTTCTCGTTGTGTTGTCGGAGCGCGCAGCACTTTTAAAGGATGATTCATTCTTTCGCACCGTTTTAGACTCTAGATCTCTTTCTGCGAAGCTCGGAAAGCAGATTGAACTCTTGTCAAGGTTCGAGGGAGATTGCGATGACAAGATATTCACGTTTTCTTTCGCTATTTTGGCTCATTGTGCAAGATTCAATCTTGAGGGCGTTACTAAAGTTTTGCCCAGTAGCTCTATGAAGACTATGCAAAAGTTTATTCAAGATACCTGTTCGAATTTGTTGAAACTGAAACAGCAGGGGGCTGGTTCATCAGCAACACAGAATCAACTTGATATCGCTACAGGATGCCTACAACTGGTTCTGTCGTTGCGCCGAGCGGGGTCTTGCATTGGCATGAACAATCCCCATGAATTCTATGCATGTGTCGTGCGCGATTTACTTGGTTTTCTGTCTGTCTGTGTTCCTTCAGAGGATGATTCTCCATGTGCTGGACTTCTAACCAATTTTAGGCGACTCGCTTTGGATTTGATCGCTTTAGAGCTGTCGATTTTACCGGCTCATCATATGGGCGAGCAGCGAATAAAGCTGTTTTCTGAATTCAACGCAGTTTTCGGCCGTGATTTGTCAGGTCTTGTCACGTTATCGAGGTACTATCTCGAATTGCGTCATCTGGATCAGCTTTTTCAAGTATACAACTGTTATTTCGGAGAATTCGACATTGTGCCAGGAAAGTCTGTTGAGCAAATAATGGGATATTTTGCCAATAAAACGGGCAAGCTGTGCCAAGAAAGTTTCGACATTAGTTTTGCTTCGTCATGGCTGGCTGCGTTTCGATCAGAAAAGTCGATTACATTAAATGATCTCGCGCTGACTTACTCCCGGTTTCTTGGCGAAAACTATTTGTTGGTTTCATGGAAGTCGCTTCTGACGTTCGTGGCTATCCAGGAAGATGTTATTGGACGAGGACCTCAGCAAAGTCATGTGCTTGGAGTACATATGAAACTGGAGACACTTACAACCATGTTGCGGAATCTAGAGGCAATGGAACGGATCCAGCCGGACTTGCTGCGGGATACAAAGCACAGGGTTGTTACAACCTGTCGTTCCTATCATTCCATTGCTCTCAAGGGGGGTGAGGATTGGGCCGATATTATCAGGCTAGTTACAAATTGCTGCCGAAAGATCGTTCAGGGCACAAGCTATGTCTCTGCCACAGTACGTGTCGGTGTTGATCAGCATGCTAATTATCTGCTTCCAAAGTTTGCGTTGCTAATACGGCCTCTCTTCTTTCCATACAGGATGCATTTGCCGGGGTGGAGCAGTTGCTCGCGTATGCTGCCACGCTCCTTAACGAGGTTCACCCGGTATTCGCCAATAGCTCTGAAACCGATATTCTTATATCGCTAGCTGATATTGCTTGTCAGATAGTCGAAATGATATCGCGCTACCACATGTCGTCGGGAGATCACGGTAGCCATCTCCACTGCTTAACAGTTTGTATATCTGTGCTTGCCGCGTTGATAATCCAAGAAGAGCCACCCAATATGCTGTGGAGAGGGGGAATCCGAGTTTAGCGAACGCATCTTCCAGTTACTCAAGGAATATGATGTGATTCAAAATCTAGCCGCTCGAATCAGTTTTGCGGTGACAAATGACGGGAGTTCTACTGACCAGGATGTAACAAGCCCCTGTGATTCGACTCATCTTGTCCTTGCACTCCTCAGCAAAATCGCCAGCATTGGTGATGCTGATATGTTATCGCTCCTCGTTGGGAGCGAGTTAGCGCGTCTTTACCCAAACCTGTTCATTTTTCGATTCACTCGGTTGGTTGTTTTTCCATGCGAGGGTATATCGCTAAGGCTAAATCATCACAAAAAGGTTCACGTGACGAAACACAGTTGTCACGCAATCCAAGATCGCTTGAGCAGGGTAGAGACGATCCGCTACACAAGGTCTGGAGGGCTAGCATTACTTTCCTAGCTGCTGGTTTGCGTTCGGCGACTGCGCAGGACTGCGATGAGGTTACGCGAGAAAGATACGTCATTTTGGCTCTCGACTTTCTTACTGCCAATGCAGAGACAATAAGGACATGTCTTAAGCAGTGTAGCTCTATCCTTTTCGATCAGGAATACCCAGTCCTCACGATGACCTTACTGGAAGAAGCCGGTCTCATTTTGTCGTTGGCGGGCGAGCTCTGCTCTAATGATACACTGAAGACGTTTCAAAGAAAATACAGAAGCCTTTACAACATGTTCTTGAACTTTTGTAAAACCCTTCTTGTCAGTTTGAGTTCCTTTATTTGTTCTAGTTCAACTTCAAGGGAACTTTTCCGCTGCATCGACGAAGTGGAAGACGCTGATACCATGGCTCTTGATTCCATTTCACATATATCGGACTTGGGTATTTTGTTTTTCACATTAGCTGGCGGCATTTCGAATGCTCGCCACGAAGCCATTAGGCATTCGCATTTTGCGTCGGTGAGTACGTAGGATTGCTGTTGCTTAGCCGCTGACGACCCTCTAACTTATCGTTCTGGATAGAGATGCTCAGCACCGGTCACGCCCGATGACGTTTCAAAGCAGGCTTCGTTTCCACCCGGATTTGAATCAGACGCGCGTTTGCGAACGAACTCCGATCCAAACTCGTTGTATTCTTTAGAGCGTAATTGCAGAGAAGCGGTAAACAATACTTTCTCATTGCAGATGGAGCTCCAAGCCGCACGTGTTCTGTGCCATGTAGTTCATATCTTATTGCGAGCTCATCCAGCTGCTACTTCTTTAGTGATGCTGTTAGGTGATGCTCATCATGACGCGATGCAAATCATTCGAGAGGGATCTCACGTTGCGTTGCAGGTTGACCCTCGATCGCCCACTATCACACTTGCTGAAATTGTACGATGCGACACTGTGAACCGCCGATGGGAAGTTTGTTCATGGCAAAGGGTTCTTCGATTTACTCCGTGGTGTCTCGAAAACAAATTGTTGGTGTAGAGGACGTATCCCTAAGACAAGCAATACTTGATAGTGCCCCTGCCCCGCGATCTTCTGCGGAATTGGCGAAATCAGTAGGTGCGGCCTCTCTCGGACATTTGATCTTGGCTCTGCGCTGGTGTCGATATTCGGATATAGTAGAAGATGGCTACCCCGTAGCAAAAAGGCTTGCAGAGCTGTGTACATTTCTTTTAACAACCGAAATTTCGATGCATCGTGAATCAGGAACATTTTTGTCTACCGAAACTCTTTGTTTGCAGCTCATGGATCTATATGGAGAGGAAGAGGAGTTCGCAACGTTGCTAAAAAGATTTTTTGGGGCCTTTGTCTGAGGATCGCAGAGGTCAGCTCCAATCGATTCTAGATCGAGAGGTCTGGTCTATGGCACGCGAGCAGCTTTACGATGAAATACATGAGGCCACTCTGCGTATGCAACAGCATGTCCACGGACGCGGACATTCTTCGGTCGCCCCCATTTCTCCCAGAAAGTACGAGTTCCAGCAATAGTAGTACACTAGGCGTGAAATCTTTTGCACAAACATTGGTAGTGGTGTTAAAATTCATTAAGTATTGTCATCGAGTAACTCGGTTTCATTATTCTTTTTCAAGCTGCTTGAATCGTGTCATCCACGCAGGAGCACCGTTGAGAGATGTATATGATGCATTGTTAAAATCGTCGCTTTCCTGTACAGACTCTTCTTTATGCACCACGTCTGGCCGTTTTTTCAGCCACAAAGGGATTTCATCATCAGTCGCAGTGGATGATGTCTTTATCGCATTTGAAATTTCTTCTACAGAAGCATTTGTTTGTTCATCCCAACTGGCTGACGGCTCGCCAGAATACAGCTCGCTAAATATCCGATTGACGGGTTCGGTGACTTTTTCTATCAACGGTGATTGAAGTGAAGAAGGATTTGCCGTTGGGTGCTGCATTTCAAAGTTTAGAGCCTGATCGTCGCTCACCTGCTCATTTGGATGCAGTATTTCCTGCCGTTTACTCATCCACAGGGGCATGCGCGACACGTTCTTATCCTTCATTGCATTTTGATGTAAAGCAGCCTTGGTTTGTTTCTTCATAGTGGTTGGAAGCTCATCAAGCTGCGAGCACTTCTTATCAATAGAGGGGCCAGCTGGTTTGCACTCGCTCAAAAGCGTTGGAGCCGTACATGTCAGCGGCTCGGAACCTAACTCTCCGCCAAAATGACTACTTTGGTCAGTTGTTTCATTCATTAACGAAGTATTCAAAACCGACAATGGCGGTGAGGAAACCGGTGCCGGTTTATCAATTCTAATCGGGTTCTGGGAAATGTACTGCTCTTTTGGCCCTGATTTTAGCACAACGGCTATCGACTCTTGAGAATGCAGAGCGCCACAGGCTTTACTGGTATCGTTAGCTGCTTTCTTCGATGCCGACAGAGGCCCATCTGCTTCGAATCCAGACCTTTCTAATGCATTAAGAAGGAGATGCTGTGGTTCACTTTGTTCCTCTCTTCGCCTCATAATTTCTTGTCGTTTTATCATCCACAGAGGTACAAATTTGCTGTCCGTAGTTGGATTGATTTTCATGAAATTTTTATTTTGATCGTTAGTTGTCATTTCGTCTCTAGCCGCCTGCTTTGTTGTAAACCTCTGGCGGCAAACAGTGTCTTCTTCTCTGTCCCGGTTTTGAGCTTGACAAAGAATTGTGGACGACCAGAGCGGCTCGATCAATTCAGAAGCCTCTTGCGAACACTTTTCGATGCATGGGGAGGGAATGGATGACTTGCTGCTTTGATTAGGAGGCTGTTCGCGTTCGCGGCCACATGATGCAGCTTGACAGAATTCCCTTTCACTGGGAATCCATTTTCGTAGAGCCGAGATAGCAGAGTCTTGTGACTCTTCTGTAAAATCGCCATTGCTTCCATGACTGCTTGTAGAACTCTCATCGGTCCATTCACTCTCTTCTACAGATTCATAATCATCCGTCAATTTTACTTCAACCAGGTTGCTGGCTTCGACGCGCTCTAAGTCGGCTTCGTCAACAAAGTATCCTCTTTCTGAAACTAAATCATCAAAAGTCGCTTTCTTAAAGCTTTCAGCTCCTTCTGAGTTGCATGATGTGGCATATTCTGTTGCGGACTTATTTTTAGGTTTTAGAACACAGCGAAACCAAGCCACTGCGCAGACACACACCGAAAGACTGGCCATGAGAACAGCGCAAATGAGAATGACGGGGGGTTTGTTGTCATCGACCCTACCCACTTGAAAGTTCATTAAATTGTCTAATTCGTCTGCATCAGTAACAACATGGCATGAAACTGTTGTCGAGAAAACATCAAAAGGCATTTGCTCAAGCGATGCCAAGTATTCGGCGTAGAAAGCTCCTTCATGTTTCATTCCCTCCAGTATAACACTTTTTACCTCAGCTATTGATGGCGCTGAAGCATCGTTTTTCGCTTGAAACAGGATTGTTATTTCGAATTGGATCATCCGAGAACTGATGAGTTTGTATCGCTGGACCTCTAAACCCTCAAATTGTATTGCCTCGACACCATCGAAAGTTCTTGCGTACATGTTATCCAAAAATTGTTCTGTCAAATGAACCAGGTACAAGGTTTCTACTTCGCTTGGCAGCTTGTTGGACCGCGTGCTGTACTCAAATACAAGAATTTCGATCGGTCGACCAACAACGTTTGTAATGCCGTCCTCTGCGGAGTCAAATCGGAAAGGGCTGAGTGAGGTCCAACAGAGAATACAGCGCATCGTGAACTACGATTACTTCGCCGTACATACCTTCGTCATTCGGTGACAAACCTTGCGTATCATACGCCCTAGATAACACGGACTGATTTTCAACTGCAGCAGTTTCATCGTTTTCGCTTCGTTTCTTAGAAGACTTGCGTCCATTGTTCGACCTTTTGGGCTCCTTGACGTGGGATTCTTCTTGAAGGCCGGCGCCGTTCGGGTGATGACTCTGGACAACTTGTTTGGTAGTCTTTTTACTAGCTCTTTTCACATCGCTAGATTCTCTCTTCGAATGATGACTTTGGACTGTTTGCGCTGGTTTTGCAGCGGCTTGTTGCTCAAAGCCTTTGGATGATGACTGTGAACAATCTGTGTTTCTTTTGGCCCACTTTCTCCGACTGCAATAGATGCATCAGCGCGATCCACTCTACTATTCTCCTTGGACGACTTTTTGGACCCTTTGGCATGTGATCTATTGTTCTTTCTCCCTGCGTCATCTACGGTAGCCGATGATCCATGTTTGTTTTCCAGGATTCGAGGTGAACGAATCGCATAGTCACCGCGAAGAAGTGAGCTTGTTGCCGAGCCGAGAAGTGCAGCGAAAAGGATAGCAGTATAGTTGATAAGCTTCAATCTCATGGTGTGTATTGTAATTGATACGACTCTCGATTGTCGTTTTTCTGTGAAAGGGTGCGCTCACATTTTGAATTTGTCGCCCAAATTTTCGTGAAAAGAGGCGTTGGAGGTTGAATTCATAATTTTCAACTTATGAATGGATACCGTTCGGAACTGTGTCTTATAATGTATGATTGGTTTCCGTTCAATAGATCTGACTATGAGAAAGTTACCAAGTATTGTAGTTTAGTACTAAGTCGCATGTCGCATGTGGCATGCCTACTGGTACTGGATGATGAATTTTCTCCTCGTTCGTCGTTTGGCGCAATAACAACAGACTCCGAACGTCAAACGCAAAACAAGCACGCCGCACACGGCTACGGAGAAATCCGACATTCACGACATTTAACTTAGCCTAACGACTATCTATGCTCATGCACTAAGAGATCAAGGGCCCTATCGATGAGCGAAAGGAGTTATGAGCTATTTTCGTTATGAATTAGTTTACGTGCTGAGCAATGAAGACCGATCTTCGAGAAGAGATCGATCTTGTCAGTTTCGGTGAGCCTCCATCACGACGTCCGGCCTCGACAGTAATGAAACGACCAGATTGCCTGTGTAAATTGTGAGCAAGACTATCAGGATACCTGCCTTCTACATGGGCCGAACAAGTCCTTCTCAGAGAACCGGGTTGTGATGCCGATTTGAAAAGACCACTTTGGTTGCGCAGAACAATTTCTTCCATACCCCGACTAGCACGGCATATAGTCTTTTGCGCGAAACCATCCTGGGCTGTGGGAGGGACCTACAAGAAATGTCATCTTGTTGATGCATTTGGAGGTCTCGACGAGTTTCATCGCTTCTTCTTTCAATAGAGCTTTGGACGAGGTGTAAGACCGAGAACGCTGCGGAGGTAACACTTTTGGTACATCCTCTGTTTGAGCTAAATCCATTGAACGACGATAATCATCTGGATCTTGTCGGATGCGGCGTATCGATGTTCTTGGAGTCAAAGATCTCTGTCGAGGCAGAAATTTGGAGAGGTCTTCCTCGTCATGTAGATCGCTTTCAGAACCTAAAGAACTCAGCGAGACCAACTGGGAAAAGCTTTCAGAGAATCTCTATTAAATAGGCAGCAGCATCGTCTGCATCAGTTTGAGCAAGCTGACGGGCTTCCGAGACAGCACGCGCAGAAGCTAAAGCAAAAATTGTTTCGTCTCTGTGAATCAAGATCGATTGCTTCGCCAACTCTGATACGCCTTCGTTAGATAACATGCGTTCTAAACCTCTGTAACTGAAATGGGACGTTTCATCCATTCCACCATCGAGTTTTGTCATCTTGGCCAAATCAAACATTTCGTTCTTCATCTCTTGGTACTCAGATTTTGAGAACCAAAGCGCACGTTCTCTGCGTTGCTCGAGGCTATCTTAGGTACGCTGTAGGTTCTATGTTTTTCTTCACTGAAGGACACTTTACGGGGATTGCCAAGTCTATCAGTGGATCGAGAAAAAAACAGACCGAGAGGGCAGAGCAGGTCGTGAAGATAGGGAACGAGAAGGTAGCGATTTAGGGCATGATGAAAGGGAGCGACCAGCAGCCGTAGATTGACTGCACGTGCTTTGAGTTTCATTTTCTCTAAACTTTCGTTGTTGTTTTCTCATTGCGGCTAGGAGCTGCTCAAGTGGTAGCTTGCGGCGCGACTCCATTCTCTCTTTCATCTTGATTGGAAATCTAATGTACGGAAACACGATAAAAATGAAGCAAAAATTTGTTTGGTTTCGGCGTGTTGCAGTGGTTATGAACAATAGGACTAAGACAGTGAGTTGTGCTGCAAGAGAGACGAGAACCGAACGTTCTTGCGAGTTGCGAAGTGGCAACACTTTGAAGTTTGAAGTCTCGTTCAAATGTTCAATCATCGACCATCATTCATCATTCATCATTGGTCATCGATCATCGGTCATAAAAATGAGTTATTTATGGTAATTGTTGCATTCTTTTATCATTCTTCTTATAAAGCCGAAAACACCTAAACTCATTAGGTGTAATGTCTAATTCGCAATCCGCAAATCTTTGCTCTTCGCTCAAAGAATAACAATCGAATCTCTCTCTAGCTAGACTCTCACTAGAAAGTCAAAAAGCAAGATTTTAGGAAAAGTCATTGTTCATCGTCGTCTTCTGTTGACTTCGACCGCTCCCTCTAGAGAGATTGGTCCATTTGTATCCAAGACTGGATTGTAGTCACGAGTAATGGGAGAGGAAAATTGTTGATAGCAAGCGTTTGATGATTCTCGAACACGAGCTTATCAATCTGGTTCCAACAGACATTCCTTCTTGATGTTTTATGAGCTGTTTTTCGATTGCAACCATTACTATTGACGTCGAAAACTCGTCCGGATTATTCCTTAACATATTACTATAGCTACAAAGTGTTGACCGTTTTCTCCAAGACTGGATTTCAGTCACGCGCTAATATCGGCGCCACTGGCCGCTGCGTGACAAAAGTGACAATAATGCTATGAGAGAACATGATGAGTGACATTTGTATTCATCAGTTCCTGGCATCAGGCTTTTGTGCTTCTGATCAACAATGCAAGAAGGACTTTACTTGCTACAAGCTTCTTGAGTCTTCCCTTTCTTTCGTGCGTTCTGCGAGAACAGCCTACAATTATTTTTCAACATTTCAAGCCCCAGTAAGCGTTCGCGAAGTTCGGAAAGCGATATCAAATGCCTTCTTACAATATACATAGGCCCGTCCGGTCTCATGAGCCAAACCTGAATCTTTTTGAAGGGCGAACGTCTAAATCGAAAACTCCGATAACAATCCGCTTTGAAATCCGGTCGACAGTGATAGTCCAGGATATCTACGACATTGCCCCGTAAGCTGCGCCAACACGAGGCCTAAAAGATCGCAGAGCGACAACAAACCAATGCATTGTGCTCCGACCCGTCAATTCATCCGTTCAATCGGAATAATCGGAAGATCTTGTCAAATGAAAATATTGGCAGCCACAGCAATCATCCCTGGTTATGGCTAGCTAATTTCCGTGGCGACGGAAACTTAAAATCGAATTTTTAACACGTTCCGATGGACTACCGGTCTTGTCAAATTCTTCTGTCGACAACTCCGCTTCATTTTTCTGGATTGGTTGATGTCGGCTGTTGCCTCCGACAAACTTGACTTGACAACAATTTTTAAGACTCATAAAGCAGACTCCAAACTCCAAACGCCAAACGAAACAATCGAATGCAAAACTATGATTCGTTTTTCTCTACATTCCCTGACTTTCTACATGATGCTCATGCCCAACGTCGAGTCGCACGGCGTCTCATCTCACCTCGCAGTCGTAATGAGGTGGCTCGCGAGGAAGGTTCAAATGTTGCCAGTCCTGGGGTTCCTGTAAAAGAGTACTGCTGGCATTGCTTGAACCGCAACAATGGTATTTGCGGAAAGGTTGACGGAAACAATTACGACGAATGGCTCGACTCGGCCGGAAACCCGATGCCTTGGAAACCGGAGGCGACTTACCAACGCGGCGACATGATTACTATCGAAACTGAAATCACGGCTCACCACTGGGGACACATTGAACTCCGTGCCTGTCCCAATGGTCGTCAGTCGACGCAGAACTGTCTGGATTCGTATCCGTTGGAGTTTGTGCAGGACGTGGATTATGCAATGCCTCAGGATCCGAACTTTCCAGATCGAGGATATCTTGCGGATCGATACCGTTCGTATACCATGAAGTTTCGTTTGCCCAGCAACTTGGTGGGGGATCAAGTCCTTCTTCAGGTACGTCGTCGTAGTTATTGCTCATGATACTAGTAGCCCTGAACTACCTCACGAGCGTCGTTTAACACGTCGACTGAACAGTGGCGCTACATCACGTCAAACTCGTAAGTATTTGTGTTAGTTGCATTCGCACCCATCTGTTCGTGTGTCCTGACTTTCAAATTCTTTCCCTTTGCTTCCGTTTACTTTTCAGTTGTCTTCCTCCAGGTTATGTCGACTACTATACAAATATTTCAAATGATGTCGGCCGCAGCAACCTACGTTTGAGAGAATGTTCGCTTCCTTATTCAAATGATGGACTTGGCTATCCTGAACAGTTCTGGAACTGTGCTGAAAGTAGGTAGACGTAAATCACTCAACCAGAGTAACGTCACACGAAACTCTTCTAACAACTCTGTAATCTCTCCTTTTTTGCAGTTTCGGTGGTTGATAAATCCGGAGGCTCGCCTCTTCCTCGTACGCCAGTCAAAGCTCCTACGAAAGTCGCCACTCCGGTTCCAACGCAGTCACCGTCCGCCAGCCCAGAGAAAAGTGCCGTCGAGTTTCCTGACAGTGTGAGCGACAAAGGTTGCTGTTCGTTTGATTTTCAGAATTGTATCACGAACTCGTATTGGTGTGGAACGACGGAAGCAGATTGCCTTAGTTGTGAATCCAAAATGAACTGGCTTCCGAGCGGCGCCCTTGACGATCAGAGTTGCGCTGCCCGCTACCAGACTTGCACCGATCAAGCATGTTGCCCTGGATTGATTTGCGAGCAGAAAAACGCCTTCTACTCGCAGTGCAATGCTCCTTGAGATTGTTTTTATTTCTTGTGATTGGTTTGGCACGAACCGCTCGCAAAGTAGATTTCTTGGTAGCCAAATAAGTGTCTTATAAAAGCAGTCACTTTAAGTGAACTCGTATTATGTATGTTCTTCGCCAAGTCAAAGTCATAAATAAAGCCCAACTATTATTGCAAGAGAACGTGTATTGAAAGTTGACGATATATTATAAATAACTTACTATGAATAAGATCATCGTTGAAGGCGATACAAAGTTCATGCAATGCGAGCCGTTTACGAGAGTTGATAAAGTATGCTGTCTTCTATCGAGTTGCTGTAACCCAAATGGATACACATGATATGAATTAAACTTTCTGAGGACGACGACGTCCGCGCGTTTTCGATTTTGGTGGAGCTCCAGACATGACCGCAATTTCTCTCGAGTCGGTAGTCATACAAGTGAGTTCATCCGGTTCGAAGCCGAATGAGACGGCGCTATCGTTCATAAACGAGTCATTCATCTTTCCCAAAGCTGCTCCAAGCGACGGCTTTGTTGAGTGGCTGGTTGTTTTGCGGCCACCTCGTTTGCTGGAGGGCTTGACAGGATTGGAGACACCCTTGTCAAGTTGCGGCCCTAAAGAATCATTTGTTACTATCGACTCATCGCTTGCATGAATACGAGGGCCCTTTCTGTGGTTCTCTACAAAGTAATCAAGCGACATGGAGGAGTTGTTGTTAACTGCAAAGTTCATTGTAATTGTAGTGACGACTGCGATGGATTAACAAGTCGTTTCTTGTTGCTTTTGGCTGTGGCTCTCGTTGCTGCTGTTTATACGTTTTTCATTGTTTCATTATTATTATTTGTTGGTTTTGCGTTGGGTTGGTTTCTCTTCCGTTCTCGACACTCAAAGTCTAAGGTATCAGGTATCGTGAAGGGCGAAAAGAGCCAAGTAGCAAAATCAGTTGTAAAGTTGTAAAAGTCATTATAGCCTTTTCTGGCTTAAGCAGGTTAGATCACTGGTCATTTGATACGCTGAAAGTACACAAACAAAATAGGAGCCAAGACACAAACATTATTGTCTTTACCCCATTACGACCAGTCCTTCTGCAATTATCACTGAATGAACCATAGAAACTTACACATTTATTTCGTCCTAATAAAGCTACTTAAGCCCATGACCATGACCTACCTCCGACGACGACTGACGACTCCTCCTCCTCCTCGGAGAACCTTGAACCTTGAACCCTTAACCCGTATGTTCCTCACTGTTTTCATGGCGTGACGTCTCACGTCGTAGGCCCCAAAAGAGGCTTTTTCTGAATAGCCGAGAGCCGCGGCAACGAGGAGGTCGTCGTCAATCCGCAACGGCCGCGTCTTTTTTTCGATGGTGCGTCGCAGCTGAGTCGAGGACGATCGACGATGATCCTTTGGTTCAATTATTATTTCGTTCCTTCTCAATCGAAAAGACAACTTATTAGCAAAGATGGAAGCAATATCTTTAACAGGTGCTACGATGGTCTCCAGCAGCTCTGCAGACCCTTTAGCTTCGCTCTCCGAAGGAACCGATGATTCGAACGGCGTCTCCGGAGCAATTTCTCCCCGACGCGTGGCTTCATCCTGCTGTGGAAATGACAGCAACGGCTGTAGCAGGACATAGCAATCATAATCATCATGGAGAATGCTGTCAGAATAAGCCAGCGCCGATTGTCTGGCAGCCAGCGCTGCATCTGCAAATATCTCCACAGGAACTCGTTACATCGTCGTCGAGCGAAGACATTCTCAGAGTCGTCTGGCAGCTGATTCGTTTCGGGACCTTTGCGCAACTCAAACAAATCATCGATGCGTGGTATCAACAGAAAGAAAAACAAGGTGAAACAGCGCCACAGGAAAGCGTTCATGCAATTGTACGCGAATGTCGTGATCCGGCAGGGCACACCCTTTACATTGGGCTACAAAACGATTCGATGACATTCAGTTCGTTCGGTTTTTGGTTCAAACAGTCAAATGTGAAAACTTACCTGCAACAGACAGCACGCACATGACTCCGCTTCACTGGGCTAGCACGCTTCCGTGTATGATCAAGTGGCGGAGATGCTCGATATTTTCCTGCAACATTTTCCGAAACAGATAGAAGCAAAAGACTCTACCGGTTGCACCCCATTGTTAATTGCAGCGCCTTACGGACAAGTTGAAATTGTGGCGTATTTATTCTATAAAGGTGCGAGTTTGCAGGCTACGGATCATCATGGGGACTCGGCGGTGCACTGGGCAGCTTACAAAGGCAGTGATACGGTTTTGGGATTATTGGCCTACTTTGATCAAACGCGACATTGGTGGACGTCACCTGACAACTACGGTCAAATGCCGCTTCATTTGGCGGCATTGCGTGGTCATGTGCGAACTTGCCGCTTCATCCTGAAGCAAAGTCGCCGATCCGTTCTTGTGCTTACAACACAGAGACACCAATCAACGAACACCGCTAGAACTTGCTAGACACAAAGAACAGGCCGCAGTTGTTGTCTTTTTGCATCGTGCACAAGTGCCTCGACATGTGTGGTTGCAACAGAAATCCATGAATTGGTGGGCTTCAAAAGCAAAGCAATGGCTGCAAACCTTCTTCTCAAGGCACGAATGGCAAATTTGGCTGGGATTGGCGCGGAGGCGATCAAGATGAATCGCCTCTCTTTCCATACTATTATGTCATGACGCACTGTATCCTCAACGTTCTGTTCTATTTTTCAGTTTTCATGCCGCTTTTTCACACGGAACGCGGGATTCTGTGGGATAGGATGGGGCGGACACATTGTCAATGCGCTTCTGATGGCTTCCTGCATCTACTTCTATTTTCGAACCACCCATACCGACCCGGGCAAGTTGACCAAGAGACATTCTCAAGTTCAGTATTGGCGTGACTTGTATGGGAAGACACTGGAGAGCTTCATACAGCGAAAGCCAAGCGGCCACAATTGTGTCATTCCTGCCACATTCGCGGCCACCCGATCGAAACACGATCGCTACACCAACATCATGTGTCGAGGTGTTTGATCACCATTGCCCCTTTGTCGGTGCTAGCGTGGGTCTTTACAACTATCGATTCTTCTTTCTGTTTTGCCTGACAATGATGCTATACTTTGTGGGATTCTGGATCATGTTACTGACTTGGTGGTTCCGTGTTGACAATCCGGCTATTTCTACCTTACTTTTAGGTTTGTTCTTGGGTGTACACGGAGGCTTTCCTGCGGGCATGATTGTGTATCATGTCCAACTAATTGCAGCAAATCTAACAACCAACGAACACATCGGTACTACCAAGTCACGATTACTTGTGGCAAGTCAAAGATGGGATGAGAAAGTACAGCAATCCATGGAATAAGGGGTTTTGGGAAAATGTCTTGGCGACAGATTTAGTCCGAGTGCTTCTTCTTATCATGTGGATGCAGATCCAGAGAGCGCCCAGTTGTTGATAGCGGAGCAGATTGTCTAAGGTAACAAGCATAGCTTCGACAAGAACAGCCACTGTGACGATTGTTTTCATAAGTTCAGAGATAACAACAAAGCCCGCCAAAATAAATGTGCACATTTGCGCAAGCCATCCTTCTTGCGTCAATTCGAGGATCCGCAATATCTTGCGGTATCCAGCCATCACTTCTATATTCAATAAGGCGGGCTCTATCCAAGCGGTGAAACAGGCTCTGGCTTAAAGGGCATATTGTGTCAAAAAATTGTTTGGACCAAACCTCTCATGGGACACAAGTAGCTTTTCCACCTTCACAGAAGCTATTCCACATGACGAAACAAGCAACAACCAAAACACGAGCTAGGAATGCATCAACCTGTTAGATCGATAGTTCAAAAAGTGGATGATAGACTAAATAATAAAAGTGCCACTCGATTGTTTGATTGAAAGCAACATCTATTTTACACCACCTCCGAAGCGTAGTTTGAAGTGCATTTGATCTGTGAATATACTTCTCATTTTTGAATGAATAAATAATGCAATACTCCGTGTCACACCACCTCCATAAGGACACGCATTTTCCAGGCTTGAACTGCCATCGATTGGCATTTGCATATAGGGTTAAAGTTAGTATTAGGGTTAGAAATTTGGAAATTGGGATATGGAACTTGGAACCGCGGAAAAAAGAACTAGAACTAGGTGAAGTGGAATAAGGTAATTAGGAAAAGGTAAATAAGGAAGAAAGAAAAGAGTAAATCACTGGGAAAAGAGAAAAAAGGTGGAAAAATAGGGAAATAGAAAGATATTGGACATTTAGCACCAGTAAGACACATTATTGATGCACGGTCTGTCCTTTACACTCACCAACAGTTCGAAAATTTCTGCAGTCTGTCCTTCATACCCATGGCAATGGAACCATTGTAATTTGTAATGCAAGTTGGCTTGAAAAAATGCAATTGTATGTCGGGAAAAATTGCCGTTCTCAGTTGGAAAAGGTGCACATATGAAACATTATGGGCATGAAGGGTTAAGAAGACTTCCATTTCTTTCAAGACATCTGACTATTGCACACTTCCGACTATTGCTGGACTTCCAACATTTGCAAGACTTCAGACTATTGCACACTTCCGACTATTGCAAGAGGGTGTGAGAAGTGAGATGTGAGATGTGAGATATGAGAAGTGAGAAGTGAGATGTGAGAAGTGAGAAGTGAGATGTGAGAAGTGAGATGTGAGAAGTGAGATGTGAGAAGTGAGAAGTGAGAAGTGAGAAGTGAGATGTGAGAAGTGTTAAGTGAGAAGTGAGAAGTGAGAAGTGAGAAGTGAGATGTGAGAAGTGAGATGTGAGAAGTGAGATGTGAGAAGTGAGATGTGAGAAGTGAGATGTGAGATGTGAGAAGTGAGAAGTGAGATGTGAGAAGTGAGATGTGAGAAGTGAGAAGTGAGATGTGAGAAGTGAGAAGTGAGAAGTGAGATGTGAGATGTGAGATGTGAGAAGTGAAAAGTGAGATATGAGAAGTGAGAAGTGAGAAGTAAGATGTGAGATGTGAGAAGTGAGAAGTGAGAAGTGAGATGTGAGATGTGAGAAGTGAGAAGTGAGAAGTGAGATGTGAGAAGTGAGAAGTGAGAAGTGAGAAGTGAGAAGTGAGATGTGAGAAGTGAGAAGTGAGATATGAGAAGTGAGAAGTGAGAAGTGAGAAGTGAGAAGTGAGATATGAGAAGTGAGAAGTGAGAAGTAAGATGTGAGATATGAGAAGTGAGATGTGAGAAGTGAGAAGTGAGAAGTGAGATGTGAGAAGTGAGAAGTGAGATGTGAGAAGTGAGAAGTGAGAAGTGAGATGTGAGATGTGAAAAGTGAGATAGGGTTAGAGTTAGGTGTGCAATGGTGAGGAGGTGTGCAATAGTGGGAAGTGTGCAATAGTGGGAAGTGTGCAATAGTGGGAAGTGTGCAATAGTGGGAAGTGTGCAATAGTGGGAAGTGTGCAATGGTCGGAGGTGTGCAATGGTCGGGAAGTGTGCAATAGTGGGAAGTGTGCAATAGTGGGAAGTGTGCAATAGTGGGAAGTGTGCAATGGTCGGGAAGTGTGCAATAGTGGGAAGTGTGCAATAGTGGGAAGTGTGCAATGGTGGGAAGTGTTGCAATAGTGAGAAGTGAGATGTGAAAAGTGAGATGTGACAAGTGAGAAGTGAGATGTGAAATGTGAGAAGTGAGAAGTGAGATGTGAGAAGTGAGAAGTGAGAAGTGAGGTTAGGGTTAGGGTTAGGGTTAGGGTTAGGGTTAGGGTTAGGGGTTAGGGTTAGGGGTTAGGGTTAGGGTTAGGGTTAGGGTTAGGGTTAGGGTTAGGAGGTTAGGAGTTAGGAGTTAGGGTTAAAGTTAGGGTTAGGGTTAGGAGGTTAGGGTTAGGAGTTAGGAGTTAGGGTTAGGGTTAGGGTTAGGAGTTAGGAGTTAGGGTTAGGGTTAGGAGGTTAGGGTTAGGGTTAGGGTTAGGGTTGAGTTAGAGTTAGGAGTTAGGAGTTAGGGTTAGGGTTAGG